>OY725324.1:72687720-74159908 GCA_963242795.1 Inga leiocalycina
CGTCATAGTCACTGACACTGATATCTCCCTCTCCCAGATCAGGCATCTTTGGTACGGTCATCTCCTGTGGGACCATTTACAATGGCTGTGGTAGGGCCGACTCCTATAACTACTATGGGGAGATGGGCAGAAATGGCGCATTCACTCTCCCTCCATGCTACTCCCTCCTCTGCTGCTGCCATCCTGCAGAATCAGTCTCGGAACGTCGGGCTCCTTCCCCTTGTCCATCCCTGAAGCCATATCAACTGCAAAAATTCAAAAAAAAAAATCAATTAATCACATTTATATGTAAAATTATAATGAAAATAAAAATAAAATATGTATTGTCCATACCTCAACTGAAAATAATGAGAAATGCTGCAGTGAAAACTCTCCGACAAACGTTAGAACTCTCAAATCTAAAGGAAAACTCTCAAAGAAATGTCAGAAAACAAAATGGCCAAACATGAAAAAGGAAGAGGCGGCGCGCTTTTATAGGTTTGTGATTTGTAACAGTTCTTAAAAAAAATCGCTGCATAAACCGCTACAAAAAAATTAGGGCGGCAAAACTTTATAGTGGTTATAAAATAACCGCTACAAATGTACAGACCTTTAAAGTTCTGTAGTGGTTATGAAAACCTAACCGCTACATATGTGATAATCTTTGAAATTCTGTAGTAGTTATGAAAACCTAACCGCTACAAATAGATGACCTTTAGTATTTTTTAGCGGTTCAATTCGTTGTAACCACTACAAAAAACTGCTACACTATTAATGTGGTTTGGTAGCGCCAAGTGACACGAACTTTATAGCAGTTTATACGTTGTAATCGCTATAAGTTAATTGCAATAAATTTTTGTGAGAATCTCACGCCATATTTGTAGCGGTTTTACGCTTTTAACCGCTATAAAAAAATGTTATCAATCAATCGCATCACTTAGCTGGAGCTTACCGCTATAAATGCACCGTTACAATTTTTTTTTTTTTTTGTAGTGGGGAGATCATGAGAAACAAAGATTATTGGTGATCGATGTTGCTCCATTTCTGTGTTTCTCGAGACTCTGCGGTCTCCATCTTTTTATACCCTTTCGGACAACATGTATATTACCGAGTAACTTCTGACCGTGTAATTTATTAAATCTCAGTTTTCGCAATTTATTAATGCAATTTTTATTCCCTGTACTTAATCTAATTAAACGAAAGTCGTCCGTGTTTTCACACGAGTAAAGTAAGTTCTGAATTTTTGCTTCTACTTCAATATTGTTACCCCTTACCCCCATTTAAGCAAGTCGACATGTTAGAGATCAGAGATCATTTAATTAGTTTAATTAGTATGTACTCACTCTCGTGGTAAATATAATAGCTTAGATAGTTAATTTATGAATAATAACAAATTTAATTGAGTTAATTACTTATAAAAAGTAATGTATTAATATCAACAAAGGTTGAATCTGTAGCAGAAGGAGTTAGTCACCTTCAACGTGGCCGATGAATTAATGTTTGAATATCTATTGAGAGCAATACTTATATTTATATCTTATAGTGCTTCAAATAAAATTACCTTCAATAAAAGGATATATGTACTTAACAAGAAAAAAAAAACATGTATTGATTTTTGTAAAATACCCTTATGATAAGTTGTGTTGGAAACTATCTTTATAGATAGAAACCCCGTTTATATATGCAATAAATATAGACAATATGAGGAAAAATTATAATTTTGAGAAATAAAGCTGGCTTAGGTCTTATACTTAACAAATAGGATAAAAGCAAACCCCTGAACCAACTCCTACATATAAGATCGAAGAGAAGGGGGGTATATATGTTAATTAATTCTTAGAAGCTCTTTCTCTCGTAGTTAAGAACGGTAGGTGAATTTAAATAAGCATATAGTACTTTGGTGGGACGCCTGTGTTACAAAAGGCACTCGCAGTGATAAGCAATTCTCTAACTATTTGTTTGCCAATGACTACATAATATTATGTACTAATTAAAAAATTGTGTCTTGAACCAATTAATTAAGATATATGGTGAGATTTTTAATGCGCAATATGAAGTGATGGAGCAATATATAGAATAATGAGCCCGTGGTTGTCCCCTTGGGAAGAAAAAGATCACCTAATTTTCTTGGTAGGTGAGAAAAGAACAAAAGAACTCGAAGTGATAGATGAGACGTCATTTATTTAAAACTTTTGCTGATAATAATTGTCTAAGGAAATTATTAATCCTTAAATAGAGGCTTTTCTACTTTTTTTTTTATATTTTATTTTTTTATAAGAGTCTAAAATTTAAATTATCTTTATCCTTTTTTATAAAAATTTGATAAAAGTTATCTTAATATCTAATAATTTTTTTTAATTTGTGTCTCTCATTAATTATATATATTATATTAATTAAAGGGTTGGTGATAATTATATTTACTTTGTTTCTCTCTATTACTTGCCTCTTATAAATAGGAGCATATTTGAAAAAAAATTTATTTTAAGATGTATTTATTATTTTTAACTAATTTTAACTATTTTCTTAAATTACTTAATTCAGTTATAGACTCTTAGGGCTTGTTTGGTTTAAAGGGAGGGATGGAATGGGAGGGGATGGAAGGGGAGGATAGAGGATCACCTTATTTGGTTTGGTTGGAGGGGGAGGAAGGGAAATGTTTTTTAATGATCATTTGTTTGGTTAAAGGGGGGCGGGGAGGGGAGATAATATCTAATTTATCATTTTATCCTTAGACATTATTTTATATATTTTTCCTTATATAAATGATTTAAATTAATTTATTCCTCGATATAAATTATATAATTTATTAAAAAAAGATGAAGATATAAAATGGATATAGTTTTCAATTCCCCCCAACTTAATTTCTCATTATATGAATATTTCAGTAACTATCATGTCAAATTAAATAGAAAATTCCTTCTATTAAAAAAAATGTAGAGGACTTGAAAAAAAAAATGATAGAAAGCTAACAGTGAGATCCAGACGGGAATGAAACTTGCACCGTGAGAATGAGATAACAGTTGAGAGCAAGAAGGAGTTATATTTTTATTAAAGACTCATAGGATATAATTGGGAATATGAAAAGACTATGAGGGCAAAATAGTCACAAATTTTGGGCTCCCTCCAAAACCCCTAAATTAGAGGGAATCAATTTGAGAGAGTGGGAGGGATTTGGAGCCCCTTTTTTGGGCCCCTCCCCTCCAACTTTTCATATCAAACAAGGGGAAGGGGTCATTTTTCATCCCCTCTCATCCCCTCCCCTCCAACCAAACAGGCCCTTATAAATAGAATTTGATGGAATTCAAAATGGGGCCAATTTTAAATTTTTAATCTTTGTCATGGAATTTTAACACAATTATTAGCCTCAAAACACGCTTTTTCTCCTCCGGATATGATAAAGATATTAGGCATCTTAATCACCGTCTATTGTGGCTCACTAATTAATTTTACAATATATGATATATAGCCACTAGGCTGTGGGGTCCGCATGGTTTAATTTTACAATATATGATATATAGCCACTAGGCTGTGGGGTCGCATGGTTTCAGTGACGTCACCTATGTGTCTGGTAGTCAATAAATATTTATTACGTAAGTTGAGATAAAACTCTCCTCTCATATTTACTTTTTATACCGTAAATCACGATTTATAAGCATTTATTATCCAAAAATAAGTTATCCCAGATGAGCCTTGCAGTGCCGCGCTACGATTTATTTTAAATTACAGTACAAAAGTTGATGAAAAATAATAAATATGTTTTTATTCCAAAAATTAATAAAACGAGATAGATTCTGCCTGTGTTTGGTATCACTTATTTTTAGACAATAAGTCGTTATTATGCAAGCCGAGATAAAAATCCTCTCACATACTTACTTCATATACCGTGAATTACGGTTTATAAATACTTATTATCTAAAAATAAGTTATTCCACACGAACACTCTATTAGCTATTAAAAGAATTAGAGGGGGCGCCAGGCAATGTCTAAACAAATTAACATGATAATAATCGTTCAGACATTTTACAAATCAAGTGATCAATTATGGACATGTTTAATTTTTTTTTCTTCAAAACAGTTGTTTTGAAAAATAAAAATAAGGAAAAAAAACATGTCTAAAAATGTGTCATCAGTTATATGTTAAGGAAAACTTGGTTAAACTTATTTGATTGGAAACTTTATTAGTCATAACTCATAGGGATTTGACATGTTGTCATAGCAAAAAAGTATCAACATTCTAAAAATTTCATATGTTGAAAGTACCAATACTTGAGTTCACTTCTTTATAATCAAGAAAATTTACAAATATTTATTTTTAACCAATTTTCCTATATGTTATGAAAACCAATTGAATTTGTTATAAAGAACAAAAAAATTTTAAAAAAAACTTTTTGTTTAATTTGTGTTATTTGGATTAAATTATATGATGCACTCTGAAATATTTTTGCCACCCGATATCTCAAATTAATTAATTTCTAGTTATGTATTCAAAAAATATTTTTTTTCTGAAATGCCAGTATTCTAAAATATTTTTTCAATAACACTCAATGTCTGAAATATTTTTTAACACCCAATATCTTAACCTAATCAATTTTTAATATATAGAGTATATTTTTCAAAAAACAAAAACCTTTTAAAGGGGACGAGCATTCTCTGCTCATCTTTTGGATAAGCAAGTCATCTTTTGGATGAGTAGGAAATGTGGATTCGTGCAGTGTGAGTAACCCTACTTCATGAAGTATTTGTATTAGTGTATGTTTGAATTAACGGTAGAAACTGCTTTTACAATATAATTTATTGTGTGCGAGATAATTATGTGAGACAAATTTTATCTTAACTTACATAAACGAGCTTCTCAAACAGTAACTTAAATAGGTCTTTAATCAATCGGTTGTTAACGTCGAAATGACTTACATAAACAAGCCTTTGACTTGTATCTTAATCATGTCTTTTGTTTGGTACAAAAATAGCGGCAATGTTAATACCTCCACAAATTTGGCTACCAGGGTCCTTCGATTTTGGTGCTTACTTTTGTAAAAATCTGAGGCAATTATTGGAGGCTTAGGTGAAAGACTAGATGTTTGATTGCTATCAAACCCGTTTGACCTCATTGACCCGTTTTCTTCTCTCTTTTCTTTTACTCGAATCATGCCTATCAGTAAGTCACTCCAGTTAAGTTGCATGCATCAATTTTGTGGGTTATCTAACTATAGCAAAATGAATCAGTTATCAAATTAATCCTTTAAATATTATCACATCAGACCAAAAGTGAACTTATGTAAAGTAGCCCTAAAACCTTGGATTACATATTGATATCCTTATTTATCCTTTCCCCCATTTTTTAAAAATGAACTTATGTAAAGTAGCCCTAAAACCTTGGGATAATCAACACAAAAGCTGTTTTACACGTGGAAGCAGTTTTAATTTTTAAAAGATTGTTTTATTTTTAATCCAATGCGGCTTAGTGGAATAAACATCACGTTATCATCGAAAAATGTGGGCAACAACCAAAGCGCTGAAAGTGATACATGCGTGTGTATATGTGTATGAATTATAAAATTAGTTTATATAATTCATATGACAGAAGCCAATTAGTCTTGATAACGCCGAAAGGTAAATAGGGTTATTGCTGTGCATAAACCTATCTTAAAATAAAACTGGAGACCTATATATATATATAGCCTCACTTTAATCTCTTTCGTGGATAATTCCACATTATATACTTGAGATTATTAATTGACTAGGCCACTACGTGCCATGGATTTTGCAAGGAAAATCATGAAGAATTTTATTAATCACATATCATTGTTTATAGGAAACAAATCAACCCTGAACTCTTAGAGTCTGTTTGATGTGAGGAATTTGGAGGGGAGGGGATGGAAGGGAAAATTTTTTAGTTGAATTTTAAAAGATTGAAGAAGTGGGGTAATAAAATTTTAATAAAGAGAATATATACAATAAAAGAGTAAGAAAAATTAATTAAAACTTTTTAATCCCACTTTTCTAACTTTTTTAAATTCAACTCAAAAAATTTTTCCCTTCGCTCACTTTCTCTCCCCTCCCCTCCCTTCAGACCAAACAAACCCTAAAGTAGAGATGAGGTGAGGACACTAACATGTTAGATCTAGTGGAAGAGGCCAGCCATTTATAAAATTGAGAATCATGGTTTGAATCTCCAATAATAAAAAACTTATATTTAGTGTCTAATAATTCCTTAAAAAGGAGTTGTCTTTAATAAAAGAATATATGTGCTTATATAAAAAAAAAATGAGGTAAGGACCTGATGTTGACATGAAGACCCCACATCTCGCACTCACAATCTATAAATAGGACTCTTTTTATATAAAACCATAAAATGGTTGATTAGCCAAATTGTGATCGACCAACTGATGTGATCTTAATTAACTAGTTCCTTATTTGGTAAGTATAAAAAAGCTTTTAAAGCCCTTTTTTATAAGTCAAGATAAAACTGCCCTCACATATTTTTCTCAAATACCAAAAAATCATTTATAAAAAGCTAAAACAAACCGGTGCTAGGTCACATATCTCCAACAGTTTTTTTTAATTTTATTCTTAAAATTTATGTTTATGAAGTGCAAATACACAGGCTCAATGTCTCGAGGGGTCAGTTAATTGGGCCATTATCACGGTGTTTTCAAGAGTAAGCCCAAATCTCATGAAAGGGTCCTAGGCCCAAATGAAAGGCCTTTTAGCGTGATCTCAGATCCATAAAATCTTTTCATAACATGCTAAGTTTTCCGTTCCTCAGCCCAAAAAGATTCATTTTTGGGGTGGGGAGGCCTTGTATTTGAGGATATCGCATTTATTTATTAATCACATTTCGGGATCACATAAGAAGAAGAGTAAGGTTGGCCCAACGAAATTAAGCGTGGGTTTGGTCAAGTCCTGGCGTTATGTATTACTCATCTGGTTCTAAGATATACTTGATTTTTTTTTTTGAGAAATTAAGAAAATTAAATAAATTAGTTAATAATAACATATGTCGTGTATGATTTGATTATAAATTGATTCATAAATCAGATAAATTAATTTAATATAAAAAGGATAAATATCAATATTTTAAAATAATTTATTTAACTTCTTTAATCTTTTTAAAAAAAAGTCAATATGTCATATATTAAAGAGTAAAGTAGTATCTACTAACTTTTTGACTTTGTTAATATAGTCGAACCTTTTTTTTTAAACGAGACTTTTATAATTTTCGACTTGTGCATGTATAAGGGTGTCTTTGTTAATTTCTTTTGACCTGATTTGTTAATTTGCATTTTTTATGAAATGCATATAATGGACCAAGTCTCATAGCGAAAGTTTTATCTGAACTGTTAGTAACTTAGGATCATCTTTTACTTTATGAGGTCATCACTCATTAATTATACATTTAAATTTAAACTGGATGGGCATTGAATAAATGGTTGTCTGAAAAATTAACAAAGTAATCCACTTTAAATTACGCACTGCGTAAAAGATATAGTTATATTATATACTGCTTCAATCAGAAATATTCACTATGATTTAATTTAAACTTTTGTTTGCCAAAATAAGTTGAAACACGTCATCGTTCAATAATTAATGCTTTCTTGAATCAAACCCATGTTCTTAGAGCCGAACGGAAACCGGTTAACTGACGGCGGTTTTTTTTTAAAAAAAAAAAATCGATTTTTAAAATTAAAATTTAGAATTTCATATTAATAATCCTGAAATCTTCAATTTCTTATCTATTTAGTCCTGGGTTAACTCCGATCTAACCCACCGACCATTAACTTAATATCTCGACCAGTTCGGATTTAATTACTTTGATCAAAATTCATTATCCGTCAGATAATATTGAGCCGAAGTCTTGAGAATAAATAGTCATATAAAAATCAACCCCTCCCTCTCAATGTTACCCTTTGGTTCTTCAATAACGCAGATTCAAAGTGAAGGTTTTATTTTTCCCTACAATCAGGGCTCATTATTAAGTTAAGTGAACTTTTTCATAAAACTAGCGATTGATATTCAAATAACCCATCGAAGATTAATTGGCTCTGACCAAATTAATAACTTCTAATAAAATAAATGTAAAAAATATTAAGTTTAATACTCCCATCCTTTGTATAAAAAGCAAAAATTTGAATTGTCTTATTACTTTTTACAAGATCTCGTTAAGGACTAGTTGAGCATTTAATTGTCTTAAATTAATTTTATTATCCCTTTTCATCTTTTTTCCATATTACATTTTATTTTATATTTTCTCTCATTACTACTCTATTTTCTCCTTTCTTGCTCCTCATTAATAAAGGAAAATATGAAAAAAATTATTTATTTTTTATATATTTATTGTTTTTAATTAATTTTAACTAATTTATTAAATTATATAATTCAGTTACAGAAGAATAAATAATCTTTAAAGAAGGCGAGGATCATCTCGATCTCGAAACCAAACACAATCCAACATGAAAACATGCATTTCTGCTTCACGCAGCTTTTGGGTAATCCGCGTTCTCCTGCGCTTCACTCCACGCGATCTTTTTCCCTTCTCCAATCTCAATCGTTGACCGACTTCGAAAACAAATCCCACTGTGCCTCCATACAGAAAGCGAGTTTACATCATGACGTACCTGATCATAGCTCAATAAGTTTTGGCATCTTTAGTGCCTTTAATTTTTTTCCCCCCTCCTACATGTCATGGCCACCTCTGAGCAAATCTGAGAAAGAAATGAAAGAGGCTGGCACGAAGCCCAATATTTTCATTAGAAATCAGCGAACAGAGCTGAGAATATAAGACGACACTAGCTTCTCCAAAATCTTCACCCTCTTTCCTTCTTCTTCACTTGCTTGCACCTACATCAGAAAAAGAAAAAGTGAAAAAAAGAGGAAAAATCACAGTCCTATTAGACCCACAAGAAGAAACAAGTCCGTATGATAATTTTTTACGATACACCCACCAGAAAAAATCGAAACTTTAACTCCATCCCCCATCCCCAAAACTTCATTACAACAACCACCTTTGAAGTTTGAGCTCGAACTCCAACATTCCCAACTTGCATAGAGATACACAAGGTTGTTGATTTTTAAGAGAGGGACAGAAAAAGAGATATATAGAGAGAGAGAGCGAGGGAAAGAGAGAGATTCTAGGGGTGGTGTTTGTGTAAGCGTGTGGTGATTGTTTTTCTTGAGAAAGTGTAAAAATATGAGCGATTGGATGGGGTTTTCTCTGACTCCACACTTGAGGATTGATGAAGTGTATGGGAATGGCAGAGAAAACCAGGAAGAAGAACACCGTGGAGGCTATCCTCATCCTTCTCATCATGCTCGCTTGTCGGTTATGCCTTTAAGATCAGATGGCTCTCTGTGTGTTGCTGAAAACCCTTTTAGGCACTCTGGTGCACCTGAAGGTACTGATGCATGTCCCTGTTCATATTTCAATATCTTTTTTTTTTTTGGGTATTTGTCTTGTGTTTGAATCTTCAAGAAGTTGCCTCTCTTTATGATTACGAGGTGTTTGATCTTTGGCCTCTGTTTGCATGTTACCCAAAACAGCTCTTTAGCTCTATTTCCTTTTATTGGTTTTGTTACTTAGCAATGAAATCAGTTCTTTTGCTGCATGTTGTCTAAAGATACAATCTATTTCTCATCTCTGGCTTTTTTTGGCTGCTCTGTATAGAATGGAGGTATGATAATGGAGTAGGAAGGGGTAGCTCCAATGAAGAAGGTCCAAAGCTTGAAGATTTCTTGGGTTGTTACTCAAACTCATCTGATATTGCTGAAACCAAAGTGTATTGCCAAGGCAGTACACAACCACAAGACCAAGACCAAGACCAGAACCAGAACAGCCTTTCCAGCGGAATCAATGTGAATGTGGCCCCAAGCTTCAGCACTAACACTGAGATAGAAGCTAATGGGGAAAATTTCACAAACCCACCTTCCTTAATCCAATCTTTTCATGCATACAATGATGGTAACCAGAGAACTTTGATCCCAAATAATGGCATGTACAAGTCCTGGTTGGCTCAATCTCAATCTTCTGCTGCTGAAGTAAATGGTTATAACTACCAATCTCTTGCCCTAACTATGAGTCCTAGTGTACCAAACACTCTTTGTGGTGCAATTTCACCGGTTCAAGTAGTGGAAGATGATTCTCGTAAAAGGTCAATGACAAAATCTCTTGCTGCTAGAGAACCTGTTCCTCGCAAATCTATTGATACCTTTGGTCAAAGAACATCTCAATATAGAGGTGTTACAAGGTAAGGGTAATGATTTTTTCTAGTTAACGAACTAAATATTTATTTTTCCATTTGGGTTAATCATTATTCCTATTATCTTTTCCGTTTTGGGGTGTGTTAGGCATAGATGGACTGGGAGATATGAGGCCCATTTGTGGGATAATAGCTGCAGGAAGGAAGGGCAAACAAGGAAAGGAAGGCAAGGTGAGAGAAAAACTCCCTTTTCCCCCCTTCACATTATGGTTTAGGGATAACGAAACACGCCCTTACTAACCTTGCTCTGTAGTCTGTAGATGATCATCATCATTGGTTTTTCTTTCAAGCACTTTCTCTTGATTTGATGAGAATATATGTACTAACGGTTTGTTTGATGCTTTGTTTGGATCCTTCTCCTTTCAACGCTTCAACACTCTCTCTCTCTCTCTCTCTCTGCACAGTTTACCTCGGTAGGTGAAAATCCAATATACATTTGCATGTCTCTCTCTTTGTTTCTTTTACAATCTCTCTGATTTTTACTGTTCTCCCATGACAACAATCTCTGATTGATATGTTGCAAAATTTTGTTTATTTGAAAAAATAAGGCATTCAAAGGTGTGCTCTTATGCATGATTCTGAGAATATATATATATACATACTTTAATTCATCCCCTTTTGAAAATAATAATTTATATGATGGTTCTTACTAGGTGGTTATGATAAGGAAGAAAAAGCAGCAAGGGCTTATGACTTAGCTGCACTAAAGTATTGGGGTCCAACTACTCACATAAATTTCCCTGTATGCTTTTCTCAGACTTCGCACTGTTGCTTCAGTCGAAAAGTCTTATCTATGTTCCTCGTTTTGTTTCAAGCTTCAAAACTATATTGAACTATTTTCATAGCACACTACCGTTAGCTATATAGCCCACATTTCATCTTATCATTCTTAAATGCTTCATCAGCTAAGCACGTACGAGAAGGAACTTGAAGAGATGAAACACATGACGAGGCAAGAATTTGTGGCCAATCTAAGGAGGTACCAACTAGAATCTCTTCTCGTGATCTTACATTAGATACGGTTTTAGATTTTTAGATAGCGATCCTTCAGTAATAAGTAAGAGTACGTAGTTTTTTTTTTTATGTGCAACTGATCAGCAGCAGACTTTGCTATAATTTTTTTACTGCAAATCTTCAATATAGCAGCAACAAACATGCAATGAATTTTATCTGAGCATTGTCGATTTGACTTTTCATCCACCTATTTTCATTCAATAATATGGAACGAAACGATGTGTCCAATTTTTTTTTTTTGGTTGGAGCACAGGAAGAGCAGTGGGTTTTCTAGAGGTGCTTCTGTGTATAGGGGCGTGACAAGGTATGGCCAAAAAGTTATGAGCTTTTAATACTTTATCATTAATAATATTGATAGAAAAGTTTTTCCATTATTTACTGCAATTCCAGCTTTTGAATTAATTTTGGTGGCTATTATTGGCAAAACATTGATCTGATTCCCCTTGTCCATCTTCAGACACCATCAACATGGAAGGTGGCAAGCTAGGATTGGTAGAGTTGCAGGAAACAAAGACTTGTATCTCGGTACATTTAGTAAGTTTCACCAACCTAGCTCCCCCACCCATTTAATTAAATAACTAAACATTATTTTACTCGTAATCTTCATGTGTTAATGACTATATTTTTTGTTTTTGCAGGCACACAAGAGGAAGCTGCGGAAGCATATGACATTGCAGCAATCAAGTTCAGGGGAACAAATGCCGTGACCAACTTTGATATAAGTAGGTATGATGTGAAGAGAATATGCTCTAGCTCGACCCTCATCACCGGCGATCTCGCGAAGAAGTCCCCGAAAGAGTTAGCTCCCACTGTCATCGCCGCCACCACAACCAACAAGGCGGCTCATCAGCAGCAACCGCCACAGCCCTTGTTGGCGGTAACAAATGGTGAGAACTCTTCTGATGAGTTGGCCAACATGGTTTGGAATGATGATGGAAACCTCAATGAGAAACAGGGGAATGATCATGGTACTTCCGAGAACAGCAAGAATAATAACAACAATAATGCTGCTAAGAATGTGTCAAGCTCAGAAGGAAGTCCCAAGTGTTCTGTGGGATTGAGAAATGAGTTTGGGGTGAGTGGTACTTCAGAGTTTGGACATGGATTCTTCTCGTTGCAGGGGCCAAAGTATAATGATAATGATGATGGGAACAACAATGACGACAACAACGGTAATGATAACTTGAATAATGATGACAACAATCGCATTGGGAACATGGGTCTGGTTCATCAAGTTCCTATGTTTGCTTTGTGGAATGAATGAACAGAGGAACGAGGTAGGGAAAGTTAGGATGCTTGAGATGGAAAACATTTGAACGATGATATGATTATACAGGATATTTGTACTTGTAATGGTGCGACAAGACCTTTTGGGAATTTGTAGTTGTTTTCACTTTCAGCTTAGGAAAAAAGGCTAAAAAAGTAGTGAAATGTTTTGGAAATTCTGAATCCTACTGGGTTTAGTTTAGTGGGGTTCGTTTTAGTAATTATATGTCAAGTTATAATTTTGGATACATGATGACTAAGCACTTGTATTAATTTTGTGGGTGGTGGTGTACGGATCTTGTTGGAATTTTACAGCCTTGTAAAATATAAATGGGGAAAAATTAAAGGTACGCCTTTGATGAGCATGATCAGCGATAATATTATCCACGCCACCACGAAACACCGTACGATGAAAAAGAAGTTGTCGCAGAAAAGCTCTGCCGCACCCTATTTGAGTTTCAATAGAATAATGCTTATCCGCTCATCGTGTCCTTTTGTCCCCGGTATATTTCATCCCATCTTAAATACAAGATAGAATTATTTTTTTTAAAGAAATTAAATAAATCATATCATATCTGATTTATCCTTAAATTATAAGAAAATAATTTTGAGAAGAAAAAAATGAATATAGATATTTTAAAATAATTTAATTAACTTTTTAAATTTTTTTAAAAAATTAATTATATCTTATATTTAAGATAAAAAAAAGTATATATTTAACTAAAAGGTGATTTTTAATTTTAACGTGCATGTTACTTTCTATTTTTCTTTAAAGTAATTTAGTATAAACATCTTTAATAATCTAAAATTTTAGTGCATGTTTGGCTGAGCTTTTTGTACAGGAAATAAGCCCTTATTACGCAAGCCGAGAAAAAACTCCTCTCACATACTTACCTCGTATACCGTGAATCACGAATTATAAGCACTTATTGCCCAAAAATAAGCTATTCCAAACACGCACAAGTCAGCACTAGCTTACGGGTGTTTCTCTGCTTATCTGTGTGTGAATTGCCAACGCCTTGTTAGGGTGGTTTTGACTGTTGATAGTTGATACAGAGGATAAGAGGAATTTGGATGTCCAGGTCTAGTGCCTATTATTGCGTGGCAATGTATATGTTTGGGAAACCCTCAAACTATAATTTCAGTAACCCTTTATTAATAAGTTAAGATAAAACTCTTCTCACATACTTATCTTGTAAGAATATACGAGTGTGACTTATTTGAGCATGACTTGGGGAGAAATCTCAAGTTGGGTTGAATATGAAGCACATAAATACTGAAACAAAACTCATGAGGTGTAGTTGGCTACATCAATAGCTTGATTTTTTGAACTCTATCAACAATCGAATTTTTAAATAAACGATTGATCAAGAAGTCTCACTCAATAACTTCGTCAAATGTTCTTTTTTGTTTTCTCATATCCCTTTTTATAGAACTCTACAATGACTGATTTACCCCCTCTTATCGAAGCATTCAATGATTTTTTTGTACGTGTCTAAACCATTTCAAACAATTTTCTTTCATTTTCTCTTCAATAGATGTCATTTTTAGTTCTTCCTTGTATATATTTGTCATAAATCTCATATTTTCCTATAAAACTATACACACATATCAATATCTTCATCTCATATATCCCTACATTATGCCAATACTCTCCCTTTAAAGCTCAACATTCATTATGTTATAGCATTGTTAGTCTTATAATAGTACGATACAATTTTCCTTTTACTTTATTAAATACCTTTCGATTACAAATAACTTAGGTAGCCTTTCTCTATTTGAACCACACAACTTAAAGTTGGTAATTAACATCTCTATCAATTCTATCATTTTTTAGCATAATTTATCTCAAATATCTAAAAACTTAAAATTGCCACATGTGGAAAGATTTTCTCTCATTTTAACCTCCAAATCATTTCTAGCTTGCCTCATATCAAAATTACAATGCAAAAATTAAGTCTTACTCCTTACTAAAACGAAACCTAATACACTCGAATATCTTTCTCCATAACTCAAGTTTAGAGTTAATTCATTCTCTTAAGTAAGCCAAGAGAACTATATCATCTACAAAAAAGTATGTGCTAAGAGATTTTTTTCTTATAAAAGCTTAATTAGAATGTTTAGAACCATGTTAAATAAGTAAGGGCTTAACAAATATTTTTGATGTATGTCAATCTTCATGAGAAAGTCTTTTGTCTTATCTTTGGTAGTTCGTGCACTAATTGTCACCTGTTATGCATATCTTATATGAATTTGTTAAATGCAACACCTATTTTTCTTTTTCAAGGCGTTTCAAAGTATGTAAATGTAAAAAATCTATAAATTTATTAATTCAAAGTTTTTTTTTGTTAAAATCTAATTTGATGTACTTACATATATACACATACATACAGGTTGGCTGTATTGGGACAAGAAATAAGGATTATATACGAAGCCTTTTTTTTTTTTTTGCGATAAGCAATATTTTTGTTTGGTTGTCATTGTTTTTTACTATTTCTGAAATGCTAGCTATATAATGAACAAGGATCTCCTACATCCTAGAATGCTGAGTGTCACTAGGAACAAGATCGTCTCAACCCAGCGTTTCAAAGCATTGCAAAAGTTGTCTCGTGGTTGGAAACTAATTCTCATTTTGGATGACGAGTGGAGAATTAAATCTATACTAAATAAAAATACTCCTCCGTTCCTAAATATATAAGTTTTAAAAAATCGATTTACTGTTATCGAGAAATAACATAAGAATATTAAGTGTTGGTTTGGGATAGTTTATTTTTTGTCAATAAATATTTATAAATCGTGATTTACAGTATAAAAGGTAAGTATATGAGAGGAGTTTTATCTCAACTCACGTAATAAATACTTATTCTTAAAAAATAGGCTAGTCCAAACATACTATAATTATATATATATATATATAGTATATTTTAATTATGCCCTTATTTGTAAAAATGATAAATAAGAGAAATAATAAATATAGTCAAAGGGTAAAGTTAGAAAAAACATAATAAATACTTTAATAGACCTAAAATGAAATTTATATTTTGAGAAGGACCTATTCTTGAATCCGAAGCTTATATTTAAGAATGAAGGGAGTAATTTAATCCCGCAGAACTTAAAAATAGAGCTTTTTCTTTTTATTAATCCAGCGTTCTCCTATACTACTAATAACCCACTAGTTTAATTAGGGGTAATGTAGTGTGCGTTTGGAATGGCTTATTTTTATCCAAAACGTGCTTATAATTCATGATTTACGGTATACGAGGTAAGTATGTGAGAGGAGTTTTTTCTCGGCTTGCGTAATAAGTACGTTTTTACTGTATAAAACGCTTAAACAAACAAGCCCGTAGGCTCAGCCCACAGCCGAGGAACCTCACTACCTCAGAATAATAGCTGCGATTGCGTATCAAGATTCAAAATGAGACCACTGATCAAATTGAAGCTAGTCATTATGTTTGTTTGGGATTATGTTTGGTATCCTTAAAAATATTTATTCATTTAAATCGAGATAAAACTATTTACGCATATTTATTCATATACCATAAATTATAATTAAAAAACTGTTTTTATATACTCTAATAACTATTCCTAATAAACAAAGCTAAACGGTTGATGATAAATACAAATATTATTTGAAGTACAGGCTGAACAGGCAAACACCTTGTAAACTGCAAAGCTGTGAAAATGTACGTAGAAATGACTGCCGGAGGGAGGACGAAGTGATGGGACACAATAATGCATCAAGAGAGGTGTTTCAGTGACCCATCGAAATGGTACTGTTGATTGGGTGCCTGAATGGACGGATGATATGGCTGTAGAAAATGGACGGCCCGGATAGCGCCGAAGGAGGCAACAAAGTGTCCTCCAAAGTCAAAACGTACTGTTCTGGGTCTGGCTGCTGCTAAACTTAAAGCGGTGTAGTTTTAGTTACCCCAAAAAAAAAAAAAAGAGCGGTGTAGTTTAAAATGTGTTTCATTTATAAAAAAAAAGAATAAGAACAGGGTAGGAGGCGATATATAGTAAATGTATATTTGAATAAGTTTTTAGAGAATAATTTTTATGATTTATGAAGTAAGTATATGAGGAGAATTTTATCTCGATTTATAAAACAGAACTCTTAAAACCACGATTTTGGGATTATCCAAACACACACTATCATACGGCAGTGCAACACGGAATCACTGTGGCTAGCTATCTTTTAACAACTATTAATTGGAATGGATGTTATTAGGATTATTATTATCATGATTAATAAATTAAAATGGAGGTGTTGCCGGGCATTACCGAAAGTTTTTAATATAAGAGTTCATAGATTTTTTTTTGAAGAGATTATGAATGAGAAATAGCTTAAATTATAATATTTATATTTATTATTATTTTTTTAAATTAATAACAATACACACTATAATTAAGTATAACTTGTTTATCCTTCCTAATTTCTCTAAGGAAAAAAGGCTAACTGATTCTGTGCTCGTTTGGAATAGTTTATTTTTGGGTAATAAGTGTTTATAAATCGTGATTCACGATATACGAAATAAGTATGTGAGAAGGATTTTATCTCGACTTATATAATAAGGATTTATTAACTAAAAATAAACCCAACCAAACACACACTCTGTATTAAAGACAACGTAGATTAATAAACCGAACGTAGATTGGAGTGGGACAACTGTGGACGGGAGAAAGATTTGAAAGAATCCAAGCAAGCTCAGGTTCAGAGTATGCCTTAAATTGCGTGCCCCCACCCCTTGTTCTCCTTCTATTTTCTTTTTCTTTTTTTTTTGTTTGTTGCTAAAAAAAAAAAAAAAAAACTTAATGTGTGTGGTCCCAGTCCCACACAAAGGAAGGTGCAACTCTATCAGACTCCCTTGGATATTATCATTATTAAATCACATCACCTCCTTCCATTAGAACCAAAATACTTTTCTTGAGAGTATTAGAACAAATACATAGAGTTCATACTTCTTCTCCCAAAAAACAAAAGAATATAGAGTGCATACATATTTTATTGAGGAGGAAAAAACAAGGAATAAAGATGAGGAGGACGGGAGGATGGTGAGGGAAGAGAATGCAGGGGATAATTGGAGGTGGAAATAGGTTAAATTAGGTTGGGCTTTACTTAAATAGATATGGGTTTGCAATAAATATTTGAAGCTTGAGCTTGTATATAGGTTTTTTTTTTAGACCCAAGCATAAACCTTCAAGATGTCTAACAAGGCCTGAAGCATGTTTAGAGACATACTTAAAATGTAGTGCTCGTTTGGAATAGTTTATTTTTGGACAATAAGTGCTTATAAATCGTGATTCACAGTATACGAGGTAAGTATGTGAGAGAAGTTTTATCTCGACTTGCGTAATAAGGACTTATTTTTTAAGAAAACGCTAAACCATACAAGCTTGTAGACCTTTAAATAACCTTTAAAGTTTCTGCCTCCAAATTCATATATAATCATTCACGCATATTTACAATCTCATATTATGTTTTAAAAGCCTGATATTCATTCACTTCATAATACAAGGAGTTAGTAAGGAAAAGTAAAGAATATATAGTGACATCAATTGTCTAAGTAAGTAAGAATAAGAAAAACTAATCATATGTTGACTAATGAGATATACTTTTTAAAATTGACTAAGCATAACAAGCAATATGTAAAATTGAATTTTATCTATTTTACTTTTTGCACATAAATTATGACAAACTACTAAAATTATAATTTTCATTTGGAACTAAAATAAACTCATAGAAATTATTATACTTTAGTAGATGACGCAAATCAGGGAAAAGGGAGTAAGTTAGTGTTGCCTTATCGAGCAATCAAATAGATGAGAGGTAGGGCTGGCGAATGATTGGTGCGAAAGTAAGGGTTGGGTGTAATGACAATGTGATGTGAAATTTAGGATTAAAGTCAAGGTAAAAAAAAACTTATGATCAAGGTTAAATTGGTAAATTTATAAAATATTTAGATTATATTATATATACTTATTTTATGTATAAATTTTTGAAAGAAAAAAAAGTTAGATAGGTCATTAGGTTTGTAGCTTTATAGGCTAAAGCTTATAAAAATATGTCTAACCTGTTTATCTAAATAAACTTAACAATAGACTTGAGCCTAAGTCTAATCTATTTACTAAGTGCTAGTTTGGGATAGCTTATTTTTGGACAATAAGTGTTTATAAATCGTGATTTACAATATATGAGGTAAGTATATGAGAGGAGTTTTATCTCGACTTACGTAATAAGTGCTTATTAACTCCCAATAAATAATACCAAACACACACCGTAAGCCTCCATTAGAAACCTGACGTATTTCTGCCCCCAAGAGATAAGTTGAGTATCACCGCATATTGATATTGATATGAAAACTCTTTCCTAAACGGATGGCTGCAAGTTGCATAAACTCGTTGGGAAACATTATTACATGCTGCTTGGGTACTGGGTGGAGCTGGGAATCAAGGCTGGCTTTTGAAGGGCCAGGGCCTAAGAGGGCCGGCCTTTTTAAGCTCGGGGTAAGAAAAATTGCTATTTTTTAAAGCCCAACTAAAAAGTATAAGGGTTAGGGCCGGACCGCAAGGACTAAAGATATTTTCACAAGATTAAACATATTTTATTTTTTTTTCATTTTTTTAAATTACAACAATGGAATTCCTAATTTAACACATAAATATTTGTCAAAATTAGAGTGTAAACGGTATGCATCATGGAACAAACAAACACGGTCATTAAGTCATAATCAAAGGTAAATTATTATCTATATACCACAATTACAAATAATTAATGAGAAGACTTAACAAAATTAAAAATACTTCTTCTAAATATGTGTTGAAAAGTATAAGTAGTCCATAAAATAAACAACGCAAGATATAAATAAAACAATCACAAGAAAATAAGTCAAAAAATACAAAATTGGTAAGAATATTTATGAAATAAGAAATATTTTGTATAATTTTTAATTTTTAGGATTATTAATACAAGATATTCTTATGAAACTTAATTCTAAAAAAGTTAATATCAACTAAATATTTGCAACATCATTAACAAAATATGAAAAATTAATAATAATATTATCATATAAATAAGTTTAAAAAATAAAAAAAAATATACAAGGCCTAAAGGGCCGGCCCTTTTAGGCCCTCGACCTTACAGGACTAACCCTTTTAGATTCATTTTCATTTTTGAGGAAAAAATATGAGGCCCGGTCCTTGTAAATTCAAGGCAAAAAAGGGCCGACCCGACAGGCTCGGCCCGTTTTCCCGGCTCTAGTATTGGGGAATATTTTTCGTTATTATATTTATTATTTGGGATTTTATAGTAATTCAGCCAATAAAAAAAAAGTAGATGGAAGGCTAAGGAAGTGTAGTGTTTGAGGCCGGAGATGGGTAGCTAGAAGCATTAGCTCTATGCGGTTTCAGTGTTTGGAACAACGATTATTAATTTGATTTGTTTTAATTTTCATTTTTGTAGTATTATTTTTTGTAAAAGTTAGATTATGTATTGTGATTTATGTTTGGATTAACGGTTGTATAAATGACTTTTGTAAAAATAAAACTTGTTTGGATTGGCTTAAATACAAGTGACTTTTGTAATAATAGTAAGAGAGAGTGGGTGTAAAAATATTTAAAAAATCAAGTAAGTATTTAAAAATTACTTTAAAATATTAGGTGCTACTAAAAAAGTATTTTAGAGTGGGTGGAAATCAATAAATCAGCATTTTAAATTTAGGGTGCTCTTTACTACTAAAAAATGCTATAAAGGTAAAATTCTAGTCAGTCTCTTAAAACTGAGTACAATTAAAAAAATATTTTAAAATAATTTTTGGAGCTAGAAAAGTATATTAAGAGTAAAATTGCAATCAGTCTGATAACACACTGGGTATAGTTGTAAAAATATTTTAAGGGGTTAAAAACACCAAAAAAAATTTTTAAATTAATTTTTGGAGCTGAAAAAGTACATTAAATGTAAAATTACAATCAGTATAATAACACACTGGGTACAGTTGGAAAAATATTTTAAGAGCTTAAAAGCACAAAAAAAATTTAAATTATTTTTTGTAGCTGAAAAAGTACATTAAGAGTAAAATTATAATAAGCCTGATAGCACACTGTGCACAATTGAAAAAATATTTTAATTATTCACCCTCGATTGCAATTGCAGGAGAGAGAGAGAGAAAAGAATAAAAGTTAGGTGGGAGCGTTGGACATAATTATTACACTTGACAATAACAATAAGCTCAATTGTAATTGCAAACGCTCCAATGTTTTGCTTAAGGTACAAGCTCTTTTTTATTTCAAAAACTCAATTGCAAAATAGGTGAACTAAACACTCAAATTTTTTTCCTTTAGCCTATCGGACTTGAGGCCAGAAAAGCCCGATTGAGCCCATCAATCGTGGCTCCAAACACTCAATCAGACACCATTCCCTTTGTTGTGTGTTTGGATGCAACCAAAAAAAGTGCTTCTGAGTTAAAACTATGGTTTTGCAAGAATTCACACAAACACTCAAAAAACAAGCATACTCCCGTTTTGGAGCAAAATCATGGTTTTATTGTGCAAAACCAAGGTTGAAATTTCATATAAGCTATTTTTCTGACTTTTTTGACAGTTAGACAATAATAATTGTTGTCCCTTTTCTCTCTCTCCTGTCCCATTTTCTCCACCACTTTGGCTTTCCCTTTCATTTTCCCTTTTTCAGCATCTTCTTCATCAATTTCCCGTCGCAGCTTCATTCTCTTCCAGATCCGAGAAGAATTTCGAAGACTATGGTTTAAGTTTGGCCAATACCCTGTCCCTTTGATCTTTCCCTTCTGTTTGTCATTTTTCGCACCTTCCCATTGCTTCTTCCCAGTGGTAAGCGCCTGGCCAAAATCGTGGCTTCATTTCGGCCGAACTTAAAACGCCAGCCTTTCATTTCTAGTGGTGAGCATCTGTGGTGGAGGTTAATCGACGAGCGGAAGGGGTGGCCGGCTTGGTGGTTCAGATATTGGTGGCTACTCCCCTGTCTTGTGACCAATGCTCTTGACGGTCATTGGAAAATCTCATCAGCTTCTCTTTCTTCTAGCATCTCCATCAACTGACTGCTCTCTCTCCTCTTCCTCAATTCAAAAGTTCTCTTGTTGTAGATCGGAGAAGGCGGTGGTGGTAGTGAGGCTGGGTTACACAAATCTCACCGACGTCAAGATTCAGGTATGTTAGATCTCACATGTTTTGATGATAACAAAGAATGGGTGTGAAAAAAATTTGATAAACAAATAAGTTTGAACAAAGTAATGACAGAGCAAATCATCACTGGAATAATGAAGAAAGGCTAAGAGAGAAAGCTGAGAAACTTCATCACTGGCAGAATTTCTAAAAGGCTATTCGAGTAAGAACTCGAGTAACGAGACAGAAACTTGAAGTAACCAGAGCACAGAACCTCAAGTAACTCACGGCCAGATACATCACTCGAGGAACGACTCGAGTGATATGAAGTAAAAAGAAGAGTTACTCAAGTCAACACTTGAGTAACCTGCCACAAGGAAATAAGTTGCTCTCGGCCATGTAATCCTGCCAACGTTACTCGAGTAAGCACTCGAGTAATTAGGGAAATCACTTCCAGTTGCTCTCGGCCTACCAACGTTACTCGAGTCAGTACTCAAGTCTCCTGCTTCAAGAAATATGTTGCTCTCGGCATTTCAATCCTGCCAATGTTACTCGAGGGGCCACTCGAGTAAATCATTGTAGTAAACAAAACTTGAAGGTAACACTCGGTTAATCTGAAATGTTATTACCACACTTCACTCGAGGCACCACTCAAGTATGTAGGTATGAAAATCTTCTATGTCAAAGACTTGAACGAGATTACTCGAGTAAGTAATCGAGTGATCAACAGAGTTATTTATAATGCACTTGAAATATCCACCCGAGTAAGCTATGCAGAAAATAGATGTTCACTCGAGGCAACACTTGAGTAAACAGGTAAGCAAAACTTGAAATGCTCTCGGCCTGAAATCCTGCCAACATTACTGGAGTGAAGCATCGAGTAATCTGCCGGGTTATTTGAAAGACCACTCGAGTAACCTGTGAAGAAAATTGTAGTATACTCGAGTGAGTACTCAAGTAAACAGGTATTTCCAAGGTTTGTAAATTTGTTTACTCCATGCACTAACCGAGTAATGTGATGTTCATTTATTGACTTGCTCTCTATCAATATTTTCATGAAGATACTCGAGTAAACTTAATGAACACTCGAGGGACCACTCGAGTATCCAAGTCCAGAAATTCAGAAATCATTCCAACATTAATTGATTGATTTGTTTCCTATATGATTAACCTTTCATTGTATTAGTATTCTTAGCATATTCGCAGATAAATAATGAAGAGATCTTACCAAATAAGGAAAGTCAAATGCAACGTTCAAATGCTACCTACCGTCACCTATCGCAAACGGATATTTTTCAAAATCTGGAAAAGTCAACAATGGTTGCGCACACTCTAACGGGCGAGAAGAAAATGTTCCAACGGTCATTATCAACACATCTATATATATGGGAACATCCAAACAGAGAATATAACAAGAACACACACGAACACATTATCAAGTTCACGCTCAATACTTTGTTTTTACATATACTTGTAATTATGTACTTCAGTTATTCTTATTCACTCTGTAAGAGAGATATTTCATTCAAACTCAATATTTGTTATTGAGGTAACTTAAGGTTGTGGAACCTTGAATTGGGATTGGATTACAACTTGTAAGGGGGAGCGAATGTCCAGGCGAAGGAACTTGGTTGTACCGAGGTGCCAAGAACCCACTAAATCTTGGAAATTATAGTGAAATTCTCAGAGATGCTCTGAGGACTAGACGTAAGTCAAAGTGGTTGTTGTCGAACCAGTATAACTCCCGATGTACACTTTGGTAATATTTCTCCTTACTCTTTACTGCTTTATATTCACCATCAAGTTTTATATTTGCAACGAAATATTTAGTATCACCCAATTCACCCCCCTCTTGGGTGAAACGATTGCTCTAACAAGGTATGCATTTGAACTGATTGTAGCTTATTTCTCCATGATTTGTGTTTGTGTGTCATTGTAGCTGAATTCTCTGCATTTGTGGTGGGGTTGCAGAGTCGACTAGTGGCATTGGTGTAAGTTATTCTCACCATGTGGTGTCTGAGGTGCTCTGGTTTTTGCGCTTGGTATGTGCTTCCCGAGCTTGTCCCATTTTTCTTATCTCCTTTTTTCCGATCATTAATTGTGTGAATCAACCTCTGATTACAAAAACTATGGTAGATGAATTTCTTTTGTATAGAAGAGGAGGAGGGGAAAAAACCAGTTTTTCATACCATTTGATCAAACTGATGGATTGCAATGGAATTTTTGTACGAGTAATTTTGTGAATGAAGTTGTGCACAGTTCTTGTGTTTTCAATTTTTTCGTTGATAAAAACGAGTACTGCATTTATTTTGCAGGGAGGATGAGTAGGCAACAAATGCAGTCATCTTAGCGACCAAACATTTAACTACAAAATAAATTATGTTTTTCAATATAAAAGATATTATTTTAGATACTTATTATTTACAAATGATTTTTTATTATTCAATTTATTAATATATATATATATATATATTTGATCTATTTTTTTATGTTACATAATTGATTAATGTTATAATTTTAAATTTTTTAGATAAAATTATTTCATTTTTTGTATTTATTATGAAATTGAATGTTAAATAATATATAAAATATAATCTTATCCTTTATATGTAATTATCATATAAGTTAAATATAAGTTAATGTCATTTTTAATAATTTGACCATAAAAAAAATTATTTTGATCACAATATCCAAATATTCTCACTTTATCAAAATCATTTTTTTTCTATAATATTCCACTCAGAATCTAATCTCTAAAATCATTTTTTTTTCAAAAACTATTTTTCAAAAAATTGATTCAAACACACCCTTAACCTGACACTGCATTGCCATTGCATGCCCCTTTCACTCTGCCCTGCCATGACGTCTTTTGATATGTGTCTTTGACTTTTTACTTTTTCCATGCTCCCCCCCCCCCCCCAACCCCACTCTCAAAACATATCTCCACTTTTTATATTTTAATTTTAAATATAACTCTTGCTTCAGAACATTTAGTATTTCTCATGTTTTTATTTTAAGATATATTTAAAGAGTTAAATTTAATCTTAAATGTAAAATAAAATTTTTATATTTATTATTATTTTTCTAATTTACCTCAATTGATGCTCCTTCAATAATAATCAAGAAGAAGAGAAAAAAAAGGAATTATGTATAAATAATGTACTCCCTCCGTTACTAAATATAAGAAAAAATTTATTTTTTTTTAGAGATTAAAAAAATTAATTAAATTACTTTAGAGTATTTTTATTTTTATTTTTTTCAAACTAATTAGTTTGACCAATAAATAAATATATAATCTAAGAATACACAACATATGATATAATTAAGTAACTTATTTAGTTTTCTTAATATTTTTAAAAAAATCAACTATATCTTATATTTAGGATCAAGAAATAATATGATTTTTAAATTTTGGGCAATGTTACATACGGGCCCTGAAGCTGATCCATTGCATCTGCAAGCTATTCACCCTCAATTCCCCACGCTCATCGCTGACGTGGCTCTCTATGTATTTTCCTTTCATTTTGTGTGAGAGAGAGAGAGAGAGAGAGAGAGAGAGAGAGATTTCTTTAAATTTGGGAGTGTCTCAATAATTCCGACAGATATCACTTTTGGGTTGGGGGCAGTAAATTGCGAAAACTAAACATTTCTTCATTATTACCCCCCCAATTTTGATAATAATTTTAGAAAATTGGATACGTATTCTTGGCACATAACTTGAACATGGATTGATATTAACCGCAGGGAGGGGTCATTTTCAGGCATGCAGTTGGGGAAGAGGACACAGACAGAGACAACACACAAGGAGGAAACGGACATATATTTACTTCTTGCATATTTAAAGTATAAAACATTTTTGTAATATTAGCTGTGTTTGGAATAGTTTTTTTTGGAGAAATAAGTGCTTATTATATAAGTTGAGATAAAACCCCTCTCACATACTTACCTCATATATCGTAAATCACGATTTATAAGTAATTATAAGTAAAAAATAAACTATTCCAAACGAACATTATGTGCTCATTTGGTATCATTATTTTTAGACAATAAGTCCTTATTACATAAACTAAGATAAAACTCCTCTCACATACTTACTTCGTATACTGTGAATCACGATTTATAAGCACTTATTGCCTAAAAATAAGCTATTCCAAACGAGCACTATGTGTGTATTTGGTTGGGCTTATTATAGCCAAATAAGCCTGTTTTTAAAGATAAGCCCAAAAAAAACATGTTTCAAAATGGTAGTGTTTGGGTGGGCTTTTTCAAAATGGGTTTCAGGTTAAAATAATCCCATATTGAAAAAGCTACTGGATCCAACTTATCACAAACCCATTTCACGTTTTATTACCATTGCCTTTAATTTCTCACCTACTGTTTTTAATTTTTCACTCTCTCTTTTCCCTGTAAAGCTGGTCGAATATTGCTTCAAAGGAATCGTTGCACATGCTCTGCTTCAGTTGCCTAAACCTGTCGCTGGTTTTTGTGTCCCTCTCGTCGGCAGCCAGGGTTGGTTGGCCGATGAACCTGTGTCGTCCGTCTTCCCTCTCTAGGTGTCTCCGTCGTCTCCCCCCTCCTTGCTCTGTCTTCCGTCTGTGATAGATCCGATCCCAAGTTCGTCTGTGTCGTTGACTGCATTGTAGTCTCGGCGGCCACTCATTGAATCTGAAGGGCGTCTCATCTTCATGCGTGCTGAGCTGTCTCGGATCTATACTTCAACCGACGCGTGCTCTGTCGTCTCCGATCTGTGCTTCAAGCTCAACAGGTCGTTCTTCTTCATCTATGATCGAGCTTCAACCACGAGCTATGCCTCAACCTCAACAGGCTCTTCTTCTTCATCTGGGATCTAGCTTATTATACGAGCAGAGCTTCAACCGCAACAGGGCCGTCATCTTCATATAAGACTTGGAGGTAATATCAACTTGAAATGTATTTTATTCCACAGATGATCCAACTAGTTTTGTTTGCGTGTGGCCTGTATTTCTGTAGTTTGTCATGTCTGTGATAGTTTAGTTAGGGCTCTTGGGGGATTAACTGGTTTTTCTTTCGTCCCTCTCTCTCTTTGTTTCATCATCTTCCTATACCCATTCCCGCCACACTACACTGTCAAGTTACCTTGCACTCACCTTCAACACTACCCAGAAAAAAAAAAGAGAACATGATATTAGCTCATGTAGGAACAATTTTTTGTGACATCCTTCCTTGGCAAGTTGGTCCTTAGATGCACAGTTTGCTTGTCCAACAAAAAATGGGTACTAGCATATCCTAAATTTTTTTGTTCAAGTCACCAACATGACAGGAGAGTCGAAATTTTTTTTGTTAACTCCATGTATATCTTTGATGAAAGATTTGGTAGAAATAACCAAATCAAAGTAATGTATAATACTGCAATAGTTGTTTAGAAAATGAAACCACGGTGATACTGAACCTTGGAATTCAACAAAGGGGTTAAAACTTGCTCGAATGAGATTGTGAACCAATAATCTACTTAGAAAAATCACTTCCCCAACAGTCTTGGAATCTATAATGATACTATTGGTAGGTCATTTTCTTTGATTCGAAATCACCAGTGGCCTGATCTTCCAAACTATGACCCTCCTCCATGATCATCATCTCATACTGCACTCTCTGAATCCAAAAGAGATGAGAAGGCACATCTGAGATATTTAGTTCACTTGCCTTCATTTTACTTTCTGTTTTATCATTTTAGTTTGTTTGTGGTCTCGCTAGGTAGTATTATAGGTTGTTACTTAGCCGGGTTCTTCTGGGTATACATTAATGCACAGTAAAGAATTTTGTGATGTGGGGTATTATTCAATGTGTGTGAAAGGAGAATTAAAAAGCTCATCATTTTTAAAGAACACAGGGTTTGTGATTTGGGTTTTACCTTGTACTTATTTATTGGTTTAAATATGAAGTTTGTGGGGTTCTATGTTGTGATCGAGAAGAATCAAATAAAGATATTAAAGAGAGGCCACAAAGTAGTAATTTCAGTAACAGAGTAGCTGGATTGTGGGGTTATATGTTGTGAGGAATGAGAATCCAATAATCTTTTTTGATCACTTCAAACCCATAGTGTTTTGGCCAGCAACTAATACTAAGCAAAAATAATAGTTTTGTTTCCCTTTTGGCCAGCAACTAATACTAATAACAATAGTATTCGGCCCCCACTCCTCCACAACTTTGGCATTTCTTTTGTATTATTCTGAATTTGTTTGGCCTTGTCATTATTTCAGAAGAAGCCTTAATCCATATTGCCGAACTAATCTTCAACCTGAACAAGCCTTCATCTTCATCTGTGGTAAGATTATAAGTTGATCCTAAGCACAATTTCTGGTTTCATGTTATTGATTGTCAGTTGCTACTGTCATTATTCAATTGAGGCTTTTGCTAGTGTGGTCTCTGTTTCTTCATTTTTCATCTTTATTTGAGGTGTTATGAATGTTACTTGAGTTGGTGTAAAGTAGATTGAAAGCAAAAAAAATGTGTTAAGTAGATTGTTTATCCCTGGTGCTTATTAATTAATTGAATGTCATCTTCGACGAACAAAAGAAGCTTCAGAAATTTTGATGCATAGATGTATTTTCAAAGTAAATGTTGTTGTGGAATACGCTGTTTATTGTTTTTTGTTAATCTGGTTGCTTCATGAGAAGGTAATAACTAACATATGTTTATAGTCCACACTGTAAAGTGAAACTTTTCCATAGAAAAATGAATGAAAAAGCACTGTGGGATGACAAGACAACAGAAATATTTGTCCATGCAATGATAGAACAAATTTTTAAAAAAGAACATCGAGGGTTGTCTTTCTCAAAGGATGGATGGGACAATATTGTTGCTACATTCAATGAGAAGACAGGGAAAGCATACAAGAAGAACCAATTGAAGAATAAGTTTGATATGTTACGGAAGGACTTAAGGACTTAGGATGCCTTTACAAAAGAGACTGGTGTTGGTCGAGACCCAATAACCGGAAATGTCGAAGCGGATCCCGAGTGGTGGCAGTGGAAATGTCAGGTTAGTAATGCCTACAATTACTTGTAACGTTGCATAATAGTAATTCAGTTGCCTCAATTAGCTTGTTTTGTAATATAGCAAATGATTTTGTTACACCTCTGTATGCAGGAGAAGTCGGCGTATAGAAAGTTTCACCATTCAAGCCTTAAGAATGAAAGAGAATTGAGGCTTATATTCAAGTATGTCGTGGCAACAGGCGAGGATGGTTTTAATCTAGCTTTCATAGGGACACAGACACAGGATGCAGAGGAAGAAGATGTGTACCGACCTACTATGGACAAGGAGGAAGGTTCAGGGGACAGCGAGGACGAGAATTTTGGAGTTATCCCAGCATTTAGCACAAGAGTGACAGATGAGCTAGCGAGTGTTGGGTTATCAACTCAAACCCCTCCCTCTGATCCAGGCGCATCCTCTGTTCGAACTAATTCCAGAAGTTAGGGAAAGCGGAAACGAGTTGATCACTCTGGGAAGAAAAAGAAGCAGAAGATGCTAGCGGCAAAGCAAATTGCGGATGTGGTTTGTGTCATAGCAGAAGCATCGAAGAATAGAGCTGCAACCATCAGTTAGATTCAAGCAAGGAGTATTGATTCTGCTCTTACAGACCTGCTTGAGTTGGAAGAAGTGCAAGAAGATAAGGATTTTAAAGTCTAATGTATCAGGCTGATTATGGACAAGACTAGTCGGGACACATTTTGCTCACTTGTTAAGCGGAACAAGGATTCCTTGATTGCATGTCTGTGTTATATGGTTACGACCCTTGATTGAGTCGCTACGGATTATGTTCATGACTATCGATGCAGCTTTCATTGGATGAAACCATCCTGATATGAACTTTATGGCAAAATAGTTTAGTGTTTATTGTATGCATGCTTGTTCTTTTGTTTTTACTAGGCCAACAATGCAAATTTTGGATATATATTATGTATGTTTTAATCCAACATTCCTTTTATGACATATATTATAACTTTGACTGAATTACCTTTTTGTTATATACGTTTGAATCCAATGCACAGGTGACATCTACAATGGCAAATTGGATGGAGGAAGAAGACGATGACTGTAACGCCCCAATTTTCGATTAGGGGTTAATGATAATTATTGAGGATAATTATCGGATTTAAGTAGAATTAATGTATATTGGTGACAATATTATTTAATATGTCATAATTGTTGGAAAATTGAAAGAATGGAATTATTAGCATAAGTTGGTAATTAATGGGGAAATTAATTACTAACTAAAAGAAAAGTGAGAAGTGTGATTAAATGGGTAATGGAAGGATTAGAGAGGATAATTGGTGATTAAGTGTGTGAGAACCAATGGGGAAATGACACATGGCAAGCTCACATGTGGGAGTGATAAGAGAAAGTCAAATGCAATTTTTTATAGTTTCTCTCTCCTCTCCCTTCCCTCTTGGACGTTGGAATGGTATGGGTTGGGGGGAGTAATGATTTCTTTCCTCCTTCCTCCTCCACACTCCATCTCACTCATCTCATCTCTCTTCTTTCTCCATTTTCTGGCGACAGTTTGCAGCAAAGAGGAAGAGGAAAAGCTTGCAAAAAGGTAAGGAAAATGGCTTCCATTGCTCAAACTTCCTTCTTTAATGTTGATCCTTGAATGAAGAGCTTCATTGTGATGGTTGAAATGTGTTCATTGGTGTTAGTTTATGACCTCAAGAGATTGTGAAAATTGAAGAATCAAGAAATCTCTTTGGCAAAGTGAAAGAGGTGAGTGTTATCTCCCTTTTGATATATATATATTGTGGATGTTGGTGAGCATTGATTTTATGGAAATTTCTGCCCTATTTTCGAAAATTAGGGTCTTAGTGAGTTTGGCATGTTGTGATAATGGAAATGGTATATTATGATGTCTTTTGGACAAAGGGATTGGTGTGAATCATTAAAAGTAAAGTTTGGGATCTTTGTGTTGGTTTTGGTGTGTTGATCAAAACAGGGCATGTGGTTAGATTGTGAATTTGGTCATTTTGAGGTTACCATTGTGTTCCTTGTGGAAAATTGTATGAGAATATGTTTGGTTAATGATTTTGGAGTCATTGAACACTTTGGTAGAAAAGTTGGAAAATGCTGTCAATGTGAACTCTGTCTGGACAGTTTATTTGTGTGGATGTTTTGAGTGACCAAATGGTATTGGAAAATTCTGAAACTTTCCAGTCTTAAAGTTCACATCCCAAGCTTCAAAATGGACATATATTTTGTGTCATTTCGTTTAGTATTCTGAGAGTTATGCTTTGCCAAATTTTGGTACAAAAACAAAACTCTGTTTTGGAGTAAAGTTGGGTTTTGGGTGATTCTGTATTTTTGTAATGATTTTAAGTTATAAGCCATATTTTTCCTTGAAAGAGGACTTAAATACATTTCATTTGGCTTTGGAATCACTCTGTTTCGATTTTTCTACAATTAGTTATGGTTTTTCGAAGTTCAGCCCAAAGTCAGAAAATTTCTGGGCCGCGGCCCAAGCCTTTCTGACCTGATTTGGGCCGCAGCCCATGAGTGGTGGGCCGCAGCCTATGGCCTTCTGACCATATTTGGGCCGCAGCCCAAGGAATGGTGGGCCGCGGCCCACTCCTGTGTTCCAGCACTTGAAATTTTTGAAAAGAGATCTTCAACCTATTGTTTCCCAACCTTCTAGGGGTTTTATTAGAGGCATTTGTGGCTTCTTAAGGGTCATTATTGATAACCAAATCTAAGAGTTGAAGAGTTAATTGAGTATTGGAATTGAGAATAATGTTTCGTCCTTAATTATGACTTTAGGCTTTGATATCTGCCCGGAGCATAGAAGGCCTGTGCCTGCTCAAGGAAGGAAAGACAAAGGTAGTGACACTTTATCCTATATCATGTGTATTGCATTGCTTGTTTGCATTAGTCATCGATTGTAGTGAAAGTGAAGGGGACGTGGCGAAAGCCCGGACTCAATTACAGTGAAAGTAAAAGGGACGTGGCGAAAGCCCGGACTCGATTACAATGAAAGTGAAGGGGACGTGGCGAAAGCCCGGACTCGAATATTGATAAAGTGATGGGGCGTGGCGTAAGCCCGACCTCGTATAAAGTGAAGGGAACGTGGCGAAAGCCCGGTCTCGAATATTGATTGCTGCATTGTGATATATGTGACTTGCTTTATATATATGCATCATATAAATAAAAACTGTTGCTACTGGGATTCTCTAGAATCTCATTCTTTCCAAATAACATTTTTAGACAGGGCAAGTGGATCGAAAAGCAAGCAAGTGAAAAAGGACGATTAGGACTATCAGCGGTAGTCTTAGTTGAATATTTTGGCTTTATATCGAATTGGTTATCATTTTGAATCATTGTAAACATATTGAATAGAATTGTAGTACTATAGTTTTGTGTAATCCCCGGTATGGATACTGAGATGGGCAATGATGCCCTGTATAAACCTTTGGATTAATGTTATTATCCCGGGTGAACGTCGGGAATTGTGCTTACTCTGATATTGTATATGTAACAGACCAAACAGGCCATTTGTTTTAATGAATGAAATGAATGGAGATCCATTTGTACATGTGTTTTAAAAAGTTTTTAATTGTCCCGGATTTCTCATTCGATAATTAAATGTGCTTTAAACGATAATCTCGGCCTGATTATCGAAGGGGGTTACAATGACTCTCGGATACTAGCTCTTATCGATGAAGAGATAACAGAGTATGAACAATTGACTGCGTTGGTGTGTCAATATTAGGTTCCGTTCATATGCAAAGAACCTCATAAAACAAGTAAACGATCTGGTCATTTATTTGTCCAAGAAATATTGGCAGAGCATGAAACACAATGTCATGACATGTTTAGAGTTGAAAAACATGTGTTCTACCGGCTGTGCAGTAAATTGATCAAACATAGGTTACGGGATTCTAGGAATGTCGGAGTCGAAGAAATGGTTGCGATGTTTTTGCTCACGGTTGGCCACGGTGTCGGGAACAGGATGGTCTAAGAGTTGTTTCAACATTCAGGGGAAACTGTCAGTCGGCTATTGCACATAGTACTACAGGCTTGTATTAGCCTAGCTCGAGAATATTTCAAACCCTATGATCCCGAATTCAAAGGATGCCACCCAAAAATACTCGACGATCCTCGCTATTATCCCTACTTTAAGGATGACATTGGAGGAATAGATGGAACTCACATCAAGTGTGTGATCACTGGTCCCAACCGGGAAAGATATATCGGGAGAAAAGGATATACAACACAGAATGTAATGGCTATATGCAATTGGGATATGTGTTTTACGTTCGTGTTGGTGGGTTGGGAAGGTTCTGCACATGACGCTCGTATGTTTGAAGCTACTGTCTCAAATCTAGCTCAGAATTTCCCTCATCCACCTGCAGGTATATTTTCGTCCCATTCAGTTTAATTACTTTCAGTGCACGCTTTGCTTAATCTCACACCTTCAAAATGATTTGAGACATTTATTAGGCAAATATTACTTGGTCGATGTTGGCTATCCCACACCAATTGGGTATCTTGGTCCCTACAGATGTGAGCGTTATCACTTGCCAGAATTTTAGCGTCGACCTGGTTTGGTAAATGCTAAAGAGACCTTCAATTACTATCATTCCAATTTGAGGTCAACTATTGAAAGGACTTTTAGAGTGTAGAATAATAGATTCGAATTATTACAAAAAATGCACAAATACAGCTACCAAACGCAAGTCCGCTTAGTTGTGGCAACTATGGCCATTCATAACTTTATTAGGAGAAATTCTCAAGGTGATGTTAATTTTGACGCAGTAGAAACTGCTAATGTAGCTCATGAAGATAAAATGTTGTAGACGATGCGGCTTCCTCGTCCAATGTTGCTGCAACATCTTCAACCAGAATGAATGGCATTCGTGACATAATTAGAGATCAACTTGTACGGAATTTATGATCCCAATTAGTTATGTAATATTTTTATGTGAAATTATGTAATTTGCCAAGTTATTTGCTTTTTTGAGCTCAACGTCGCCTACATTTGGACCTCGTACCACAATTGTGGCCATTGAAATTCTAGATTGGGAGTTATTTGCTCTAGTGGCATAATAGAGTGAATCATAATGTGTTTATGCTGTTATAATTTCTGAAGTTTCATTCTTAGTTTGGGCTTCATCTGTGGAGTTACAAGTTTGCATTTTCATATATCTTCCTAGGTCAAATGATATGTTACTGTTGGATATCGCATATGTGATCTATCTAAAATTTGAAGAATATACAAATGCCCTTTAAGTTTTTACTTAAAACACACTTATAAAATCGTTAATCAAAACACGTTTTGACTTATGAAAAATCACTTATTCAACCGCTCATCCAAACATAAATCATATTTAATAAATCATTTTTAATAAGTCATAATTATAATAAGTTATTTTTCCTACCGCTATCCCAAACACACCCTATATCAATCAACGACATTGAGTTTACACGTCACAGTTCCTCTGCTCCCTTGACACCTTGTAGAAGGAACCTTTACTCCTTTTTTATAACATGTTTTGATAGTTTTAAAGGGCATTAAAATCATTCGAATCTCATGACAAATGTACTGCTTTTTTTTTTTTAATACGTGTGTGTTAACTAACATTCTTTGATTCATATGAATTTATTAGTTAACTAATTCATACGTGTTAATCATTATTAACCTCTTATATTGAAGTTTATCAATTACTACTTACACTTAATTATTAATTAATAAGATGGGAGCTAGAGCAAGAGGAAAATTGATGATTCTATTTTTTAACGCAGATAATAAGATTGAGACGAAGAGGAAGAAAGGCAGTACTGTGGGGATTTTGATTGACAGGTCACTGAGGATTGAGCTCCCCAAATACTTCCAAACCTCCCTTTTGTTCCTTTCCTTCCTTCTCCGTTCATTTTGTTTTATTCTTTAGGCCCCAATACGTAAATAATCTCTTCTCAAACCCCTTGCCCCTCAAATCTATAACTTCTTTGTCCATCCCTCACATCTTAACTCTTTACTCTATTCACTCCCTACAAATTTCATGATCTAATACTATTTTTGAGCCTTAATTCTATGTCGCTCTAAAATATAAGATCTAATTGATTTTTTTTACAGGTATTAAGGAAGTTAAACAAATTATTTAATCATATCATATGTTGTGTATGATTAAATTATATATCATTTTATAAGTCAAACAAATCACTTTGGAAACAACATGATAAATATAAATAGTTTAAAATAATTTAATTAGTTTCTTTAATCTTCTAAAAAAAGAGTCAATTGAGTCTTATATTTTGGATCAGATGAAGTTTAAAATTTAATTTGAAGTGAAATTTGCACTACAAACTAAATGTAAGATATATTTTTTATATTTGTCAGTTTTTTTTTTAATTTACTCATATTGATATTCCTTCAACAATAATCAAGTAAAAGAGATGGACAAGATTAAGAAATACGATGGGGTGTTTTAGGAAAAAAAAAGTCATATTAACTAATTTAATTAAATTATTTAATTTAATCAAATTAAATAAATATAAATTACATTAAGCATTAGAATGAGTGGATCTTATATCAAGGTGGGTGGGATTAATTAAATTAGTACTGGTGCAAGTACTAGTTAAGATATTGTGATTTTTTATAGGCCGAAAAAAAAAATATTGTGATTTTTGAAGTGACATCGGTAGTTTAGATGTGATCCCTAATTATTGTTTCTATGTGTAGGTTCATGTGCAGAGTCGAATGCAAAAGGGTGATTGGGCTTTTAGAGAGAATCAGTGGCCCATCAGGCCCAAAAACGTGATTTCTTGTTTTTGGATTATCGTTTTAAAATAATCTTTTTGATCTATAAATTTTTAAAAATATTTCTCAAAACCTTCTCAAATAAATACATATATTTCTTTTCGTGTTGATGCAGAATTCACCCGCATGGCAAACGCATATCAACAAAACCAACACGCGTGATTCTCTGAACGAAGGTACAAAACGTGTTTCTTTTCCCTTTCCCCACTTCAAATTGGATTTTATATCAATATATAAAAATTTATATATATACCATAAAATTTATGAATTGTTTTTTTCTCAGATTCCATGCATGTATGTAACTAAGTATAAAACACTCACTATCATTATCATTTGTAGTATTAGCTTCTCTTATATATACTTCATTATTCAAAACTTAAAATATATGTATGAATTAAAACTTAAATACTTATATTGGAAATTACCGCTCAACAACACTAAACACCTCTTTTAATTTTTCTTAAGTGTGAGGTTGAATTCGGCTCTCTGTGAATAGGTTAGATACTTAGATGTGTGAGTTATATTACAAAATAACTCGAATACCTTGAGGTGGAGAGATTTTGATTAAAAAAAAAGCATTATTCTCTATAAAATAGGTGGGAAATAGTGAGGAGATCCAAATATTTCTAATATCATTATCATTCTTAAATTGGTCTTTTTTTTTAAATATTATCTCATGTTCATCTAAATAAAAATAAAAATATTTTTATTTCCTTAGAATAAGGATATATAAGAGAATAGGAGAGGCAGAGGCATGTGAGGGACACTCAAAAGCTGAGGCATGATTAAATATGTTATCCGCACAAATATTCCTCATTGCTCTTGACAGTTCAAAGTTGTGAACTCAGTCTAAATCTAAGGTTGTCACCTTATAAAATAATAGCAATTAAAGCTCTGTCTTGTTGGGTCTTTAATGTACAAGGTATACCATAGATTAGATTTGATGTGCAATACAATATTGAATTTATTATTAGCTGTCTCTTGGCTATGTTTAAACTCGGATCATCATTAACTCAAGTCATCTTATATATGCATATTTAATTATAGTAATGGAAAAGTCATTCTAAATGATTGAATTTAAAAAGCCATCTTAACCCATCTCATACAAATAAGATAGGACGGACATAAATAAACAATATTTACTTTTTGATTTGCACGAAACAAAACAGAGAGGCATGCGCGAAAAAATTAAAATTTGTAATAAATATGTTATATGTGTGTGTGTGACTGAAATTGGAAAAATGAAATATTGCATTATCTTATTCATTGAGTAAAGATCATATATATATACAATCTGAGCATTGAGAAAATACATAACAGAAATAATTCTATACATTTGGTAATCTAACTAAATCTGTTTAATTACAAACTAATTATAAAATGGTACACTTGTCACCCCTGCAAGCTGGAGCATGAATGTTCTTCATGCCTAGCTTGGATGTGAGCTCATGAAATTGTGTTGGATGCAAGGGTTTAGTGAAAATGTCTGCTAATTAATCAGCGGACCGAACAGGAAGAATCTTGATAACTTGAGCTTGCAACTTTTCTCTGACTAGATGGCAAACAAGTTCTATGTGCTTAGTCCTCTCATGGAAAGTAGGATTGGCAGCAATTTGAATGGCAGATTGATTATCACAGAAAAGCAAAGCTGGATCAATATGACTGAGATTAAAATCAGTGAGAAGATAAATGAGCCATTGAACCTCACAAGTGGTGGAGGATAAGGCCCTATATTCAGCTTCAGAGGAGGATTTGGAGACTATAGGTTGTTTCTTTGCTTTCCAAGAGATTAAAGAGTTGCCAAGAAAGATGGCATAGCCGGTTATTAATCGACGAGTGTCAATGCACCCAGCCCAATCGGAATCACTATAACACTTTAACTTCAAATCAGAATGGGCATCAAAGAAAAGACCATCACCAGGTGAAGCTTTGATGTAGCGAAAGACCCTATATGCAGCGGCTAAATGAGTGTCTCTTGGATCAAACATGAATTGACTAAGTTGTTGGGTCATAAAACTAAGATCTGGGCGAGTTGTGGTAAGATATTGGAGGCGTCCTATAAGCTGCCGATAGGACTTGGGGTCTAGCAATGGTGTGCCTTTGTCTTTTGAAAGTTTAAGATGGGGATCTATAGGACATGAAGCAGGTTTACATGCTAAATAACTAGAATCAGCAAGCAATTCCAAAGCAAATTTCCTTTAAGATAAAAATATACCATTCTTAGACCTAGCAAGTTCAAGGCCAAGAAAATATTTGAGATCACCTAGGTCCTTAATAGTAAAAGCAGCATCCAAAGCATGTTTAACCATAGTAATTTCACCCATGTCATTGCTAGCTAAGACAACATCATCAACATAGACAAGAAGAACAGTGAAAGAACTACCATGGGCTTTGTAAAATAAAGAGTGGTCAGAGGCAGATTGCAAGTAACCAAGAGAAATTAGTTTAGAGGATAATTTGGAATACCATTGCCTACTTGCTTGCTTGAGACCATATAAAGATTTTTGGATCTTGCAAACCTGATTTGGCATAGATGGAGTAAAACTAGGAGGAAAATCCATGAAAACCTCTTCGCGTAAGTCACTATGAAGAAAGGCGTTGTTGATATCCAATTGATAGAGATGTCAATTCTTTGCTGCAGCAATGGAAAGGAGCATACGGAGTGTTGTCAACTTAGCCACTAGTGAGAAAGTGTTGAAATAATCAACACCTTCAGTTTGGGTGTACCCCTTAGCAACGAGTTGGGCTTTGTGTCTCTCAATGTCACCATTAGAATTGAACTTGGTCCTAAAAACCCATTTGCAGCCAATAGTCTTCTTTCCAGGTGGTAATTCTGTTAATATTCAGGTCTGGTTTTGCTCAAGTGCCTTTATTTCAACATTTATAGCTTCCTTCCAAACAGTGTGTTTAATAGCTAGTTTATATGACTTAGGATTAGGGGAATTAGTACCTGAATTAACAAAAATCTAATAAGATGGAGATAAACCAGAATAAGAAAGGACTGAAGATAAATGATATTTTGGAATACCTTTGTATGATGATTGAGTAGTAGAAGAGGAGAGAGTACAATGGTAGTCTTGCAAGTAGCTAGGTTGATTATGTGATCTTGTGGATCGGCAAAGGGATGGAGGGGAAGAAGGAGAAGAGATCACCGAAGGCATGACCGTGGGAGAAGGATCAATAGAGAGGGAAGTGGTAGAAGGGGGAGGTGAGGGGGAATCAAGAGGTTGGAAGTAAGGAACTTGAGGTTCAGTCCAAGGGATGTTAAGATCATGGATGCTGTCATTAGAGAAAGGAAACACAAGTTCATGAAAAATCACATCTCAAGAAAGAAGAATTTGATTAGAGTGAAGATCCAAAAGGTAAAAGCTTTGGAACCTTGGGGAATGCCCAAAAAAATACATTTTCTAGCTCTTAGAGAAAACTTTGATCGATTGTGAGACAATGTAGAGACAAAACAAAGAGAACCAAAAACCTTGAAATTAGTATAATAAGGTTAAAAACCATGCAACCGTTCAAAAGGAGTTTGCTGGTTAATGATTGGAGAAGGGAGACAATTAATTATAGAAGTAGCATGTTGCAATAAAACAGACCAGTATATCAAAGGAACATGAGATTGAAAATATAAAGCCCTTGCCACATTTAAAATGTGTTGATGTTTCCTCTCAACCAAACCATTCTGTTGAGGGGTTTCAACACAAGATTTTTGGTGGAGAACTCCCTTGGAAGTATAAAATTCAGCCATACTAAATTCAGGGCCATTGTCTGTTCGTACAGATTTTATTTTGGCAGAAAATTGAGTTTCCACAAGAGAGAAAAAATGTTTTATATGAGTTCTAGCATCATATTTATGATGCAAGAAAAATAACCCAGTGTAGCGAGAGTAGTAATCAACAATTGTTAAAAAGTACTTATAACCTTGGACTGGGGATACAGAAAATGGTCCCCAAATACCTATATGAACCAAATAAAAAATGTTACAGCGTGAACTTGTGCTTACAGGGAAAGATAAATGTTTTTGTTTGGCTAAATGACAAGCATCACAGGGAAAAGAAACAGAAATACAAGGTATATCAGGAATTTGTTTATGTAAAATGTGTAAGGTGGAGTCAGAAATGTGACCAAGTCGAAGATGCCACAATGGTGGGGAAGAAACAGGGGAGAGGGGAGCTGTCGGTTATGAGGATATTTGATGATGAAGCATGAAGTTAAGCTACTACAGGAAGAACATAGAGACCCTCCACTAATCTAGCTGAACCAATCATCTGCAAAGGCTGAATTGAGTGTATTTGGCAAGAATCAGTAAAGAAAGTTATAGAACAATTGATGGATGAGGTCAAATGAGACACATATAAGATGTTAAAGGAAAATGATGAAAGATATAACACATTATCTAAAAACAAAGAATCAGAGATACGAACTGATCCAGAAAAGCAGGCGATAGCACAAGAACCCGTAGGTAAACGAACAGATATTGGTGGTATTGAATGATAGGAAGTAAACAAACCAAGGAAGCAACAAACATGATCAATGGCTCTAGAATCTATGATCCATGAAGCATTAGAGGATAAAGACAGTGAAAGACATATACCAGAAGTTGGACCAGAGGAGGACGCAGTGAGTGCATTGACCATCAGAGGAGAGGGAGGAGTGCTATTGAGCAAAGAGAGGAGGCGTGTATACTGGGCAGCGGATAACTAAGGAAGAATAGAACTCTGAGGTGATGGAGTGGAGATGAAGTAGCTAGTGCAGGAGAAGATGCTTGAGCAGTCCTGGAGACCTGAGTAGTAACATTGTTCACCGAAGAAGAACTATTGGACAGAAATTTGAAGCCAGGAGAGAAGCCATGCTTCTGATAACATGTAGCCTCAATGTGTCATGGCTTATCGCAAACTAAGCATAGTTTCTGCTTAACATCAGAGGAAGCAGTGGTGGTCTTGGTGATCAGAATCTTAGATTTGGTAGATACATGAAGTTCTCGTTCTTGCTAGAGAACGAGGCTAAAGACGAGATTGATAGGTGGCAGAGGATTGATGAGCATGATCTGCGATTTAATGGCCGAATACTACTCATTTAATCCTTTTAGAAACTAGATAACCTGATCATCTCACGATGCTTAATGGCAGAGGTAGTAGAACCACAAGTGCACGGTTGAAGCGGACGAATGTTTGCCATCTCGTCCCAAAGGATTTTCAATCGCGTGTAAAATTCACTAACATTAAGAGTACCTTGTTTAAAATTGCAGAGCTCCTCTTGTAGATCGGAAATGCGAAAGATGTCGGCTTGAGAAAAATGCAATCTGAGATCGGCCTAAATATCGAGGTAGAGTTGAACCAAAGAATGCTTTTCGTGATTGTCGGTGAGAGTGACTTCATGATCCAGCCTTGATCAAGATTGTTATTGCATTCCCAAGCCGGAAAGGAGATATTGGACTTCGACGGCGGTGGAAGAGAGCCGTCGACGAATTATAATTTGTTCTTGGTGAGGAGAGCACTACGTATAGCCCTAGCCCAGTTATGGTAGTTCGAACCATCCAAGGGAAGGGAAACCAAGATCAAGGCCGGATTCTCGTTGGGGTGAATGTAAAAAGGACTCGCCGGATCGGAAAGAGGAATCGCGGTGGTGGAAGGTGAAGGAGAACCCATGGATATCGGGCAGAGAGACGAAGAGAACAGAGAAAGGAAAGAGACGAAAAGGGAAGAGTGTTTTGGGGAAGAAAAAAATCAAACTCTTGATACCATTTGACTGAAACTGGAAAAATGAAATATTGCATTATCTTATTCATTGAGTAAAGGTCATATATATACAAGGGTTAAGGTGCAAAAATACCCATGAACTTTTCTCAAAAGTGCATCCAACACCATAAACTTTTTTTAGGTGCAAAAATACCCATGAACTTCTCAAAATGGGGCAAAAATGTCAAACCGTTAATTGGTACAAACGTTCGTTTTGTAGGACCCATAATTTTATTTTTTCAGGTGCAAAAATACCCATAAAATTTTCTAAAAAGTGCACCCAACACCATAAAATTTTTTCTGGGTGCAAAAATGCCCATGAACTTTTCAAAAGTTTATGGTGTTGGGTGCATTTTTTAGAAAAGTTCATGGGTATTTTTGCACCTCAAAAAATAAAATTGTGGGTCCCACAAAACGGACGTTTGTACCAATTAACGGTTTGATATTTTTGCCCCATTTTAAGAAGTTCATGGGTATTTTTGCACCTAAAAAAAATTTATGGTGTTGGATGCACTTTTGAGAAAAGTTCATAGGTATTTTTGCTCATTAACCCTATATACAATCTGAGCATTGAGAAAATACATAACAGAAATAATTCTATACAGTTGATAATCTAACTAAACCTGTTTAATTACAAACTAATTACAAAATAGTAAACTTGTCAGTGTGTGTGGTTGAGTATCATATTATCGCTTTCCATTCGTTTTCTTACGACTGAGTCGTTATTATATATGTTGTTTTATAAAAATTAACACTTTTAAAAAAATGTATTATATTGTAAAATATGTGGGAGGGAGATAATGGATGACTCATGACTAGGTCAAGTGTCACCAACGTGCATGGGACCCAGGATTTTAAAATAATGTAACTAAGTAGCAGCTAGTAGAAGATTTGGTTAGTTCTTTGACCAAAAACGAAGAAGAAGAAGAAGAAGAAGAAGAATTGGTTAGTTCAGTAAACAGTTGGAGATCAGTTTTCAGCTCTATATATAAAATAAATCTATTCATTAAGAATTTACATTTTGTTTTTGTCCATATTGGTGATTCATTGTTGAGTGATTTATTATACGGATGATTTTTTCCTCCAACGACTTGATGATTCATTGTTGAGGGACAAATAACAATGGAGGATAAGATAATTCAAAAATATGAGTCAATGTTCATTTAATATCACAATCATAAGGACAAACTAATCTAATCGAGAGAGTAACTTGACATTACTAGGAATCGATCCATATGGGAAACAATGTATTTTCATTCAGGACGTTACCTTTTATAAAAACGTTTCAACAAATTACAAATATTTTTGAAAATCAATTTATAAATCCTATTATATAAATAAGAATAATGCTAAGAGAATTTAGTTGAAATGATTATACTCTTCGCCCTCGATATTTTAGGAGAGATTGAAAATGTATGCATATACTCCAAATGTCTCAAAAATATTGACAAGCAAAATGTTACAATTTTGTTTTAATAAAATCTGGCCGGCATTTTAGACCACTTTCAGGCACACAAATAAAAACGAAAAGAAATGGACAAGCAAAACGTTCCTGCCTACCCGTATTACAAGCAACATTTTTTTTTAATGAAAATTGAAATAACTTTGTATATTTTTATCTCATTAAATATATATTTTTATATTAATTATGACATATGTGTTACTCATTTTCTTTCATGTACTGTCCTTATAAATAGAATTATATTTGAAAAAATATTATATTTACTTTTAACTGGTAATTTAAACTTGAGGTCTATTTACGTGTTTGGCAGCTGTCTCTAATGAAAAAAATCAGAAATAGTAAATCTTTCTCTGTATAGTACAAGAAGCCCTTACAATATTTCTAATGATTTTGGGTGGGAAAATCACTCCCAGGTCCCAGGGGCCAAACATAATATCAATAAAGTCCCTTTGAAATGTCAAATATCATAAAAGTTTCTAGGGGTTTTTATGTGATTATTTCCTAAAGTCAAATGATAAAGTTACCCTAAGTCATTATATAGTTAACAACTTCATCAGAAAGGTCCCTTCATCCTACTATGCTTATGCGTCTTCTTTTAAGTGGTCGTATGTTGCTCCTTTGAGTCCCAATGTTGGTGCTTTCAGTCGTCGCTCCTCTGCTGCCCGAGCCTCCATCGCTCCTCTGTTGCCTGATATTGTGATGTAGCAGAGGTAAAAAGCAATCTAAATTTTTTTTTCTATGTGTACATTGATTGGATTAAAATTAAGGGGTTGGTTAAAGGTTGAAGCTTGGGCTCAATAGTGGACTAAGTGGTGGGAGGTAAATAGTTAATACTAAGATTTTGTTAAAGATATGATCTTCACCATTGAAGTTAAGGTTTCACTATGGTTAGATTGTGTGAATGTTATAATGCTATGTTTTTTAGGAAGGTTACAAAGGGAGTGTTGTGTTTTAAGTGAGAATCGTTGAATATAATGGTGGTTTGTTTGCTGAGAAAAGGCTGATACGAAAAAAAAAGTGTTGTTAATTTGTGCAGTTGTAGATATTAATATAACTATTGTAGTTGTTAATACAAAACATGTGCTTTGTTTTTTAGCAATGTAATATAGAAAATGCTCTATTTTTGAGCAAGGTAATAGATGGATGACCTGTTTTAAGTGGAAATGATTGAATGTGATTGTGGTTTCTTTGATTACAAAATGCTGATATAATATTAAAAAAAGTGTTGCTAGTATGTGCATTTATAGTTGTTATTATTGTTATGACAATTGTTAATACTAAGTTCACGTTGTAGGTTGTCATGAAAGATGGAATTGGAATATATTCTGTTTCTTTTATGTAGGGGGAAGTTTTTAGATGAAGGAGAAGATGAAATGTAATATGACTCATACTGTTGTAAATATGATTCATGCACTTGTAAAACAAGCAAAAAGAAATTGTTAAAAACCAATTCAACAGTTGTGAAAGTTGAAGTTTTGAAACTTGTCATTTCAGTTAGGCATGAAAAAACAGTTGTAAAAATGACTTAAGATATTGTAAAAACACGATTTAGAAGTTGTAAATTGAGCAACTTGCAGTGTTAAACTTAAAGATGTGAATAAATGTGGTTTCATTCAGACAAGAAAAACAAGTTACAAAAATGACTCAAGATGTTGTAAAAACACGCATTAGAAGTTGTAAACTGAGTAACTTGCAGTATTAAACTTGGAGATGTGAATAAAGGTAGTTCATTTGGATATAAGAAATAAGTTATAAAAATGACTCAATATGTTATAAAAACAGGCTTAATCAGTTGTAAACTGAGGAATTTTCAGTTCTAAACTTGGAGATGTGTAAAAAGGTAGTTTCATTCAGACATGAAAAATAACTTGTTTAAATGACTCAACATATTGTGAAAATAGGCTTAACGAGTTGTAAACTAAGCAATTTGTAGTGATGAACAGTTGTTGAAAAGGTACTTTCATTGTAACCTGAAAAATATACTGTACAAAAAGACTAAACATGTTGTAAACACAAATATAACTAGTTGTTAAATAAGGTATATGCAGTTGTCATATTTGGAGTCTTGGAAAAGGGCATTTCATTTAAGCAATAAAAAGAATGTGTAAAAAATCACTCAAGCAGTTATTATAATATGCAATGACAGCTGTGCACATAATGATTTGGCAAACTTGAAACTAACTCATTGCATAAAAACATGCTGTAAAATTGACTGATGAAGTTATAAATGACGGATGAAGTTGTCAACTGTAAAATGACTAATGAATTAAATACAACTTTATCATTTGACTATAAATTTTTCTGATGTTTGATTTTTTAAAGAGATTTTACTAATATTATGTCTGTTTCTTAAGAACTGGAAGTGATTTTCCCCCAAAATATTTCTAGTGATAATAGAAAGCGTATTTTATTTTGAAGTAACTAAGTCATCCAAATCAAACATATGAAGCTCAAAACACCACTTTCCCTACCGCTACCATTATACCAAATGGGCCCTCAACGTCTGACACGTCACCACTATCACGTGCCCCACACCTCTCTCTCTCTCTCTCTTCACGACTTATGAGTCATGAGTCATGACAGGTCCCCATGTTGACGATTCTATCCAGCTAGCTCATCAACTCGCCCAAATTAGCCCAGCCGTTGAACCTCCCGTACAATCTCTCTCTCTCTCTCTCTACGCTCCAACCTCTTTTTTCTCCCTCTGCAATTCCCTTCCATTTTCTCTGACGGTGGACATATTGGACCCATCCTCATGACCTTCAATCCACCGTGGGCTCCGATTCAAGGTCTTCTTCTGTCTCAATCTTCACCTTCATCTTGATTCCGCCATTTTCTTTTACCCTCTTCTCGACAAGAAGGGACCCGCTTTTGTCTGGGCTCGAAGGACACGACCCTTCGCCGGAGATTTCGGATTTGTTCGTCGGTTGCTCAAGAGAAAGAAAGCGAAGGTTTGGGGATAATCCCGTACGCCTGGTTTCTCTGCATATGACTTTTGGGGACACCAGCATTTTGCATTTACATCTGAATTAGCCGTAAGGCACCCTCGAAAATCAAAATTACATGCCAACGGTGGGTGTTGCCGGATGCGAAGACCACCTCCTTTGCCCAGTTGTTGTTGAATATCGGAATTCTTTGATCCTTTTTCTATGGATTCAACATTTTCGTCCTTGAGTTTTGTAATCTTTGGCTTGACCATCAGCCTTTATGTTTTACTTGTTGAATCCAACGTAGCCGGTCGTAATGTGATGCCATTATCTGCTCCTCATTCCCCACCACCGCCGCCTCCTCCCCCTCCGCCTCCGCCTCCGCCGCCGCCTCCCCCTCCCCCTCCCCCTCCCCCTCCCCCTCCCCCTCCCCCTCCGCCTCCAGCATCACCTCCACTGCCCGGATCTTTGCGGCCACCACCGCCACCACTACTGGCACCATCAGCACCGACGACTACACCACCTCCTCTTGGTGACAACCACCTTAACCAGCTCCGGCGACCGGCGCACACTATGAATGCCGGAAAGAAGATTGGGCTATTGTTTTTGGGTATGACGGCAGTAATGCAAATTGGGGTGATCGGGTTATTGATATATAAGCGAAAGCAACTCTTAAAGGACTTATGACAGATATGAAGCTTGTTCTTTGGAAAAATACTCTGCGATCTCTCCTGTCAATCGTAATGTGGTAGAAGTGAGATTCTGTATATTCTGATAAGAAGAAATCAAGGGCTACAAGAATTGAACATCAATTGTGGATTGCTTGCGGCATCGCTGTTTCCATTTGGGCCTTCAGATTGTTCTGTAAATTGGTATTGTTAGTTGATGTTGTCTGTTCTTAATGTTCATTCCTATTCGTTTCACTCCTTCCTCTGTTAGTTTCTTTATATGGCTTATGATTAACGGAAGCCCTTTATTCGTCTTAAGTCCTTTTTTTTTTTCCTCTGACATTTTCACTGTACAATGATGTTAGAAAGTAATGCAAATTTAACAGTGACAAGACGTTTGTATACTCCTTTCCTTTCGCTATTTTGTGTGGTCCTCATTGTTGAATGTGGCTACCCCTACTTTTTGAGTGTTTGTGTTGACTAGAATTTTTGTGATTTTTCTTGTATAGTTTTTTTTTTTTTTGCCAGTGATTTTTCTTGTATAGTTGCTCCAAAGCAATGTGATTTCTTTGCTACAACGCTCGCTAGATAAATGTGTTTTATACGAATAGCAAGAGCTGAATAATGCACGTTTCACCTTACATTACAGAATTTGGTGCCATGACTTTCCAACAAACTTAAGTGTGTTCTTATACCCTTAAAATCATAGTTTCAGAAGCATTTTTTCGTAAATCGAAACAAAACTCCTCTTACATACTTATCTCGTAAACTGTAAAAGTTATTTTCCAAAATTTAATTAAAACACACACTAATACTCCCTTCTTTTGTGTCTTGTTTTAAAATATTTGTCACTTTAGAATTTCGATGGGGTATTTATTATTTTTGAACCATTTTTACCCTTCATTAATGAAAGGTTTATTAAGACAGCAGAAGATAAAGCAAAATAAATAACAGTATCTTAGTCAAATGCCATTAGATCTTATTACAACCCAGTCTTTTTAATAGGCTTTTCTTTTAGTGTGCATAACCTTAAAGGAGAGGTTATTTGAAATAGAATGAGTATTCTGTTTAGATTTTAATCTTTCATCGATTGCAAAATTGGAATAGTGGATGGATGTGTTAGTAACCAGTTTCACTAATCTGCTTGTTGATTTAGCGACCTCATTGTTGCTCTTTCCTTCTTGTTGAAATTAATTGTATATGGCAGGCCAAATATTCTCTAGTCCCTCCTTCGTTTACTGGCTGTGTAGTCTGTCTGCCAGAGAGTATGCCTATCTTCTTATGCTTTGTACAAGTATTCTGTCTCCTTCTGTAGTTTCTGCATACATATCATGCACTGGAAGCTTGTCATGTTTATTCGTCGTGCATTTTAAAAGTGTGCAAATTTAATGACTGTTTACTCTTAGAAGGTATCAGTGGTGTACAGTGTTTTGCTTGCAACTTGGTTTATGCTTCATGTTACTACTTCTGTCGGTCACTGTTATACTATTCCTCCGTAATATCGAAGGTATAGGAAGAGAGAACAGAGAGAGAGAGAGAAGGTAAGGACAGAGAAAACGGAGGGTGAAAGGAGAGCAGAACAGCAGAGGATCGAGACTGAATAACTCTTGTGTATTATTCAAAACATAGGCAAAAACATACACATCAAATGATCTGGGTTCACTTGTGTAGACAGTGGTAGGAATATTCCTAACGGCTAGTGCATCAATAGCATCTTACGAATCTGAACCAACTGACTACTAACAACCTTACCTACCCTTAAGTCAGAATTGCATATACTTCGTCGAGTTCTAAATATAAAACCCATTTAATTTTTCTTGGAGAGATTAAGAAAGCTAAATAAATTAGTTAATTATAATATATGTTGCATATGATTGGATTATATATTAGTTTAAAAGCCATACAAGTTAGTTTGAAGAAAAGACGATAAATATAAGGGTTAAGGTGCAAAAATACACATGTGATTGTCCTCAAAGCGCACCCAACACCAAATGTTTTTTTTAGGTGCAACAGTGACTATGTGGTTACAAAATAGGTGCAAAAATACCCTTTGACCGTTAGTTTGACTTTTTGACCGTTAGTTTGACTTTTTTATCTTGAAAGTGATGATGTGTATGATGGCATGGACGCTGGAGTGACATTCTGGAAAAAAAAACTTACTGAAAATCAAGTTTTCCTAATAAATCATATAATTTAATAAAAATTAGTAATATAATATATGTATTATAATGATTTTAATTTAATAATATTGAGAATCTAGGGTTGGAAAAAAATTGAGCAATCAATATGTTTTTTATGGCAGCAGCTCTGCTGAGTGAGTTAAGCACTCTGCCTTCATATTTGAATCTACTTCAACGAATGTGGTACTGAAATAGTGAAATGTGGGTAATATTAATTGTAAAGTTTTATCAGTCAATAAGTTTTTTTTCCAGAATATCACTACAGCATCCATGTCATCGTACACGTCATCACTTTCAGGGTCAAAAAGTCAAACTAACGGTCAAAGGGTATTTTTGCACCTATTTTATAACCACATAGTCACTGTTGCACCTAAAAAAAGCATTTGGTGTTGGGTGCACTTTGAGGACAATCACATGTGTATTTTTGCACCTTAACCCTAAATATAAATACTCTAAAGTAATTTATTTAATTTTATTTACCTTTCCAAAAAAATCATCTAGTTCTTATATTGAGTACTTGAGATAGTATATAACAGTCACTGTTTATTGTTTTTGTAGTGGATTGGCATTTGTTAAAGAGATGTTGAACACTTCACAGGTTACCTGAAATTCAAGAAGGGGACTGGGGACTGGGGACTGTGCTATTATTTCACACTATTCAGGATTTTAATGTTACCCAGAAACCATTTTTTCCCCCTGGCAACAAAGGAATATAGTTTATAACTGAGCATGGATCAGGGTTTAGGATTGATATCCGCAGGACTTGCATTGATTCAGTTAACTTAATAACTATGGCCATGCCTGGTATTTCGTTGAGCCGGTTCATATTGTTCAACATGGGGACTTTGACGCCCTTTAGTCCTTATGGACCTTTATCGTTCATCTCTGTCTTACTGTTGCTCTTCGAGCTTTTAAAAACCACTTCTCATTTATAATTTATAGTGTACATGGTAAGTATATGAGAGGGATTTTGTGTTGATTCGAATGAATGTGCTTACAATAAGGAGCTCCAAACAAACATGTACAGAAGTTGAACTCTTTGAATAATAGTTGGTATAAATATATTATGGCATTAGTCGGGACTCAAAATCAAGACATTGTGTCACGCAAGTATTCTGAAAGTATGTTCTCCTAAATTTGATTTCAACTGGTAAATTCGGCATAAGCATGCACAATGGAATGAGGAATTCTTTGAAAACCTGGCGAAACAGTGTTCTTTTCATGCTTGACATTTTCATGTTGACTCACTGTATTCTTGGTTAGCCAAGGAGATTATGTACACACAGGATATGACACTTGCAGACCCGACCGACACAACAAAACACATAATGTTGAAACGTCATTTAGAAATAATGCGTTTGTATGAGTGTCTAACGTAGTTTGAATAGAGTCATGAGGTTCTGCTTGTTCAATTTTGAGGGACGCTGAATCTGAAAAAATCTTCAAACAAGGCAGAGACAAAGTTCTTATTTTAGTTTGAGTGTTTCCTAAAATGGTTCTGCCTCTACCTTTGGGACAACAGACAAGGAATTCGCAGAGAATACCTGCATATGATTTACTTTCATTATTAACGGTATCAAGTTAATGAACTTATTTTCTGTCCAAATAAATACTCCTCTAATCCTAAACGTAAGACCTAGTTTATAGTGTATAATTTAAGAGTAATGTCTTGCTTCAATTCTATTCGATTATTTGAGATACTTAAAAAAACCGATTGACTTAAGCCTCCCTACTAAAAGCAATAATTTTTGGGGGTTGGAAGGAGAGAATTGCGTGTGGCTTTACGTAGAACAGTTCAATTGGTGAAGCATACCTTAACTTTATTAATCATAATCTTACTTGGTGCTACTGTGGTCAGACTTGTCTTTGGACTCCACTAGAAATTAAACTCTTGTCCAGACAACTTTATCAGTTTATATTTTGCACAATACTTGGTAAGCTTTTAAGTCTGCCAATTGTGAGATTAGATTACTGCTTCCTAAAGTTCAGTTGGCAAAGGAAGGAACCAAGTGCAAAGAAAGAAAGCAGATTATAAAGGAGTCTAAACAAAAGGCACAAATATGTGAACCACTATTTGATTAAAACTTTTAAACTGTAAAAATCTCAGTAGCTCAACTTGTCCATTAGAAGTGGGGCAGAGAATTTTGTAGTTTTCTGTTCAGAAGAGGACTTCAGGGAGCTAGCTAGTTGCATTCCTCACAGTGTTGGTACAATTCACCTATTATTATTCATTTGTTGGTCCATAAGACATATTCAGAAGAAGCAGAAGCTTATTATTATAAAAGTAGACACTGTGGAGTAACAACATTTTGCTTTCCAGTCAAACAACAAGCTGTGCAAATCTGAGACAACTTTTTTCCCTTCAAAGGAGACGAAAGAAAGTAATAATATATAAATATATCACTAAAAGTACAGACACACATGACAGATCCTCTTACTGTGGCCCCCTACATAACTCAACAAAGACCACTCTTTCCCAAAAGAAAGCTACCCCAGCCAGCCAGCCATAATAACAAGTTCTTTTCTCTGCAGCAATTCTCTCATCAGTCTTATCATTCATCTGCCCAGGAAAGGAGGCTAAATAAATTAAAAAGAACTATATAGATTATATATAGATAAGCATATAAAGCTATTGATGATGAAACATTTTACCAGAGGGGATTCTGGAATTTGAAGCAAGATCAAGCCAGGAATCTGTGTTCTTTGGAGGCCATTCACCAAAGAAATGGTGAAGGGATCTTTGGGTCATCTCAGTTTCATTCTCATGTTTCATTTGTCCTGGTGATTTGAAGTCTCTTTCCAGGAAGCAATGTTGCTGCTCTTCTTGTTGCCTTTGAGTTGGATTATCATTCATGTTTTGGAAATGAGAGTTTGAATAAGGCTTACAGGAGCTCATTGGTAAGTGCTGATATGAATCAGTAAAGCTCCTAACACTCCCTGAGGCTTCCGGGAAGAAAGCCCTCTCATCCACACCTTCCCTCATTCCATGAATATGCCTGCTGGGAAAAATAAACTCAAACTTACTAATTAATCAATAGATGAAACATATATAACAAGAAGTTAACCCTTTGTTTCAGACAAACCTATAGTCCTCATCCCTAGAATAAGATCCAGAGTCCAAAAATAGCTGGTGGGTATTGCTTTTTTGAGAAGAAAAATCAGAATCAAAAGGCCTGCATGAGGGTGAATGGGTGTAGAGCAAGGGATTAAGAGAAGAATCTTGGTAGATATGGGAATAAGGCTGTTGGGTATCAGAGGGCAATAGAGAGAGAGGGAAAGGAGAAGTTGAAGAGTGTGGATTGGGATTGTTCATCATGGTAAGGCTTCTGTTACTATATGGTGATGAAGAGATTAACTGTGAAGATGTGTTTGTTGAAATGCCAGTAGTAGTTGTTGCTGTTGCTGTTGCTGAAGAAATTTCCACAGGCTTTCTTGAACGGTTTTTGCCTCTGTGCATGTGCCTCTCACAGTATTTTGAGTCTGGATAGGCTTCTTTTGAGCATCTCCATTTCTTGCCATCTGTTCTTCTGCACCTTCCTGGCTCTGGGTCTACTTTTCTGCCATATCCCATTTCTAGGCATCCCCATCCCACTGCAGCAATAATATAATAAAATAAATTTTAAAAAAATAAGGGGAAAAAAACTGAACCAAACTCTTTAATCACATTATGCTTCATTCTTACTTGGATGGAAGGGGAAGAGCCTTGAAGAAGAAGAAGACTGTGAAGAGTCTAGGCTTCTTTTGACAGAGAAAATGAGATCAGGTGGGATGGGACTTCCTGAGACCAGGTATTTGAAGACAAGAGCTTGCTGTTCAAGTTCTTGCCATTGAATTGCAGTGAAAGGAGATCTATTTCTTACACTTGTTTCACTTATCATTTTTGACATACAAAGAAGCTTCTTTATATGTCAAATAAAAAGTCTTAACTATGTAGTAGAGATGACGAGAAGAGAGCTCAGTAACAGAAGGGTTCAAAGACAAAAAAGAAAATGGATTTCTTCTTGTTTCATTGGCTAAGAATCTTCTTTCTGTGCATGGATAATGGCTTCTCTGATTCTGCTGCCTAGAGGGGTTTGTGAGTGAAGGAGTGAGTTTGTGTGTGTTGCTCTTGAACCCCTCTTTGTAAGTGTTATAATGACTGAACATGTAATAGCTTTTGTCTCTTAGTTCTGCAAGCTGCTGCTGTAGTCTCTGACATGTTTGCAAAAATCCATAAACAAATGAACAAAACGTATGCAAAGCAAAAAGAAATTAAATTAAAATTCAAATATAAAGAGAGAGTGCCATGCACCTTTGGCTTTGCTGTCTCCTCACATTACATCCTGGAAAATAGTGTCCTCTGATTCTGTTTGAAGTGTAAGCTGCTCAGTTACATTACTCTACAGCAACTTTTGCCTTTATATGCTGGGTAGTATTATGGATATTTGAAGACATTTTAAGAATAATATTTTTACATTGTTGATAAATAATAGGACCACATTACTCCATTATTTATAAGAACATAATTATTATAAATTTACATAAATTAAAAAATGTAATGAAAATTAGTTAATTTTATAATTTTAAAACTACCCAAAATAAAATTCGTTCATTGGAAATAAATCAATGCTTCAAACAAAAGGTCTTATATTAAGAATTATAGGAAAACTCTTTATAATAAAATTAAAAATAAATCATGTTTATACAATTCTTTTTTTTGTAATAATTGTTTATGTGTTTCCCTCCTGATTTTTCAGCAGTGTTGTTCATTAGTTAATTAATTATAAAGTAGAAACATTTTTCACAATCAACATGATCCCTTTTAAGCAGAACAAGAAGGTAGTCACATAAACATTTTGGTGATTAGGCCATAAGCATATTATTAGTAGGTTTTATGTGGTTTAATGAGTTTCAATCAGGAAAGTATTAATTTTGAGTTGAACAAGATGAGAATGATTGCCAAAAGAGAGGAGGTTAAAAACTGATGGGTAAAGAAAGGAGATATGAAGTATCATGTTTGTTTGTTTGTTTGTTGAGAAATGAGAAGTGAAAGGAGAGGGTGTCAGGTAAGGAAAGGTATTAATACTCTGTTGCTCTCTGACTCCCTACACATGCCCCCTTCCCCCTCCTTTATTCATTTACCCATACCTAACTCCAACTCTCCCTCTCTCTCTCACTATATATATATACACACACAGAGAGAGATGTAGATGTGTGTGTCACTGCATTATTAAGTTACAAGCGGGATCGAATCGATAACTTTTTTTTTTCTAAAAGAAAACTCTTATATCATTAAACTATAAGTTCATTAGCCCAACTCTTTCTCTCTATATATACGAGCAGGCACTAATAGCTTAATGTTATAAATGGGATCAAACATGCGACTTCCCACTCTCACAGAAACTCTTATTCTAATAGATTACAAAATTATTGGGCAATACTTTCTCTCTCACACAAACAACAAAATTTTACTTTATAAATGTATAAACTCTCTTCCGTCCTTAATATAAAAGTTGTTTGAGGAAATGACTTTGATCATAGATCAAAAATATATTTTTCATATTTATTAATATTTTTTTAATTTACTCTTATTGGTACTCCCTCAACAATAACTAATGAAGAAAATGAAAGAGGGAGTTAAGAAAAATAAATAGAATATTTTAGAAAATACATATTACATTAACTAAAAAAACTAATTTCCTTAATTTTATCAAATTATATAAATATGTCTTATATTTAAGGACCGAATGAAGTATATGGTTATTATTGAGGGTTACAACTTCATTGGCCCAACACCCCCTGCTAGATTTTGCTTTATATTCATAGATATGGTTATTGTTGAGTTTAATTAAAGGTAGTCTTTGATCTTATAAACGTTTTCTACATTTACTCAGAGTTGAACTTGTGACTTCATACTTAAACAATTATCGCCCTTCTACTGTGACCAAAGCCTATTGGTGTCAAAACTGAATTCCAGATCCTAAGTCATGCAAACTTTTGTTAGTTTTAACATGATTTGTTTTATTTACAAACTTTATGTAAAAAGTGCTGCACCTTTTATGGCTTAACACAGGTACCATTATCTCTTTGCTCTATTGTTTTTTTCTTCTTCTTACATTTCTACTTATATACACAAGCTGTGCATCACATTTCTATCTCACATCACATTTATGCACTGTTTCGAGTGTGGAAAATATTGATTTCCCTTTTAATCCTTATCGTTAAGAAATTAGATATATGATCAAATATATAAAGCATAAAACCGTATTTGTAGTAGTCTGTACGTAAAACTACACAAGAAAAGCAGGGAGATGTAATATATAAAAATTCAATGTTTTGATTCACTAACCACTTTCTCCATGGAGATGATGAGACATAACAGTGGGTGTTACAAGAAACTATTCTCATACGCTGTCTTTAATTATATTTAATATAATCATATCACCATTTTTTGTTTCATTAGCCCTTGTCCCTTGATACATGTTACCATAGCATCTTAGTACCCCAATAGTGGACGAGTCAACCATGAAAGGACATCAGAACTCTGAACAAATTTTATGCTTACAATCTTATAAATGATACATATGTGTGTGTGTGTGTTCGAAGAGCTTCTACGTATTTGAGCTCTTGACAATACTTAAATTTAAATCATAATCTCTGACACCAGTGTAAGAGTTTCGGGCATACTTAGAATCCAATTGACTTGTTGAAATACCTATAAGAAATCGGTTGAAACCGGAGCACCGATTTACATAATAAATAAACTAAAGAGTGTAAGAGAAGAGAATCTTTTAGAGTGATGAGAAGGTTGTTATTCTATGTGTGTTATATTTAGATTATTTATTCCCAAAATCCTACATCCTTTTTATAGTGTCAATACAATCAAACTGACTAGATATAACTCTTCAACATACAGATACATGAGAATAAACATAACTCATGAACTATAAAGGAAAAATGTTCTCTTTAACCCATATTTCTTTATATTCATACAATAGCCCCATTTGCATTATGTTTGAACTTTAATCCACGAAGGGTGGATTAGGTATATTTCAATAACTATATATATCAAAAAGTTGCTGTGAAAAATATCAACATCTTAGTCCATCTAATATTAAGTAGGTTCCCCATAAAAAAGTCTTAATACCTGTTTGGGTTAGCGGTAGAAACTTCTTTTCCAACGTGATTTATGATGTACGAGGTAAGTATGTAAGAGGAGTTGTATCTCGACTTACATAAACATATTTTTTGAGTTAACTCAACATGATATTAATCAACTGTTGGTCTTACAGTTGGAAAATAAGGGCTTTTCCTGTATACTCACCATCTATACACACACTCTCTCAGTCATATATATATATATATATATTTATTGTGCGTGTGTGTGTAACTCAAATGGGGCATTTTATGGAATGAGTAAAGTTTGCTTTTTAGGGGCATTGTGGAGGGTTGATGCTAGGGTTTTTAATGTGGGTAGGGTTTCCTAGCTAGATATAGGCTGCCTAAGAGGCTTTAACCGCATGTGCCCATCCACTTAATTAGATGCTGTGAAATTTTTGTCTCTAGGTTCACTTGGTTTCCATCACGAGTCAACTTTTGCCTCTATAAAGTATATATATGCACCACATGTACGACATTTTTGGCCTTTGAAATTGATTTGCAGCTTTAAAGCTTTTTTTTTAAAAAAAAAGAAAGAAATAAAACCGTTCATAAATTGCTCGTCAAAGCATTTATACTTTGTTGTCTGTATTAGGGTTTGGTGCGGACAGTGAGGTGTACCAAGCAAAGCAGTGACTCTCTTTTTCTCTTTTGAAGAGAATCTCGAAAGACAGAATGGCAATTCAATGGACACATTTGAAAGTTTTGAAACTGTTTCAAAACACTGTATGTGTGGGTATATATATATATATATATATATATAACTGCAGAAGCAGCTATAGAGGAAGCCAGCTAACAACATGTGGGGGATCATGAGCATTCAATTTTCATCGAATACAAATTTGACTAGGTGAACGAAATGTCACATACTAAAATCTTAAAAGTAAAAAAAAAAAGATATAAAAGGAATCCAGCAGTGTAAAAGCGTGCTCTTGTATATGGCGTGATTTCCTCAAAACTAAATCTGCTTTAATTTGTCAGTGGAGATGACTATGGCTTTAACGTAAACTACATCATGTTCATTAACTAGTGGGAGATCAAGGCTGTGCGATGAATATATCTTAGCACTTGAGTAAAGACTCTCCTATTATTCACTCACTTTGATGGTTTCTTTTGAAAGCACAGCAATGAGATTTCTCAGTCAAAATTGTCTATTTTTACCTGATCTGAGGATGTGTGGGTTGTCTATTTTGCCGGTAAGTGGGAGATCGCAGGTTTGATCCTATTTATAATCTCAGACTATTAATGCCTACCCCTTTAATTCAAACCAAAGAAAAAAAAGAGGATGTATGTGTTGGTCCTGAGCTCCCTTTATATGTGGAGAAAGACCTAAGATTTGAAGCTCATTTATGTCACGGTGACTAAAGTGGAGAGAGATCATATCAAGGTTAAATTAAAGAGTGAGGTCTTATATATTCAAGCTATTTGAGAGAGAGAGAGAGAGTTATTTTCGTATATACATATATAAAGGAGTTTCGGTAAAATCACGTATTTATATATTCATTAACCGTTGATAAGATATATCCAAACTTTCTTATTAATTTATTAGCAATGGTTTAACCTATTTTTGGCCCTTAAAGTTTACTTTGATTTGGGTTTTGGTCATAGTAGTTTTAAATTAATGATTTTTGTCTCTCAAATTTGCTCCGCCTAAAACTATTAGCTCTTATAGTTTTAATCAAAAGGTTTTAGACGGAATAAGTTTGAAAGACCAAAACTACCAGTTTAAAACTGAAGGGACCAAAATTCAAATTAGGGTAAAGTATAAAAACCAAAAGTTGGTTTATCCCTGTTAGTTATTTCAAGTCTTGAGGAGACTTATTAATGTGATTGATGTCTCATATCTGAAAAAATGTGTACATGTTTGTGAGCGAGAGAGGCCATTAGGGCTTATGGGGGGATTGTCCACGTACTTGAGGAGAGTGTTGAATGAAGGAAGGAATAAAGGTGTAAGTGAGTGAATATTGGGGAGTGTGAATATTCAGTGTATGAGCATTATAGATATTAACATTATCCACAAGGCACATACAAAAGCATCGAATTTGGCCAGCAACGCAGGAAATGGTCACAGTCCACAACCAGAAGCACCACTCTTCGTACGTACGTACCTCTCTGCTTTCTCTCCAGCAACCCACCTTTATGGTCGATTCTTTGCCTAATTAATTAATGCAAATGCAAACATCACGACAACAAGTACACCAACGTAACCCTAAATATAAGATATTATATTGATACATATGCTACATACATATATATATATATATATAGCGGCAACAAACGCACATATATATGGGATGGTTGTAGCAATCTATAGTACTGCGGCTTGTATCTTCGATCAACTGCAATTTACAATATTCCTTTCAATTATGCAAGTTTTACAACTGATAAGGATGAGTGTACAGGATGCCAAATAAGTGTATTACAAAAAAAGTGTACTCATTAAAATGCTTACAAATCACATATCAATGAGATCTTTGCATCAGCAGCAGAATTTAAACCACCTGTGGGGTATAAGTTGTGTCTTTACCGTGAGTTTTAATCTTCCTTGACTTTACTCATACTAACTTCCACACCCAGGTTTTGCATTTTCGGCCTCCTTTTTGTTAAAAGAATGACGAACTTGAACTTGAGCATTATCCGTTACTAAGAGAAAGAGGCTCTCTCTCTCTCTCTCTCTCTCTCTCTCTGAACTCGTGTGTGTGTGTGTGCAGAAGAACAAATAACTAGACTTGATTGCTCCAAAGGAAAAAAAGACATGCGAAATATGCAAATAACAATAATGACAACATTGGTGAGTGGTCAAAATCCAAGTTGACAACCTGATATAGACTATCCATTGCTTTAATGCATACATATACAGACACCACCATCTTTTGTCATTTACACCTTAAGACCGCACAAGCAACATGCCTATTTACTGTGTGACTGCTACTTTCTTTTTAAATCACAAAGGCAAGCTCTAACCGTTTGACGTTATAAACAAAATCAAACCTGTGATCGCGGAGAGCTTTCATTGTCAGTAGATCTCTAGAGCATTGGCATCGCTTCATCCATTTTAATGGAGACCACTCACACATTACACAAAAGCCGCACACAGTCTTACCAATGAAACACTACATTTTTGGTGTATATAGTAGTACTACATAATTGATTTTTCACATTCCAATAACAATAAAGCTTTATCTCATTAAGTGGGGTCGGTTAATACCATTGATCTCAGTCAAAAACCAAAACATTGTAAATTCAATCTTCACCCCCCGCATTGTACTTTCATATTACGATAATCACAATACCAAGTTTCTCAAGCCGAGTCCCTTTGCATTTAATCAAGGCCGTTCCATTTCAGCCAAAAATTAAAGCCCAATCCTCTACTAAATGATTAGTACATGCGACCCAACTTTTCAAACTCACTTCTTATAGGGTCTGTATTCCATGCTCATCATCAACTAATTTCTTATTATTGTGATGAGATCTCAATATTTAAACTTTGATATGAACGATTTAAATTTAAAATATTTAATTTTTAATTTTTTAAATAAAAAATTCATTTTTATAAAAAGTGATAGTCATAAAATTATCTTATTTTTAATTATGTATATAATAAAATAAAAATTTATTTAAAATATAAAAATTAAGTTATATTAAATCTAAACTGATGAGCACATTTTTGCTCTTCAAAACGATGAGCATAAAATGTGCTCCCCTTCTTTCATTATAATTTTTTTTTTTATACAAACTCACTTCTTTTATTAATTAGGCTTCTTTCGTGAGATTGCCCAACTCACTTTTACAATGGACTTTCGTTTTTGGGCCTCACTCCTTCAGCCCAACAAGCTTCTTATTTATATGCACTTATCTAGGACTTTTGTTCGAGACTATTATCACATAAACAAAGGTTTCTTTTTGGGTGGGATAACAGCATAAGAATTTAGTTCCAAAACTAGTAAACGACGTCACTTTGTTATTAACCCAAAAAAATCAATGATCCAACCAACTCACTTATCAGTTATTTGTAATATAATCTTAAAATTAACTTGGACAGTTCGCTGCTTCCATGGCAGAGAACACATTCAAGGCACAGCATAAACATAAATTAAAGGTGTTCTGTACAGAGATATAAAAAATGGGGGAAAACTCTATAAAATGCATTCGAAATCGTTAAATCCCATTTTAGTGCAGCGAATTCCAAAAATCCGAATCAATCATGTGTCAGTACGGAATGAACAGTGCAGGGTGCCAAAAGACGATTTTGCCCTTTAGCCCTCATTCTCGCCACTTTTAGAATAATAATATGGGCTTCTTAATTAACAACTTCGGGTTCTTGATTAACAACTCTGCTTTATTCTTTCACATATTCGCATCTTCAAAATATAGTGTTGTTAATATAAAATATGGTATTGTTAATAAAGAAAGAAGTGTTGTTATTGGCCCTGAAACTTAAATTACGAAGTTGTAAAATAAGAAATGAGAGTTGTTAATATAAAATATAATGTTGTTAATAACGAGACCGGTATTGTTATTGTGAAAGTAAAAAAATGAAACTGGAGTTGTTAATCAAGAAGACAAAGTTATTAATTAATAGGCTCATGTTATTCCGAAAGTGGTGAGAATGAGGGCTGAAGGGCAAAATCTTCTTTTAGCACCCCTGCACTGTTCATTCCGTACTGACACATGACTGATTCAAGTTTTTGAAATTCGCTGCACTGAAATGGGATTTAGCGATTTCAAGCGCATTTTATAGGGATTTTCCCTAAAAAATGAGAACAATGAACAAGTTCCATCAATCATGAGGAGCATTATCATTGAATCGAAGTTAGCGAGTTCACAGCATAAACATAAAGGTGTTCTGTACAGAGATATGCAATGTGTGCAACAATAAGTGTAGCTGACCATACTATCTTTGTTATAATATCATGTTAAAACCAATGCCAAGGTCAGCTTCTAGAGCCAACCATGCCAGTTGAAGCAGGTACAGTTGGCCCCCTATTATACATACGCTGGATTTCTTCCCTATACTCTGTCAGAGACTTGTCTGGTAAGGCAGGTGTCAGCTCCACCACATCTCCCATATTCAACTTACACTTGGGATCGTTCACAGCCTCATAATTCAGCCTTGGCCTCAGTTCTTCTTTCAATGGAAATCTGTATGGGGTCCATTTTGAGCTTCCTCGCCCAGCTCTCTCCAGCAAGTCCATCACCGTCGAGTTTGCAGGAAACTCCTGCACAGACATCTGCATATATACAGACAAGAACTCCAGTAAGTTCAAGAAAGAAAAAAGCTAAATACCGTTGTCGAGTTACCGAAATTTTATTAAGTTCTAAGAATCAAAACATGGGTTGAAAAGAGAACATGAAATTCAGATGTGTTAAGAGCTTAATTAAATTAACATTGACAAAAGTGGCTTTTATCTTAAATAACTTTTGCAAATTTAAGTTGAGGTAGAAGTTAATTAGTGTAAAAAAAAGTCAACTTTAAAAAGTTTCAATATGAAAAAAAGTCAAAAGTCAGAAAAAGTTGCTCCAACTTTAAAATGACTAATTACCCCGTGGCCATGTCAAACATCATTCTTTCATCCCATTAGGGTCACTCGTGCTTTTCATGCCTAGAATTCAGTTTAAACAAGCCCTAAATTTGTGATACAAACCTTATCGTTCTCTATCAAGATGACGAACACAGGGCCATCCTGACCACAATGAGGTTTGTAAGAATGTGGGCAATCGTCAACATGGGAAGGGAACTTGCATGGTGGCTTCACTGAATCAGCACATCCAACAGCTGAGCAATCTGTGTTCATTGTCTCACAGTGCCAGGTGACGACCCATCGGGCCCACTCAACCATCTGAAGCACAAACGAAGAGTGCTGGCAATCGCCTTCCTTGTACCTCCAATGAGCAGCAAATCCAAATTCTGCTTGCAAATGCATCTCTTTTGTCCGAATTTGTACTTCAAGGGGAACCTTTCCTTCACCCATCACAACAGAGTGCAGAGATTTATACCTATAATCACACAAAATAAAAGAGTCAGGTAAAAAAAATAGAGCGCGCCAAAATGCAAATTTGGACTTCAGAGCATCAATCCCAAGTTATTACATACCCATTGAACTTAGGATGACAAATGTAGTCCTTGAACTTTCCAGGTACCTCGGACCATAACCGGTGAACAATTGTCAAGGCTTTATAGCAGTCCTCCGCCTTGTCAAGGATCAAGCGCATCCCATAAATATCATGAATGTCATTCATGCTTAGCTTCTTCCTGCAAATAATTACATACATCAATGAACATTTGAGGATCCTTTGCTTATTACTCTAGTTTTCCAAATGGAAGATAATATGCAAGTTCAACTAAAACATACTGCAGCTGAAGAAATGCCAAAATTTCCCAACAACTCCAACACTAATTTTTATATTCACAAGCATTTTTGCAATCGCTTTTTTTTTTTTTACATAGATTTTGTGCAATATAATACTTTTCAAACAATCCTCCCTAACCCAATGTAAAGGAAATTCCTATTATCATCTTCATATATTAATCAAATGAAGGGTTCCATGGTACGTACTTCAGCATTTTGCAATAAATGCTATATGGGCTCTTGTGCCGCCCAGAAATTACGTGGTGAGAAATGCCTTCTTCTTTAAGTGCTTGCTCTAATTTCTCTATCGCGGAAGTAATCATTGCATCATCACATGATTCCACAAGCTTTGAAGAAATCTCCTGATGCTCTTCCGGATTGAGATGCTTAAAACACAAGTTCTCCAATTGCTCCTTCCAACTAGATATCCCCAATCGATTAGCCAAAGGCGCAAAAATCTCCAAGGTCTCCTTTGCAAACCTTTGCTGCTTGGCCACTGGCAATGCATCTAGTGTCATCATATTATGCAATCGATCTGCCAATTTGATGAGAACAGCTCTTGCATCAACCATAGCAAGGAACATGGTATGCAGCCGATCTGCCTCAACTGACTTGCATGCCGTATTATTCTCCCGTGCAAGCTTACTCAAGTGACTTAACTTAGAAACCTAAAATGCCATAGAGATTAGACAGAATCCTCAAGGGATCAAAATCAACATCCAGAACTCAAAACATACATAACAACGACAGGCAATTTTTCAATATAGATTCATGGATTGCAAGATAAAAGCAATTTAAGATGTCAAAAAAACAACAAAAACAGAGTATCTGGCCAGAGCAAAATAGATATTAAATCATCAAGGCTGTACATAGAATGCAAAATGAACAGAAATTCCTGCACTAACATAAGTGAGATTAAATAGTGATTTACTTCACAAGTTGATAACTAATGACAACAGGCTATTGGAACCTCGTGCCAGGAAATCTGATCTTGATGATGAAAATGAGAAAATGAAAATAAAACCAACACTTTTTTTATAGGAAAAACTAACACATTTAAGAACTTACTTAATGAGTGAGATTCAGAGAGAGGTGATTTAAGATGAACATCCAATATCTGGTTCAAATTCAAAATTTACAGGGCTTCATTTAAAATTAGCATCTAGTTGAGGTAACCAGATCAGAAGTTCATGTCAATGCAAACTGGTAACAAAAAAATAACAAACATCAAATTGATTTAAATCTCAAGGGACATGTTCCTCACCCCTTCAACTAAATCAGCAACTCCAGCGCCAAAAAGCCCAAAGATGTAATCGTAAGTCAGAAAAGAATCATCAAGTGAGTCATGCAGAAGCCCAGCAGCCACAACTGTGGAATTGGCACCAATCAAAGCAAGCAGAACCGCTGTTTCAACACAATGCTGCAAATATGGATCACCAGAAACTCGCATCTACAGAAACACATTCAAAACCTTTCAACTCACAACAATAGACTCACAAATCATATGATCCATACGTATAAGTTATACATATCTCGATTTACTTACCTGCCCTCTGTGCGCTTTCTCGGCTTCACAGAAAGCCTTAATAACGGATTCTTCACAAAAGATCTTGTGCTTTAACTGGGCACCCACAAGCAATTCTCTAGCGTAGAGCTCGAAATTTACCCCCACAAAAGAATCCTCCAAATTGAAGGTCAGTTCATCCGCTATGTCACCACCATGCAGCTCGAAACTTGGCGAATTGTAATCCAAGCACGAACCTAATGAATTTCTCACAAAGCCATCTAACAATCCACTGTCCCTACAACGAATCGAGCTATCGCCTCCGATCCTCATTGGGGAACTCCTTGCGGAACCAGAAACGCTACTGCTACTACATGAAACGGGTCCTTGGAAAACCGAAACAGGACTCTGATCTCTTTTCCGACAGGACCCAACAAATCTGCTCGGTGAATAGGAAAAGGAGCCGCTCAATTCCTTCAATTCAGATAAAGGACCCAATTCCTCTCCGCCAACAGTAAAGCTTGACATAGAAACGGGCTTCACCGTCGGCGAAGAGAATAAACACGAGAGGCCACTCATTCCTTGTTTTTGAGATGGCGACACCGTCGTGGAAGACGACGACGACGACGATCGCGAGCCCAAGTCGAAATCGTATGATGCATGGGTGTTGATATGGCAAGGGTGCGCAGTAGAACACACAGTGCTCGGCGGGCTAGCGCATAAAGCTATAGGAGACACCGTCATGTTTCTTCTTCGTATCTTCGCCTACTGGGTTTCGAATCCCAAACTCAGAAGCACCAAATTGACAATAAATACAATTTTTTTAAAAAAAATCTAATGTCAAATATATGAATCAGCTAAGTAATTAATTTTTCCCCCAGAAACCCACAGGCAATCTCTCGAAGCCCCAATGATTTTTAGAGAACGACTTCCTGTTTTCTACGTCAACGAACAGTTTTGTAAAATCCACTGCCAGAAAAAGAAGCACGGACAGAGGATTCGTTTTGTGTCTTTACAGAAACAAATTTTGAACAATTCAAAGATTCAAATGGTAAAGAGGTCCGTATATACAGGTTTTTATAGAAAAGAGAGGTATGGAAGAGAAAGAGCCCTAACTAGAGGGAAATTTACAGACTATTGATCTTCGAGGAAAGAGGGAGAAGAAAGAGAGTCAGATAGGATTGAAAATTAAACGAAGGCTGCGTCTGGATTTATCTTCGAGTTCGAAGAATCTGTTGGGTGTGCTTTTTTTCCTGAGCTTGCTTTGTTGTATTGCGATGCCGACGACAGGGTTGCGAATGGGAGGGAGTGGGGAATTTACTGTTATGTCCTTGAACTAATCCGTTAATGACGGAATCTCCAATTGCCACTAATCATATACCTAAATGAGGATTTAGGATTAAGAATAAGAAATTATTAGTCCGGTGTTTTTCAGTTAACTGTTGTAAATTTGTCAATGTTTTGGCACTGCCTATGAATCTAGACGGTCTTTAGGGGCGGTGAGGAGTTTGAGAAAGATCCAAAAAAAAAAAAAGGAATTTGAGGAACCAATGGAATAAATCAAACAGGGAAATTTTTGACAAATGAAGCAGAAATGACTGTGGTTATTGGCTGGCCATGATTTACTTTATATTCTCAGGAAATATGTTTCAATGATTTTGGCGAGACAAAGGGAATAAAATCCTCTCGTACAGGAAATGACACAAATCTGCAAGCATAAGGTATCATTCTTTAATCTCTATCTGTTAGAGCATGTCTTTTTCCTGATTATAAATACAGGATTAAGATGCATCTAATACTGTGAAGTATTTTTTTAGGTATATTGAATGCCTTAAAATATCTTTTTAAGTACATTTAGCACTCTGGAGTATTTTTTTAAGTGTCCCATACTATAAATTATTTTTTGTTGCATCCAACACTCTCAAGTATTTTTCAAATGGATCTAGTACTCTAAATTATCTAAATTGTTATCTTCAATATTGCACAAGAAAGTACTTTATGGTGACGGATGCACATGAAAAATACTTCAAAGTGTTAGATGCATCACAAAATATTTTAGGACGCTAGATGCACCTAAAAAAATAATTCAAAGGGTTGGCTGCATCTTAACCCAAGTGTAAGTGTCTGTTTGGATTAGCGATAGAAACTGTTTTTCTAACATGATTTGTGGTGTGAGAGGTAAGTACATGAGATAAGTTTTTTCTTAACTTGCGTGAACATACTTTTTAAACGCCAATCCAAACAAACCCTAAATCTTGGCAATCACCTTACTTTCTATTTTTTTTCTTCTTTAAATTTCCAAAACCATTGTTAAGGCTACACCTTTTATTATGTTTGGAATAGCTTTTTTTTTTTTGGAAATAAGTGCTTGTTATGTAAGTTCAGTTAAAACTCCTTTTATATACTTACCTCATATATCGTAAATCAGTATTTATAAGTACTTATAAGTAAAAAATAAGCTATCGCAAACAAGCATTAAAACTTTTAAACATGAAGCATTGAAATTGCATTTATGCTCGTTAGGAATTGACGTTTTTCAATCATGATTTATAAACGATGTGGGAAGGAAATATGTGAGAGGAGTTTTATCTCAATTTATTTAAATATATGATAATTAATAAATAACTCCAAACAAACACAAAATGTTATATATGTCACCATAATGATGGACAATATGGTAATAGTAAATGAATGAGGGAAACATGAGATTTTTTTTTTTCTTTTTGCCAGAAAAGCAAAGATATGAGAATAAAGGATAAGGTTCGATATGGTTTATGGTGATGTCATCAATGAACAGGAACAGGAAGCAATTAAAAATCAGAAGAGGTGGGAGCCATCAATGGCTTTACTTTTAGTAGGCGAGTCACGTTGGCTCATTTTCTGTTTGATAATGATTAATTTAAAAGTAAGAGACTAAACGCAATTGGTTAATGGTTTGTTTGGTTGAATATTTTTTTAAAAAATAAGTCCTTATTACGCAAGCTGAGATAAAACTCCTCTTATATACTTATTTCGTATATCATGAATCACGATTTATAAGCACTTATTATCCAAAAATAAGTTATTATAAACGAGCACTAATTTTGATATGGAAATTTGAATAATTAGTTACCTTAAGGATGGTGGAGGCATTTTGGGTCAGCAGAATGAATGCACTACACGGATAAACACACATAAATAATATCAATTCAAGAATTGAAACATTGATCAATTGTTTCGGCTACGCCAACAACAGTATAAGCTAACACGCTTTATTGATTTATATATTATATAATCTACTTTTGTACTTATCTTTATCACCGTTTTCAAATTTTAGACCAATAAAAAATGTGGGACAAAACTTCTAGAGGAAGGAACGCATACCGATGGATTAGATTCTTTATGCCTGCCCTCCCCACTCCATTGTAAAGAACACTTTAATTATATCACGGATAATAAAAAAATAAAAGTTATGTCATAAAATACAAATTTTATTTTTCACTTTTCCCGTTTTTAAAAAATGCATTTAATTGCATTAAGAATACTATTTTAAATAGGAAGAATATAATGAGCACTGTTTTGAAATCTGGACCGGATCGGCAGGTACGGCCCGGGAACCGGTGAACCGGACCATAAACCGGTCTAGTCTGGTGACCGAACCGATTCACCATTTTTTTTAATTTATTTTTAAATTGATTTTTTAATATTTTTTCCTATAATTTCATATTAATAAACATAAAATATTCAATTTCTCGCCGGTTTAGTCCCGGTTTAGCTCCGATTTGACCCACTGACCCTTGACCCAATACCCCGACCGGTCTAGTAACCGGTCCGGGTTTCAGAACCTTGATAATGAGTGAGTAAAATTAAAAAATGAATATTAATTATAGAGATTAAATAGGATAAAAAACATTAATTACACTGATTTATATTCTCAACCATAACTTTTTTCTAGTAGTTTAAACTTTATGAGTATTTAATTATTCCCATTAAATACAAGGTTGCAATAAATACAGGGGTTGAGCGGAGAGTATAGGGTAGAGACTAGAGAGCTTCTACTGGGGAAAAAAAAACACAGAGAGAGAGAGACTAGAGAGCTTCTAGAAGGAGGAGCTTGTTGCAAGTATTTGTATTCCTTCAAATAGTTACTCCTTTCGGCTTTTTTGAATATAAGACCATTCGATAGAATAAGGAGATTCTAAATGACAACTAAAAATAATTAAATGTAATAATTATATAGAATTTTTTTTTCTTCAAAAATGCCCCTATTTATGAATTAGTGAGAGAGAGAAAATTAATGTGAAAATGATGAACGAGATTGTATATAGTATAATAATTAATTAAAGATAAAATAAAAATATATATTTATTTTTAAAACAAATTCAAACAGAATCTTATATTTAGGGATAAACTCATGAAAAAAAATTATTATATATAGAGACAGAGGGAGCATAAATCATCACTTGATTCTCTTTCAGGTGTTATGTATAGCTTTTATTAGGGGTTTCACTGACTTCGGTATGAAAACTAAGGGCACGTTTGGTACACTGGAATTGGCCTCATGGAAATGGAATTGGAGGCCAATTCCATGCTTTTGTCATGTTTGGTACAAATCTAGGAACATGGAAATCATTTCCATATGGAGGCTAATTCCATCAAGATTGATGGAAATGATTTCCATGCCAAAAGCTAGGATTTATCAATTCCACCTCGAAAAATTATTTTTGCCCCTCTCCATGTTTTCATTTTTTTGTGGTGATAGGATTTTGTGCAATATTCTTTTATTTTTTAATTTAAGGGGGTATTTTGGTATTTTCATAAAAAAATTATATCTCATTTCCATGACATACCAAACATACTTTTAAACTTCATTTCCATATCCATATCCATATCCATTTCCATTTCCATTTCCATATCCATATCCATATCCATATTCATTTCCATTTCCATCAAAATCAATTCTGCGTACCAAACGGGCCCTAATGCTCCCTCCTTATCTTCTCTCTCCTGTTTAAAAGAGAAGCCAAGTCCATTAAAATGGCATCTTTTTAAATAATCCTTTTTATCCATACATTCTTTTTCATCATTATTATTCTCTTCTTTTCTCATTTATAAATAAGAGTATATCTGAAAAAATAAATATATTTCTTACTTATTTATTAACTGTAATTCATTTTATCCGTATTTTTAATGACCCGATTCTGTTGATGGGACCATATATAGCCACCAAAGGAGTAGTATTCACCTTTGTATATCTTTTGCACATTCCATCATTTGTATTTTTTTCTCAAATTTGTTGGTTGCCAGCGATAATAGACAGCACACCTCTGTTTGCTTTTTCAAAAATAGAGCATAAATTCTGTACGTATTAACAACTTCCACAGCAATATTTACAACTGTATCTGCATAAATTTACAACACGTTAACAACACTTTTGTTTATCATCATATCAGCATTTTCTAATAACACAAACTACACTCACAGCTCTGTTTGCTTCTCCAAAAACAGAGCACATGTTCTGTACGTATTAACAACTTCCACAGCAATATTTACAACTGCATATGTACAAATTTGTAACACATTAACAACACTTTTTTATCATCATATCAGCATTTTCTAATAACACAAACTACACTCACAGCTCTGTTTGCTTCCCCAAAAATAGAGTATAGGTTCTGTACGTATTAACAACTTCCATGGCAATATTTACAACTACATATGCACAAATTTACAACACATTAACAACACTTTTTTTTATCATCATATCAGCATTTTCTAATAACACAAACCACACTCACACCTCTGTTTGCTTCCCCAAAAACAAAGCAGATGTTCTGTACGTATTAACAACTACAATTACCATATTAACAATTACATCTGTACAAATTTACAACAATTTTTTTTTTCATTTCAGCGTTTTCACAGCAAAGAATAATAATTACATTCACCATTCTCACTTAAAAAATAGCAACTCATCTGTAATCATGCCACAAAAACAGAGCACTCTAACATAAACACAACTCATCTAAGGTGAAACCCCAACTTCAATGATCAAGATCATATGTGTAACAAATTCTTAGCATTTTTTATCTACCACCTACCACTTACTCCATTTTTTAGCTCAAGATCCAACTTTTGACTAACTCCTCAATCTCAATCCAACCAACTTTCACAAAAAAAAAAATCAGTTCGCTGTTGTACCTCGCTACTCGTATATGGACGATGCAGAAGAAGATATTCCGAACGACATTAACACCATGTTGTATCCCTTCAATGTTGCACTTCCAACATGCGCGCATCGTCGTTCGTCTATCCATTTCTCTCTTTTTCCTTAATCCCAAAAACGTGTCTTCCCTCCTCTCCTCCTGTGCCTTTTTTGTAGTTATTTCAGTAGAGGTATTTGTGTAAATGAACATTGGGAATTCATGTCAGAGTGACCATTGACTTTTTAAATGGACTTTTGTGATATTTTTTCTGTAGCTTGGGACTTAGGTGTCATTTTCCCTTTAAACTCTATGAGTATTTAATTATTCCTATTAAATACGAGGTTGTAATAAATACGGTGGTAGAGTAGAGAGTACGGGGTGGAGACTAGAGAGCTTCTAGAAGGAGGAGCTTGTTGCAGGTATTTGTATTCTTTTTAATGGTTACTCCTTTCGGTTTTTTTTGAATATAAGAGCCATTCGATGGAACAACTGAGAGTCTAAATAACAGTTAAAAATAATTAAATGTAATGATTACGTAGGAATTTTGTTTTCAAGAATTCCCCTATTTATGAATTAATGAGACAGAGACTAATAATATGAAAATGATGAAAGAGACTATATGTAGTATAATAATTAGTTGAGGGTAAAATGGAAAAAAAAAATTCATTTATTATTAAGACAAACTCAAACAGAATCTTATATCTAGAGATAAGCTTATTTTAAAAAAAGAGATTATTATATATATAGAGAGAGAGGGAGGGAGGGAGTGTAAAATCATCATTTGACTCTCTTTCAGGTGTTATTTATAGTTTTTAGGGGTAATTACAATGAAGTCCCATACAAGAGAAAAAATGAAGAAATAGTTCCTGAAATTGTCAGTGTAAGCTTCTCGACTTGTTAATGGACGCTGCTCGACTTGTCATTAACAACTTCAGGGACCATATTTTCATTTTTTCTCTTGTGTGGGACTTCATTATAATTGTCCCTAATTTTTATTAGGCATTTCATTGACGTCAGAATAAAAATAATACTCCCTCTATCTCTTTTATATTTAAAAAGGACCTGTCTTCTCTTTTCTTTTTTCCCCCCCTATCCCTATTTAAAAGAGAAGCGAAGCCAAGTCCATTAAAATGGCATCTTTTTAAATAATCCTTTTTATCCATAGATTCTTTTTCATCGTTATTACTCTCTTCTTCGCCCATTTTTAAATAAGAGTATATCTGAAAAAATAAATATATTTCTTAACATTTATTAATTGTAATTGATTTTAACCATATTTTTAATAATCCGATTCCATTGATGGGACCCATATATAGCCACCAAAAGAGTAGTATTTACCTTTGTATATCTTTTGCACGTTCCATCATTTGTAAATGTAAGGAAACCAAGTAAAGGCATGCATGCATCATACAGAAAAGGACATATTCAACAAATTTAAGAGAACGGCATTCAGATATGAAACAAGAGTGCATTGTTCATTCACTTAAAGAATGAGATAAAGTTTGGGAAGAATATTTTGGAGATAAATTACTTTCCATTTATTAATTAATCTATAAAGTAATTAAATGGAGAATCGAGCAAAAAAAAAAATAAATTGGGAAGAGAACTGATTTGAATAAATAAAAGGGAGGATAAATCTTCGAGGGATGAATAAGATTGATTTGATTTGGAATAAATAGAAGAGAATGAGGACCATAACCAACAAAATCCTTACATAATTAGTAGATGGTTGAGTCTCTTAAACATGACGTCCTAGGTATGAACCAAGACGTGTGTATAGATAAGATTTTGTTGAGAAAGGCAAAACTCACTTTTGTAATTTTTACACTTTAAGATAGATTAGTCTCTAACTATCGATTTGAAAAATGGTTTAGATTTAAGTGTGTGTTTGTGTCAGCGTTTTGAATAGTCAAAACGCACTTATTACGCAAGCCGAGAAAAAACTCCTCTCACATACTTACCTCGTATACCGTAAATCACAAATTATAAGTACATTTTAGATAAAAATAAGTCATTCCAAACGCACAATAAGAGGGAAATAGAGAATGGGTAATGTACAACGAATTACGCACTTGGGTAGGCTAGTGGGCTCGGAGGCGGGTTCGAGGCGATCAATTCAACTTTTTGCTCGCAAAACAAACCTGCGTCGTTCTGGGGGGTCCCGCATGTTGAATGAATCATGGCGCATGGTCGCATGAGTGGACTTTTTGCAAAATCTCCTTTAGACACAGTGGACTTTTTTTTTAGGGAAGTTAAAGAATTTATTTAATTTTATATAATTATATATCCTTAAATTATATATTAATTTATAAGTTCGGTAAAATATTTAGAAAAAAAATGATTAATATAAATATTTTAAAATAATTTAATTTTCTATTTTAATATTTCAAAAAAAATCAACTCTATATTATATTTAAGATAAAAGAGAGTATTATCTAGGGACCAAAAATTAATTAAAAAAACAAGGAGGGATTAGTTGAGAATAGGTGGAGGGAAGGGGGGCAATATGGGAAAGAGGAGAAGGGCCAGACGGCCTGAACAGTGTGAATGAGTATCCGTGTGGGGGGAAGAACGGCGTGGTGGTTGCTTCGCTTGAACTTGAGCAGTTGCGGTTTAGGACCCACACCGGCAGCAAGGGGACACGTGGCGGGAGGCAAAGGGGCACGTGGTCGTTAACGGCGGCTGGAGCATGAAAGAGAGAGACACTTCCATGAGGTTGTCGACAGTGTGGCCAAGGTCACACTCCATGCACGTGCTCACCTCCCTCCGACATCTCAGGACATCACCCTCGTTTCCTATTCAGCACTTCTGACTTCTCTCCCTCCAGAAAGAAGTGAGCTTTCTTTCTCTCCAAACAGAAATAAGTGAATTCCTTTGGTTACTATTCTCGTTTAATGAAGCTTGAGGTCGGGAATCGGGATTGAAGTTTTTGCATAGATGAGATGTATGTTTGGATTAAATTTTAAAAAATAGTTTTTATTATTTAAGAGATAAATATGTAAAAACTTTTATCTAAAATTATAAAAAAGAGCTTCGGAAATCCTGGTTTCCAAAACATTCAGCAAGTGAAATTTGAATTGCCCACTCACTGTTTGTTTTAATTTTTTAGTATATTTTATAATTAATTAAATAAGTATATGAAAGGAATTTGATGTTAGGTTGTGAAAAAATATTTAAAAAAGTATTTTTCTGAATTTCACGTACAAGCACGGCGGACAATCGACGTACGATTTTTATTTGAGTGATAGTTGTCGGCGGATAGTTGTATATAGTGCAATGACTCAAATTCACAATTGCTTATTTCCAAATGATACCTACGATTTATTGGTTGCTCTTGTAGATATTGGGTATGTTTGTTTTAGCGATTCGATAGTTTATAATTAACTTTTCAATAATGATTTATAGTACGAAATAAGTATGTGAGAGGAGTTGTGTCTCGATTTACGTAAAAAAACAACTTATAAGTAATCATAACACCCAAACAAACATACCTTGAGATTGGGTTGTATTTCCAAATTTCGCCGTCATTAGATTGACTATGTTGTTGTTGTTTTACTTGAATTTTTAATAAATGGCGTTTTTATTATAAACAAAATATTGGGCGCCTAATTTGTGGAAAGATGATCAAATGTATACTTCCAAATGAGTCGGTGTAGCGGCAGGACTATAAAGGCGTGGAGATATATATAATTGATTGAAATAGAGATTGGAGTTTTTAAAAATAGTTTTTTAATTATAATTTATGGTATATAAAATAAATATGTGATAGGAGTTTTATTTTGACTTATATAAATAAATATTTTTAGGATCCCAAAAGTGATCCCAAACGAGCTTTATATCACTCACAATATTCTTAAATTGTACTCCCTCCCATCCCCTTTTATAAAACAACAACTGACACATATTCCCTCCCTTATTATATATAAGAGCATTTTAACTTAATTGTGAGATTCTAAAAAACAGTTAACGGTAGTTAAATGTAATAATTATATAGGAAATCTAATTTTTTCTCAAAAATGTCCATATTTATGAATGAGCTAAAGAGAGTAATAATGAGAAAAATATGAAAAAATGTATGTAATATAATAATTAATTGAGGGCAAAATAGAAAAAAGTGCATTTATTATTAATACAAACTCAAAAGAGATCTTACCTTCGGGGACAAGCCCAATTAAAAAAAAAAAAAGACTCTCATATAAAAGGATAGAGGAAGTATATTTGTTTCCTATTTATAAAAAAAGTTAAAGAATGTTTTGATTTTTGTTTGTTACATTCTCATTTGGGAAAATCCCATATAAAAATGGTTGAAATAGGAAAATCCTATATAAGATCGGTAAAATCAACAAATCTTAAATTGGGTCGATGACCCAATTTAGGATATTTAAATGTTAGTTGTTTTCCAATAATACCCCTAACCCATGGTCCAAAGAAAAGAGGAAAGGAAAAGCCTTTGTTTTCAATGATCTTTACACCGGAAGAATCAGAAAAACGGAGCAAACAGGATGAAGGCAATGTTTTCACTTGAAAATTCTCAAAATCAAATAAGTAATAACAGGTCCCTTTTCTTTTTGGTGAGTTCGATGGTGATCTTCACAACGTTGCAAAGAGAAATCAAATCCGGCATCACAACGTTGCAAAGAGAAATCAAATCCGGGGAATAAACTGAAGGTTTTTAATTTTGAAAAAGTCCCAAAGATAAAATGCAATTTTTTTTCTGAAAAAACCAAAAACGACATCAAGTTGAAATTTTCAGTTTTAAGTCCAAACAAAACAGTGATATTAGAAACCATTCCTTGATGAGAATATGCCGCAGAGGTCAACAGAGATAATGAATCAAAACATCATTCAACGCTTGTAAGCAATTTCTGCATTACTTCTAACATGTCCTTCATTCTTTTCTATTTCATAAACTAAATACATCTCTTTATGTGTGCGTTCAGATTTCTTCCCACCAAGGCAAACAGAGATATACATGAGTGCAGGATTCTTCACATAAACTACGAGAAAATTCTCGTGGGATGCAAGAAAAGGATCGACTGACCAACAAAACAATAATGTGGCCACACTTAATTAACCTTCATAATTATCATGTATATCAGTATACATGCTTTTCGACATCTGATATTACAAAGGAACGACTGACGCGCATATAAAAAACAAATCCATCTAAGTACATATATTAACTAAAAGGGATTAAGGAACGAAGATTAAACGTTAGAACCAACTTATTATATCCTTCTTTGCTGATTTTCTGACCGTGTCAAGGCCTCCAATGAATTTTCTGCCGTTAGTGTTCTTACATCATGTATAAACAATATAGTTCTGTCTCCAATTTTACTTGTTTTTTAATAACTAAGGGATATAGAGGTAATTTAGCCCAATTTCTAAATCCCTAATTATGTCACATTACCTAATTAATAATATATTAAGTTTAGTAACTCAAATTAGAATTTGTGTAATTCAACCATCTTTATATGAGATTTTCCCTTCTCATTTTGACTTTATTTAATTGTTTATATTTCTCACACACTCTGTCTTCCACAATTAAATTTATTACCCCTATAATATTAATTTTTTCATTCCCTATCTTTTAGAATTCTCATTATTATAATAATTTCTTCATTATCTCTCTTATTCCATATCGCCTCACAAATAAAGCTAAAATATCTTCTTTGTGCTGTGTGTGTGTGTGTGTGTGTTTAGGGGGTGGAGAGCACGTGCGAGTGGGGTGGGCATTGCTTGAGGGGTAGGTAAAGGAAACGTGCAAGCAAAAGGTAGGCGCATGTTTAAGAAGTTTATGCATGTGGACTTTAGCATTGACTCACTCAACCCACACTCCCTGACAATAACACCCCTTGTGTCTCACTAGAGACCCCAATTCCCTCACTTCTCTTCTCCCTAATGCCCCACGCAATTTCCCTCTTCCCTCCGCCCTGAACAAGTAACACTCATTCGGACTTATATTTAAGATCGGAGGTAGTAATTAACATTATATATACCCCTGCCACTTATGCAATTGATGTCCAATAATTTATGTGTTGCATTAACAAGAAACATTTATCAGTTATTGCATGATTTCTTTTTTAGGGGAAACAAGCATTATATCTCAAGGCAACTTAAAATCATATGCTGGTATGGTCTGATGATTATAGTCTATAATAAATAGTCGCTTGTGATATTTTGATGGGCCCATCTATGATTAAAGTGGGAACATAAAGGTCCGCAATAAAGAAAAAGTCCAATCATCTTACTCATATATGACTCATCACGCGTACAACATGTATTCTGCCGGCTAACTATAACCAAGCTCGCTGCTTTATCAATATATTCCTCATTTTAATTTAATATTCTTTTTTTTTTTTTTTTGCCATCATTTTAATTTAATATTCAACCCCTTACTTCAGCTCATGAAAATTTTTCCCCTCTTACTCCGTTAAAGGATATTTTCGGCAAGATAGAGTATATTATTGACACATTTATTAATTTTTACAAAAACAACTGAATTTATCAGCCATCCAAAGTGGGCAAGAGGATCTTATAATAAGAAATGGAAGAAATTATTTTGTTAGGAATGTTTTTAAGTTATGTGTGTTTGGATTAGTTTTTGAGAATAACTTTTACGATTTATGAGTTAAGTGTGTGAGAGGAGTTTTGTCTCGAGTTGCGCAAACCTAGGTTTGGAAACATCCCAAACGTGCTAAAGCACATGTTGTTATGACTTTCACTGTTGGCCCCCGAAAGTCGTGGGCTTAAGTTTAAAATTTAGAAGACTATAAACTGTGGGCTTTTAAATTGGACCGCTCTTACACTGGGCCAATCATCTCCTGGACACCTCCCAACTTTTGGGCTTAGTTTGAATCCAAAATCGAGCTCTAATGTTCAAATACCCTAATAGAGAAGTTGAATTATCCACTGACCTAGTGCTTATGACTTACCTTATATATATATATATATATAAGACGTATTTTGGAAGTTGATTTTAGTCATAAATATAAGATAAATTTTTCATACTTGCCAATGTTTTTCTGATTTACTCTATCGATGCTCCCTTAATAATAATCAAATAAAAGGGGAATGATGGAACTAAGGAATATATAACTAGAGTGTTTTAGAAAATACATATGATATTAACTAATTTCTTTAATTTAATCAAATTAGGTAAATAAGTTTTATATTATCCACAGGAAAAGAGTAGGAAATATAAGAGGTCATAGAAAACAAGTTCATTGAACCTCTGTTTTATTAGCTTGGGGTATTAAAAGGAAAGTCGGAAGTTAATGATAATGGGTCATGATGACAATAACCCTTTCTCATTGAGGAAAGTCACTAGTTCATACCTGTTTTGAGTGTGTGGGTATATTCGTGTGTTTTCAATTGTTAAGGTTAAAGATCTTCAACATTACACACACATGTATGTTGTTAGTATCTTGAAGCATCTGAGTGCAGAGGGGGTAATATAATAGTTGATTTGTCAACGTCACCAAGAAAATTCTCCAAAATAAAGCATTTATATTAGTATGTCTTTGATGTTGACTTTAATAACCCAACTTGGTTTATGGAGTCTTATCCAAGCTTCCTTCTGTAGCCATATCAGGTTTTCTTACTTTTCTTTTTACATTTCTGTTATTTGACATATCATGCACTGTTTATTAATCAACTAAAAATGTTAGTGATGAAGAAGGAACCAAAAACCGGATCGGGCAATGAATCGGTTACAGTACAGGTTCAAGGTTAATGGGTCAATTGGGGTTTAACCGGTCATATTAAAATATTATAATTTATCAGTGGCAATATATATTAATATATTTTTTAACTTCTATAGATAAAAATGAAGATTTTTAGAAAAAAAAAACTTAAATAATTTTTTTTATAATTATTATATCTTTTTAAATAATTTTTTTCATTATCTTCTTCATTTTTTTTAGATTTGTTTTTTTTTACCTATTTTTCTCTTCATCTTGGTCTTCAACTTCCAATTTTCTCCTAAAAAAGCAACAAAAAAAAAATTTATAAAAAAATTAAAAAAATGAAATCGATCCAACCGGTTGAACCACTGGTTCGATTGGTTTCAAACCGGTTCTCCGGTTTAACCATCAAACTGGACCGGACCACTGGCCAGTTTCCGGTTCAACAAGTTGAATCGGCCGGTCCGGTCCGTTTTTTGTACAGTGTGATGAAGTGAGTATTCAATATCCCCCAAAAAAAGTTAGTTAAAAAAAATAAAACCATGTAATTAATTACTTAGTTAATATTATGACAAGTGGCGAAGGTTTCAAATTAATTAGAATGAGCAAGGAATAAAAAAAATCAGACCAAGTAATGAACCGGTTAAGTCACAAATTCAAGAATTAATGAGTCAACTGAGGTCTAACCTGTGATCGGACCGGTCATATTAAAATATTATAATTTATTAGGTTTCAAATTAATTAGGATGAGAATGAGTGACACTTATATGTAGAAAATAATTATTCGTTTAATTATTATTTTAAAAATAATTTTCAGGAAAAAAAAGAAAGAATGTGTTACATGCACAATAGTAAGTAGGTGCATAGTTGAAGGCCAAAAAAAAGGGACTTGGCTTGCGTCCGCTGCCTCAGCGTCCGCTGCCGGTCCTTTTCTCTAAAACTACACCGTTTTGGTGTAGTTTTGAGATAAAATGTTGGCTGATCTCTTTTTTTTTTTTTAAAAATTGTGTCTAGTATTTTGAAGTATTTTTTTGGATTTATCTAGTATCTTAAAATATTTTTTAAGTAACGTGCACTATCCTAAAATAATTTTTAGTGCTCTTAACCCCTTAAAATATTTTTTTAGTTATACTCAGTCTGTTAGCAGACTGATTATAATTTTACCTTTAATGTATTTTTCAGTTTTAAAAATTACTTTAAAATATTTTAGAGTGGGTGAAAATCAATAAATCAGCACAAAAAAAATAACAACTAAAATTATTTTAAGGATAACTAAAAAAATTATAATCAGTCTGCTAACAGACTGAGTATAACTAAAAAAATATTTTAAGGGGTTAAAAGCACTAAAAATTATTTTAGGATAGCGCACGTTACTTAAAAAACATTTTAAGATACTAGATAAATCCAAAAAAATATTTCAAAATACTAGACATAATTAAAAAAAAAGAGAGAGAGATCAGCCAACATTTTATCTCAAAACTACACCAAAACGGTGTAGTTTTAGAGAAAAGGACCGGCAGCGGACGCTGAGGCAGCGGACGCAAGCCAAGTCCAAAAAAAAGTTGGTGCATTGTTATTGTCAGTATATGGGAGAGGACAAGAAAGGTCAAAGATTCTCGAGAAACAGCAGATGACCCGTCCAACACGAACTTCTAGAATCTGTCTTCTGTCCCGCCGACCCCTTCCCATGCATTCACCAATCACCCCCTTTCACATCAATTTTTCTTATTTCATATTTTTACAAAAATTAAATAATTTCAAAAGCCACTTCTTGAACTTTTCACTAATTTTTTTTAAATAACTAAAATAATATATTTTGATTATTTTATATTCCCTTCACTTCTAAATATAACATTCAGTTGATTCTTTTAAGAGAGATTAAAAAAATTTAAAAAATTATTTAATTATATATCAATTTATAAATCACACAAGTTATTTTAGAAAAAATTCATAAATATAAATATTTTAAATTAATTTTTTTAATTTTTTTAATTTTTTTTAAAAAATTAACTAGAATTTATATTTATGACCGAATATAATAAATAAATATTGCGACACATCATATCTATGTGTGAGAGAGAGACTTTCACAACAGTATACGGGTTTAGTCTACAAATCCAATTATTACGGATGTGGCTTCGATTTGCTGTCATGTGGTTCGCTACCCATCATTTTCTTTCAAAATTATATCGTTTCAGGGTAGTTTTTGGGTAAAATGGTGGGGTTGATTTTTATTTTAATGGTGTCTAGTATTTCGAAATATTTTTCTGGACGTATCTAATATTTTAAAATATTTTTTAAGTACTATGTAGTATTCTAAAATAATTTTTAATGCTTTTAACCTATTAAAATATTTTTTCAGTTATACTCAGTATATTAGTAGACTGATTGTAATTTTACCCTTAATACATTTTTTCAGCTCCAAAAATTACTTTAAAATATTTTTTTGATGCTTCTAACCCTTTAAAACATTTTGTTGGTTGTATCTAGTGTTTTAGGAGATTGACTATAATTTTATAGTTAATGTATTTTTCTTAGTGGTTAAGAGCAACCAAAACTTAGAATACCTACAATATTTTTTCTGTAGCATCTAATATTTTAAAGTGATTTTTAGAGCTGAAAAAAATATATTAAGGGTTAAATTGCAATCAGTCTGCTAACACACTGGGTACAACTGATTTTTTTTTTGAAGAGTTAAAAGTACTAAAAATTATTTTATGATACTACATATTATTTAAAAAATATTTTTAAAATACTAGATACGTATAGAAAAATACTTCAAAATACTAGACACTATTTAAAAAAAATCAACCTCACTATTTTAACCCCAAAAACCACACCTGAACGGTGTAATTTTGAAAGAAAATTATGGACAGCGGATTGTATGACAACGGACCGAACCCAACCCAAATCCAAACAATAAGAGTATCAAATCTTTTCCACCTACTAAAATCATTAAATGAATTGATCTTTTATTATTTTAAAATTTAGAGGTCATACTTTTTTACCCTAGCAAACCCTCCCTCTCATTCTCAAGATCAGTAGTTGATAGTATTTTAAAATATATAATTAATATATCTTAATTTTTATAAAACTGCCGTTATTCTTTAATTTAATTCTTAAAAGTGATACTATTAAGTCTATATTTTCATAACAAAAATTGATTGAATTGTAACTAAATTGCATTGATAGATAGTGTTTTATCACGGAGGGTGTCGTTTACTCATTTTGTTCGTAATTGTTCTTCTAGATGTTAATTAATTAAGTGAAATCAATTCAGAAGATAGTGGATTAGAAAGGAGAGATCATTTAGTGTGACTTTGGTGGTGTATCTACCACTTGGTTAACCAAAATATTGGTATACCAGCTAGATTACAAAATGAGCCAATAGTATCCACATCCAACCTTCTTAAAAAGATAATTGGGAAGAGGCATCACAAAGTCTCGATCTGAATATGTCAGTTATTTAGATACCTGAAACAAGCTCAAAGAGTTGTAAAAAAAAAGAATCGGATATGGATTAGTTCCTGATTCAATAGGTCAAAGCGACTTGTCAATTTTGCTTATTAGAAAATCATTTGATGAATGTTTAATATTTTAAATCCAAATCCATGAGTTGAATGAAATTTTCAAAATCCAGAAAATCATGTCTTGTCTCGATCACCTCTATTTTATCTTCATTAATCATATTCAAAGATCAACAAAAGGATAAGAAAGACCCTTTCTCACATTGTGACCACACAACAATGACTTGAGAAAGAGAATCGCTATAAAACTTAAGCAGCTGGACATCATCTTACTCCAGAAACCCTAACGAAGTTTCCGAACCTCAAATGGATATTCTTTTTTTTTTTAATGAGAAAATTGCAACTAGGCCTCAAAAAATGGAATTAATTACAATCAGGTTTCTTAAAATTATCAAATTACAGTGAAGTCCTAATAGATCTCTATTAATTCCTAATGTGAAAGTACAATTTTGCCCAAATAACAAGTTTAAAGTATCTAATAATAAGTTTAGAGCAAGCAATGACAAATTATATAGAAACCAATGACAAGTTACATGAAACCAATGACAAGTTTAAAGCAACCAGTGACAAGCTACATGGCAACAACATAAATTTCATAAATAAATACCATAAACATGCAAATATTGTTAATTGAATGATGTCTTTTTTATTTATGTTGTTGTTTCATTGAGTATGAGGGACGGTTTGGATTTTCGCTTTGTTCCTGTGGAGATTGTGTTCTATATGTTTTCGTGTGCTTAGACATGGATGAATGGAAATGATGAAGCTTTATATGTTTATAACCCTTGTTATGAGATTTCAAAACATATCATCAATACATTATTCTAAAGTTATTAATGTTGTTAATGTAGTTGCCAATAACAACTTTATTTTCCAAATTGACAAAAAAGATAGCAAATATGTCTAGAAAGCATATATTATGTTTCTTACATATAGGAAAAATTTCTAAATGAAAAAGAAGGTGATTTGCAATATGTGGGGGTAGCGTTACAACAAAAACTATAATAAAGACACTATGTATGAGGAGTTGAAAACAGTTGTAGCATCAATTGTTAGAAAAGAAAGTAGTGAAATTACCATGAAATCCAAACTAACCTTTGATGATGCAACAACCTTTGTAGATCTTGTAGGTGATGAAGGGGTACAATGTTTTATTAAATTCAATGGATAAAGTAATCATATATATAGAAAAGAATGTATATAACAATACTCAACCAATAAGTGATGATATAAGAGATGAACAACATATGTAAATTGCATTTGTTTTTTGAACTAATATTTTATATAGTCACTTGTTGTAATGTAACTTGTCACTGATTATTCTAAACTTGTCATTGGTTGCTATTTAATTTGCTATTAGTTGTTCTGAATTTGTCATTGGTTTCATTGTAACTTATCATTGGATGCTATAAACTTGTCATTGAAATTAATAGTACTCAAGTCCCTTAGGATTTCACCATAATTTAATAATTTCAAGAGATTTGATTGTAATTAATTCTGTTAATTGGGACCAGATTACAATTTTTCATTTTTAAATTCCCTCCGAACCTACTCATTACAAAATTGCGAAGAAACAGCTGCCATGAATTTAAAGAATATATATCAAATTTATTAAAGTCAAACAAACGTGGAAGAATACAAGAACGTCACAATGAAAGAATATGCATGAAATCTATTTTTACACTATTTATTTTTAAATTTTTCTGTGATTGAATTATATTATATCGATGTATACAATAAACTTATGGCCGTGAAATATTTAAATATGAAAAGGAGATCTCCAAGTCCCCACAAGAGGCTGAAATAACAAAGAAAGAGGTGTGTAGAATAAATGAATAATAAGATCAAATGTATGAAGACAGCTAGAAAAGGCTGGCTTATGTAGCAATTACAAAGTTTGAACACCCAAGAGAATTTGGGATTTTTCTTCAACAATGTGTTTTTTTATTTTTGTCTGCTACTATAATACAAAAAATAATAATAATGTTCTGGGCCAAAAATAAATAATGTTAATATTATCTATCTCCAGAAAATTTCCACGCCACTTTGAAAGTGCTTGCCATGACCTGCCAGCTTTGTCATTTAGCCTCTTCCCCTTCCCTTTGATTTGATATAGATCCCTATATCTACCAAACAATGTTATTTAACGCCCTCCAATCTCTCTCTCTCTCTCTCTCTCTCGAAAATTAAAAAGCATATTAACGCCGTTTAGACTTTAAAGTCTAAACCACTACATTAACAGATTGACCTATATAATGTTAGGCCAAGTTTTATACTACCTCTAATTCTTAATATAAGAGTTAGTTGATGGTTAAATTTGATTCTAAATATAATACCTCAATTTACTTTATTTCCCAAATTTATAATTTTCCTCCCAGAATATCTTCATTGATTGTACATATTAAGAATATTTTATCCAAGGGTAGTCACAATAAAAAATGGTAATTTAGAAAACCAAAATATATTTGTTACAAATAATTAACATAATTAATTTCTTTAATCTAACCAAATTAGTCAACTAACTCTTATGTTAAGAATCGGAGGTGCTCCTTCAATCCTTAATATAAAACATATTTACATAATTTGATTAAATTAAAAAAATTAATTGAGTTAATTAATATAACATGTATTTTCTAAAACACCCGAATCACCTTTTTTAATTGCCTCATTCCTTCTCTTCCTTGATTATTGTTGATGGAGCATCAACAAGATAAATTAAAAAAAGATTGACAAATATGAAAACTTTATCTTCTATTTAAGATAAGATAAAGATCAAGTCTCAAATATATCTTAGATTAAGTACGTCTTGTACTAAGGACAAGAGCCATAGTAATTTATGCACCATTGACCAATAGGAAGGAACAGAAGTCGTTTTAAGGCTTCTCTATAAAAAGCAAGGCTCTTCTGTTTGTTAAAGCTATGGAATAAACTTAAACATTCACATACATATAGTTTATTCATCTTTTACAATAACATGCCCTGCACAGCCTTCCCACTTGGCTGTTTCAGGGCCAAGAATAATAAAAAGCCATCCTCTGATCCAACTCTAGTCTCCAGAAAGGCACCTTCTAGGAGACTGTCCCTCTCTGATTTGAGTAATGTCTCTTCAATCTCCATTATGAGTGATTTATCAAACTCTGTTTTGGGATCAAGTCTTCATGTTTTCACCTACAAGGAGCTTCAAGAGATCACTAACAACTTCAGCAGAAGCAGTGTTCTCGGAGAAGGCGGGTTCGGCAAGGTGTATAAAGGCTTCATCGATGACAAGCTAAAGTTTGGATTAAAACCTCAAGTTGTGGCAGTTAAGGTTTTAGACTTAGATGGGAAACAAGGCCATAGAGAGTGGTTGGTAAGCACCTGCATTATTTCTAACCTTCACATAAAATGGCTCATTATATTGAATGAAAACAAATTAAGTGATAATAAAGCATGTGTTTTGCTAATCAAGTGATGAAATTAAATTGAATAGGCAGAAGTTATATTTCTGGGGCAGTTGAAGCATCCGAATCTGGTGAACCTAATTGGGTATTGCTGTAAAGACGAGAACAGGCTATTGGTATATGAATACATGGAAAGGGGCAATTTAGAGGACAAGCTTTTTAAAGGTAATTGAGTTCATAATTCTCTCGTTTTGAAATTAATGAAGCAGAGAAACAGAGTAATTTAGTCTTCTTCTGATAAATGCAGGCTATTTAGCAGCCTTGCCATGGCTAACAAGAATCAAAATAGCAATTGGGGCAGCAAAAGGTCTTGCCTTTCTTCATGAAGAAGAGAAACCAGTCATATACAGAGATGTTAAAGCCTCAAACATACTCTTAGATGCCGTAAGTTCATTCAGATTCTCACTCAATATGATACTATTCTATCTAACAATCATAACTAAAACTGAGTTATATATATTCAAATAATCAGGATTACAATGCTAAACTCTCTGATTTTGGGCTAGCAATAGACGGTCCAGACGAAGATCAGAGCCACATCACAACTCGAGTTATGGGTACGCACGGCTATGCTGCTCCTGAGTATATCAAGACAGGTCTTTTTTTTTTTTTTAATTTATTGTTCCTTTTTTATGCCAAACCCCTTTTCATTTGCTAAAAACTAAAAAGCTTAAGGTGCAAATTTGCCCTGAAACTAAGAAGACGTTATCTGAAAGATTCAAGCTTTTTATCTCATTCAGGACATTTAACAACAATGAGCGATGTATACAGCTACGGGGTGGTTCTCTTAGAGCTACTTACAGGAAAGAGATCTGTGGACAATAATCGACCATCGAGAGAGCAGAATTTAGTAGAATGGGCAAGACCACTTCTGAAAGATACCCAGAAACTCGAAAGAATAATGGATCCAAGACTTGAGGGTCAATATTCGGTTGAAGGAGCCAAAAAGGTGGCTGCTTTGGTTCACCAATGTCTGAGCCATCAAGCCAGGACTCGACCATCAATGGGAACCATGGTCAAGTCATTAGAGTCTGTCATGAACCTCACCGACGACATTCCAGTGAGCCACTTTGTCTTTGTGGTTCCTGTTGATGGTGAAGTGGACGGTTGGGTACAAAGTAGTAAAATTGAAAAAGAGGATAAAGAGGAGACGAAAGAGGAGGGCCGGCCCAGGAATCGGAGACGTCGAAGACGTAAACGACAGATTAAACCACTGAAGTCTCGTGCCGTTTACACTGATACGACATTGTATAAATCTCTTGGGACTAGTTTGTACAATCAAATTAGTGTGATAAAGTGATAATTAATCTTCTTTTTATTTTTTGTTGTACTATAGGCAATAGATAGATTTGGAATAGAATAGGAAGGTAGAGAAGAAAAAAAGAAGGTGATAATAGTGTACAGTAAAATCTTATTTGTTTGTTTTCTATAAATTGTCAATAAGTAATGTAAAAATGGTTATCATAACCATATGATATACTCTTTTTTAAAATATTTGTTTGGCTTGTTGCTAACTTATAATTCAAGTATGCACTTTTTTCACCCGGCCCTCTCATTTAAAAGAATCATTTAGGCTAAAATTATCTATTTATCAAGACACATAATTTTTATTTGAAAATGTAAATGGTATACGTTTATAAAACTTTCACTTTTTAATATTTATTGACAAGATGGGTACAGCCTATCTGCCTAAGTTTGTTTCCCACATGATTTAAGTACTTCTTGATAAGAAAGGAAAAAGTGTTTTTTTAAATATTTTTCGTAAGTCGAAACAAAATTCATTTCTGATGCAACCATGGAGATTTTAATTAAATTTTTTTTTTTGGCGTTTTGGACCTTCATTATTTTTTACTTTGGCGGTCTTTATACATTATTGGAGAGCTTTTTTTCCTCCTAAGAGTGAAGGTGATGGGGCCATATTTCAGAGACAATAGTGACCGTTCCCACTATATATGGCTAATGACTTAGGGATGAAGAAATCAATGGAAGGGTCACAAATTAACAAAAGTATTTAGTTAGAAAGTCACAAAAAGTTGAGTTGAAAAAATGGTTATCATGAGTTTAATCCACAAGACAGAAACGGGCCAAATCAGTCACTGACTTGCACCGTTGACTTGTGCCGTGTATTATCATTAATCTAAGAAGATTCAAAATTGTGCGTAGCACTAAAATTCTTTTTCTTTTTCTTTTTTTATAGTTTTTAACTGTCACATGACTTTGGATTATATTAATTTCTTAGAATTATATTAGTTACCCTCCTTTTGCGTGTACGGATTAAAGTAAGGAAAAATTGGCCAATGTGGGTTTTTTCTTATTGAGTTTCACATATCGTTGTCTAAAAAAATAAGACTGATGATAACTACAAAAAAACATAAAATTAGTGACGGAATTTCATTCCGTCGCTAATCAATCACTAAAATTAATGATGGAATTTAGTGGCGGAGTAGCAACCAAATAACATTCTATTACTAAATTCCGTCACTAATCCCTTTCTAATTCTATCATTAAAAATTAGTGATAGAAATTAGTAACGGAAAAATTCTATCACTAATTTTCATCCCTAATTCATCACTAATTTTTTTCAAAAATATTTTGTAACGGAATTAGCGACTGAAATTTTCCGTCATCAATTGGTCTCTAATTTTTGTCACTAATAGTTAACTTTTTCAATAATTAGATTTCTTTGATAATTATAAATTTTTTAAATAATTTAGATTTATAATATAAATATTAAAATAAATAAATAAAAATTATTAATTTATATTTATTTTTGAAATTGGAATTATAATATAATATATTTGAATTTTTAATAATATATTATATAAAAATAAAAATTTTATAAATAAAAACAAAAAAATAAAATGTATAATAAAAATGAAAAAAATAAGATATTAATAATAAAAATTTAGGTATAAAATTTACATAAGATAAAATAAGAAAACTAAATTAAAAATTTAATAATATATTAAATTTTGTATTTCTATTTTTGTTTGCAAAGCGACACACACACACACATATGATTTTGCATGTAAATTATACAAGTTTTTCTTAGCTTAACTGGCAAAGACACTGGCATGTGCGTGAGAGGTCATGATTTCAAATTTTAACTTGGTCACAAAATGCAACCAATTTGTGACTTGGACACGTGGCGCGTGATGGACGGTGACATGTAGCGGTTGACCGGGACACATGGCCAGCGGTGGGTACACGTGGCGGCCACCAGAGAGGGACATGAGGAGGCTTGTGGTGAGGGCATGTGGCAATTTAAATTATATAAAAAAAATATTTTGCTACGAATTAGGGATGGAAAACCTATCGCTAATTAGTGAATTCTGTTGCTAATTAGAAACGGAATTTAGTGACAGAATTTTCCAAAATTTCCATCGCTAACCTGTCACAAATTAGCTACAAAATTCAAAATTCCGTCACTAATCAATTAGTAAGGTCTTTTTGTCGACAGAACAAATTCCGTCGCTAATTTAATTTCATTACTAATTTTTGTCACTACACTAATTAGTGACAAAATTTAGGACTAAATTCCTTCACTATTTTGATGTGTTTTTTGGTAGAGATTAACATCGGATTGTTTGATTTTAGTCATTCACATCACGAGATGGATTATTCAAGTTGAGGTGCTAGAGGCTTGCTTGGCATTCACGTTATGTTTGAAACGTTGCCACGTTGGCATATATATTGGAAATATTTTCAATGACATGAAAAATGAATATTAATAAAAAAAAATATTGTGTAGCAAATGAAATGTTTATATTTAGTCATTTACTTTTACATAAGTTTTCATTTTGACTGTATCCTTTTAATTTTATAAAGTACTCATCTTCTTAATCTTCTAATTCTAACACTATCTTCTAATCTTGATTTTTTTTTCATATTATAAAAAAAAAACAAAGAATGCCGACAATGAAATTTTAAATATTGGTAAAACATATCAAAGGTTGACGTATCAATTTTAATTTTTTTAAAATAAAAAAGATTGATACAAAAATATCAAAAAATATCATATGAGATGTTCAGGTTGGAGAATTGAAAAAATGCGTTATAAAATTAAGAAACTAGATTAAAATCTTATTTAAAGTTATAGGAACAAGTTCATATACACTATTGCCTAATGTTTAATATGCTTGAAAAAAGGAAATATATTTTTAAGTGATGTTTGGTATGATAAAAATAAAAAAAAACAGAATGAAAATACATAAAATTAAATAAATGGCTAAAATGAATCCATCAAACTAAATGACCTAAATAATGATCCATCAAACTAAATGACCAAAATAATGTTTTATTATTTCCTAGAGAATGAAGGTTGGAGCGAGCTTCCATCACACCAAACAAATAAATCTGACCTTCAATTTTAATTTCCTGAACGAAACGTATCCTCAGAATTGAACTAACATGCAAAAGGAAAAATAAAAAATGAAGAAGAAAACTAGAAAATGACAGCAACTGAACGTTACGTTATTTTTTTAATTTTAATTTTTGGTATTTTATAGGTTAATAAAGTGGTTAAGTAGGGCAGGTAAGGAAGGAAGTGAATAGTTATATATATGAAGTTTTCATGGTTCACCAAACCCAATCAAAGGCAACAAATTAAAAAGTGTGGGGTTCATGAAAATCACGTGTGGCAATGCTAAGATCACTAATTAAGAATATCTACGACAGCTGTTTTAATAAATTAGGTGAGATGTCACCAAACAATCTCATTCAACACTGATTTGATTATTACTACTTATCAAATCCATTAATTCCCATTTTCTTTAATTACTCGGTTTATCACCAGCTTTATTTATTATTATATTATTGGGCAAATGTTTAGTCCAATAATTAAGTCACTCATCATGTCTTCTAGAATCAACTTCATGTTTCAGAATGAGTGTGATCTAATAATCTAATTAATTTAGGTGTATTTTCCTCATTAGTAATCCCACTATTTCATTCATTTCACCATAAGAAAAAAAATCTCATTAATTGATTCTGCAATGATAAATGAATATTCGTTGAAATATATATGAGGGTGATTTACAAAGTAAGCGCTACTAAATTGGGTTTTTGAATAGATTTTAATGTTTGTATTATTGTAATGTAGTAGGTAAGAATTGACGCTCGTGTAAGTATGTAACCATCACCTTATAACTAAGAATGAATCTGGATTCTCTCATTGGCGCTTTTCGTCTTTTGTCTCTCCCATACTCAAAATGACATCATTTTAGGTGTTAATTGGGAGGATGTTCCATTTTTTAAAAATTAACATTAAAGCCCTTCAATTATTTTTTTTTAGTAGTACATGATATTCTAAAATAATTTTTTTTATATATTATGTAGCATAAAATAATTTTTCAGAAGCACTCAGTATCTGACAAACTGCACCCTGAAGTATTTTTTTAGTAGCATTCCATATCTTAAACTCAATTTTAGCGCATCCAACACTCAGTATTCCAAATTTATGATACTCATTGCCACTAGAAAAATATTTTAGAGGCTTCTCGTTGTAACTATAAAAATAATTTACGGTGCCGAATGTGATAAAAATAAATTTAAGATATATAGTGTCAGTGAAAAAATAGTTAAGATTGTAGCTTATCAGATACTGGGTGCTCCTGAAAAATTATTTTATGCTACATAATGGACAAAAAAATATTTTAGAATATTGAGCACTACTAAAAAAATATTTGAGGGGCTTCAATGTTATTTCAAAAAAAAATGGAACATCCTCCTCGTTTATACAAAAAAACGGTGTTGTTTTGAGCATGAGAGAGGCAAAGGATGGGAAGAGCCAGGGAGAGAATCCATAATCAACTAAGAACATGCATGCTCCAATTTTGCCTTTAATATGAGAATATAATGTTGTTAATAAGTAATAATATTTAAATATTTTCATAAACAAAAAATATAGCCATATTTTTTTTTATTAATTGTAAGCGTTCTAAATTTCCAAAGAGATATCTCCTTGACTAGATAAAAAAATTAAAATTAAAAATATTTAATTTGTTGGGTGAGGCAAATTTTCCTTAGTAATGCTCAAGTCTCAATTAGACAATTATTTTTATGGGAGCATTTATGAATCCAAATGCATTATTGCCTAATTTCGTTGAAAAACTCAACGAAACATCAAAACATAATATTAAATGTAAAATTTTAATAATATTCTTGACTAATATATGTGTACACATGTATAATAAGTACACATTTAATATTAAATGTAGATTTTTTTTTGTTACAATATTAAATGTATAATTGAAAAGGTGGAAAACAACAAAACAATGAACATATGTGCAATCCACTTCTATTTGGACAAGTAGAGAAAACTCAACGAAATGGTCCATGAAGGACGTATAATTTGGGCAATAATTAATGCATTTGGATTTTTCTTGGCTCCCATAATAATTGTCTAATTGAGGCTTGAGCACCGCCAAAGTACCAAATTGAACCTTTTTAAAACGTTGTTTTGATTAAATATCGATCACACAACAAAACTAAAATATCTACAGAGATTAGGTAGTCTAGTACGTGTTACATTACACAGACTTACATGATCACTTAGTTTTTTCAAGCTAAATTAAATTGCGTGACATATATATATTAACATGCCACCTCATCGTAATTATTATTCAAAGAAAGAGAAATCTATTTTGTCATATTATATATAGAATGCAGAATGTGGAGACACTTTTTGTGATACTAAAATACAAAACATAATACCCATGTTTAGCTTTGTAAGAATTATATAGTACATGATACGGTAAAATGGTTATCAAGTCTTCGGAGGATACTACACTTTAAAAGTTAGCAGGGGAACTCAGGCCTTATAAGGTTCTTTTTCTAAGGAAACCCATAACGAGTATATGTTATTGGAAAAATTATACCTTAAAACTAGTTGTTAAAATTAAAGAATCTAAAATCTTATAAGGACCCATATGTAAAATAACCCTTAAAAAATGGGACTCATGAAAGGGGTGTATATATTAAAATGTCTAACTGTTATATAGAAGTTAGGTGTGATGCCACTCCTAATGTGCAAACTTGCTTGAACGAGACTTGACCCTGCCGATTCTACAATCAATATAATAATTACTTCCAACGAAGTAAATAATAATTCGAATTTTTTTATGTTTGCTTAATTTAAATGGTTCCGCCATACATATTATATTCTTTTTTATTATTTGGTAATTTATTTTGGAATAAAAATATAGAATTAGTATTTTCATTGGATTCTTCTAAATCTTTTCAATTTTGTACTTATACTTGCTCAATAATGATGGCAATGAGTGAGCACCGCACCTACTCCTAGTACTGGAGCAGCGAAGATAACGTGGAGCCCATTGTGTTATCATCCTCATATATATCTCTAGTCAAAAGTTATTTTAAAAGCAAAAAAAAAATATATATATATGTATGCATATGCTTGGTAGGAGCAATAATGTCAAAAAGATTCAATCAATTATTAAACCGGATGGGACATTGGTTCATAATTCCGTGGTCCGACTGGTCGCAAACGAGGGCGTAAGGCACGCTTCTCTACCGTGTCTTGGGCTCGATACCTGCGAGGTATCAAGGGATTAGTCTGGCACGTTGTGCTGGGATACCCTGAGGCAGTGATTCCATCTTACTCAAAAAATAATTCCGTGGTCGAATCATGTTTTAACGAAGGTAATTAGATTCCAACCAGCCATTGAATTGGTGGGGTATTAGGTTAAGAGTTAGTGGATCAGACTCGAGGTAAATCAGAATTAAATCGGGGTCAAACTTGTAACAGAGTGAACTTAAGTAATAATATTTTTTAGAATAATTTTAAAATTTTATAATTTTTTATGATCAAATGATAATATTTTTAAGTGTTTTTTTTATTAGAAAATATATATCTCAATTTTTCCATAAAATCCTAATTTATAATTTTTGAAAGTATATAGAATTAGATATGACTTTTTTAAAATCATAAAAATATTAATAAATATTATACCGATTGGACCGGACCGGTTAGATAGCCGGTTCAAAAATCCCCATGGTCGTACCGGTTTTAATCACAACGTACGCAACGTTAATCCCCCCCACACACACAGAGTAAAGACCCTATAATTCGCAGTGAAAATCATTATTCTAGATTGTTGCACATACATGCATGATTTTTTTATATCCTTCCATGCCACCGGATATCTGGCGTTTTTTTGAATTGTGTTATTATGTATATGAGTGATCATCTAATTTAGATCGAGTATTTATGATTAGGATGCCTCTCTCCAGAGGTGTTTTTAAACAAGATGGGATTTGAATTCAGTTCGCTGACTTTGTAGCTTAGCTGATCAACTACTAAATGAAGCACCCTTAGGTACATGTATGGTTAACTAATACTTCCTCCGGTCTTTAATATAAGATATATATTTTGGGAGTTAATTTTGATCCTAAATATAAAATATAGTTTTCATACTTGTCAATCTTTTCCTATTTTACCTCTATTGGTGTTCTCTTTAACAATAATCAATAAAGAGAGGGAATAGAGGAATTAAAGACGATCACTATGGTGTTTTAAAAAATACATGCATATATTAATTAATTTCTTTAATCTAATTAAATTAGATAAATATTCTTACATTAAGGGCTTGTTTGGTATGGGGGAGGGAAGGGAAAGTGGGCGGGAATTTTTTTTTTTTAAGTTGAATTTAAAAAAATTAGAGAAGTGGGGTTAAAAATTTTTAATTAATTTTTCTTACTCTTTTATCTTACATATTCTCTTTGTTAAAATTTTATATATTACCCTACTTCTTCAATCTTTTAAAATTCAACTCATAAAAATTTCTCCTCCCCTTCAAATCGCTCACACCAAACAGACCCTGAGAATAGAAGAAAGTAAGTATTTTGGTTAGTTAGCATTAGAATGAACACACGCAGGGTCAAACGAAGATAAATGTAGAAGTTTCCAAGTGCGGTTGGAGATGTTACAAGGACATTCATCATCGTAGACTAAACCTCGTAGTTATAGGATATGGCCTCAGTGACGCTAGAATTTGAAGGTGGCGTAGTGATCATAACTCCAATTATTTTTGATTTGGTAAAATGAATAAGTTACATATTTTTTAATACTTGTAGTGGAATTATATTTTAAACATTCTTAGTCAAACACTGAATCTCTTCTTCATATATATCTAAAAATAGAGTGATTTCTACTGATACGCTTCCATTGTGCTTCATTTATAGCTACGTTCCTGATATAAGTAATCTTTTTGTTTTTTTAAATATAATTAGAAAGCACTAATGAAATAACCAGGCCGAGCAGATTGCGCCTTTTGTAGAACCATATATGGGACACGTGGGCCGGCCCAGTCCAATTCAAGATTTCTGGCCTTTTCAGGCATTGCCCATTTACCTATTATAAGAAAGCATATGAAAGAAATCAACTGGGTTGGGGTTGTTGAAATAGGAGGGGCTAATCCTTTATAACATGAACATGTGGTGAATTAAGGTTTAAATTTTTATTGGGAGATATGTTTATATTTAATACTTGATAGTATCTTGAACATGATTACCCCTAATAAAAGGATAGCTATGCTTGGCCAAGAAAAGAAAGGATATGAAAGAAAAGTTTTTATAATTAATTAACCATCAATTAAAATAATATAATCTTCACTTCAGGTTATGAGTCAATATGAATGAGAAAGGTCTAATTTACTTGTAGTATTTATTCACCATATGAGTAATTGCTTTTATGTTTTTGAAGCTTGTATTGCCATCTTGGGGGTGGGTTGGTGCTTGGGAGTGGGTAGGCTAGTACTTATTAGGAGGATATTCATCATCATTTTTTAAATAAAAGCATAAAAATTTTCATTATTTTTTATTTTATATATCAACTCTCAAGATATTCTTATTACCTGGCTGGTTGACCACATAGAGTGGGATGCCATGCAACTTGGAAAACACTTTAAATTCAAACCACTTGCAGGGAATGGAACATCATAAAAATGTGTTGTAAAAATTTTGGGTACCAAAGGCTGTAAGTTAACTAATGTAATACTTTATATAAGACCACAGCTTTGGCTTAATTTATTCAAATAATCAACATATGATTTACACACACGCTCACATGTAGCATGGACCTGTCAAATTTTCTAATCAAACCACCGCTAAATAGCCAAAGATATTGTAACATCCCAATATTCTATTGGTAATATATAAAATTAAAACGGAAACATTATCCTACAAACCATGGGACTTATATTAATGACGATAATTGATAAGGTTCTTGATTTTCATTAGTATATATTATTATAAGCCCGTAAGCGTTATTTTCCTTGATTAATTATATATAATCACTGGAGGTAAAGATCATGAGATGAAAGCCTAGGCTTAACAACAGCTTCAAGTGGTTGTTTTCCGAAACAAGTAAGCGTGAGAGTTTCCTCCATGTTCAGGTCCTCCTTCTTCATATGACTAGTTGTTTTAAGAAATTAAAAAAATTTGTTTGAATGGTTATTTTTTTAAAAAAATGTTTTTCAAGTGATGTAGCAGCGGATGTTGGCGGTTGTGACATGGCTGTGGTAATCACTAATAACATGGTTTCGATAGTAAATACTCAAAAAATAAAAAGTAGACAAACAAAAACAAAAAATAACTACAATTTTTTAAAACAGTTTTTAAAAATAACTCATTGAAAACAGTTTTTTAGATAAGTTTTTTAGTTTTGACTTTCACGTACCAGAATCAAGGCTTTGATTGTGTGCCTTTGAAGTTTAACCTCAAGACTGGGCTCTTCAGCAAGCTTTAAAAGTACATCCACCATGTCTTTGGCCACAAAATCCTCAACCCCTTTTCTTCTCTCTTCATGTTCTATCAACACATGTTCCGGAAACCTATCAAACTTGGCACTAATATCCTTCATTCTCTTTGTATCTTCAAGTCCATGAAATTGAGCCAAGGAATCAGATCCCCAATATTCCCAAACGTATTGAGCAAGAAAAACTCATCCACCATCCTTCTAAACTCTCTCCAGCTGAACATAAGCCCACTTGGACCCTTCTCCACGTACTTCTTCCCCAAAACCATGCGACTTTTATTATTTAGGGTTAAAGCATAAAGGTAATCTTCAGTAGCACCGGTTTTCCTGAAGAAATGAAAAGTTCATTTAACATACTTTTCATCTCTTCCTTTCTTATATACTCACTGGATTCCATGCTTTCCTGAGAGAATAGTTGTGTGGATGTATATCTTGCGGGCTTGGCGCCAGTGTGGGCCGTAGGGCGCCCAAAGCAAATCGGAGTGATTGTAGGGTGTGTACTTTCCGGCGTTGGTTTTTGGTCGCGATGAGAGGGTTTTGCCGTGGGTTTTGGGGAAGGCTTTATCGATGTCGGCGAAGGAGACAATGACGATGTGTTTTAAGCCCAACTTGAGATACATGATGGGTCCATTTTTTTGGGAGAGTTGATATAAGGAGTGGTGAGGAATAGGGCCTATGAGGTTGAGGTTTCCGATGATAGGCCATGGTTTTGGTCCCGGCGGCTGTAAATGCTGGAAGAGGAGGCGGAGGAAGAGGAAGGGGATCAAGATAGCAAGTGCCAAGTTGATTGCCATTAGTGGGTGAGGTTTGTGATATGAAAAGCTAAGTTTGTAGGGTTGAGAATGTGAGAGAGAGGCACTATATATAGACTTGAAAGGACCGGTGAAGTCTACAATGAGTGCCTTTGCTTTTCAAAAGTTTATATTAACCTCACAAAAAATTTCAGCCAAAAGATGTTACGTCTCACGTTAGTTAGAGAAGAAAATGAAAAACGCTTTATAAGGGTCTAAATACCTCATACTCTTAATATATTTTAAAATTGTGAGGGATAATAGACCCCAAAGTTAATAATATTGAGAACGAGATATTTAAATACCATTCTCTCAAAGAGAGACACATCATCTAGAGCTTCTCACCATCCACTGTTTCGCGGTGGGGAAGATTTGGTTTCCTTCCACCATTCTTCTTTCTCTCCCCTTTATTCTCCATTCCCTTTCTTCAATAGAGGTTGTCATGACATTCTAGGAGATGGAGAAGCTCCATAGCTTTGTTGTCAGTGGAGGCTGATATATCTTGTGTGATCGGAATTTATAAAGAGTCCACATCAATATTACGCTGATCTTATTGAATCACGCTATTCATAACGCCATTGAAAGACCTATGGTATGAATTTCTTATAACGAAAACTAGTAGCAGCACACAATATCTGAGTACTATCACACCATTCAAGGAATTGATCTTTGCAAAGTCATGCATCTGGATCTGATTAGGAGACCATGATTATCCCTTGTAGTAAATCTGAACCGTCCAGATTCAATATAGATATACTTAGCTCTCATAGCTAAGCCAATTGCTAAACAAGACAAGTAGAGAAGACTGAACGAAATGGTCCACGAAGAACAAAAAATTTGGGCAATAATGATGCATTTGGATTCTATTGGCTTCCACAATAATTGTCTAATTGAGACTTAAGCACTACCAATTACCAAATTAATGAATCATTTTCAAAACGTTGCTTTGATTAAATATTGATCACACAACAATAAAATATCTACAGACAAGGCAGTCTAGTACCTGCTACATTACCAAACTTAAGTGATCACTTAGTTTTGAAGATAAATTAAATCAAATATATTAAAATTTCACCTCATAATTAATATTCAAGGAAAAAAAGAAATAGGTTTTGTCATATTATATATAAAACGCAGAATGTAGAGACAATGCATGTGACACTAAAATTCAAAACATAGTATTCTTTGTTTTTTTTTTTTTTCGAAAACAACGTAACATAAAATGTATGGTTAGCTTTTACCCTATGCAGAGAAAATTATGGGGAAAATATTAGGAGGGAAATTTCCCAAAAATAATAATATTTTTCTTTCTATTTTTGAAAATTTTTCTTCCTAATATTCCTTTCTAGTTATTGGTTTTCACTTTTCTTTCTATTCAAATATAGACTTAAAGAATTATGTTGTTCATGGTACTAGATATTGAACCTGGGGAACCCAAGGTTTTATAAGACCCCTTTTATTTTAAGTAAAAAACTTTCTGAAAGCATCATTTTTAAGTGTATAAGTTGTTGGAAAAACCACACCTCAAAATTAATTACTTGCTCATACTTTATAAGTCTCCTCGTTCAAAGAAATTCTCCTAACGTGAGACCCATGACAGGTAGCTAATACACACACATATAGGTCAGGCGTGATGCGACTCCTAAAGTGATTAAATTAAACATTTCTAAAACACATATTAATATTTTTATTTGATTCTTCTTCTATATCTTTTTAATTTTGTATATATATTCTCAATGATGATGGCTGGGATCGAGCAAATGTTAATACACCTACTACGGGAGTAGCAAATAGCCAATGACTGGCTATGCGTGGAGCCCATTGTGCTTTCATTCTGATAAGTTTATATTAATCTCACAAAAAATTTCAACCACGAGATTTATAAAGACGACAATTCAATTTTAAAGTGCTAAGGGAAAATTGTGATTTCATTTCTTTAGCTAACCCCCGAAAAGAACCTTGGTTCCATTAAATGTTTAACGGAGAGCTTGGGCTTTCTACCAAATAACTCTATCGTTGGGTACTTATTTCGAGTTTTCCCAACAAGAAATTAGATGACGATGCTCAAATCACGTCACACACAAATAATATACCCACTTCGGTTCTAAATATAAGACAGATTTTACTTTTTTTTAGAGATATTAATGAAACTAAATAAGTTACTTAATTATATCATATGTTGTATATCCTTAGATTATATATTAGTTTATTAGTCAAACTAATTAGTTTTGAGAAAAAAAATAAAAATAATCTAAAGTAATTTAATTAGCTTCCTTAATCTCTCCAAAAAAATCAATTTGGTCTTATTAAGGATAGGAAGAAGTAATTGCTTATCACATGTATAAAGATAAAGGGTTAATATAATATTTAATCCCTGAAATTTAATTATGTTGATATTACCTTCAAGTTTTAAATAAGGGGTTTTATTTCTCCTTATAAGTCTACAATACAATAAAAACTTAGACCATTTTATTTTTAAAGGGATCAAAACTAATAATTTAAAGTTTGAGGGATTACAACTAATATTCTTTTAGCCTCAGATCTAATGAACCAGATTCATTCTTCCACAAATAGGAGGAAAAAACTAATGGCTCTTAAGGTTGACTTCTCTAAGGCCTTTGACTCCCTTTCTTGGAATTTCATTTATGCCGTTTTGAAGGTCATGAATTTTTCAGACAAATGGATTGGTCTTATCATGCAATGTGTAACATCAGTACAATATCAAGTGATTTTAAATGGCCAAGCCACTGGAAGTATCATGCCATCCAAAGGAATTAGGCAAGGAGACCCTTTGTTTCTTTATATTTATATACTGGCTGCTAATATCCTGTCTTGTATCTTGAATAGATTTGAGCAATCAGGACATCTTCAGGTGATCTGAATCTCAGCTAACTCGCAGCCCATATCTCTTAAGTAGAAACAAATCCGTGGTTTACTCTTAAGTAGTCAATTCAATTGATCAAAGAACGACATCCTAGAAAGGCAAACTGCTTTCTCAAGCATCTCAGCTTACCTTGATTAAATCAATTCTCTCGGGTGTTAATATGCATGTTCTTTCATGTATTAAGCTTCCGGAGTACATATGCCATAAAATTGACTCCAAATGTACTAATTTTTTTTGGGGAACAAATGGTGACGCACATAGAATTCATCTCTTGAGACAAGATTTCATTTTTAGGCCTATTGCTAAAGGTGGCTTGGGCCTTAGACCTATCTCCAAGGTGAATGACTCCTTACTTCCTAAGCAAATCTAGCGAATTCTTCATTCGCCGCTAGGTGACTTACTAATAGAGACTATAAAGTTAAAATATTTTGATCTTAGTAGTGCCAACTTACTTAGGAAGCCTTATAACCCATCCTGGATGTGGAAAGGTATTTTTAAGTGTGCCTCTATTATTTGTGATCATATTCAATGGCGAGTGAGATCTGGTAATTAGATTAATTTAAACCACCCTTTGTGGTGGCCCATGCAGTCTGGGGTTTTAATGGAATCAAATGTCAATGAAGTTAGAGACCCATTAGTGCATATTCCATCTACCTCAAACCCAATTAGATGGAACTCTCCTCTTATCAGATCTTTATATCCAAGAGATATTGCCGACATTATTATCAGCATCCCACTTCCAATATATGACACAGAGGATAGGCTAATTTGGAAACTCAGTTCCACAGGTGAATACTCTTCTAAGGCTGGCTATAAATTTCTCACAAGTACTTCTTTACCTATTTCACTAGACCCTTTCTAGAAATTTTTATAGTCATTGTCCTTGCCTATGAAGGATTTGCTTTTTATTTGGAAGCTTATAAATGCAGCAATTCCATTAATAGATATCTTGAATGCTCATCATCTACCTATTAATGGTAGTTGCGCTTTTGGATGCAATGAGATAGAGTCTTTAGAACATCTCTTTCTCCTTTGTCCATTTTCCACAGCTGTATGGTATGGTAGCCTTTCTGTCAGATTACCTTTTCAATCCTTTAATCAGTTTAAAGACTGGCTTAAGTCTACTTTGGTTAGTTTGCATAGGGATGGCTTTATTTATGAGATACTCCCTCCGGTCCTAATTATAGGACATATTTACCTAACTTTGGAGAAATTAAGAATAGTAGTTAAATTAGTTAATCTTATTTATTTTCCTAAAATACCTTTATTTAATACATACAAGAAATCATGTTCTATTGATGTTGATCACTTGCCTTGAAGTATCAATTGAGGTATTTTGGGAAGAAATTGACAAAAATTAAAACTTTGTCCTATAATTAGGCCCAAAATCAACTCACAAATATTGTCCTATAATTAGGACCGGAGGGAGTAATAAAGTTAGTTAAATTATTCTCTACCATCTGGATGAAAAGGAATTTAATGGTTCATCACAAGCCTAAAGCTTGCGCTCCTTCAGATGTAATCAATGAGATTAATTTTGCTGCAATTTTGATTGTTCTGGCACACAGCAACCCAGATCCTCCTGTTTCTAGAACTCCGATGCATAATTCAGATTATCAGCAGCATCTCATCTTCAGGTTAGACTGTTCTTATGTGGAAAAAGCGGACTGATAATCAATGACATGTCAATCTTGGATTTGTTTTCAAGGACAGGCAACTCAATCCTTCATATGGAAGAAAACAAGGACCAGTCTTTTGTGTCACTGCATTGCTTCAGAGGAGCCTTATACTAGATCTTAAACTCAGCCATCTTTTCTGATTATGATGACAGGACTTTATGAGTTCATTGCTATAAGAGGATGCTCCTCCCTCCCACATTTGATTATCAGAGATCTCATAACATCCTGTATAGAGACATCAGTCTCCTTATGCGTTATTTTCATTTTGATCATGTTTATAGAGTTTTAAGTGTAGGTCCTCAACTTATCTCCTCTCTACAATCATGCTCAGCTATGATTGTTGATTGAAGACGTTGTATCTTTTTCTTTCTCATTTTTTAATGACATTTGCTTTTCTTCAAAAAAAAAAAAAAACACTATCTTCTAATTTTGTTTTTTTACATATTACAAAAAAAAAACAAAGAATGCTGATAATGAAATTTTAAATATTGGTAAAACATATCAAAGGTTGACATATTAAGTTTAATTTTTTAAAATAAAAACGATTGATACAAAAATATCAAATGAGATGTTCAGGATGGAGAATTGAAAAAAAATGCTTTATAAAATTAATAAAATAGATTCAAATCTTATTTAAAGTTATAGGAACAAGTTCATATACACTATTGCCTAATGTTTAATATGCTTGAAAAAAGGAAATATATTTTTAAGTGACATTTGGTATGATAAAAATAAAAAAAAAGAATGAAAATAAAAAAAAATGATTAAAATGAATCCATCAAAATATATGACCAAAATAATGTTTTATTATTTCCTAGAGAATGAAGGTTGGAGCGAGCTTCCGACTAGTACTAAAAAGGTGTTTTAGACCTGCACATTTTGACTGGTTGTAACGGATGAGGTCTAAAAGAAATGAGTAGTGTTATTTTTGTAATTATAAACAAATTGGAAGAATAACCGGTCTAAAAGATTAAACCTTTTAGACCTGCTTGGATTTTAAACTTGTCTAAAAAGCTCAGAGGGAAAAAAATTTAAAAACTAAAAATATTTTTAGACCGGTTACTGATATAACCGGTCTAAAAAATATTTATTTTAGACTGGTTAATAGAATAACCAGTCTAAAAGAAAGGTTTTTAAAACCGGTTATTCTAACAACTGGTCTAAAAGATAGCTTTTAAGACCAGTTGTTAGAATAACTGGTCTTAAAAATGTTTTAAGACCGGTTATTTTTATAACTGGTCTTAAAACTCTTCCCCAAATTCCTTTCGCGGTTTACGCTCCACGCCATTCTTCCATTCTGAATTCTTCCAGGCTAAACAGCAAACAGTCAAGAACGAATAGCTCCTCCAAATTCGTCAAATCAAGAGCGGAATTAGTGTCTCACCTTGGATTGGTATTGTATTTGCGCCATGAAAATGGGATCTTGGAGCTAGCATCCTCATTGCTCAGTGTTAGGGCGTACTGGTACTCTATCTTTTCATTGAGTGTAGACATTTAACGGTCCTGAACACAACCTATTCTCATTTTTGTTCACAGTCAATTTGCGAAAGTTGGATAATAAACTTGGTGAAGCCCTAATTCTCTTCCAAGTAGTTTTTTACTTTGTCTATTAATTTTTTTTGTGTGATTGCCGACGAAGAAGGTTGTAGGTATGATTTGGGAGATTGGAAATGTGGGGGTGTTGTGGTTCTAATTTCTGAGACATTACTAGTCTTTCTTTTATATGAGACATTGGTTTGTATTATGATAGCTTCTCTGTTCCTCATTCTGTTCCTGCGTTATGATAGCTTCTGTGTTCCTTATTCTGTTCCTTGTTCTTTCTTTTATTCATCTGTGATTGTAATGATTGTAGTATATCCTTGGAGTTCCTATATTACTGGTGTTTTCTTTTGTTGCGTCATTTATGTCATTGGGGAGGCTATAGATGAGAACAATGTTATTGGTAAGAAACTGATATTTTGCCCTGTCTTGTTATGGAACTTATTAATAATGTTGTAAAGGCTGGTGGTATATCCTTAATTAAGATATGCTTGATTAATTATCCTTGACCTTTTTGCATAATATTGAGTGCTTATTGTGTCTTTGATTTAGGTGGTTTCGCTGTCATTTTAATGTCTTATTTTAATTATGCTTTCTAGGTTAAGATTTTTCTTTTTATGCTATTGCTGGATATTAGTCACTTTCCTTGCACCATTTTGTTCTAATTTTATTATCCAATTGAAGTTTTATAATGGGTAATTGTAGTATAAAAATAAAACATTAAGACTAAAATTTGTGATTCGTTTTGATGATATTGCACAACAGACCCAAATACACATACATATGTCTTGGAAACGTGAAAGAGGATTGAGTATGGTCTAGAAACTTCGTGGACTGATTCTCAATATATGGTTATTTCTAAAATCAGCATTGAATTCTAGTATCCATATGGGCCAACTGTATGTCATAAGGCTAGGAAAATAAGACAGCTCTGATTCAGATGTAGGTGTCACCATTGCAAATCCTTATGTTATAATGCGCTTGATTGTTATGTTCTTATTCATTGAGAGTTCCTAACATACATTTAGACCCACCAGTCATAGAACTGTTTCATGAAACATGAACTATTATGAGACATATACGATGACTTCTCTTCAATCAATCATGATAGTCTGTGAATATTGGTTTTATTATTGCTAAAGTTCACCTTTTCTATTATTGCTGTTGAGGCTTATTTTATTGGTTTTGGTTATTGATTTGTAGTTTATTATCTTCAAAGCCTTTCTTCCAGCGTGCAATCCACCCCATCATACCAAACCCATCTTTCCCGTGTAGTTTATGGCCTTCAAAGACTTTGTTCGAGTGATTGTTGGGTAAGTCAATTAGTAATTGCTGAACCCCTAATCCCTATGGTACTATTCTATTCCTACTATTCGTATTGGCAATATATACGGTAGTCAACCCTTTGTATTGGACAGATTTGCATTGTTAATGAGACTTGTACTATTCAGATTACTCTTCTTCTATCTCTATCTCTCTACTCTCTTCTACTTGTTCATTATGTAGTATTTAAATTAGGTACTTGGGCGTAATAATTGCATACTCTCATTATACTCTTGCCTTTTCCAGGGGAAAAAGTATAAGATAAAAAAAGGTGTCAGAATATATGGATTGTAGTTGGATAATAGCTAAACAAATGAGTGTTGAATATGATGTTGGGGTTAGGGGTTTTTTAGACTTTGCAAAAAGAAATGCCGATGATGATAGTGGGATGTTTTATTGCCCTTGTGTAACATGTTTGAATGAGAAGCTACTAAGTGCTGTAGATATATATACAATTTAATTTGTGAAGGGTTTTGTAAGATGTATGTAGTATGAGTATGGCATGGTGAACAATTAGAAATGCCAAATGCATCTCAAAAGGGGGAAGTGACTTGTGATTATAATGACACGGATCTGGATGATCGGATATTATTCGTGATGTAGGAGAAGAGGCTTTTGAACAATCACATGTATATGGTAATATGTGCAGTGATGCTGAGAAGCTGCTGTACCCAGGGTGTAAAAAATACCAATTGATGAAAGTTGTATTGAAATTGGTAAGCTTGAAAGCACGACATGGATGGAGCGATAAAAATTTTTCAGAAACGCTTGAGGCCTTTAAAGATATGCTTTCTGATGATAATATGTTGTCTTGTCAATACTATGATGCTAAGAAAATACTGTGTCCACTAGGGATGAACTATAAAAAGATCCACACATGCTCTAACGATTGTATATTGTATAGAAAAGAGCATGAAGAGAAGGAGCAATTTCTGATGTGTGAAACTTTGAGGTATAAATCAAACAAGGCCCCTACAAAAGTGTTGTAGTATCTTCCAATCATACAAAGGTTCAAGCACTTGTTTGCCAATGAAATTGATGCCAAAAATTTAAGATGGCATGTGGATGAGCGGATTTTTGATGGAAAGCTTTGATATCCAGCTGATTCTTCTCAATGGCAGAAAATCGATCAATTATTTCCTAGTTTTAGTGAAGAACCTAGGAATCTCAGGCTTGAGATTAGCACATATGGCATGAATCCTTATGGTAGCCTAAGACGTATACATAGTTCATGGCTTGTTCTATTGGTAATTTACAACTTATCTCTTTTGTTATGTATGAAATAAAAGTACATTATTTTGTCTATGTTGATTTCGGGACCAAATCAACCTGGAAATGACATAGATGTTTACCTAGAACCCTTGATCGAAAACTTGAAAGAGTTGTGGGATAAATGTGTCAATGTTTTTTATGTGAACAAGAAGGATACTTTTAATATGCGAGCAATGATCTTTTGTACTATAAATGACTTCCCTGCATATGGGAACTTGTCAGGATTGAGCGTTAAAGGCCATAAAGCATGTCCGATTTGTGAAGATGGCACATGCTACCATCAACTTCAACATGGAAGAAAGACGGTTTACCTTGACCATAGGCGATTTCTTAGACGAAGCCACCCTTATCGTAGATTAAAAAAAACTTTTTTTGGTGGCCAAGAGTTTGAAGATGCTCCAAAGGCATTGACTGGGGAGAAAATTTATGAAAAGGTGAAAAATATCAATACTATATTTGGTAAGTCATCAAAGAGTAGAAATGAGAAAAATATATGGAAAAAAAGGTCCGTCTTCTTTGATCTTCCATATTGGCGCAATCTTAACGTCAAACACTGTATTGATTTCATGCATGTGGAAAAGAACGTAACGTATGTGATAGTATTGTTGGGACACTGCTAAATATACAAGGAAGTTCTAAGGACGGCGTGAAGACAAGATTAGATTTGCAAGAAATGGGAATACGAGAAGATTTACATCCAAGGACATATGGTAATAGAACTTTTTGTCCTCCAGCTACTCATACTTTATCTAAATATGAGAAAAGAAGCTTTTGTGAGTGTTTACATGGCGCCAAAGTTCCCTTAGGGTATTCTTCAAATTTTTAAAAAAAGCTTGTATCGATGAAAGACTTGAAGTTAATAGGGCTAAAGTCTCATGATTGTTATGTCTTAATGCAACAACTACTCCCAGTAGCTATTCGAGGCATTGTCGAATATGATCTTCAACACATATTGAAAATACTTTGTTTCTTCTTCAATGCCATTTATTGTAAAGTCATTGACATGGAAAGATTGGAGGAATTGAAAAATGAAGGATATATGATCCTGTGCCAGCTTGAGAAGCTTTTTCTCCCTTCTTTTTTTGACATCATGGTACACCTGATTGTTCATCTAGTGAGGGAGATAAAGTTGTGTGGTCCTATCTATTTCCAGTGGATGTACCCAATCGAAAGAACTATGAAAATCCTAAAAGGATATGTGAAGAACCCCAACCGGCCTGAAGCATCTATTGTTCAGAAATATATTTATGAAGAAGCTATGGAATTTTGTCAACATTATTTGTCAGATATACGACATATTGGGCTTCCTAAACGTCATGATCAAGAAGGGGGTAGATGCGGGGCAACATAAAGAGCGTAGATGCTGATGAATTGCATCAAGTTCACTTGGACATCTTGAATAATGTTGATGAATTTCAATATTACATGAATGCGCATAAAGAAATTGTACGGAAACAAAATAGTCAAATGACTGAACAAAGGTTAATTAAGGAGTATAACAGAACTTTCGCACATTGGTTCAAACAAAAGGTTGACGGAGAAGAATGTGTTTTTGATACAATAAATTGGTTAGCATGTGGTCCTGAAGTTGATGTCATAAGTTGTAATTCATTTGTAATCAATGGTTATACTTTTTACACGAAGTCCCTAGATGATAAGAGCACCATCCAAAACAGTGGTGTTGTATTAGTGGTCCTTAGAGTCAGCCACCTATTACCCAGCAGAGTTAGCCATCTAGTGTTAATTAGAGCAAGCCTAGCAATGCTCGGAGCCAGGATCATAGTGAGCCTAGTAGCCAGTCTGTAGGGAGGTGTAGACGTGGCACATGATTGATAGACATTTCCCTCAGTCGGAGTGCATGGCAAAAGATATCGATTGAGTTTGATAGATATTGGAAACCAATCGGGCCTAATGCAAGTCGATATAGGAGTTTTGTTGGCCTCCTTACACGCAACAAGCCGAGCATCTTGATAGAGGAGTGGAGAAATGTCGATGAAAAGGTGCGGCAACATATTTGGCATACTATCCAGGTATACAATTCTCTTCTATTTTGTATGTAATTATTATCAAATATGTCACAAATTTGTCACTTACTCCTTCAATGCATGCATTCCAGCTCACCTATGATGTTCCTCAGAATGAGATGTTATACAACAAGACAATGACTTATTGTTATGAGCGTTGGAGCAAGTTTAAGATAAATCTGATCAACAATTACATTCATATCGGGTGAAAGATGGTTAGCTTCGTCCTAATCCGTGCGACAAGTATACATTTCTTGATCAACCGACTTGGCACGCACTTGTTAGGCTTTGGACTACTCCAGAATCTTTGGTTAGTTGACTTATTTTTGATTTTATTTACTTATCAATTACCTTAATTGATTGTAACATTTTCCTTTTGTTTAATTTATTATTCGCAGGAAAAAAGGCAAAAAGCACAAGAGAGTGGTAGAAAGAATGATTGCCCTCATACAATGTCTCGTGGGGGTTATACAAAGGCTGAAAGAGACTTGTTGGCGGCCAAACGGAAGAGATTGGAAGAAGCATCTCAATTTAATCCTTCTGTTCTTCTCTCTCCACCATCTCCAATTTGTCGTGAAGAAAAATGGTTATTTGCTCACGAAAAGAGGAGTGAGTCTTATACTAGTAAACAATCTCATATAGTAGGTGAAAAAAATTGTAAGTATATATCATTGCTGTTATTAATTACATAAGAAACATACTTGATTACTTATGTTTATTATTTTGTATTATCTTATAGGAGGAACTTAGGAAAAAACAAGCTAAGGGATCTTTTAAGTCAGAGGGCAGGAATGATATTCTAACTGTTGCTAATGACAAACATGAGCATTCAGGTCGTGTCAGGGGAGTTGGAAGAGGGGTAGGGATACGGGATTACTTTAGAGTCCCCATACACCATTCCTCAAACATCGTGACTAGGGAGGAATTGGAGACTATGTTGGCTACTACAAGAGCAGAAGCAAAGGTAGAGGCTGAAGCATCATTTGATGCACTATTAGAGACTCGGTTGAGCAAGATGAAAGAGGAAATGATAGTGTTTATGAGCTCAAGACAAGATACTAGTACTCCCCAGCCACAATCGATTGATCTTAATAAGCAGAGCACTAAAGGGAGTTGTTGCAATATTGTGCAGTCATCAGAGGGTCCTGCAAGAGAAATTACTGAGTCATGTGATATTTTTGTCGTGGATCCTCTAAGACGGTTAGTTGCACGGGGTAGTGTGCATAACTTGGGATCAATTGTCCGCCACCAACAAATGGAAGTTGATCAAGTCTGAGTGTCAGTTGACGAGGTAATCATTGCAAATGCACATGTCCTTATCCCTTCTAATGAATTCAAGATCGTAAGTGATGTCCTGGGTACGTTCATCTTATGGCCAAAGAACCTTGTTTCTGTTCAAGCTGAGGAAAGTCCGATCAAAGCCCCACCAAGTCTAGCTCCCTTCACTCAAGAAGTTTCACAGCCTCCATTAAATATCATGCAATAAGTGATTTTGATGGCATATGATTCATCCTTTAAAACAAGAGATTGGCCTATGGATTCAGTTGTTGGCAAGTCAGGGGTGACATGCTATCTTGAGAGGGATGATTTGATGTCCCTGGTAGCTCCTAGACAAAATCTTATGACTGGGATTGTCCAACTGTTCTTAATGTAAGTATCTTTTACAATTCAAAGTAAATATTTTAAAAATTTCACCGTTTACCTTTGATTTATATGCTTGCATTATTATAGGTACATGCATCGTAGGTTGGTCTCCTCTGACAAAAGCGAAAAATTTGGATTCTTATGCCCCCATCAAATCCAAGAGAAAAGGACTACTGTTGCTATCATACATAGATACTTATCAGAGAGGCTTAGTGAAACTGGAACTGAGTGTTTCTAGGTTCCATATGTGCATGGGTAAGAAACAAACTTATATTTTATAATTTATATCATGTTTTATGTTTGCTTAATATTTTTCTCTTTTTTTCAGTGATTATTGACAGTTGGTTCTTCTATGCAAGAGTAGTTACACTGTCATCCTCTTATGCTCCCTCCACTTCAAACTAGGGAATGATTTGAAAAAGACCATGAACTCGTTAGTTTTCTTGCATTATTACTTTTTATGTGCAAAGTTTATGGAATTTATATAAAATAAATAACTTTTGTGATTTTGATGATCATAGGGCCATGTGGACATTCCTACACACTACTTGTGGCAAGCATATTCGTGACTTAAAGGACCCTATATGGATCATGCCAAATGTTAGTACATATTGATTTGTTTAAAGAATGTAATAAGCCATGCCTTTATATTTATTTTAATGATATCATGTTTTTTCTTAGAACCGTAGACAACCACAGGGGTCCAACTTATGTGGTTTTTATATTTTAAGACACATTTACAATATTATCAATCTAGGCACAATTGATTTTACTCAAGAGGTAAATTTATATTTCAAAACTTTTGTATTACTTTATTGTTTTTAAGTTACTAAGTTAATGTTTTGTTTGGTTTTGGTGTTACAGATGTTTGATCTTGTTGATCCCTTTCCTGAAGAAGATATTGATTTCATTCGCATATGTTGTGTTGAATTCATCCATGAGCTATTACAAAAATAGTGAGTTTTTGGTTCCAACGTTATATTGTACATTGTTCTCATATGTATTGCTAACAATGAAATCTGTTACATTGGTTCTGTGCAATCTGTTACTTACTTTATACATGCACTCCATTGCATCCGTTGCATTTTGCATTATTCTCTGTTGCTTCAAGATTCATTACTGCTGTCATTTGGTCCTCCTTACTGTCTAATTGCACCGTTGGTGTTATTTAGTGCTAAACTAAGGTTGATCATTACCTTTGGCTAAATTCTTGACAAATTTGCTTGCACTCTACTGTAATTGGAATTACTGTCAAAGTTGTGCATTAAGCTGTCATGCATAGTTTCCTGAAGTCTGGGATTTAAATAAATTTTTGCATCATTATGAAGCCTTTGCTGAAATTGAGCAAATCTGTTTGGCATTTTCTATGCATTTCATATGAATTTCTTGTCTGCTTTTTTGTTTCTGCAGGTTGCGTTAGGTCAGGCATTATCTTCATCTGAGTTTTGCTGCACATTCTATTGCACTGGTTTGCTGTTAACATTGTCTGAACTCATTCCTAGTTTTTCCCTGTTTCTAGCCTCTGTTTGAAGGGATGTTGTTTGAAACTAGGTGAAAATGTGCATTTGCCCTTCATTTACCTTGCTGGAACAAAATTGAGTCTTTGGAAAGATGTCATAGTAAATTAAATCTGTGAAATACTTTCCCAATCTGTTGAGTTAGGGACTGAAACTACAAGTGCATTTGCGCTGAAATTGAGCCAATGAAGTATACATTACTTGCTACCATATTCTTCCACATTGTAATTAAAGTGCTGCAAATGAATCATCAATGTGTGACTGGCTTGTTTGAAAATTTGTTGCTGCTATAGACTGCTGCCTTTGAAGATTGAAATTGAAATATGTGATTGTTTTGTACTGCTGTTAAAATAGGTTCATTAAACATGCTGCTAGAGTTGGGTTCTATTTTTGTTATCATTATGACCTTTTGCTTGTTAACATGATATTGAGAATATATATTCACTTGTGCATAACTTGAATTCAACAATCATGAAATTTGTAAAACTATCCACTGCGTAGATAAGATTTTTTGAACATCCACTGCGTATATATATTAAAGGGACCTTTTTTTTTTTTTTTAAAAACTAGAATCTTTAAGACCGGTTGTAGCTACAACCGGTCTTAAAGGATAGAACTTTAAGACCTTTTAAGCGGTCTTAAAAGGTTTGACCTTTAAGACCGGTTGTAGCTACAACCGGTCATAAAGGTGGACCTTTAAGACCCGTTGTAGTTACAACCAGTCTTAAAAGGTTTGACCTTTAACACTTCTTGTAGCCAGAATAGGTCTTAAAGGTGACTTTTAAGACAGTTTTATGAATAACCGGTCTAAAAAAAAAAGACTTTTTAGACCTACTGTAATAAGACCTAATATACAATCGATCTAAAAAGTCAATTTTCCACGATATCCATCACACCAAACAAATAAATCTGACCTTCAATTTAATTTCCTGAAACAAACGTATCCTCAGAATTGAACTAACATGCAAAAGGAAAGATAAAAAATGAAGAAGAAAACTAGAAAATGACAGCAACTGAACGTTACGTTATTTTTTAATTTTAATTTTTGGGATTTTATATTTTATAGGCTAATAAAGTGGTTAATTAGGGCAGGTAAGGAAGGAAGTGAATAGTGATATATATATATATGAAGTTTTCATGGTTCACCAAACCCAACCAAAGGCAACAAATTAAAAAGTGTGGGGTTCATGAAAATCACTTGTGGCAATGCTAATATCACTAATTAAGAATATCTACGACAGCTGTTTTGATTAATTTGGTGAGATGTCACTAAACAATCTCATTCAACACTGATTTGATTATTTCTACTTATAAAATCCATTAATTCCCATTTTCTTTAATTACTCGGTTTATCACCAGCTTTATTTATTATTATATTATTGCGCAAATGTTTAGTCCAATGATTAAGTCACTCATCATGTCTTTTAGAATCCACTTCATGTTTCAGAATGAGTGTGATCTAATAATCTAATTAATTTAGGTGTATTTTCCTCATTAGTAATCCGGTTATTTCACTCATTTCACCATAAGAAAACAAATCTCATTAATTAATTCTGCAATGATAAATGAATATTCGTTGAAATATATATGAGGGTGATTTACAAAGTAAGCACTACTAAATTGGGTTTTTGAATAGATTTTAATGTTTGTATTATTGTAATGTAGTAGGTAAGAATTGACACTCGTGTAAGTATGTAACCATCACCTTATAACTAAGAACAAATCTGGATTACTCTCCCTGGCACTTCCCTTCCTTTGCTTCTCCCATACTCAGAATGACACCGTTTTGGTTGTAAATGGGGAGGATGTTCCAATTTTTTTTAAAATAACATTGAAGCCCCTTAAGTATTTTTTTTAGTAATACCTAATATTCTAAAATACTTTTTATCTATTATGTAGCATAAAATAATTTTTCTGGAGCACTCATTATCTGGCAAGCTGCACCATGAAGTATTTTTTCAGTAGCATTCCATATTTTAAACTAAATCTTAGAGCATCCAACACTTAATATCCCAAATTTATGGTGCTCATTGTTACTAGAAAAATATTGGGCAAATAACACCTAGGTTCCAAATAACAGAAAAATACTAAAAAAGTTCCTTTGAAAAGTTAATGACATGAATTCCCAATGTTCATTTACAAATATAACCTCCAAGTAATTTAACCATTGTCATTGTTTACAATATGTTATGCTATTTTTACAACATCGTAAGTCATATTAACAACATAGTCAATTACGTTTACAACATGTTATGCTATATTTAATAAGTTGTAAACATCACTGAAGAGGTTGTAAACGCGACACAATTACGCATTTTATATACATGTTGTATTTTTTTTTGGTATTTTTTCTGTTGCTTGGAACTTAGGTGTCATTTTCCCAAAAATATTGTAGAGGCTTCTCGTTGCAACTATAAATATAATTTAGAGTGCTGAATGCGATAAAAATAAATTTAAGATACAGAGTGTCGGTGAAAAACTAGTTCAAGTTGCAGATTAATTATTAGATACTGGGTGTTCCTAAAAAATTATTTTATGCTATATAATGGACAAAAAAATATTTTAGAACATTGGATACTACTAAAAAAATACTTGAGGGGTTTCAATGTTATTTAAAAAAAATGGAACATCCTTCCCATTTACACCCAAAACAGTGTCGTTTTGAGCATGGGAGAGGAAAAGGATGGGAAGCTCATGTCATGGGAAATAATCCGTATTCAACTAAGAACATGCATGTTCGAATTTTGCCTTTAATATGAGAATGTTGTTAATAAGTAATAATATTTAAATATTTTCATAAACAAAAAATATAGCCATATTTTTGTTTTATTAATTGTGAGTGTTCATTTTAGGGATACAATTTGATTTCCTCGAAAGAAAATAGTTTCGATGGAGGAATATATATAATACTAATTTGTAATTAATTTTGGTCCTTTCCATTATTAAAAAATAAAAATAAATCAATAAGTTGTTGGTTAAAGTAACAAATAGCCTCACCAGTAAAGCATAAATACTTACATACTCCATGAGTGCTTCTAAAGTATGTAAGTATTTCTCTTAGTGAAGAGAAGAACACAAATTCAAATTTCAAGAAGCAAATTTCTTGGAAGAGGCAAAATTTTGTGCGTTCCAAATTTCAAAAGAGATATCTCCTTGACTAAATAAAAAATTAAAACTAAAAATATTTAATTTTTTGGGAGAGGCAAATTTTACTTAGTAGTGCTCAAGTCTCAATTAGACAATTATTATGGGAGCATTTATGAATCCAAATGCATTATTGCCCAATTTCGTTGAAAAACTCAACGAACATCAAAACATAATATTAAAAGTAAAATTTTAATAATATTCTTGACTAAGATATGTGTGTGTGTGTATATAATAAGTACAAATTTTAATATTAAATGTAGAGTTGAAATGGTGGAAAACAACAAAACAATGAACATATGTAAGAATTATATCATACATGATAAGGTAAAATGGGTACCAAGTTTTTAGAGGATACCACACCCCAAAAGTTAGTAGGGGAACTCAGGCCTTATAAGGTTCTTCTGAAGAAACCTGTAATGAGTATATGTTATTGGGAAAACTACACCTCAAAACTAGTTATTGAAATTAAAGAATTTGAAATCTTATAAGGTCCCATATTTAAAGTAACACTTCAAATATGAGACTCATGTCAGGTGTATATATTAAATGTATAGTTGCTATATAGAAGTTAGGCGTGATGCCAGTCCTAATGAGCAAACTTGCTTGAATGAGACTTAACCCTGCTGATTCTACAATCAATATAATAAGCACTTCCAACGAAGTAAATAATAATTCGATTTTTTTATGTTTGCTAAAATTAAATAGTTCTACCATACATATTATATTATATTTTATTATTTGGTAATTTATTTTGGAATAAAAATATAGAATTAGGATTTTCATTTGATTCTTCTAAATCTTTTCAATTTTGTATACATACTCGATCAATAATGATGGCAACGAGCGAGCAGCGAAGATAACGTGGAGCCCATTGTGTTATCATCCTCACACGTCTGAAGTCAAAAGTTATTAAACTTTTTTAAAAGCAAAAATATCTATGCTTGGTAGGAGCAATAATGTCAAAAGGATTCAATCAATTATTAATCCGGTTGGGACATTGGTTCATAATTTAGTGCTCGAATCAAGTTTTAATTAAGGTAATTAAACCCGAATCAGTTACTGAATCGGTAGCTAGGGGTATTGGGCCAAGGGTCAGTGAGTCAGACCAGAGTTAAACTGAAGCTAAACCAGGGCTAAATCGGTAAGGAAATGAACTTAAACGATAATATTTTTTGGAATAATTTTATAATTTTATAATTTTTTTGGATCAAATGATAATATTTTTGAGTAATTCTTTTAGAATTGGAAAGTAGACATCTCAAGATTTCCATAGAGTCTTAATTTATAATTTTTAAAAATATGTAGAATTATATATGAATTTTTAAATCAAATAAATTTTAATAAATATTAGACCAATTGGACCGGACCTATTAAATGGCCAGTTCAAGATTCCTGTGGTCGAACTGGTGTTAATCACATTGGTTTTAACCATGGTACTATGTAAGTAGTTAATCAATTTTAAATAATATATATTCAAAATAAAGTTAAAAGAAAACCAATATATGGTAAATGAAGAGGCAATATTATATTGATCAACCTTCCTTAGTTTTCATTAAAATATTCCTTAGTTTTGCACCATTATCATCCAAAAAGAGATGCGTGCGTTGTTGAATGCAAGTACGCAACGTTAATCATGTTTTCCTCCCTCACATACAGAATAAAGACCAAATAATGCGCAGCGAAAATCATTATTCTAGATTGCTGCACATACATGCATGGGCTTTTTATAACCTTTTAGGCAATCTGGTATCCGATGTTTTGTCGGATTGTATTATTAGGTATCTGAGTCATCGTCTAATTCAGATTGAGTCTGTATAATCAAGATGCCTCTCCCTAGAGACGTTTTCGAACAAGATGGGATTTGAACTCAGTTTGCCAACTTTAAAGCTTAGGGTGTATTTGATTCAGCTTATTAGGCAGAAATAAGTCCGTTTTTGGACAATAATTCCAAATAAAAATGTGTTGCGTTTTTCCAGTGTTTAGTTCAACTTATTTTAATTGCATCACGGGTACAATAAACTATTTATTAAATAAGCTCATCACTACAGCTTTTCTATTAAGTCACTTATTATGTAAGTCGAGATAAAACTCCTCACATACTTACCTCGTATACCGTAAATCATGATTTATAAGCATTTATTATCCAAAAATAAATCATTCATCCAAACATAAATCACATTACAAAAACTAACTTTTCTATTAAATCATTTTTAATAAGTCAGAATCATAATAAGTCATTTTTCTTACCGCTATCCCAAACACACTTAGCGTGTGTTTGGGGGGGCGTTTGAGCCCCCCAAACGCTGGTTCGGCCACCATAAGCCCAATGGGCAACTTTGAAAAAAATAATGAATGTTTGGCAAGCACTATGATCAATTGAGCTTAAGATTGAGTTAATAGCTTTTGGTATAAGCTCAAATTTGGAGCTTTTACTGATTTAGCTTTTGGGGAGAGTGAGAATGGTTAAAATATTTTTTCAGTTGTGTCCAGTGTGATATCAGACTGATTGCAATTTTACCCTTAATGTACTTTTTCGGCTACAAAAATTAATTTTAACTATTATTTGGTGCTTTTAACCCTTAAAATATTTTTTCAACTGTACCCAATGTGTTATCAGACTGATTGCAATTTTATCTTTAATGTACTTTTTCAGTTCCAAAAATTATTTTAAACTATTTTTTGGTGTTTTTAACCCTTTAAAATATTTTTCCACCCACTTTCTCTTACTATTATCACAAAAATCACTTGTGCTTAATTCAATACAAACAAGTTTTATTTTTACAAAATTCATTTTTCCCATCGCTGTTCCAAACATAAATCACATTACACAATCGAGCTTTTACCAAAACTAAAATGACCAAACGCTAAATTGAGAAACTCTATTTTTCCCATTGCTCTTCCAAACACACCCTTAGTTGATCAACTACTAGACGAAGCACCCTTAGGTACATATATGGTTAACTAATACTTCCTCCAATCCTTAATATAAGATATATATTTCGGGATCCTAAATATAAAACATAGTTTTCATACTTGTCAATCTTTTCCTATTTTACCCTTATTGGTGTTCTCTTAACAATAATCAATGAGAAGAGGGAATGAAGGAATTAAAGAAGATCACTAGGGTATTTTAGAAAATACATGCATATATTAACTATTTTTCTTAATATAATCAAATTAGGTAAATATTTCTCACATTAAGAATAAAAAAAGTAAGTATTCTGGTTAGTTAGCATGAGAATGTTACAAGGACACTCATCATCGTAGACTAAACCTCGTAGTTATGGGATATGGCCTCAGTGACGCTAGAATTTGAAGTTGGCGTAGTGATCATAACTCCAATGAAATATATATTTCTTTTAAAAGAAACAAAGTTAACACTCTATCTTACAACAATTTGTTACTCTGTCTTGTCTTAAGACTTGGTTCTCAACGTGGCCAAAAATTACGAAAAGAAAACTTGGTTTTGATTTGGTAAAATGAATAAGTTACATATTTTTTTAATACTTGCATTGGAATTATATTTTAAACATTCTTAGTCAAACACTGAATCTCTTCTTCATATATATATATATATATATATATATCTAAAAATAGAGTGATTTCTACTGATACGCTTACATTGTGCTTCATTTATAGCTACTTTCCTGATACAAGGATTCTTTTTTTTTTTTTAAGGAGAATGTCAAATGATAATAGTAGTGTCATGCAAGGGGACCTCCGATTTGAAAAATATAATCAGAAAGCGCTGAAATAACCAGGCCAAGCAGATTGCGCCTTCTGCGGAACAATATATGGGCCACGTGGGCCGGCCCAGTCCAATTCAAGATTTCTGGCCTTTTCAGACATTGCCCATTTCCCTATTATAAGAAAACATATGAAAGAAAAGAAACCAACAAGGTTGGGGTTGTTGTAGTAGAAGAAGGAGGCTAATCCCTTATAATGTGGTGAATTAAGGTTTGAATATTTATTGAGAGAGGTGCTCACATTTAACACCCGATAGTGTCTCGAACATAATTATCCATAATAAAAGGATAACTATGCTTGGCCAAGAAAAGAAAGGATATGAAAGAAAATTTTATAATTAATTAACTATCAATTGAAATAATATAATCTTCACTTCAGTTTATGAGTCAATATGAATGAGAAAGGTCTAATTTACTTATAGTATTTATTCACCATATGAGTAATTGCTTTTATGTTTTTGAAGCTTGTCCTGCCAACTTGGGGGTGGGTTGGAGCTTGGGAGCGGGTAGGCTAGTACTTATTAGGAGGATATTCATCATCATTTTTTAAATAAAAGCACAACAATTATCATTATTTTTTATTTTATATATCAACTCTCAAGATATTCTTATTACCTGGATGGATGACCACATAGAGTGGGATGCCATGCAACTTGGAAAACACTTTCAATTCAAACCACTTGCAGGGAACTGAACATCATAAAAATGGATGTGTTGTAAAAATTTTGGGTTCCAAATACTATAAGTTAACTAAATTAATACTTCATATAAGACCACAGCTTTGGCTTAATTTATTCAAAAACATGTGATATATACACACACACACACACATACTTGTAGCATGGATCTGTCAATCCATGGGACTTATATTAATGACGATAATTGATAAGGTTCTTGATTTTCATTAGTACATGTTATTATGAGCCCGTAAGCGTTATTTTCCTTGATTGATTATATATAATTACTAGAGGTAAAGATCAAGAGATGAAAGCCTAGGCTTAGCAACAGCTTCAAGTGGTTGTTTTCTGAAACAAGCAAGCGTGAAAATTTCCTCCATGTGGAGGTCCTCCTTCTTCATATTATCCGGCAAGCGCCATGAAAAGCCATGCACCAAATTGGCCAAACTGACCTGAACAACCTTAAGACCAAGAGGATAAGCAGGACAAATCCTTCTTCCAGCCCCAAATGGCAACAACTCAAAGTGTCTTCCTTTCACATCAATGTCCTTACCTATGAACCTCTCTGGCTTAAACTCTTTAGGGTTTTCCCATATTGCAAGATCTCTTCCCATAGCCCATACATTGACGATCACTTGGGCCCCTTTTGGGATGTCATACCCTAAAACTTTCGAGTCGGCGTCTATGGCAGACGTAGTCGGAGGCAACACGGCGGCTGGAGGGTGCAATCTCATTGTTTCTTTGATAATGGCTTCAATGTAAGGCAAGTTGGCTATGTCCTTCTCTTCAACCCACCTGTCTCTTGCTATCACTCTGTCTAACTCTTCTGTGGCCTTCCTTATGATTTCTGGGTTTTTCAAAAGCTCTGACATTCCCCATTCTACAGTTGCTTTGGAGGTACCTGTTGCAGCTATCACAAGGTCCTGAAAAGTACACATAGCATGGTGTTACTAGCTAACTTATTTTGAGTCCGTATGTGCTAGAAAAACTTGATGAGAGAAACTAGGAAAAAGAAACAAAAAAGGTTGGTCTAACTGATAAGAGGCTGGTTTAAGACTATAGGGTTGTTAGTTTAAATCCCATCGATGTGATGGCCATGTTGGTGGGCAATTTATAAGTATTTATGTAAGCGTTATTTGAACCAGGAGACATGCTCTAGTTCTAGTGAGATCCAGAACCCAATTCACCTAAAGTTTTTGTTACAAAAAATTAAAAACTAGAAAAAAGAAGAAAATAAAGTAGTCCAAAACAAAGTACTTGTTTGTTTCTGTTTTTTTTTAAAACAGTTTTATAAAATTGATTTTAAGAACAATTTTTGAAAACAAAAAAATAAAACAATTTGTTGGATAGTTGTTTTAAAACATATATTTTTCAAGTGATGTAGCGGCAGCCGTCGCCAGCTGTGATGTGACTTTGGTCATCATTAGTAGTATGGTGTCAATAGTAGATACTCAAAAAAATAAAAAATAGATAAGCAAAAACAAGAAAATAGCTATTTTTTTTTTTTTAGTTTTTAAAAGTAACTCATTGAAAACAGTTTTCCAAATAAGTTTTTTAGTTTTTTTTAAAAACTGTTTTGACAGTCACGTACCAGAGTTAAGGCTTTGATTGTGTGCCTTTGAAGTTTAACCTCAAGAGTGGGATCTTCAGCAAGCTTTAAAAGTACATCCACCATGTCTTTGGCCACAAAATCCTCAACCCCTTTTCTTCTCTCTTCATGTTCTATCAACACATGTTCCAGAAACCTATCAAACTTGGCACTAATATCCTTCATTCTCTTTGTATAACCCTGCAAGTCCATGAAATTGAGCCCAGGAATCAGATCCCCAATATTCCCAAACGTATTGAGCAAGAAAAACTCATCCACCATGCTTCTAAACTCTTCCCAGCCGAACATAAACCCACTTTGACCCTTCTCCACGTACTTCTTTCCCAAAACCATGCGACTTATATTATTTAGGGTTAAAGCATAAAGGTAATCTTTCAGTAGCACCGGTTTTCCTGAAGAAATGAAAAGTTCATTTAACATACTTTTCATCTCTTCCTTTCTTATATACTCACTGGATGCCATGCTTTCCTGAGAGAATAGTTGTGTGATGAATATCTTGCGGGCTTGGCGCCAGTGTGGGCCGTAGGGGGCCCAAAGCACATCGGAGTGATTGTAGGTTGTGTACTTTCCGGCGTTGGAATTTGGTCGCGATGAGAAGGTTTTGCCGTGGGTTTTGAGGAAGGCTTTAGCGATGTCGGCGGAGGAGACAACGACGATGTGTTTTAAGCCCAACTTGAGATGCATAATGGGTCCATATTTTTGGGAGAGTTGATGTAAGGAGTGGTGAGGAATAGGGCCTATGAGGTTGAGGTTTCCGATGATAGGCCATGGTTTTGGTCCCGGTGGCAGGTTATATCGGCGGCAGTGTAAATAATGGAAGAGGAGGCGGAGGAACAGGAAGGGGACCAAGATAGCAAGTGCCAAGTTGATTGCCATTAGTGGGTGGGGTTTGTGTATGAGAAGCTAAGTTTGTATGGCTGAGAATGAGAGAGAGGCATTATATATAGACAAAAAGACGTGAAAGGACCAGTGAACTCTAGAGGGAGTGCCTTTCATATTATTCATGGTTGAGGGTAAATTGTCATCTCACTTCCTTCACAGCCACCCCCCCCCCCCCCCAAAAAAAAAAAAAGAACTTTGGTTCCATCAAATTCTTAATTCAATGGAAAGGTTGGGCCTTTCTACCAAATAACTCTATCATTTGGTACTTATTTCCAATTTTCCGAACAAGAATTTAGAGACAGGGATGGTCAAATCACGCCAAACTCTAACAATATATATAATTGATTATCACGTGTGAAAAAAAAAAAAAAAGAAACTAAGACCCAATATAGAGAGAGCAAAGAGAGATGAAATATCTGGACTATTCAGGATAGTACAGATAACTGTACAGATGACGGCAAACGCTCAAGTGACTTGTTCTTTTATTTTTTATTTTTCAGTAAAATACTCTACTTGTCCCTTTGTGTTACTTTAATTATAAAGATTATACGTCACTCTTGAAAATCCATATAAATTTCTCTTATATGTTTGTTATATTATATTCATCTATCTAAATTATTTGTTAATTGTTAAGTTTGATTTTTAAACTTTATTTTGACTAAAATGCTCTTCTTGATCATATGAACTATTTAAAGGTTTATTTTGCCAAAAAAAAAAATTTATCCAACCGAAAAATAATTTTAATGATATCTTTTCAAGCTTTTTAATATATTAAAAAAATTTTTAATCATGATTTTTATCACGTTTATTGAAACTTGTTTATTTTAATTTCTTAAATAGCTAAAGTTTACATATTCCCAGAGGCCACCCTCTTCCTGTAGCTGATTCTGACATCTATGTCTACCCTGTTAGTCTCCAGATTATTAGAATAAAAGAGTAAGATAAATTAATTTAAAATTTGTAACCACACTTCTCTAATTATTTTTTTTAGATCTGACCTTAAAATTTTTTTCCCTTCGCTCACTTTCTCTCCCCTCCCCGTACCAAACAAGCCCTAAATGAGAAGCCTCTCCACCTCCTCCTCGGGCCATGACGCTGTGTAGAACGGCACTGCGCCACTTTGTGTGAATACACCTTCTCTTCAACCCAACACCCATCGATCATATCCAAATGCTAATGATTATATACAAAATAGTGAGGAATGAACAATGAATTTTGTTACAGGAAGCGATGTACCTCTGACATCAAATGTTAATACCAAAATTTATACGTTTAGTAACTTCCTTTCGTCATTGTACAGATCTGTCGGAATTGGCACCCCATCACCATCGATGTTCTTGCTTTCTTTTTTCCCCTTTATGATGTTTGCAGAGGTAAATTAGGGTTTAGAATAATAAAGGGCATATTAGTAAATAAAATATAAATTAATTAATTTTTTTTAGAATATTTTTATAATAATATTCTTAATCGAGTTAACAATTTGAACTTAAGTCTATATTTTCAAAATAGAAGGGAGATCTGTGTAATTAAAGCAAAATAAAAATATAATTAGAGCAATTTACTCTAGTTTTCTTTGTGTGTATCCAGTATCCCAAACCAATCTGTTGTCACAGAAGACTCCACGGGTTTAGATTAATCTAGATTCGGGTAGTGCAAAGTCCCATAAAGGGGCCAACCCCAAGCTAGCAGCTTCATTCACAAACTAGGATTCAAACCTCTAACAATGCCTCAAATATGATTGGGCACTAATAGGATGATGTTTGTGCTTGACCCAAAAAAAAAAAAAAATCCACGTTTAAAATTTGCAACATATTCCCACACAAGTTGTTTTATAGAATCCATATCTTCTATGAGCTTAAACTTCAAAATTAAGCTCAGATTATTCACATGACATTTATTTTCTTAATTTTGGTCCTTCCCATCAATATCATTAATTGATTCAATATGAATCATATGCTTACTTGATTGTAAATAATATTGCTGACGAAGATATAATAAATACTACTTCCGATTCTAAATATAAGACATAGTTGACATTTTTATAAAGATTAATAAAGCTAAATAGATTGCTTTAGAGTATTTATATTTATCATTTTTTTAAACTAATTTGTGTGACTTATAAGCTAATATATAATCTAATGATATACAATATATATTATGATTAAGTTATTTATTTAATTTCTTTAATCTCTTAAAAAAAATATCAACTATGTCTTATATTAAGGATCAAAGAGAGTGCCAAATTTTCATTAAATGTAAAATTGAAATGGTGGGAAACACCCAAGCAATGAACATGTGTATAATCCATTTGTGTTTGGACAAGTAGAGAGACTGAACGAAATGATCCATGAAGGAGGAAAAATTGGGCAATAATAATGCATTTAGATTTTATTGGCTCCCGCAATAATTGTCCCGCTGAGACTTCAGCGGCACGTACCACGTGATGAATCCTTTTCAAAAAGTTGCTTTGATTAAATATTCATCACACAACAAAATAAAATATCCAGGCTGGGTAGTCGAGTACCTGCTACTTTACACAAACTTAATTGGTCACTTAGTTTTGAAGCTAAATTCAATTAAATTGCGTGGTACATATGAACATGTCACCTCATATATAATTAATATTTTTTTAAAAATAAAATCTGTTTTGTCATATTATATAAAGAACGCAGAATGTAGAGACACTACATGTGACACTAAAATACAAAACATAGTATTTTTTTTAATTATTTCTAGAATAAACTCTTAAAAATAGTAATTTTTTCTATTTCTAGAAATTTTTCTTCCTTGTACTCACTGCCTTCTATTTTCTCTTTATCCAAATATAAACTTAAAGGATTATGTTGTTCATGGTACCATATGTTGAAGTTGGGGAAACCAAAGTTTTTAGCCTCTTCATGTAACTCTCTCTAATTGGTCGTCCGCAATGAAAGCACCATGTACATATCATTGTAATAGGTATAGGTTGTTGGAACTTGGAAGATCCACGTCCCCTAAGCTAGTTGTTAGAGTAGGGGAACTCATAGCCTTATTATATTGGAATAATCCAACAATAATAGATATCTCAAATATATTGTATAATTCCATAAAAGAGAGCAACATCGGAAGACTTGATGAAATACTTCTAGCCATAGTAATTCTGCGTATAGTATCTCACAACTTGAAAAGTGTAGAGAATAACTGAGAATTAGAATCAAAATAGAATAAAATGGAGCAGGTTTTCTTCTAACGGGAAGATGAGTTACATTGATAGTCTAGGAATAGCCGTCACTCGTCAGGGAGCCCCTAAGAAGCAAGTAAGTGGGTTTTGTATGTTACTACTCTAAGATCTAGCTTACGCTATTTGTAGCCTCCTATCAAGGCTTGTAACAGCTTACCGGTCAGGCGGATAACCCTAAACCAAATCTTTATCCAAATCACTTTGCGGGATGTTAACACCCGTTTCCATTTCGATATTCACAGAGTAATAGAGACCAAGTTCCACAAGCATACAGAAAAGTACATATATACTGATAAAAGTATTTGTTTACAGTCCAAAGTTAAGATACAATAGGTGACAATATTTACAACATAAGCTATCTATAACCACAGACTTTAACTTCGCCTCAAGACACGTGCCAGTCACTTTCCTTTATCCATGTCCTTGCCTTTTGATTCGCTAGCACCCACTGAGATGTTTGGTTTAGAAAAAGGGGTGAGATCCAAGGAATCTCAGTAGAAACATATGATCAACACATAAAATGTGAAAATTAAATATGCAATGCACCGTATCAAGTAAAATGAAAACTCATATCATCCGTGTGTGTACACAAAATTCAGGGCCAACTAACCCGTTGAAACCCCTACATGTACTTTAGCTGAGTCCTTGACTACAACTAGGTAAGATTAGTGTACCTTAGCTAGGTCTTAGATCACAGCTAGGTAATGTGCCTCTAGCACGTGTTCAGATCACAAAATACAGTAACACGCATCATACAAATAGTCACATAGTATATGAGAGATAGTAGTCCCTACCTCGAATTTCTATCAACCCCTTTTTGTGTGCCTCGTGAAACGTGTCGATTTTCGACTCTCGATTCGGTCCTAAAATATTAAATGTACAAGAAATAGGTCATAACCTATCCAAGTATCATTTTAGACACTTCCATAGTGTTTCTTGTGGTTATATTAGCCTATGGTGAAAATTTACCAAAATGCCCCCGGCTCGATGGCACGTTTTCCCAAATTTTTGACTAGGGCTATCCTGATGTATTTTCATCCAAGGAATCCATTTAGGGGCGTTTCCATAATTATGCTTTCTCGACCTTTTCTGAAAAAGTGCCCAACTGTCCCACTGAATCCAATGGAATCATAAAATCATTAAAAATCCAACTCTAAGGCCCTCAAACATCCCTGGCCGAAATTATGGTGTTTTCAGGGAAAAATCGGGATTTTACGATTTCGGCTCTATAAACGCGTTCCTTTTTACACCTAACCACTTTATTAACCATCTAATTGAGTTATAACAACCATTTGAATTAAAATTGGGCAGCATAACCCTTAGGCACACACTTTTCCAAAATTTAAAACCAAAGGCAATCCGACGAAATTTCACCGATTAAATTGCCCACAGCAACCAGAATAGTTAATATACGAAGGTTTGAAAGTTACCTCAAGCTCCCACAAGATTTTCCCAAAAATGGCTGAAACCCTAACCTTTAGAGAACATATTTTTGAGCCTCCAAACCCTAAAGAACAAAGAGGAGTAGCTTAGAGTCGGAGTTATACGCGTTAGAAGCAAATCGTCGGAGAAATCGGCTTACCTTGTGATTTTTCTTCTCTTTCTCTCTCTAAACTCTCTCAACTTTATCTCTCTTAGTTCAGGTATGTTGTAGCACGAAAATGGGCTGAAGAGGATGATGATATATTTATTTATCATATATTTTGCAATATTTTATTTATTTGTTTTATTTTCCAAAATTTCAAAAATGAACTTATGTACATAAATCCTTATGTACATATAACCATGCTCATTAAGCCCAATCAATATTTTCTTATTTATGCCACATGTAGGAGACACCTAGGGGTTCCTCCCTATGGTCTCAATTGGCTTCACAACTTGTCCCGGTTACGTATACATGTAAAGTCTCAATTTTGGTCAAAATTGCACTTTTTGCTCAAATTTTTCATAAATTCATATTAAATTGAACAAAATATTCTAAATATATTTTTAAAATTTTTTTATTTAATTAATTGAAATTAAATTCGATTAATTGAAAAATAATTTATTTTGTGCTATTTTGGCAAAATTACGATTTTACCATTACCTTTCTAATCCAATTTTCTTTTTATTTTTCTTTGGCCAATTTCCATATATTTTTAGACCAAATATTTCCTCTAATATTCCTTCATATTTGGACCTTAATATTGGGCTTTTTAAATTACCCAAATTAATTCCATAATTATTTTTGCCCAATTTCCCATTAAATTGAACATTTATGAAATTCATAAATTCCAAATTCATGAATATTCACCATTTTATTGAATTTTCCAAATAATTACAATATATTTGGTGAATATAAAATTTGGGGTGTTACACGGGACATATCAGAATATATTTTATCCAAAATATATTAAATTGATAATAAAAATAATCCGTTAATATTCAGAATAACTTCGTAATATCTAGGATATTCATTTGATCAAAATAATCAATTAATATATCCTTTATATGATCAAAGAATAAATATATATATCTAGATATAATCTACATAAACAAAGAGATAAAATATCTAACATTCTCCTACTTAGCCCACAACCTAACGTCATTTGGTGAGTATGATTCATTTAAGCAATACTACAGGAATCATGGTGGTAAGTCCTCTTTGATCGAGTATTACCTTCTATGTATCACAAGTAGTACCCTTACTTAATGGGTCAAAACTTAATGAATAAACCCAAAACATTTATTCGGTTCCAACTTAAATGTTTGCTAAAATCTCATAATTTAGGAACAAATAATTGAGACAACAAACTTTAACTTGAATTCATCACTTAATAATATCTCATCTAGATCACCAAATGTGATTGACTCTGATGAGATATTTGGTCCTTTTAATTTCTCTAAAACGCATGCTCTTTATTAAAGGATATATGCTTTATGTGTTTATGACCCATGGGGCTTTGTGGTCATACAACACCGTTAATTCGTTTTAATTAATTTAATAATTCCAAAAAAACCTATGATAAAATTCCTTAATTGACAATCTTGCAACTTGCCTCCATGAATGACTAGGTCAAGCAATCTATGGTGGAGCTAAATAATCAGTGACTGCTTAGCAATCTTATACCCCTCCATGATGCAACTTATTCAACAAATATAAAGATATATCATAATGTTAACTCTTTTATAGTTAAGGTATCTTACAAGACTAAACAAGCTAATAATTCCACAATATATAAAGCATAAAACTTAATGTACATTTGGTAATGTAGCATATGACTTGTAGCTCTTTAGTCATTATTCAAGCAAAAAATATGTTTGACAATCCTTCTAAAATCCCTTTGCAATGGCATTACCGATTTGTGCGCACATTTAAGCAAGCATACACTTTGAAAATTGAATTGGAAGGAATAACATGATATCATAGACATATGAACAATCTAATCATATCCTCATAATAGATGTTACCATCAACAACCACTATTATCCATGAATGTTCAAATAATGTTTAAATGCTTGTGATCGTAGGTTACTCAGGATATTCTCAAATATTTTGAGAATAATCTCTTTATACATTCTAAAAGAATACCATACCTAACATGGTTATATCACAACTTTGAACAATAGTGACAAAGTCATTTATAGCACCTTAGTCAAAATGCACAAGCTATAAATGAATCATCATTTTTTGTACCATATATATGACTCATCAACTCCCATTAATCCAGTGATATAATAAAACTTATGATGTTTTCAACATGGTCATGTATGTAATCACATCATGATGCTTTAACTATCACTATTGTGAGATTTGCTCATGATAAAATGAAATCCTAATTTTATTGACTAAATTCTCTTTATATTTATGTGACAATCTCTACTAATTCTTACACACACACACACACACACACACACACACACACACACAAAGTTATAGCAAAACAACTTTATTTATATTATTTAATGTTGCATACTAGCAACTTTACAAATAAACTTATGTTATTGCTTACCTTAGGTTTATCATGAATTAATGCATACATTTGGAATTTATTATTACTCTCAATATTTATGTTCTAGTAAGATTTCCTAAAGTACATTACGTAGTAACCATGAATTGGTAAAAAAAATTTTCACTATCGGTCTCAAGTGAATTCATTGATAGATTGAAGCCCAACAAGATGAGTGCCATATAAAATCAATGTTCAACTATTAGATGTAGGAATCCTCCACATGTGATCACTCTCAATGAGTTTGATCACTTCCACTAATTTTAACATTCCTAAACAATATAGCATTCAAAATATTACATAAAATTCTAAAATAAAATGGACAATTCACTTAAATTTCTAAGGCATATCAGAATTTTCATCAAAATATGTTGTCTCAAGATATTTTTCTTCCACACGCTTTCTTTTATAAGACAAGTCTATGTAAGAGTATATTTTAAATTGAGCTTCCAACCCTTTATGGTTTCAAAAGGATTTAAACATAAATTTTGTTGGACTCTCATTTAAAATATACATAATTGCCTTTATTGTGTCCTTTAAGAGAAAACCGTATCATTCAATATGTCTATTAACATTATATTTCTTCTTGCAACAATATCACCTATATTAGGTGAGTTCAAGTATGAAGAAACTTTACATATAGACTAGATTCTAGTCCACTAATGATGTACTTATCATGTCACCCATATCTTCCAACTAATTTCATTATATTAATCAATTTATCAGATTAACCACCCAATTTTGTTTTATATACTCTAAATGCGTCAAATGACACTACTTAATTATAAAGCAAATAGCTTTTGGGTATTGTAAAAGATCAACTATAAGGAGAAATGAATTATTTCACCAATTAGAATATAATCTATGGCAAGTATATATTCATTATTGCCTCTAATCAAGTCTTTTAACTATAAGTGTATTATTCTCTATATGCCTATTACTTTATGGCTTTGGAGCTAGTGGCTTTATAGCTCTAATTTATAATCTCATTTTTTTCCAAGTATAAGCAAAACTTATATACACACATTTTTAATGAATACCTAATATCCATGTATGTACTCATGAAAAGGAGTAATGGCTTTGAGATAATAAACTAAGGATCTCCTCCACCAACTTAATGGAGGCATCTTACCTTATTATGAAGAATCATTTTATAGTCAACAAAACAATGTAATAACGATTATGAAAATTTCTAAATTCGTCCTTTAGCCTATAAACAACCCTTGATTTTGGTTTATCCTTATGTACAAGTGATAACCAGCTCTTAATTGAGATTAATTTAATGAAACAATTACATCTCATAATGTTATCTCACTTCTTATGCCAGTATCATTAAGTACTAGAACTTTCTTGATGCTAGTTTTATCCTAATGGAAGGAGTAATATTTATCTCCTTATAGACTCAATGATTATCTCTAACAAAATTTTGTTAAACTAAATAATTAAATCGATAACAATCATATGCTACAAAGTCAAAGTAAAAAATTAGTCATGCTTACAAAATAAATATAAAAGGCAAGAGAAAAAACCATCACAAAAAAAAAAGGTGTATGTTTACCACTGTAAATCACACAATTATAAATTCGTATCACTAAGATCTACATGTGTGTAAAGATATTAGTATAGCATGAATTTATCTCAAATTAATGAATCTAGAATGCAATTATATTTTCTAATACCTATGGGTTACTTAGAAAATATAATGTCGTTCTATTCCACCATAATTAAATATCCAATTATAATTATCTACCTGCGGGTAAAGATTAATTATAACTATATATTTAATTATAACTGATATTCTATAATGCAATATGTGATAAGAAATGTGCAAGCAACAAAATTGAGGATGTTGTGGCTACTCCCTAGGAAATAAGCATGCTAGCCACAAATATCATGTGCATTTAAAACATAAATATGCACTAATAACCTAATGAAAATTTTAAAAATTAATTTAATTAACAAAAGTGACTAAACAACTAAAATTCTCTTGATTTGATTAAATTAATTAATCACTGATTCGAGTTAATGCTTTAAAAAATCCATAAGCGATTATTTACGTATGCAACATTGAGGACGTTGTGGCTACTCCCCAAAATACATGCTATCACAAATATCAACTATGTGCTTTTAAATTTCAAATATGTACAAATCTTTAACGAGAATTTAATTGACTAAAATAATTATCATAGATAAATTCTCCCACTATTTTGGGCATCCAAATTAAATATATAACATATGCACATTTTGATGGAGGGATTAATTAATTAATTTGATCAATAAAAATTAAATTAATAACCCTCCCACTGTTTTATTTATCCAAAAAATTTTAAGAAATCAATTTCAGCATATTTCAACTCAAATATAATTTTGCAAAGGTTGAAAAATTGTCCAAAATTAATTACATAAATATTGAGGTAATTAAATGATATACCAAAATAAATTTTGCAAATTACCATAATGCAAAATAGCCAAAATTGATTTTCCCATATTTAAATAATTGAAATGGCACATAAAAATAAATCAGCATTTTTTATCAAGTAAATCATTTATGGGATGAAATAGAAATTAAACCCAAGCAGTGGATCAGATATTTGATTTCTTGAAAAGAAAGGAAAATTCCAAAGAAATAGGCACAAAATGGAGTTAAAGAAACTTCATTAGACCAAAATGGTATTTGAAAATCAAACTTGAAAATCTCAATATCAATAACCTAATACATTGCGCAAAATCGCCAGTCCAGAATTAAAGTAAACACATAATTGGTCCAAAAAATGAGTCAAAACATGATTGGAAGATTTTTCACAGCAAAACTGAGACCTGATCTTGACTTGCCAAGAATTTGCACAGCAAGATAAATAATTCTCTTTTCAACGATGGCCAAAACTCAAGGTCAACTTTTCTTTTCTTTTTTTCTTTTTAATTTAGAAAACCCAAAAAACTAAACATGACAGTGGAAATCCTTTTACAGTGAGTCCGACGGCTGAAATTCATCCAGCGATTTTGGGACCCATTCTCAAATGAGAAAATGCAACGATGGTCATTGGAGATAAGCATTCTCCCTTCGTCCAGCAACTCAAAATCATACACGTATATACATCGTCAACGACATAAATGAATCAAAAACATTATTCAATGCTTGTGAGCAATTTTCCCAGAACCCGCATATACATCATAAACATGAGAGTAATGCAGTTATGCTTCATTATTATTCTCATATTATTTTTTAAAATAAAATATCATACAAAAATACTAGGCAGAGGAGAATCAAAAAACTTATTCTGATACCACATGTTGGAATAATCTAACAATAGATATCTCAAATATATTGTATAATTCCATAAAAGAGAGCAGCAGTGGAAGACTTAATGAAATACCTCCAGTCATAGTGATTCTGTATGTAGTATCTCACAACCTGAAAAGTGTAGAGAACAAGTGAGAATTAGAATCAAAATAAAATAAAGTGGATCAGGGCTTTTTCTAACTGGAAGATGAGGCACATGATGGTTTGGGAATAGCTGTCACTCGTTAGGGAACCCCCATTTATAGCCTCCCATCAAGGTCTGTAACAGTTTACCGATCAGGCAGGTAACCTTAAACTAAATCTTTATCTAAATCACTTTGCAAGACATATCACGAGATATTTTATCCAAAATATATTAAACTGGTAATAAAAATAATCCATCAATATTCAGAATAACTTCATAATATCTGGAATATTCATTTAATCAATAACAATCAAAGAGGAGAAGGAAGGGGGAATTAAGAAAGATAATTAGGACATTTTAAAAAATATAAATCATATTAATTAACTCAACCAAATTTATTAATTTAATTAAATTAAGTAAATATATATTATATCAAGTACAAGAAGAAATCCTTCCAAAACACTGAAAATACAAGTGAAGCAGATTGCGTCTTTCGTTGAACAATATTTGGGCCACGTGGGCCGGCCCAGTCCATTTCAACCGAGGGGTATGGAAACCTTAGTCCACACTTGGCGTGTGGTGCACTGTTTTTATTCTTATTTTTTTCGGCCGAAGGACATGTACTTTATTATTTACAGGGAAATGTATGTTTTTACAATATATATTGGAAATATTTTCAATGAAATGAAAATGAATATTAATAACAAAAATATTGTGTAGCAAATGAAATGTTTATATTTAGTCTTTTACTTTTAGGTTAAAGTATATTTTTGGTCCTTTAAGTTTACCTGAAGTATCATTTTAATCCTTTAAATTTGTAAAGTGTATTTTTAGTCCTTAAAACTTAACACCGTTAATGTTACTAACGGCAAATGATAAATAGGCAAAGTTAAGTGATGACTACGCAATACTGACGAATTAAGCTGACCACTTGCAATACAACACCTTATTTTTTTTAATTCTACTTGACATTTACTTAATTTATGGTATTTTGTTTTTATAAAATAAAAATATAATTTAAATAAATTATTTTATTTTAATCAATTCTTGTTCCCCTTCCCTATTTATTCTTCATTCTGGAACACTAACCTTAAGCCGCAACCCTCTCTTCATCTTCCTCGTACTTTCTTCCTATTCTAGATGTATTTTGATTTGATTTTTGTATCAACTTGTCCATTGGTTGTCACAAAGAACCTACATAAAATTGAACGAGTTTTTCATAAAACTGAATCGGAGATAGTACCATATGATAACTAATGATTAGGCAAAGTTAAGTGATGACTGTGCAATGCTGTCGAAGCAAGCTCGCCACTTGCAATACAACACCTTATTTTTTTTAATTCTACTTGATATTTACTTAATTTACAGTATTTTATTTTTTAAAATAAAAATCTAATTTAAATATATTATTTTAATCAATTTCTTGATCCCCTTCCCTATTTGTTCTCCTGGAACCCTAACCTTAAATTGCAACCCTCTCTACATCTTCCTCGTACTTTCTTCCTATTCTAGATGTATTTTGATTTGATTTTTGAATCAACTTATCCATTGGTTGTTACAAAGAACCTGAATCAAATTGAACAAGTTTTTCATAAAACTGAATCGGAGATAGTACTATATGATAATTGATTCTATTGTTGGATCCCCAACCATTTTCATAAAACTGGTGGCGTATGGTGGCATCCCCAGTTGCGAGCAAGAAAAACCGTCAGGCATAGCATATGGATTCCAACGGACAAACAATTCTGCTTTTCCATTTTTGTTTTGATAAACCAGAACCAAACAAAATTAAAACACAGAAAAAAAAAAAAACCAGAGAGAACAGCTAGGCTGGAGATAAATATGTAGGCCTATTAACATCTTCGATCATCAATCGGAGAAGCTCCGTGTGTTTAATACAAGGGGACAAGTTGATATGAAATCCAAATCAAAATACATTACGGTTTAAGGCTAGGGTTCCATGATAAAGAAAAGAAGAAAGAAAGGGATAAAGAAATTGATCAAAATAATTTATTTAAATTAAATTTTTATTTTAAAATAAAATACTTAAAGTAAATGTCACGCAAAATTAAATAAAATAAGGTGTTGTATTGCAAGTGGCCAGCTTGCTTCGTTAGTGTTGTATAGTCATCACTTAATTTTGCCTCGTCAGTATTTACCGTTAGTAATATTAACGGTGTTAAATTTTAAAGACTGAAAATACACTTTACAAAATTAAGAAACCAAAACGATATATTAGGTAAACTTAAAGGATCAAAAGTATACTTTAACCTTCCTTTTATATAAGTTTTCATTTTGAATGAACCCTTTTAGTTTTATAAAGTACTCATCTTCTTAATCTTCTAATTCTGCACTATCTTCTAATTTTGTTTTTTTTACATATTATAAAAAAAACAAAAAATGCCGATAAGGAAATTCTAAATATTGGTAAAACATATCAAAGGTTGACATATTAAGTTTAATTTTTTAAAATAAAAACGATTGATACAAAAATATCATATGAGATGTTCAGGTTGGAGAATTGAAAAAATGCTTTATAAAATTAAGAAACTAGATTAAAATCTTATTTAAAGTTATAGGAACAAGTTCATATACACTATTGCCTAATGTTTAATATGCATGAAAAAAGGAAATATATTTTTAAGTGATGTTTGGTATGATAAAAATAAAAAAAGAATGAAAATAAATAAAATTAAATAAATGACTAAAATGAATCCGTCAAACTAAATGACCAAAATAATGTTTTATTATTTCCTAGAGAATGAAGGTTGGAGCGAGCTTCCATCACACCAAACAAATAAATCTGACCTTCAATTTAATTTCCTAAACCAAACGTATCCTCAGAATTGAACTAACATGCAAAAGGAAAAATAAAAAATGAAGAAGAAAACTAGAAAATGACAGCAACTGAACGTTACGTTATTTTTTAATTTTAATTTTTGGGATTTTATATTTTATAGGCTAATAAAGTGGTTAATTAGGGCAGGTAAGGAAGGAAGTGAATAGTGATATATATGAAGTTTTCATGGTTCACCAAACGCAACAAATTAAAAAGTGTGGGGTTCATGAAAATCACTTGTGGCAATGCTAATATCACTAATTAAGAATATATACGACAGCTGTTTTAATTAATTTCGTGAGATGTCACCAAACAATCTCATTCAACACTGATTTGATTATTTCTACTTATAAAATCCATTAATTCCCATTTTCTTTAATTACTCGGTTTATCACCAGCTTTATTTATTATTATATTATTGCGCAAATGTTTAGTCCAATGATTAAGTCACTCATCATGTCTTTTAGAATTAACTTCATGTTTCAGAATGAGTGTGATCTAATGATCTAATAATCTAATTAATTTAGGTGTATTTTCCTCATTAGAAATCCGGTTATTTCATTCATTTCACCATAAGAAAAAAAATCTCATTAATTGATTCTGCAATGATAAATGAATATTCGTTGAAATATATATGAGGGTGATTTACAAAGTAAGCACTACTAAATTGGGTTTTTGAATAGATTTTAAAGTTTGTATTATTGTAATGTAGTAGGTAAGAATTGACGCTCATGTAAGTATGTAGCCATCACATTATAACTACGACCGAATCCGGATTCTTTGGCGCTTCCCATCTTTTACCTCGCCCATACTCAAAATGACACCGTTTTGGATGTAAACGGGGAGGATGTTCCATTTTTTTTAAATGACATTGAAGCCTTTGAAGTATTTTTTTTAGTATTATCTAATGTTTTAAAATATATTTTTGTCTATTATGTAACATAAAATATAATCAGAAAGCGCTGAAATAACCAGGCCAAGCAGATTGCGCCTTTTGCGGAACAATATATGGGCCACGTGGGCCGGCCCAGTCCAATTCAAGATTTCTGGCCTTTTCAGGCATTGCCCATTTCCCTATTATAAGAAAACATATGAAAGAAACCAACAAGGTTGGGGTTGTTGTAGTAGAAGGAGGCTAATCCCTTATAATGTGGTGAACTAAGATTTGAATATTTATTGAGAGAGGTGCTCACATTTAACACCCGATAGTGTCTCGAACATAATTATCCATAATAAAAGGAAAACTATATATGCTTGGCCAAGAAAAGAAAGGATATGAAAGAAAATTTGATAATTAATTAACTATCAGTTCAAATAATATAATCTTCACTTCAGTTTATGAGTCAATATGAATGAGAAAGATCTAACTTACTTATGGTATTTATTCACCATATGAGTAATTGATTTTATGTTTTTGAAGCTTGTCCTGCCAACTTGGGGGTGGGTAGGCTAGTACTTATTAGGAGGATCTTCATCATCATTTTTTAAATAAAAGCACAACAATTATCATTATTTTTTATTTTATATATCAACTCTCAAGATATTCTTATTACCTGGGTGGTTGACCACATAGAGTGGGATGCCATGCAACTTGGAAAACACTTTCAATTCAAACCACTTGAAGGGAACTGAACATCATAAAAATGGATGTGTTGTAAAAATTTTGGGTTCCAAATACTATAAGTTAACTAAATTAATACTTCATATAAGACCACAGCTTTGGCTTAATTTATTCAAAAACATATGATATATATATACATACACATACTTGTAGCATGGATCTGTCAAATTTTCTAATCCAACCAGCGCTAAATAGCCAAAGATATTGTAACACCCCAACATTCTATTGGTAATATATAAAATTAAAACGGAAAACATTATCCTACAATCCATGGGACTTATATTAATGACGATAATTGATAAGGTTCTTGATTTTCATTAGTACATGTTATTATGAGCCCGTAAGCGTTATTTTCCTTGATTAATTATATATAATCACTAGAGGTAAAGATCATAAGATGAAAGCCTAGGCTTAACAACAGCTTCAAGTGGTTGTTTTTAGAGACAAGTAAGCGCGAGAATTTCCTCCATGTACAGGTCCTCTTCTTCATATGACCAGTTGTTTTAAAATATTAAAAAAATCGTTTGAATAGTTGTTTTAAAAAAAATATGTTTTTCAAGTGACATAGCGGCAGCTGTTGGCGGTTGTGATATAACTGTGGTAATAACTAATAATGTGGTTTCGATAGTAGATACTCAAAAATTAAAAAATAGACAAACAAAAACAAGAAAATAACAAATTTTGTTTTTTAGTTTTTAAAAATAACTCATTGAAAACAGCTTTCCAGAGATAAGTTTTTTAGTTTTTTAAAAAAAAAAAACTGTTTTGACAGTCACGTACCAGAGTTAAGGCTTTGATTGTGTGCCTTTGAAGTTTAACCTCAAGAGTGGGATCTTCAGCAAGCTTTAAAAGTACATCCACCATGTCTTTGGCCACAAAATCTTCAACCCCTTTTCTTCTCTCTTCATGTTCTTTCAACACATGTTCCAGAAACCTATCAAACTTGGCACTAATATCCTTCATTCTCTTTGTATAACCCTGCAAGTCCATGAAATTGAGCCAAGGAATCAGATCCCCAATATTCCCAAACGTATTGAGCAAGAAAAACTCATCCACTATCCTTCTAAACTCTTCCCAGCCTAAACCCACTTGGACCCTTCTCCACGTACTTCTTCCCCAAAACCATGCGACTTTTATTATTTAGGGTTAAAGCATAAAGGTACGTAATCTTTCAGTAGCACCGGTTTTCCTCAAGAAATGAAAAGTTCCTTTAACATACTTTTCATCTCTTCCTTTCCTATATACTCACCGGATTCCATGCTTTCCTGAGAGTATAGTTGTGTGATGTATATCTTGCGGGCTTGGCGCCAGTGTGGGCCGTAGGGCACCCAAAGCAAATTGGAGTGATTGTAGGTTGTGTACTTTTTCGGCGTTGGTTTTTGGTCGCGATGAGAAGGTTTTGCCGTGGGTTTTGAGTAAGGCTTTAGCGATGTCGGCGGCGGAGACAACGACGATGTGTTTTAAGCCCAACTTGAGATGCATAATGGGTCCATATTTTTGGGAGAGTTGATATAAGGAGTGGTGAGGAATAGGGCCTATGAGGTTGACGTTTCCGATGATGGGCCATGGTTTTGGTCCCGGCGGCAGGTTATATCGGCGGCAGTGTAAATGATGGAAGAGGAGGCGGAGGAAGAGGAAGGGGATCAAGATAGCAAGTGCCAAGTTGATTGCCATTAGTGGGTGAGGTTTGTGTATGAGAAGCTAAGTTTGTATGGCTGAGAATGAGAGAGAGGCATTATATATAGACAAAAAGACTTGAAAGGACCGGTGAACTCTACAGTCAGTGCGTTTGCTCTTCATATTATTCGGATAAGATTATATTAACCTCACAAAAAATTTCAGCAAAAAGTGTTATGTTCATATCAGCTGGAGAAGGGAATGAAAGACGAGGGTATATATACCTCATACTCTCAACATATTTTAAGACTGTGAGAGGTAATAGGCCCAAGGTTAATAATATCAAGAACGAGACATTTAAGTACCACTCTCTCAAAGAGAGACACATCATCTAAGGCTTCTCGCCTTCCACTGTTCGCGGCTAAGAGGATTTGGTTCCTTTCCACCATTCTTCTTTCTCTCCCCTTTATCCTCCATTCCCTTTCTTCAATAGAGGTTGTCATGACATTCTAGGAGATGGAGAAGCTCCATAGCTTTGTTGTCAATGGAGGCTGATTCATCTTGTGTGATCGGAATTTATAGAGTCTATTTCAATATTACGTTGATCTTATTGAATCACGCTATTCATAATACCATTGAAAGACCTATGGTATGAACTTCTTATAATGAAAACCAGTAGCAGCACACAATATCTGGCTACTATCACACCATTCAAGGAATTGATCTTTGCAAAGTCATGCATCTGGATCTAATTAGGAGGCCATGGTTATCCCTTGTAGTAAATCTGAGTATAGACTTAAAGAATTACGTTGTTTATGGTACTAGATATTGGATTTGGGGAACCCAAAATTTTATAAGACCCCTTTTATTTTAAGAAAAAAACTCTCTGAAAGCATCATTTTAAAGGGCATGTAAGTTATTGGAAAAACCATGACTCAAAAATTAGTTGTTTGCTCATACTTTATAAGTATCTTCATTCAAAAAAATTCTCATGAGACTCATGACAGGTAGCTAATAATATATATACATACAGGTTAGGCGTGATGCGACTCCTAGAGTGCAAACTTGCTTGATTTAGACTTAAACCTAACTTGCTTATTCCACGATCAACATCACAAGCACTTTCAGTGAATTAAATAATAATTTTTTGTGCTTAAATTAAACATTTCTACAACACATATTAATATTTTTATTTGATTCTTCTTCTATATCTTTTTAATTTTGTATATATACTCTCAATGATGACTTAATACACCTACTACGGGAGTAGCAAATAACCTAAATGGCTGGCTATGCGTGGAGCCCATCGTGCTTTAATTTCATTCTGATAAGTTTATATTAATCTCACAAAAAATTTCAACCAAGAGATTTATAAAGACGACAATTCAATTTTAAAGTGCTAAGGGAAAATTGTGATTTCATTTCTTTAGCTAACCCCCGAAAAGGACTTTGGTTCCATTAAATTTGGGCCTTTCTACCAAATAACTCCATCGTTGGGTACTTATTTCGAATTTTCCCAACAAGGAATTAGATGACGATGCTCAAAGTCAATCACTACTCATACTCTTAAAAGTTTTTCAATTACGAGCTTACACATGTAAAGTCAATAGCGTTCTTTTTGTAGCTTAGTTTGTTCTTCACTAGTTAGAACAATAGCAGTGTACAGTTTCTTTTACGGAAATGAAACATACCTTCTCATTAAAAAAAAAATCACTTCACACACGAATAATATAATCGGAAAATTGTGAAAAAATTCCTCATTGACAACTTATTTGCTAAATGGGACCTTCGTGTGTAGATTATCTTCCGCGTGTGTAGAATATCTTCCCTGGTGTGTAGATGATCTTCTATGTGTGCAAAATTCTTCCTTATACGTGTGCAGAAATCTTCCCTACATGTGCAAAAATCTTCCCTACATGTACAGAAATCTTCCCTCCGTGTGCAGTTATCTTCTCAGGTTTCATTTGGTAAATAAGTTGTTAATGAGGTCTTTTTTAGCAATTCTCTCTAATATAATTGTTTATCAAGTGTATAACGACGGAGAGTTAATATAATCTTTAATCCTTGAAGCTTGATTATGTTGATATTAGTCTTTTAAGTTTCAAATATTTCTTTAGGTTTCATTTCATTTAAAATAGTGGTCCCTATAAATATACAACGTAATAAAAATTTGGATCATTTTATTTTTGAAGGAATCAAAACTAATGGTTTGAAATTTGAGAGATTAAAATTAAAATGTGGATAAAGTCAAAAACTAAATATTTCATTAATCTAAAAATAAATATAAGCCCACGTAGTAGAGATCACTGGAGGAAAAAAACAGAGTAGAGATGAAAGATCTGTACAGTTCAGAATAGTCAAAATGACTTCGCAAGTACAACTCCCGTGTTTAGCTTTTATTGATGACAGCAAACACTCAACTGACTGAGTTTTTCCTTGGAGTATACACCTGGTATCCAAGCTCAGCTACTTGTCACGTGGAATTTTACGGTTTTAGACTAATATGGATTTGGGTCTTGTATATAACAGGCATAAGTTCTTGAGAGAACTATACCCCTAAAGTTAACTAATGGAGTTAGGGAATCCAAGGTTTTATGAGGGCCCTCTTTCTTTGGTCAGCCCCTCCGGCCAGAATCGTCCGTAGGTAGTTCTCTTTGGTTAGTCATCTTTTAATGAAAGCACTATTGTAACGGGCACAAGTCCTTGGGAGAATCATACCCTAAAAGTCAGTTGTTGGAATTAGGCAACCCAAGGCCTTATAAGACCCCTTTTCAAGAAAACCCATCCGATTTGGGACTCGTTACAATATTGTAACTGGCACAGGTCCTTGAGAGAATCACACCCCAAAAGCTAGCTGTTGGAGTTACGGAACCCAAGGCCTTATAAAGGCTCCTCTTTCAAAGAAACTCACCTGATTTGGGACTCGTTACAATATTGTAACGGGCACAAATCCTTGGGAGAACCACACATCAAAAGCTAGTTGTTAGAGTTAAGGAACCCAAAGTCTTATAAGGCCCCTCTTTCAAGGAAACCCACCTGATGTGGGACTCATTACACCGCACTCCATAAATTCTCATAAAGGGGCAACCTTCCTAAGCTAGCAATTCCATTCACAACTTAGGATTCAAACCCTGGACATTATTTAAATGATCTAGTACCTAATCCCATTGGACTTTAGTACAACTAACTTAAATTTTTTTAAGCACAAGTATCTTTTTATTGAAGGCAATCCTGTTTGAGATCCTGACAGTGCCTTAAATCAAATTGCCTCCAATAAGAGGATACCTATACCTGTTAGGGAAAAAAAAAACCAAGTTTAAAAATAGTAAAATATTCCCATATAAGGTTATTAATTTTTCCAACTTGGCGGCATTACTTTTGAAGGACAAGACGGAAAGAAATTTGAAAACTTTTAAAGAAAAGGATTAACTAATTCTACTTTTATGTAAGAGAATAAAGGTAGAAAAGCATAAATATATATCTTCCAAATCCACGTCGCTTCATATGACTGAGCAATATGCGCAGGTTGTTTTATAAAAGCCATGATCTTCAATGATCTTATACTTTATGTTAAGCTTAGATGATTCACATGGCATTTTTTTCTTAATTTTGGTCCTTCCCATTTAGAAATAAAAGTAATATTGTTGACAAAGATATAATAAATACAAATTTTAATTAAATGTAAAATTGAAATGGGGGAAAACATCAGAACAATGAACACGTGGATAATCCACTTGTGTTCAGACAAGTAGAGAAGACTGAACGAAATGGTCCTTGAAGGAGGGAAAAATTGGGCAATATTAATGCATCTGGATTTTATTGGCTCCCACGATAGTTGTCTAATTGAGACTTCAGCACTACCAACTACGTACCAAGTACCAAAATGATGAATCCGCTAGTGGAAAAATGGTTTTTTAGACCGGTTAAAATTGACTTTTTAGATCAGTTTTGAATCATGTGTTGATACAGCCGGTCTAAAAAGTATGCCACTTTTAAGATCGGTTTGGTAACCGGTCTTAAAAGTCTCACTTTTAAAATTGGTTGTATTGATAACCGGTCTTAAAATAAACCATTTTAAGACTGGTTGTCATGAGCACCGGTCTTAAAAGACATCTTTTGTAGGCAATACAGAAACATTTTTAAGATCAGTTTTCCATATAACCGATTTTAAAAGTTTGACTTTAAAAACCAGTTGTATATAAAACCGGTCTTAAAACTTAAATTTTAAGACTGGTTATATGGAAAACCAGTCTTAAAAGTATTATATTTTTTTTATTGTCTGTGATTAGGTTAGTTACCAGAACGCATCCTAGAATTGCTACTTCCAATGTCATACTTATTAAGTGTCATAAGGTGTTCATTTTGCTTCCAATTACCATTTCCTTTTTCTTTAATGTTCTCATTGGGAACTTGTAATATAACATGTCATATATCCGCATGTAATGTGTTGTTTAAAACCATCTATATATGCATAATTGTTTAAAACACATGCAAGCTAATGATATGGCTCAAACAGATTCACATGTATAAATGCATGTTTGCACATAATCACAAAAATAACAAACATGTTAAATCATGCAACCAACAAGTTCTGCAACCAACTAACATGTCAATTTATCAATATATAAAAAAAATTCCTCTGTTTTACAAGAATTCACTGTTGTAAAAGTTCATAAATGAATTTAGTACAATAATTGCTAATGTGATCAATATCTCCTTCAGAAAAGGGCTCAGTAAGATCAAACATCTGAAACACTAAAGCTAGGCAAAACATTAACCTCACTTAAAAAAAATAAAAGTAATACAAAATTTTTGAAATATATATACATTTACCTTTTGAGTAAATTCTGTCGTACCTAGGGTAATAATATTATAAATGTGCCTCAGAATATACAACTCACACAAGTTGGACCCCGGTGGTTGCCTACGGGTTTGAAAAATAATATGATATCATTAAAACAAGTATAAAATTAAAGCATGACTTATTATTGAATAATTCTTAAAACAAACTAATATGTAACTAACCTTTAACAAAATCCATGTAGGGTCTTTTAGTTCAAGAATAGGACTACCACAAGCAGTGTGTAGGAATATCCGCATAGCCCTATATCATCAAAATTATTAAGGTTACTTACTTTAACCAAATTCCATAAATTTTGCATACAAAAGGTAATTAATAATGCAAGAAAACTTACAAGTTCAAGGTCTTCTTCAATTCACTAGTTGGCTTGCTGAGGTGGAGGGAACATAAGAGGATGACAAAATAACTCTTCTTGCACAAAATAGCTAATTGCTAATGATCACTGAAAAAAGAGAAGACTTTTAAGAAAATATAAAATATTATGTATATTATAAAATATAAATTTGTTTCTTATCAATGCAAATATGGAGCCAAGAAACACTCAATTGGGGTTTCACTAAGCCTGTGCGAGAAGCATGTGTGTTTGATAGCAGCAGTGGTCTCTTGTCGTAGAGTTGAACTGGACATAGGAGTCCAAATTTATTGATTTTGCCAGAGTCAACCAACCTACGATTCATGTACCTACAATAATGCAAGCACACAAATCAAAATTTAACGGCTTAATTTGTAAAATATTAACTTCCAATTTGAGAAGATACTTACATTTAAAAGAGTTGGATAATTGAAACCGTAAGCTGTTGTAGAGGAGCTACTAGGGATATTAAATCATCTCTCTCAAGATAGCGTTACACCCCTAACTTGCCAACAGCTGACTCAGTAGGCCAATCTCTTGTTCAAAAGGACGTATCATATGCCATTAGAATCACTTGCTGCATGACATTTAATAGAGGCCGTGAAACATCTTGAGTGGAGGTGGAGGTAGAGGTGGCGGGGATTCCTCAGCTCAATCAAAAACAAGTTCTTTGACTACAAGATGAAAGATTTGAGGACATCGCCTACAACCTTGAAGTCATCAACAGGGATAGGGAGAAGTGCATCTGCAATGATCACCTCTTCAACTGCCACTCTGATTTGATCATCCTTTATTTCTTGGTGGTGGACAGTTGATCCCAAGTTGTGTATGCTCCCCCGTGCAACTAATCATTTCAGAGGATCCTCCACAAACAAGTCACAAGGGTCACCAATTTCTTTTCCAAGACTCTCTGATGACTGACTAATACAACTCCCTTTAGTGCTCTATTTAGGGTTTAGGGAATGAGCCTGGGGAGCACTGGTATTTGATTGTCTTGTGCTCATCATGATCATCCATTCCTCCTTCTTCTTGTTGAACCTTTCTTTAAATTGTGCATCAAATGATGTTTCTGCCTTGGCCCTAGCTTCCGCTCTCACAGTGGCCAATATATGCTCCATCTCCTCCCTAGTCACCATACTACTTAAGGAACGACGTGGGGGTGCTCCAAAGTAATCCCTTATGCCTACCCCGCCCCCAACTCCGCTAACACGGTTGGGATGCTCGTGTTTTTCTGTAGCAATGGTCAGGATGTCATTCCTCTCATCCGACTTAAACGAACCATCAACTTATTTTTTTTAGCTCCTCCTGTAAGACACGTAAGACAAACATAAGTAATGAATTTTTGTTTACTCACTAATTAATAACAACAACAATACTTACAATTTTTTCACCAACTATATGAGATTGTTCACTCGTATAAGACTCGCTCCTCTTTTGGTGAGCGAACTTCCACATTTCTTTACGGCGTATTGGCGAGGGTGGATAAAGAATGACAGAAGAATCGGATTGAGCTGCTTCTTCCAATCTCTTCCGTTTGGCCGCCAACAAGTCTTTTTGAGCCTTCGCATAACCCCCACGAGACATTTTATGGGGGTGATGCGTGCTTCTGTCGCTAAAGCAATCAATTAATAACTAGGACAACCTACTAATGCAATATAGTGGCAACCTAGGTCATTCTCCCAATGAGCAATATGTGGGTTTTCTCTAGAATTGAATTTAGGTGATAAAAAATACAATGGAATGAACCTAAACTAAAATGCAAGACTCCACTACCTAAATGCAAAATATAAAAGACCTATATGAGAATGAAACTAACCTAAATAATGAACATGCAATTTTTGGGGTTTTTCTTATAAGAGGGAAATTAAAATCCTAAGGAAAAGAAATAAACTAATATCTAAGAAAATCAACAAAGGTTAGTTCAGTTATGATGGTGAAGGGGACAACTCATGATTCACATGGATTTAGCTTTCTTAGCCATTCAATTTATTAGACCAAAGGGAGGTTCATGAAAAGTTGGAATTAATAAACTTAATCACCTAATCAAGACATGAGAAACCCTCAAACTCGATAACACCTAATCCACTAGAAAACTCATAATGGAAAAATGGTGGTTAATTAAATCTATTAAAAATCAATCACAATTGTTTAAGATAGTTTTGGAAATTATGTTCACAATTGCCTAATTAAACAATTCGACAACTAATCACCCTAATTAAACAATCAAGAGATTAAACCCAAATTGACAATTAAATTAATAATGAAAACTCGATTAATAATCTAATTGACAATCAAAGGTTTGCAAACAAAAATCCCAATAATCATTTAAGAACAAAGTAAATCCAAAATATCAATTTAATCCAAATAAAAAATAAGTCTACAATCTAAAACCAGATTGTTCTCAATTATTACAACTTAAAAATCATTTAAAACTAAATAATCTTAAGTCTTGAATCAAAGAGATAAAAGAAAGACACTCCCTTATGGTCTTCAAGTGTAAGCTCCTAGACTCTAACTTTCTCCATGTTCCTCCCAAGTTGCCTCCCAAGAGACTTAAGCTTCCATGGAAATCCTTTCTCCTTCACGCCCCAAGCAGCACGTCACAGCCATGTAAATTGCTTTGTGAAATATTAATTGATGTTGATTGGTGCCGTGGGACCCGCGTGGACAATCCGTGAATGGAGTAAAGGAATGGTGAATTGATGGTTAATGGAGAAGAACATCCAGCAGCAATTCGAGTGTTTGTCTGCGTGTCCAGCTGCTGTGTCTCGGCCTCCTTTCTCCATAGCGGCAGTCCGTCTCTCCGTTTTTCATCCCCTGCATAAGTGACGGCTAGGGTAATTAAAAGGGAGGAGAAGAGAGCTTTTTGGGTATCAACTTGAGCCCATTAAAATTTAAAAAGCCCAAATAAAATTCAACCATTGGATATTCTTTTAGCTTTCCAGAAAATTTCTGCACCGTAGGATTTTTCAATATGCTTTTCCTTATCCTGCAAGATATAATAAAATCGTGATTTATCATATAATTGGAAATATTTTCCAATCATAATATAACAATTAAAATATTATCAATTTAAGTTCAATAATATCATAATCCATTCAAATTTATATTATTTCCTATAATTAGCTAATAATCCAAATATTATCTAATAAATCCCAATTAGCCTAAAATAATCTCCAAGATAAATGAATAAGGTGGGATAAAATATATTAAAATTGTGATTTATCAGGGGCAATCATTCTTTCTTCCACTCTCTTGTGTCTTTTACCTTTTTTCCTGCGAATGAGAAATAAAAGAAAAGGTTACAATTAATAAATTAAAAATAATTCATAAGTAAATCAAATGCAATATAAGTCAATTCACCAGTGCTTCTGGAGTAGTCTGAAGCCTTCTAAATTCTTGCCAAGTGTGTTCATCAATATAAGAATACTGGTCGTACGGATTAGGATGAGGTTGACCTTCTTCCACTTTGATATACATGTAATTTTTTGTTAGACTTGTCTTAAACTTCCTTCAGCGTTCATCACAATAAGTCATTGTCTTGTTATACAGGGCTTTATTCTCAGGAATGTTGTAAGTGAGCTGGATAGTTTCCCAAATATGTCGCTTCACATTTTTATCCACATTTTTCCACTGCTTTATCAAGATGCTAAGCTTATTGCGTGCTAGGAGGCCGACAAAACTTCTATACTGGCTTGCATTAGGCCCGATTGGTTTTCAATATCTATCAAACTCAATCGGAATCTTTTCCCCGGTATTCTGATTGAGGGGAATGCCTCTCAATCAGGCGTCTTTCCTACCCCTTCGTCGTATGGGCCGGTTACGTGGCTCACTTTGTTCCATGCTCGGAGCATTGCTAGGCTCGCTTTGATTAACATTAGTTGGATCCGGAGTACCCTCACTAGGACAACTCATTATCCTCACTTTAAGGACACTATTTAAGGATAGTGATGGTTTAAGATAAATTAAAATCAATCGATGAAGAACTGAAGATTTCATCATAAGCTTACAGGAAAGGGGAAAACGGGGCAAAACCAAATATATATATTTATATATATATATATATTTCTTAGTGGAATCACAAGCCATATATTCAAGCACTCCCCCACAAAGACTCACTATAAAGCTACTTTAACACAAAAACATGTAATTTAAGGCAGCTAATTACCAAACTCTAATCATGTCATATATGTAACACATATTCTAACTAAAGCTAAATACAAAGAGATAGAGATCCACAAAGTTCATGATCATCTAAGTTAAAGACCATTGAAAATAGATAACACATTTTTTTTGGAAGGGGGGACACATGTCAGGAAATCTTTTGATTGGTGAGTAGGTGCATTGATAACAACTCAAATAGTTAACACAATAGTTATATAATACCTTCAAAAAGTGAAAGTGATTTAAGCTTTCTAAATAGGAGTCTTTGACTAAGAAAACATGAATATCATATTACAAAGGAAAGAGGCACCTACCTTCCTTCCAGGAACTAAGAAAGTTGCTCAAGTTATAAATTGAAGTCATCAAAGTTAAGCACTAGACATATGTTTAACTTGGTGAGCAAGCAAAAGCCAAAGACCAAAATAACCAAAAAGAAATGCAAAAGTACCAAATATATCCTTGTGTCTTTAGCTTCCTAGCTAACTCTCAAGAACTTGATGATGTCATAAACCAGTTACCAGAAAATATACATAGAATGTGATAAACCAGTTGCATAATTTTATCTTCGGCCTTGCCCTGTATAAGATAACAGCCCCAAAGAAGAGAACATTCAAAAAAGGGAATGGCAAATGTACTCTCACATGCATATAGTAAAACTCTTCAGAATAATTAACGGCAGCAAAATACACCCCAGTCCAATGAAGAAAGATGCCAGTAAAATACAAATTGAAAGTCCTAATTAGGCTTTTACTTTGAATGATATAATAGAAGAAAAACCAGAGTCAGGATTAAAAAATCAAGAATCCTGAGCTTCAGTCATTTTTCCATACCTCTTCTTCCTCTGGATTTGAACAATGTTTGGCCAGTTTACGAATCGAATAAGGTTTCTCTTAGGAGGCAATGCACCTCCGATCCCGAATTGATTTGGACGCTTGTCGAAAAGTGGGTTGACGACTTGCTGCAATAATCGAACAAAGAAAATGGAGGCCATGTCATTTCACAATTTCAATAAAATACTCAAAAATGAAACCATTAATTTAATTGAAGGCCTGACAATTGAAACATAGACCTGACAATAAAAATAAACTTGAGAAAGAAACCAATCGAAGGGAACCAGTGACGTTAGCCTTATGGTAATGTATTTAACCGTAGATCTGCGTTGACAGCGGTGAAGGTTAAGGATGGAGGTGAGAAGCGGAAAGGAGGAGCTGCCGCGAACCGAGGGAGGGGTTTGGAAGATGTGCTTGAGTATCAGTTTTAAATTTGAAATTAGGCGCGAGCTAAAATTAAGTCAGTTTTAAGACCGATTGTTATACAAAACTGGTCTTAAAATTAATATTTTAGATCGTTTTTTAATAAATAACCGGTCTTAAAAAAATGAAACTTTTTAAGACCGGTTATTATTAATAACCGGTCTTAAATGTTTAGTATTTGAGACCAGTTTTTATTTACAACTGGTCTTAAAAATAATAAAAATTTTATTTTTTTAATTGCACTTAATTCATATAATATTTTCTAGACTGGTTATATTTAGAACCGGTCTAGAAAATATAGTGCATATATATTTATTTTTTTAATTGTATATATTTTAAGACTGGTTGTTTTTGGAACCGGTCTAAAAAGTATTTTTAAAACTTTATTTCAATATAACCGGTCTTAAAATTTGATTTTAATTACAAAAATGCCACCGGTCATATTTTTAAGACCTCATCTGATATAACCAGTCCAAATGCTCCGGTCTAAAAGCCATTTTCTGTACTAGTGATCCTTTTCAAAATGTTGCTTCAAATTAATATTAATCACACAACAAAAATGAAATATCTACAGACTAGGTAGTCTAGTTCCTGATACATTACACAGACTTAATTGATCACTTAACTTTGAAGCTAAATTAAATTAAATTAAATTGCGTTGTGCTCGTACATATTAACATGTAACCTCAAAATTAATATTAAAAAAAAACAGAGATTTGTTTTGTCATATTACATAAGGAATTAAGTGGCCTGTGTACTTATTGGTCAAAATTACTAGTCAAAATTAACTTTTCTAGCAAGGGGTCGATGTTGCACTATTTTTTAAACTTCTTGGGTAAAATTGCCCCTTGAAAGCTTTCAAGTGACCATAGCTCCTCAGTGGAAACTTCTAGAGCTTTTTTGCCCTTTAACCATATTATATATAGAACGCAGAATTTAGAGACACTGAATGTAATACTAAAATACAGAAAATATTATTCTTTTTTTTTATGACAAGAACAAAACATTCATCTTTAGCTTTTAAAGAATAATGTGTTAATGGTATCTTGATGTTGGAGTTGGGAAACCTAAAGTTTCATAAGGCCCCATTTTTATTTAAAAAAAAGTTTCCAGAAGTGGGCAGCTTCTGCACATCTCAATGAATTGAAGGCACCATGAAAGCATTATTGTAATCAGCATAAATTGTTGAAAGAACCACACTTCAATAACTAGCTGTTAGAACAAAGGAACCCAAGACCTTACAAGACTCCCCATTCAAAGTAACCCTTCAAATATGAGACTCCTGACAAGTAGCTAATACTTCTTTCGGTCCTAAATATAAAACGGAGTTGGTATTTTTAGAGATATTAAGAAAGCTAATTAAATTAATTTAAAATATTTATATTTGTCATTTTTTTTTTCAAATTATTTTGCTTTACTTATAAACTAATATAAAATCTAAAGATATACAATATATGAAATGATTAAGTAATTTATTTAGGTTTCTCAATCTCTCTAAAAAAATTAACTTTGTTTTATATTTAGGACTGGAAGGAATATTAATATATATATATATATTTTAAATGTCTAGTCTATATATATAAGTTAGGCGTGATGCGACCCCTAATGTGCAAACTAGCTTGATTTAGATTTAACCTTGCTTATTCCACTAGCAATATAACAAGCACTTCCAGTGAATTAAATAATAATTCCATTTTTTGTGCTTAAACCAACTATTTCTACAGTACATATTAGTATTTTTATTTGATTCTTCTTCTAAATCTTTTTAATTTTGTATATATACTCTCAATGATGATGGCAGGGAGCGAGCAATATTATGCACCTACTACTGGAGTAGCAAATCGCCAAAATGACTGGCTATACGTGGAGCCCATTGTGCTATCATCCTCGTATATATCTCAAGTACGTCAAAAGTAACGAAACTTTTTTAAAACAAAAAAATCTATGTTCGATAGGAACAACGGAAAAAAGATTAATGGATCATTGAATCAGTTGAGCCAATGGTTTTATAGTTCAATGGTCGAATCATATTCTGACCATGGTGATAAATTAAAAATGAATCTCAAATAATATATATTTAAAATAAAGTTCAAAGGAAACTAAATAAGTATAGAGTAAAAGAAGAGGCAATATTGATAAATCTTCCTTAGTTTTGCGGCATTATTATTCAAGAAGAGATACGTGCGTTGTTGGAAATTGTGAGTTAAAATAAGTCAACTCGTTTGTTCAATGAAGGTAACGTAATCATGTTTTCCGCCCATACATACATAGTAACGTAGAAGAGAGACCCCGTAATAAATCACTGCCAAAATCATTCTAGATTATTGCATAATACATGCATATGGTGCAGGCTTCTTGAACCCGGACCGGACCGGCCGGTCCAGCCCGAAAACTGGCGAACCGTCCGGTAAACCGGTCCGGTCCGGGTTCATATTTTTTTTTAAAAAAAAAATTTTAATTTTTCCTTTAGAATTTCATACTTTAAGTCTAAAATTTTCATTTTTTCACCGGTTTGGTCCCAATTTGGCCCCAGTTTGACCCACAGACCCTTAACCCAGTAACCCGATCGGTTCAATGCCTGGTCCGAGTTTTAATACCTTGATATAGTGAAATGAATATGTTACATATTTTTTTTATACCTTTATTGGAATTATATTTTAAACATTCGTCAAACAATGAATCTCTTCTTCATATTTATCTAAAAATACTAAAATAGAATGATTTCTACTGTTAGGCTAACACTGTGCTTCTTATTTTTTTTTCCCTAATGAAAATGTCCAATGCTTGTTTCAAGCAAGGGGGCCTCGTAATTGAAAAAAACGAGCCTGTGATTCCCGTGTGTTGCACGGAGAGATTTTACATACTGATACATTTTCTCTTTTTTTCATACTTAATAGGTTATACTATTTTACTTGAGGGATAAATAATTACTGTTACATCATATTGAATAATATTATTTATTACAATAGTGAATTTAAGACATTAATCTATGCATAATATGACAACGGTTATTTCTACACTTTATTCTACCATGACAGCAAATGAATGGAGATTCTTGTGCAATGATTTTGGCTTCCATATTTTTTCACTATCATCACTTCAAAGTATGACAACATGGTCAGATCCTCCAGTCACAAAGCAGGCATCTTCCCACGGCACAAAAAATATGCTATTTATGATACCTTTAGATTGAGGCTTGTCCTCTTAGAAATTCACACCTTCTCTCTGACCAAAAAAAGAAACACAAATATAATATAGATTTCAATCAGTTAACCTGATTCCAAAGTACGATTTACAGGCCATGTTGCTTCAGTTAGTATTAATTAAATATTGATAATAAGCCTTACCCCATGTCTTCTGTTCGGATTTATAACTGATTTGAAATTCTCCCGCATCAGCAGTGTAAACTGAATACAGGCTACTTCCATCCGGATGCCAAGCTATATCTTCTAGCCATATCCTCTGTTCTGGGGATACACAATCAGTAGAGCTAAGCGAAGACACTCCTGATCTATAGTTTAAGATGGAGAAAATAAATATGAAAGATAGGTAAGATTTTTAAAATATTTATAAGTATTAAAAAATCTATTACTTATGCAAAACTTCATTTATTGTGACGAAAAAACTGTCACTCAGAACTAACCAAGAAATCAAAAGTCCCTATAATGCGTCCAGAGAGAATATGAAAATAGATAGCTCAATGCCCGTATGTAGATGGCTAAAGAAACTTTTCATAAACCAAGCAACAAAATCCAACTTCTACAAAATGTGTCCATAAAAACGTTTTAATAACTAAAAACGTTGTCATTTGTCAAAACTTACCATTCATTGGACTTATTGATGCATATTGTAATCATATAACGCGAGATCATATATTAATTGACGTTATAAAGCTAAGATTCAACTAAAATATAGGACACACTAAGAGAGCTACAAAAAGAAAGATAAATAAATTATAAGGCATATCCTTTAGACTGAATGCGCCACAACTTAACCACTTCATCCAAAGCACTGAAAGCATTCTCAAAAACAGCAAAAGTCAGACGCCGTTTTTGGGGGAAATAGAACGCCTTAAACTTTATTTATATTTGCATTAGACCTGAGAATAAAAAGAGCTATCACATCCAAAAAGAAAAACCCATACTTTCATATAAAGCTTGCAAGCAAAGCATTCTATGATTTCTATGTCACATAAGTTTGCTAACTATTGTTTCTAAATAAAGGTAAAAAATCAAGGACAGCTGTAAATGAATCAATAGTACTTTGATAAGAAATGCTAAACAGTTGAGTAGGTAATGAAATGACGAATGATTTATAGGCTAAAGCTATTGACTTCTTGTAGAGTTTTTGACCATTTGAAATGGATGAAGAAAAGTTAAGAACATGTTAGTTCAACGTATTGTAACACAGACAAAAGTACTTAAATATGTTCCATCACCATCCAATTCACTCATCCATAAGTCAGTCAAGTAGACCTTTAATATAACTTTGATAAACATGATTTGCTGTTAAAAAATCAAACAGAAACAAATACCCATAAATATTGCATTAGTTTCTTATTCTTATTGCCCAATTCTAATTATTCGTAAATACATGCATATATGTGTTATTGAGCAAAAAAAAACCCACTTGACTATAACATGTTTGGCAGTTAAATACTGATAAAAATGAGCAGCATTTACAATTTAATTTAATGATATCATATCTCATTACCCTTGTTTTTGGGGATGCTCTCAGTACTTTGGATGGAGTGGTTAAGTTGTGGCACATTTACAATTAAATTTAAGCAGGATTTCAAGCAATATAATTGTAAGATATGCACTTGTTGGAAAAGATGAGAGAAGCAGCTAAAAAACATGTAGCTGGCTGAAATGACACTATAATTCAGATAAAAAATCTTTCCTAAATCTGCATTCACACTTTGTCCTCTTCTGACATCACCCTTTGCCCTCTTTCCTAGGCTTTTCTTGGGAAATAGGAGAAGCAGTTGAACAGAAATGCCTAGCTGGCTAAAACTTGACAAATGTTCAAAAAAAAGAGAGGATTCTGCACTAAATCTTCACTCACACTCCATGATCTTTAGACACCGACCCTCTACAGCTCTAGATTGAAAGCATAGGTGTCAAAAGTAAAAATTTGAAGGCACATGATAATGCAAAAGAAAGGTCATTTCATTAAATGCCAAAACATTTACAAACTCATTACCCTCATGTTCTTACTTCTGCACATTGCACCTGTTTAGCAAATAACCCAGAGACTTTCACGACCCAGCAAGAAAACCAGTAGCCAATTTTAGTTACAGCCTTGACCCTGGAAAATATCAAGTGGAAGAGGGAAATGCCAGAAATTATATGGCTAAATTGATCCAACTATGCCAAAATGAGAAATAACTCCAACAAACGTAAAGCAACAAACTCTAACTTTCTTTCGTTTCAAAAAAAAAAACCTTAAACTTTCTTATTTAATTTAATAGGATATTAAATGTACTACACAGTAGGGTGCAAAAAAGTCTCGAAGTACTGTAATAAACTCTCCATGTTAAATTGTTCATATAGAATAACGAAGCATAAAAACTTCAGTTTTAGTAAGCAATTCCAAATCTATCGTAATATTAATTATAGATCTCAGACTTTGGCCACAAGATAAGACATGAGTCAAAAAATACTGGAAGAGTAATTAATACCTGTCATCAGTTCTCAGGCTTCAGCAATCATATGGTGTCATTAACTGAATTATAGATATCATTCATTTTTCAAATACCTGTCATTAGTTCTCATTCTTCAGTAGGGGTTAATAAGATGATTTAAAAATTAGTAATGAAGAGCATTTGGTTCATGTCTTATAAAAAAAGAAAAAAGAAAAACAGCAACTGAAGCATGTCTTTGATAATGAATCATATCTTACAATGAGACAGCAACAAATGCTTAAAAGAAATGGGTTTCTATCTCCTCTTTTTTCCACCTGTAGCAGCTACCATGGAAAGGGGGCAAAAGAATGTTTGCACTGTTTCTCATGATTTATTGCTAAGCTGAGTTTGAGAAAATATAGAACAACAATCCAAACTTTGAATAAAGATCCCACTGGGATAAGAAATGTACACAGTAGTTGTATCCCAACAATGATCAAAAGATTAAACCTTCATTCATTGAAAAAAAATAAGAAGAGAAAAGCTCTCCTCAAAAGAATACCACCTACATTATTGCCACTTACCACACCAAGACAATTTTAAATCCATACATATCCCGCTTTGTTTTTTTGTCATCTTAATTAATCCTTAGCAAGTTACAAAGCACAACTATACAGTTGATAATAGAACAAAGCTAGCAAGATAAACTATACCTACTACAGCAACCTCAGTAAAAAGATAATATGCATAGTACAAAAATGGTAACAGAGTATATTTTTAATAGCACTTATAGGTAAGAAAGATTGAGGAACAGGTAAAAATATTTGTCAATCATATCAAGCTCAACAACTCCCAATGCAACAGAAAAGACAACCAAAGCTGAAATTATGTTCCCAAAGTTACTCCAACAACCACTTTTAAAAAGGACCATATATAAATACATACTCCTACGTGTGTATCTATGCAATTTCTATATAAATGAATAAATCTACAGATTTAGAGTAGGTGAAAAAACCTATACAACGCCTATAAAGCTTCGATAACATCATTGGCAAAAAAGGAAGAGAGAGATCAATATGAAAGAACTTAGCTTCAAAGGTTGTGAAAATATTTCATTTATGTGAGAACATAATCTCTAACCATAAGTGATGCAGAAAAATCTCATAGTTTTCTGTTAAAATTTTTTTGATAAAGGTCTATAAAAGATCACTCATCCACCTATATTGATTATAAAAACATTCAAAAAACTGCCCTAATAAAATCCTATCACTACTTCCTTCAATGTCAAAGGCTTATGCATGGGCAAACATAATTGAACAATACTTTTTTACCCTCATGACTGGTCTTGCTTTCTCCAAGTGATCTTGTGTGATACTCTTTTTTTTGGGTATCTTCTAACCTTTCCTTGCAATGTTTCTTATAATTCTCCATTAGGAAATATTCCTTTAGGAAAACTTGTAACAAAAAATGACACCTTACCTTCAACTGTCGCCCACTATTTGGCAAGACATGCTTGCCATGTGAATTATATATTGATATTATTATCATGGTTTCTAAGATATCAAATGCTAATCCTTTACATCACTTAGTGCACTTCTATATTAGTTTTCTTGCTTTCCTGATAGGACCTTTACCACATTTTATTGAGTAGGAACTGAACCAAAAAAAAGATGCTTTTCTTTCTTTTTTCCTTGCTTTTAGCTCCATATGAGTAGAAACTATTGGAAATATTCACAGATAGCAGAATACTCACATAGTCATCATCAAAAATAAATGATTACTGATGTAAAAAAATAGATACTGTAACTATTCATACTTACTACAGCATGGAGCTACTGCACCACCTACTTCCATAGCCATAATCTGAGAAGGTACACCAAAATGATAGATATTAGCTACTGCACCACCTACTTCCTTAGCCATAATGCTTAGAAGGTGCACCAAAATGATAGATATTATAGCTTGTGCTGCATTGGACACAAATCAAGGAAAAAATCTTGATCAGTACGCATAGAATGACAGGAATTAAAGATATACTCAGTTAAACCATGCAGAATTACCTATTCCCCCGAACTATTAGCAAAAATAATTGCCCTTCATTCAATCTACTTTATCTTTGCTATTTGGTATTGGCCATGTTAAGATGAATAACGGTATCATAATATAAAGTCATATAAAACAAATGAAATATTTAAACACAAATGGAAATAACTTCATATAATAAAGAGATAACTTAATTTACCTGCTACAATAGAGAACAAACTTGAACCCTAAACAAACAAACAGAGTTATGTTCATTTTTAGGATAGAGAACACATTTCCTGACCACTAAGAAAGTATGGTATGACTTGACTTATAATGCCTAATCCTCCTAATTATAAAAGAAACTTTAAGTGCAACAAAGACTAATAAGGTCCTATTTTCATATTGGATAGCATTGCGGACTCATCATAGAACAGAGCTCATGCTTCAAAAACTAAAAACTCATTTGGGTATTGATCCCAACAATTGCATGCAATAAGTATTAGGCTATTGATTTGGGTATTGATTCCAACAACTTGATAAAGCAAGTTATAAGAAGAAAAGTATACTAAATTCATAAATGGAACCAAGGTTTGCTCCAGAAAAAGAGAAGACTGAAATTTTTTTCTTTTTAGCAAAAGAGAAGATTGAAATTATAAAACGAAGTTTATAAAAAGAGAAGAAGAAAAATAAACCCATAATAAATTTAATCCAACATCACATCAATGAACAAAAATGAAATCCAGCACCAGTGATTGTTATTATGAAGCCTCTTCAACCCATGAATTAGTCAGTGTAAGATAAAGAAATATTCTTCAAACAACCTACAAGAAAAGAAATGAATACAATGGAATTGAAGTTGGATATATACAATTACCTATGGCACTGGCATCTACACTAAATGCCAACTGCATTCCCATTGACACAAACATTGGAGACAAACGACATGCCCAACGAAAGACAACTCCAACAATCATTTATGACACGAATGAACCTTGTAACTCCCAATGCACATATGAATAATTCATGTCGGAAGCAAATACACTGTGTGTGAAACAGTAAAGTAATTTGATGATGAGTTGGCTTGTGTACCAGTTTTGGATTGGCAGACCACTAATAGAGTCTCTCCCAATATAATGAGCAGCAATCCCCATCTCTGCAATTAAATCCATCATATGCAAGTCCTTCACATCATGCTGGAGTGCATATTCAAGCGACTTCCCATCAATGATTAGAGATAATGCCTCAGTTTTCATCTGTAGTTCATAAGCAATGCCTTCCCATCCTTTATCTGACCAACAACAGTTGCCTTAATTGCCTGTTAAATCAGTTAGATCACAAGAAATCATTTAATATCTCAATGTCAGAAGTTCAATAGACAAAAAGAGTATATATGATCATCTCATGCATGAAGATATTAATGATAGGGATGAAAGAATTGGATTAGGTTAAACCTTTGAGGAATATCAAAATTGGATTATATTTTTATTTAAAGTGGCTGATAAGGAAACAACAAATCATCTTTAACCCAACAAATCATTTTGATATTCTAGGCAATAAAGAAAGAAAAATATAAAATGGAGACGGAGAGCAACAGTAGAAAAGGTGTATGGAAAGGATTTGACAATTAATTGGTAGTTTATTCAAAAAAATATAGAGTAATAGGAGGGAAACTCAAGATCCAAATTAGTTTATCTCTTGTATATGCTTTCAAAAAAGCAACCCTCATAGCTATTGATTTTTAACTTTTCTGCTGTATCAGAAGAATCTTGTTCCATCAGACATAATCTTTCCCCTTACCCAATGGGCAAAAGCTAAGATAAAGTTTTAAACAGATTAGAGAGAAGACATCAATTGGTAAAAGATAGCTCAGTGAATGGCTCGCAAATCACTATGAAGCTTCACACAAATATGCATGGTGCTTTCCTTCACTGGAGACTAACCAAGCAACAAAACAAACTGAAAGCAACCTTTACAACAAAACTTGAATCAAATCATAATAGCTGTTTCAACAGACCACCCATTAGACTTCACACAACATAAATAAAGCATTTCCATATACATGAAAGTAAAAAGACCTTGTTTTCCTCCTCAAGCAAAATCTGAGTGAAAACCAAGACAATCCAAAGGAAACCAAACATAAAATTGGATTATAGAATGCAACACTACCCTCATTCTTGAGCAGAGTTTATGTCACTTGAGTAGCGTACCCTTGACCTTATTGCATCTTCGCCTGCACAAACCAAGTAAAATAAAAAATTAAAACGGGGGACATGATTCATAGAAACGAAAGATGCATAATATTGAGACAGAGTAATGGCATATAAAATTATAAATTACAGTCATGATATGGTCTGGATCAGGGATATATAATCTGGCAAGGCAAAAATATCCATCATTTTCACAATTTAAAAGAAAAGCTAAATATTGAGACAGAGTAATGGAATACAAAATGTGTAAACAATAAGCAAAGAAATTGAGTTATAAATAATCTACATATAAGTTACCAATTTTAAGAAATGGGAGAAGAGAGAACGGAGTGACCGCGAGAAGCCATAGAAATGGTATCACGCCTCAACCTCTCATGTCGCTTTGAAAGTGTTTCGCTATTAGATCTCAGAGGTGCAGCAAACATCTCAGTGAGCGATTATAAGAAAAGGGGGGGATCCATTTATCAATGGGTTGCGATCTCTGGCCAAAGAAGAAAATAAAGCACCAGAAGCAGAAATCATTGACAATAGATCTCATTTTCATTTTAAAGAAGAGAAGGTAGAGTGTGATACCAGCTCCCTTAGAAGTGCCTCCGTGAATGAGCATGAGGGCGACCATGAGAGGTTGAGGCGTGGAGGACGAAGCTTTTGCTGCCACGAAATAATTCTGAGTAAGGAAACGTAGAGTGTATCTCAGATCCACAGGAGATAACGCCAGAAATGAAGCAAGCAAAACCAATGACTGTCAAAATCAACTTCAACACAGTGTTTCCAACTGTATTATGTGGCTTATTCTTTTCTAGAGAACTTATGTGAAAGGGAAATCAAACCTTATAGGAGTTGTTCCAAGCTTTCCAGCTCCTTCAGCGTTCCTTCTTGCTGGACATCTCAGTTTCTTCGCTCTTCTCTTGATCTTTCTTAGTCGCAGAAGGGGATCAAATATGTACCGGCGGCTGGGTATGGGATGAAGTTCTGGAGAGAGAAAGGAAAGAGAAATATCGAAAGCTAATGAGGGAAGGTCAAAACGCAAAACCTAATTTCAGATGATGATTAGAAAGGGAAGAGAAATTTATTATATATTGATGATGATTAGAAAGCACGGAAAATACCAGTGAAGCCGATTGCGTCTTTTGTTGAACAATATTTGGGTCACGTGGGCTGCCCCAGTCCATTTCAACCGATGGGTACGGAAACCATAACTCGGCCCACACTTGGGGAGTGGATCACTAGTTTTATTTTTACTTTTATTTTTGACGAAGGGCATGTGCTTTATTATTCAATAAATTATTTATGGTTAATAGTACTTCATGCTTATCTGGAAAGCTAAGAAAAATGCCTTTTTAAACATTTTTTGACGAGCTAATATAAAACTCCTTACACACACTTATATTTAATAAATCATAAAAACACTTATAAAAACACACTTCACTTCTCACACACAAGTAGAGTGATCCATTTGTCTCTCATGGACGTCATATCCCTATTTTTACTTTTACTGGATATCATATCATATGATCATACATGCTTTGATATGTGTGTGTATATATATAGCTTTAATTCAATGTCATAAATCCTATACTAAAAAAACAGTGTTTTCGTGGCAGTCATTTTTATTGCAGTGCTATATATCCCAATTTTACTTATCTCTCTCCCCACCATAATCAAATTTTAGGCCAAAGATTCTCAAGTGATATTCAATTTAATCAATTTCATTAATTAATTAATTATTTATTTTCATAAATTGTTCCAAATTCATTTTTTTTTAAAAATAATCCAACATCAAATAGTATAAGGGCAAATTGGGGTTGATCAATCTTTGAGCCGGAAATTCTCATTATTACTTACCCAACCCTAAAAATTATCTTGTATAACAAGCTATTGGATCACTATTTCAGAGGGAAATGTATGCTTTTACAACAATACACAAGAAATACTAATAACAATAAATCAAAACTAAATGATATTGCTCCAATCGCACAGACACAGACCACCACCACACTTGAATATTTTTCATTTGTAATACTAGAACACACCCCAAACACAGTGGGTATGTATATAAAATTAAAATGGAAACATTGTCCAGTGATTATATATGACGCTACTAGTTGACGGGGTTCGTATGTCATTAGTATATTATACATTACGAGTCCTCAAGCGTTATTTTCCTCGCTTATTATAAGTAATAACTAGAGGTATAGAACACGAGATGAAAGCCTAGGCTTAATAACAGCTTCAAGTGGTTGTTTTTTGAAACAAGTAAGCGTGGCAATTTCCTCCATGTTCACGTCCCCCTCCTTCATATGATCCGGCAAGCTCCATGAAAAGCCATGCACCAAATTGGCCAAACTTACGTGAACAACCTTAAGAGCAAGAGGATAACCAGGACATATCCTTCTTCCGGCCCCAAATGGCAATAACTCAAAGTGGTGTCCTTTCACATCAATGTCCTTACAAATGAACCTCTCTGGCTTAAACTCGTTAGGGTTTTCCCATATTGCAGGGTCTCTGCCTATTGCCCACACATTAACGATCACTTGGGTCCCTTCTGGGATGTCAAACCCCAAAACTTTGGTGTCACCATTTGTGGCTACCTTTGGAGGCAACACAGTTGCCGGAGGGTGCAATCTCATTGACTCTTTGATAATGGCTTCAATATAAGGCAAGTTGGCCATGTCTTTTTCTTCCACCCACTTCTCTCTTCCGATCACTCTGTCTAACTCTTCTGTGGCCTTCCTTAAGGTTTCTGGGTTCTTCAACATCTCTGACATTGCCCATTCTACAATTACATTGGAGGTATCCATTGCAGCTATCACAAGGTCCTGAGAAGTACATACAAAACATGTTACTATCTAACTTGTTGTGAGTACGTACTTGAAATACTTGACTAGGGAAACTAGAAAAAGGATCAAACTAAAGTGGAAAGAAGCAAAATTGAATATATACACAGGTATACCTGAGTTATTGCTTTGACACGGTGCCTTTCAAGCTTGACCTCAAGAGTGGGGTCTTCAGCAAGCTTTAAAAGTACATCCACCATGTCTTTGGTCACATAATTCTCAACCCCTTTTCTTCTCTCTTCATGTTCATTCAACACATGTTCCAGAAACCTATCAAACTTGGCACTAAAATCCTTCATTCTCTTTGTGTAACCCTGCAAGTCCAAGAAATTGAGCCAAGGGATCAGATCCCCAATATTCAAAAATGAGTTGAGCAAGAAATACTCGTCCACCAGGTCCCTGAACTCTTCCCAGCTGATAAAGCCACTCTGATCTTTCTCCACATACTTCTTCCCCAGAACCATGCGGCTTATAATATTTAGGTTTAAAGCATAAAGGTAATCTTTCAGTAGCACCGGTTTGCCCGAAGAAATGAAAAGTTCATTCAACATATTTTTCATCTCTTCCTTTCTGATATACTCATTGGATTCTATGCTTTTCCCAGACAATAGTTGTGTGAAGCATATCTTGCGGGCTTGGCGCCAGTGTGGGCCGTAGGGGGCCCAAAGAATATCGGAGTAATGGTAGGTTGTGTACTTTCCGGCGGTGGTTTTTGGTCGCGATGAGAAGGTTTTGCCGTGGGTTTTGAGGAAGGCTTTAGCGCCGTCGGCGGAGGACACAACGACGACGTGTTTTAAGCCCAACGTGAGGTGCATGATGGGTCCATATTTTTGGGAGAGTTGATGTAAGGAGTGGTGAGGAATAGGGCCCATACGGTTGAGGTTTCCGATGATAGGACATGGTTTTGGTCCCGGCGGCAGGTTATATCGGCGGCAGTGGAAATGCCGGAAGAGAAGGCGGAGGAAGAGGAAGGGGATAAAGATAGCAAGCCATGGTGCCAAGTTCATTGCCATAGCTCAGTTGGTGGGGTTTGTGATATGAGAAGCCAAGTTTGCATGGCTGAGAACCAGAGAAAGGCATATTATATATAGGCGGAAAGACTTGAAAGTACCAGTGAACTCTACAGTGAGTGCCATTCATGCTATTCATGGTTAGGGGAAAATTGTCATTTCACTTCCTCAGCGAAGCCCCCCAAAAGAACTTTGGTTCCAATAAATACTTAATTGAAAGCTTGGGCCTGTCTAACAAATAACTCTATTTTTTGGTACTTCTTTCGAACTTTCCCAACAAGAAATTAGATGACGATGCTCAAATCACGCCACACTCTAACAATATATATAATTGAATCCAATACCCAATATAGAGAGAGCAGAGAGAGTTGAAATATTGTGGTATATCTTTGGATTAGCTGTAAATATTATTTTTCTGACCAGATTTATAATATACTATATAAATTTATGAGGAGAGTTTTATTATGACTAACATAAACAAAAACGTACTTCTCAATGTAAATTCAAACATGTCTGTACTATTAGCAAGTACAGCTCTCTTGTTTAGCTTTTATAGATGCCGGCAAACAATCAAGTGACTTTTTTTTTTTATAGTAAAATACTCTCTCTGACCCTGTGTTACTTCAATTATAAAGACTTCCCCTAACTTTTGAAAACCATATAAACTTCTTTTATATATTTGTTATATTATTTTCAACCATCCGAACTGCTTGTTGATGGTCAAGTTTGATTCTTAAATTTTATTTTGACCAAAATACACCTTTTTGACATATGAACTATTTAAAGACTTATTTTGCCAAAATAAAATTTTAATTATATTTTTTCAAGCCTTTTAATATATTATAAAATATATTAATTTTGATTTTTACCACGTTTATTGAAATTTATTTATTTTAATTTCTTAAATAGCTACAGTTTTCATATTCCCAGAGGTAACCCTCTTCCCATAGCTGATTCTGCCATCTATCTCCACCCTGGGATCAGTCTCCAGAATAATAGGATAAAAGAGTAATGATAATTGTCCATGAAGGACGAAAAATTGGGCAATAATAATGCATATAGATTTTATTGGCTCCCACAATAATTGTCGAACTGAGACTTCAGCTCCAACTACCATAATAGGAAAAAAGAATAATGATAATTGTCCATGAAGGACGAAAAATTGGGCAATAATAATGCATTTAGATTTTATTGGCTCCCACAAAAATTGTCCAACTGAGACTTCAGCTCCAACTACCATAATAGGAAAAAAGAGTAATGATAATTGTCCATGAAGGACGAAAAATTGGGCAATAATAATGCATTTAGATTTTATTGGCTCCCACAAAAATTGTCGAACTGAGACTTCAGCTCCAACTTCCATAATAGGAAAAAAGAGTAATAATAATTGTCCATGAAGGACAAAAAATTGGGCAATAATAATGCATTTAGGTTTTATTGGCTCCCACAATAATTATCGAACTGAGACTTCAGCTCCAACTACCAAGTACCAAATTGATGAATCCTTTTCAAAACGTGCTTTGATTAAATATTGGTCACACCAATAATTTAAAAGTTGGATTGGATGTCGAGTTAGAAATGAGTTAGAAATGCCAGTGGGTATAGTTAAAACGGTTAGATCGGTCGGATTGTCTGGTTGAGCTAGTACATAATAATTAAATAAAAATAATTATATGTATATATAATAATTTGTCAATTTATGTGTATATAAAAGATCATATTTACATCAAATTCCTTATATCTATACTATCAAGTTCTATTATTGCATATTACCATATGTCCTATTAAAGAACTTGACAAAATGAATATAAAGAATTTGATATAAGTATTTTCTTATATAATAATATATTAAATTTTGGATAACAGATAAATAAAATTAGATATAGAAGAAATTAATTCAAATTAAATGAAATACATAAGATCTTTAATACTTATCCTTTAGTTGGCAACAAAAAAAAATACTTATCCTTTAATTTGTTTGACGAAAATAGAAAAAACTATTTATTAAGAACTTCAAAAATAATAAAAGGATTTTCATTAAAACTAAATTTTTTTAAAGAATTATTAGCTGGCTTGCGTTGTGCAGACTACCAAAGCGGGCAGACCTTCCTCTTCAGTCCCGACTCATGATGAAAAGTCTCAGACTCAGTGACTTCCTTTTTCTCTCTCAACAATAGAATTAGCCTTGCACTTCTCTATCACACAACAAAATAAAATATCTACAGACTAGGTAGTCTAGTACTTGTTACATTTCACAAACTTAATTGGTCGCTTAGTTTTGAAGTTAAATTCAATTAAATTGTGTGGTACATATTAACATGTCACCTCATAAAAAAAATCTGTTTTGTCATATTATATAAAGAACGCAGGAGGTAGAGACACTGCATGTGACACTAAAATACAAAACATGATATTCTTTCTTTATTTTTTTTAATTTCTAGAAAAAATGATTAAAAATAGTAATTTTTTCTATCTCTAGAAAATTTTCTTTCCTCTCGTACTCGCTGCCCTCTATTTTTTCTCCATCTAAGTAAAGATTTAAAGGATTGTGTTGCTCATGGTACTAGCTGTTGGAGTTGGGGAAATCAAAATTTTCAGCCTCTACATGTAACTCTCTACAATTGGCCATCCTCAATGAAAGCATCATATAAGCATCAATATAATAGGTATAAGAGCATGTTTGGTTTGCGTTTGGCACAGGCAATCATGCAATTTGGGGAAAAAATTGCACTACTCACTGAGAATGACTTGTATGGATATGTTTGGTATCAAGATTTGGAAGATGGGTTTATTCAGGTTATTTGCTTTTTTTTTTTAAGCTTGCTTTTGTAGCTTTTGGAATACATCGATTGGCTTTTTACCTTTATTTGTGCATTTATTACCATTTAAAATTATCACCTACCAATTTATTCTCTCTCTTCTCCATCTTTTCTCTTCTAATTTCTGAGACCCTCACTCGACTGTGATCATTCTCAGAATCTAAGATTCGGCGATTTTACAAAAATCTCTTCTCATCGTCTTAGATTCGGGCAATGAACCAGAAACTGATAGAGACGGGACCGGCGATGAAGCAGAGGAGGACGCATAGCTGAGATCTGTGGCCTCCAGACTTTGGTGGTGCTACGATTCTGCGACGGAGCAGAGGAGAAGGCATTTTGCCAAAGACAAGGAGAAGGTTGTAGATTTCGGCGAAGGCGAGGGCAAGAGACCAAGAGTTCTTTCCTTCGTTGCTGCAATTATAGTGCCATCAGATAGTAGTCCCTGCATCAGTAAAAGTGTATATATGTTTTCTCAGAAGCATTCTAAAGTCTAAACATCAAAATAAGGATTAATAAAACTTAGATAAGTCTAATGCTAGTTCATCAGTAAAAGTATATATATGTTTTCTCATGTCGAATGATGAGATAGAGAGATATAAAGAGTGGTAGGTTCCACCTATTATATATATGTCAGAATCATAAACATATCTATCTCTCTCGTTCTACGGTTGCACATATAAGTAGAAAGGGTATTGCTCCATAATCTTCATTTGTATAAATTAATTTATTTGCTTGCCTCACAGTGTATTGTATGAATAACTACATCTTCAACAACTGTGTAATTGGCATTAACGATATCTGCTCCTTCTTCATGACAAAGTTAAATGATATCAGCAGCATTGATTTTCTCTGATCTCAAACCATAGTGCTGATTTTGATGATTTCTTAATCACTTTTCTATGTTTGGAAAAATTTGACCTTTGATTATGAATTGCAATTAGGTTGTCCTTCTTCTCCTTCATTCTCTTGAACCATATATAGTTCAATTAAATATTTGTTTAGAAGAATATGTATAGCTAGCGATATTGATCAAGAAAATATAGTAAATTTGAAATCTTGGGCTTGCTGTGCATACATCATGAATGAAGTGCAAATTTGAAAGTCAACAAAAATCGCTTATAATTTCATCCATATCAAATGCTACCATAATCCATTTTATTTCAGATCTAACTTTATTTTTTCCTGAGCTTTGAGCTTGGTTCTGTAGAACTCGGTGCTGATTTTATTTTTTTCCTGAGCTTGGTTCTATTTTTCTGTCATTGTCTATAAATTATTAGCTTCCTTAAACCTATAATTTAAGTTATCATTTTGTACAAGTTTTCTTGAGCTTGGTTCTGTTTTTCTATCATTGTCTAGAAATTATTAGCTTCCTTGAACCTATAATTTAAGTTATCATTCTGTATAGCTTCCTTGAACATATAATTTAAGGTTATCAACAGATCCTCAAACTGAGTTGGATAGATATATTGCAACTCACTTAAAAGATGAAGTCCCTTCAACAATTGAGTTTGACATACAGTTATGGTGGAAAGCTAATTCTGAAAAATACAAAATTCTATCCCATATGGCACAAGATGTATTAGCTATGCCGGTTTCCACTGTGGCTTCTGAGTCTGCCTTTAGTACAAGAGGACGTGTGGTTGATCATTATAGGAGCTCTCTGTCTCCTAAAATGACAGAAGCATTGATTTGTAGCCAAAATTGGCTACAATCTCGGTAATCTCTCTCTGAATTTATTGAAAAGCTTTGTGAGTTTGATAATTTTGATGAGACAAAAAATGCCATACAGCTTGCAAGTAAGCTTTTATTTTGAAGTTCATAAATTCACACACACACACACACCTACCTGGACACATATATTATTTCATAATTTGTAATGTAATTGTTCTTTTATTTTTTTTTCCCTTGATACTGCACTTGGAGAAGGGAGAATGTAATAGGTATGGCTGGATGATGGTGATTGAATGATGATTTTACAAGAATGAGTTGCTAAGTAAGTAATTTGCAACCTTTAAAAATTTTGTAAATATAAATTTCCTTGTACATAATCACACACTTTCTTCTTTGCTTACTTGTAAGTAATTCCAACTGCTTCATCCTTTTGTTAGTTTTGGGGGATTGATGGAACTACTTGCACAACTACAAGGCTTTAATTATAATTTCTTGATGCCTTGTTTTTAATGGATTGTCGATGTTATTTAATTATTTTATTATATGTATTTAAGTCACCAGTGGAGGATTCCCCTACTCAATGAGAGTTCGGGTGTTGACTTATTTACTTCTTTATTAGTTTTTATTTACCTTTGATGTGTTCTGGATTAAATTTTTCTCTGGTTTTTGTCTTGACAGTTCTTTACTATGTTGTATTGCTTTGGCTGATAATGGAAGTTACCTTTGATAAAAAAAAGACATGTGGTAGTCTTTACTCTTTTTAACTTCAAGACTTAAATTATAGACTTATTTTGGAATGTTCCATATGTAGAATTATGGTTGTGCCTCCTTTTGATGTAGAATGGGAGCTGTTAGCTTTGAAATTATTAGAAATTTGAATTTTGCTTTGATTGTTATGGAAATTTGTTTTCTTCCAAGGTTGCTTCAAAATTGGGCTAATAAGTATTGGGCAGGGCGAAGCCTGCGGTGCCCAGCCCGAAAATGTTTGGGCTTCTTGTTAACTCTCAAAAATTGATAATATTCCAGTATATTTTCTTCTACTTTTAACTATTTTTTGGATTCAAATTGAATATAGAAAGAGTTAATAGAAGAAAATGTGCATATCAGAGTAACAAGCTAAAGTTGAAGTAGAACAATATATTTGTGGGCTTTAGTTCAAAGGAAAAGTTAAAATTTATGCATCCTCTCTTTTGTAGGAGGATAGAGACAAGTTTGGAAGCTTTTAAAGGATTAAAGATCAAGAAGGTGGAAGATGGCAAGTCAAAAGCTAGCTCATAGGCCAAGAGGAAGTTGCTGTGTTGTTGGCTTCAGCTAACAATACATGTACTGAAGCCAATGGACTTTCTGTGCTATATGCTTCAGCACTTAGCGCTGTGCTGAAGCCAACAAGGACCAGAACTTACTGTGTCATATGCTTTAGCATACACATATGTGCCGAAGCATACGACAGACTACGCAACCATGCGTTTAACTTACTGAAACGTATGTGGAGGGTATTTAAGCAAGGGATAGGCTGAAATTAGGTCATTCTTCAGTTTTCAAGTGTTCCTAAGAGTTGGGTATGCTAGGGTTTTGCCCCTTGAAGAGTATTGAGCTTGGGTTGGAGTCTAGAAGCAATTTGGGGCTCAAATCCTTGGTTTTTCTCATTCCTCTTCTCTTTCTTTGTTAAGTTTTTGTAATGGCTGTAATTATTCTGCATAATTGTAGCTTTTTCATGACTTTGTGTAGCTAAACACCTCATTTTAGAGTTGTTTTGAACCCTTGTATGGATTAAGTACTCATTTTCCCCTTTATATTTGTGATTAATGAGGAGATTATGTTGATTTTACTCTTTAATTACTTAAAGCTTCTTGTTGATTGGCCACCAATAAGATTGTTGGGTTCACTTGATTAATGCTTGAGAGGGCTAGATTGGGTGTAGAACTTGAGTTAAATCGTGTGAGAGCTTGAAATTTGTGAATTGAATGGATAGCTTTGTTAATGAAGTAGAGATACACTCATTAGCCTCACATAGTCAAATAGGATTTGTAATGGAACTCAGGGTTTAATTAGTTAATTAAGAGATTAATGAATTAATTGAATTAAAAGCCTATTTGGAGACTTGAGAAAGCACTTATAGGTAAATTAGTATCCTTGACTAGCATAATCTTTCATTAAATAGCACATATTGGGAGAATTTAGTGAGTGCTTTTGAAATACAAGGGGGATAAGCAATCCTAAGCTTCATCCAATACTTGAATTCAAAGAATCATTTGCTTTTATAAATTTTAGTCTAAAGATAGCTTTGAATTTCTCTTTCACCTCAATCCACATGTTTGTGGTTAAACTTGATCAATCTTAAATGACTCCATTCAACCTAATTAAACACATGGTTACATTGGTTAGCTCGCTTTCTTCATAGTCCCTGTGGAACGATACTTTCTTTCTCATCACTTTATTACTTGTGACCCGTATGCCTGCGGAAGCTAAAAGGCGAACACTTCTACAGGGCAAAGTTGGGCTTGCAGCCCGATGATCCTTTGGGCAGGGCATTGGGCAAGGGCTTTGCCCTGCCCAGCCCTGCCCATGTACATCCCTAATCAATATAACAAAAATATATATGTTTGGTAGGAGCAACGAAAAAAGATTCAAGCAATCATGAATCAGTTGCGACACTGGTTCATAGTTCAATTCTCGAATCATATTCTGACCATGGTAATAAATTAAAAATGAATCTCAAATAATATATCTTTAAAAATGAATCATATCCCAAAATGTTCTTTTTAATTTCTTGAGTTCTTTCAATTTTTTTTATTTATCTTGTAAATGCCTTTATTAAAAATAAATCAAGTGTAGTATTGTTTTTTCACTTACAAAACTTTATTTCATTTTGATATAAAAGAATACGGTGAAATTTCAAAATTCTTTAGAGTTGACTGAAATGAATTTGCTTAAATAAGTATAGATTAAAAGAAGAGGCAATATTGATCAATCTTCCTTAGTTTTTATTAAAATCTTTCTTAGTTGGGCAGCATTATTATTAACAAGATCGGGAGAAAGAAAAAGAATCAATCAATATATATATAAATACACTCCCACCAACTTACTGTTCCTAAGGAACCAATGGTGGGATTTCCGCAATCTTATTTCAATTCCGGCTTAGCTATTTGCTCCTCACACACACACACACACTATAAAGTGCACATTGAATCAACGGCTCCTGCTTAAAGTGGCAATTTTTTATTCCTCATTCGTTCAGCCTAAGTCACGTAGGTCCGATGCATATCTCAATTCTCATGGTGCAATATCCAAACCTCTTGGCACATGTTTTAATATCCATATTCTAATTTCAAAAAGTCCCGCCTCTCCTATTTACCTTGATCTGTTTAAAGATCCAAACCTCACCGCTCACATCCTTCTCCTGCATCTTCTCCAACTATCTTCTTGCCCAGCATGCCGGTGTTGCACGTCAGACCAGTTGTGATCACTATTCCAGCCACAACTGATGTCCTTCAGACTATAAATCATCAAGCACTCACACGTTTGCATTACATATTGATGTGCCTTGTGTCTAATTGAACCCTCTTTTTTAATAATTATCCAAAACCGTAGGAGGCCTACGGATTCATCTACAGAAGTATGTGGATGTCATGTTGCTTGACAAAATGGCATCTTATAAACTGCATAGAACCCCTCACGGTTGTAAGATTTGTGAGTTACTTAATAAACATACATGGTTGCTAATTATTAGATATTGTCATTTGCAGATCACCCAAATTTGAATGAAAGCACAATACATATTAACTTAATGGAAATGCGGGGTTCCACATTTATGTTTTGGTTGTTCTCATGTATGTTTTTCATATAAACAATCTTTGTTGCTTTATTAGATATTGTCGTGTGCCAGTAGACAGAAACAATCCTCTGTTTTGTTGAGTAAGTGGTTGTTCAGCTAGTCCTTTTCGACCACACAATATGTTTATTTCATAACTTTAGTTCATGTATATTATTTCCTTTCATGTGATCCATTATCATTATAAACTAAATGCCTTTCAACATTTCATGCAGATGAGGCCAAAGCATTGCTTTCTCTTCAGTGCGGTTGCCAACGCTTTGGGCTTAGTCAGTATGACATTTACCCTCCCAATTTGAAATGTTTCACATGTATGTGGGATTTTCAACGTTCTTTGGTTCATACTGCCATGGGTCCAACAACAGGTGTATAGTGCACAATAACCCTGGTGGTTTTACTTTTGTCGTGTGTGTTAGGTTTATTCTTGATCTTTTGAAGCCTTCCTGTTTATTATGTAACTATTAAGATCCTCATGTTGCGTTACCTCATCATATGTCGTCCCAGCCTCTTTGCCAATGGCAGTGAGACTCTATTGCCTATTTTGTTAAATTCCATTACAACAGGTGAAATAGAGAGTACTGAGACTCTGTATCCTTGTAATGAAAAGGTGGACAAGGATAGGAGCTATATGCATAAGTAAGCATAACTGAATGCTATATTTACTTTAGCTTGTAGGCTTATAACAAAATGTTTGTATTTTCTAATACCATTTCTTATATCACAGAGCTGCTTCCTCACGATGGCAGGGAGTAAGGTCTTTGATAGTGCCTCGGATATTGACTTTGCTTCCACCCTATTTTGTGAAGATCCTATAGTGAAAGAACAATATGACTCCATTGCTGAATCTGTTTCTTTTACTCACAGTTTCGAATATGACCTCGAATCACTCTCCGACAACAGTGACGTTAAGCAAATCATGCTCACATCCTCCATTGGATTTATTTGATAATTGTTAATCTTGTGTCTTATATTTTAAATTCTCACTAGATATGTATGACTATTATTGCTGTGTTGAGGCCCTTCCATTTCACTATGCCCTTCTTTCAAATCCATGTAATGTTTATGCTTTTTATTGTTAACTCCTTCGTGATGTTGCTTTTTATTGCCCTACCCACGAGTATAAGTAAGGAATAAATTGTTTGGGCTTCAAGAAAAGTAAACATGTGCTGGTTCTTGAACCTCCATAATGACATAAAACGGATAAAAATGGGCCTCTATAACATGTGCCTTTTTAACTTCAACCCTACATTTTTCATAAACTTTGTTGGATAACGTAAGAAATAACTTCACATACTTACATAAAGCACTGGACATGACGCTATATTTCTAGATTCGTTACTAGAAATTGAAATTTAACTTAATAACTGCATTGTTAAACAATGCAACAGTCTTAACCTGTCCTTTCGTTGCCGCCGTTAACAAACCCCAGTTCATACCCTAGCCCCTCACTCTCCGGCAAGTTGACTTCTGTGCAATGCATTTCACCTTTAATAACTTCTTGTCGGTGATACACCATCCTTAAGTTCTACCTGTGAATATGAGGTCTGATTGGTGAAATCCTTATGTAAGCATGGCTCCACAAGTTCAAGAAAGTCATTTGTTTGTTATCACCATGCGCCCACTGCACACTCATGTAAGGAAAGTATGATTGTATTATCCTTCCATTTTCATATCTATAACGGTAGTCATGGTCATCTGCTAACTCCCACGCTGCATTTGTCATACTGTGATCCCTGATAGTGCCATATAAGCAGCGAAAAAGCGTGTACCTTGAACTATAGAAGTGATGAGTTCCTGGCATCACCCGCGACCTTTCAAATGTTGTTATGTTGACTTCTCCATCATCTGTGTTTAACTCTTCAATTACTCACAAGGCACCACAATATATACGAAGGCATATTACTTGTTCCCTCCAGTGACGAACTGTCCGGTCTAATTTGTTTTTTGAGTACTCAACGAACCCTGTCACGAAAGACATTAGAGGGCATAGAATATGTAAGCTCTCGAGTGATTCTCTTTTTTTTAATCTAGCGAACCCAGTGTTTTCGCTATTATATAATGTTTGCTGAAATTTGGATTAATTGGTTTCTATTCGTGCCTTATATCCAGCGGGTAATTGTATACTGTTTCTTGAGTACAACGAGCTTTCGCTCAGGTTATTGACTGATAGACAATTTATTTGCAGATTTTGTCGGCTGTGATTTAACACTAACATTTATTGGGACGGTAACCATACATATGATGGTTCAAGAGACAACATAGCCCTTACTTACCTATTTCTCAATGATTTGACAACCCCTTTTTGGTTTGATGTTTCACTTCGCTATTACTTAATGCTACCACATCCTGTTTTACTATACTTTTCCTTTTTTCCCATCATTATCATGATATATGTTGCATTTAAGTATTATATTGCCTTTGAAATAAATAAACCTACGTCCTATACACTCTCAATAATGATCTTCTACTGAGTCTATTAATTTAACTTTTCTTTGTATGGTCTGATACCTTGTTTGGCACGCTAAGCAAAACCTTGCAAAATCTATCATTTTGGTGTATTGTCTGTTCACATCCTCCCATTGCTCTGACTGTTTTCCAAAGATCATGCCTGCTATTTTGGATTGTTTGTTTCACATTTCTCTTTATCTTATGCCTTTGTAGACACCATTTCTCATAATATTTTAGCTCAAATACATTGTCAACTTGAATGCCTTCACGTTATTGTTAAGTTATGAGTCTGAAGTGGGGTTTGTTAGGTTTTGGTGACTTCATTATGTCCAACGGGTTCTTCTATAATGATGCCTTCAATACAACGTACATTCTTATGCTTTCCCTCTGTCATATTTAGTCGGCCCTAAAATCCTATATTTGAATTAATAACATGGACCTTGATAACAAGTTTCCTATATTTCAAGTTAGTGATTTGAGAGCCCTTCTTTGCTAACAAGTTTTCGTTTGCCCGTACTTAATGATTCCACATCCTGTTCTTTTCTTCATTTCTTTTTTTCCCATGATCATTATGTTCTTAGTTCCATTTACATATTAGACTGCCTTCCAATATGACAAATATACTTCCCATGGACTTACAATGATGACCTTCATCTGCTTCTATTTATTTCACTTGCCTTTGTATGTTCTAATCGTTGACTATTTGGCAAAGCTCATTCATGTGTATTTATATTGTCCATTTCACATTGGTCTTTATTTTAGGCCTTCCTGGACAACACTTCACATCATCTATAACTTGAAATATATTTGCAAACTTCAATGCCTTCATGTTACTGTTAAGTTAGGTAACCTGAAATGAGGTTCTTTAGGTTTAGGTGCCCTCATTATGTCCAGTGGATACTTGTATAATGATGCCTTCTATACAACCTCCATTCTTATGCTTTCCCTCCATCCATTTTATTCATCCCTTAAACCATATATATGAATTGACAATATGGCCCTTAGTATACTCTTTCTCAATTATTTGCCAACGCCAATTTGTTCTGCTATTTTAAACGCCTTTTACTTAATCCAACAATGTCCTCCTCTTTATCTCTTTTTCTTTTCCCATGAAGATTATGATTATTGTTCTATTTCACTATGACCTTCCCTTCAAATATCACAAAACCTCCGTGTCATACAGCTACCATGATTATCTCCTACTGTGTCTAATAATTTCACTTCCGTTTCTATACGATTAGTTTTTCAGACATGTTAAACAAAGCAAAGTATCAGTCTATGTTAATGGTAGCTTGTGTACGAACTGGCTCCTAATCATGTCCTTGTAACAAAAAACCATTAGTCTGAAATGGGTTTTATTTGGTTCTATAATGATGCCTTGCATACATTGTGCCTTCTTATGCTTTCCCTCGATTCATTTTACTCACTCATACAAGTATACTTATTCATTGACAGTAAGGGCCTATTAACCTTTTGTTCATTATCAAATCACTAAGATATGTTCTTTTCAAGTTTTAGTCACCTGTTTATTAGTGCTAACATATCCTATTTAGGATTACAGATTTTAAAATTGTTTCATGATGATAATTATGTATTTCAGGTTACAGGTTATATGAACTGTTGTTCATGAAGGTGTACAAAGTCAAGTTTTAAATTGTGTCATGTATTTCAGGTTCTGTTAAATTGTCCATTTAAGTATTACATTGCCTTCCAATATTACACTGCTACTTCCCATATACTCGCCATGATGATCTTCTACTTATTCTATTCATTTCACTCGCCTGTGTGCGCCACTATTTTATCTTCTACTGTTAAGTTATGTAGTCTCAAATGTGGTTAATTTGGTTTAAGAGCCTTCATTATGTCCAACAGTTTATCGCATAATGATGCCCTGCCTATAACCTTCATTATTCCACGCTCCCTCCATCTTTTTCCCTCATACATCAAACCATAGATACTTCCTCAGAACCTATGACTTTGTAACTTTTCAATGAGTGAGTTCAGTCTGTAATATTGAATTGAAGTTTCATTTGGCTATTAATGAATGCTAACATGTGCTGTTTTGCTTTTCATAATTTAAATTTGTCCCCTCATGCCATTGTTCTTTGTTCACATTACGAAATTCATCATTTTAGCCTACGAAGATAGAAATCCCACTACCATTCTTGCCTCAATCATGACCTCTTACTTAGTGTACTAATCTCACATGCTTTTCTGAACTTACTTGTCAAGTTCACATTTCTCTTCTCCTCATGTAGATATATTCCCACTTAGTCTTGTCTCATTTATTGCGTACACCCTTACTCACCACATGACCAGCCGTGTCCGCAACAATGACCTGCTTTTCCAGCTATTCACACAACAATGCCAACACATTTACCTACTATATACTAACTACACCCCTCAAGTGAGATTAGTACTGTCATCCTCATCCTCCTTCTTGCCACTGGTGCCCATGCATTTGAAATGATAACAATTCACTCGAACTTCATCCACCACCTATTCATCCACATTGAATAATATCCATTCATAACTGTAACTCTAAGCCTCCCTCTATTCATCTGTGCTTGAATTATGCGTTCCTTCTGGCGGGAAATGTAACCCCCTTCGTAATTATGATTCGAAATACATATTTTAAAATGTAATAGAGACCAATAATAATCAAACTCATTTACAATCCCTTCCTTACGGAAGGGTTTTCACAAATATTTTCAAAATTTCTGCCTTACCCTGGTCTCAAATTCCACAACTCGGATATAATTACCCTGTGCAGTTACATCACATTTACATATCAGAGTGTACAACAAAATCCCAGCAACCCCCAAGTTTCATACATAAACTAAAGGTTTATAAATTCCCATTAAGGGATTACACCACTGTCTCCAAAACAACATTTATAAGATATACGGTGATCTCCCAACAAAACATGATAACCAACACCAAAATATAAATCTCCCTAAGGAGTCCTATCCGCCCTTGGTCGTCTCCTTTCCCTTGGAGCCACTTGCCCTGTCTGAAGGTTTATCAATGGAAAGAATGAGATTAAAATGAATTCCAGTAGTAACAAATCACTCATACCACATGTAATCACAAAGCATGCAAGAAAATCATCAAGCAGCATCACAACATAAAGCACAGCACACCGGCTGCCACATATGCACATAATCACATAATCTCATCCCCCGTATTCCACCGCCCTGAAGGCACGGTCCTCCCACTATCAACATCGATGGGCCTCGGGTGAAGGTTTCACAAATAGCCTTTCAGCTTTCACATATAGCCTTACGGCTTTCACATAGTCTCATCCCCAGGATTCCACCGGCCCGAAGGTACGATCCTCCCACCGTCAACACCGATGGGCCGCAGGTGATAGACTCACAAAAAATGATCAAACAAACATATCATGTATCACATATAGTATAAGGGAAAAAAGTCACTACCTTGTTCTTTCCTGACGTGCACCAGCACAGGTTGCTTGCGATTAGGGCAAATGTCGAACCCTATAAACCAAAGTCAAGGACGATAGGTTATTCTCTATTCCAAATTCTCACCTTCAGAACACTTAAAGTTGGTTATCACTTGAACTTTTTAGGTGGCCTAGACACATGCCTAAAGGGTTAAGGAGTACTATCTCAAATACCACCTTTTAGTGTGCATCGTAAAACATGCTAACCATTGGGCTCACAACTTGGTCCTACAATTCCAAAATACAATTTAGACACTTCCATAGTGTTTCTGGGGGTTATATGAGCCTATTATAAAAATTTACAAAAATGCCCCTGGGGACCCGGCCCGGCCGTACCTGGTCTGACTGTACTTTTTCTGAAATTTTGACATAGTCTGGCATATTTTCGCCCAAGGAATCCATTTCCAAACTCAAAATTATCAAATTCAATGTAAAATTACAACATTACCCTTGGCAGCCCCACTTAAGGGTCTTAGGGGCGTTTTCATAATTATGCTTTTTCGACCTTTTCTGAAAAAGTGACCAACTGTAACCCCACCTAATTTTCGCTCCTGAACTCAATGGAACCATCAAATCAATGAAAATCCAACTCTAACCCTCAGATCTAGCCCTGGCCAAAATCTTGGCATACTTTGGGAAGAATCGGTGTTTTTCAGTTTCGGCTCCGTAAACGTGTTTCTTTCTACTCCTAACCACTTTATTAATCATTACATTAGGTTACAACTAACATTAAGACCCAATTTGGGCAGCATAACCCCTAGGCCATATCATTTCCAAACTTTAAAACCAATGGCAATCCGGCGAAATTTCACCGATTAAATTGCCTAAAGCAGCCAGAATAAGCAATATACGAAAGTTTAGAAGTTACCTCAAGCTCCCACTAGCTTTTCCTCAAGGTGGCTGAAAACCCTAGCCTTAGAACACCCAAATTTGTGCTCCACAAACCTTGAAGAACATAGAAGAATAGCTTAGGAGCGGAGTTATACGCGTTAGGTAAGGATTTACCGAAGAAATCGACTTACCGTACAAGTTCTCTTCTCCTTCTCTCTGTAGAATTTCTCACACCTTCTCTCTCTTGTTGCAGCTGAATGTCACGGTTTTGGGCTGATGGAGGAGGTGGATGATGATTTAACATGATATAATATTATTTTCTAATTATTTACTAAATTTCCATCAATTTCAGATTTTTACAAAATTCTGGCAGATTTCTGCTCAAACTTTGAAAACTCATAACTAATTCTAGAAAAATCAAAATGGGGTGATCCCAAAGCCAATGGAAAGCTATTTAAGTCCTCTTTATTGGAAAAATATGGATCACTGCATTTAATAACCTCAAAAATACAGAATTTCACAAAAGTCCATACTGCTCCAAAACAGATTCCAGTTTCCATCCCAAACTTTGGAAAATCATAACTCTTAGCTCACAAATTGAAATGACACAAATTATATGTCCATTTTGAAGCTTGGCATGTGAAATTTAATACTGGAAAATTTCAGGATTTTTAGACACCATTTGCATATTTAAAACATCCATACAAATTGACTACCCTGTACAGAGTTTCAATGGACAGAATTTCCAACTTTTGCACAATTGTTCCCAATGGCTCCAATTTTACAATAAACTTTCTCCCCACACGAATTTTCACAAGGAAGCTATTGGAATCATTAAAACATCCAAATTCCGATCACACATTCTCCAAAAGTATTTATTCAACAATAATTACATTCACTTTTAAAGTCATTAGCCCTTAATCGCTTTTTGGGATATTACAGGAAATACATTTCAAATGTCATGGAGGGAAGGATTCATATACCCGCCAACATTCATTTTTTAACTTCCATGCCTCCTATAAGAAGTTTGCAGCAGGCAACAGAGTCCACACACACCTCTAACTAAATAAGTTTAACTCTATATATTTATCTTAAATCCCAAGTAGACATGTCTACCCGTTCACTCCTTGGAGAAGTTCATGATGGTACCGATAGGTGGTCCATAGTTGTTCAATTTTTTAGGAGATGGAACGTCTATTAGAAGTCATCCCTTTCTAAATTATTTTGCACTACCATGATCTTAGTGGATGAGGAGGTATGTTATTTTATCAGATGTTTTATAATGTAACATGTTCATGTTTGCTCAATAATATTCTACCCAGGTTATGTTTCCATATATGCATTTTCTCTAGTACTAACAATTCTTAACCTAACCATTTTGTTACCTCTTTTTTAGGGAATGAAGATCCAAGCAAGTGTGATTGCTAAAAACAATAATGATGCCTTCCGTCATAAAGTGGTTGAAGGGAACATTTACTTCATTGCCAAGTTCATGGTGTCACATAATACAAATCAGTATAAGGCAACGTGTCATTAGTTTAAGATCAATTTAACACAACAGACTTTCGTCCGACCTGAAGTTGTTAACATACCCCTGTATGCATACTCTTTCATCTCTATCCCTGATATACTTAAGTCTCGGGAAAGGAACTTCGCAGAACACTTGATTGGTTTGTCATTCAATATTTTTCCATGTTTTCCTTTATTGCTTTCTACCTTCATTCTTTTGTTACTTCATATCTGACCCATGTACGTTCATATGTTTCGTAGAGATAATGAGACCAAACACAAACTAAGGATGGTCTGGCTGACATTGAGTACATCATCAACTTATTGTCATTACCTTCGCATTATCCGTTCCATTTCTGATTTTTAAATGGATCTACTCAACTTTATTTCATATTTTTTCAGGGACACTGACATCAAATGTGTTTTGTTTGATGAATGCTCCACCAATGCCTACATGGCTCAGTTGAAAAACATGGATACGTTGGTTATTGTTGATTTGACCTTGTCTTTACGTCTTTGGGTCAAATGCAAAATATTTTTAATCAAATAATTGCAGTACAATGCAACACTCTGGTCGTTCTCTTGGGGATCCTTTTATTGAGTCCTAAGTAACCTAAATGTCATGCGAATGCAATAAAAGAAAACAAGGGGAAAACGGTTTTTGGATTTTTCAAATTAATAACTAAAGGAAAGATGTAATTTAATTAAATGCTAAGTTACTATTTTTGGTCTTTTTATAAAAAAATGGAGAATGAGTGAATGGAATGGTATGAAATGGAAAATATGAATAAAGAATACTCTTGGTAATGAAGAAGTGACAATCCTTGCTCAAAAAGATTATGAGAATTAAAACTCATTAAGTCTCAAGAACAACCTCAAGATAACATTTGAGTCCAATATTCCCAATTAATAGTAGCTCTTACAAACATAGCTAACTACTACCTCTTGAGATATTGTTTAAAACCACTTAATGTGGAATTGAAATTGGAATAATGCAACATGAATCTTCTTAGATTTGAGTGCTAAACAGCCCCTCAAGGATACAAATCAACCACATTAACTAGATAATAACACACTAATTAACATAATTTAATTGCAACCATAAAGAAATTCAAACATATATAATCTGCACATTACAAAATTCAATCTCAACTACAATTATCAAACCAAAAGAGACAATTAACATTAATCCTAATTCTAGAATTACATATATGAAAATTCCTAAAACTAGGCAATCCAAATATATATAATTCTAGACTAATGGAATGATGGCAAAACTCCCCTTTGTAGTCCAATAAGCTCAAGCACAATTCATTATCACCAAGAAGCACAAATGAATCAGCCTCTCATTGCCTCAAAATAATTTCAACTTGTAATTTGAGCACTGGCCGGAAAATTTATGAGCTTGCCAGAATCTGGAAAATCTTGCTTGAAAATTCAGAATAATCGCTGGAACATGGAGATAAGCTTCAGCAAGCTCAAAGAGAGGCAGGGGTGATGTGAGGAAGTTGGAGGTTGGAGAAGAAAAGAGTGATGTTAAGGACAAAGAAACAGAGGAGGAGACCGCCAAAATCTGGGAATGAGCTACTGGAGTCAGCAAAATGTCACCGGAGGTAATGGGTAGTGGTGTTGTTGGTAGTTTAAACTCCCTCCGGTTTTAATTCTGAGCTCTGACATTGCAGAAGCTATCTCGGCTAAGTTCTGTGGTGCTATGATTGTGAGGAAGAAAGATAGTGGTAGTCTGTCGATGGCTTTCTCCTCTCGTTCAAGCAGGTTGCCGGCGGTAATGGTGGAGAGGTTCTCACCGGCAACAATGAAGGTGGTGAGCTGTGCCGTCGATGAGAGTGGAAGGAGAAGGAGGTGATGAGATGGTGGAAGATGATATGTGATGGCTTGCGACGCTGTTCCCCCGTCTGTATATATAACCCAGGTCCTTGTATGTGTCCATTTCCCATGTCCAGTAGACAAGTCGGGTCTGTGGGCTGCGTCCATTTTTTTTGGATCTATCTCCAGTTGGGCCTTGGGCTGATTCATTTTTTTTCTTTCTTTCAGCTCCAAAGCCCAAAACGGCAGCCCTTGTCTAGCTGATCCAGGTCCTTCTTCTCTCTTTTTTTTCATTTTTGGGTTAGATCTGGGCTTAGCTTTTGGGCCTGTTCTTTTTTTGTTTCTTTTCTTTTAAGCCCATTAAACAGAAAACTGACATAGGCCCTTTTTTTTCCTCTTGGCCCAAATCACCTAAAATAATTAATTTGAAGCTCCAAGATCATTAATTTTCTTCTTTAATATCTACAATACAAAATTAGCATAAGGTAGCATCAAAAGTTCAAGGGACAATATAAAAAAATAATAATTATTGAATTTTATCCATTTTTTACCCTAATTCCCATTAATTCAAAATAATTGTCCCTAACCAAAATTAATGCTTAATAATGCAATAATGTCCCAGAAAATACATTAAAATCCCAAATTAATCATGGAAAATTCATATAAAAATATGGTTCAGTCAGTTGTGCTGTTGAATCTTACAAGAATTGCCTTCTCCGATGATAGTAAGGCTATTAATCATATTTCACCTGACCTTTCTAACATCTATGTTGTTTGAGTCTAGTTTCTATCATAATAACTCACTAACTTTGTTCTTTACGCATGTCTTACAGGGAGAGCCCAAGTTTGTAACTCCTTCAGTGCAACAAGAGTTTTATTTAACCCACCACTACCTGAGGTAAAGGACTTAGTTGAAAGGTCGCAAACTATATAAGATCTGTTTTAAATTATTACGTTATTATTATTACTCAAAACGATTGAATAACATGCCCAACTGCTTTTCAAATATGTTCAGTGCCAAAGACAAGACAAGCCCTCTTTCAATAGGTTTAAGCCAAGTGATGCGATCACAGTCAACCCAAAATTCCTCATCAACCATTTTGAAAAAAAATTACAGGATTCCAATTTCTGATATCCATGACTAGAAGATTGTAAAAATAGAACTACATTATTTCTTCTTAGAATTTTAGTATTTTGTGAATCATTTCTTACATTTACATTTATACAGGGTCAGAGTTTTGTAATAAACTGTCGTGTACACAAATTGGAGACCCATCATGGATCGTCATACGATGGTTGTGCTAAGTGTTCGTCAAAGCCAAGAGATAAGGGTTCCATTTTGATTTGCCCTACTTGTAAGAAGAAGCCTGATAACATTGAACCAAAGTATTTCTTATATTTTCTTTTCGACTAAAACAAAAGAACCACGAAATTCATCTCCAGTGTGGAGGATTCTCATAGTTGATTGTTCCATTACAGGCTTAAGGTCCACTATACTGTTGTTGATGAAACTGGGAGTGCTTCTGTTATATTTTGGGACAAGCTTGCTTCACAATTGCTAGACAAATCTGCTGCTGAGCTTAAGCAGATACTGATTCATGTATAAGATATGCTGAGCTTAAGCAGATACTGATTTGTGTTACAGTTCAGTATAGAGTTATTTTTGCTTTATCAAAATTACTGTTCTGTCTGACTTCGTTCACTTTGTTACAGGGTGAGCAAGAGTATGATTTTCCTTACCAGTGTGACTCCATTATTGGGAAGAGGATGCTTCTAAAGTTGAAGCCTAATGACTTTAATGCCAATAACTGCATCTAGCATTAGTGTTCAGTAGTTCACAACTATATGAAGATCTTAACAAACAATTTGATGTCGTATCATCTGAAATGGTTCCAACTAAAACCTTTTAGTTCTTACGTCATTGATGTCCTTTTGTTAACTTACGCAATTAACACTTTGCTTGGATTTCGACCAGCCCACACCTAATGTAGTGGACATGATTGCTACAGCTGAGGTACACTATTAGAAATATTTATTGAATGATCTCGCGTTAACCTTATTTGGTTTGCTAATCAATATTCATGTCCCCTTGTCCAGCCTTCCGTTCATCTGTGTCAACATGACACAGATATTACAACTGGAGAAGGTAGCCTGGTGGAAAATACTACAACGGATAATACAGGTGCCCCTGTCCAAAAAACTCTACAAGTTGACATAGATATTGCAGCTGAAGAAGGCAGCCTGGGCCAAGATCTTCAGCAGCCCTGGCCAAGATACTACAATGGATAATACAAGTGCCCTTGTCCAAAAAACTATACAAGCTCTTCTTACTTGTGAAGAAACTTCTGCACCTCCCCCTAAAGGAAAAAAGAAGGCTTACATTAAAAGAACCATTGTTGCTTCTGAAACAGCCGTTGCTTCTCAACATTCACCATCTATCTGTACCAATGATCGAATGCTTAAGGTTGTCAAGCAAGAGAAGAAGTAGTACTGTTATATCTAGGGTCATTCTGTCTAATTATATTGTTGTAATCAAAATGTGTTTTTTGAAATGCGTATTCACATGCACAAGTATAATTACTAGCCTTATTACATTTCCATTCATTACCCTTATGTCTTATGTGTTGCTTTCAAATTTCTTATTATGCTACTCTTCACTTATGTTTTAATGATTCAATTCAATTAGTATTTTCCTAGCTTATGTTACAAGGTTTTAATGATTCAATGCAATCAATTTATTTTTACATCAGTTTATTTCTTCATTTTTAATCTTTATAAAACATGGTGACTTGTGTTATAATACAGAAAAACCACCTAACTGGTAAAGTATGACTACAATAATATGGTCAAGTGTGACAACAAAAAACCTATTACAACCTCCAGCCTTAGTTACGCCAATGGGTATAGTGCAATTTGCCTTGCCTAATAAGCATGCCTAGCAAATATTCCATTTTTTATGTCAAACAAAGTTCTTATGGAAACATTAAATCCATATTATAATATATAGGACCAAACGCCAATGCACCTACTCCTTTTTTTTCTCACGGATAACTAAAAGCATTTTCTCTTCTCTATAGGTGACTATTATAGATGAAAAAAACCATTAAATAGTCAACATGAAAGCCCTCATCAAGTTCGATTGGACTACCTTGTGGCTAAAAAGCTTCTTCCTATTTAACTAAAAATAACTTCTAGCTAAACAATATAAATACCCTATTGCAAGCAAACTCTCATAATAATTACATACCTCCTCTCATCATGGGTACGGTTCACTAGCAGCATATAAAAAACTTTTCCCTACGTGGCAACATATAACTTTATCTTTTGTCTAACTTTTCCTCCACCTACTATTAACTAAATCATCTACTATTCCTCCAATCAGTTTACTTCAGGTTTATCCTAACATAATGTACCGTACTAGGTAAAAGTACTCTATCTTTACAACATTTTCCCATCCTATTCCTCTCAACTAAAGTTCATTCTTTTGTGCAGCATATGCCTATCATCTCTACTTGCAGATAATCTCCATGGCAGAAAATACAAATAAGAACATGCCCTTACTACAGACCAACCAAGCAAGTGAACCACTTGCATAATGCAAAAGGATTGGAAGGAATGTTGAATCAGGTAAAGTCCTCCTACACAAATTTTTCCATCCACCACAGTTTCTTCTACCAACCATTAGCAATGTTATATATGTATACTACTTACAAGTTATTATCTTTCTAGCTGCCATCTATGAATCTTCATCACCTAAGAACTACTTACCAAATACTCTAAGTCCTTTTGACAACTCCACCAACCAATTCAGAAGGGATCTTTTCACACAACCATCTTTAGTCCTTACTACTTCTACAAAGAACAGTTCCAAAAGACAGGGCAGGAAACGAAGGATCTTACAAGACATCACAAATGTTGCTGCAAACTTGTCATCCCATTTTCTTGATAATTCTACTCCAGGTTTTGATTGGTGCATTATCTACATATTGCATTTTCCTACCCATGCTAAACTTACCATCATTCTACTTTTTCCAAATAGGAGGGACTTTCCCAACGAACTTCACTTCAAAATCTGTCTTCACTGAGTCACTACCTCCTACACAAATTGTTTTCCAAAGAAAGAGTGCCAGATTGAAGGGTACTCTTGGTGCTAATAATATTGAAAATGAGCCACAAATAATACAGTTACCTGGAATGCCTTATCCCTACACAACAGATGCAAATCGTCATGTCCAGGTTTGTACATGATTTTTACAAACTTTATATTTATGTAGTCAATTTGCTAAAACTCTATCATACGATACATAATATTGCATTTGCCAATAACTTCTTATTGATGATGTGCACACAGCAGGCATCTGAAGTACTTCCTCAACTAATACTCCACATATTTTGCCCGAGTCAAACATAACTTCCAACGACCGATTGCTTACATCACAACCATGAAGGAAGCATCAAGTGAATAGCTCAGAACCAACAATATTATGTGAATCTTTATATACTATTACCTGACTTTACAATATAGATGGCTCCTTTTATGCCATAAGTTGATATAATGTAATTCTGATGCAATCCCCAGTATTGTTCCTTTAAATTATACCCCTTTTTGTCCCTCACTTTATATTACTTTTTCCTGACCTCATTAATGGGAGACATAAGTTAGCACATATTTAACATTAGCTTTTTACATTAGTACACCATAGGACATAGTCTGTCACTTACACAAGCAAACAAATTAGTTTTTTTCTTAGTCCATGCACTTTCCAACATTGATGAATATACACAAGTCGGTTTTCATATATGCTTATTCCATATTACAAAGCCTTTTATTCAGTACATGTCATCCCTGAAATGTATTACCTTTACCTTATCAATCGTTGAAATCAAAACATTGTAACAACGAAGGACAGAACTATCTTATTGCTGTATGAAGTCAAACCGTATATATATTGTGTTTCCTTTTTCACTTACCTTCCAATGCTTTTTGAAAATTAAACTTGATACAAATGTAGTCGAAGGTGTCAACTATAAAGGTCTCCACTTTAACTTGAATTTCAACGAAGACATCACATTTGGATTATCCTCAAGCTCAGATGACGACGAAGGTTATTTCTTATACAACTGTTGCTTTATAAGATAAATTATTCATATTTATTATGCTTCCAATGTCAACAATGTCATTTGCTAAATGTAGATGAGGATATAACTGAAGAATGTGCTATTAATAGTGTTCCCCAAATAACCAATCCAGTCAATCATCATGTGACAAAAATTGAAGGTCTAAGGCAACTCTAAATAATATAACTTCTAGTCTGATGGAATGTACATCTAAAGTTTTATCATAACTCTTTATTTCTTCATAATACAGAATACATAGATGACAGGGATCCCATACATGAATGCAAGTACTGTCATGCATTATTCTGGTATAGTGAAAGAACTAAGAAGGACTCAAAGAAAAGAGTTGCCAGTGTGTTCTCAATTTGTTGCCTCTAAGGAAAGGTTCAGTTACCAGCGATGAAGGCACCTCCCCCTCTTATGTACTCTTCGTTCTTTGACAAAAATTCTCAGCCCTATAAAAACTTCCATGCAAACATCAGACAATATAATAACATGTTCTCCTTCACTTCATTGGGCGGCAATATTGATCATTCAAAGAGTAATGGTAGTGCTCCATATTGTTTTGTCCTGTATAGGATGAATTACCATAACATTGGAAGTTTGTTGCCTCCAGAAGGTGGAAGACCTGTTTATTCCCAACTATATGTTTTTGATACTGAAAATGAAGTCAACAATAGAATAGAAGCTGTCAAGTACTTTTAGCTTATTTTCACATGCATATTCTGATATATGTATTCCTTATTCACATTCAATTTCATTCACACTTCTTGATTATTTATTCCTTTTTGCTTACATTCACATATTTATTCCTTATTCATATCCAAGGTACTTTTAGTTTATTTATTCCTTTTGCCTTATTTTCACATACATACTATGTTGTATCATTTGGCTCAGCAAACATCTAATGGCATCAACTATTGACCTTGAAATTGTTGAAGAAATCAAGGGAATGCTAGATGATGTTAATCCATATGTTAAACAATACCGCTATACATCATCTTAACTGATGAACCAGTGATCCAACAAAATGAAGCTTTGCTTGATAAGCACAAGACAACATAATGGGCGTACACACAATGTACCAACTGCTTTTGAGGTTGGTACTTTGGTTGTTGGTGACATAGACATGACTTTCAACATCAGAGACATTATTGTGGAAAAGCAATCAGGTTCCCCAAAACAGATCAATGAATTACATGCCTGTTACTTACCACTACAATTCCCAATTTTATTCCCATTCGAGGAAGATGGTTATAGAGATGACATTGAGCATAGACAAGAAACTTTAAGTTCAACCAAGAGAAGGAAAAGAGTTAGTATCAGAGAATTTTTTGCCTAAAGGTTGATAACAAGGTATGAAGAGATCTCTATGCTGCTTCATGCAAACAAATTGTTGCAGTAGTTTATTGTTGATGGTTACACAATGATTGAAGCATAAAGACTACATTGGATTCGAACTCACCAAAAGGAACTCAGGGTTGATTTGTATCAGGGCTTAATTGATGCTCTTATGAGAGGTGAAACTGATGCTGTATCCACTGGGAAACGGATTATCTTGCCTTCAACTTTTATGAGAGGTGAAACTGGTGCTAGGTACATGCTGCAAAACTACAAGGATGCTATGGCAATATATAGGTGGGCTGGATATCTAGACATCTTCTTAACATTCACATGTAATCATGCATGGCCAGAGATCACAAGGTATTGTAAAAAATACTCACTTACTCCTGCAGATAGGCCTGATATTCTTTGTAGGGTGTTCAAGCTTAAATTGAAATACCTTATGAAGACACTTACTGAGAAGAAAATATTTGGAACTATACATGCAGGTACATTTGCTTTATTTATACCCTTTTGTTAAAGATTATTGTTCCCACAACCAATATGCCTAACTAAAGCTATCATAATGTAGTTGTGTACACTGTTGAATTCCAAAAGTGAGGTCTACCACATGCTCATATTCTTCTATTTCTTGAAGTATATGACAAGATCACAACTCCAGAACATATTGATAAACTTATTTCTGTGGAGACTCCAAATAAAGATTCATCACCTAACCTTTATGAATTAGTCAAGAAATTTATGGTCCACGGTCCTTGTGGTACTAGCAATCCTAAAGCCCAATGCATGAAAGACAAAAGATGCAGTAAGCATTTCCCAAAAAAAATTACTGATTTTACCACTATGGATGATGGTAGTTACCCTACATATAAAAGAAGGGATGATGGTCGGAGTATTGAAGTTAAAGGGATGTCATTGGATAATCAATTTGTTGTGCCATACAATCCCTCATTGCTTCGATTGTTTCAAGCACATATTAATGTCGAGAAGTGCAATCAATCCACAGCTATTAAGTACTTATTTAAGTATATCAGTAAAGGCAATGATAGAGTTGTTGCTGGTATTTTTGATAGTACCAATAATAAAACAGGCCAAGGTTTACTTGATAAGATACATTAATATTACAATTGTAGATATAGTTCTGCGTGTGATGGTTCATGGCGTATCTTTGGGTTTGACATACATTATAGATATCCTTCAATTGAACGACTAAGTTTCCACCAACCACACCAACAGTATGTTATTTACTCTAATACTGATGGGCAGGTTCATTACGCCGTATTTGCTTAGCACACCTGTTGCTGAGAGAGGATGAGAATTAACTGGCTATTGTACTTCTACTCTTGATTAGCTAATGGATTATAGTATTATTAAAAAAATTAACTCAACTGGTCACTGTGTCCACTTTTTCCATCTTGTTTAATCAGGGAAAAATCATAATCATAAATTAAATGATTTGCTGTCAAATCAAATTAAAGAAGAAAAGGACAATATCAGTGTTTCCCCACCCAAAGAGACATCATCAATACCATCATTGAATCTTTGGAAATACTCACTGTGTTTGTTTTACCGATTTGGGGTGCAATCGGTTGATTTATGGGTCTAATCGGGAGAAGCCAACGGTGTATCCAAAATGTAATGTTTGTTTCAATGTTTACGTTTCAGTCAAAATAAGCTAAAGGCTGCGATTAGCATAAGTCAGGAAATGAAACTTATTTCTACTCAAAGGCCCAAATGACCGTTGGCTTCTGTTTTGAGGAATATTTTCATATCTTTGGGGATTAATGAGGTACTCAAAATCACTTTTAATCACAAAAATTTTTTTATAAAAAATGTTCTAAATAATTTTCTCTTTCTTTAGATAGTAATCTTCTGTTAATTAGAGAACACTTTGGGATATGAATTTAGGCAAGTTTTAAGTTTTGTCAATATATGACTGTAGAAATATAGAGAATAATTAATAATTAATTTTAATCAGTTTAGATTTATTATTTAGTTGGTTTATGATTTTATAGTCAATTTATTTTATAAACATGTCATAAATTAGTTTCTATATAGTGTTTTTTCCAATTAAATTGAGTTTAAATAATTTATTTGGATTATTGGAGGTATTATTAAGGTTTTAATCGGTTTATTCCTATGTGAAAATATAAGTTATGATTTAATATTTAAATTAGAGTTTGATATAATTTATAGAATTTAAGCTTGAGGTGCACAATAGAAAATTTTTTTGGAGTGTATCAATTTAAATTAGAGTTTGATATAATTTTATTTAAAACTATACCATTGCCAAATTTTCAAAGTTAATTTTTTAAAAAATTGTGAAAAAATCCCTCCGTGTGTAGATATCTTCCCAGGTCCCATGTGGCAATTAAGTTGTCAATGAAGTCTTTTTTCGCAATTATCCCTTCATTTTTTCATTTTTCATAATTTTTACAATTTTTTCTTTTAAATAATACAAAAGCCACTTATGCAAAAGCCAAACCAAACATTATTCACTTTTATATAAGTTACTTATCCAATCGCCAATTCAAATACTCATCATTTTACTAAATCTAACTTTTTTCCAATTTTAAGATTTCATAAGTTTAAGTAAAAATAAGTCACTTATCCAATCGCCAATCCAAATACATCCACTATCTGACAAAATTATCAAACTTATGTTAGCTTTGGAGAAGAAAAATTTGCTAAATATGAGAAGAAAACATATCCACCCACACACAGTATACATATATAGAAACAACAGTACAAGTGTACACCTGTCGGCAAAAAAGCCAAAAACACATAATAGCACAAGTGGACACAAAAAAATTAAAACTAGTGGAGCATCAAATTTAATCAGATGCAGCAATTGTCTCCACTAAACTCCAAACCATGTCATTTCGCTGCCTCTGGTGGAATCTCATTAGCCATTAGTTGACGAAATAATAATCCGCAGAGAACAGACCCACACCCCATACACAATTATAATACTATTACTCACCTATTTATCAGAAACAAGTTAGAGTTAAATTTCAGCAATATCACTTATTTCTTATAAATAGGCTAGATGATATTATTATTCTTGCGCATATATATATAATCAAGGGAAATAAAGATGAGATGAAAGTCTAGGCCTAATAACAGCTTCAAGTGGTTGTTTTCTCATGTTACTAAGCCTCAAATTTTCCTCCATGTTCAGGTCCTCCTTCTTTATATGATCTGGCAAGCTCCATGAAAAGCCATGCACGAAATTGGCCAAACATACCTCAACAACCCTAAGGGCAAGAGGATAACCAGGGCAGATCCGTCGTCCAGCCCCAAATGGTAATAACTCAAAGTTATGTCCTGTCACATCAATGTCCTTACCAATGAACCTCTCTGGGTAAAACTCATTTGGGTTGTCCCATATTGTAGGGTCTCTGCCGATAGCCCACACATTGACGATCACTTGGGCCCCTTCTGGGATGTCATACCCTAAAACTTTGGAGTTGCCGTCTACGGCAGACGTCGTCGGAGGCAACAATGATGCTACCGGGTGCAATCTCATTGCTTCTTTGGTAATGGCTTCAATATAAGGCAGGTTCACTATGTCCTTCTCTTCTATCCACCTGTCTCTTCCGACCACTCTGTCTAACTCTTCTGCGGCTTTCTTTAAGATTTCTGGGTTTTTCAATACCTCTGACATTGCCCATTCTATAGTTACTGATGAGGTATCTATCGCACCTATCAAAAGATCCTGAGAAATATATAGGCATATATTATCAGCATGTTACTTATTAAGTTACTTACTGTGAGTACAAATATTTGTTTTTTGGAATAACTAGATACCAGACTCTAGACAATATTAAAGTACTGTTCAATACACAATGCTCCGACCACCAGTTTCGGTGCCTAACAAGTGTTTATCTTATCTAAACAGTTCAATTTAATATTTTTAAATTGGTTATTTTTAAATAAAAAAAATCATGTTTTGAAAAAAATATTAGTTAAGATATTATCTTTATTTTAATTTTTTTACCCATTGAAATAATTTTTTAAAAAATAAAAAGTAAAAAAAAATTAAATCTAGACAGTCCAATTTAGATGAGCACTTGACACCCTCCAGTGATATGGGGTATGGGGAGTAGAGGTGGGAACAGGCCAGGCGACCTGTTAGGGGCCGCCGCCTGGCCTATTTTGGGCCTGTTCAGGCAGGCTAAAAGGCCAAGCCTTCGGAACCTATTTTATTTATCAGGCCAGGCTAAGGCTTGTTAGTAGGCCTTTTAGGTCTATCAGGCCAATCTGTTAACATAAAAAAAAAAAGAAGGTAAAATTGTAATTACAACCCACACCGACAGCCTACCCTCCCTCTCATCTTCTTTCGGTTGTTGGGTGAGACCCATTCACATCATAAAGTGTGTTTTTTTTTGTTCAAAATCATGAAGTGTGTTTCAAACTTATATTTCTTCAATCTCCACAGCTCACAAGCACTCAAACCCGTTCAAAGAAACAAAAAAGTAGTCAAAGCTCTCAAGTCTCACTGCACAAGCACTAGTCTATGTCTCTTTCCACTCACAACGCACAACTACCCATCTTCTCATCTTGGGCACAAGCACTCACCATCATCTTGGGTACAAGCTCTCATGTCTACGGCACAAGCGCTCACCGTCAATCCGTCATCTGTCTCACCGTTGCATTCTCATCTGCCTCGCCGTCATCTTCTCATCTGTCTCACCGTCGTCCTCATCATCTATGGTCGTCCCTTCTCAGTTTCCCGTCAGGCGTCATCATCGTCATCTGTCATACCGTCGTCGTCCCTTCTCAGTCCTCCATCAGGCGTCTGTCCCATCATCCACTGTCTCACCGTCATCGTCATCTGTTGTTTCTTCTCTGTTCTCCGTGAGGCGTCTTGTTTTTGCGACTCCCTTCCCTTTCTGATTGTCATCCTCTTCTGTCTTGTACGTGGTTTCAATTTTTTTTTTTTGTCAAAAGTTTCATATTTTATCATGTATACTGGATTATTAGTGTAATTGAGTCTGTTTTTGGCTTATTTGGAGTAAGCCTATATTTGACCTATTTGTTCATAGACTTGTTGTGAGGCCTGTTAGCTTCACTAAAATCTTTTAAAATTTCAGGCTCCAAAATAGGCCATAGTCCAGGCCTGGCTTTTGAACACGCAGGCTTAGGCTTAAAAAATGGCCTCTTACATGTCACACGCCAGGATCAAGCCATTCTGATACAAACCAGACCTGGCCTATTAAACCAAAAGCCTGATCTGGCCTATTCCCACCCCTAATGGGGAGTAATAGATATATGTAGCCTTATCTCTATAAAGAAAGAAGTTATTTAGTTTCTAGAATTTGAAGTGTGACTTCTTGATTGATGATATAATAACCTTACCGTTACTCAATGACTTACCCTATAATACTCTGGACAATATTGACTAGGAAAAAAGATATCTTTCAGATCATCATGACATTTACGACGAAAATAGTCACACGCCCCAGCTAATCTCATGCTTATTAAGATAAACAAAAGGTACAGATGTTGTTCAACTAAGATTCAAATAACTTAAAAGTAGAAAGAAGCGAAATTGAGTATATACACACAGGTATACCTGAGTTAGTGCTTTGACACTCTGCCTTTGAAGCTTGACTTCAAGAGTGGGGTCTTCAACAAGCTTTAAAAGTACATCCACCATGTCTTTGGCCACATAATTCTCAACCCCTTTTCTTCTCTCTTCATGTTCTTTCAACACATGTTCCAGAAACCTATCAAACTTGGCACTAAAATCCTTCATTCTCTTTATATAACTCTGCAAGTCTAAGAAATTGAGCCAAGGGATGAGATCCCCAATATTTGCAACCCCAGTATTTATCAATGCAAAATCATCCACTAGTTTTCTGAACTCTTCCCAGCTCACAAAGCCACCATCACCTTTCTCCACGTACTTCTTCCCCAACACCATGCGACTTATAATATTTAGGTTTAAAGCATAAAGGTCATCTTTCAGTAATATGGTTGTGCCCGAAGAAATGAACAGTTCGTTCAGCATATTTTTCATCTCTTCCTTTCTGATATACTCGCTGGACTCTATGCTTTTCTGAGACAACAGTTGTGTGAAGCATATCTTTCGAGCTTGGCGCCAGTGTGGGCCGTAGGGGGCCCAGAGGATGTCGGAGTGATTGTAGGCTGCATACTTGCCGGCGGTGGTTTTTGGCCGGGATGAGAAGGTGTTGCCGTGGGTTTTGAGGAAGGCTTTAGCGGCGTCGGCGGAGGATACGACGACGAAGTCTTTGAGGCCTAACTTGAGGTGCATGATGGGTCCATATTTTTGGGAGAGTTCAGATAAGGAGGAGTGAGGAATAGGGCCTATGAGGTTGAGGTTTCCGATGACAGGCCATGGTTTTGGTCCCGGAGGCAGGTTATATCGGCGGCAGCGAAAATGCCGGACAAGGAGGCGGAGGAAGAGGAAGGAGATAAAGATGGCAACGCATGGTGCCAAGTTGATTTCCATGGCTCAGTTGGTGGGGTTTGTGAAATGAGAAGTTTGCATGGTTGAGAGAATATGCACAGAAAGGCATTATATATAGATGGAAACACTCAAATTAAGAGAACCGTGACGCTTGTTTGCTCAAAAAAAAAAAAAAAACGAGAGACCCGTGACGCTACAGTGAGTGTCTTTGCTATTCATATTATCCTGATAAGTTCATATTAACCTTACAAAAAAATTTCAACCAAGAAATTTATGAGGACAACAATTCAGTTATAATTAACATGTTTTCAATACATTTCGACAAAAAAAAAAAAAACATGTTTTCTACTACTACAAAACATAAATTTTACTTCTTCAAAAAAAAAAACATCCCATTTTCAGAAAGGAAAATAAAAGATAAAATTGGTGGTATTTTTATAATTCTAAATGAAAAATTTATCATTTCGAGCGTCCTTTTGATGAAAGGGACCCTAAAAATTGACTTTTGAATTAGATTTAAAAAAAGAGAGAAATATGGTATAAAGTTTTTAATTAAGTTTTCTTATTCTTTTATCTTACATATTATCTATATTAAAGTTTTGTAACTTCACTTCTCTAATTTTTTAAATCCAACTCATAAAAATTTCCCCCACCTTACCCTCCAAATCCCTCATACCAAATAGGTCCTTAGGGCCTATTTGGTTCAAAAGAAGGGAATAGAAGGAGAGGAAAACAAGGGGAGGGGGTGAAAGGAAAGAATAAAGAGTCACTTTGTTTGGTTTAGTTTGAAGGGGAAGAAGAGAAAGATTTTTTAATGATCATTTATTAAATTCAAAAGGAGATGGGAGGAAAGATAATAACTAATTTTTCATTTTACCCTTATATGTTAATTTATATTTTTTCTGTTTATATAAATTATTTAAATTAGTTTTTTAGACTAAAAATTATTTAAATTATATAATAACTTCCGATCACCCACCTGATACCAACTTCGATTTATTATCTACTGACACACTTTTCCAGCTATAAAACATAGGTCAGTAATGTGACAGGCTCACAGAAGTGTATTATAGCCTTATGTACCTAAGATCTACTATATTTTTTTTTTTTTTTGCCGTGACCTAAGATCTACTATATGAATCTATGTAACTTACCAATACTTCAAAAAAGAAAATGACGAGGAAGAGAACGTTTGGTGAAAGTGGTAAGGTCAAGATTCACGTCTGGAGCGTGTTTGTAACTTTTTTCTAGGGAAATCAATGAAAATATAAAAAATTTAAGGGAGAATAACAGAAAAATACCATTTGAATTTCAAAATCCCGCTGACAAGAATGATAATGGAATTGACAACGCAAATCTTTGTCAACGAACTAATTGAGGTTTTTAAAGTTCAAGTGGTATTTTTTTATCATTCTCTCAAAATTTAATGGGGACCAATTAATCCAAATTTTTTACTCTCCTCCTAAAAACTCTAAATTAGAGGGAAGTAAAATTAGGGAGGGAAGGGATTTAGGGTTCATATTTTGGCTCCCATCCCTCCAAATTTTCAAACCAAATAAGAGAAGGGATTCATATTTTATCCTTTCCCCTTCAACCAAACAAGCCCTTCATAACTAGTCCGTTGGACTGCAAGCAAATAGATATGGAAAATAAAATAACAGAAAATGACCCTAAAGTTCCTATTAACCTTACAAAAAAAAATTGAGCGAAGATATTTATGAGGATGACAATTCAGTTATAAACTTATAATTAACATGTTTTCAATACATTTCGACCATTCGACCAAAAAAAAAAAAGAATACATTTCGACCAAAAAGAACATGTTTTCACCTCATTTATAACTATTTGAAATATTATAACAAAAAATGTATTTGAAATGCAAATACAAATTTAAATCATCATTATATATATATATATATATATATATAAATTGTTGCATGAAAATTAGGCTAAGGTATATTTAGCATCCTAAAATATTTTTTTCATATGAATCCAACACCTTAAAAATATTAGGGTAAATGTACATCCAGCATCCTGATCTATTTTTGGAGGTACAATCAGCACCTTAATGTATTTTTGGAGGTGCAATCCGCACCCTAGTATATTAAAAATGGAGCAATTACACCCCTTCACTAAAAGAATATTAACTCCATTTGCTTATACACTCTTTTTTTTTCTTTCATCGATCTTCAACATGTTTATCACTTCTTTTAGTATTTAAGGGCGCAATTCTGCCTCTAATGTATTAAAAATAGAGCAGTTGCACCCCTTCACTAATAAAATATTAACTCAATGTTTGAGATTTATCTTTCCCATTATAGTTCCCCTATCATTGTGATGAAAGTGTTTAGCTTTAGTTTTATTGAATCTTAATACCAAAATAAAGAAAAAGTCAAGTTGAAATCAGAGAAGACTTTTATTCATAGTAAATTATTAGTTTCAATTACAAATGCAGGAATATATTAAATTGTATTAAATTCCCCAAGTGAAAGGGTTTAATTGCTCCATTTTTAATACATTAGGATATTAATTGCACCTCCAAAAATAGTTTAGGGTGTTGATTTTGCACTTTTAAATATTTTAGGGTTATGATTGCACCTCTAAAAATAGTTTAAGGTTCCGATTGCACCTATAAAAATAAATCGGGAGGTTAGATGCACCTTTACTCAAAATATTATGTTGTTCAATTTTGCCCCTAATAAATTAAAAAGGGATCAATTTTACCCGAATTTAACACCTCACGCTAACGCCGTTTCCATCAAAATGGGCTATAGGGGAAGACAACGTTGAGGGCGACGCCTACCGTGATTGTACTATTGTACCAAACTGATGACGCCGATGCAGCGAACTCAACGGAAAAATTAATCGCAACCCAAAGCACCAACTTCAAAATTAAAGTAGCAATAAATTAGCCCGAGAGTGTTAAAAAATCTGGCCAAACTAAGTACCAAGTCCGAATCTTCTTTCTTTAAAAATTAATATTTATAAGTTAAATTATGACATTTATGCGTCAAATTTAATAATTTAATTTACAAGTCAAATTTTCATATTTATAAATAGGGTCGCATCATTTATAAGTTAAACTCGTAGTTGGAAAAAAAAAGTATATTTTAAACTTGTAATTAATATTAAGGGCATGTTTGATTCTGTTTTGTGTTTTTTTTCAAAGATTTATAATTTTTTTAACAAAACATGTTTTAAAAATTAAAAAAATCTGTTTGGATAGTTGCTTTAAAAAATATGCTTTTGAGATGACATGGAAGCAGTTGTCACCAGTGGTGATGTGACGGTGGTTGTTGCTGGTAGTGTGGCGTCGATAGTGGATAGGTGGCAGTTTCAAAAAAATAACAAATAGAAAAATAAAAACAAGAAAATGCTTAAAAATTGTTTTTGTTTTTGTTTTGTTTTTTAAAACAACTTATGGCCCATTTAGATGGAATAAAATCAACAAAAGGAAACGGAAAATTCAATTTTCCATCCGGCGGTAGCAGTTTAGATCATAGATTCTGCTATAAAAAAATTTTCCCGTTGCCACCCATTTTCATTTGTTTAAATGAAAATGGGTTCCCACAAAAAATGGTGGGAACCCATTTTTTGGTCCCCTTGAAAATCGCCAAAAGACACAAAAGCCCCTGGAGATGATATAAAAAAGTGGTGGCCACTTACTCTAGCGATTGTTTTTCTCATCGTCTCTCTCCCCCCTCCCTCTCTCTATCTCTTAATCACACATAGAAGCCGATCTCCCCTACCACCCGTTGCTGTAATCTTGCCATTGAGATCATGAATGTCAATCCGAAGAATAAGCAGCCTTCGTATCATCCTAGGAGGAAGTGATGTTGAAGCCAGCAGAGTAGTAATTTTCGATTCCAAAAATGCCAAACTTGAGGAATACTGGTGGAATATTGGCTGACCATAAAATACCCATATGGTGAATGTAGTTAAATCTATGATATTTCACACAAGGCAAGTGGTGTTGACTATGTTCGGTTGATGGTTGTACAACGGGTGACAGTAAAGTTAGATAACTATTCCGTAACCATGACATACCAATAAGAAAAATAAGACCATAGAAACTGGTTGTGACCACGTGTGGGTGATGGGTATGTAATGGTTAAAAGTAAAGTTGTTTTGGTCATGCGTAACTATAAGGCACCAATCACACGTGTGTAGTTAAAATTGTTTTCATTCATTCATGTATGACCATAAGTGGCTGATGGGTGTCTCAATTGCTCTATTATGTTATGAGAAAACATGGGCAAACAGAGTTCTTTCTTCCACGTTTTCACGTTCGCCGTTTCTACCACTCTATCCCTCTCTATATATCACTCCATGATAAGGGCTCCACTTCCTCTCATAGCGGTGTCACCAGCTGCAGCGGTGTCGCCATCGTCATCTGCTTCTAATGTTCCTTATCTCTGTGTGCACCATTCCCTCCTCTACCATCAATTTATTCATCAGAGGAGTGAAAGTGGGTGAAGGTGGTGGTACGGATGGTGAGAATGAAGAGAAAGGAGAAGAAGGTGAAGAAGAGGAGGCGATATGGAGGGAGGAACATTGGGATTTTTGTGTTGGAGGTGGGATATTTTAATAATATTTTTTAAACGGAGGCAAAATTGTCATTAAGCTCATTTTTCTACAACATTTTCTTCAAACCAAATAAAAATTTTCTTATCAACTCATTTTCTTTTCCAGTGTGAACCAAACATGTCGGAGGCAAAATATTTTCCCTTCCTGCCTCTTCTTTAATCCAAATGGGCCCTTATCCGAAACACTTTTCCAACAAATTTTTTAGCTTTTTTTAAATAAAAAAAACTGTTTTTAGAAACAAAACTAAATAGGCCCAAACTTTTATTAGTTTTAAATTTCTCAAGACCTATTAATTTTGAAATCAATTTCGAAAAAGTTATCTGTAATAACTTTAGGGTTAAAGTGCAAACATACATAAGAGATTTTACCAAAAGTGCTCCTAACATTAAATGCTTTTTGGAATGACAAAAATAATTATGAACTTTGAAAATGGAGGTAAAGGTCACAAGACCGTTAAATCCTACTTGGTGTTAGTTTTTTGGGTTGGGCCCACATTATTCTTTTGAAAATACCCAAACGCCCCTAACTCAAAAAAAAAAAAAAAAGGAGCATTATAGTTAGGTTCCGTCTAAGAGAAAAAATGAAAAAATGGTCCCGCTAACAACCTTATGAGCATACATTGATAATTTGAGGGGCGAGCCTAACAACCCCGAGGGACCAATTTTTCAATTTTTCCCTTAAACGAGACCTAACTGTAATTCTCCCAAATAAAAAGCTCCCCTCCCAACATTCGATTCTTCATCTGAAATGCACCAAGAAGGATCAGATGGCGGTGGAATCCTCCACTAACAACAATTCATTTGTATATTAGAATCTAACCGAAGACACAGGAGTTGAATTAGAAGAACAAGGCACAAAGACCTAAAGGACTCAAATTATCACGACACCATACCAGCTATATATTAAATAAGCATCGAACTTATCTAATTAACCACAAACGTATCCAAGACGGTGTAAGTTAAAGAGCATATTGGACACACGGGAAGGAGCAGACGAAAACTTTCTGATTAATTAGAGGAGCAAGCTTTGACAGGAAGGAGGATTTGTTGATTGAAAAAAGTTATTTGCATGGCTTGTGGACGTTTGGTGAATCAAACAGGCGGTTTGGATTTTCCCGGAATGGACGAACCAGGCACATGATCTGCTTTTAATATTTAATGTCAACACCGACAGAAGAAGATGGCCGACTTTCAAGTTCCATTATTAATCATCCATGGCAGGACCACCAAAGGGGGTCCGGAATGTCTCCATTTAGAACCCCCCACTTACCCTCCATTTACACAAAATGACCGTGCTTTGAATTTTTTTTTTTTAAAAAAAAAATTAAAATAATTGCTGGAAAAGCATGGTCATTTTGTGTAAATGGAGGGTAAGTGGAGGGGTTCTAAATGGAGACATTCCGGACCCCACCAAAGGGGAAGTAGCAGCTTCTGGAACAAAATGCCACCACCATTTTGAGGATGAAGAATCGAAAGTTGGGAGGGGAGCTTTTTTTTTTTTTTTTTTTGAGTTAGGGGTATTTAGGTATTTCAAAAGAATAATGTGGACCCCACCCCAAAAAACTAAGACAGGTAAGATTTAACGGTCTTGTGACTTTTACCCTTATTTTTAAAATTCATTATTACTTTTATCTCTAAAAAATATTTGATGTTAGACCCAATTTCAAAAAAATATTATGTGTATTTTATACACGTAATTTTATTACCGATAACTTATGAGTAGATTTTTTTGTTTAATTGATCACGAGGGCGCCTCTAGAGCTGTCTCTGGTGTAGAATAGAAAGCGAATACAGACAGCGATGATGATATAGAACGTATCTATTTCCCCATCTGGCTGAGATCTTCCACGTCTCTTGCTTCCTTAACGTACGCTCAGATTAAGACATATACGGACCCGCGATAATGAAACTTTTTAGTACCAAAATGAGGCTCAGCTCTTTTCTTTGATCTTCCTGGATGTAATTGTACGAAGTATTAGAATGAGATTGAGTCATTCACTCATTCTTCTCATTCCGAGTTCAGCAACCTGGATGCATTATTTTGCACTTTATCTTTAATTGAGTGTCTTTAGTCTGAAGACTTTCAAGCGGCACTGATCAATATAATCCAGTTTACCTTGCAGTTATTTTAACTTTCCAATTTCACATTATTATTGACCCTACTATGTATATCGAATGGAACCAAAATTAATTAGTATGAAACTGGATTTCACAGTAAAGCGAAACTTATGTTCAAGGCAAGCCAGTGAGACTCTTTAGGCCTCGCTCAATTCTCTAGGAGAAATATGGAATTGGCTGGAAAGCTGCTCTAGCAGTTTGGAACAAGATTAACTGTGGTGAATCCTAATTAAAAGCAAGCTCTAAAGCTTCAATTATTGCTGGTTCTGGTATCAGGGGTGTTCGGGATGGGGATGGGATCAGGAAATGCCATTCCCGATTCCGATCTAGAAAATTTCCCGATCCCGAAAATCGAGAAATTTTGGGATATGGATCGGGAATTTCCCGATCACGGATTTGCTTTTTTTTAAAAAAAAAATTTCTATATTGAATTTTTTGTTGTGTTTCCTTTAGTCTAATATAAATATATAATTTGTCTAGTATCATATTGTACCAAATAAGTCTAATATAAATATATAATTAGTCCAATACATGCTTAAAGTTATTAATTCAGCTGTAAAAATAACAAAGACAATAACAAAAAATTAGAATTATTTAATAAATAATAAATAAAATTAACTAAATAAACTAAAAGAATAGATATTACCTTAAAGGCGTTAGGAATTTTCATATTTTATTTTACATTTGGTCTTATTTTCTTAAATATTTTTAAAAAATATACATGTGTATATATATATTTTTGGGATCGAGAAAAAGTCGGGATTAGGAAGTCCCATTCCTGATCATGGTCTCAATCCCGAAATCACATTCCCAACCCCGAAATTTTCGGGACGGGATTTTCTTGTCCTGATTTACTCTGGATTGAGACGATAAGGTTGGGACGAGAAATTGATGAATACCCCTAGTTGGTATCATCTTCCAAGATTGGCTTATAACATGGGAACTGTTGCTGAAATTTGGGATACTGGGCTTGTTGGCCCATAGGATTTCACTCTTATGGAGAGGCCCAGTTTTTTTTTTCCATGGTAGAAGAAAGTTTAGATGATCTTGAGCTCAATCAAAGGTCAAGGCATTTTTGTAGATAGTCCATTTTTTATTCATAAGATATCAAAATGTTACGTATTTTTTTGTAGAATCTAATTATTCAAAGAAAAATGAAGAAAACAATCACTACTACAAAATAACGATTTAGTGACGCCCCTCCTATGACCCTTCTTTAAAGAAGCGCCATAGCAAATTTGTTTTTTTATTTTTTGGTTAACCAACATTGGCCGACGCTTCCACTAGAAAGTGTCAGAGGAGGTAGTGCGCCTTGGTGGCAAGCGCCGGCCAAGGCCCATCTTGTTTTTTCTTTCTTTTTTTGGGTTTTGCCCGTAGCTATTTTTGTTTTTTTTGGGTTTTATACGCCTCCTCTGGTGCTTGGTCCACCAAGTGCCGGAGGTGGCAAAAGTTTTATTTTTTTTATTTATTTATTTTTTGATTTCTGCTTAGTAGCTATTTCTTTTTTTCTTGTTTTTTTGGGTTTTGGGCACCTCCTCCAGCAAGTAGAAAAAAGTCATTCCTAAATATGGAGTAAAGAATAATTGTAGTAACTATTAGGAGTCAAAATTAATTAAAAAACAAAGATTTTCTAAAAATTTAAAGGAAGAAAAAAAATTTAAGTCAAGTTCCTTGATTCATTATATCAAATCCTCTAAAACCATATGTTTTATTTATTTTAGCTAGATTTATAGTGAAATTTTATATAATATTTCTAAAATATGACACATGTATCTTATTAATTTTTAAGCTTACAAATATAATTTTATTACTTGTTACTTATTTAATTTACTCAAAGTCTTTTATATTTAATTTATTATTTGAATTTTTTTTTTAAAAAAATTCTACTAGAAGGGCCTCCACGTATATATCAACATGCCTCCAATGACGATTGCTCCAACAAGTGCCATAGGAGGCATATTGAGCGCTATTGGAGGCAACAAACCCACCGAAAATTTTATTTTTTAAGAGTTTTAATTTTTTTTTCTTAAATTATGAAATTAATACCTTTCCAAGACTTTTAATTTTTTTTTTCTTTAAATTGGGAAGCTATGGCGCTTTGTGTCAAAGTGGTATAGTTTCTACCACTTGTATGACAAGGTGCTATATAACTTTCACAACCTACCATTTTTGTTTCATTTCATCTTCCTGCCTTCCCTCTAGCTCTCTCATTTCCCAGAACTCCGTTGCGGTACAAAACTTCCTCTCCCACTGTTTTTTTTCCTTATCTCGGCTTCCTTCAGAAGCTCCCTAGCGTGTAAGTATTTTTTTTCAACATTTGATTCATTTTTTTAAGTTAAAATATGTCATGAATCTCACATGTATATATGCTCATAACTTTGTTTCCAGGTATTTATTTGAAGCTTCAACTCTATCTTCTTGAATTTCCTATACATTGTAATAATTTTTTTTAAATTTTTGAGCTTTCAAATATAATAATACTTAGTTCAATCCTCCGTAGAAGTAACGTGTATGGCTCAAGTTTAAGCAACTTAAATGCTAGAGTTCTTTTATGCTTGATACATGAAGACGCAGTATTAGAAAAGATACGTGCTATGTTATTTTATTTTGCTGTGGATTATATTATAAATTGTTGTGGATTTTGAATTTTAAATGGAGGTTTACATCAAAAAATAAAATAATTATGATTTTTTTTTAAAAAAAAAGACTTCCTATAACGCTTATCCAGGGAAGTGCCATTGGAAGTCAATGGATAAGCTCTATTGGAAGTCATTGACTTCCAATGGCACTTCCCTAGAGAAGCACCATAGAAAATGCCAATTTCCTATGATGCTTTCCTGATAAAATGTCATAGCTTTATACTTAATAAATAAATAAATAATTATGCTATGGCGCTTCCGTATATTCAAGAAGCGCCGTAGCTTGTTTTAATGGCGCTGGAAGCTACGGCGCTTCCCAAATGCCATAGTGTTCTTTGAATTAAATGACACAGCTTGTGTTTTTTGTAGTAGTGAATTGGGAAGTGGGTGAAAATTGGGGGTCAGCAAGGAGGGGGCAATAGATACCCCCTAGAGATATTTACATATTGCCCATTAACAAAATCTTCACATCAATAGAATTTAAACTCACAACCTTATTATAAGCTAACCCTTTTCCAATTGAACCAATCTTTATTGGCAAAGAGTCGAAGAGGGCCCAAAATTTTAATTGATCAATTTTATGTTTTGTAGTGAAGGGGAAAAAAGGAACAAAGAGAGAGGCCTTAATAAGGCTTGAGGGTGTTGACGTATAAGAGCGCAAGAGAAATAGAGCTTTTTCATTGTTCCTAATGAGAACACATTTTTCTCTAATTTTTCAGCCTGTACATCTTTTGATCAAAGTAAGGATTGAAAGGTGATCTCTTGTCAAGATATTACTGAATTTTTTTAGAGGTTTTAGATATACTGAACTTCATTTTAGATGGTCGGATCACTACTTAGAGACCTAAAAATTTCCCATAATTTTTTGGTAATGAAGGTTGACGTTTGTTGTTGTTTTGTCTGAGCGATTTTGATCAAGTTAATGATCAGACTATGATTTGTGATCCGATTGACTTGAAGGTTTTTGGGGGTGATTTGAAACAATTCATAAGTTATCAGAGTGGGACTGTCAATTCGATCTTTTTATCTTCCGCAAATTTGTCATGAATGTCGGAACATGTTTTGTGCACTGTAGCTTGTGTGTGTTGTGATCTAGTAGGCAATTCAGAGGTGATTTGATCTCCATTTTGTCTGAAATTTTGCTGGGAGACTTGCGGCATCCAATCTTTATTATCTGTAGTGTTACCGTAATTCAGTGATCCTTTAACACAAGCAGACAATGAATCTGTTTTGTTCAACTGTATTATATGCCTATAATGACAATCGATAAGAGCATTGTGTTGCTCTTTGATATGGTAATAGAGTTTACTATGGTAATGATGACTACCAAAAAATTGGTAATCCTCATTTATACCTTTCCCCCTATGAAGACTCATTATTACCACATTACAAGGTTGAAAAAGTCTAATTTATCATTTAGTTTTATTTATCTTTATTTCACTTGTCTGATTTTACTTGTCACACCATGTCACAACCGCTGCCACTACTACCTCCTCCTCCTCCACTGTCATCATTGACACCCCCCGCAACCGTCGTCACCACCACTACCTCCTCCTCGTCCCACACCACCACTATCACCACCCCCACACCACCGCCGTCACCTCTACCATTGTGGCCGCTACCACTACTTCCTCCCTCTGCCACCACTACCTCCATCGTCGCCGTGGCCGCCACCTCTACCTCCTCCTCCTCCACCGCCATCGTAACCACCCCCGCCTCCATTACTACCTCCTCCTTTACTACCATCGCCGCCACCCCCCGTCGTCGCCTCCACCTCCACAATTACCGTTGTTGCCACCACTATCTCCTCCTCCTCAATCGTTGTAGCCTCCACCCCTTGCTGTTGCCACCTTCATTGTTGCCTCCACCACCACCTCCTCCTCCATCGTTGTGACTATCACCACCTGTCATTGCCACCGCTATCACCATATCACTGTTACTGTCGCTTCCACCACCACAAATACCGACATCAGATGATTTCCGGCATTTTTAATTTCCAGCAAGGGCATTTTTATCTTTTCTTTAATTTAATCCTTAATTCCCTTATTTCCTCCTCATTCCCATCAACTATCATAGCAGAGCAAGGGAGTAAACGTTTCGGCTTTTAAAACATTGGTTCGGACATATTCAATCCAAATGAATCATGTTTGTGACACTATCAGGGACCAAATTGTACGGGACTTTTGATCTAATTAGTTTTGTTATATTTTTCTTTATTAAAAACTTTAAATCTGTGTAATTTCTAATTCATTTGCATTTTTATTGTAATTTTATTATGTATTTTACCATTGCCAAATTTTCATAATTAATTTTTTCACTTTTCATAATTTTTAAAATTTTTCTCTTAAATATCACAAAAAAGCCACTTATGCAAAATCCAAATCAAACACATTTTTACTTTTATAAAAACACTTATCCAATTGCCAATCCAATATTAATCATTTTATTCAATCTTACTTTTCCCCAATTTTAAGATTCCATTAATCAAATTAAAAAAAAAGGTTAATTTTCCTACTGCTATTTTAAACACACCCTAAATTGTTGGAACCTAGAAGATCCATATTCCTTAAGCCAATTGATAGAGTAGGGGAGCTCATAGCCGTATAAAGCCCCTTGTCTAAGGTAAACCTCTCAAGATGAGACTCATGATAGATAGCTAATATTAATATTATGTGTGTGTGTGTGTGTTAAACGTCTAGTCCATATATAGAAGTTTGGCTTGATGCGACTCCTAACGTACAAACTTACTTGATTTAGACTTAACCTTGCTTATTTCCCGATCAATATAACAAAAATATATATGTTTAGTAGGAGCAATGAAAAAAGATTCAATCAATCATGAATCAGTTGAGACACTGGTTCATAGTTCAATTCTCGAATCATATTCTGACCATGGTAATAAATTAAAAATGAGTCTCAAATAATATATCTTTAAAAATGAATCATATCCCAAAATGTTGTTTTTAACTTCCTGAGTTCTTTTAAATTTTTTTGTATACATCTTGTAATTGCCTTTATTAAAAATAAATCAAGAGTAGTATTATCTTTTCACCTACAAAATTTAATTTAATTTTGATATAAGGGAGTACGGTAAAATTTCAAAACTTTTTAGAGTTGACTGAAATAAATTTGCTTAAATAAGTATAGATTAAAAGAAGAGGCAATATTGATCAATCTTCCTTAGTTTTCATTAAAATCTTTCTTGGTTGGGCAGCATTTTTATTCAACAAGATCGGGCGAAAGAAAAAGCATTATTATTCAACAAGAGATACGTGCTGTCCAAAAAAAAAAAAACAAGAGATACGTGCGTTTTTGGAAATTGTGTGTAACGTAATCGTGTTTTCCTCCTATACATACAAAGAATAACGACCTTATAATAATTCGCTGCCAAAATCATTCTAGATTTATTGCTTACGTGCATGGTAAAATGAATAAGTTACATTTTTTTTATAATTGTATTGGAATTATATTTTAAACACTCGTCAAACGATGAGTGATGAGTCTCTTCTTCACACACACACACACACACACACATCTAAAAATAGAATTAATTCTACTGTTATGCTAACACTGTAGTCATAACCACTTTCATGAGATAAGTATTTTTTTTCCTAATGAAAATGTCAAATGCCTTGTATCATGCAAGGGAACCTCCTAATTAAAAAATATGCTACTCCTTCCATCCTTAATATAAGATATATTTGATGATTTAATCTGAATTCTAAATATAAGATATAGTTTTCAAATTTGTTAATCATTTCTTGATTTACCCCAATTGATACTTCCTCAATAATAATCAAGGAGGAGAGAGAATGAGGGAATTAAGGAAGATGATTAGAGTATTTTAAAAAATATAAATCAAATTAACTAACTCAACCAACTTCATTAATCTAATTAAATTATATAAATATATATTATGTTAAGGACAAAAGGAAATACTTCCAAAACACTGAAAATACAAGTGAAGCGGATTGCGTCTTTAGTTGAACAATACTTGGGCCACTTTGGCCGGCCCAGTCCATTTTCAACCGAGGGGTATGGAAACCTTAGTCCACACTTGGGGTGTGGTGCACTGTTTTTATTTTTTATTTTTTTGGGCCGAAGGACATGGACTTTATTATTTAAGAAATAATACTTTATAGGTATTAATTATAATAAATTAGGAACACACTCAACTTGTCACACACAAGTAGAGTGATTCATTTGAGGTTAACCTTACTCATGGACTTCATGCCTATTTTTACTTTTATTGGATATTATATCATCATATATGCTTTGAGATATATATATATATATATATATAGCTTTAATTGATTGTCACAAATCCTATACTAAAAAACCAATGTTTTCGTGGCAGTAATTTCTGTTGGAGTGCTATATATCCCGATTTTAATTATCTCTCTCACCACCATAATCAAGTTTTTTGGCCGAATATTTTCAAGTAATATTCAAATTAATCAATTTCTTCAATTAATTAATTATTTTCATAAATTGTTTCAAATTCATTTTTTTTAAAAAATTCCAACATAAAATAGTATACGGGCAAATTGGGGTTGATCAATCTTAGAGCTGGAAATTCTCATTATTACTGACCCAGGGAAATGTATGCTTTTACAATAATATACAAGAAATACTAATAACAAGAAACTAAATGACACTGCTCCAATCACACAGACACAGACCACCGCCACACTTAAATATTTTCCATTTGTAATATTAACACAGCCCAAATATATAAGTGGAAAATAGTGCCTAAACCTGGTGACTTATAATAATAATGACGCTAGTTGATAAGCTTCTTATGTCACTAGTATATTATTATGACTCCTTAATCGTTATTTTCCTCCCTTATATGTAAATCACTAGAGGTAAAGATCATGAGATGAAAGCCTTCGCTTAATAACAGCTTCAAGAGGTTGTTTTCTAACGTTAGTGTAGGAAACAAATGTTTATAACTAAGAAGGAGATCAGGCATACCTGGACGAATCCATGTTCGGATCCGGGTCAAAGCTCCAATACTCCATACTTGTGCCCACACAATTATTAGACTACTAGAGCCTAATTGTGATTTGCACAGCAGATCACCAGAACCAGAAAGATGGTAGGAGAGAAGGGAATTGCCAGAAAACTCAATGGCGGGGCGAGTTGCAATTGAGGAGGCACACCATATTTATAGTGGTTTATGGAGGCCACTAATTAGGAAACGTGTGCACTCCTTCTTGCCCTCCAGATAGGAATTAATTGTCTCTCAATTAATTCCCTAATTATGGTGATTTGTTCCTCTTTTGACAAATCCATAATTATTGCTAAATATTCCCAAATCTGCATCTTATGCTGATTTTATTCTTATTTGATTAGGCTACTTATTTCCTAATCAAATAGTCCGGCCCATCAAGGGCGGACTTGGACCCAAAGTCCAACATCTCCCACTCGCACTTGATGGGCCTCCCATCGTGCGCGTATTACTCTTTCTTGTTTCATACTTGGCGTCTGCCGTGACTGCGTGGGCAAAAATGTCTTTCAGATTTGGTGCTTGCGATACTAGAAATCCTTTATATCGGACCAGCATCCAAGGACACCCTTCATATATAACCGTAAGTTATATGTTCATTGCCTCATATGCCCCAGATTCTCCCATACATATTACTCATGGCATATCTAATCCCTCTCGAGTTAATATGTTGATTAACTCAGATTGCCTTCCACGTACATAGCATCCGCACTTACTAGCTACACATAGAGCTAGTAAGGGGTCGACCACAGATACTAGTACATCTTATGTATCTAGGAGTAAATCTTCCTTTTTGACTAAACATCAGTCCATCTTGACTTGGTCGCTTTCCTAGTTTTCACTCGTCTGACCGAATCGAGTGTGATCATGGAGCTTCAGCTAAAGTAGCTGTCACCAAACCAAGCTTTCATGATGCCGCCTAAGTCTTAAGGGCATCGTGGAATTATTCTTCCTTCCTGGGACTCACACTGTGGTGAACTAGGGATCTTTCACCCACATCCCGTGTTGCACTTTAACTCTCAAGCACATGCAGTATGAATTGCATGCTACGGTGAATGGTCTGAGGTGTACGTCGATTTCTTTATCTTTCACCGTACAGACATTAGTTCCAAAATGTACTCAACATTCGAACCAGAACTTCCTTTTTCACAATATCTCTTATTTGTGAAAAAGGGTTCTTTGCCTGGCTACAGGTCTATATTCATGCTTCGATCCATTTTCTGTGTATATGCACACATGTAGATCTCATCTCAGTCTAACTGAGGCGACTCAAACGCAAAGATTCTTCTCAACCATTTCATGGTGATCATTTGCTCGTCTTACCTTCCCATGCCCCTGCAAAAACATGGGAAGACTGTTGTTCGTGTGAGTGAACCAACCTCTTTTAACCTGTACGACATACAAAGCTGTATACCTTTATGTATTTACTCATAACATACATACCATTTCTTTTATCTTTATATAAAAGAAGTTCACAACCTTATATTTTATTTGCGCCCCTAGATTTTCATTAACTCAATGAAAATCAAGCTATGGGCTCAATAAGGGGATCTACCAACATCTTGTCAGTAGAAGGTATTGAACTATCGCTTTCCCTCTTTGAAAGCATATCTCTCATAGAGATGTATCAAAAAGGTATGTTTCGCCTTGCTGTGATACTTAGGATCCTCATCATAAGATGTTATCGTTTGGATCCTTCTATCCACCATTCATTCCCAATCTCTCATAGGAATTACTTTAGCCATATGGCACTTTGAATGATGGCAGAACACGCCCTGCGTTCTATTTCCACGGATAACAGGGAAAATACCATGTATATTTCCTTACTCCATCACCATTTTGCCTAGGTCTTGTATTGGAGTATCCTTTCAAAGGAAAGTTGTTTGTCTTAACAACTTAATCCATGGTTATACTCATAACCCATTTCACAACAGGACCAAAAAACATCTTCCAAGTCTGACCCAAAAACATTTGGTCTTATGTACACCAATATGTACATTCACATTACCAACTATAGTCTCACATGGGACTCTATCCACCCTTCAAATGTTGGATTCCTCATAGGACATATAACCTCTTTAGGTTTATGCCCTTGACTTTAGGGGTGTCTATGGGTTTGCAGTTTGACATCCTAAGATGTCTAAGGAGTACACTTGTACATGTCTTAGGTGGAAAAGACTATATCTTTCTTGTGCAACTCCGTTTATCTTGTCATTCAAGATATTTGTTCAACCCGTGACTTTCTTAACTCAGAATTTAAGGATTCTCTGATCCTTTATTCCTTTGACTCCCTTGACACTTGTTTCATTTGTCACTTGACAAAGGATGACTTCACAAAGAATCATCACTAGACCATTTGGAACTTATGTAGTGTTCTTCGATTATTTCGAAGTTGGTGAGGCTTTCACCTTGTGAAAACTTCATATACTACTATTTAGGTGATTGTTTCTACGAAGCCCTTAAGCTGCTTCAGTGTAGAGTTCATCATCCAATTTCCAAAATTCCAAATTGGAAGGTGGTCTTTACATCATCTTGATGCAATTTTTAAGACTAAGCTTGTTGTCATAGCCAAAGTTCAGAGTTAAAAGACACAATGGACAACCTTCCATTTTATTACCCCTAGCCACTAAGTGTTTTAGGTTCTGTATGCCCCCAACAGATTTGAGAACCTACTTGTTCCCAATCGCCTCTTGGCTAGGTGACAAATTACCCAAACACGTATTTGGCTTAAAAGGAATCCAAATCCTCCTGCATGACACTTTGCAATTCATCTTAGCAGGTCCTTCTAGTGTCTTTCAGACACTTATAGGTACTTATCATCACTTTCTAAATGATGAAGAGAGCATTCAATCCATTAGGGAATCTATCCCTTATAGTCATTCACTAGATGACAATTTGCTCCAAGGTGGATTTCATAGGATTCTTTTCCTATATATGAGTGAGGTAATTGTCTCGTAACTTACCTCTTACCTCTTTCATTGTGAAAATGGTCTCAATCTTCCCACTCGGATCAGTGAACTTAGGAACACTTGGTTATTCCGTGTCACTTGTGAACCTCTTGAAGAGATTTATTGTGATTAATGCTCATTTCCTGCTAGGAAATCTGGGTTTTATGAACGTTGTGTCCCAAGGTTTTCTCTCAGTCACTGAACCGCCATCATTTTCACTAATGAAGACGTGTCATGTCAAATTCTCATGTCATCTCACAAAGAGATACTTTGCTTACCTTGACCCCAATCTTCCTTACTCATAGGAAGAAGTATGAATATAAAGTTGATGACCCTTATGGTCTTAACAAACTTGGTCCTAGTCTAAGGCCCATCCATGATTCATAGGGTAAGGTCGTGACTGACATAGAGGGCATTTGGTTAAGTGTAAATATAATAGCTATGAGTCCACCTACCAACATATGGCTGATAGCCTCATTGGTGCCATTATGTTCATAACCAAAACAAGGAGAGGTCTATCTCTCCATTTCAACAACTCTATTATGTTGAAGAGTTCTAAGTATTGATAGTTGCCTAACAATGCCTTTCTTGTACACAAAACAGCTTGAACTAAGCACATGGGTGTCTTTAACCCTTGTTAGTTCAAAAGGTCTTATCCTTTCAGTTTACTGATTCCTGACTAGTTCAGCCATTATCTAACAGCTTCACATTTGCCAAAAATCAAGTAAACATTACTGTATTTCGAGTAAACGTCCACAACGTTAACGAAACACCAAGCTGTTTGTGTTTTCCCCTCACGTTTATTGGTTCACCAACGTCATAATTTGCCAATTGCAGTGGATATTCTCAGAAAAATGTTTCTTTGTCTTTCTTGCCTGGCAGAATGAGTTCTGAACTTATTCATAAGGGTATTAACCCTTTGACACACGTCATTTAGCAAATACTCTTTTGCTAGTTTGATCATTCCCATTGATCAAGGTGTACATGTGGCAAGAAATAGAATCTTTTATCCCTAGAAAGAAACATCAAAATCCAACGAAGGATTTGAGAATCATAGTCCCATCGATCCTTAACTAAAGAGATAACAAAGATGTGATTCTGTCACTTGCAATTTCATGGAGTGAATCAAGGTGGTTTATCTATGCAGAGTTAACGTGCAAGTTCCAATCCCTTGATTCTATCTCTTTGTTGCTTTGCATTTGACATGAAGCCATATGCTTCTCTGAAATATCCACAACTCATGTGGATCGCTACTTTTATAACCCTTAAGGATTATGAATGTAGCTTTTTCATCTTTGTAGAAACCATTTGACCTTCTCTAGATCAAGTTTACCTCATTGGTTTCTTGCCCTTGGGCTTAGAGGATGAATCCTCCCACTCTTTAGCTAAGTTCATCTGACTGATGGAACTTGGATCCTTCAGTCTCTCACACTTAAGTTCAATGTGGTGAATCACATTGCTGAAGGTTACAATATGCATATCAGGGGCAATCTTTACTTTCGTATATGCCCACTTACTGAAAGACATGGCTCACTCCCACTCATTGGGAAACATAGCTTTCTCCCACTCACTGGGAGATGTCTTATCACAACATACACTTGTTGTTTGTTAGAAAGAATTTGGCATTTAGTTTGTCTCAACTTCTTAGTTTGACATATGCCTCAAGTGTTGCCTAAACAACGTGTTAGGACTTAGTACACTATGTTAAAACTTAACTTAGTTTTAACTTTATGGAAGAAAATCACTTATTTCACTATCTTCCAACACTATCCATATGGCTTGGATAAGGTTACATTGCTCATACCAACATAAGTTTGAGCAATGTTGTTCTTTCTATGCTTGATAGCATAAACCTTTTTGTATCCTTCAATTGCTTCAGCCTCTAAATGCTGAAGACTAGTTGGTAGGATGTCCCTGACATCTCATTCTTCTTGAATGAAAGAGATTTGAGAGTTTCTAACTCCACAGATATCTCTATTGAGCTTGTCTTCATAAGCTCAGTCAAATAGACTTGGTCATAATTGGTCACTCAGACGATTTTGGTATACAAATCTTAGTTGTTCAAATAAGACAAAGGATAATTAGATGATAAGTTCACTAGTTTCATGTTCAGGAGACAACTATGTTGACTCCCATCCCAATCATACTAGTTAGCTCATCACCCTTTTAACCACAGTCTTCATTTGAACACTTTCCCCTTTGGATTTCTAGACGCATTCCAGAAAAAAAACCCACTCAATCAAAGAGCAGTTATATTAACAAGATAATAACACATTATCATCTAACTAACATGAATGTTCAAGAAAACAAGAAGAGAATATACCGAATTCAATTCTATAAACTAACAGAGAATTTAATCTTAAATTCAATGGGAAAAACAAGAACATTCAAAAATTTAAGCCTCATATTGTTGTCTCTTAACTAGGTTCTCCTTCTCATAGGCCCTTCTGACCATATTAACTCATGCAGCATCTAGCTACAATGTCAAGCTCCTCTTTGCCATGTTAAAATCCACTCATTTGGATGTATTTGCAGCATACCTCCCACTTGATGAGATAATTCTCATATCTCTATCTCTCTTGTCCTTTGTCACAACATATGTGATAAAAGGTTGACTTTTAGAAGTCATTGCTTCAATCCAAGTGGATCAATGTGGTTAGAAGCATGGGAAGACTTATTATTATTCAATAATTATTGAATAATTTTAAGTTGCTGCAAGTTTTCAGGTTTTTATCTCTAACAGTTTGAGTGAAGGTTGGATAGGATTTTACATTCAAAAAAACATTTGAATAATCCCTTACTTTTAAAGAATCTTTCAGCATTAACCTTATGTTGCAACTGAAATTACTCTTAAAAAACAAGCCAACATGTCCCAAAAAACAATAGAACCAACATTGATTCATTTCCAACATTTTTGGGATCTTCTAAGTGCACATAAGCACCTTTTTGACTCAAATCATATCCAAACGTGCTTCAAATATATGCAAATTATATATCAAATTGAAGCTCTCCAATTTAGGGATTTTCAGGAACCAACCACATCTCAATCGGAGGTCCCACGCGCTCTCACGCGCCCCTAGAAGGTGTCTGGATGGAAAAATCCTGAAAAATTAGAAATTTCCAGCTCTGGCCACTCTCAGTGGAGGTGCGTGACATACACGCGCCGCCTTACGGCCGTCTGCCGGCGACACGCGCCGGCTCCCAAGAATCCACGCGCCGTCCTCTCTCCGACGGTGCTTGCCACGTGTCAAACGGAGACCCCAGTGGGCCCCACGCGCCATGTGTCACACTCTCCTTTTTTTTTTTGGGGGTCAACAGTCAACGGATGACTGTTGACCGGTCAACCGTGACCCGTCATCGATGACGTGTCACTGACATGGCGCTTGACGATGACGTGGCGGACGCTCATTGGTGCCACGTGGCATTGGTTGACTGATGACGTGGCGTTGACTGCCACGTCATCATCTTCAACCTCCAGCCGGGTCAACCCGACCCGGTTGGAGCTCCTACGGGTCATCGCGACCCGCCAACTTCGGGAGGCCATATCTCCCTCGTTTTAGCTCCGTTTTTCGCGTTCTTGGTGTCGTTGGAATCGTAGTTCAGCGAACTACAAATCCATGGCATTTATTTGATCTTAAAACCTCTGTTTCAGTGATCAAATCGTGAGTGAAGTTGCGGCGGCAACTAACGACCCGCGAACTTCTTTCCTTTGTTTCTCCCTCATCCGGACTCCGTTTGACGCGTTCTAAGCATCGTTGGAATCGTCTCTTCGAGCTCTACACATCCATGTCCTTACTTTGGGCAAAAACACCGAGTTTCAAAACACCCAATTTTTCTCGACGTTGTCGGCGCGACGTAATTCGACCGGATGTGTGTCTTTGCGTTTCAAAGGCTCTTCTAACCTTTGAGGGGTTAAGTCTTTTTCGTTTTTAGTTCCACATAGGTTCCAAAAACGTAACTTTAAGAAATCGAAGATTTGAGGAAGAGGACGAAGGAATTGTGCCATGAATATATATATATACACATGCGCATATGTATATTATAGTCAGAGGAGCAGAGAACGCAATCACACAGCAACAAATATATATATCATGTCTGGATTTTTCAATCATGCGGAAGCTTAAAACGAACACGTCTTTGGTTGCACACAGACACGCATATATACATAGCAAAGGCAAAAACAAAAATATATACAAATATATACATGTTCACATTTTGAAAAACATATACCTAGATTCCCAAAAATATTCACATATGAATCAAAATTTCAAGCAATAAAATCAAAGCATATAAAGCTTGAAAAATATGTACAGTGGCACATATTAACATTATATATTCATATATATAATAGCACAGCGGAATTAGATGGAGATATAAACAAATTATATCATTTAGTTTATTCACATAGAATAATCACAGCCTCAAGGATCAAATGGCTCTGATGCCAATGTAGGAAACAAATGTTTATAACTAAGAAGGAGATCAGGCATACCTGGACGAATCCATGTTCGGATCCGGGTCAAAGCTCCAATACTCCATACTTGTGCCCACACAATTATTAGACTACTAGAGCCTAATTGTGATTTGCACAGCAGATCACCAGAACCAGAAAGATGGTAGGAGAGAAGGGAATTGCCAGAAAACTCAATGGCGGGGCGAGTTGCAATTGAGGAGGCACACCATATTTATAGTGGTTTATGGAGGCCACTAATTAGGAAACGTGTGCACTCCTTCTTGCCCTCCAAGATAGGAATTAATTGTCTCTCAATTAATTCCCTAATTATGGTGATTTGTTCCTCTTTTGACAAATCCATAATTATTGCTAAATATTCCCAAATCTGCATCTTATGCTGATTTTATTCTTATTTGATTAGGCTACTTATTTCCTAATCAAATAGTCCGGCCCATCAAGGGCGGACTTGGACCCAAAGTCCAACAGTTAGTAAGCCTAGGAATTTCCTCCATGTTGAGGTCCTCCTTCGCATGACCCGGCAACCTCCATGAAAAGCCATGCACCAAATTGGCCAAACTTACTTGAATAACCTTAAGACCAAGAGCATAACCAGGACATATCCTTCTTCCAGCTCCAAATGGTAATAACTCAAAGTGGTGCCCTACCACATCGATGTCCTTACCTATGAACCTCTCTGGGTTAAACTCATTAGGGTTTTCCCATATAGTAGGGTCTCTGCCTATGGCCCACACATTGACGATCACTTGGGCCCCTCCCGGGATGTCATACCCTAAAACTTTGGAGTCCCCGTCCACGGCCGACGTGGTCGGAGGCAACACAGCAGCTGCTGGGTGTAATCTCATTGATTCTTTAGCAATGGCTTCAATATAAGGCAAGTTGGCTATGCCCTTCTCTTCAACCCACCTGTCTCTTCCTATCACTCTGTCTAACTCTTCTGTGGCTTTCTTTATGATTTCAGGGTTTTTCAACAGCTCTGACATTCCCCATTCTGCAATTACACCGGAGGTATCTATTGCAGCTACAATAAGGTCCTGATGAGGAGTATACAAATTAAAGCATGATGTTATTAACTTATTATATATTGTGAGTTTGTAGATATATATATGTATATATATATTTGTTCTTCTTAGTAGTACACTACAATATTGCTTATAATTAATTATGGTTTGTCTATTGATGAGTTTAACCTTCAACCTACAAGTTTCTCCCCCCTTTACAACAACATACTTGAAAAGGGGCTTATTCATAAAATATGCTACAGTTTTTTGAATAATGGAATATACAATTAACAAGCTTTATCAATTATAACAACTTTATTGAATTTATTTACTCTAATCATACACGTGAGAGTTAATTTAAATTTTACTCCCTTTTACCCCTTAATATAAGCAACTTTCATCTTTATTATACAAAATAAATTGGTGGTTAAGATTAGTTAAAACAATATATATGTCAAAAATGTCATGTTTCTTATAAATATTCCCTATTTATGACAAGAGCATGGGAGAGAAAATGAATAACAAATATGAGAAAGTATGAGTATAAAATATGAGAGAGAATGTGTAATAAATGAGTAAATGAATAAGAATTAATGGTGAGTGGGGAATAATTATACTATAAAGATGTGTACTTAATAGGGGCAGAAAAGGAAAAAGTAATTAAATTTTGAAATACAAGGAGAAAGTTGCTTATAAAAAGAACCAACCACAAGAAAGAGAAAGTTATTTATAAAAAGGACTAGTTTTTAACTGTCACATGACTTTGGATTATATTAATTTCTTGAAATTATATTAGTTACCCTCCTTTTGCGTGTGTGGATTAAAGTAAGGAAAAATTGGCCAATGTGAGTTTTTTCTTATTGAGTTTCACATATCGTTGTCTAAAAAATTAAGACTGAGGTTCACATTATATTGTTTGATTTTAGTCATTCACATCACTGGATGGATTATTCAAGTAGAGGTGCTAGAAACTTGCTTGGCATTTACGTTATGTTTGAAACGTTGCCACGTTGGTATATATATTGGAAATATTTTCAATGAAATGAAAATGAATATTAATAAAAAAAAATATTGTGTAGCAAATGAAATGTTTATATTTAGTCTTTTGCTTTTAGGGTAAAGTATACTTTTGGTCATTTAAGTTTACCTAAAGTATCATTTTAATCCTTTAAGTTTGTAAAATACATTTTTAGTCCTTAAAACTTAACACCATTAATATTACTAACGGCAAATGATGACTAGACAAAGTTAAGTGATGATTATGCAATACTGACAAAGCAAGCTGGCCACTTGCACTACAACACTTTATTTTTTTAATTCTACTTGACATGTACTTAATTTACAGTATTTTATTTTTTTTAAAACAAAAATCCAATTTAAATAAATTATTTTAATCAATTTCTTTATCCCCTTCCCTATTTATTCTCCTGGAACTCTAGCCTTAAACCGCAACCCTCTCTTCATCTTCCTCGTACTTTCTTCCTATTCAAGATGTATTTTGATTTGATTTTTGTATCAACTTGTCCATTGGTTGTCACAAAGAACCTGAATCAAATTGAACAAGTTTTTCATAAAACTGAATCAGAGATAGTACTATGTGATAATTGATTCTATTGTTGGATCCCCAACTATTTTCATAAAACTGGTGGCGTGTGGCGGCATCCCCAGTTGCGAGCAAGAGAAACCATCAGGCATAGCATATGGATTCCAACGGACAAACAATTCTGCTTTTCCATTTTGGTTTTGATAAACTAGAACCAAACAAAATTAAAACACAAAAAAAACCCAAAGAGAACAGCTAGGCTGGAGAGAAATATGCAGGCCTATTAACATCTTCAATCATCAATTGGAGAAGCTCCGTGTGTTTAATACAAGGGGACAAGTTGATATGAAAACCAAATCAAAATACATTGCCGCTTAAGGCTAGGGTTCCACGATAAAGAAAAGAAGAAAGAAAGGGATGAAGAAATTGATTAAAATAATTTATTTAAATTTTATTTTATTTTAAAAATAAAATACTTAAAATAAATTTCACACAAAATTAAATTAAATAAGGTATTGTATTGCAAGTGGCCAGCTTGCTTTGTCAATGTTGTATAATCATCACTTAACTTTATCTAGTCAGTATTTGCCATTAGTAATATTAACGGTGTTAAGTTTTAAGGACTGAAAATGCACTTTATAAACCTAAATGTTAAGTTTTCATTTTGATTAGGCATCCTAATCCAAGTGAAAATATGTGGAGGGATTGGATTAGGCATCATCGAGCTAGGGGAACTACTCGTATTCTATTCCTTCTATTCGGTCATAGTGGTTATAGGATCTACGAGACTTGGCCACATGATGTGCTCCTGGGCAACACTGTCAACAACAATGGTCTAATCCATTACTCTTCGGATGATTCCTCTGACTTTGACATAGAGGGTGCTAATCTTTATCACAATGATATCCCAGCGGGCTCTCCTCTTCATACTCCTCTAAGGGATTTTGATAATGAAGCTCCTCCTCTCGCTAATGCCCCTGTTATTGATAACATGCAAGTTGAGTAGGAGGTGGCCAATCAAGAGAGAGTAAATTCATGGATGGACATAAATACACTTCTTAATGAGCTCTTCCTAGACGATGATCAGATTGCTGTGATCTATGACCAGTATGGATCCAACCTCCACCCTCACAATCTAATTATCCCTAGCTCATCTCTGAACCTGTCAACCACACTCATGCTAGTCCTTCTGTGCAGATTGACCCAAACCTAAGCCTCCCCTTGAAATTCCAGATACGACTATTGCCCCTCCTCCTTTGGCCCATACACCCTACTCATTTGAGCCCAAGTCCATCTTGCCTCCCAACAGATCCTTGGCTACTGTGACTAGAGTCTCCCCATTTGAGACCACTGATTCACCTATTCTTCATCCTTTCCCACCTTCTCCATTATCGCTAACAGCTCTTATTGTCAACACCCATGATCCGCCACTATCTCCCAGCCATGTTAAGGAAGGACCATATCTCAAATGCCCTCAGTTGCTTGCTCAATTAGCTGACTTCAACCCTGAAGTCGAAATCTTTTTCCAGGAATGTCTTAAGCTACTTGGCAAATTCAAAAAAGATCCTTCTGAGGCTTCCTTCTTCAATTTGCAAGATGAATCATTTATGGTGCAGAAAGTCAAGTGGTTCTTTTCCAATTTTTCCACAAAGTCTCTTTGAATGGTAGGAATCGATGGTTACTACAGAAAATTGGGACAAGTCTTGTTTTGGAGTTTATTTTGCCAAGCACCGAATGGGATCTTATGGCTGGCAAGGTTTACCGAAGGGTCATGCAGGCTTTGAAGATTTTATATTGAACTTCAGTTCCTTCTACTGGTCTGATTTTGTGGACTCTCCAATTGCAATCGCTGAAGGTGCCAGTGCTAAAGATACAAGACGGTTTATATACTTCTCCCTTCAGGAGTACAAGCAAGCTAATTCCCTGTACCAGCAGTCTACAAATTGCTCTGATTCTGGATCTCAGTTGAAAAAGAAACAAAAATGCTATATTGGTCTTGATTGAATAAAAATCCTGTTCAGGCCCCTGCCATCTATTGCCAAGAAGCGTAAACCTTATGTTGTTCTTGCTTAGGACCCTGTCTTGTAAAGAATTAAGATATCCTTTGGTGACTCTGAAGAGGCTCGGGAAGCTGCCCTGAAGCTTCCCAGGGAGCCATGAAGCTACTTAGTTGGAACTGTCGAGGATTTCGTAAGGCCTTGGCAGTTCAACGTTGTAGGCACCTGATTGATTTGCATAACCCTGATCTAATTTTTTTGTCAGAGACGAAAATCGCTACTCAGGATGCCTACTTTTCTATTGCAAATTATGGTTTTACTTTCCATTGTGGTACTGATGTAGTAAGGAAGAGTGGAGGAACACTCATAGCTTGGAAGCCATGTTTATTTGTTCAAATCATTGACTTGTCCCCTTTTGTATGTCATTGCAAAATTAATGAATCTAACTCCCTTTCATCTTATTTTGTGTCTTTCATTTATAGTCCTCCTGAAGCTCATCTGCGACATACCCTTTAGACTTGGATGCATAATTTTTCCGAAGTAATTGATATTCCATGGCTGCTAATGGGAAACTTTAACCAGATTTTTTCCTCTGCTAATAAGTTAAGCTACATTGGCAACACTACCTCATTGTCTAGATGAATGTAATATCATGCAAGTTCCCCAAAAAGGTCCAAACTTCACATGGTCCAACAATAGAAGAGGTGCTAAATTCATTTTATAAAGATTTGACAGAGCTTTTGTCAATCTCCAATGGTTATATGTATTTCCGAACTCTTTTCTCAATACTCTTACTATTGCCTCCTCATATCATAGTCCTCTCATATTTTATTAGCATGATAATATCAGAAAAACAAGGCTTCAGAAATTTGAGGATTTTTTGTTTAAATTTAAAGAATGTGGTGACATAATTAAGCATTGTTGGTCTGATCAATATCAAGGCTCACCTTCTTTCAAGCTCTTCTGTAAATTGTCTTCAACTCTGTCTTCTCTGATTAAATAGAATAACTCTTCAATTGGCAATCTGTTCAAGAAAATCTCTACAGCAGAAGAAAATCTTCAGAAGCTTTCGTCTGCTATTAGTCTTTCAAGGGACGTGTCAATTGCCTAGGAACATGCTTTATTACATGCTAGACATAACCTTGAATTTCTTTATGAATGTGAACATATTTTCTGGTCCCAAAGAGCCAAGCTACGATGGATTTTAGAAGGAGAAAGGAACACCAAATTCTTCCATGCAACTGTCCTCATCAAAAAGCAAAAAATCAGATTAAGAGCATAATGAGGATGAATGCAACTTGGACAAGTAACTCTGCAGAAATTTCACACATGGCTCTATCTCACTTTGAGGAGATCTACTACTCTTATGACAATATGTCAACAACAGAAATCATTTATGCTCTCAGAGAGTACTCAGTCCCTAGGCTTTTAGGTGAGGATTTTAATTACTTCCTTAAGCCATTTTCTTTGGCTAAAATTCAAGAGGCCGTTTTTTCTCTTCCAAAACATAGTGCCCTTGGACCAGACGATATGCATGCAAATTTTTGTCATAAATATTTCGACCGAGTCAAGGATGATCTCCTAGCTATGTTGCACACATTCTGGGCATCAGAACACATATTAAAGTCCTTCAATAAGACTGATATTATCCTGATTCCTAAATCTGACTCTGTGAAAACTTTGAAGGATCTCAGACCAATTAGCCTCTGTAATGTTGTCTACAAAATCATCTCCAAGGTAATTTTCCTTAGATTGAAAAAAGTTCTGAAAAAGTGCATAGCACCTTTCCAGTGTGCTTTCTTGAAAGGGCGAGTCATCACAGATAATATTCTTTTAGCCTCAGATCTAATGAACCGGATTCATTCTTCCACAAATGGGAGGAAAAAACTAATGGCTCTCAAGGTTGACTTCTCTAAGGCCTTTGACTCCCTTTCTTGGAATTTCATTTATGCCATTTTGAATGTCATGAATTTTTCGGACAAATGGATTGCTCTTATCATGTAATGTGTAACATTAGTACAATATCAAGTGATTTTAAATGGCCAAGTCACTGGAAGTATCACACCATCCAAAGGAATTAGGCAAGGAGACCCTTTTTCTCCTTATATTTATATACTGGTTGATAATATCCTGTCTTATATCTTGAATAGATTTAAGCAATCAGGACATCTTCAGGGGATCCAAATCTCAGCTAACTCCCAGCCCATATCTCACTTACTATATGTTGATGACTCAATTTTCTTTTTTGAAGGAAATGATCAGAGCGCTAACACCATTAAGGTCTCTTTAGATCTGTACAGTAAATGGTTCAGATAATTGATAAATAAATCCAAGTCATCTCTTATCTTCAGCCCTAATTTTTCTCACACACGAAAGTTGGCTCTTTCACATTTTCTGGGAGTTAGATTTATAGATCGTCTTTGGAAATATCTGGGTACTTGGGTTGATCCTGGTAGAAACAAATCCATGGTTTACTCTCATGTAGTCAATTCAATTGATCAAAGAATGGCATCCTGGAAAGGTAAACTGCTTTCTCAAGCATCTTGGCTTACCTTGATTAAATCAATTCTCTCAGGTGTTAATTCGCATATTCTTTCATGTATTAATCTACCGGAGTACATATGCCATCACTCCAAATGTACTAATTTATTCTTAGGAACAAATGGTGACGCACATAGAATTCATCTCTTGAGACAAGATTTCATTTTTAGGCCTATTGCTGAAGGTGGCTTGGGCCTTAGACCTATCTCCAAGGTGAATGACTCTTTTCTTGCTAAGCAAATCTAGCGAATTCTTCATTCGCTGCCAGGTGACTTACTAGCAGAGACTATACAGTTTAAATATTTTGATCTTAGCAGTGCCAACTTACTTAGGAAGCCTTATAACTCATCCTGGATTTGGAAAGGTATTTTTAAGTGTGCCTCTATTATTTGTGATCATATTCAATAGTGAGTAGGATTTGTTAATCAGATTAATTTAAACCACCTTTTGTGGTAGCCCATGTTGTCTGGGGCTCTAATGGAATCAAATGTCAATGAAGTTATAGACCTATTAGTGCATATTCCACCTACCTCAAACCCAATTAGATGGAACTCTCCTCTTATTAGATCTTTATATCCAAGAGATATTGCTAACATTATCATCAGCATCCCACTTCAAATATATGACATAGAGGATAGGCAAATTTAGAAACTTAGCTCCATAGGTGAATACTCTTCTAAGGCTGGCTATAAATTTCTCACAAGTACTTCTCTGCCTATTTCACTAGACCCTTTCTAGAAATTTTTATGGTCATTATCCTTGCCTATGAAGGATTTGCTTTTTATTTGGAAGCTTATAAATGCAGTAATTCCATCAATAGATATCTTGAATGCTCATCATCTACCTATCAATGGTAGTTGCACTTTTGGATGTAATGAGATAGAGTCTCTAGAACATCTCTTTCTCCTTTGTCCATTTTCCAAAGCTGTATGGTATGGTAGCCTTTCTGTCATATTACTGATAGAGCTAAATATTCATATATCTTTTAGTGATTAACCTTAGGCTTTTATGGGATTTGATTAACTATTTTTGGGCATAATTAGGTATTAATGTGAGATTTGAGTGCAAAGGTGATTTTAGAATTAAAGTGTCTAAATTGATATATTTTAAGTAATATTTGTTATTTCTATTATTCTTTAATTGTGAACCTATCATATTACCTTTGTGTATCTCATTTATGTAGGTGATGACATGGTACTTTGGAGCTTAATAGAGGACAAAGATGGAATTAAAGAAGAGCAGCACATGTGCAGATTTTATTTCCCAATTTCATGATTTTAATAGGCATAATAAAGGAGTTAGGTATTGTTTGGTGGCTTAAATTAATGACCTATTCTTGGCCTTAAGATCCCTCACATTATTATCAGTTTCCAAACACGCCTTTGGACTAGAGATTGAGATCCAAAAATTGCGATAGCTTTCTGGAGGGAAGGATATCACGTTTTGAGCACTTCTTCATCTCACGAGGATGCGGGTCTTCTAGAGTTCACTCTCACTTTCTCCATTCCATTTTTCTCCACTCCTACTGACCACCGCCTCTCCTTCTCCTTCCACTTTCCACTAATTAACCCCCTCTTTTCTTTGTTTTCTCGCATCCGCAACGAACATGACAGTCCAAAGGTCTAGAGGAGCTGATTTTTGAATCATAAGCGGCTAGACTCTTTCGTCCGATGGTGATGGTGAAGCTAACCTGAGTCCTTGAGCAACTAGGGGAGTTTTTTGTATCTTAATTTCATCTTCCACTCTATGTATATAAAGATTATGATTCTAGGTTGCTAGAATTTATGATTTGTGTATATGGTTGAGGATTTAATCGGTTGATGTAATCTGGATGATGATACTTGTGCTAGATTTGTACTCATGGATTGTAATTGGACTATAACACTCTTTTGTTATTCAATTGTTTTCCTCTATTCTCTTGAAATCAATTTTTTGCTTGGTTTCTAGGAATTAATTGGTGGTAGAGAGGATCTCTTATGAATTTAGCATGATTTAAGTACTTAAGATTCTCCTAATTGATAATTGAGTCTAAGTTTAGATATAATTGAGGAGTTAGGAGTATTGATTAGTAGGGTTTCTTGCTAGTCCTTATGCTTAGTTAAGAGAAGAACTTAGAATTAAAATTGGACAAAGATGGTTAGTGACTCATTCACCTAGGACATTTATCTCTTGTATTTACACCCACCCACTCACTTTATACATTGAAAAATTTAAAAACAATTAGTTCTTTAGTTTAATTAGATAGATGAAACTCACATCCCATACTTTTTGGTTAATTTGTTATTTACACTAAATTACTTAGGAACTAAATATAGACTCCACGTAGAGATCGACCTAGATTAGTTGCCCTATAGTGCATTTAGCTTAGTTTTATTTGATAGCCCCACAATATGGCTTTTCAAATTTGGCGCCGTTACCGGGGAGCCTAGCTCCTAGGTAATTGAGTGTCAATTGCAAAATTGATCAAGCTGTAGCTTGTGTGGGTTAGGAATACTTGTTTTCAATTTTTTTTAGAAAAAAATCTGGGAAAACCAAACAAATATTATCTATTTCATTTTGTGTTTTTCGGTAAAAAAAATGTACAATTAACTGCATTTTTTGCTGTGCATTTTCGTGACTTTGATTGTTGAATGAATGGCATTCATGGTCATGATGTATTGTATTGGAATCTTGCATTTTTAGTGCATCAGAACCCTTGCTGCTGTATAGCTCTCATTTATACTAAAACTGATCTACTGCTGAGATTAAGGCTAAAACTTTGCTACATTATGCAATTTTAATGAGACGGGAATTTTGATATCAAAACTCTGAGTTTTTGCTGAAATTTACTGGTGGCCAAGGATGATTTTACTGTTGTGAAAGCATAAATCCCTTACTGTCATATTTGGGCTTTATGAAAAGTATTGTAGGGTGAGATTTAATTGTTGAATCTGTCACTACAGTACCATGATTTTTGGAAGGTTTGAGTAAGATTTTATGCTATCCTTGCCAAAATTCTTGCACAAGAGCTTTTACTTGTGCATTTAAACTGTCTGCTTCTGGCATTTTGGTGAGTATTCATTGCTGCTAAATCTTGGATACTACCTGAAATTACTATTGTCCTGTTTCACATTTGCATCAAGTCTGAATTTTGGGTCTCTTGAATCAGAAATTGCAGTCCCATTACTGAAAATCTGACCTTGTAGTTGCAGGGCATTGGGTTTGCTAAAATTGCTTTTGTAGCTACTAACAAGTTGCTGTTATATGCCATTTGTATGTGGTCTTTCCATGTGCTAATCTCAAAGCATAATCTTGCAGAACTTTGAGATGTTTTTTTGACTTAATTGGACTTTAGTGCTAACTCAGTAAGCTATTGGAACTTTCACTATGCTGCTCCAATTCGATAGTGAGAATTCCATTATGGAAAATTGAGGAGTATAAAGTTTTGGCGCACTCTCATGCATGCTGAAATTTTGAAAACTTTGCTTAGAAAATGCTAATTGGATTCAATTCTGGTTGCTGGTTGGGTATCCTGTAAGTCCTTTGGCAACTTGCTGTTACTATCCTAAATTTTTGCTGCTGTCCATAAATTATAGAGCTCCATGCAAAATTATTTTGATAGTGCAATTGCATTCTCACTAAAGCCTTTAAGCTGCTGAATCAAAATCTTACTATTTGTTGCAATATGATTTGAGTGAGTACTTACTATAATGAACTGGATCTCATTCATTTGAATTTTTCTGGAAGCATTTTGAATGAGTGTTCTCTAGACTTAAATTGCCTCTGTTGATTGTGTGTCACTGAAATTCTGATTTTTACTCTGCCTAAAAAATCCCTGCTCCATCAAGTGCAAATTTTTGCATTCTCTCTGTCTTGACTTTGCATGTTGAAACACTCATACTTTGACACAATGAGTGCCTTGCATAGTCCAATTTTTGCATATAGCTACTGAAAAACACTTGTTTTGGAATTATGAATTGTGGGACTTGTTTTACTGTCAAGTGAGATGTGTATTAAGAATTTGTACTGTTGTCATGGAAATTTGTTGATTTGATCTAAGTTTGCTATGGCAATAAGTCTAAGCATTAGTTGCTGCTGATTTTGGAGGGACTGGATTGACCATGCCGCTTCAGAATTTGTTTTTCATTGCTGAAATTATTGATGCTGTTTTGCATGAAGGAATTTTGGCTGATTGAGGAATTTGTATTTGAAAACACTTGAATGTCATTTGATTTTCCAGGGTATGCTGATCTGAATTTGGTTTAAGATTGCTGGAATTTCATTTTCTTAGCCAAATTTAACTAACTGATGTGTTAGGCTCATTCTTGTGAATTGGGGAGTCTCTCTTTGTTATTGGTGCTGCAATTGTGCTGTTCTAGGCTAATTCTTAAGCATTCTTGCTTGGATTTATTGTCTTTGAACCTCATTGAACTTAATAGACATTTAATGGTATCTTGCATCAGGTTTGACTATCTTTTGACTAAATTTGTAAGAACATCATTGTTTGCTAGAAAATAGCAGTTAACTATTCAAATTCCTATAAGTGTTTTGTTCTATTTAAATTGGTTCATTAAACTTGCTGCTTTGTGGACCAATTCTTCTGAATCCAAGTGACCATTTGATTTGATCTTACATATCATATTGATATTAGGATTTTGAATGTTGGAATCTAATTATGTCAAGCCTTGAGATGTGCAAGTATATGATTTGCATAATCTGATTCTTTTATAAAATTACTTGAAATTGTTAGGAGAATTGTGGGTGTTTGGAATCTGATTTTTGCCCTGAAACTTGCTGAAGTTCTTACAAGTTTTGATAGAAATCTTGCCAACAGAAGCTCTTGTTGTTTTGTGACTTCATCAAAATATCTGATATTGTAAAGATTTCTGATCGAATCAATCTTTGTATTTCTAAATATTGTGTTGTTGTCCTGAACAGTAAGCTTGCACAAATTTTGAGAAAATAAAAATAAACATTTGTTTCTTCTCTCTGTTTCTGCCCTACTATTTTAGAGCTGAGAGTGCTATCTGTAATAGGAGTTATGATCTGGAAGAAGGGGGTTGGAATTGAAATTCTTGATTTGATTGGTATAAAGTGGATTGTTTACTGATTGTATGACTGATTGTAGCTAGGAAAGGATCAAATCTACTACTAAAACTATTGGAAATCCTTTTTCCTGTCATTGAGAAAGTTGGTTATTGATTTTGTGAAGATTGCAACTTTGATCTTCTACTTGAAATTGTGGAACTTTGCAGAAATTTTATAGAACAAAACCTAGGTTATGATGTTAAAATTTCTGCTTTGTGTTTTGGACCACTTATTGCTTAAGCTGCAATTTATTTGTTGACTTGGAATTCATCAGATTTGGTGTTTTGTTATGCTCTCAATTGTGGAAAATTATCATTTTTGCTGCTTCTTATATTCTGAGGCATCTACAACAAATCTGATATTCTGAGTTATAATTGAGTTTGCATCATTTGTGCACATTTCAATTTCAAACTCATGTACTGCATTGAGATAGCTGTGATATTGTAGAAATGCACACTTTTGGCTAGGATACTTTTAGGCTTCTAAGAAAAAAATTGAGTTTCATCACTCTGTATTTGATTCTTTAACTACATTTTGTGAAGTCTTGAGAATCTAAACTTGTGTTCTGATTTCAGAATTACTAAGTGCATTCTAGTTTGAAATCTGACTTGGGAATTTTTGTTGTCAAACCTGAAATTGCGGTCATAGTGAGGTTTCATATGATATTTTGGTACTGATTTTCTGCTACCATTGTGTTATTTTCAGTGCTGTCTATGCCACGGTGAACAAAATTTTTTGCTAAAAAAATTTAGCACCTCTTCTAATAATTCTAATCACTTATTGCTGTTCTTTGTTGTTTCTTTGAGTGCTAAATGATAGAAAATTATTGAATTGCTTGCAGTGATAGACCATTGCTTGTGGTTGCGTTAAGGTCAAACACCTTGCTGCATTTTTTTCTTGGCGTTATCTAAAAGGAAGTTTGTGTGTGAAATTGCTCTGGTTTTTAATCAGATTTTGCTATCATTTTGTGTGTGAAAAGCTAGAAATTGCTATTGATAGTGGTGATTTCTTTGTTGACCTCATTGATTGCCCTTTCATTGATAATCATCTGTGCTAGGTCAAAACATGGATAGACACATTGAACATCAAGATAATGAGGTTCCTAATAATGGCCATAATGAAGTACCTCACAATAATAATCATGTGCATGATGATATAGAAAATAGGAGCATAAGAGATATAATTTCTTCTAATGTTGATTATAATCCTTATGGCTTCTATAATTTTAATGCTTATTTTGAATTGAAAGGACATTTGATAAGTGCTTTATCTAAATTTCATGGTAATGAAGGTGAAGATCCACATAGGCATTTGAAGACTCTCCACGTGGTTTGCTCATCCATGAAGCCTCCGGGTGCTGACTTGGATGAAGTCATGAGCTATGCTTTCTTCTTTTCTATGGAAGGAAAAGCTAAAGAGTGGCTTTATATGCTTCATCGCCACTTTGCAACCTTGACTTGGGAGCAAATGAAGAAAGTCTTGGAGAAATTCTTTCCAGCTATAAGAACGGCTAAGATGAGAAAAGAAATTTATAGCGTTCAACAAGCAATAGGTGAAAACTTGTATGAGATTGGACTCACTTTTTGGCTTTCCTTGCCAAATGCTCACACCATCAAATTTCTCAACCACATTTGGTGGAATATTTTTATGATGGGTTGCTTGATCATAACAAAGACACCATTGATGCTGTAGCTGGTGGGTCTATAATTGAATTGACCTCTCAAGAAGCTTGGGATCTCCTTGAAAAGATGGATGCCAATAACCAACAATTTGGTACAAGAAAAAGAGCTCAAGCATGTGGAGTTTGAGCTTAGTCCAATGATGAAATTTTGAACAAGTTGGCCATTTTAAGTGATCAAATGGGTTGTATGTAAAAGACTATTCAAACTCAACAAGTCCACAATATTGGTGCTTCATATCCTCCTCCTATGTCTCAAGGCTTGGTGCCTACTTCTTGTAAAACTTGTGGTAACCCCATTGCACACCACTTTGAGTTGTCCTTCTCAAGCTAGAGAATGTGATGTAGCTGTTATGAATTATCAAAGGCCACCCCAATATAATCAACATAATTTCAATGGAGGGTGGAGGGACAATTCCAATTCTAGATGGGGAGGCAATGACAATAGAGGCTATCAAAGGAAGGAGAGCTTCTATAGAGGTGCTTAAAATTCTCAAAGACAATTTGGGAGTCCCTCTATGACTTCTTATCAAGATCCATCAACATCAAGAGAGGTATCTATTCAAGACACTAATACTAATGAGACCTTGATGAAGATGATGAGCAAGTTTTGTGACAAGATTGAACAAATGGAAGTGAAGCATGACAATCTTCAAACCTTTGTTTCTCAATTGACTAATGCAAAGAGTGAGAATGATGCCAAGAAGGGAACCTTGCCTTCTAATGTTATGGTGAATCTTAAGAGTTTAAATGCTATCCAACTAAGGAGTGGCAAACAAGTTGGACTTGATGATCCAAAAGAGGATGAAGAAAAAGTTGTTTATGATGAAAGTATACAAGAGCAAGCTTCCATATTCCACATCATTCCTTCATCCAAGAGCCAAAAGGAGAAAAGCATCTTGAAGAAAACTTCCTCTACAGGTTCTACAAGCCAAAAGAATGAAGAAGCTGCATAAGGAAGCCAACATGAGCATTATGGAACCATTGTCCATAAAGGTAAAGAGGTAAATTTGAAAGACCTTCATTTCCCTCACACTTATCTTCAAGGAATGAAAAAGGCTAAGCATGATAATGATTTGTATGAATTGTTTAGTAAGATTAAAGTCAATATACCTTTACTTGAACTTGTTAAACAACCCAAATATGTTAAGATCTTAAGGGACCTATGCAAATACAAGAAAAGATTCAAGTCTAATGAGATGGTCCAACTTCCTTCTAATATGAGTGCATTGTTTAAGCCCCAATTACTGGTTAAGTGTCAAGATCCAGATAGTTTCACCATACCTTGCACCATTGGGAATTTCACAATTCCTAAGGGATTGTTTGACCTAGGTGCTGTAATAAATATGATGCCTAAATATATTTATGAGTCCATAGGAGTCACTATACTCAAGCCCACTAGTGTTATTTTACAATTAATGGATCAAACAATTAGATATCCACTTGGGGTACTTGAGGATGTGTTAGTTAAAGTTAATGACTTGCACATGCCCTCATCTAAGGAGAGCATGAGTGAAGGTGCATTGATTTTGGGTAGGTCTTTCATGAGAACTGCTAACATTGATATTAAAATGAAGGAAGGCTCTATAACTATGTCTGTTGGTGATCATTTTGTGCATATTAATATGTATGAAATAATGAAACACCCATATGAAGACTATTCTTTGCTTGATGTGCATTTTATTGATGAATTGCATGATAATGATAATATTGAGCATGGGTTAGTTTCTAGTGGACATATGACTCATGTTGATGCACATGTGATTAATTCTACCCCTTCTATCCCCTGTTCTTCTATTTCCCCTCCTATGGTAGTGATGTCAAGTGTTCTAGTGCTAGTTCACTATACTACACTTGTTCCACACCATTTGCTATTTTACCAAATGATGCTATGCTTGTTGAGTCTTCCACTAACCCAAATTCTCTTAGGAAAGGTGTTGATTGTGATGATAGTACAGGGTATAGTGGAGCTACAAAGACTTATTCAAAGTAGCTGTTGAACATTTTCAAAGCCTTAAGGCAAGTTTCCAAACCGGTCAAGGTGGTGTGCCAAATCCATACTAATCCACCACTAAGCAAAGAGAACCCTTTGAGGCCTAATGATGGATTAGGAAGCTCTTCACTACTTCCACCCCATGCCTTGTCCATTGATCCAAGTAAACTCACTTATGAGGAGCTTCAAGCACAAAAGTCCACTTTTGAAGTTGAAGACTATGTCATGGCTTATATGCCTCATTACTCTACTCTATATGAAGAATTCAAGGAGACATGGATTGATCCTTTAGAAGTGGTTGCCAAGTGTGATAAGAGGACTTATAAATTGAAGGATGGCTTTGGAGGACACTTCCATATTTGAGCCAACCGTCTCCGTTTGTACTACACTAGCTACAAACCTCCATGATAAGGTTGCTTCCTTCCTTTACCTTGTTATACTATTTTGGACTGTTCATTGCATGATTTCATGATATTGAACAAAAGTGGGAGAGGGATACTCTAGTAGAAAAAGGTAGCTTGTGTCTTGTGTGTTGTTTTTGTCTTTTCTTTGTGTGTTAATATACTCTTTCTCACATTGATTCTTCGCTATATTATTAAGCACCATTATCATATCATTAGTCTATACGTGCATTAAGGACAATGCAACGATTAAGTGTGGGGGAGAAATGGATTGTGTGTTTTTTGTTTTTGTTAAAAGTCAAAGAGTAGATCGGTGGTTTAGCATGAGTTTTCTGACTTCTCTTTCCATCTATTTCTCCTTCAATCACTCTGCCTATTTCCTCTGTCAATTACTGCGTTTTCTGTCACTCTATTTATCTATATATATATTTTGTAATCTGCCTATTTTATATATATCATTGTAATGAAGGCTCTATGAGCCAATATGGTATTAGAGCATATCCAGGGATGATCCGCGGTTGGAGGAAGTGGCATCGGCGAGACCTCCAAGCTCAAGACAGAACCAGAAGACGTTGCAACAGAGAGAAAGCTAAGGGAGAGAGGAGGTAGCTAGAGGTTTGATTACCGTTCATTATCGTCTGTCCGCCGCCGCCTCACCACTGTCATCCATTGGCAGCTCCTCTTTACAATAGACTGAACAGTCGCCGGCAGAGAAGAACTGCAGAATCGTAGGAGAAGGCCGAGAGCTACGAGTGGAGGATTGGAGGAAACAGAGATCACAGAGAAGGAATATCTTCACTTTAAACAACATCCCCAAGGATTACCTCCATTGTCGTCGGTGACTCACACCCTTATCACCAACGTCACCGGCGGCGGAGCTGCAACTCCTCTCCACCATCGGCGAGATACAGCAAGGAGAGAAAGAAATCAGTGAGAGAGCATGAAATCCAAGAGGTCGACTTGGCTCTTGTGAATCGCACTAGCTGATTCTGCAGACATTGCTGATCCGCAAGAGAAACAGAGGAGGAGACGCTCTTGCTGCTCGTGGTTTGGAGTTTCGCCGTCAACTCGCATCTTTTGTGCCCTCTGCCAGATCTGGTCTATTATTTAATCTATCAGGACCAATCGGTCATTTTCAATATTCGAAGGACTGAATTGGTATTTCTGAAATTAGAAGACCAATCTGTCATTTTGAAAACTGGAAGGACTAAATTGGCATTTCTGAAATTTGACGTCCAATCTGTCATTTTTGAAATTCGAAGGACTAAATTGGCATTTTTGAAATTCGAATCCCAATCTAGGAAAAGGCCAAGATCATGAAGTTAGGAAAGAAATGTGAAACTGGGCAGACTACTGTTAGCCCTTCTCCTCCTAAAAGCTTTATAGCCATGGATCCAAGTCAATATACCAGCAGCACAGGGGTGGCACCTAAAATCCCTGATAGTCAGGATGAATTACAGATGCTTTGCTATATGCTTGACAAGCAGAGTATGTCAAACTCTGTTCCTAATGTGAATCTAATACAATCAGGTAATACCGTTATAGCTCTCAACGCTGTGATGACTAGTGAAGATACTTGGATTGTTGACTCCAGAGCTACATATCACATGTCCGGTAACAAAAATTTATTCCACAACCTTAAATTCTGCCATGAACACCTCAAAGTAAAAGTAGCTAATGGTGTATTCACAAGGGTTGAGGGAATTGGCACGGTCACTTTATCTAATCACTTGGAACTACACAATGTTCTATTTGTTCCTGCACTTACCTGTAATCTAATATCTGTGAGCAAGTTAACTAGAAGTCAAACATGCCGAGTGATTTTTGATGATAATCTTTGTGTTTTTCAGGATTTAAAATTGAGGAGGATGATTGGGACTTCTAGAGAATGGGATAGACTGTTCTATCTTGAAGGATCAAACTTGAAAACTAAAAATGCAAGGGAGATAAGAAAGGCACTGGTTAGTTCCAAATCTCAAGATCATGAGGTACACTTATGGCACTGTCGCTCAGGCCATCCTAGTTTTGATTATATGAAACATGTGTTTCTAAGTTTATTTAATAAGAATTCCACTCCTTTTGACTGTGAAACTTGCCAACTTGCAAAGCAAACTAGATCTTCATATCCCAAACAGCCCTATACCCCTTCCTCACCATTCACACTAATCCATAGTGACATTTGGGGTCCTTCATGAATAAAAACCCTCACCAATGCTAGATGGTTCGTTGCTTTCATAGACGATCACACTAGAACCATATGGGTTTATTTAATGAAAGACAAATCCGAAGTAGCCAAAGCATTTCAAAAATTCTATACCTTTGTGCGAACCCAATTCAACACTTCCATTAAGGTACTACGAAGTGATAATGCTAAGGAATACATGAGCAACACCTTTAAAGAATTTCTTGATCAGCAAAGAATTCATCACTAAACTTCCTGTCCTTACACCCCTCAACAAAATGGAGTGGCCGAACGAAAGAACCGTCACTTATTGGAAGTAACCCGAACCTTACTGATAGAATGAAATGTCCCTACCATCTTCTGGGGTGATGCTGTTCTCACTGCAGCTTATCTCATTAACCGCATGCTATCTAAAGTTCTCAATTACGACACTCCTATCCAAAAACTCCTTCAACACTTTCCAAATTGCCCATTAATCAATTCATTACCTCCAAATGTGTTTGGTTGTATTGTCTTTGTTCATAAAAATGATGGCAACAAATTTGCTGCTCGAGCTACCAAATGTATATTTCTTGGCTACTCCTCTACTAAAAAAGGATACAAATGTTATTGTCCTAGTTCCAAGAAATTTTTATCTCCCGGGATACAGTCTTCTTAGAAGAATAAGCCTATTATCCCAAATTACCCATTCAGGGGGAGTATAACGACATTGAATGGCTAATTTGGGAAGAATCTAACTCCAAATACTTACCCCACACATCATCAGTGTCACAACCACAACCTAACCTTATAGCCAACATTGACACATTTTCACCCACAAGCCAACCCAGTCATACCCAACTTGATCATGAATCTGAACCCATACCACCTGAATTCACATGTAATGAACTGGAAACAAATGTTGAGGTCAATTCAGAGATGGATACTGAACCACAACGAGAGGAAGAATCCAGACTACAAGTTCAAGATGAACTAAATACTGATAGAACTATCTCTCCCATTCAAAGGAACAACCATGACTCCAATCCGAGATTAAATCCTGAAGAACTGGGTTGGCCTATTGCATTGAGAAAAGGGGTAAGATCCTGTACTCAGCATCCAATTCAACGTTTTGTCTCATATGGTAACCTATCTGCAAAAATGCAAAGCTTTGTTGTAAACAGTGCAAGGATAAAAATCCCAAACACATTTCAACAAGCTATGACTGATCCGAATTGGAAACAAGCTGCAGAAGAAGAGTTGAGGGCACTCAAGGAAAATAAAATGTGGGAGATTACAACTCTTCCCGAAGGAAAGAAACCAGTAGATTGCAGGTGGATCTTCAACCCAAAATTCAATCCTGATGGTAGTATCAACAAATATAAGGCAAGACTTGTTACGAAAGGATATACCCAGACATATGGAGTTGATTATCAGGAGACCTTTGCTCCAGTAGCCAAGCTTAATATCATCCAAGTACTACTATCAATTGCAGCCAACTTAGATTGGTCGTTGCACCAACTAGACGTGAAGAATGTCTTCTTGAATGGAAACTTGGAAGAAGAAGTTTACATGGAGATTCAAGATGGAATTCTAGCTCCTAACAACTCTGTGTGTAAACTTAACAAGTCATTATACGGACTTAAGCAATCTCCTAGGGCATGGTTTGGTAGATTCACCAAAATAATGAAAAGGCTTGGCTATACTCAGGGACAAGCAGATGATATATTGTTCATCAAACATGTCAATGGCAAAGTAACCATCTTGATCGTTTATGTTGATGATATGGTCATTACAGGAAACTATGAAGATTATGTTGCTCAACTAAAAAAGTACTTGTCAACTAAGTTTCAAGTCAAAGATCTCGGACAAATGAGATATTTCTTGGGCATAGAGGTGTCAAGAACTAAAAAGGGCATCAACGTATCCTAGCGGAAGTATACCCTAGATTTGTTGCATGAAACAAGAATGTTAGTGGCACAACCTGAAGGAACACCAATGGAAGAAGGTTGTCACCTGGAAATCAAGCCAAATGGTGTCCCAATCAACCCAGAACGGTACAGAAGACTTGTCGGGAAACTCATATACTTAACCCACACACGTCCAGACATTAGCTATGCAGTCGGAATAACAAGTCAATTTATGCACCAGCCACAAGAAGAACACATGGCGGCTGTATACCGAATCCTAAGCTATTTGAAGTTTAATCCTGGAAGAGGGATCTTTTTTAAGAGAGGCACTATCAGAAATATTGAAATCTATACTGATTCAGACCATACAAAAGACAGGGAGACTAGAAGGTCAGTCTTAGGGTACTGCACATATGTGTGGGGAAATCTAGTTACATGGAGAAGTAAGAAACAGACTGTGGTGTCAACAAGTAGTGCGGAAGCTGAACTGAGAGCTGTTAACAATGGAGTACTGAAGGAATTTAGGTTATCAGATTACTGAAGGAGTTAGGGATTCCACATGAGGGACCAATACGAGTTTGGTGTGACAACAAGGCCAGCATTGAAATGGTCAAGAACCCAGTTTATCATGATAGGACAAAACATGTTGAGATAGACAGATACTTCATTAAAGAAAATATTGAAGTAGGTATCATGAGTCTATCCTACATCAGATCTGAAGACAAAATTGCAGATGTTATGACAAAACCACTAAGCAGAACTAAATTTGAAGGATTTCGGTGCAAGCTGGGAATGATTGACATATACTCTCCAACTTGAGGGGGAGTGTTAAAAGTCAAAGAGTAGATCGGTGGTTTAGCATGAGTTTTCTGACTTCTCTCTCCATCTATTTCTCCTTCAATCACTCTGCCTATTTCCTCTGTCAATTACTGCATTTTCTGTCACTCTGTTTATCTATATATATATTTTGTAATCTGCCCATTTTATATATATCATTGTAATGAAGGCTCTATGAGCCAATAGTTTTGTTTTTAGGGACTCTAATATGCCATCATGTGTTGTGCTAGCTGCCGCTTCGACCATTTTAAGCCTAATTTTTCAATAATTTTGAGATGTTTAAGCATGATCAGGTATCTCAATCGCATGTGTTAGATATTGATATTGAAACTTGTCTAAATGAAGTGAGTTGCCATATGTTCTAAGTCTTAGAAATGATGTATTGTTTACTTTTGATGAGTTTGGTAGGAAATAAAGAGCCTAGTTGAAAGGTATTTTGGGCTATTGCTCTCTAGAACTTGTCCTATTTCTTACTTGAGGCTATATTTTGCAAAAGCATGGATAGATATGATATTGTCATTCCTTTTTAGACCTTCTTGCCCAAACACAAACCAAATGTTTCAACCTTTGTTTACCCCTTTGAGCCCATCATTTCCATTTCTATTCTCATTATAGAAATGCCATGCTTGCATTTCTCTTCATGTTCCTTTAGCACTATAATGAGAAAAATAGAAATATTACTCTTGTCTATAAGATTGTAAGTGTCATATTTATTGAAAAAAAAAGAAGGCAAAGAAGAAAATAAGAAAAGAAAAAAAAAAGAAATCAAAAGAAAGAAACAAAAGAAAGAAGATATAAGGCACTTGATATAAAAAAAATAGGTATAGATGAGTTGAAATTGAAAAATTTTGGCAAAAGAAAGTTACACTATTATGATTAGTGCTATTGGTTCTATTAATCATATTTGATGCATGCATGGTAGACTATTTTATTTTTCTATCATTTGGCCTATTCAACATTACAACCCTACAAGTCCTTTAGATCTATTTTTGCCATTGTTGTAAGTAGTGGAGAGCCTAGCAATATTACAAACTTATGGTAGAGTGTGGTCAAAGTGGATGCAAGTGAAAAATTCCCTTACATGAGAGTAAAGTGCAACACTTATCCTAGTAAGGGTTTCCAATTGAACTCATTTAGATTAAGCTTTACATCTTTGCTAGTTCTTCTAACATGTGGCATGCTTGTGGAGTTTGGATGGATGGATACTTCATTGTTTATCAAATGTGATTGTTGAAGATTGATCATACTTGTTCATCTTTATTCTTGGTTCTTGGCTTGAAATGATTTTGCCCGAGAGTGCAAAAGCTAAGAGTGGGGGAATTTGATAGAGCTAAATATTCATATATCTTTTAGTGATTAACCTTAGGCTTTTGTGGGATTTGATTAGCTATTTTTGGGCATAATTAGGTATTAATGTGAGATTTGAGTGCAAAGGTGATTTGGGAATTAAAGTGTCTAAATTGATATATTGTAAGTAATATTTGTTATTTTCATTATTCTTTAATTGTGAACCTATGATATTACCTTTGTGTATCTCATTTATGTAGGTGATGACATGATATATTGGAGCTTAATAGAGGACAAAGATGGAATTAAAGGAGAGCACATGTGCAGATTTTATTTCCCAATTTTCTGATTTTAATAGGCATAAGAAAGGAGTTAGGCATTGTTTGGCGGCTTGAATTAATGACCTATTCTTGGCCTTAAGATCCCTCACATTATTATCAGTTTCCAAACACGCCCTTGGACTAGAGATTGAGATCCTAAATTGCGATAGCTTTCTGGAGGGAAGGATATCACGTTTTGAGCACTTCTTCTTCATCTCACGCGGATGCGGGTTTTCTGGAGTTCACTCTCACTTTCTCCTTTCCGTTTTTGTCCACTCCTACCGACCACCACCTCTCCTTCTCCTTCCACTTTCCACCGATTAACTCCCTCTTTTCTTTGTTTTCTTGCATCCGCAACGAACATGACAGTCCAGAGGTTCAGAGGAGTTGATTTTCGAATCATGAGCGGCTAGACTCTTTCGTCCGATGGTGATGGTGAAGCTAACCTGAGTCCTTGAGTAACTAGGGGAGTTCTTTGTATCTTAATTTTATCTTCCACTCTATGTATATGCAGATTATGATTCTAGGTTGCTAGAGTTTATGATTTGTGTATATGGCTGAGGATTTAATTGGTTGATGTAATCTGGATAATGATACTTGTGCTAGATTTGTACTCATGGATTGTAATTGGACTATAACACTATTTTGTTATTCAATTTCTTTCCTCTATTCTCTTGAAATCAATTGTTTGTTAGGTTTTTAAGAATTAATTGGTGATAGAGGGGATCTCTTATGAATTTAGTATGAGCTAAGTACTTAAAATACTCTTAATTAATAATTGAGTCTAAGTTTATATATAATTGAGACGTTAGGAGTATTGATTAGTAAGGGTTCTTGCTAGTCCTTATGCTTAGTTAAGAGAAGAACTTATAATTAAAATTGGACAAGGATGGTTAGTGACTCATTCACCTAGGACATTCATCTCTTGCATTTACACCCACCCACTCACTTTATACATTGAAAAATTCAAAAGCAAGTAGTTCTTTGGTTTAATTAGATAGATGAAACTCATATCCCATACTCTTTGGTTAATTTGTTATTTATACTAGATTACTTAAAAACTAATTATAGGCTCCACGTAGAGATCGACCTAGGTTAGTTTTCCTATAGTGCATTTAGTTTATTTTTATTTGATAGCCCTATGATATGGCTTTTCAATTACCTTTTCAATCCTTTAATCAGTTTAAAGACTTGCTTAAGTCTACTCTGGTTAGTTTGCATAGGGATGGCATTATTTATGAGATGATAAAGTTAGTTAAATTATTCTCTACCATCTGGATGAAAAGGAATTTAATGGTTCATCACAAGCCTAAAGCTTGCGCTCCTTCAGATGTAATCAATGAGATTAATTTTGCTGCAAGTTTGACTGTTCTGGCATACAGCAACCCAGATCCTCCTGTTTCTAGAACTCCGATGCATAATTCAGATTATCAGCAGCTTAATGGCATCTCATCTTCAGGTTGGACTGTTCTTATGTGGAAAAAGCGGACTGATAATCAAATGACATGTCAATCTTGGATTTGCTTTCAAGGACAGGCAATTCAATCCTTCATATGGAAGAAAACAAGGACCCAGTCTTTTGTGTCACTGCATTGCTTCAGAGGAGCCTTATACTGGATCTTAAACTCAGCCATCTTTTCTGATTATGATGACAGGAGTTTACGAGTTCAGTGCTATAAGAAGATGCTCCTCCCTCCCACATTTGATTATCAGAGATCTCGTAACATCCTCTACAGAGACATCAGTCTCCTTCTGCGTTATTTTCATTTTGATCATGTTTATAGAGTTTTAAGTGTAGGCCCTCAACTCATCTCCTCTCTACAATCATGCACAGCTATGATTGTTGATTGTTGATTGAAGACGTTGAATCTTTTTCTTTCTCATTTTTTAATGACATTTGCTTTTCTTCAAAAAAAAAAACCAACACTATCTTCTAATTTTGTTTTTTTTACATATTACAAAAAAAAAAAAAAAACACAAAGAATGCCGATAAGGAAATTTTAAATATTGGTAAAACATATCAAACGTTGACATATTATGTTTAATTTTTTAAAATAAAAACGATTGATACAAAAATATCATATGAGATGTTCAGGTTGGAGAATTGAAAAAATGCTTTATAAAATTAATAAAATAGATTCAAATCTTATTTAAAGTTATAGGAACAAGTTCATATACACTATTGCCTAATGTTTAATATGCTTGAAAAAAGGAAATATATTTTTAAGTGATGTTTTGTATGATAAAAATAAAAAAAGAATGAAAATAAATAAAATTAAATAAATGACTAAAATGAATCCATCAAACTAAATGACCAAAATAATGTTTTATTATTTCCTAGAGAATGAAGGTTTGGAGCGAACTTCCATCACATCAAACAAATAAATCTGACCTTCAATTTAATTTCCTGAACCAAACGTATCCTCAGAATTGAACTAACATGCAAAAGGAAAAATAAAAAAAACGAAGAAGAAAACTAGAAAATGACAGCAACTGAACGTTACGTTATTTTTTAATTTTAATTTTTGGGATTTTATATTTTATAGGCTAATAAAGTGGTTAATTAGGGCAGGTAAGGAAGGAAGTGAATTGTGATATATATATAGTTTTCATGGTTCACCAAACCCAACCAAAGGCAACAAATTAAAAAGTGTGGGGTTCATGAAAATCACTTGTGGCAATGCTAATATCACTAATTAAGAATATCCACGACAGCTGTTTTAATTAATTTCGTGAGATGTCACCAAACAATCTCATTCAACACTGATTTGATTATTTCTACTTATAAAATCCATTAATTCCCATTTTCTTTAATTACTCGGTTTATCACCAGCTTTATTTGTTATTATATTATTGCGCAAATGTTTAGTCCAATGATTAAGTCACTCATCATGTCTTTTAGAATCAACTTCATGTTTCAGAATGAGTGTGATCTAATAATCTAATTAATTTAGGTGTATTTTCCTCATTAGTAATCCGGTTATTTCATTCATTTCACCATAAGAAAAAAAAATCTCATTAATTGATTCTGCAATGATAAATGAATATTCGTTGAAATATATATGAGGGTGATTTACAAAGTAAGCACTACTAAATTGGGTTTTTGAATAGATTTTAAAGTTTGTATTATTGTAATGTAGTAGGTAAGAATTGACGCTCATGTAAGTATGTAGCCATCACATTATAACTAAGAATGAATCTGGATTCTCTCATTGGCGCTTTCCATCCTTTGCCTCTCCCATACTCAAAATGACACCGTGTTGGGTGTAAATGGGGAGGATGTGTCATTTTTTTAAAAATAACTTTGAAGCCCCTTAAGTATTATTTTTAATAGTACCCAATGTTCTAAAATATTTTTTATCTATTATGTAGTATAAAATAATTTTTCTGGAGCACCCAGTATCTGACAAGCTGCACCCTAAAGTATATTTTTAGTAGCATTCCATATTTTAAACTAAATTTTAGCACATCCAACACTTAGTATCCCAGATTTATGGTGCTCATTGTTACTAGAAAAACATTTTAGAGGCTTCTCGTTGCAACTATAAAAATAATTTAGGGTGCTGAATGCGATAAAAATAAATTTAAGATATAGAGTATCAGTGAAAAACTAGTTCAGGTTGCAATTTAATTATTAGATACTGGGTGCTCCTAAAAATATATTTTATGTTACCTAATGGACAAAAATATATTTTAGAACATTGGGTAATACTAAAAAAAATACTTGAGGGGTTTCAATGTTATTTAAAAAAAAATGGAACATCCTTCCCATTTACACCCAAAGCAGTGTCGTTTTGAGTATGGGAGAGAAAAGTGATGGGAAGCGCCTAGGAGAGAATCCAAATTCAACTAAGAACATGCATGCTCGAATTTTGCCTTTAATATGACAATGTTGTTAATAAGTAATAATATTTAAATATTTTCATAAACAAAAAATATAGCCATATTTTTGTTTTATTAATTGTGAGTGTTCATTTTAGAGGTACAATTTGATTTCCTCGAAAGAAAATAGTTTCGATAGAGGAATATATATAATACTAATTTGTAATTAATTTTGGTCCTTTCCATTAGTAAAAAATAAAAATAAATCAATAAGTTGTTGGTTAAAGTAATAAGTAGCCTCACCAGTAAAGGAGAAATACTTATATACTCCACGAGCGTTTCTAAAGTATGTAAGTATTTCTCCTAGCGAAGAGAAAAACACAAATTCAAATCTCAAGAAGTAAATTTGTTGGAAGAGCCAAAATTTTGTGCGTTCCAAATTTCAAAAGAGATCTCTCCTTGACTAAATAAAAAATTAAAATTAAAAATATTTAATTTGTTGGGAGAGGCAAATTTTACTTAGTAATGCTCAAGTCTCAATTAGACAATTATTATGGGAGCATTTATGAATCCAAATGCATTATTGCCCAATTTCGTTGAAAAACTCAACGAACATCAAAACATAATATTAAATGTAAAATTTTAATAATATTCTTGACTAAGATATGTGTGTGCAAATTTTAATATTAAATCTAGAATTGAAATGGTGGAAAACAACAAAACAATGAACATATGTAAGAATTATATCGTACATGATACGGTAAAATGGGTACCAAGTCTTCGGAGGATACCACACCTCAAAAATTAGTAGGGGAACTTAGGCCATATAAGGTTCTTCTTTTGAAGAAACCTGTAATGGGTATATGTTATTGGGAAAACTACACCTCAAAACTAGTTGTTGAAATAAGAGAATCTAAAATCTTATAAGGTCCCATATTTAAAGTAACACTGCAAATATGAGACTCATGTCAGGTGTATATATTAAATGTCTTGTTGCTACATAGAAGTTAGGTGTGATGCCACTCCTAATGTGCAAACTTGCTTGAATGAGACTTCACCCTGCTGATTCTACAATCAATATAATAAGCACTTCCAACGAAGTAAATAATAATTCGATTTTTTTATGTTTGCTTAAATTACTACCATACATATTATATTCTATTTTATTATTTGGTAATTTATTTTGGAATAAAAATATAGAATTAGTATTTTCATTTGATTCTTCTAAATCTTTTCAATTTTGTATATATACTCGATCAATAATGATGGCAATGAGCGAGCAACGCACCTACTCCTAGTCCTAGTGTGTGTTCGGATAACAATGAAAAAGTGCTTTTTTCTTACAAAACCTTGGTTTTATCAAAAAGTCATTGGAACACCCTATTAAATACCATAATCCCTTTTTCATTCAAAACCTTGGTTTTGGGGCCAAAACCAAGGTTTTAATATAATCTATTTTTTTTCTCTTTTGCCTTGCATGGGCCCCACACCACTCTCTCTCCCATCCTTTTTTTTTTTAATTTCGATGTTCTCTCCGTTCTGCCTCATCGGTTTTTTTATAATTTTAAAATTTTAATACCTACTCTTATCAATATAAGATCTATTTATCTGATTTGATTATAGTAGAAAAGTTAGTTAAGTTAATTAACATTCATATGGGCAAATTTATTTCATTTTTAGTATTAATTATGAAATTTAATATTAAATAATGGGTTAAGATGCATTCTTTTTAATGCCGTCAGGGTTTTCTTCTCTTATAATTTAACTTCATTAGGTGAAATTTAACGGTTTTGTTAAATCTGGACCTTAACCCTTAAATAATATGTAAAATATAATCTTATCTTTATATATAATTATTACAAAAGTTAATGTCCTTTTTAGTAACTTGATTATGAAAAAAACTATTTTGATCACAACATCTAAACACTATCATTACTTCAAAATCACTTTTTTCCTATAATTTATTCTCTCCATAATCTATTATCTAAAAGCTATTCTCCATTTTTCTTCCAGAAGCTATTATCCAAAAACTAATAAGAACACACCCCTAGAGCAGCGAAGATAACGTGGAGCCCATTGTGTTATCATCCTCATACGTATCTCAAGTCAAAAGTTATTAAACTCTTTTAAAAGCAAAAATATCTATGCTTGGTAGGAGCAATACTGTCAAAAGGATTCAATCAATTATTGAATCGGTTGGGACATTGATTCATAATTCAGTGGTCCAATCACGTTTTAATTAAGGTAATTAAATTTGGATTAGACACTAAACTGGTAGGGGTATTGGGTCAAAGGTCAATGAGTTAGACCAGAGTTAAATTGGAGCTAAACCGGGGCCAAACCGGCAAAGAAGTGAACTTAAACGATAATATTTTTTGAAATAGTTTTGAAATTTTATAATTTTGTAGGATCATATGATAATATTTTTAAGTAATTCTTTTAATATTAGAAAGTAGACATCTCAAGCTTTCCATAGAGTCCTAATTTATAATTTTTGAAAATATGTAGAATTATATATGAATTTTTAAATAAAAAAAATTTTAATAAATATTAAACAGATCCAACCGGACTGGTTAGATGGGCGGTTCAAGATTCCCATGGTCGAACTAGTTTTAATCACATTGGTTTTAACCATGGTAATAAGTAAGTAGTTAATCAATTTTAAATAATATATATTCAAAATAAAGTTAAAAGAAAACCAATATATGGTAAAAGAAGAGGCAATATTGATCAACCTTCCTTAGTTTTCATTAAAATATTCCTTAGTTTTGCACCATTATCATCCAAAAAGAGATGGGTGCGTTGTTGAAGATTGTGAGTAAAAAATGAGTCACACTGATTTTTTAAATGAACGTACGCAACGTTACTCATGTTTTCCTCCCTCACACACAGAATAAAGACCCTATAATTTGCAGCGAAAATCATTATTCTAGATTGTTGCACATACATGCATGGTTTTTTTATAACCTTTTAGGCCATATGGTATCCGATGTTTTTTTGGACTGTATTATTATGTATCTGAGTGATCATCTAATTCAAATCAAGTCTTTATGATCAAGATGCCTCTTCCTAGAGATGTTTTCGAACAAAATGGGATTTGAACTCAGTCAACTAACTTTATAGCTTAGTTGATCAACTACTAGACCAAGCACCCTTAGATACATATATGGTTAACTAATACTTCATCTAGTTCTTAATATAAGATATATATTTCGGGATCCTAAATATAAAACATAGGTTCATACTTGTCAACATTTTCCTATTTTACCCTTATTGGCGTTCTCTTAACAATGAGGAAAGGGAATAGAGGAATTAAAGAATATCACTAGGGTGTTTTAGAAAATATATGCATATATTAACTAACTTTTTTAATCTAATCAAATTAGATAAATATTTGAATAGAAAAATAGAAAAAAGTAAGTATTCTGGTTGGTTAGCATTAGAATGTTACAAGGACGCTCATCATCGTAGACTGAACCGCGCAGTTATGGGATATGGCCTCAGTGACGCTAGAATTTGAAGTTGGCGTAGTGATCATAACTCCAATGAAATATATATTTCTTTTAAAAGAAACAAAGTTAAAACTCTATCTTACAACAATTTGTTACTCTCTCTTGTCTTAAGATTTTGTTCTCAACATGGCCACAAATTACGAAAAGAAAACTTGGTTTTGATTTGGTAAAATGAATAAGTTACATATTTTTTTAATACTTGCATTGGAATTATATTGTAAACATTCTTAGTCAAACACTGAATCTCTTCTTCATATATATCTAAAAATAGAGTGATTTCTACCGATACGCTTACATTGTGCTTCATTCATAGCTACTTTCCTGATATAAGTATTCTTTTTTTTTTTAATGAGAATGTCAAATGATAATAGGAGTGTCATGCAAGGGGACCTCCGATTTGAAAAATATAATCAGAAAGCGCTGAAATAACCAGGCCAAGAAGATTGCGCCTTCTGCGGAACAATATATGGGCCACGTGGGCCGGCCCAGTCCAATTCAAGATTTCTGGCCTTTTCAGGCATTGCCCATTTCCCTATTATAAGAAACCATATGAAAGAAACCAACAAGGTTGGGGTTGTTGTAGTAGAAGGGGGCTAATCCATTATAATATAATGAATTAAGGTTTGAATCTTTATTAGAAGAGGTGTTCGCATTTATCACCCAATAGTGTTTCAAACAGGATTGTCCCTAGTAAAAGGACAACTATGCTTGGCCAAGAAAAGAAAGGATATGAAAGAAAAGTTTTATAATTAATTAACTATCAATTCAAATAATATAATCTTCACTTCAGTTTATGAGTCAATATGAATGAGAAAGGTCTAATTTACTTATAGTATTTATTCACCACATGAGTAATTGCTTTTATGTTTTTGAAGCTTGTCCTGCCAACTTGGGGGTGGGCAAGCTAGTACTTATTAGGAGGATATTCATTATCATGTTTTAAATAAAGTACACCAATTATCATTATTTTTTATTTTATATATCAACTCTCAAGATATTCTTATTACCTGGCTGGATGACCACAGAGAGTGGGATGCCATGCAACTTTGGAAAACACTTTCAATTCAAACCACTTGCAGGGAATTGAACATCATAAAAATGTGTTGTAAAAATTTTGGGTACCAAATACTGTAAGTTAACTAAATTAATACTTCATATAAGACCACAGCTTTGGCTTAATTTATTCAAAAACATATGATACACACACACACACACATACATACTTGTAGCATGGATCTGTCAAATTTTCTAATCCAACCACCGCTAAATAGCCAAAGATATTGTAACATCCCAATATTCTATTGGTAATATATAAAATTAAAAAAGAAACATTATCCTACAAACCATGGGACTTATATAAATGACGACAATTGATAAGGTTCTTGATTTTGATTAGTACATGTTATTATGAGCCCGTAAGCGTTATTTTCCTTGATTAATTATATATAATCACTAGCGGCAAATATCATGAGATGAAAGCCTAGGCTTAACAACAGCTTCAAGTGGTTGTTTTCTGAAACAAGTAAGCGTGAGAATTTCCTCCATGTTGAGGTCCTCCTCATATTATCCGGCAAGCGCCATGAAAAGCCATGCACCAAATTGGCCAAACTGAACTGAACAACCTTAAGACCAAGAGGATAAGCAGGACAAATCCTTCTTCCAGCCCCAAATGGCAATAACTCAAAGTGGCTTCCTTTCACATCAATGTCCTTACCTATGAACCTCTCTGGCTTAAACTCTTTAGTGTTTTCCCATATTGCAGGATCTCTTCCCATAGCCCATACATTGACGATCACTTGGGCCCCTTTTGGGATGTCCTACCCTAAAACTTTTGAGTCGGCATCTATGGCCGACGTCATCGGAGGCAACACGGCGGCTGGAGGGTGCAATCTCATTGTTTCTTTGGTAATGGCTTCAATGTAAGGCAAGTTGGCTATGTCCTTCTCTTCAACCCACCTGTCTCTTCTTATCACTCTGTCTAACTCTTCTGTGGCTTTCCTTATGATTTCTGGGTTTTTCAAAAGCTCTAACATTCCCCATTCTACAGTTACTTTGGAGGTACCTGTTGCAGCTATCACAAGGTCCTGAGAAGTAAACAAAGCATGGTGTTACTAGCTAACTTTTTGTGAGTGCGTATGTACGAGAAAAACTTGATGAGAGAAACTAGGAAAAGGAACAAAAAAAGGTTGGTCTAGTTGGTAGGAGGCTGGCTTAAGATCATAGGGTTGTTGGTTTAAATCTCACCCATATGACAACCATGTTGGTGGGCGATTTATAAGTGCTTATGTAAGCGTTATTTGAACTGGGAGGTATGCCTTGGTCCTAGTGAGATTCAAGATTCAACTCACCTAAACTTTTTGTTATAAAAAAATAAAGTAGACAGAAACAAAGTGCTTGTTTGTTTCTGTTTTTTTTTTTTCAAAACAGTTTTATAAAATTGATTTTAAGAACAAGTTTTGAAAACAAAAAATTAAAAAAATTTGTTTGGATAGTTATTTTAAAACATATGTTTTTCAAATGACGTAGCGGCAGTTATTGCCAGCGGTGATGTGACTATAGTCATTATTAGTAGCATGGTGTCAATAGTAGACACTCAAAAAATAAAAAATAGACAAACAAAAGTAAGAAAATAACTAATTTTTTTTAGTTTTTAAAAATAACTCATTGAAAACAGTTTTCCAAATAAGTTTTTTAGTTTTTAGTTTTTTTTTTTTAAACAGTTTTGACAGTCACATACCAGAGTTAAGGCTTTGATTGTGTGCCTTTGAAGTTTAACCTCAATAGAGGGATCTTCAGCAAGCTTTAAAAGTACATCCACCATGTCTTTGTCCACAAAATCCTCAACCCCTTTTCTTCTCTCTTCATGTTCTTTCAACACATGTTCCAGAAGCCTATCAAACTTGGCACTAATATCCTTCATTCTCTTTGTATAACCGTGCAAGTCCATGAAATTGAGCCAAGGAATCAGATCCCCAATATTCCAAAACGTATTGAGCAAGAAAAACTCATCCACGCCATCCTTCTAAACTCTTCCCAGCTGAACATAAACCCACTTTGACCCTTCTCCACGTACTTCTTTCCCAAAACCATGCGACTTATTTTATTTAGGGTCAAAGCATAAAGGTAATCTTTCAGTAGCACCGGTTTTCCTGAAGAAATGAAAAGTTCTTTTAACATACTTTTCATCTCTTCCTTTCTTATATACTCACTGGATTCCATGCTTTCCTGAGAGAATAGTTGTGTGATGTATATCTTGCGGGCTTGGCGCCAGTGTGGGCCGTAGGGCGCCCAAAGCAAATCGGAGTGATCGTAGGTTGTGTACTTTCCAGCGTTGGTTTTTGGTCGCGATGAGAAGGTTTTGCCGTGGGTTTTGAGGAAGGCCTTAGCGATGTCGGCGGAGGAGACAACGACGATGTGTTTTAAGCCCAACTTTAGATGCATAATGGGTCCATATTTTTGGGAGAGTTGATGTAAGGAGTGGTGAGGAATAGGGCCTATGAGGTTGAGGTTTCCGATGACAGGCCATGGTTTTGGTCCCGGCGGCAGTGTAAATAATGGAAGAGGAGGCGGAGGAAGAGGAAGGGGATCAAGATAGCAAGTGCCAAGTTGATTGCCATTAGTGGGTGAGGTTTGTGTATGAGAAGCTAAGTTTGTATGGCTGAGAATGAGAGAGAGGCATTACATATAGACACAAAGACGTGAAAGGACCAGTGAACTCTACAGCGAGTGCCTTTGCACTTCATATTATTCGGACAAGTTTATATTAACCTCACAAAAAATTCCTCACAAAAAATTTCAGCCGAAGCTGTGGGATGTAAAAATGCATCGGTAGGGGAGCGTTCCGCCTTAAAGGGAAGGAACCGCGTGAGTAGTGGTGGACAAAGCAGAAGCGAGAATGTCGGCTTGAGTAACGCAAACATTAGTGAGAATCCAATGCTCCGAAAACCTAAGGGTTCCTCCATAAGGTTCATCCACGGAGGGTGAGTCAGGGTATAAGATCAGGCCGAAAGGCATAGTCGATGGCCAAAAGGTGTTATATCCCACATCAGCTGGAGAGAGGAATGAAAAATGCTTTATAAGAGTCTAGATACCTCCTACTCTCAACATATTTTAAAACTATGAGGGGTAATAAACCCCAAGGTTAATAATATCGAGAATGAGACATTTAAGTACCACTCTCTCAAAGAGAGATACATCATCTAGAGCTTCTCGCCATTCACTGTTTGCTCCTCAGAGGATTTGTCCCCTTCCACCATTCTTCTTTCTCTCCCCTTTATTCTTCATTCCCTTTCGTCAATAGAGGTTGTCATGACATTCTAGGAGATGGAGAAGCTCCATAGCTTTGTTGTCAATGGAAGCTGATACATCTTGTGTGATCGGAATTTATAAAGAGTTTACATCAATATTACGCTGATCTTATTGAATCATGCTATTCATAACGCCATTGAAAGACCTATGGTATGAACTTCTTATAATGAAAACTAGTAGTAGCACACAATATCTGAGTACTATCACACCATTCAAGTAATTGGTCTTTGCAAAGTCATGCATCTGGATCTGATTAGGAGACCATGCTTATCCCTTGTAGTAAATCTGAACCATCCAGATTCAATATAGATATACTTAGCTCTCGTAGCTAAGCCAATTGCTAAACAAGACAAGTAGAGAAGACTAAACGAAATGGTCCACGAAGACCAAAAAAATTGGGCAATAATGATGCATTTGGATTCTATTGGCTTCCACAATAATTGTCTAATTGAGACATAAGCACTACCAAGTACCAATTAATGAATCATTTTGAAAACGTTGCTTTGATTAAATATTGATCACACAACAATAAAATATCTACAGACAAGGCAGTCTAGTACCTGCTACATTACACAAACTTAAGTGATCACTTAGTTTTGAAGATAAATTAAATTAAATATAATAAAATTTCACCTCATAATTAATATTCAAGGAAAAAAAGAAATATGTTTTGTCATATTATCTATAAAACGCAGAATGTAGAGACAATGCATGTGACACTAAAATTCAAAACATAGTATTCTTTGTTTTTGTTTTTTTATTCTTTAAAAACAACATAAAATTTATGGTTAGCTTTTACACTATGCAGAGAAAATTATGGGGAAAATATTAGGAGGAAGATTTCCCAAAAATAGTAATATTTTTCTTTCTATTTTTGAAATTTTTTCTTCCTAATATGCCTTCCTAACTATCTATTTTCTCCTCACTTTTCTCTCTATTCAAATGTAGACTTAAAGAATTATGTTGTTCATTGTACTAGGTATTGGATTTGGGGAACGCAAAGTTTTATAAGATCCCTTTTATTTTAAGAAAAAAACTCTCTTAAAGCATCATTTTAAAGCGTATAAGCTGTAAGTTGTTGGAAAAACCACGCCTCAAAAATTAACTGTTTGCTCATACTTTATAAGTCTCCTCATTCAAAAATATTCTCCTAACATGAGACTCATGACAGGTAGCTAATATATATACATATAGGTTAGGCGTGATGCAACTCCTAAAGTGCAAACTTGCTTGATTTAGACTTAAACCTAACTTGCTTATTCCACGATCAACTTCACAAGCACTTTCAGTGAATTAAATAATAATTTTTTGTGCTTAAATTAAACATTTCTACAACACATATTAATATTTTTATTTGATTCTTCTTCTATATCTTTTTAATTTTGTATATATATTCTCAATGATGACTTAATACACCTAACTGCGGGAGTAGCAAATAGCCTAAATTACTGGCTATACGTGGAGCCCATTGTGCTTTCATGCTGATAAGTTATATATTAATCTCACAAAAAAAATTTCAACCAAGAGATTTATAAAGACGACAATTCAATTTTAAAGTGCTAAGGGAAAATTGTGATTTCATTTCTCCAGCTAACCCTCGAAAAGAACTTTGGCTCCATTAAATGTTTAACTGACAGCTTGGGCCTTTCTACCAAATAACTCTTTTGTTGGGTCCTTATTTCGAATTTTCCCAACAAGAAATTAGATGAAGATGCTCAAATCACGTCACACACGAATAATATAATTGTTTATCACTTGTATAAAAATGAAGGGTTATGTTAATATTAGTCCTTCAAATTTTAAATAAGAGATTTTATTTCTTTAGATTTCATTTTATTTAAAACAGTGATCCTTGTAAACCTACAACACAATAAAAACTTGGACCTTTTTGTTTTTTAAAAAATCAAAACTAATGATTTGAAATTTGAGAGATTAGAATTAAAATGTGGATAAAATCAAGAACAAAAGATGCTATTAATCTAAAAATAAATTTAAGCCCACATAGTAGAGATCACTGGGAAAAAAAAACAGAGTAGAGATGAAAGATCTGTGCCGTTCAGAATAGTCAAAATGACTTCGCAAGCACAACTCCCGTGTTTAGCTTTTATTGATGACAGCAAACACTCAACTGACTGAGTTTTTCCTTGGAGTATACACCTGGTATCCAAGCTCAGCTACTTGTCACAAGGAATTTTATGGGCTTAGACTAATCCGGACTTGGGTATCGCATATAACGGGTACAAGTCCTTAAGAGAATCATACCCCTAAAACTAGCTTATGGAATTAGGGAGGTCAAGGCTTTATGAGGCCCCTCTTTCAAGAAAACTCACCCAATGTAGGACTCGTTATAATGCACCCCCCTCAAGAGCCCGATGTCCCGGCTACTACACTCTACGGCGATTCACTCAACCACTTGCTGGTGAGGCCCTCCGGTCAAAACCCTCAGTAGGTAGCTCTCTTCGGTTGGTCATCTCTCAATGCAAGCACCATTATAACAAGCAAAAATCCTTGGGAGAATTACACCCCCAAAAGCTAATTGTTCGAGTTAGGGAACCCAATGCCTTATAAGATCCCTCTTTCAAGAAAACCTACCTGATGTGAGACTCGTTACACTCCAGTCCGTAAATTCTCATAAAGGAGCGACCTTCTTAAGCTAGCAATTCCATTCACAACTTAGGATTCAAACCCTGGACATTGTTTAAGTGATCTATCACCTCATCCCATTGGACTTTGGTACAACTGACTTAGTTTTTTTTTCTAAGTACAAGTATATTTTTATTGAAGGCAATCCTGTTCGAGATTCTGACAGTTCCTTAAATAAGATTGATTCTAATAAAAGGATTCCTATATCCGATAGGGAAAAAAAACCAAGTTTAAAATTGGTAAAATATTCCCATATAAGGTTATTAATTTTTCCAACTTGGTGGCTTTACTTTTGAAGGACAAGACGAAAAGAAATTTAAAAAATTTTAAAGAAAAGGATTAACTAATTCTACTTTTATGTAAAAGAATAAAGGTAGGAAAGCATAAATATATATCTTCCAAATCCACGTCGCTTCATATGACTGAGCAATATGCGAAGGTTGTTTTATAAAAGCCATGATCTTCAATGATCTTAAACTTTATGTTAAGCTTAGATGATTCACATGGCCTTATTTTCTTAATTTTGGTCCTTCCCATTTAGAAATAAAAATAATATTGTTGACAAGGATATAATAAATACAAATTTTAATTAAATGTAAGATTGAAACGGGGGAAAACATCAGAACAATGAACACCTGGATAATCCCCTTGTGTTCAGACAAGTAGAGAAGACTGAACGAAATGGTCCATGAAGGAGGGAAAAATTGGGCAATATTAATGCTTTTGGATTTTATTGGCTCCACACGATAAGTGTCTACTTGAGAGTTCAGCACTACCAACTACGTACCAAGTACCAAATTGATGAATCCTTTTCAAAATGTTTCTTCGGATTAATATTGATCACACAACAAAAATGAAATATCTACAGACTAGGTAGTCTAGTTCCTGATACATTACACAAACTTAACTGATCACTTAGCTTTGAAGCTAAATTAAATTAAATTGCGTTGTGCTCGTACATATTAACATGTAACCTCAAAATTATATTTAAAAAAAAAAGAGATTTGTTTTGACATATTACATAGGGAATTAAGTGGCATGTGTACATATTGATCAAATTTACTAGTCAAAGTTAACTTTTCTAACGGGAGTCGATGTTGCACTATTTTTTAAACTTTTGGGGTGAAATTATCCTTTTGAAAACTCTCAAGTGCCCATAGCTCCTCATTAGAAACTTCTAAAGCACTTTTGCCCTTTAACCCTATTATTCATAGAACGCAGAATGTAGAGACAAAATATAAAGTAACCCTTCAAACATGGGACTCATGACAGGTAGCTAATACTCCTTCCCGTCCTAAATATAAAATAGAGTTTGGATTGTTTAGAGATATTAAGAAAGCAAATTAAATTACTTTAAAATATTTATATTTGTCATTTTTTCTCCAAACTATTTTACTTAACTTATAAACTGATATATAATCTGAAAATACACAACATATGAAATGATTAAGTAATTTATTTAGGTTTCTTAATCTCTCTAAAAAAAAGTCAACTTTGTTTTATATTTAAGACATGAGGGAATATTAATATATATATATATATATTAAATGTCTAGTCTATATATATAAGTTAGGCGTGATGCGACCCCTAATGTGAAAACTTGCTTGATTTAGATTTAACCTTGCTTATTCCACTAGCAATATAACAAGCACTTCCAGTGAATTAAATAATAATTCCATTTTTTTGTGTGTGCTTAAACTAACTATTTCTACAGTACATATTAGTATTTTTATTTGATTCTTCTTCTAAATCTTTTGAATTTTGTATATATACTCTCAATGATGATGGCAGGGAGCGAGCAATATTAATGCACCTACTACTGGAGTAGCAAATAGCCAAAATGACTGGCTATACGTTTATAGTTCAATGGTTGAATCATGTTCTGACCATGGTGATAAATTAAAAATGAATCTCAAATAATATATATTTAAAATAAAGTTCAAAGAAAACTAAATAAGTATAGATTAAAAGAAGAGGCAATATTGATAAATCTTCATTAGTTTTCGTTAAGATCTTCCTTAGTTCTGCAGCATTATTATTCAACAAGAGATACGTGCGTTGTTGGAATTTGTGAGTTAAAATAAGTCAACTCGTTTTGTTAATGAAGGTAACGTAATCGTGTTTTCCTCCCAAAAGAGACCTCGTAATAAATCACTTCCCAAATCATTCTAGATTATTGCATAATACATGCATAGTGAAATGAATATGTTACGTATTTTTTTATACCAGTTGCGTCTTTTGTTGAACAATATTTGGGTCACGTGGACGGCCCCAGTCCATTACAACTGATGGGTACGGAAACCATAACTTGGCCCACACTTGGGGAGTGGATCACTATTTTTATTTTTGACGAAGGGCGTGTACTTTATTATTCAATAAATAATTTAGAGAAAATTATACTCAAGTTTTAAAGAAAAAAAATAAAAAAATATCCCTTAAAATTATAAAATGAAAACATGATCCCATGAAATTGTCAATGCCTCACTTATAGAGTTGTCAATTGGACTATTTTTTATTTTACAATTTCAAGAGATTATTTTTTCATCTTCCTTTTTTTTAAGACTTAAGTGTAATTTTTCCAATGATTTATGGGAAGTTAAGAAATATGAATTTTTAAGCATTTTTCCGTAAACTGATATACGACTCATCTCATATTTTTATTCCTCATAAATTATAAAAACATTTCCAGAAACAGAAACACGTTTCACTTCTCACACACAAGTAGAGTGACCCATTCGTCCCTCATGGACTTCATATCCCTATTTTTCCTTTTACTGGATATCATATCATATGATCATACATGCTTTGATATATATATATATATATATATAGCTTTAATTAAATGTCATAAATCCTATACTAAAAAAACAGGGTTTTCGTGGCAGTCATTTTTATTGCAGTAGTGCTATATATCCCAATTTTACTTATCTCTCTCCCCACCATAATCAAGTCTTAGGCCCAAGATTCTCAATTGATATTCAATTTAATCCATTTCGTTAATTAATTAATTATTTTCATAAATTGTTCCAGATTCATTTTTCTAAAAAAAAAAATCCAACATAAAATAGTATAAGGGCAAATTGGGGTTGATCGATCTTTGATCAGGAAATTCTCATTATTACTTACCCAACCCTACTAATTACTCCCTCTGGTCTTAATTATCAGATAAAATTGATTTTTTTAGAGAAATTAAGGAAGCTAATTAAATTACTTTAGAGTATTTATATTTATATTTTTTTTATTCTAACTGATTAGTTTGACTAATAAATTAATATATAATCTAAGGATATATAGCATATAATATAATTAAGTAACTTATGTAGCTTCCTTAATTTTTTTAAAAAAGTCAATTTTGTCTTATAATTAATTAAAACCGGAGACAGTATCTTGTATAACAAACTACTGGATCACTAATTCACAGGGAAATGTATGCTTTTACAATAATACACAAGAAATACTAATAACAATAAATCAAAACTAAATGACATTGCTCCAATCACACAGATACAGACCACCACCACACTTAAATATTTTCCTTTTGCAATACTAAAACACACCCCAAACACAGTGGGTATGTATATAAAATTAAAATGGAAACATTGTCCAGTGATTATATATGACGCTGCTAGTTGACGAGGATCTTTTGTCATTAGTATATTATTACGAGTCCTTAAGCGTTATTTTCCTCGCTTATTATATGTAATCACTAGAGGTAAAGATCACGAGATGAAAGCCTAGGCTTAATAACAGCTTCAAGTGGCTGTTTTCTGATACTAGCAAGCCTAAAATTTTCCTCCATGTTCAAGTCCGCCTCCTTCATGTGATCCGGCAAGCTCCATGAAAAGCCATGCACCAAATTGGCCAAACATACCTGAACAACCTTAAGAGCAAGAGGATAACCAGGACATATCCTTCTTCCAGCACCAAATGGCAATAACTCAAAGTGGTGTCCTTTTACATCAATGTCCTTCTTACAAATGAACCTCTCTGGCTTAAACTCATTAGGGTTTTCCCATATTGTAGGGTCTCTGCCTATTGCCCACACATTGACGATCACTTGGGCCCCTTCTGGGATGTCAAACCCTAAAACTTTGGTGTCACCATTTGTGGCTACCTTTGGAGGCAACACAGTTGCCGGAGGGTGCAATCTCATTGATTCTTTGGTAATGGCTTCAATATAAGGCAAGTTGGCCATGTCCTTTTCTTCCACCCACTTCTCTCTTCCGATCACTCTGTCTAACTCTTCTGTGGCCTTCCTTAAGGTTTCTGGGTTTTTCAACAACTCTGACATGGCCCATTCTATAATTACATTGGAGGTATCCATTGCAGCTATCACAAGGTCCTGAGAAGTACATAAAAAGCATGTTACTAGCTAACTTGTTGTGAGAACGTACTTGAAAAACTTGATGAGAGAAACTAGAAAAATAATCAAAGTAAAGTAGAAAGAAGCAAAATTGAATATATAAGTACACAGGTATACCTGAGTTATTGCTTTGACACTGTGCCTCTGTAGCTTGACCTTAAGAGTGGGGTCTTCAGCAAGCTTTAAAAGTACATCCACCATGTCTGTGGGCACATAATTCTCAACCCCTTTTCTTCTCTCTTCATGTTCTTTCAACACATGTTCCAGAAACCTATCAAATTTGGCACTAAAATCCTTCGTTCTCTTTATATAACCCTGCAAGTCCAAGAAATTGAGCCAAGGGATGAGATCCCCAACATTTGTAACCCCAGTGTTTATCAATGCAAAATCGTCCACTAGTCTTCTGAACTCTTCCCAGCTCACAAAGCCACCATGACCCTTCTCCACGTACTTCTTCCCCAACACCATGCGACTTATAATATTTAGGTTTAAAGCATAAAGGTAATCTTTCAGTAATATGGTTGTGCCCGAAGAAATGAACAGTTCGTTCAACACATTTTTCATCTCTTCCTTTCTGATATATTCGCTGGACTCTATACTTTTCTGAGAGAATAGTTGTGTGATGCATATCTTGCGAGCTTGGCGCCAGTGTGGGCCGTAGGGGGCCCAGAGGATGTCAGAGTAATTGTAGGCTGCATACTTTCCGGCGGTGGTTTTTGGCCTCGATAAGAAGGTGTGGCCGTGGGTTTTGAGGAAGGCTTTAGTGGCGTCGGCGGAGGATACGACGACGAAGTCTTTGAGGCCTAACTTGAGGTGCATGATGGGTCCATATTTGAGGGAGAGTTGATGTAAGGAGTGGTGAGGAATAGGGCCTATGAGGTTGAGGTTTCCGATGACAGGCCATGGTTTTGGCCCCGGCGGCAGGTTATATCGGCGGCAGAGTAAATGCCGGAAGAGGAGGAGGAGGAAGAGGAAGGGGATCAAGATAGCAAGTGCCAAGCTGATTGCCATTAGTGGGTGAGGTTTGTGATATGAGAAGCTAAGTTTGCATGGCTGAGAATGAGAGCAATGCATTATATATAGACAGAAAGACTTGAAAAGGACCAGTGAACTCTATAGTGAGTGCCATTCATATTATTCATGGTTGAGGGGAAATTGTCATTTCACCCCCCCTCCCCCCAAAAAAAGAAAAAAACAAAAGAACTTTGGTTCCATCAAATGCTTAATTCAATGGAAAGCTTGGGCCTTTCTACCAAATAATTCTATTATTTGATACTTAGATGGCGATGGTCAAATCACGCCGCACTCTAACAATATGTATAATTGATTATCACTGTACAGATGAGGGCAATATAGAGAGAGCAAAGAGAGATGAAATGTCGGGACTAATGACTGTACAGATGACGGCAAAACTCAAGTGACTTTTGAAAACCCATATAAATTTCTCTTATATATTTGCTATATTATTTTCATCCATCAGAACTGTTTTTTTGATTCTTAAACTTTATTTTGACCAAAATGCTCTTATTTAACATATGAACTATTTAAAGGTTTGTTTTGCCCAAAAAAAAATAATCCAACCAAAAATAATTTTAATTATATTTTTTCAAGCTTTTTAATATATTATAAAATTTATTAATTTTGATTTTTATCACGTTTATTGAAACCTGTTTATTTTAATTTCTTACATAGCTACAGTTTACATATTCCCAGAGGCCGGCCACCCTCTTCCAGTCTTCCTGTAGCTGATTCTGCCATCTGTCTACCCTGTTAGTCTCCAGATTATTAGGATAAAAGAGTAAGATAAATTAATTTAAGATTTTTAACCATACTTCTCTAATTTTTTTTAGATCCGACCCCAAAATTTTTTTCCTTTCGCTCACTTTCTTTCCCCTCCCCCCATACCAAACAAGCCCTAAATGAGAAACCTCTCTGCCTCCTCCTCACCCCATGACGCTGTGTAGAACGGCACTACGCCACTTTGTATGAATACACCTTCTCTTCAACACAACACCCATCGATCATATCCAAATGCTAATGACTATAACATATTGAGGAATGAACAAAGAATTTTGTTACAGGAAGCGATGTACCTCTGACACCAAATGTTATTACCAAAATTTATACGTTTATTAACTTCCTTTCCTCATTGTACAGATCTGTAGGAATTGGCACCCCATCACCATCGATGTTTTTGCGTTTTTTTCCCCTTAATGATGTTTGCAGAGGTAAATTAGGGTTTAGAATAATAAAAGGTATATTAGTAAATAAAATATAAATTTAAAAAGTTTATTTTTAGAATCTTTTTATAATATCCAGTCTGAACTAAATGATCCATGAAGAACAGTTTATATATATATATATTTATTTTTAAAATATCCAGACTAGACTACCTAGTCTGGATATTTTATTTTGTTGTGTGATGAATATTTAATCAAAGCAACGTTTTTAAAAGGATTCATCACTTGGTAGGTGGTGCTGAAGTATCGGTTAGACAATTATTGTGGGAGCCACAAAAATCTCAATGCATTATTATTGCCCAATTTTTCGTCCTTCATGGATCATTTAGTTCAGTCTCTCTACTTGTGTGATGAATATTTAATCCACTTGTGTTTGGACAAGTAGAGAGACTGAACTAAATGATCCATGAAGGACGAAAAATTGGGCAATAATAATGCATTGAGATTTTTGTGGCTCCCACAATAATTGTCTAACTGATACTTCAGCACCACCTACCAAGTGATGAATCCTTTTAAAAACGTTGCTTTGATTAAATATTCATCACACAACAAAACAAAATATCCAGACTAGGTAGTCTAGTACCTGCTACTTTACACAAACTTAATTGGTCACTTAGTTTTGAAGCTAAATTCAATTAAATTGCGTGGTAAATATTAACATGTCACCTCATATATAATTAATATTTTTTCAAAAATAAAATCTTTTTTGTCATATTATATAAGGAACACGGAATGTAGAGACACTGCATGTGACACTAAAATGCAAAACATGATTCTTTTTTTATTATTATTTATAGATTAAACTCTTAAAAATAGTATTTTTTTTTTCTATTTCTATAGGTTTTTCTTCCCTGTACTCACTGCCTTCTATTTTCTCTTTATCCAAAAATGGACTTGAAGGATTAAAGTTTTCAGCCTCTACATGTAACTCTCTCTAATTGACCGTCCTCAATGAAAGCACTTTGTAAGTATCGTTGTAATAGGTATAAGTTGTTGGAACTTGGAAGATCCACGTCCCATAAGCTAGTTGTTAAGAGTATGGGAACTCATAGCCTTATAATGTTGGAATAATCTAAAAATAGAGATCTCAAATATATTGTATAATTCCATAAAAGAGAGCAGCAGTGGAAGACTTGATGAAATACCTCCAACCATAATAATTTTGTATGTAGTATCTTACAACCTGGAAAGTGTAGAGAACAAGTGAGAATTAAAATCAGAATAGAATAAAATAGATCAGGGCTTCTTCTAACGGGGAAATGAGGCACATTGATGGTTTGGGAATAGTCGTCACTAGTCAGAGAACCTCTAAGAAGCGAGTAAGTGGATTTTCTACGTTATTACTTTAGCTAAGACCTGGCCTATGCTATTTATAGCTTCCCATCAAGGCGTGTAACAGCTTACCGGTCAGATAGGTAACCATAAACAAAATCTTTATCCAAATCACTTTGTGGGATATATCGAGGGATATTTTATCTAAAATATATTAAACTAATAATAAAAATAATCCTCTAATATTCAGAATAACTTCATAATATGTAGAATATTTATTTGATCACAATAATCATTTAGTATATCCTTTAGATGATAAAAGAATAAATATATATCTAGATATAATATGAATAAACATAGAGATAAAATATTATCATTTTAATAAAATATCTAACAGGCTCCTCCTTTAAGACAACTCTCCCAATATGACTCATGATAGACAACTAATATTAATATTATATATATATATATATATATATTAAATGGCTAGTCGATATATATAAGTTAGGCTTGATGCGATATATTGCTTATTCTCCGATCAATATAACAAAAATATCTATGTTTGGCAGGAGCAACGAAAAAAGATTCAATCAATCATGAATCAGTTGAGACACTAGTTCATAGCTCAATTCTCGAATCTGACTATGGTAATAAATTAAAAATGAATCTTAAATAATATATATTTAAAAACCAATCATATCGCAAAATGTTCTTTTTAACTTCATGAGTTTTTTTTTGAATTTTTTCATTTATCTTGTATATGCTCTTATTTTGATATAATAATCTAATTAATTTAGGTGTATTTTCCTCATTAGTAATCCGATTATTTCACTCATTTCACCATAAGAAAAAAAATCTCATTAATTAATTCTGCAATGATAAATGAATATTAGTTGAAATATATATGAGGGTGATTTACAAAGTAAGCACCTCTAAATTGGGTTTTTGAATGGATTTTAATGTTTGTATTATTGTAATGTAGTAGGTAAGAATTGACGCTCATGTAAGTGAGTCTGGTTTCTCTCCTTTGCCCCAAAAGCAAAGGACCTCCTTTTCTCTTCTCTAGGCCGTTGGATCAAGATCTCAACGGTCCAGATTTAATATATTATAATATATTATTATAATATATTAAATCTGGACCGTTGAGATCTTGATCCAACGGCCCAGAGAAGAGAAAAGGAGGTCCTTTGCTTTTGGGGTAAAGGAGAGAAACCGCCCGGCATGTAAGTACGTAGCCATCACCTAACGAAGACCGAATCCGAATTCTCTGGGGCTTCCTATTCTTGGCCTCTCCCATACTCAAAACGGCACCGTTTTGGGTGTAAATGGGGAGGTTGTTCCATTTTTTTTTAAAATGACATTGAAGTCCCTTAAGTATTTTTTTTAATAGTACTCAATGTTATAAAATATTTTTTGTCTATTATGTAGCATAAAATAATTTTTCAGGAGCACCCAGTATCTAATAAACTACACCCTGAAGTATTTTTTTCAGTAGCATTTCATATTTTAAACTAAATTTTATCGCATCCAACACTCAGTATCCCAAATTTATGGTGCTCATTGTCACTAGAAAAACATTTTCGAGGCTGTTCGTTGCAACTATAAAAATAATTTAGGGTGCTGAATGTGATAAAATTAAATTTAAGATACAGAGTGTCGGTGAAAAACTAGTTCAGGTTGCAGCTTACCAGATAATGGGTGCTCCAAAAAAAATTATTTTATGTCACATAATGGACAAAAAGATATTTTAGAACATTGGGTGCTACTAAAAAAAATACTTGAGGGATTTCAATATGGGTTACGGAAGACTAAAAACATTGGAGTTAAAGAAATTGTTGTCATGTTCTTATATATGCATTCTAATTTAAATATAAATTTATCCATTTTTAATTAAGTACTTTAGTGTATTTTTATTTTTTTTCAATAATAATTGAAAATTTTTATTATCAAATTTTATTTATATTTTTTTCATTTCAATTATCACAATATATACAAATAATATATATATATATATATGTGTGTGTGTGTGTGTGTGTGTATGTAGTATTACATAATATTCATACCCTTTTTAGTCATTTTGCATCTAAACGTGTTTTTCAAACTCTAATCCAAACAGCTTCAAGGTTAGAAAAAAATCACTTCGACCACCGCTAATCCAAACACAAATCATATTTACAATTTGACTTTTAATCCTACTTTACTTTTCCAAAAGTCAGATGGTAAAAAAACCACTTCTTCACTGCTAATCCAAACGGGCACTTATATGGTGCAATTTTGCCCCTAATAAATTAAAAAGGGATCAATTTTACCCCCAATTTAACACCTCACGCTAATCCCGTTTCCATCAAAATGGGCTATAGGGGAAGACAACGTTGAGGTCGACACCTACCGTGATTGTACTACTGTACCAAACTGATGACGCCGATGCAGCGAACTCAACAGAAAAATTAATCGCAACCCAAAGCACCAACTTCAAAAATACCCATTGGAGGAATTGTAGGGTTAGATGATGATGAGAATCAATGGAGGAAGTGATGTTGAAGCCAGCAGAGTAGTAATTTTCGATTCCAGAAATGCCAGACCTGAGGAATATTGGTGGAATATTGGCTGACCATGAAATACCCATGTGGTGAATGTAGTTAAATCTGTGATATTCCACACAAGGCAAGTGGTGTTGACTATGTTTGGTTGATGGTTGTACAACAAGTGATAGTAAAGTTAGATAACTATCTCGTAACCATGACATACCAATGAGCAAAATAAGACCATAGAAATTGGTTGTGACCATGTGTGGGTGATAAGTATGTAATAGTTGAGAGTAAAGTTGTCTTGGTCATGTGTAACTATAAGCCACCCATCATACGCATGTGATTAACATTTTTTACATTCATTCATGTATGACTACAAGTGCGTGATGGGTATCTCAATTGCTCTATTATGTTATGAGAAAACATGGACAAACAGAGTTCTTTCTTCCACGTTTTCATGTTTTTACCTTCACCATTTCTCCCACTCTATCCCTCTAGATATATTGCTCCATGATAAGGGCTTCAACATCCACTTCCTCTTCTTCCACAGCGGTGTTGCCGGTTGTGGCGATGTCGCCATTATCATCTACTTCGAATGTTCCCAATCCTTCAAGTGTACCATTCCCTCCTCTGCCATCAATTTATTCATCAGAGGAGTGGAAGTGGGTGAAGGTGGTGGTATGGATGGTGAGAATGAAGAGAAAGGAGAAGAAGGTGAAGAAGAGAAGGCGAAAGTGATATGGGGGGAGGAACAGTGGGTTTTTTTGTGTTGGAGGTGGGATATTTTAATATTTTTTAAAAGGAGGCAAAATTGTCTTTAAGCTCATTTTCCTACATCATTTTCTTCAAATCAAACAAAAATTTTCTTATCAACCCATTTTCTTTTCCAGTGTAAACCAAACATGTTAGAGGCAAAATATTTTCCCTTCCTTTCCATTCCTACCTCTTCTTTGATCCAAATGGGCCCTTATCAGAAACACTTTTCCAACAAATTTTTTAGTTTTTTTTTGTTTTTAAAATTAAAAAAAAAACTGTTTTTAGAAACAAAACTAAATAGGCCCAAACTTTTATTAGTTTTAACTTTCTCAAGACCGATTAATTTTTAACTCAATTTCGGAAAATTTATCTGTAATAACTTTAGGGTTAAGGTGCAAACATATACACAAGATTTTATTGAAAGTGCACCCAACATTAAATACTTTTCGGAAGGGTAAAAGTAACTATGAACTTTGAAAATGGGGGTAAAAGTCACAAGTCCGTTAAATCATACTTGACGGTGTTAGTTTTTTGGGTGGGGCCCACATTATTCTTTTGAAAATACCCAAACGCCCTTAACTCAAAAAAAAAAAAAGCTCCCATCCACTACTACACAAAATACGAGCTATGGAGCTTAATTTAGAGAATACTATGGTGCTTAGGAAGCGCTATAGCTTCCAACGTCATTAAAAAAAAGCTACGGGACTTCTTGAATATACAAAAGCGCCATAGCTTGAGTATTTCATTTTTTTAAAAAAAAACTATGGCGCTTATTGAGAGAAGTGCCGGAGGAAGTATACTACTCCAACGACGTTTTCCAGGGCAAGCGGCATAGGAGGCATATAACCTCCAATTGCGCTTCCCAAGGGAAGTAAATAAGGAAAGAATGTGCTGAAGCTTACTTTAATTAATGGGGTGCCTTAGCTAATAATCAGCTTACATGTCCTTAGCATATGAAGGAGGAATGAAGGTGATGATCCAAGCTCGATCGCCTTCTATGATCTCTCCGCTATAGTGGTAGTTGCTCTTAACTCTCACCTTTAGTCTCTATGAGCGCGGTGTTTGATCTCTAACTCTCTCATTAGTCTAGATAATATATAAATTGATAAAGAAGACAACTTTTACACATGCGACAAGGTTGTGCAGCCTCTCAATGTGAAGCATATAAAAAAAACTGGAATGAGGGTGTCGGCAAGGGCCGGCCCTACCAAGTGCCGGCCAAGGAGGGCCAGCAAGCTCCGGCTCTTGCCCCATTAAGGGCTGAAGGAGGCGCCCAACCAACTAAAAAAAATAGCATCTGGGCTTAACCCCAAAAAAAAAAAAAAATGGGCCTTGGCCGGCGCCGCCTCCTCCAGCTCTTGCCCCACCAAGCGCTAGAGGAGGGGCCTAACAAAAAAAAACATTTGGGCTTAACCCAAAAAAAAAAACATAATGGGCCTAGGCCGACGCTTGGTGGGGCAAGCACCGGCCAATGTTGGTTAACCCCAAAAAATACAATTTTCAAATGCACTTCTTTAAAAAAGGGTCATAGGAGGGGCGCCACTAAATCCTTATTTTATAGTAGTGCTCCCAACCTTCGATTCTTCATCTGAAGTGCACCAAGAAGGATCAGATGGCGGTGGAATCCTCCAGTAACAACAATTCATTTGTATATTAGAATCTAACCGAAGACACAGGAGTTGAATTAAAAGAACAAGGCACAAAGACCTAAAGGACCCAAATTATTATCACGACACCATACCAGCTATATATTAAATAAATATCGAACTTATCTAATTAACCACAAAAGTATCCAAGAAGGTGTTAGGATATCGCGTCCTCTGTTAGTATACTCAAGAAAGAGGCGTTCTCTTTAGAGGAGTTTGTAGTCTGTTTGCAGTATTTTCTGGTTATATGTTAGGCAGTTTTAGAAAGACAAGGGTGGTTATTGTCAGTTGTGATATTTGTTTGTGTAACTGTTGTTGTCAGTTATGTTGTTTCTCTATTTATATTCTCATGTATGACAGTTTATGGATATGAGGTATTATACAGAAAACTTATTGTGTCTTGGTCTAGGACTTCAGATTCTGGTTCTAGAAAGTTTCCTCTTAATTGCCTTGATCCTAAATTCAAGGACCTAACAGAAGGTGTAACTAAAAGAGCATATTGGACATACCTGTAAGGAGCAGACGAAAACTTTCTGATTAATTAGAGGAGCAAGCTTTGACAGGAAGGAGGATTTGTTGATTGAAAAAAGTTATTTGGATGGCTTGTGGACGTTTGGTGAATCAAATAGGCGTTTTTGGATTTTCCCGGAATGGACGAACCAGGCACATGATCTGCTTTTAATATTTAATGTCAACACCGACAGAAGGAGATGGCCGACTTTCAAGTTCCATTATTAATCACACCACGGCAGGACCACCAAAGGGGAAGTAGCAGCTTCTGGAACAAAATGCCACCACCATTTTGAGGATGAAGAATGATTCCAGATGAAGAATCGAAAGTTGGGAGGGGAGCTTTTTTTTTTTTTGAGTTAGGGGTATTTGGGTATTCAAAAGAATAATGTGGACCTTGTAAGACAAAACTCATGAATACCCAAATAAATCACAAATTAGAGTATATGAATTTTCCTATATCAATAGCGGAAGACTTATAAGAATTACCTCTCGCCATTGCTATGCTTTGATCGAATGGAGAACTCATGAATCCTGATGAAAGAGAGCTGCAAAAGAATTGAAGACAAGATATGATTGTCAGGTCTCTTTCTGACTGACTGTGAGGCACAGGATGGCAACTGGGTTAAGAGCCGTCGCCAGTCAGGGAACCTCAGATGAGCAGATAGAGTTTTTCCTTGTATGCTCAATTCAGACGGCTGTAAACTTAATTGTGTATTTTCCACCATCAGAAAAACTACATTAATAGCCAATAACCCTAATCATGAATTGGACCTAAATTTGACTAACGGACCACACTCTGGATATTTTAATTAATTACCTAATTAATAACTAATAATAATTATAATATATATTAAAATATCTAACATTGGACCTCACCCAAAAAACTAAGACAAATAAGATTTAACGGTCTTATGACTTTTGCCCTTATTTTTAAAATTCAAGGTTACTTTTACCTCTAAAAAATATTTGATATTGGAGTGCTGGACCCATTTTCGATAAAATCTCATTTGCATTTTATATACATAATTTTATTACCGGTAACTTGTGAGTAAATTTTTTTGTGTAATTGATCACAAGGGCGCCTCTAGAGCTGTCTGTGGTGCAGAATAGAAAGCGAATGCAGATGGCGATGATGATATAGAACATATCTATTTACCCATCTGGCTGAGATCTTCCACGTCTCTTGCTTCCTTAACGTACGCTCAGATTAAGACATATATATACGGACCCGCGATAATGAAACTTTTTAGTACCAAAATGAGGCTCAGCTCTTTTATTTGATCTTCCTGGTTGTAATTGTACGAAGTATTAGAATGAGATTGAGTCATTCACTCATTCTTCTCATTCCGAGTTCAGCAACCTGGATTCATTATTCTGCACTTTATCTTTAATTGAGTGTCTCAGTTTTAGTCTGAAGACTTTCAAGCAGCACTCAGTATAATCCAGTTTTTCTTGCAGTTATTTTAAAAGCATGCCTAATGTAATATTGCTGGTGCTGGTATCAACTTTCAAGATTGGCTTATAGCATGGGGACTGTTGCTGAAATTTGGGATATAATGCAGCATCTACGCATGCTGGATAATGGGCTTGTTGGCCCACAGGGTTTCACTCTTATGGAAAGGCCCAATTATTATTTTTTTTTGGAAGAAGAAAGTTTAGATAAACTCAAAGGTCAAGGCATGCCTGAGGGTAGTACATTTTTTACTCATAAGATATCAAAATATCACTTATTTTTTATAGAATCTAATGATCCAAAGAAATATGAAGAAAACAATTGGGAAATGGGTGAAAATTGGGGTCAACAAGGAGGGGAATTTAGACACCTCCTCCCGCTTCTGGGCTCAAAGAGCGAGGTATTTACATATCGCCAATTAACAAAATCTTCACATTAGTGGGATTTAAGCTTACAACATTATTATGAGTCAACCCCTTCCAACTAGACCAATCTTTGTTGATAAAGAAATGAGGAGGGCCCAAAATTTTAATTGATCGATTTTATTTTATGTAGTGAAGGGAAAAAAAAGGGGAACAAAGATAGAGGCCTTAACAAGGCTTGAGAGTGTTGACGTACAAGAGCGTGAGAGAAACAGAGAGTTCTTTCATTGTTCCTTATGAGAACACATTTTTCTCTAATTTTTCAGCCTGTACATCATTTGACCAAAGTAGGGATTGAAAGGTGTTCTCTTGTCAAGATATTACTGAATTTTTTTAGAGGTTTTAGATATACTGAGATCGTCGGATCACTACTCAGAGACCTCAAAATTTCCCAGAATTTTTTGTTAATGAAGGTTGACGTTTGTGTAGTTTTGTCTGAGCTATTTTGGTCAAGTTAATGATCAGACTATGATTTGCGGTCCGATTGACCTGAAAGCTTTTGGGGGTGATTTGAAACACATAGATCTGGAATCATAAGTCATAAGAGTGGGATTGTCAATTGGATCTTTTTATCGTTTTATCATGAATGTCGGAACATGTTCTGCGCACTGTAGCTTGTGTGGGTTGTGATCTAGCAGGCAATTCAGAGGTGATTTGATCTCCGTTTTGTCTGAAATTTTGCTGCGAGACCTGCGGCATCCAATCTTTATTTTCTATGGTGTGATTATAATTTGGTGATCTCTAACACGTGCAGACTGTAGCTTTCGCTCAATTGATACACATTTTTTATAGCTCCATTTGCACTTATATCTATATATAACCTATAGTTAAGCTTGGTATTAGAGGACTTGAAGATTGTATTTATTTTTAAAGATAGGGGGAATCTTTCGGCCGTGCTCTTTTGCTATCACCCATGTTGAGTGTGAGAGATTTTTCCATGTTAAATTATGCATCTTTATTTATTGTTTTATCTCGCATTATATATTCTACATAAATTGACCCTAGGGATGAGAATAGGTTAGATCATGCTTGACTTTTGCCTTAACAAGTCAGGCCTATTTTATATCATAATGGCTTAATCTTGGCGTATGGCCTGCAAGAGGTCAATTAGCTTGGCCTGTAGCCTGTTAAGAGGCCTGAAATTTTAAAAGATTTTAAACAGGTTAACATGCTACAAGCCTCACAACAAGTCTATGGACAAACAGTCAAAAACAGGCCCAATTACACTAATATTCTAACATACATCGTAAAATATGAAACCAAATACAACATAATAACCATTTTCATTACAAATTTACTAATTTAGACCGAATCAATGTGAAGCCACTGGATATTCTCACATTCACATCAAATCTTCAATATAATTTCTTGTTCTCCTACAAAGACCTTGAAAAAAAATAATCAAATGTATAGTATTAGAGTATAAAATAATCAAACAATTTAACAAGTACTTCCTTCAATCCTATTTATAAGCAACTTTCTCCTTGATTGCGCAAAACGAACTGGTAGTTAAAAACAATGATGTGTCAAAAATGCCATGTTTTTCCATATATACTCCTATTTATGAAAAGAATATAGGAGAGAGAATAGATAAAAAGTATGAAAGATAATGAGTATAAGATATGAGAAAGAATGAGTATTTAATAAAGGAAAAAGTGAAAGTTGTTTATAAAAGGGATCAACCCTATGAGAGAGAAAGTTACTTATAAATAGGACCGGAGCAAATAACTTGTATAAGAAATGATAATATTTTAAATCGCAAAATCAGAACAGACCATACAGAATTATAGAGTTTAAATCAAAATAAATCGCAATTTTTTTTAACAGTTCTGAATATATACATTACTTTGAAAGGAAAGTCACTTACATCAAATGACAACAACTATAGGGTGCAATACAGGTAAAGTTATTTAAGCATAAAAACCAACGATAAAGGAGAAATAAACATAGTAGACACACTCAGAAAATAGACTCACAGCAGGAGAAACTGAAAAGCCAAGTGGAAACAAGACTAAAACCCTGGTTTCAAATCATGGTTTGCGCAACCCGAGACAAAACTCTTCTCACACACTTACCTCATAAGTCGTAAAAGCTATTAAAAAAAGCTAATCCAAACACACACTAAGTAAGTGTTTGGGAAGATCCCAAACCTAGGTTTACATAATCTGAGATAAAACTCCTCTCACACACTTACCTCGTAAATCGTAAAAGCTATTCTAAAAAACTAATTCAAACACACACCAATGCCCCGTTTGGTATAGTGGAAGAGTTTTTAATAGAAGTGGAAGTGGAAATAGAATTGGAATTAAAAGTGGAAGTGCAAGTGGGGGATAAAAGTGTGTTTGGTATGGCTATGGAAGTATAATATAATTTTTAATTAATACATTCATTTTAATTATTAAATTACCAATTTACCCCCTATGAAAAAAACGCCTCCTCCCAACAAATCAGTTCAACCACCGGCACTTGGCAACAAAAAAAAAAGTTCCAACCACCATCAACCTCCATAAAAAAACCAGTGACATTGCCGGCGACCATCATAGAAATCACCGGTAGCCATGGAAGAGGATGATTACAACAACTAAAATGACCATAAGCAAGAAATCAAACCAAATCAAGTAAGAAAATAACCACAAATTTTGAAGTCAGAAACTATGAACAAAATCGAAGAAAAACCCATGAACAGAGATCGCAGTTCTACTTCTACTTCTTTATCAAATCAAGAACCATATCAGCAATGGAAATCACATAAAAAATTTTTTTCTGAACAGAAATCAAAATCAACAGACACTAGCGGCTGGGGGACGATGACGAAGTCACATTTGCTGCCAGAGAGAGATGACGATGGAAACGTGTTTACTGGTGGAGGGCCGTCGCTGGTTGAAGGTCACAGATTAAAGTAGGGTGAAGGTTAAAGATGACGAAGGAATTTCATTGGTAGAGGTTTATCACCACTGTAGCTGGGGGAGGTCTGTCGCCACTGTCGCTGGTAGAGGACTTTCACCGCGGATGGAGGATCTAGTTATTGGTTGGGTGCCGATGACTGTGACGGTGATGGTGTCGAAGATGGGGAACTGGTTATGGGGGGAGTGTATTAATGGGTAAAATTGTCAGGGAGCCATTGTTTCAGAGAGGAAGTGGCGTTAAAAGTGACTTCCATAGGTATTGGGTAGGAAGTCACTTCCACTGTTTTTGGTGGAACTCGGTTCAACAAGGAAGTGAGATCAGTTGTACCAAACAGCCTTATTTTTCAATTCCACTTCCACTTCCACTTCTCTCATCCCAATTCGCTACTACCAAACATGGCCTAAGCGAGGTCTGCGGGCACTGAGTGAGAAGTTCCATGGTCATCTTGCAATCCTAAGTTTTATGCATCTTTTACCAGTAGCAATGACAAAGGGGGTAAAGGTGATTCCACCCACCCAATAGGGCACACCCCCTTACATGTTTCAGCAACAAGGTGGTCTGCTGCTTGATTCCCCAAGCGAGGAGTAAAGTGAATTGAGAAACTGGCTTCAGACTTCAGAATGAAATCAAGGCTAACGGGTATAATAAAAATCAAAATCGGAGAGTTTAAACCTGAACAGAGTTTAATCACATACCCAATCAGATCCTACAGCGTTGGAGAAGAGATGACGAACGAAGTAGGCTACGACGACGCCTGACGGAGAAGGGAGGACTGATAACAATGACGATGAGACAAGGAGGGGAGTAGCAGAAAAACGATGCCCGATGGAGAATTGTGAAGGGACGACAGACCCCTGACGGAGAACTGACAGAGACGATGAGATAGATGATGGTGAGACAGATTTTTGACAAAGAACTGACGATGGTGAGACAGATGACGATGACGACGGTGAGTGCTTGTGAGAGACGATACGGATGGTGAGAGTGCTTGTGAGAGACTGAGAGATGACGATGTGAGTTGAGAGACAGATGACGTTGTGAGACTATGAGTAGTGCCTGTGAGTTTTTTTTGGGTTCAAAAGTGCTTGTGAGTTGAACACTTTTGACTTTGAGTACTTTGTGAGATGTCATGTCGGTGTGAACAATTGAAAAAACAAATCTCATTGACTAAAGTGCTTGAATCAGATATTGAGCTTCAAGATAGTGTTGGGCTCGTTGTCACCAAAAATGTCAAAAACCCAAAACCACATAACCAACGTGCTCATATTGTGGTGTAAGGAAGTTTAGCCCAATATGGGGAAAGTGCCTCAAGTAAAACAGACCAAATGAGATGTGATCAAAAATAGCAATTGGCGTCCTCATCTAGGAACTCTTCACGGACTGAAAATGATGGACTAGCTTTGGATAGTCAAACGTGTATGGAGGTTGATCAGTTGGCATTAGTTCTTCTAGTAAATGAGAGGACCAACGATTTAGAGCCAATTTTGGAAATGGGACAGGATCAAGAAATAGGACCAGAGGTGCGAGGTGGACAAGAAGAGAAGCCACCTGACAAGTAAGTGTCTATTCCCTTGTATTCTCTTGTTTTTCTCTTCTGTTATTTATAATAGTAGCTTCCTAGAACTATTATGGAGCGGGCGGGCATTCGTTTCCACGCATTTTAAAGGACATGGTTAAGAAATATAACATAAATGTTTTGGGCTTGTTAGAGCCAGAGCAGATAGAGTGGTTAAGAAATTAGGTTTTTCTGATTTGTTGAGGGTGGAAGCCACGGGTTTTACAGGGGGCTTCTGGGTCCTTTGGAATTCTGGTGAAATCTCTGTTGATTATATTTTATCCACTACTCAACTTATTCATTGCAAGCTGACTGATAACAAATCCCAGCAGATGATGTTTATCTATTTTATTTATGGTGATACCAGTGTGGCAAAGAGAGGTGATTTATGGGCTGGGCTTAGAAATATTAATGTGATGACATCTTCACCTTGGTTTGTTCTAGGGGATTTTAATGCTTTCCTTAGTTCAAGTGATAAGGATGGTGGTGGTACTCCTAATCATGTTTGATGGAACAGTTTCAATGTGTATTAATAGTTGTAATTTAATAGAGGTTCCAATTGTGGGGGATAAATTTACATGGGAAAAAACAGGAGTGAAGGAAAGACTGGACTGGGTATTTTGTAATTTTGAGTAGGAAATCTCCTATCCACAAATGAAAAATTTTCACCACCTGCGTTTCAAATCTGATCATCGAGTTGTTGTAGTGTCTGATGCTGTTTGGAGTAAATTAAGAAAAGAAGACAGGAGGTTTTATTACCAGGCATCTTGGTGTGTCAAGGAGGGGTTTAGTGATTTGGTAAAAAAAGCATGGGATAGTAGAGATTGGATACAGGGACAGGGATTATTTATTGATACAACCAAGGAATGGAATGATGGGTGGTCGGGAATCTGTCCAAGAAGAAGAAGGACTTATTGTGACGCTTGGAGGGTATTGATAGGGCCAGGCGTACTGATTCCCGAAATGGCCTTTATCGACTTGAATAGAAGCTGTGGATGGAGTATCATAAGATTTCAACTCAGGAGGAGCTCCTTTGGTTCCATAAATCAAGATGCAAATGGATTATGGGAGGAGACAAAAATACAAATTTTTTCCATGCCTCCACAATCATCAAAAAGAAGAGAAGAACCATTAATGCACTTCAGGATGATAATGGGACTTGGATACACGATTAGGATCATCTAAGGGACATGGCTCTTGATTACTTCCAAAAGTTGTACTCTGTTGATGAGAATGACTGTGTCGTTGCCCCGTGGCCTGCGAACTTTCTAAACCTTCAGACTCACCATTTAGCTACCATTCATAGAGAGATTACTCCCAATGAAATTAAAACTGCAGTCTTTGAGATGGGTGCTTTTAAGGCACCAGGAGCAAATGGGTTTAGTCCACATTTTTCTCAGGCACAGTAGGATCTGATAGGGTTGAAGATATGTGATTTGGTGATTAGGATGTTCAATAATCCGGAAGGCATCACAGAGATCAATCAAACAAACATTGTGCTTATTCCAAAGGTTGACCATCCTGAATTCCTAAAGGATTTTCGACCTATCTCACTTTGTAATGTCAATTTCAAAATTCTAAGCAAAGTAATTGCGAACCGTTTGAAAGGATGCATGGACTACCTTATAGTAGAGAATCAATGTAGTTTCATTCCAGGACGTCAAGGCTGTGACAACATAATTATTGCTCAGGAGGTTATCCACACCATGAGAATCAAGCAGGGGCGAAAAGGCTATATGGCCATAAAGATTGATATAGAGAAAACGTATGACTGTCTGGATTGGAAATTCTTGGAATTTACCCTCCATAGTTTAGGCCGTAATACAGAATTTGTTAAGTTGATCATGTGTTGTGTTTCATCTACCTCAATGAGTATTCTTTGGAATGGTAAACCTTCAGAAAAATTCCTTCTAACCAGAGGAGTTTGACAAGGAGATCCGCTCAGTCCTTACTTATTCGTGTTGTGTATGGAAATGCTGGGTCAACTTATTCATTTGGAAGTGCAATCTAGGAGATGGAAACCGTTTAAATTCTCGACCAACGGTCCAGTGATATCACACTTATTTTTTACAGATATTCTTCTTTTGTTCTATGAGGCATCTTCTGACCAAATGAATGAAATCAAGAATGTTATGCGTCTCTTCTGTCAGGTTTCGGGACACAGGATTAATTTTAATAAATCTAAAATGTTTGTCTCCCACAATGTTCATTTTAACAGGGCTTATGAATTTAGCCAAACGGTGGGGATTGGACTTACAGCGGACCTGGGAAAATATCTTGGGGTCCTTTCTTACACAAGAGGGTGGTAAAGATGACATTTGCTCCTATTGTCCAGAAGATACGGGAGAAATTAGCAGGTTGGAAACACAGATATCTAAGCATAGTTGGGAGGACGGTTTTGATTAAATCAGTATTATCAGCGATTCCTCAATACCAGATGCAGATGGTCCTGCTTCTGAAAGGCCTCTTATTGTTGATTAAGAGGATGAGTCGGGACTTCTTTTGGAATCAGCATGAGCAATCTAGGAAAATGCATCTTATTGCCTGGGATGTGCTCAAGAGAAGAAAGGAGGAGGAGGGCCTTGGTATAAAGGACCTATATTGCCAAAATAAGGCTTTCATTATGAAGTTATGCTGGGGCCTTATTACAAAATCTCAAGCTCTGTGGGTTAAATACTTGCGGTGTAAGTATAAATGTGGTGATGCCATGATTCCTGAAGTAGTTAGGAGAAGTGTCACGCCCTTATCTCAATTTCACCTTTACTAGAGTATTCATGGAAAACGATATGCGGTTCGATAGGCAACACAGGAATAACATAACTATACTGATAATATGTACATGATTACGGAAATTCCCCCGAGGGGTTCATACCTGATAAATTCAAATAATGTAGCCGCACAAGGCTACTAGGGTATCTAAACCCATCCCAGTAAAACAGAGACATCTTCCCATCTTCGTTTCACCACTACATTCCTCCCGTATAGTTCTCTTCTCTGCTTTCAGTACACCTCTTGTTTTCACTTGCCTAATTTGTTGGTAGGGGAGGGTGAGATTCGAGAGAATCTCAGTAGGAAACAGATACCATAATGCATGAATAATTGATGCTATGTGTATGACATGTTAGCTTTATCTAGATGTATGCCCCATAATGACATTTCTGCATGCTCAATGTTTCATACAACAAGACTATGGCCACAGCAAAAACAGAAATAGAGCCTCATTTATTCAAATATGCTCTATACAATCAAGTAAAGCAATCACATACATCACTACACAAGCAAAGATATCAAATACATGCAAATAAGGTAAGTCCCCTACCTCCAATCTTTCTCCTTAATTTGCGTGCCAACGGTTGGGGGCTCCATATTCGATCCTACAATGTCAAATGTACTATTTAGACACTTTCATAGTGTTTCTGGGGGTTATATGAGGCTATATTGAAAATTTACTAAAATACCCCGAGGACCCGGCCCGGCCCCACCGTACCCGGCCCGGCCTGGCCGTACTTTTCTTGAAATTTTGGCATGGGCTACTCTGACATATTTTCACCCAAGGAATCCATTTCCGAACTCATAATTATCAAATTCAATGTCAATTTACAAATTTACCCTTGACAGCCCCACTTTAAGGGTTTCAGGGGCGTTTTCGTAATTATGCTTTTTTGGCTTTTTCCGAAAAAGTGACCAACTGTAAGCCCACCTAATTTTCCCTCCTGAACTCAATGGAATCATCAAATCATTGAAAATCCAACTCTAAGACCCATTTACAGCCCTGGCCGAATAATATGGGTTTTACGAGGAAAATTGGGGTTTTTCGGTTTCGGCTCCGTAAACGTGTTCATTTCTACTCCTAACCGCTTTATTGACTATTCCTTTAGGTTACAACTACCATTTAGTACCAATTCGGGTAGCATAACCCCTAGGCCAACCCATTTCCAAGAATTAAAACCAATGGCAATCCGGCGAAATTTCACCGATTAAATTGCCCACAACAGCCAGAATAGTCAATATACAAGAGTTTGGAAGTTACCTCAAGCTCCCACTAGCTTTTCTCAAAGTGGCTGAACCCTAACCCTTGCTCCCAATGAAAATTGAGCTTCCCAAACCTTAAATACATAGAAGAATAACTTAGGAGCGGAGTTATACGCATTAGGAATTGATTTACTGAAGAAATCACTTACCTTTGTAAGTTTTTCCTCCTCCTTTTCTCTCTCTAAAATCTGAACGTCCTCTCTCTCTTCAGCTTCTGTTTCACACCAGGAATGAGATCAAGAGGAAGAGGGTGATGATATATTATTATATCATAATTTACTTTAATTTTCCAAATTTTCGGATTTTTACAAAATTTTGGCAAATTTCTGCCCAAACTTTGAAAAATCATAACTAATTCTACAAAAATCAAATTAGAGTGATTCCAAAGCCTATAGAACCCTTATTGAGTCTAGTTTCAAGGAAAAATATAGAATTTTGCTGAATGGAATCACAAAATTCTCAGAATTTCAATCTTTACATATTGTTCCAGAAATTTCACAGCTTTTCTGTGCTGAATTCAAAAATTCATATCTTTTTGTGTATAGCTCTAATTGAGTCATATAACCTATCAAATTAAAGATTAGGATGTCTACTTTCATCCTGTAAAATTTCATAATTTTTGGTCATCATTTGATTATTCAAAATCACATGACAAGCTCACTATCTCATAGGGAATTTCACCGAAAACATAATTATATTCTCCAAAGTTCACCATTTTACTTTTTTAATACCCCAAAGATATTAGAATCATTAGGGGATAAATTTGGGCTCTTGCTAAATTGGGGCTTAGTAGTCCACTTAATTTAGGCTTATTCACAAGCCTCCAATCCCAAAATTCAGGGTATTACAAGAAGAGCACAGTCGGTAGCCTGGAATGGAACTACAACAGTGTAGGAGGATTTTTCTAAAGGGTTGAAAATCAATCTGAATAGTGGTCAAAATATATGGGCTTGGCAAGATCGTTGGGCTCCTCTTGATCAACCTCTCATTCACTATATTGTAAGGAATGCACAACTACTTGATTATGAAGCAAGGGTTCAGTCATTTGTGACTAGTATGGGTCTGTAGGATATCTTAAAGTGGGAGCAGTTTCTACCCCGAAGTGTCATTAATAGAATTATGGTAATACCTCCCCCCACAAGTATTGTAGATAATGTGGTTTGGTGGCAGGGAACTTCGGATGGAAGTTTTAGTGTGCAATCTGCATACAATAGACTCTATCATCAACAGGAAACAAGGCCAGGGCCTCTCTGGTGGGGTTTGTGGAAAGGGGAAACTCCTGAAAGAGTAAAATTTTTTGTGGCAAGTTTTCCATGGGAGACTCCCAACAAATGCACTCAGAGCGAAACTTAATATGAGCATTACAAACACTTGTACTTTCCAGTATGAGAGTGAGGAGAGTATTATACATATCCTGAGAGATTGTGAGCAAGCAAGAGGAGTTTGGTTCTCACTAACTAACCCATTATACTATACTGTATTTTTTTCTAGTGACTTACAGGATTGGCTTTGCTGGAACATGAAGAATTCCCCAGGGACGAGGAAGACATCAAGATGGTTATGGCAAAGAGTTTTTAGTACTGTTTGTTGGCTCCTATGGAAGAACCATTGTAGACAAGCCTTTGAAGGTACTGCAGACCAACCTCGAGCTGTAGTTCAGAGATGCCTATTTCATCTTATGGAAGGAATGGAGGACAGAAGGTTTCATCATCAGATTTTTCGCATACCAGAGAGGTCCCAAGGCCAATGGGAACATCATGCTCCAGACTACGTACCGATAGACGTCGATGGATCGGTTGCTGGCAATGGCCAGGCTACATGTGGAGGTGTCATTCGAGATCACTTAGGCACCTGGATGTGTGGATTTCCACAGAAGTTAGGGTATATGGCCCCAACTGTTGCGGAAATACATGCCATCCACAGTGGATTGCAACTTTGCAAACGACTCGGGTTGGAAAAGATTAAACTTTTCACTGACTTGACGGAGGTGATTCACCTCTTATTAGTAGGTTGTGGGTTGTATAGGTTCATTCTAGACCTACAGTCTCTTATTTTTTCTGGTTGGATCTGGAAATTTCTCATTTGTATAGGGAAGGTATTCAATGCGCTAATTATCTTGCTAAGACGGCACATGATATTGATCAGGAGTACAGGGAATTGGGCACTGCCCTGTTAGTTTATTTTAATCTTTTTGAGCATGAATGTGGACATGTGTCCTAGGGTCATGGAGTTCTTGTCTAAATCTTAGTTTGGACGATTTGTAAACCTCAAGCCTTGTGCTTGCCATTGTATGCAAAAAAAAAAAAGAATATATGTTGATGTGAATGATTGAACAAAAAAAGAAGTTGGGTTGTAATTACAATTCCACCCTCAAAGTTTTTTATGTTAATAGGTCAGCCTTATAAACCTCAAAAACCCTACAATAGGTCTAGGCTTGGCTTGATAAATAAAATAGGCTCTGAAGGAGACTTTCAGCCTAGCCTATTAACCTGATAGGTCAGGCCCTGGTAGGCATCTGACAGGCCGTCTAGCTTGTTTCTACCCTTAATTGACCTTTGACCCCATATGATCTTTTTCATTAGCTAGGAAATCTTTACTGATCTTAACTTTCCATCCATTTTCCTCTTAAATAAAATGAATTATTGGCAAAACGACCTTGTTTTGTATAAAAGAGACATCTGCTGTTGTATTTTTTTTAGAAAACAAAAAGCACACTGAAAAAAAATAGAGGTTTTCATCTTTCTTACACTACATCGAGCCATCATTGATATACGTGTACTGATGCTATTATATCATGACTTATTAGATGCTATTTTCGTTACACACTATTATGTTCAAAATATGAAATATGCCGAAATCTGGATATATCTATTGATCAACTCGTCATAGCAACCATTACAAGCAACAATATCCAAATCAATGACGATACACACACACACACACATCAACTGATCAGAAATTAAATCACCAGAAAATTATGCACATTAGGATCCACCTCATCATCTATATGGCTTTATTTGGCTGCCTGAGCTATGACCCGTACACACACTAAATTGTGCTACAAACTAGGTTCTACATTTAGGACTAGAGGACTATATATATTATCACTTGCTAGAAATAAAGATGAGATGAGAGTCTAGGCTTAATAACAGCCTCAAGTGGCTGTTTTCTGATAGTAGTAAGCCTTTCTCCATGTTCAAGTCCTCCTCCTTCATATGATCGGGCATGCTGCATGAAAAGCCATGCACTAAATTGGCCAAAATTACCTGAACAACCTTAAGACCAAGAGAATAGCCAGGACATATCATTCTTCCAGCTCCAAATGGTAATAACTCAAAGTGGCGTCCTAGCACATCAATGTTCTTCCCTATGAACCTCTCTGGGTTAAACTCATTAGGGTTTTCCCATGTTGCAGGGTCTTTACATATAGCCCACACGTTGACAATCACTTAGGCCCCTCCTGGGATGTCATGCCCTAAAATTTTGGAGTCGCCATTTACGGCTGACATCGTCGGAGGCAACATAGCTGCGGCAGGGTGCAATCTCATTGATTCTTTGGTAATGGCTTCAATATAAGGCAAGTTGACTATGTCCTTCTCTTCAACCCACTTGTCTCTTCCGATCACTCTGTCTAACTCTTCTATGGCCTTCCTTATGATTTCTGGGTTTTTCATCAGCTCTGACATTGCCAGCTCTATAGTTACTGCTAAGGTATCTATTATAGCCAATAAAAGGTCCTGAGAAATATATAGATATACAAATCCTGTTATTAACTTTCTGTGAAAACATATATATGTTTATTTTTTCCCAACAATCCATTACATATTGATTAATTATTACTCCCTCCTTGTACTTAATATTAGACATAGTTACTCAATTTGATTAGATTAAAAAAGTTATTTAATATAATATATATTTTTTAAAACATCATAGTCATCTTCCTTAATTTCTTCCTCCCTTCTCCTCCTTAATTATTATTGAAGGAGCATCGACATGGATAAATTAAGAAAATATTCACAAATATGAAAACAGATCTTGTATTTAGCACCAATATCAACTCCTCAAATATGAGTATGTCACAAATTAAGAACTGAAGAGAGTATTGTTTATAGGGAAAATCACTCTCATGTCCTAAGAAAGTAAAATATTGTCAGAAAAGTCCCTGGAAAATCTGAAATATCTGAAAAGTCCCTAGGGACTTTTCTGATCTTATTTTCTAAAGTCAAATGACCCACATGCCCCTCTTCTATTATCTCTCTCTCATTTGTTCTGCGTTTTCGCTCTCAGATGCGATTTTTTTTCCAGCTCCCTGCATTCTCTCTCTATAGAAATGGTGGTGATGGTGAAGGCCAAAGCTTTGAGGTGGTGAAAGATTTGTGGGATGAGGTGTAAGATAGAAGGAAGAAGAAGATGGAAGGAAGGTGGTGGGATTTTTTTAATCTCAAGCTTCCGCCATTTTTAAAGAAGGAAGGGATGAAGGTGATGATGATGATGAATAGTCTAACCCATCCCCCTTTTCCAACCCATTGTGCTGTGAAAATACTATTATGGAAAAAAAATAAATTGTTGTTAATTCGCACAGTAGTAGTTGTTAATATGGAAAAGGAGATTGGACGCCATGGTGCTCTGTTTTTGGGAAAGGAAATAGAGGAAGTGGTGTGTTTGAAGTGGTGGGGTGCTATGAAAATGCTAATATGGAAAATAAATAAATTGTTGTTAATTCGCACAGTAGTAGTTGTTAATACAGAAAATGAGGTTGGACGCCATAGTGCTCTGTTTTTGGGAAAGGAAATAGAGGAAGTGGTGTGTTTGAAATAGTGGGGTGCTATGAAAATGCTAATATGGAAAAAAAATAAATTGTTGTTAATTTGCACAGTAGTAGTTGTTAATTCGCACAGTAGTAGTTGTTAATACGGAAAATGAGGTTGGACGCCATGGTCCTCTGTTTTTGGGAAAGGAAACAGAGGAAGTGGTGTGTTTGAAGTGGTGGGGTGCTATGAAAATGCTGATATGGAAAAAAAATAAATTGTTGTTAATTTGCATAGTAGTAGTTGTTAATTTGCACAGTAGTAGTTGTTAATATGGAAAATGAGGTTGGACGCCATGGTGCTCTGTTTTGGGAAAAGAAATAAAGGAAGTGGTGTGTTTGAAGTGGTGGGGTGCTATGAAAATGCTAATATGGGGAAAAATAAATTATTGTTAATTCGCATAATAGTAGTTGTTAATTCGCACAGTAGTAGTTGTTAATACGGAAAATGAGGTTGGACGCCATGGTGCTCTATTTTTGGGAAAGGAAACAGAGGAAGTGGTGTGTTTGAAGTAGTGGGGTGCTATGATAATGCTAATATGGAAAAAAAATAAATTGTTGTTAATTCGCACAGTAGTAGTGGTTAATAAGGAAAATGAGTTTGGGTGTCATAGTGCTCTGTTTTTGGGAAAGAAAACAGAGGAAATGGTATGTTTGACAAGTCGTAAAGCGTTTATTTACACCATGTTAAATGCGTTTGACAACCGGCTACACGTTTGTGATTAGAACGAAGTTTTGTGACGTTACGTATGGAAAATGTTGTGTTTAGAATACTAAAAGCGTGTATTAACAACCTGTTGCGTTCGGTTTACAACTTGACGGTGTGACCAGTTGCTTTTGCTTTGCCATAGCGAAACAAAAGCAAAATGATGTTAAAAATGGCCTCTTCTGACCGTGTTCGCTTTCGGTATGCCACAGCGAAACAAAACCGAGATCACCTCATATCTGTTTTACAACGAATAAACCGTGTATTTACAACTCATAAAGCTTGTATTAACAACCTTTTGAGTTCGTTTCACAACGTCCCACACGTTTCTCGCTGACACTATGTTTCCTCACGTTAAGTATGACAAATTGAGCTATTCACAACTCGTATAGTGTGTATTAACAACCTTTGAGTTGTTTTCACAACGTCCCACATGTTTCTCTCTGACACTTTTCTCACGTTAAGTATGACCACTTGAGCTATTTACAACTCATAAAGCGTGTATTAACAACCTTTTCAGTTTTTTTCACAACCTCAAACACCTTTCTCTCAGACACTATGTTTCCTCACATTCAGTATGATAATTTGAGCTCTTTACAATTCGTAAAGCGTGTATTAACAATCTTTTGAGTTCGTTTCACAACGTCCCACACGTCTCTCGCTGACACTATGTTTCCTCACGTTAAGTATGATAAATTGAGCTATTTACAACTCGTCTAGCGTGTATTAACAACCTGTTCAGTTTGTTTCTCAACCTCCAATACCTTTCTATCTGACACTATTGTTCCTCAAATTATGTATGACAAATTGAGCTATTTACAACTCATAAAGCGTGTATTAACAACCTTTTGAGTTGTTTTCACAACCTCCAATAACTTTCTCTCTGACACTATGTTGCCTCACGTTAAGTATGACCAATTGAGCAATTTACAGAGCACTTCCTCTGTTATATTCCCCAAAAACAGAGCACCCACTAACACCCAACCTCATTTGCTGTATTAACAACTATTACTGTTATATTAACAACTAGTACTGTGCGAATTAACAACAATTTATTTTTTTCCATATTAGCATTTTCATAGCACTCCACTACTTCAAACACACCACTTCCTCTGTTTCCTTTCCCAAAAACATAGCACCATGGCGTCCAACCTCATTTTCCGTATTAACAACTACTATTGTGCGAATTAACTACTATTGTGCGAATTAACAACAATTTATTTTGTTTTCATATTAGCATTTTCATAGCACCCCACCACTTCAAACACACCACTTCCTCTGTTTCCTTTCCCAAAAACAGAGCACCATGGGTCCAACCTCATTTTCCGTATTAACAACTAGTACTGTGCGAATTAACAACTATTATTGTGCGAATTAACAACAATTTATTTTTTTTCCATATATATTAGCATTTTCATAGCACCCCACCACTTCAAACACACTACTTCCTCTGTTTCCTTTCCCAAAAATAGAGCACCATGGCGTCCAACCTCATTTTCCGTATTAACAACTACTATTGTGCGAATTAACAACAAATTTTTTTTTTCCGTAATAGCATTTTCACAGCACAATGGGTTGGAAAAGGGGATGGGTTGGACTATTCATCATCATCATCACCTTCATCCCTTCCTTCTTTAAAAATGTTGGAAGCTTGAGATCAAAAAAATCCCACCACCTTCCTTCCATCTTCTTCTTCCTTCTATCTTACACCCCATCCCACAAATCTTTCACCACCTCAAAGCTTTGGCCTTCACCATCACCACCATTTCTATAGAGAGAGAATGCAGGGAGCTGGAAAAAAAATCGTATCTGAGAGTGAAAATGCAGAACAAATGAGAGAGAGAGATAATAGAAGAGGGGCATGTGGGTCATTTGACTTTAGAAAATAATATCAGAAAAGTCCCTAGGGACTTTTCAAATATTTCAGATTTTCCAGGGACTTTTCTGACAATATTTTGCTTCCTTGGAACCTGAGAGTGATTTTCCCTTGTTTATATGTATATCCCCTGTTGATTCCAACCATAACCCTGCACGCGCATATATACCTCCCTTTTTCATTTTAATAGAAGAGAGTATTGTTTATATGTATATCCCCTGTTGAGTCCAACCATAACCCTGCACGCGCATATATACCTCCCTTTTTCCTTTTAATTAAGATACTTGAAATGGCTTTATTCTAAAATTTGCTACGGCATTTTAAAAGGAAGGATTTTGCGGTAGTTCGGGTCTACCTGCCTGCTGTAATCTTTAGCAATAATAATAATTTTAGTAAATTTATGTACTGCCATCATAATAATCTAACCTTCGCTACAAATTTTAGCTTATCAACAAGCAAACCAGATAGTGATTTAATTTGCAAACAAAAGAATCTTTCACGGTATCATTATTAATCAAGAAAAGCAGAAAAGTAAAGCAGAAATAGCAACTAGACATATTGCTTTGAAGTATGGTTGGAAATAGACTAGGTCCTTTACCCAGCCTGTGGCATTACCTACATAAAGTATATCTTAGCCTATTGAATAAACAGGCCAAAATCAGGCTCAAACCTATTTAGATAAATAGCTCAGGCATATTTTCATAAAGCATAGGAAGTTAAATAAGGACATTCACAATATAAATAATGGCATTCACAAGATAAATAAAGGCATTCATAAGACAAATGAAGTAATTCAAAAGAAACTAAAGAGTTAAAAATATTTTGATCATTTGTAAGACAAATAAAGTATTCACAAAACAAATAAAGGGATTCAAAAAATAAATCAAGGGCATCTTTATCTTTTCACTCATGAAACTTAATTTCATTTTGATTTAAGGAGGTGCAGTGAAGTTTCAGAATTTTTTTAATCCAATAAAATAAAATCTCTTCCATGCTAAAATTTTTCATTATTAATTGTTCATAAACAAGTATACCTGAGTTACTGCCTTGACACTGTGCCTTTGAAGCTTGACCTCAAGTGATGGATTTTCAGCAAGCTGCAAAAGAACATCCACCATATCTGTGGCCACATAATTGTCGACTCCTTTTCTTCTTTCTTCGTGTTCTTTCAACACATGCTCCAGAAACCTATCAAATTTCACACTATAATCCTTCATTCTCTTTATATAACCCTGCAAATCCAAGAAATTGATCCAAGGGATCACTTCCCCAATATTTGCAAACCCATTATTCAGCAAGAAAAACTCATCCACCAGGTCCCTGAACTCTTCCCAGCTCATAAAGCCACTGTGACCCTTCTTAACGTACTTCTTCCCCAGCACAAGGCGACTTATAATGTTTAAGTTTAAAGCATAAAGGTAATCTTTCAGTAACACGGGTTTGCCTGAAGAAATGAAAAGTTCGTTCAACATATTTTTCATCTCTTCCTTTCTTATGTACTCATAGGATTCTATGCTTTTCTGAGACAATAATTGAGTGAAGCATATCTTGCGGGCTTGGCTCCAGTGTGGGCCGTATGGGGGCCCCAGCATATCGGAGTAATTGTAGGTTGTGTACTTTCCGGTGGTGGTTTTGGGTCGGGAGGAGAAGTTGACGCCGTGGGTTTTGAGGAAGGCTTTGGAGACATCGGCGGAGGAGACGACGACGAAGTGTTTTAAGCCTAACTGGAGGTGCATGATGGGTCCATGTTTTTGGGAGAGTTGATATAAGGAGTGGTGAGGAATATGGCCTATGAGGTTGAGGTGTCCGATGATAGGCCATGGTTTTGGTCCCGGTGGCAGCGGAGATGGCGGAAGAGGAGGAGGAGGAGGAAGGGGATAAAGTTGGCGAGCCATGGTGCCAAGTTTAGCGCCATAGCCAGTGACTCAGTGTGGTTTGTGATGGGAAGTGTGCATGGTTGAGAAACTGAAGAAGGCATTGTATTGACAGAAAATGTCTGTGACTGGTGCTGCCTACAAGGAAATAGATATGGAAAATAAAATAACAGAACATGACACTATCGTCTGAAATAAGAAAAATAATATGGTTAATGGTTACTCTTTTATTTATCAATTGATAAGTTATATGACTTTTTTAATATTATTTTTATTGATTGGGACTTTGATATCATTTTCCCATAATATAAGGGAAAAGGGGGCTGTTTATCTGTGTCCCTTTAAGTGAGTGTTTGGGTTTCTTCCAAACCTAGGTTTGCGCAACCTGATACAAAACACCTCTCACACATTTACCTTATAAATCGTAAAAACTATTCTTAAAAGCTAATCCAAACACATAAAGCCATGTCATTAGCTTGAAGTTAACAAAATATATTGTGATTTTTTTCCATGTAAGGAAAGGGTGGGTCAGCCACTCGATCGGTCCGCAACATGGATTGATCACTGCATGTGCCGACATTCTGTAATTTTTTTTTTTTAATAATAAATGGTTTAGGCGAATTGGATCTCATGCTCACTATCACTAAAACAATGCCTCCCAACGCAAAGAATATTTGCTATATTATGATTTGATGTATTGAGGCCCGTTAATTATTCTTTCTTTGTTTTCCTGATTTGTACCATCTTGGATATTGATTTTGAATCTGAGAAAAAAAAAAGGATATTGATTTTGAAGGAAAAGAAACAAGGTAAAAGGAAAAGTGTAGCTTTACTCTCGATCACTATAAATGATGTGGTAAGCTAGAAGAAGACAAATCATATCGCGATGTTATGTTCATAATGGAATCAGCGCATGGCCCACATTCTGTCATTTCCATACCATCCAGCTTCTTTTCCACCGGATGATCCCCATTCTTTTTATCAAATGAAATAGTATGAAATTTAAAAAAGTAAGATGATAAATGACTTAGTAGTAGTGTGGTTTTATATAGGATTTATATTATAATTATTGGGGCACGTTTATTCTTTCTTTCTTTGGTTGAATGAATTGAGCATATTTCAATAAATTGTGCGTCTCAAGATTTGGGTTGAAGATTTACAAGTGGCTCATTCAACACTTTTTAAAAAAAAAAAAAAAAAACCGGGGAGATTAAAATAAATTACGGGGGAATGAATCCCATGCAATCTTTATCAACCAAATTAAAGTCCATAAGTGAGGTAGACACATATTCATTCTTAATTAGCTGGAGCATTAGCAAGACAATTGTAATCTCTTGCGATGTATTGTAGTTGCAAGTCCCAGCTATAGTCCAACATATTCTTGATTTGCAAGGAAACCAAGCTACATTTCAATCGCATTCTTTACATCAAATTTAAGAGTAACTTTTCTGAACCTGATATCCCGAGCATGCACGAGGCCTTCAAAAACTAACCATTAAAGGATGACATAGCACCATATCGACACTTGCCAAATAGATATTTCTTTTATTAGAGAGGTATTTCTCTTTCAAAAAATATGTTTTTTCAAAAAAAAAAAAAGTCGTTCACTTGATTCCCAACTACTCCCTCAGGTCCTTAATATAAGATATCTTTGGAGATCAGAGTTAATCTTGATCTTAAATATAAGATATATTTTTCATATCTATCAATTCTTTTCTAATTTACCCCTATTGATACTCCATGAACAATAATAAAGGGAGGAGAGATAATGAGTGAATTAAGGAAGATGATTAGGGTATTTTAAAAAATACATATAATATTAATTATCTTCCTTGATCTAATCAAATTAAGTAAAAATGTCTTATAGTAAAGACCAGAGGGAGCATACAGAAAGGTAGTGGCAGAATCATAAGGTTTTTGAAAATCATCATTGAAAATAGAGTTATTCCTCCATATCCACAAATTTCCAAATTGAAACTCCCCATATCATATCGCAATTAAAAGTCTTATTGTCCCTTATTTGTAACATTCTAGCGCCTCGCTCTCGATATTGTATTACAACCATAGCTGCCTAGCATACGAGTAATCACAAAGGATATGAAGGACATACTCTACTTAGAAGCATAGCACAGGCATGTAGAAAATGTACGTTTGCGACAATTTACTCCTCTAAGAATTTATAGGCAGCTTGTTATTGAAAGCTATAGATCCACATGAAAACTCTTATCCTTTCAACCCCTTTCGCTTATTTTTGTTTATGAAGTTCTACATTTTACTTAACTGTCTTGAGAAAATCGAACATAGGCATATTCGGCCGACCGCTGTCTGCAAACCATGCTCTCTGTAAGTCGAGCAAGGAATTTCCATTATCAATAATCAAACACCTAGCTATTTGTATAGAAAACTAACAAAATTATAATAGATAGTGAATTAGCGTTTTACAATACAAGTAATACTAATAATAGCATGAGACTAAACAGTGCGCAAATCACAATGACCACCACACTCAAATACAAAGAAACAACTATTTTTATACGAATATTTATATATTCTTTAAAAAATTATCTACATGAAGGGCACATGAGATTCATAATTTATTTAAACAATATAAAGTGAAAAATATAATAAAATAAAACAAATCAACATTAATCACATCTTGAATAGTGAAGTGACTGTGTTTCACGAATAGTAAATGAGATAGTCTCGCAGAATGTTGTGACCAATATTTGAATCTTTACTGAAAGAGGTGCCTAATAGTATCTTAAACAGGATTATGCATGCATGCTTTGGTTTGAACCAGAGCAATGAGTTGCCCCAAAATTGATATGATAATATGGGCAAAGAAGTCAAACCATGAATTAATGTTAATTAGGTGCGATCATAATACAAATAATTGTTTGGATTTTCCTTGTGGATCATTATTTGAAAATTGAAATACAAACAATTAGGTTCGTCCCTACTTATTCACAAGGTCCGAAATAAATTTGGTAATAGTTCTCTCCGAATGCTACTCTTATATGTGGAAACGGACGTTGTAAATTAAAGTAAGAAATGATAATGAAAAAGGACTAATACCTGAATAAAGTGGCATCCATGCCCCACATATCAGCTCTTAAATGTAAATCACCTTTTATATAGACATTATTTTTTATTCTAATTATTATAAGTCAGATTACGTATTCTTAGCTAGATCATTCATTATTTTTTCTATATGTAAAATTTTTTTTGGGTTAAATCTCTATCTGTACATTTAATTAATAAATGTAGAGTAAGACGGAATAAGTTCATATGATATTATAGTTTGGTGTGAATAATTAACGAGTTACTATTGGAACTAACTGAAAGTAACTTGCAGGTTTAGGATCAATATTGAAGGGATATCATATAATAGTTTTATATATTTTCAGCATTGAATAATTAACACATGACAAAGAGCTGATAATAACAGAATTAACAGAATTAGAGAGGACAACTCATGAATTATTTTTTCCTCTTCGGCAAATGATGCAAAAATGTTTGCTAGAATAAACAAATTTAAAATATAGAGATATACCTGCCCATAAACATTTGGTCCCATTTACAATGCACAAAACTCGAATAAAAAAATAGTTATTTTGTTCAGGAAGTTTGAGATTTGAATTAATTAAGAAGCATTGACTTGAACATTCATGGAGATGCGATGAGAGGATCATGAAGTTGGTGGTCGTCTTGGTTGAATTTGTTGGCAGATTTAGGACTTCTGTACATTGCATACACTACCAACTGTATTGCTCCCAGCAAAAACCCACTTCCGTTTGGCACCTTCGGTTTTTCTGTTTCAATCGACACACTTTTGATTACTATCCATCCCTAATACATTACAAAAAAATATGAATTTTTCAACGAAATTTTTTTCTTGGCAAAATTTCTGACGGAATTAGCCATGAAAAATATTTCGTTAGAAATTCTGATTTTTGTCACGGAAATTCCGACGAAATTTAATTCCATCAGAAATTCCCTCGTAAATTACGTGGAAAAATTTAAAAATTATTATTTTTTAATTATTTAATATTTTAAAATTAAATTTTATAAAATTTATTATTTTTAATTTATTATTTTCTAATTTTTTTATAATATTAAATTTATTTTTAATTATTACTTTCTAATTTTTTAAATATTTTTAATTTTCAATAATTAGTTTTGGTCCTTGTAGAGGCAAAATAGTCATATAAAAAATAAAATGTATTATTTATTAATTAATATTAGTTAATAATTATTTATTAGTTATTAAATAATGTAATAAAAATTTAATTTTAGAAATTAAAAAAAATAAAGTCATATGATTATATAAATAATTGTGTGTAATAATAGAACGCCAAAGCAGTCGAGCTCATCCAGTAAGGCATCGCGCGGTAAGGGAAGGGTCGTGGGTTTGAACCAAAGGAAGGGCGTTGAGTTGCATTTCCAGAAAAAATGAGGTTGCGACATGTGGTGAAAGGAGATTGCGACACGTGGCGGGGGGAGGTTGCGACTCGTGGCTAATCTGGGGGCCGGCGAAAAGGTGGACGTTGCCGGAGTTGCCACTCACCACCGTCGGTAATGATGGGGTTGTCGCCGGAGTCTCCACGTGGCTTTTTAAAGTTTAAAAAATAAAAATATGTTTGCGACGGAATTTTCGACAGAATTAATTCAGTCGGAAGTTGTGAGGGGATTTCGGACGGAATTAAATTATGTCAGAAATTGCGACAAAATTAAATTTTGTTGGAAATTGTGACGGAAATAAATTCCGTCAGAAATTTGTTTGTCACGCTATTATTACATACGGAATCCATTCCGTCGGAAATCAATTTCCATCGGAAACTGTAAATTCCGTCGGAAATTCAGTGTTGTTTTGTAGTGATATACTAGTATATCCATAAATAAAATACAATCTCGTGTCCCAAATGTATGAACTAATTTTTATTTTGGATTTAGATGGAAGATATCAATCTCCTAAATTTTTAGTAATTTTTTCTTAAAATATCTCTATTAATTATACATTTTAAAAATGGTTTTCATCCCAGACTAATTTCAATACAAATAATTAAGGAGGACATTTAGAAGAAACCAACACATAGCCAAAATGACTTCCAGCCATTTGCTATTGGTTTGTGTACTTGCCTTTAACCACATGGTTTGAGGTTGGAATTGATAGTGAACACTACAAAAAAACACCCGATTTCCTATGAAATCAGTTTTTCCGACGGACTGCATTTCCAATGCCATCCGTTCCGTCGCTAATAGGTGCCTTTCAAACAAATTTGCGATGGAATTTCAATTCGGTCGGAAATTTTTGACTGTATTCGTTTTTGTCGCAATTTTAAAAAAAATCAAAAATTATTTTTAAAAAAAATTCAATTATTTTTAATTTACAAATGACACGTGTTTGCACCACAGAGCACCACGTGTCCCTCTCCCCTGGCTGCCACGTGTCGGCACCTCATAATTCCTCCAAGTATCTCTCTTCCCATTCGAACCCGCGACCTCAGGCTACCGTCACATTCATGCACGAGTCTTTGTCAGTTGCACCGAAATGAACATGTGTCATATTATTATTATATATAATATTATCATATATATATATATATATATAATATTATCATATATATATATAAACATACATACACATAATTAATTATTAATTAAATATAATATTATTAAAAATAATGAAAAATTAAATAAAAATGTAAAAAAATATTTATATATTTAAATTAAACAATGTTTTAATTAAAATTACTTAATAAATATTATTTAATATTATAAATATTATTTTTAATATAAAATTATAAATATAATATTAAGAACATATATATTATTTTGGGAAAATCCCTATAAAATACCCTTGAAATAGGGAAATCCCTAATGAGTACATTGAAATCAAAAAATCTGGATTAGTCATGCGTCAGTACGGATGAACAGTGCAGGCGGCACCAAAAGACGATTTTGCCCTTCAGCCCTCATTCTCGCCACTTCAAAAATAACAACACACGATTCTTAATTAACATATCCGGATTCTTGATTAACAACTCCGTATTCTTAATTAACAACTCCAGTTTCATCTTTTTACTTTCACAATAATAACACCGGTCTTATTATTAGCAACTCCGAATTCTTGATTAACAACTCCGCTATATTCTTCCACATATTCGCATCTCAAAAATATAGTTTTGTTAATGTAAAATACGGTGTTGTAAATAAAGAAAGAGGTGTTGTTATTGGCCGTGAAAGTTAAATTACGAAGTTGTGAAACAAGAAATGGAAGTTGTTAATGTAGAATATGGTATTGTTAATAACAACACCGGTGTTGTTATTGTGAAAGTAAAAAGATGAAATGGAGTTGTTAATCTAGAATACGGAGTTGTTAATAAAAAATACATTGTTGTTAATCAAGAATCTAGAGTTGTTAATTAAGATGGCATGTTGTTAATAAAAAAAGAGGTGTTGTTATTAGCCTTGAAACTTAAATGAGGAAGTTGTGAAACAAGAATACAGAGTTGTTAATCAAGAATCCGGAGTTGTTAATTAAGAACCGCGTGTTGTTATTTTTGAAGTGATGAGAATGAGGGCTGAAGGGCAAAATTGTCTTTTGGAATTTCTCTACTGACTCGTGTTGTTAATTAACAACTCCGGATTCTTGATTAACAACTTCATATTCTTGTTTCAAAACTTCCTCATTTAAGTTTCAAGGCTAATAACAACACCTCTTTTTTATTAACAACACGCCCTCTTAATTAACAACTTCGGATTCTTGATTAACAACTCCATTTCATCTTTTTACTTTCACAATAACAACACCGATTTTGTTATTAACAATACCATATTCTATATTAACAACTCTCATTTCTTGTTTCACAACTTCATAATTTAAGTTTCAGGGCCAATAACAACACCTCTTTCTTTATTAACAACACTAAATTTTTTAGATGCGAATATGTGGAAGAATAAAGCGGAGTTGTTAATCAAGAATACGGAGTTGCTAATCAAGAATTCGGAGTAGCTAATAACAAGACCGGTGTTGTTATTGTGAAAGTAAAAAGATGAAAGTAGAGTTGTTAATCAAGAATACGGAGTTGTTAATTAAGAATCGCGTGTTGTTATTTTTGAAGTGGCGAGAATGAGGGCTGAAGGGCAAAATCGTATTTTGGTGCCGCTCGCACTGTTCATTTGTACTAACGCGTGACTGATCTGGATTTTTTTATTTAAATGTATTGATTTGGGATTTCCCTATTTCAAAAGTATTTTATAAGGATTTTCCCTTTTTACAATGCATACCAAAAACATGAAATTAAATGACAACACTAAATCGCCCAGACGGCCCGGCCCTTCTCAAACAATATTTCTCTTTAATTATTAGTATTAATAGTGCTTACCACCCGTGCTGCCTAATCATACACTCGTTTCGGTCCATAATATAGGACATTTTTAAAAGGAAAATATGATTCAGAATATAAGTTATCTTTAGCTTTATCAATATTTTTTTTTTCTGTTTTGCTCCTATGATTATTACTCACTTGCTAACTTTGCCTACTCATTATATCCCCCTTTCTAAAATAACATTCCCAATGCAATCAAACACAATTTTTAAGAAGAGTAAAAGTGAAAAAAAATTTACATTTTAGGAGATATTAAATGACTTAATTGTCATTTCTTATTTCCCTTGATATAGTTGAAGGCTTGAAGTGCCCTATATTGTGGACGGAATGAGTACTATTTATATATTCATACGCACAAGAGAAACCTTTTTCCATACACATTAATTGACTGTGACTAAGATGGCTGAACAACTTTTAATGGTGAATGAATATCTTTAAACCAATTTAATTGATTATTGTGAACCAAATTTTGACCTTTTGGCATGGTAGAAAGTGCATGCTTCCAAGTATAAAGATATAAATTTGCATTGCACGTGATTTGTTGGCTGAATCAATTTTCATAGTGTCTTCAAGATCCTCTTTTAGCATTAAGGGTCAAATACTAGATATTTTTAGAAGCTCCTTATCTTCAAAGATGATTGAGACACTCATATATACTCAAAATTGTCTATACACAAGTCCTCCCAAATTGAAGGAGGTTGATGTTGATAATTTTGTGCATATCATTTTATGTGTGGTTTCAATGAGGAATAATGGGGATTATAGTGCTTTAATATTAGTGTTTTTAATAATTTATATTAAGAATTGCAACTGTGGCAAACAATTCCCAATGCATACCAAAAACATGAAATTAAAATATTCATTTAAAAGGTTTAATGAAATTAAAAGTTATAAGAGGAGTCTTGAACTGACCATTGGAGATGACCGTTGAAATTTTAATTGATCAGTTTTAATGATATTTAAAATGTTTTATTATATTAAATTGTCATTAACACCTGTTTTGTAACTGTCGCTTTAATTGTCATTAAACCGTTGTTAATTGTCATTATAACTCCCCAATGGTCACATGTTTCTACCTATAAAAAGTAATGTTATGTGCATGGTTAGTAGACACTGAGGTCCCAAGCTCCTTTCATCCATTCTTCTGAGTTACACTGATATCTTTTTGCAGTTCTGACATCTTGCTTTCTGTAGGAAGGGTTTGTTTTATCCTGGGGAGTGCCGCTTCCTAATCTGCTAGGAGGGTTGCAGAATATCTCCTAAGAACAACGTCCTTGAACGTAACTTAAATTATTGTTTGTTGTGTTTGAACAGGTGTTAACGCTAACAATCAGTATGGTGTAAGGTGCTAATGCCAACATATATGATAAACATGTTACTTATTAAGTACTTATTGTATGAGTACAAATATTTGGTTTTTGGAATAACTAGATACCAGACTCTAGACAATATTAAAGAACTATATATTCAATACACGATGCTCCCACCACCAATTTCGGTGCCTATCAAGCGCTTGTCTCATTTGAAGAGTTCAAATTTAATATTTTTTTAACAAGTTATTTTTAAATTAAAAAAAATCATTTTTTGAAAAAATGTTAGTAAAGATATTATCTTTATTTTAAATTTTCGACCCATTAAAATAATTTTTTTAAAAAAATAAAAAGTGAAAAAATTAATCTGGACGGTCCAATTGAGATGAGCGCTTGGTGCACTCACGTGATATGGGGTATGAGAAGTAATAGATATACGTAGCCTTACCTTTATAAAGAAAGACGTTATTTGGTTTCAAGGATTTGAACTGTGACTTCTTGATCATATAGCAGCAACCTTATCGTTACTCTATGACTACGCTATAATACTCTAGACAATATTGACTAGGAAAAAAGATATCTTTCACATCATCATGACATTTAGGACGAAAATAGTCACACGCCCTATCTAATCTCATGCTTATTAAGATAAACAAAAGGTACGGATGTTGTTCAACTAAGATTCAAATAACTTAAAAGTAGAAAGAAGCGAAATTGAGTATATACACATAGGTTTACCTAAGGGTGAGCAATCGGTGTTTCAGTTTGGTTAGGACTGAAAACTGAAACACCAAAATTAGGTATTTAGCAACACCAACCTGAATCAAATTACATAATTAACCGAAATATTTCGATTTGGTTCGGTTATAACCGAAATTAACCGAAAAGAAGAGGAAGCCATGGAAGGGAGGACTAAAGAATGGCTGACTACATAAAGAAGCAGAAGAATCGAAGAAGAAGAAAAAAGAAGAACCAAAGCCGGCAATTTTCATACACAACAACATAGATCTGAAACTCAAATATAGAACACAAAAACATAGATCTGAAGCTCAAATCTTGAACAAAAATATGAAAATCAGCGATGGTAGATGCAAACCATGATTCTTGGACGATGCTTGCAACAGAAATTTGGTGGATATTTGAAACTGATGATGAAAATTGCATATCGATGGCGATGATTAGTGAAGATGAAGAAGGGAAGGACTGAAGGTAGTGAAGAAGAGGAAGAGGAAGAGGAGATAAAACTTAAAAGAAGAGAGGGTCGGTGGTGATGATAGAAGAAACTAGAAAGATGTTGGCGAAGAATCTAAAGTGATGCCGAAAGTAATTATGTCGGCTATCTCATTCTTCTTTCTTTTTAGGTTTATTTAGGTTAAGTTATGGACTTGTTTTTTTTGTTGGGCTTGGGTTGGTAGGGAAAGTGAAACATGCATAAGAAAGAATAACTTAAGCAATGACTAAATGAGGCCCATGTATAATTATGGATTTTCGATTATAACCAAAAAAATTTTAAACAAACCGAACCAATAACCGAAAAAATCCTTAAATAAAAACCGAAAATATACCGAAAACCGAACCAAAAGAATCAAATTCAGTTCAGTTCAGTTTGGCCTGATCTTTGATTTTGGTTTAATTTGGCTCACCGAGCTATACCTGAGGTAGTGCTTTGACACTGTGCCTTTGAAGATTGACCTCAAGAGTGGGGTCTTCAGCAAGCTTTAAAAGTACATCCACCATGTCTTGGGCCACATAATTCTCAACCCCTTTTGTTCTCTCTTCATGTTCTTTCAACACATGTTCCAGAAACCTATCAAACTTGGCACTAAAATCCTTTGTTCTCTTTATATAACTCTGCAAGTCCAAGAAATTGAGCCAAGGGATGAGATCCCCAATATTTGCAACCCCAGTATTTATCAACGCAAAATCATCCACTAGTTTTCTGAACTCTTCCCAGCTCACAGAGCCACCATGACCCTTCTCCACGTACTTCTTCCCCAACACCATGCGACTTATAATATTTAGGTTTAAAGCATAAAGGTAATCTTTCAGTAATATGGTTGTGCCCGAAGAAATGAACACTTCCTTCAACATATTTTTCACCTCTTCCTTTCTGATAGACTTGCTGGACTCTATGCTTTTCTAAGACAACAGTTGTGTGAAGCATATCTTGCTAGCTTGGCGCCAGTGTGGGCCTTAGGGGGCCAGAGGATGTCGGAGTAATTGTAGGCTGCTTACTTGCCGGCGGTGGTTTTTGGCCGTGATGAGAAGGTGTTGCCGTGGGTTTTGAGGAAGGCTTTAGCGGCGTCGACGGAGGATACGACGATGAAGTCTTTGAGGCCTAACTTGAGGTGCATGATGGGTCCATATTTTTGGGAGAGTTCAGATAAGGAGGAGTGAGGAATAGGGCCTTTGAGATTGAGGTTTCCAATGACAGATCATGGTTTTGGTCCCGACGGCAGTTTATATCGGCAGCAGCGAAAATGCCAGACAAGGAGGCGGAGGAAGAGGAAGGAGATAAAGATGGCAAGGCATGGTGCCAAGTTGCTTTCCATGGCTCAGTTGGCGGGGTTTGTGATATGAGAAGTTTACATGGTTGACAGAATCTGCACAGAAAGGCATTATATATAGATGGAAAGACTCAAATTAAAAGACCCGTGACCCTACAGTGAGTGCCTTTGCTAGTCATATATTATCCTGATAAGTTCATATTAACCTTACAAAAAAATTTCAACCAAGAAATTTATGAAGATGACAATTCAGTTATAATTAACATGTTTTCAATACATTTAGGCAAAAAACAAACATGTTTTCCACTACTACAAAACATAAATTTTACTTCTCCAAAAGGGAAGAAAAAAAATAAAAGCAGTAACATTTTTATAATTCTGGGTAAAAATTTTGACATTTTGGATGTCCTTTTAATGAAAAGGGACACTAAAAGTTGACTTTTGAGTTAGATTTAAAAAAAGAGAGAAATGAGGAATAAAGTTTTTTAATTAAGTTTTCTTACTCTTTTATCTTACATATTCTCTATATTGAAGTTTTGTAACCCCACTTCTCTAATTTTCTTAAATCCAATTCAAAAAAATTTTTCCTCCCTTTCTTCCCCTCCAAATCCCTCATACCAAACAGGTCCTTAGGACGTGTTTAGTTCAAAGGGAGGGGATGGAAGGGGAGGGGGTGAAACAAAAGGATAAAAGGTCACTTTGTTTGGTTTGATTCGGGGGGAGGAAGGGGAAAATTTTTTAATGAACCTTTGTTTAGTTCAATAGAGGATAAGAGAGGAGATAATAACTAATTTACCATTTTACCCTTATATATTAGTTTATATTTTTTCTGCTTATATAAATTATTTAAATTAGTTTTTTAGACTAAAAATTATTTTAATTATATAATAACTTCTGATCACCCACCTAATACCAACTTGGACTTATTGTCTACTTAGACACTTTTCCAGCTATAAAACATAGGTCAGTAATGTGACAGGCTCACAAAAGTGTATTATGTACCCAAGATCTACTATATGAATTTATGTAACTTACCAATAACTCCAAAAAGAAAATGGCGAGGAAGACAGCGCTTGGTGAACGTGGGGAGGTCAAGATTCACGTCTAGAGTGTGTTTTTAACTTTTCCCCAGGGATATCAACGGAAATATTAAAAACTTGATGGGGGCAAATTAGTCGAGATATTTTGCTCCCATCTCAAAAACCCCAAATTGGAGGGAAGCAAAATAAGGGGGTGAGAGGGATTTGGAACCCATATTTTAGCTCCCCTCCCCTCCAAATTTTCAAACCAAATAAGGGGAGGTGCTCATTTTTCATCCCCTACCTCCCCTCCAACCAAACAAGCCCTTAGTGACTAGTACGTTAGACTACAAGCATATAGATATGGAAAATAAAATAACAGAAAATGACCCTAAAGTTCCTATTAACCTTACAAAAATATTTCAACCAAGATATTTATAAGGATGACAATTCAGTTATAAACTTATGATTAGTATGTTTTCAATACATTTCGACAAAAAAAAACATGTTTTCACCACATTTATAACTATTTGAAATATTATTACAAAAAATCTATTTGAAATACAAATACAAATTTAAATAATCAATATATATTTATACATTGTTGCATGAAAATTAGGTTAAAGTATATTCAGCATCCTGAAATCTTTTTTTCATATGAATCCAACACCTTAAAAATATTAGGGTAAAGGTGCATTAAACACCCCGATTTATTTTTGGAGGCCCAATCAGCACCCTAATGTATATTTGGAGGTGCAATTAGTACCCTAATGTATTAAAAATGGAGCAATTACACCTCTTCACTAACAGAATACTAACTGTGTTTGCTGATACACTCTTTCCTTTTCTCTTTCATCGATCTTTAACATGTTTATCCCTTCTTTTAGTATTTAAAGGTACAATTTTACCCCTAATGTATTAAAAATGGAGCAATTGCACCCATTTTCTAACAAAATATTAACTCAAGGTTTGTTGTTTATCTTTTCCATCATAGGCCCCTTATAATTGTGATGAAAGTGTTTGGCTTTGGTCTTGTTGAATCTTAAGACCTAAATAAAAGAAGAAGCTAAGTCGAAATCATAGGAGACTTTTATTCATAGTAAATTATCATTTTCAATCACTGATGCAGGAATATATTAAATTGTAATAAATTCTCCAAGTAAAGGGATGTAATTGCTCCATTTTTAATACATTAGGATACTAATTGCACTTCCAAAAATAGTTTAGGGTGCTGATTGCATCCTTAAATACTTTAAGATGATGATTGCATTTCCAAAAATAGTTTAGGATGCTGATTACACCTCTAAAAATAGATCCGGGTGTTGGATGTACCTTTATCCAAAATATTATGTGATGCAATTTTGCCCCTAATAAATTAAAAAGGGATCAATTTTACCCCAATTTAACACCTCACGCTAATGCCGTTTCCATCAAAATGGCAAGGTATTAAAACTCGGACCGGGTATTGAATCAGCTGGGGTACTGGGTTAAGGGTCAGTGGGTTAGACCAGGACTAAACCGAAGTTAAACCGATGAAAAATTGAAGATTTTAGGCTTATTAGTATGAAATTCTAAAGAAAAAATAAAAAAATTTTAAAATTCAAACCCGGACTGGCCGGTCCGGTTCGGGTTCAAGAACATGGCAAAATTGAGGGTGACACCTACTGTGATTGTACTATTGTACCAAATTGACGACGCCGATGCAGCGAACTCAACGGAAAAATTAATCGCAACCCAAAGTACCAACTTCAAAATTAAAGTAGCAATAAATTAGCTTTGAGAGTGTTAAAAAATCAGGCCAAACTAAGTACCAAGTCCGGATCTTCTTTCTTTAAAAATTAATATTTATAAGTTAAATTATGACATTTATGAGTCAAATTTAATAATTTAACTTACAAGTCAAATTTTCATATTTATAAATAGGGTCGCATCATTTATATGTTAAACTTGTAGATGGCAAAAAAAAAAAAAAAGAATTTATATGTTAAACTTGCATTAAATATTAAGGGCATCTTTGATTCTGTTTTGTGTTTTTTTCTCTAAAACAGATTTATAATTTTTTTTAAAAACAAGTTTTAATAATAAAAAAAATCTATTTGGATAGTTCCTTTAAAAAAGTATGCTTTTAAAGTGACGTGGCAGCAGTTGTCACCAACGGTGATGTGATGATGGTTGTCGCTAGTAGTGTGGCGTCGATAGTGGATAGGTGGCAGCTTCAAAAAAATAAAAAATAGAAAAAAAATAAGAAAATGCTTAAAAACTGTTTTTTTTTGCTTTTAAAAATAATTTTGGGCCCATTTAGATGGAATAAAATCCATAGCGGGAAACGAAAAATTCAGTTTAGATCACAGGTTCTGCTAGAAATTTTCCCGCTGCCACCCATTTTCATCGGTTTAAATGAAAATGGGTTCCCACAAAAAATGGTGGGAACCCATTTTTTGGTCCCCTAGAAAATCACCAAAAGACACTAAAACCCCTGGAGATGATATAAAAAAGTGGTGGCCACTTGCTCCAACGACTGTTTTTTTCATCCTCTCTCTCTATCTCTTACTCACACACAAGGGTCGATCTCCCCTGCCACCTACTGGTGTAATCTTACCATTGAGATCATGAATGCTGATATGAAGAATAAGTAGCCTTCGTATCCTCCTAATAAGAAATTTGACGATTCCAGCCAGCAGTACACCGAGCTGTATAGCATAATCATGAGCAATAGCGGCGAGCTCACGTTTCTCATCACATATAGCACTCCCCTGAACCCGTTGAATCCGTTTAGCTTCGATTCAATCATCACCCTCTAGTAGAAACACAGAGAGAGTGATTGAATTCTCGTTTCCATTAAAGCTTGATTCTATTCTTCCGATCCCACTGCTTTTCTTCGACACCCTAAGATTGCTCTAATTGCCTGTTGATAGAAGGGGGGCCTCAATGATTCAAAATGATAGCTTTGTTCCTAGACTATTTAATTTGATTGCCTGTTTTTATCTATGAAGGGAAAAACAAATAATTCTGATCGTCTTGACCTAGCGATAGAGTTATAGGGTTAGATGATGATGAGAATCAATGGAGGAAGTGATGTTGAAGCCGGAAGAGTAGTAATTTCGATTCCAAAAATGCCAAACTTGAGGAATATTGGCTGACCATGAAATACCCATGTGGTGAATGTAGTTAATCCTATGATATTCTACACAAGGCAGGTGGTGTTGACTATGTTCGTTTGATGGTTGTACAACAGGTGACAGTAAATTAGATAACTATCCCATAACCATGACGTACCAATGAGCAAAATAAGACCACAGAAAGTGACCGTGACCACGTGTGGGTGATAGGTATGTAATGGTTAAGAGTAAAGTTGTTTTGGTCAAGCATAACTATGAGCCACCCATCTTACACATGTGGTTAAAATTGTTTTCATTCATGCATGACCACAAGTGGCTGATGAGTATCTCAATTGCTTTGTTATGCTATGCGAAAACATAGGCAAACAGAGTTCTTTCTTCAACGTTTTAAGGTTTTTACATTCGTAGTTTCTCCCACTCTATCTCTCTCGATATATCGATCCATGGTAAGGGCTTCAACATCCACTTCCTCTTCTACAGCGGTGTTGCCGGCTGTGGCAGTGTCCCTATCATCATCTGCTTTGAATGTTCTTGATCGTCTGAGTGCACCATTCCCTCCTCTACCATCAATTTATTCATCGGAGGAGTGGAAGTGGGTGAAGGTGGTGGTACAGATGGTGAGAATGAAGAAAAAGGAGAAGAAGGTGAAGAAGGCGGAGGCGATATGGAGGGAGGAACAGTGGGTTTTTTGTGTTGGAGGTGGGATATTTCATTAATATTTTTTAAATAGAGGCAAAATTGTCATTAAGCTCATTTTCCTACATCATTTTCTTCAAACCAAACAAAAATTTTATTATCAACCCATTTTCTTTTCCAATGTACACGAAACATGCCAGAGGCAAAATATTTTCTCTCTTCTTTTCCTTTCCTTTCCATTCCTACCTCTTCTTTGATCCAAATAGGCCCTTATCAGAAACACTTTTCCAAGAAATTTTTTAGCTTTTTTTTGTTTTTAAAATAAAAAAACTGTTTTTAGAAACAAAACTAAATAGGCACAAACTTTTATTAGTTTTAAATTTCTCAAGACCAATTAATTTTAAATCAATTTTGGAAAAGTTATTTGTAATAATTTTAGGGTTAAGGTGCAAACATACACAAGAGATTTTACTGAAAGTGTACCCAACATTAAATGTTTTCTGAAGGGGTAAAAGTAACTATGAACTTTGAAAATGGGGGTAAAAGTCATAGGACCGTTAAATCCTACTTGATGGTGGTAGTTTTTTGGGTGGGGCCCACATTATTCTTCTGAAAATACCCAAACGCCCCTAACTCAAAAAAAGCTCCCCTCCCAACCTTCGATTCTTCATCTGAAATGCGCTAAGAAGGATCAGATGGTGGTGGAATCCTCCACTAACAACAATTCATTTGTATATTAGAATCTAACCGCAGACATAGGAGTTGAATTAAAATAACAAGGCCAAAGACCTAAAGGACCCAAATTATTATCACGACACCATACCAGCTATATATTAAATAAATATCAAACTTGTCTAATTAACCACAAAAGTATCCAAGAAGGAGTTAGTGTACTTAAGGAAGAGGTGTTTTGTTTAGGGGAGTTTGTAGTGTGTTTGCAGTATTTTCTAGTTATATGTTAGGCAGTTTTAGAAAGATAAGGGTGGTTATTATCGGTTGTGATATTTGTTTGTGTAACTATTGTTGTTAGTTATGTTGTTTCTCTATTTATATTCTCATGTATGACAGTTTATGGATACGAGGTATTATACAGAAAACTTATTGTGTCTTAGTCTAGTACTTCAGATTCTGGTTCTAGAAAGTTTCCTCTTAATTTCCTTGATCCTAAATTCAAGAACCTAACAGAAGGTGTAACTTAAAGAGCATATTGGACATATCTGTAAGAAGCAGACGAAAACTTTCTGATTAATTAGAGGAGCAAGCTTTGACAGGAAGGAGGATTTGTTGATTGAAAAAAGTTATTTTGATGGCTTGTGGACGTTTGGTGAATCAAATTGGCATTTTTGGATTTTCCCGGAATGGATGAACCAGGCACATGATATTCTTTTAATATTTAATGTCAACACCGATAGAAGGAGATGGCCGACTTTCAAGTTCTATTATTAATCATACCATGGCATACTACTACAGCTTGAAGATATTACTACCCCTATATATAGACGTCCCCATTTCAAAAAGAGAAGTAAAAACATAGAGGCGATGTCATTTTTATAAATAAAGCAGCGAAATCAAAACATTAGGCATCCCAAATTTGAATTGGGATGCCTAAAGTAGAGTTTAGACATCCCAAATTTTATTTGGGACACCTAAAAGATCCCCCTGGCGCCAAAAATTGAAAATTAAAAAAATTTGACTTATTTTAGGCATCCCAAATTTGGGACACCTAAAGGTGTCCTTGAACGTCAGACATTTGTCTGACATACGTCCTCCCCGCACCCCCTCCTTCCTTCTTTACTCTTTTACCAACAACTCCCATCACTTCATTACTTCGTCTTCTTCTCTCTTCATTATTCCCATTTCCCACTTTACTCTTCCTCCTCCTTCAATTGTTGTCGGTACACACCCCTTCCTCCATGCTGTCTTACTTTTTCCTCTACCTCCTTCCATTGTCGACGCACACACCCCTTCCACAGCGTCTTCTTGCTTTAATTTCCTCCACTCTTTGGCGTACCTCCTCCACCGTGCATACACCTCTCCAACGTCTTCTCTCCACTTGGTTGGGCACATAGACACCGTCTGCTAGCCCTTTCCCTTCTTTCATTAGGTTTGTTTTTTTTACATATAAATTTACATGATGAATTAATTTAAACTTGTAGTGTGAAATTATTATAATGGTTTTAATTTATTTTATATGATTCTAGTTACTGGAGTAGTTTTCCCTTTTGATTGGTTTTTTCTCTCCAAAATCATAAACTCGTTGTTAGTAGTTATGCAATACTAATATTTTTATTTTATATGTTTGGAGCTTGGAAATCAAGAGAAATACATATATGTATATTATAAATAAATGGAGCTTTTGTTTGATTTTGATGAAATGAACAACAATTAAATAGAGTAATTTTTTCTTCTTCTATGCGTGGAGCTCAATTTGGTTTAAGTTAATGATAATCAATTATATTATTGAAAGTAAAAGAAGTCAAAATCCATATTTATCTGTCAAGACTGACTCATTGTAAAAACTTTAAAATCCATATTTATCCATATTAACACGCTTTAACTTTCACTAATTGGCATGTGTTTGTTGGCTAACTAACTTGTAAGTTTGGGCAAAATACAAAATAACAAAAGCAATATAATGAAATTTATTTATTATCAATATAAATATAAAAAATTTTATAACTATCTCATTGCATCCATAATCCATATATAATATGCAATATGGTTGGTTTTATTTTTTTTAGATTGTATTAGTATGATTATTAGTGTAGTTTCCTTAATATATAAAAAAATAGTATGATTATTAGTGTAGTGGAGATAGGGTTGCTTTGTTAGACACAAGAAGATGAGGACAAGGAGATAGGAACGAACTATTTGTAATTCTCTCTTTTAAGAAAGATGATGAAGTCATGATAGAAATTATAGTTCCTAATGATAAAGTAAATAAAACAAAATTAAATTCATGCTCTAACTTATATTTGGCTAAGAAATTGCTTACATCATAACCTCATATTAGTTCCCTAAAGAACAATTGTTAGATTAAATTGTTGATATTGTTTTGAATTAGATCTTGAGTTTGTTTGTTTTGTTTGAATTTAGTTGAAATAATTTTTTATTGAAATTTTGGGATGTGTTACTTTTAAGAGAAAATGCTGCTGAATTTTGTGTTGAAAAAAGGCAATCCTATCATATCATTGCTTGACAATTGTTCTAAACTTGAGTGTTATTGGGAGTGGATTTGGTGGTAACAAAATGGATCACAATTAGATGAATGCTTTGAGAACTAGTGAATAATATAAGAAAGGGGTACAAGAGTTTATTGAATTCGCTAGAAGTAACGCTCCGGCAAAAAATGAGAAGTATTTTTGTCTTTGTATCAATTGTTTAAATGACATTCAATGGGATGTTGAGGTCATAAAGAATCACCTACTTTGTCATGGAATAAATCTGTGATATACAAGGTGGATATGGCATGGTGAGGAAGTAACGAATTGTCCATCGCATAAGAAAGAATATGTGGATGTCATAGATGAAGATAGAACGAAGAAAATGATTCACAATGTTGAGGTATAATCCTTTGCACAATCGCAAGAGTATGGCAGCCTGTAGAGTGATGCAGAGACATCGTTGTACCCTGAGAGTAAGTACACATGGCTAACAAAAACATTGCATTTGGTTAACTTAAAGGCAACTTGTGGGTGGACCGATAGTAGTTTCATATTGCTGCTTGAATTATTGTGTGATATGTTTCCAGATGATAATGTACTTCCAAATCGTATGTATAAAGCCAAGAAAATCTTGTCTATGATGGGTATGGAGGCCCTTGGACCAGACGATATGCATGAAAATTTTTGTCATAAATATTGGGACTTATTCAAGATTGATCTCCTAGCTATGTTGTACACATTCTGGGCATCAGAACACATATTAAAGTCCTTCAATAAGACTAATATTATCCTGATTCCTAAATCTGACTCTATGCAAACTTTCAAGGACCTCGCTCGGACCAATTAGCCTTTGTAATGTTGTCTACAAAATCGTCTCTACGGTAATTTGCCTCAAATTGAAAAAAGTTCTGAACAAGTGCATAGCACCTTTCTAGTGTGCTTTCTTGAAAGGGTGAATCATCATAGATAATATTCTTTTAGCCTCAAATCTAATGAACCAGATTCATTCTTTCCACAAATAGGAGGAAAAACTAATGGCTCTCAAGGTTGACTTCTCTAAGGCCTTTGACTCCCTTTCTTGGAATTTCATTTATGCCATTTTGAATGTCATGAATTTTTCAGACAAATGGATTGCTCTTATCATGTAATGTGTAACATTAGTACAATATCAAGTGATTTTAAATGGCCAAGTCACTGGAAGTATCACACCATCTAGAGGAATTAGGCAAGGAGACCCTTTTTCTCCTTATATTTATATACTGGTTGCTAATATCCTGTCTTGTATCTTGAATAGATTTAAGCAATCAGGACATCTTTAGGGGATCCGAATCTCAGCTGACTCCCAGCCCATATCTCACTTACTATATGTTGATGACTCAGTTTTCTTTTTTGAAGGAAATGATCAGAGCGCTAACACCGTTAAGGTCTCTTTAGATCTGTACAGTAAATGGTCCGAACAACTGATAAATAGATCCACGTCATCTCTTATCTTCAGCCCTAATTTTTCTCAAACACAGAAGTTGGCTCTTTCACATTTTCTGGGAGTGAGATTTACATATCGTCTTAGGAAATATCTGGGTACTTGGGTTGATCCTGGTAGAAACAAATCCATGGTTTACTCTCAAGTAGTCAATTCAATTGATCAAACAATGGCATCCTGGAAAGGTAAATTGCTTTCTCAAGCATCTCGGCTTACCTTGATTAAATCAACTCTCTCGAGTGTTAATCTGTATGTTCTTTCATGTATTAAGCTACCGGAGTACATATGCCATCAAATTGACTCCAAATGTACTAATTTTTCAGGGGAACAAATGGTGACGCACATAGATTAATCTCTTGAGACAAGATTTCATTTTTAGGCCTATTGCTGAAGGTGGCTTGGGCCTTATTAATTGGCTTGGGCCTTATTAATTAGACTTATCTCCAAGGTGAATGACTCCTTGCTTGCTAAGGAAATCTAGCGAATTCTTCATTCGCTGCCAGGTGACTTACTAGTAGAGACTATAAAGTTTACATATTTTGATCTTAATAGTGCCAACTTACTTAGGAAGCCTTATAACTCATCCTGGATGTGGAAAGGTATTTTTAAGTGTGCCTCTATTATTGTGATCATATTCAATGGTGAGCAAGATCTGTTAATCAGATTAATTTAAACCACCCTTTGTGGTGGCCCATGTTGTCTGGGGCTTTAATGGAATCAAATGTCAATGAAGTTAGAGACCTATTAGTGCATATTCCACCTACCTCAAACCCAATTAAATGGAACTCTCCTCTTATTAGATCTTTATATCCAAGATATACTGCTAACATTATCATCAGCATCCCACTTCCAATATATGGCACAGAGGATAGGCTAATTTGGAAACTTAGCTCCACAGGTGAATACTCTTCTAAGGCTAGCTATTAATTTCTCACAAGTACTTCTCTGCCTATTTCACTAGACCCTTTCTAGAAATTTTTATGGTCATTATCCTTGCCTATGAAGGATTTGCTTTTTATTTGGAAGCTTATAAATGCAGTAATTCCATCAATAGATATCTTGAATGCTCATCATCTACCTATCAATGGTAGTTGCACTTTTGGATGTAATGAGATAGAGTCTCTAGAACATCTCTTTCTCTATTTTCCAGAGCTGTATGGTATGGTAGCCTTTCTGTTAGATTACTGATAGAGCTAAATATTCATATATCTTTTTAGTGATTAACCTTAGGCTTTTGTGGGATTTGATTAACTATTTTTGGGCATAATTAGGTATTAATGTGAGATTTGAGTGCAAAGGTGATTTGGGAATTAAAGTGTCTAAATTGATATATTTTAAGTAATTTTTGTTATTTCTATTATTCTTTAATTATGAACCTATGATATTACCTTTGTGTATCTCATTTATGTAGGTGATGATATGGTATATTAGAGCTTAATAAAGGACAAATATGGAATTAAAGGAGAACACATACGCAGATTTTACTTCCCAATTTTATGATTTTAATAGGCATAAGAAAGGAGTTAGGCATTGTTTGGTGGCTTGAATTAATGACCTGTTCTTGGCCTTAAGATCCCTCACATTATTATCAGTTTCCAAACATGCCCTTGGACTAGAGATTGAGATCCAAAATTGCGATAGCTTTCTGGAGGGAAGGATATCACATTTTGAGCACTTTTTCTTCATCTCACTCAGATGTGGGTCTTCTTGAGTTCACTCTCACTTTCTCCATTCCATTTTTCTCTACTTCTACCGACCACCGCCTTTCCTTCTCCTTCCACTTTCCACCGATTAACCCCCTCTTTTCTTTGTTTTCTCGCATCCGTAATGAACATGACAATCCAGGGGTCCAGAGGAGTTGATTTTTGAATCATGAGCGGCTAGACTCGTTCATCCGATGGTGATAGTAAAGCTAACCTGAGTCCTTGAGCAACTAGCACTACTACAAAAAGGGGCTTTAACCTCCCAAATTTGGCACCTTTAACGTCCTAAAATGGGGGGACGTATATGCTGGGGGAGTAGTAAGTTGAAACAAAAGACGTCCCAAATGATAGGGACGCCCAAAGTCTGACTTTAGGGTCCCAAATTGTAATTTGGGACGCCTAAAGTCCCCCAGGGTGGGACTTTAGGAGTCCCAAATTAAAAATTTGGGACTCCTAAAGTCCCACCCTGGGGGACTTTAGACCTCCCAATTCTTAATTTGGGACGTCTAAAAGTTAGGTTTTTTTTTATACCATAATTTACATTCTGTATTACCCAACGAATTGAAACTGCAGAAATATAATAGAAGATGGATTCATAAACCACACTGTCCGTTACAAACTGGTAAGGACATCCAGCACTACAATCTTTACTATATATACATACAATAACCTTTCATGCAACCTACTACTATATATATCAACAAAAAACAACCAGAAAGTGTCAAAACGATGTCATCACACAAGTACAAACTGATATAAAATAACAAGTTTACTGCTCTATATGTTGAAGAAGATGTCTAACCAAAAGATCTTTGATCAAATCAAGGTCTTCACGTAGGTAGGCATCTTCATTATCAAAAATCTGAAAATTAGAAAGTAATAAGCTTTGATGAAATGAATCTCAAGCAAATGAATTAATTAGCATTTCGATTAGAACACCAAAAATATTATCATTTGAGAATGAAGAAGCGATTACCTTTTCAAAATCGCTAGTAATTCCACTTTGAGTTATGTTATACATATAAAGTATAACATAATATCCGCATTCAGTGTTGCCAGGTTGCCGAGGGCACTTTTAATCAAAGGGATGCAATTGGTTGTTAAAATCAATAAAGGTATGTCTAAAAGGACCGTCAATGAAACAATTATGTAGGATCGAATGTACTTACTATGGGATAAAACCACTTTGGCTTTTTAACAACTGCACCCTCGTGTGACCCACCTAGGATTCTATATGTTTGACAAGCACTATCATGAAAAGCAAAATGAACAGAAATTAGAACCATTCATTTATTTTTGTTGTCAATGAAATACAAACAGAATAACTTACGTGTCGAAGACGGATTTTGTATCTCTGTCTGGCTTTTTACTCAAGGAATCAAACCAATAGACTACGTTGCGGCGGGGACATATAACACACAAAGTCCAGTGGAAACTTTAACAACATGTACACATTAAAATGAAGTTAGATGAGTGAGAAGACAATTATTTATTAAACTTCTTAAATTGACAAAATGTAAATACGAACCGTTGGACAATGGGTGCTAGATAACAATGAAGTTTGGTTTGTGCCATTTGGTAGCCGACATAGTGAGTCCTATGCGCCACAGTACAAGTATCCCCTGTCGTATTCGCAGGACATAAGAATCCATACCAATTACTTCTTTCCATGTTTGTGCAGAGATCGTGGAAGGTGCTATAATAGAATTAAAATAAGGAATCAATTCTTGAATGTATGAAAACAAAAAACCACTAAATGAATTCTATGGGAAAATTGAAAAAAAAACTTACCGGACTGCAAATTTGACCCAGCCTGCATCTATCTCCTCCAACCTGATAAACTGCTTGAGATCTTTATTGTCAATCGTGTAGGGATACTCCACTTGGCCCACAATCCCTGGAGGCATCTTCAAGTCAATCTGTTTAATGCGCTTGTAGATCTGTTGCAGCCGTGCTAAGAAGGGCCATTTGCTCGCAGCTTCGTCATCCTTTTAGAACATCAAAAAACAAATTGTTATTAGGATGCCAACAGATTTTCAGTAACAGTAAGGTAATTCCTACCATTGGAGGTGTTGCGTCTGAACCAATAAGATTGCGAGGCCAAAGGATGAAAGATCCTATCGCTTGACCTAACGTGCCAACCTCTGGATCAGGAACAGGGATGGTTGTACCTTCTTCCCCCTTTCTAACACTCGTCACATTCACCCTACGATAATCCTCCGGAATTTGCTGATTATGGTGGGTGGTAGCACGTGTGTGAACGAGAGCATCAGCAACAACACGCAACAGTGTATCATCCAAATAGAGGGTGCAATGGTCTCCCGACACTGGAGTGGGAGAAGGGTCGCCAAGTGGTCCCGACACTGGAGTGGGAGAAGGGGCTCCAAGTGGTTGCTCCAGAGGGTTGTAACTTCCTCTGGTGCTATTGAAGGCCGGGGATTCCTGAGTTTTATGCTCGTCCCTTGCCCTTTGTGCTTCAAACATCTTTGCCATTTCAAGTTGAAGCTCTGGCAACAGCTCTTGTCGGAGCTTGTCACAAAGGTTGGCCTCGATCTTTCGTTCGAGCTTCTTTCGAATCTTGGCCACAACATCCTTACTAGGTCCAGCTTGTGACGAATAACGTGGCTCTCGTCCAAAATACCTCACGGCACTAACTCCCCGTGTCTCTCCTCGAACATGACCAAGGTCATCTGCCTTCCCAATAGCCGTTGACAAGATGTCCATCCGTCTACTTGGATTGAATGAACCTTGGCTACTCTGCTCGTCCAGGTCATCCTGTAGCATGCAGTTTATCGTAAATGTATCGAAACCACTCGCAACATGCAAAAAATTAGGTACTTATGGTATAACTACTTATGGTATAACTACTTACAATCCTCGCAGCAACCTCAGCAACAGTCGGATTTATGTACTTCCCAGCCTTAATCCTCCCTGCTTTCCATTTTTTGTGACGTGGAGGAGGTGCCGGTGGCTGGATAACAACGCTAGGATCAGATTCCGCTGCTTCCTTCATTTTCTGTAACTCTTCTGCCATCATTTGCCGCTCAAGCTTCCGATATCCACCTCGAGACATGAAATGTTGATATTTATTTTCTGCTTGCCTCTGGGCATTTGCTGCACTTAATTTCTATGAATGAAAAATAACAAAAAATGAATCAACGATATAAAGTATATGAAAATGACAAGTTCTATATCATGATGACAGAAATCTTACCAAAAACTCAGGATCTGCTCGTGATGCCGCAAACAACCTCCAGTCCTCTGGAGATAAATATGTATACTCAGCACATGGATCCTTACCCCTAAGGGCCCCTCGAATGTAATTTTTGTTAGCTTGTTCTTGAAACCTTTCCATCGTATACGAACCTCATCCATCCAGTGCCTATACATCTCCGTGGTGTCTGGGACATCGTATGTTTGCTGCAAGGTAAAACATAAGATTATTACATTTGAAACAATAAGAACAAAGCTATAATGCATCAAAACTTACATACCAAAAGTTGCTGCCAAATCATGTCTTTCGTTTTTGGGGGAACCAATCTCCAATTATCGTAGGTAATGCGCACTTTGCTTCGAGCTAAAAGCCCTAAGTAGCTAATGAAGTGGTCTTCCTCAGGACCAACTGGATTCAGATTGTCATCGAAGTCTATATGCAGCCTCTCCTGTTGATGTTCATGACGTGCAACCAATGCTCCCATCTTTGTACAGCCTCTAACCCTCCTTCTTGCAGGGGGTTCAACTCTAGGCATTTCATCATTGCTAGAGCTTTCATCATCTCTACGCCTCTCGTCATCACTAACGTTGTCCATATTCCTATTAACACAAAAAGCATCATCAGAAACGTAAGTAAATTGCAAAGAAAATGAAATATACTAAGCGGGAAGTAAAACAGAAAAAACACAGTTCTCGTTTATAAAGTAAGGTCTTACTCTATATTGTTTCCCATAGTCCTTCACCATGGTCATTTCTTACAGCATATTCGTCATCATCTACCAATTCTACTTCATTTGTTCGAGGAATAGTTGTTGTGAAAGGTGGTGTGTCATCAAGGTTGAAGGTCGGATCACCACACTTCTGTTTTTTACTTTTAAGGACAATGGACATATTTTTTCTGGCAGGATCGGTGACATAAAACACTTGTTTCTCCTGGCTTGCTAAAATGAAGGGCTCGTCTGTATAGCCAACTCTTCGAAGATCGACTGAGACAAATCCAAATTGTTTATCTATTACTACGGCATTGTTGCTAACCCACTTACATTTAAATAAAGCAACTTTGAACTTGTTGTACGTCATCTCCCATATTTCTTCTATAACTCCATAATAGGGCATAGACGCTAATATGGGGTTTTTGTCTCTCGAATTGGAAAAGTGCATAGATTCAGCTTCTACTATGACCCCACTATTTTGCATGGTACTTTTGTCATCTTGCTCTTTGGTATAGAAAGAATAGCCATTTATATCATAACCGGTCCAAGTAATGACCTGAAACGAAGGCCCCCAAGCTAGCCACTCGATTGTCTCAGACACACCGATCTCGTGCAAAACCTTTTCCTCGAACCACTGCATGAATGTCTTGTTTTGCTCAATAGTAATCTGCATGTCATTCTTCCTTGGATTCGTGTTCTTCAAAGTGTTTCTGTGTTCATTTATGTAAGGTTGAACTTCTTCCATATTATTCAGGATATACAAGTGGGCTTGCAACACATCTTCACGAGGAACATTCTTCACTTTCAGTCCTCGTGTTCCCTTGCTTCTCCCTTCTTCATGCCGAGATTGTTCCTTCTTCCCTGACATATAATCTTTGCAAAACTCCATAGCCTCCTCAACTACATATCTTTCTACTATTGAGGCTTCTGGTCGATAAGGATTTTTAGAATACCCTTTTAAGATCTTCATGTATCGCTCGAAAGGGTACATCCACCTCAGGTAAACTGGACCGTATAGCCTTACCTCCCTCACCAAATGAACTACCAAATGCACCATTATATCAAAAAATGAAGGTGGAAAGTGCATCTCTAGTTGTGACAAAATAATGTAACCCTCATTTTCTAGTTCATCCAACTTTTCAGTGTCAATGACTTTGTTACAGATAGCATTGAAGAAAACACACAATCTTGTCACTGTGTTTCGTGCTTCATCTTTCATTATGCCTCTAATAGCTACTGGTAATAGTTGTTGCATCAGCACATGATAATCATGGGACTTCATTCCCACTAACTTCAAATCGTCCATTGAGACACATCTTCTCACATTTGAGGAATATCCCTGGGGCACCTTTATTTCATGCAAACACCCACACAAACTTCTTTTCTCTGCTTTTGATAGTGTATGCCCTGCTGGCTCCATGTATGCCCTCCTACCATCATCTCTTAGTTGTGGATGTAACCGTTCTCTTATTCCCATATCGACAAGGTCTAATCTCGCATTAATCCCATCCTTAGTCTTCCCTGGTATGTGCAAAAGCATACTGATAAGGCTATCACAAACATTCTTCTCCACATGCATCACATCAATACTGTGTCTCACGTCAAGTGAACGCCAATATGGAAGATCAAAGAAAATGGATCTCTTCTTCCATATGTTCTTCTCAGCTGCAACCCTCTGATTCTTACCAAAAGTGACATGGATATGTTCCACTCGACTGTAGACTTCCTCTCCGGTTAGTGACTTTGGAGCCATTCCATGCTCCGGTAAGCCGTTAAACCGCTTTCTTAGCCTACGATACGGGTGGAACCGATGAAGAAACCTCCTGTGGCCAAGGTAGACAGTTTTTCTTCCATGCTTTAGTTGTTGGAAGTGTGTGTCTGCTTCACATATTGGGCATGCTTTGTGACCCTTCACGCTGTACCCTGACAAGTTTCCGTACGCAGGGAAGTCGTTTATCGTTGTGAAAATCATTGCACGTAGCTTGAAAGACTCCTTCTTATAAGCATCAAACACATCTACGCCTTCCTCCCACAACTTCTTCAAGTCCTCAATCAAAGGCGCCAAATAGACATCAATATCGTTCCCTGGCTGTTTTGGTCCAGAAATCATCATAGATAGCATCATATACTTACGTTTCATACATAGCCAGGGAGACAAGTTGTATATTACAAGGAGAACCGGCCACGCACTATGTGTGCTAGTAAGAGTTCTATACGGATTGATGCCGTCTGTACAAAGCCCAAGCCATAGGTTTCTCGGCTCGCTGCCAAATTGAGGGAAGATTTCATCTATTTTTTTCCATTGTGGAGAGTCAGCTGGGTGCCGAAGATATTTCCCATCAGATATTCTCTCATCAGAGTGCCATCTCAACTTCTTCGCTTTTGTTGCACTCGCAAACAAACGTTTAAAACGTGGTATTATTGGAAGATACCACATAACCTTTAAAGGTTGCCTTTTACTTGTCACATCACCACAACCACCATCTTTTTTCACTTTGTATCGTGCAGTTTTACACTTAGGACACTCACTAAGACCTCCGTACTCATTTCTGTACAGTACGCAGTCACTAGGGCAAGCATGTATCTTCTTATACTCCATACCCATTGTAGACAGGATTTTCTTGGCCTCATACATACGATTTGGAAGTACATTATCCTCCGGAAACATATCACACAATAGTTCAAGTAGCAATGTGAAACTACTATCGGTCCACCCACAAGTTGCCTTTAAGTTAACCAAATGTAATGTTCCTGTTAGCCGCGTGTACTTACTACCACTGTACAATGGTGTCTCTACATCACTCCGCAGGCTATCATACTCCTGAGACTGCGCAAAGGATTCTGCCTCAACATCGTTAATCATTCTCTCCATTCTATCTTCATCTATGACATCCACAACTTCCTTCTTGTGTGACGGACAATCAGTTACTTCCTCACCATGCCATATCCACCTTGTGTATCGCAGATTTATTCCATCACAAAGTAGGTGATCCTTTATGACATCAACATCCCGTCTACTCTCATTCAAACAATTGACACAAGGACAAAAATACTTCTCATTTCTTGCAGGAGCATTCTTTTTAGCGAATTCAATAAATTCGTCCACCCCTTTCTCATATTCTTCACTAGTTCTCAAAGCATTCATCCAACTATGATCCATTTTGTTACCACCTAAGGCATTACCAATAACATTCACACGTTTAGTACAATTCTCAAGGACATATGATGGGATTGCCTAATTAAGTTATCAACCCAATTTAGGATTTGAAAATATGGGCTTAATAACTTTATTGCCCCCTCCTAGCCTCATCTCTCCTATTAAAAGGGTTTCAGTGCTATGTAACTTATTTTTTTAATAAGTATATGTATATAAAATTAATGTATAATAAAATAAATACAATAAGATTAAATTAAAGAATTTTTTTGAGGTTTGGAAGAATTAAAAACAAAACGAGTTTCATATTAACAAAACAATTTTAAGTTGAGTTCTTCCAAAAATAAAATTTTTTTATTGAAAATATTTAGATAAAAATCATTTAATGAATATTGGGGTTATCGTTTTCTTTTTAAGTTTTGGCTTGAATTATTCTTCATAATTCAAGAATTTGGAATTAACAAAACAATTGTGTGTAATTAATACAAGAATTTCTTTAATTTAAATAAATCATATTTTATTTTATTATATATACTAATTAATGGTGCAGGAACAAGACCAATGAAATGGGGTGGTGCCACTACGTGTGTATGGATAAATCTCCATTGCCTTATAAAAGCTAGATTTCCCTAAAACTGAACAACAGGGATCTATTATACTTTTAGAAAAGCCGTAGAAATGGCTTTGTATTAACAGGGTTAACATATTGAGCTTATTATGAGGTTTCAAATTAAACGGGGTTAAAGATAACAAATGGTTTCGCCAAATTCATGGTAGGATTTTAATGAGAGGTTTTAACGGTTTCATGAACAACTATGAATTGTATTGGTTTTATGAGCCACTTTCATTATGTTACACTTGAACAAATAAATAAATAAAAGTTCAAAAACTTTGTCTTAAAATTTAATACTCTACTTCTAATCGTTCTTATAAGTCACTTTTAACATGATCCACAATAGTCAAAGAAATCTTTAAATCTCATTAACTCTACCTTTAAATTTAAAACCTTTCAAAAAAACGAAGAAAATAAACCAACCTGATCAGGGCGCCCCCTAGCTACTATGTTTGAGAGGTAGAGAAGACGTTGGAGCTCCACCCACGCACAACAATGGAGGAGAGAGCAAAACCCACTGTGGAGGAGGTGAGGTTGCAGCAGACACGGTTGCAGCCGTTGAAGAAACAAAGAGGAAGAAGAAGAAGGGAGGAGGGAGGAGTTCAACAAGCTAGGGCCGACGGTGGAGGAGAGAGCTTGAACAAGGGAGGAGGGAGGAGGGAGGAGTTGAAGAAAAAAAATACCCAGGAGGGCCGACGGTGTGGGTGGGGAGAGGAGGAAGAAGAGTAAAGTTGTTGAGAGGATGTGAGGAGAGGGTGTGATAGATAGATGAGAAGACCGCATGTCATACAAGTGTCTGACATGCAGGGGACGCCTTTAGGCGTCCCAAATTAACCCAGCTCCTGGCGCTAAAAAAAATTTATGAAATTTTTATTTCTCACCAGGAAGCACTTTAGACGTCCCAACTTCAAATTTGGGACGCCTAAAGGTTCCCCTACACATATATAATTACGAAAATGCCACCGCCTCCCTTTTTAACCACCCAATTTTCAATTTGGGACGTCTTTGGGGGTGGTTATATCTCAATTCTGTAGTAGTGTAGGGGAGTTCTTTATATCTTAATTTCATCTTCCACTCTATGTATATGAAGATTATGATTCTAGGTTGCTTGAGTTTATGATTTGTGTATATGGCTGAGGATTTAATCGGTTGATGTAATCTGGATGATGATACTTGTGCTAGATTTGTACTCATGGGTTGTAATTGGACTATAACACTCTTTTGTTATTCAATTGCTTTCCTCTAATCTCTTGAAATCAATTGTTTGCTGCTAGGTTTCTAGGAATTAGTTGGTGGTAAAGAGGATCTCTTATGAATTTAGCATGATCTAAGTACTTAAGATACTCCTAATTGATAATTGAGTCTAAGTTTGGATATAATTGAGAAGTTAGGAGTATTGATTAGTAGGGGTTCTTGCTAGTCCTTATGCTTAGTTATGAGAAGAACTTAGAATTAAAATTGGACAAAGATGGTTAGTGACTCATTCACCTAGGACATTTATCTCTTGCATTTACACCCACCCACTCACTTTATACATTGAAAAATTAAAAAACAAGTAGTTCTTTGGGTTAATTAGATAGATGAAACTCACATCCCATACTCTTAGGTTAATTTGTTATTTACACTAGATTACTTAGGAACTAAATATAGGCTCCACGTAGAGATCGAACAAGGTTAGTTCCCCTATAGTGCATTTAGCTTAGTTTTATTTGATAGCCCCACGATATGGCTTTTCAAATTTGGCGCCGTTACCGGGGAGCCTAGCTCCAAGGTAATTGGGTGTCAATTGCAAAATTGACCGGGGTGTAGCTTGTGTGGGTTAGGAATACTTGTTTTCAATTTTTTTAGAAAAAAATATGGGAAAACCAAACAAATATTATCTATTTCATTTTGTGTTTTTCGGTAAAAAAAAAAATGTACATTTTCGTGACTTGGATTGTTGAATGAATGGCATACATGGTCATGATGTATTATATTGGAATCTTGCATTTTTAGTGCATCAGAACCCTTGCTGCTGTATAGCTCTCATTTATACTAAAACTGATATGCTGTTGAGATTAAGGCTGAAACTTTGCTACATTATGCAATTTTAATGAGAAGGGAATTTTGATATCAAAACACTGAGTTTGCTGAAATTTACTGTTGGCCAAGGATGATTTTACTGCTGTGAAAGCATAAATCCCTTATTGTCATATTTGGGCTTTATGAAAAGTATTGTAGGGTGAGATTTAATTGTTGAATCTGTCACTATAGTACCATGGTTTTTGGAAGGTTTGATTAAGATTTTGTGCTATCCATGCCAAAAGTCTTGCACAAGAGCTTTTACTTGTGCATTTAAACTGTCTGCTTCTGGCATTTTGGTGAGTATTCATTGCTGCTAAATCTTGGATACTACTTGAATTTACTATTGTCCTGTTTCACATTTGCATCAAGTCTGAATTTTGCGTCTCCTAAATCAAAAATTGCAGTCCCATTACTGAAAATCTGACCTTGTAGTTGCAGGGCATTGGGTTTGCTAAAATTGCTTTTGTAGCTACTAACAAGTTGCTGTTATATGCCATTTGTATGTGGTCTTTCCATATGCTAATCTCAAAGCATAATCTTGCAGAACTTTGAGATGTTTTTGTGACTTAATTGGACTTTAGTGCTAACTCAGTAAGCTATTGGAACTTCACTATGCTGCTCCAATTCGATAGTGAGAATTCCATTATGGAAAATTGAGGAGTATCAAGTTTTGGCGCACTCTTATGCATGCTGAAATTTTGAAAACTTTGCTTAGAAAATGCTAATTGGATTCAATTCTAGTAGCTGGTTGGGTATCCTGTAAGTCCTTTGGCAACTTGCTGTTACTATCCTAAATTTCTGCTGCTGTCCATAAATTATAGAGCTCCGTGCAAAATTATTTTGATAGTGCAATTGCATCCTCACTAAAGCCTTTAAGCTGCTGAATCAAAATCTTACTTACTATTTGTTGCAATCTGATTTGAGTGAGTACTTAATATAATGAACTGGATCTCATTCATTTGAATTTTTCTGGAAGCATTTTGAATGAGTGTTCTCTAGACTTAAATTGCCTCTATTGATTGTGTGTCACTGAAATTCTGATTTTTACTCTGCCTAAAAAATCCCTGCTCCATCAAGTGCAAATTTTTGCATTCTCTCTGTCTTGACTTTGCTTGTTGAAACACTCATACTTTGACACAATGAGTGCCTTACATAGTCCAATTTTTGCATATAGCTGCTGAAAAACTTGTTTTGGAATTATGAATTGTGGGACTTGTTTTACTGTCAAGTGAGATGTGTATTAAGAATTCGTACTGCTGTCATGGAAATTTGTTTATTTGATTTATGTTTGTTGTGGTAATAAGTCTAAACATTAGTTGCTGCTGATTTTGGAGGGACTGGATTGACCATGTCGCTTCAGAATTTGTTTTTCATTGCTGAAATTATTGATGCTGTTTTGCATGAAGAAATTTTGCTAATTGAGGAATTTGTATTTGAAAACACTTGAATGTCATTTGATTTTCCAGGTTATGCTGATCTGAATTTGGTTTAAGATTGCTGGAATTTCATTTTCTTAGCCAAATTTAACTAACTGATGTGTTAGGCTCATTCTTGTGAATTGGGGAGTCTCTCTTTGTTATTGGTGCTGCAATTGTGCTGTTCTAGGCTAATTCTTGATCATTCTTGCTTGGATTTATTGTCTTTGAACCTCATTGAACTTAATAGACATTTAATGGTATCTTGCATCAGGTTTGACTATCTTTTGACTAAATTTGTAAGAACATTATTGTTTGCTAGAAAATAGCAGTTAACTGTTCAAATTCCTATGAGTGTTTTGTTTTATTTAAATTGGTTCATTAAACTTGCTGCTTTGTGGACCAATTCTTCTGAATCCAAGTGACCATTTGATTTGATCTTACATATCATATTGATATTAGGATTTTGAATGTTGGAATTTAATTATGTCAAGCCTTGAGATGTGCAAGTATATGATTTGCATAATCTAATTCTTTTATAAAATTACTTGAAATTGTTAGGAGAATTGTGGGTGTTTGGAATCTGATGTTTGCCCTGAAACTTGCTGAAGTTCTTACAAGTTTTGATAGAAATCTTGCCAACAGAAGCTCTTGTTGTTTTGTGAATTCATCAAAATATCTGATATTGTAAAGATTTCTTATTGAAGCAATCTTTGTATTTCTAAATATTGTGTTGTTGTCCTGAACAGTAAGCTTGCACAAATTTTGAGAAAATAAAAATAAACATTTGTTTCTTCTCCCTGTTTCTGCCCTACTGTTTTAGAGCTGAGAGTGCTATATGTAATAGGAGTTATGCTCTGGAAGAAGGGGTTTGGAATTGAAATTCTTGATTTGATTGGTATAAAGTGGATTGTTTACTGATTGTATGACTGATTGTAGCTAGGAAAAGATCAAATCTGCTACTAAAACTATTGGAAATCCTTTTTCCTGTCATTGAGAAAGTTGGTTATTGATTTTGTGAAGATTGCAGCTTTGATCTTCTACTTGAAATTGTGGAACTTTGCAGAAATTTTATAGAACAAAGCCTAGGTTATGATGTTAAAATTTCTACTTTGTGTTCTGGACCACTTAATACTTAAGCTGCAATTTATTTGTTGACTTGGAATTCATCAGATTTGGTGTTTTGTTATGCTCTCAATTGTGGAAAATTATCATTTTTGCTGCTTCTTATATTCTGAGGCATCTACAACAAATATGATATTCTGAGTTATAATTGAGTTTGCATCATTTATGCACATTTCAATTTCAAACTCATGTACTGCATTGAGATAGCTGTGAAATTGTGGAAATGCACACTTTTGGCTAGGATACTTTTAGGCTTCTGAGAAAAAAATTGAGTTTCATCACTCTATATTTGATTCTTTAACTACATTTTGTGAAGTCTTGAGAATCTAAACTTGTGTTCTGATTTCAGAATTACTAAGTGCATTCTAGTTTGAAATCTGACTTGGGGATTTTTGTTGTCAAACCTGAAATTGCGGTCATAGTGAGGTTTCATATGATATTTTGGTACTGATTTTCTGCTACCATTGTGTTATTTTCCGTGCTGTCTGTGCCACGGTGAACAAATTTTTTTCTAAAAAAATTTAGCACCTCTTCTAATAACTCTAATCACTCATTGATGTTCTTTGTTGTTTCTTTGAGTGTGTAAGAGTGCTAAATGATAGAAAATCATTGAATTGCTTGCAGTGATAGACCATTGCTTGTGGTTGCGTTAAGGTCAAACACCTTGCTGCATTTTTTTCTTGGCGTTATCTAAAAGGAAGTTTGTGTGTGAAATTGCTCTGGTTTTTAATCATATTTTGCTATCATTTTGTGTGTGAAAAGCTGGAAATTGCTATTGATAGTGGTGATTTCTTTTTTGACCTAATTGATTGCCCTCTCATTGATAATCATTTGTGCTAGGTCAAAACATGGATAGACACATTGAACATCAAGATAGTGAGGTTCCTAATAATGGCCATAATGAAGTACCTCACAATAATAATCATGTGCATGATGATGTAGAAAATAGGAGCATAAGAGATATAATTTCTTCTAATGTTGATTATAATCCTTATAGCCTCTATAATTTTAATGTTTATTTTGAATTAAAAGGACATTTGATAAGTGCTTTATCTAAATTTTATGGTAATGAAGGTGAAGATCCACATAGGCATTTGGAGACTCTCCACGTGGTTTGCACATCCATGAAGCCTCCGGGTTCTGACTTGGATGAAGTCATGACTTTGCTTTCTTCTTTTCTATGGAGGGAAAAGCTAAATAGTGTCTTTATATGCTTCCTCGCCACTTTGCAACCTTGACTTGGAAGCAAATGAAGAAAGTCTTCTTGGAGAAATTCTTTCCAGCTACAAGAACAGCTAAGATGAGGAAAGAAATTTATAGCGTTCAACAAGCAATGAGTGAAAACTTGTATGAGATTGGACTCACTTGTTGGCTCTCCTTGCCAAATGCCCACACCATCAAATTTCTCAACTACATTTGGTGGAATATTTTTATGATGGGTTGCTTGATCATAACAAAGACACCATTGATGCTGCATCTGGTGGGTCTCTAATTGATTTGACCTCTCAAGAAGCTTGGGATCTCCTTGAAAAGATGGATGCCAATTAACCAACAATTTAGTACAAGAGAAAGAGCTCAAGCATTTGGAGTTGGAGCTTGGTCCAACGATGAGATTTTGAACAAGTTGGCCATTTTAAGTGATCAAATGGGTTGTATGCAAAAGACTGTTCAAACTCAACAAGTCCATAATGTTGGAGCTTCATATCCTCCTCGTATGTCTCAAGGCTTGGTGCCTACTTCTTGTAAAACTTGTTGTAGCACCATGCACACCACTTTGAGTTGTCCTTCTCAAGCTAGAGAATGTGATGTGGCTGCTATGAATTATCAAAGGCCACCCCAATATAATCAACATAATTTTAATGGAGGGTGGAGGGACAATTCCAATTCTAGATGGGGAGGCAATGACAATAGAGGCTATCAAGGGAAGGAGAGCTTCTATAGAGGTGCTAAAAATTCTCAAAGACAATTTGGGAATCCCTCTATGACTTCTTATCAAGATCCATCAACATTAAGAGAGGTATCTATTCAAGACACTAATACTAATGAGACCTTGATGAAGATGATGAGCAAGCTTTGTGACAAGATTGAACAAATGGAAGTGAAGCATGAAAATCTTCAAACCTTTGTTTCTCAATTGACTAATGCAAAGAGTGAGAATGATGCCAAGAAGGGAACCTTGCCTTCTAATGTTATAGTGAACCCTAAGAGTTTAAATGCTATCTAACTAAGGAGTGGCAAGCAAGTTGGACTTGATGATCCAAAAGAGGATAAAGAAGAAGTTGTTTATGATGAAAGCATACAAGAGCAAGCTTCCATATTCCACATCATTCCTTCATCCGAGAGCCAAAAGGAGAAAAGCATCTTGAAGAAAACTTCCTCTACATGTTCTACAAGCCAAAAGAATGAAGAAGCCGCATAAGGAAGCCAACATGAGCATTATGGAACCATTGTCCATAAAGGTAAAGAGGTAAATTTGAAAGACCTTCATTTCCCTCACGCTTATCTTCAAGGAATGAAGAAGGCTAAGCATGATAATGATTTGTATGGATTGTTTAGTAAGATTAAAGTCAATATACCTTTACTTGAACTTGTTAAACAACCCAAATATGCTAAGATCTTAAGGGACCTATGCAAATACAAGAAAAGATTCAAGCCTAATGAGATGGTCCAACTTCCTTCTAATGTGAGTGCATTGTTTAAGCCCCAATTATTGGTTAAGTGTCAAGATCTAGGTAGTTTCACTATACCTTGCACCATTGGGAATTTCACAATTCCTAAGGGATTACTTGACCTAGATGCTGTAATAAATATGATGCCCAAATCTATTTATGAGTCCATAGTAGTCATTATACTCAAACCCACTAGTGTTATTTTGCAATTAACGGATCAAACAATTAGATATCCACTTGGGGTACTTGAGGATGTGTTAGTTAAAGTTAATGATTTGCTGATTCCCTAAGATTTCTATGTTTTAGACATGTCTAAGGAGAGCATGAGTGAAGGTGCATTAATTTTGGGTAAGCCTTTCATGAGAACTGCTAACACTAAGATTAAAATGAAGGAAGGCTCTATAACTATGTCTGTTGGTGATCATTTTGTGTATTTTAATATGTATGAAACAATGAAACACCCACATGAAGACTATTCTTTGCTTGATGTGCATTTTATTGATGAATTGATTTATAATGATCATATTGAGCATGGGTTAGTTTCTAGTGGACATATGACTTATGTTGATGCACATGTGATTAATTATACCCCTTCTATCCCCTGTTCTTCTATTTCCCCCTCCTATGGCAGTGATGTCAAGTGTTCTAGTGCTAGTTCACTATACTACACTTGTTCCACACCATTTGATATTTTACCAAATGATGCTATGCTTGTTGAGTCTTCCACTAACCCAAATTCTCTTGAGAAAGGTGTTGATTGTGATAATAGTACAGGGTATAGTGGAGCTGCCAAGACTCATTCAAAACAGCCTTTGAACATTTTCAAAGCCTTGAGGTAAGTTTCCAAACCAGTCAAGGTGGTGTGCCAAATCCATACTAATCCACCACCTAGCAAAGAGAAGCCTTTGAGGCCAAATAATGGATTGGGAAGCTCTTCACTACTTCTACCCATGCCTTATCCATTGATCCAAGTAAACTCACTTATGAGGAGCTTCAAGCACAAAAGTCCACTTTTGAAGTTGGTGACTATGTCATGGCTTATGTGCCTTATTACTCTACTGCATATGAAGAATTCAAGGAGACATGGATTGATCCTTTAGAAGTGGTTGCCAAGTGTGATAAGAGGACTTATAAATTGAAGGATGGCTATGGAGGACACTTCTATACTTGAGCCAACCGTCTCCGTTTGTACCACACTAGCTACAAGCCTCCATGATAAGGTTGCTTCCTTTCTTTACCTTGTTCTACTATTTTGGACTGTTCATTGCATGATTTCATGATATTGAACAAAAGTGGGGGAGGGATACTCTAGTAGAAAAAGGTAGCTTGTGCCTTGTGTGTTGTTTTTGTCTTTTTCTTGTGTGTTAATCTACTCTTTCTCACATTGATTCTTCGCTACATTATTGAGCACCATTATCATATCATTAGTCTATACATGCATTAAGGACAATGCAAGGAGTAAGTGTGGGGGAGAAATGGATTGTGTGTTTTTTGTTTTGTTTTTAGGGACTCTAATATGCCATCATGTGTTGTGCTAGCTGCTGCTTTGACCATTTTGAGCCTAATTTTTCAATAATTTTGAGATGTTTAAGCATGATCAAAGAGCCTAGTTGGAAGGTATTCTGGGCCTAATTATTCATTTTGTTGTGTGATTTGTCTACTTCGGCTATTGCTCTCTATAACTTGTCCTATTTCTTACTTGAGGCTATATTTTGCAAAAGCATAGATAGAGATGACATTGTCATTCCTTTTTAGACCTTCTAACCCAAACACAAACCAAATATTTCAACCTTTGTTTACCCCTTTGAGCCCATCATTTCCATTTCTATTCTCATTATACAAATGCCATGCTTGCATTTCTCTTCATGTTCCTTTAGCACTATGATGAGAAAAATAGAAATATTACTCTTGTGAATAAGATTGTAAGTGTCATATTAATTGAAAAAAAAAAAGGCAAATAAGAAAATAAGAAAAGAAAAAAAAAAGAAAGATCAAAAGAAAGAAGATATAAGGCACTTGATATAAAAAAATAGGTATAGATGAGTTGAAATTGAGAAATTTTGGCAAAAGAAAGTTACACTATTATGATTAGTGCTATTGGTTCTATTAATCGTATTTGATGCATGCATGGTAGGCTATTTTATTTTTCCATCATTTGGCCTTTTCAACATTACAACCCTACAAGTCATTTAGATCTATTTTTTCCATTGGTGTAAGTACTGGAGAGCCTAGAAATATTACAAGTTTATGGTAGAGTGTGGTCAAAGTGGATACAAGTGAAAAATTCCCTTACATGAGAGTAGAGTGCAACACTTATCCTAGTAAGGGTTTTCAATTGAACTCATTTAGATTATGCTTTACATCTTTGCTAGTTCTTCTAACATGTGGCATGCTTGTGGAGTTTGGATAGATGGATACTTCATTGTTTATCAAATGTGATTGTTGAAGATTGATCATACTTGTTCATCTCTATTATTGGTTCTTGGCTTGAAATGATTTTTCCCGAGAGTGCAAAAGCTAAGTGTGGGGGAATTTGATAGAGCTAAATATTCATATATCTTTTAGTGATTAACCTTAGGCTTTTGTGGGATTTGATTAACTATTTTTGGGCATAATTAGGTATTAATGTGAGATTTGAGTGCAAAGGTGATTTGGGAATTAAAGTGTCTAAATTGATATATTTTAAGTAATATTTGTTATTTCTATTATTCTTTAATTATGAACCTATGATATTACCTTTGTGTATCTCATTTATGTAGATGCTGACATGGTACATTGGAGCTTAATAAAGGACAAATATGGAATTAAAGGAGAGCACATGCGTAGATTTTATTTCCCAATTTTTTGATTTTGATAGGCATAAGAAAGGAGTTAGGCATTGTTTGGTGGCTTGAATTAATGACCTATTCTTGGCCTTAAGATCCCTCACATTATTATCAGTTTCCAAACACGCCCTTGGACTAGAGACTGAGATCCAAAATTGCGATAGCTTTCTGGAGGGAAGGATATCACATTTTGAGCACTTTTTCTTCATCTCACTCGGATGTGGGTCTTCTTGAATTCACTCTCACTTTCTCCATTCCATTTTTCTCCACTCCTACCAACCACCGCCTCTCCTTCTCCTTCCACTTTCCACCGATTAACCCCCTCTTTTCTTTGTTTTCTCACATCCGCAACAAACATGACAGTCCAGGGGTTCATAGGAGTTGATTTTGGAATCATGAGCGGCTAGACTCTTTCGTCCGATGGTGATGGTGAAGCTAACCTGAGTCCTTAAGCAACTAGGAGAGTTCTTTGTATCTTAATTTTATATTCCACTCTATGTATATGTAGATTATGATTCTAGGTTGCTAGAGTTTATGATTTGTGTATATGGCTGAGGATTTAATCGGTTGATGTAATCTGGATGATGATACTTGTGCTAGATTTGTACTCATGGATTGTAATTGGACTATAGCACTCTTTTGTTATTCAATTGCTTTTGTCTATTCTCTTGAAATCAATTGTTTGCTAGGTTTCTAGGAATTAATTGGTAGTAGAGGTGATCTCTTATGAATTTAGCATGAACAAAGTACTTAAGATACTCTTAATTGATAATTGAGTCTAAGTTTAGATATAATTGAGACGTCAGGAGAAGGGTTTTTGCTAGTCCTTATGCTTAGTTATGAGAAGAACTTATAATTAAAATTAGACAAGGATGGTTAGTGACTCATTCACCTAGGACATTCATCTCTTGCATTTACACCCACCCACTCACTTTATACATTGAAAAATTCAAAACCAAGTAGTTCTTTGGGTTAATTAGATATATGAAACTCACATCCCATACTCTTTGGTTAATTTGTTATTTACACTAGATTACTTAGAAACTAATTATAGGCTCCACATAGAGATCGACCTAGGTTAGTTTCCATATAGTGCATTTAGCTTAGTTTTATTTGATAGCCCCATGGTATGGCTTTTCAATTACCTTTTCAATCCTTTAATCAGTTTAAAGACTGGCTTAAGTCTACTCTGGTTAGTTTGCATAGGGATGGCTTTATTTATGAGATGATAAAGTTAGTTAAATTATTCTCTACCATCTGGATGAAAAGGAATTTAATGGTTCATCACAAGCCTAAAGCTTGCGCTCCTTCAGATGTAATCAATGAGATTAATTTTACTGCAAGTTTGACTGTTCTGGCATACAGCAACCCAGATCCTCCTGTTTCTAGAACTCCGACACATAATTCAGATTATCAGCAGCTTAATGGCATCTCATCTTCAGGTTGGACTGTTCTTATGTGGAAAAAGCGGACTGATAATCAAATGACATGTCAATCTTGGATTTGCTTTCAAGGACAGGCAATTCAATCCTTCATATGGAAGAAAACAAGGACCCAGTCTTTTGTGTCACTGCATTGCTTCAGAGGAGCCTTATACTGGATCTTAAACTCAGCCATCTTTTCTGATTATGATGACAGGACTTTACGAGTTCAGTGCTATAAGAAGATGCTCCTCCCTCCCACATTTGATTATCAGAGATCTCGTAACATCCTGTACAGAGACATCAGTCTCCTTCTGCGTTATTTTCATTTTGATCATGTTTATAGAGTTTTAAGTGTAGGCCCTTAACTTATCTCCTCTCTACAATCATGCTCAGCTATGATTGTTGGTTGTTGATTGAAGACGTTGTATCTTTTTCTTTCTCATTTTTTATTGACATTTGCTTTTCTTCAAAAAAGAAAAAAAAAAACCAACACTATCTTCTAATTTTGTTATTTTACATATTACAAAAAAAAAAAAACAAAGAATGCCGACAAGGAAATTTTAAATATTGGTAAAACATATCAAACGTTTACATATTAAGTTTAATTTTTTAAAATAAAAACGATTGATACAAAAATATCATATGAGATGTTCAGGTTGGAGAATTGAAAAAATGCTTTATAAAATTAATAAAATAGATTCAAATCTTATTTAAAGTTATAGGAACCAATTCATATACACTATTGCCTAATGTTGAATATGCTTGAAAAAAGGAAATATATTTTTAAGTGATGTTTGGTATATGATAAAAATAAAAAAAGAATGAAATTAAATAAAATTAAATAAATGACTAAAATGAATCCATCAAACTAAATGACCAAAATAATGTTTTATTATTTCCTAGAGAATGAAGGTTTGGAGCGAGCTTCCATCACACCAAACAAATAAATCTGACCTTCAATTTAATTTCCTGAACCAAACGTATCCTCAGAATTGAACTAACATGCAAAAGGAAAAATAAAAAAATGAAGAAGAAAACTAGAAAATGACAGCAACTGAACGTTACGTTATTTTTTAATTTTAATTTTTGGGATTTTATATTCTATAGGCTAATAAAGTGGTTAATTAGGGCAGGTAAGGAAGGAAGTGAATAGTGATATATATGTAGTTTTCATGGTTCACCAAACCCAACCAAAGGCAACAAATTAAAAAGTGTGGGGTTCATGAAAATCACTTGTGGCAATGCTAATATCACTAATTAAGAATATCCGCGACGGCTGTTTTAATTAATTTGGTGAGATGTCACCAAACAATCTCATTCAACACTGATTTGATTATTTCTACTTATAAAATCCATTAATTCCCATTTTCTTTAATTACTCGGTTTATCACCAGCTTTATTTATTATTATATTATTGAGCAAATGTTTAGTCCAATGATTAAGTCACTCATCATGTCTTTTAGAATCCACTTCATGTTTTAGAATGAGTGTGATCAAATAATCTAATTAATTTAGGTGTATTTTCCTCATTAGTAATCCGGTTATTTCACTCATTTCACCATAAGAAAAAAAATCTCATTAATTAATGCTACAATGATAAATGAATATTCGTTGAAATATATGTGAGGGTGATTTACAAAGTAAGCACTACTAAATTGGGTTTTTGAATAGATTTTAATGTTTGTATTATTGTCATGTAGTAGGTAAGAATTAACACTCATGTAAGTATGTAACCATCACCTTATAACTAAGAACGAATCCGGATTCTCTCATTGGCGCTTTCCATCCTTTGCCTCTCCCATACTCAAAATGACACCGTGTTGGGTGTAAATGGGGAGGATGAGCCTTTTTTTTTTAAAATAACATTGAAGCCCCTTAAGTATTATTTTTAATAGTACCCAATGTTCTAAAATATTTTTTATCTATTATGTAGTATAAAATAATTTTTCTGGAGCACCCAGTATCTGGCAAGCTGCACCCTAAAGTATTTTTTCAGTAGCATTCCATATTTTAAACTAAATTTTAGCACATCCAACACTTAGTATCCCAAATTTATGGTGCTCAATGTTACTAAAAAAACATTTTAGAGGCTTCTCGTTGCAACTATAAAAATAATTTAGGGTGCTAAATGCGATAAAAATAAATTTAAGATACAGAGTATCAGTGAAAAACTAGTCCAAGTTGCAACTTAATTATTAGATACTGGGTGCTCTTAAAAAATTATTTTATGTTACATAATGGACAAAAAAAATATTTTAGAACATTGGGTAATACTAAAAAACAATACTTGAGGGGTTTCAATGTTATTTTAAAAAAAAATGGAACATCCTTCCCATTTACACCCAAAGCAGTGTCGTTTTGAGTATGGGAGAGGAAAAGGATGGGAAGCACCTGGAAGAGAATCCAGATTCAACTAAGAACATGCATGCTCGAATTTTGCCTTTAATATGAGAATGTTGTCAATAAGTAATAATATTTAAATATTTTCATAAACAAAAAATATAGCCATATTTTTGTTTTATTAATTGTGAGTGTTCATTTTAGAGGTACAATTTGATTTCCTCGAAAGAAAACAGTTTCGATGGAGGAATATATATAATACTAATTTGTAATTAATTTTGGTCCATTCCATTATTAAAAAATAAAAATAAATCAATAAGTTGTTGGTTGAAGTAACAAATATAACCATATTTTTGTTTTATTAATTGTGAGTGTTCATTTTAGAGGTACAATTTGATTTCCTCGAAAGAAAATAGTTTCGATGGAGGAATATATATAATACTAATTTGTAATTAATTTTGGTCCATTCCATTATTAAAAAATAAAAATAAATCAATAAGTTGTTGGTTGAAGTAACAAATAGCCTCACCAGTAAAGGAGAAATACTTATATGCTCCATGAGCGCTTCTAAAATATGTAAGTATTTCTCCCAATGAAAAGAAAAACACAAATTCAAATCTCAAGAAGTAAATTCGTTGGAAGAGGCAAAATTTTGTGCGTTCCAAATTTCAAAAGAGATATCTCCTTGACTAAATAAAAAATTAAGAATTAAAATATTTAATTGTTTTGGGAGAGGCAAATTTTACTTGGTAGTGCTCAACTCTCAATTAGACAATTATTATGGGAGCATTTATGAATCCAAATGCATTATTGCCCAATTTCGTTGAAAAACTCAACGAACATCAAAACATAATATTAAATGTAAAATTTTAATAATATTCTTGACTAAGATATGTGTGTGCAAATTTTAATATAAAATCTAGAATTGAAATGGTGGAAAACAACAAAACAATGAACATATCTAAGAATTATATCGTACATGATACGGTAAAATGGGTAACAAGTTTTCGGAGGATACCACACCCCAAAAGTTAGTAGGGGAACTCAGGCCATATAAGGTTCTTCTTCTGAAGAAACCTGTAACGAGTATATGTTATTGGGAAAACTACACCTCAAAACTAGTTGTTGAAATTAGAGAATCTAAAATCTTATAAGGTCCCATATTTAAAGTAACACTGCAAATATGAGACTCATGTCAGGTGTATATATTAAATGTCTTGTTGCTACATAGAAGTTAGGTGTGATGCCACTCCTAATGTGCAAACTTGCTTGAATGAGACTTAACCCTGCTGATTCTACAATCAATATAATAAGCACTTCCAACGAAGTAAATAATAATTCGATTTTTTTATGTTTGCTTAAATTACTACCATACATATTATATTCTATTTTATTATTTGGTAATTTATTTTGGAATAAAAATATAGAATTAGTATTTTCATTTGATTCTTCTAAATCTTTTCAATTTTGTATATATACTATATCAATAATGATGGCAATGAGCGAGCAACGCACCTACTCCTAGTCCTAGAGCAGCGAAGATAACGTGGAGCCCATTGTGTTATCATCCTCATACATATCTCAAGTCAAAAGTTATTAAACTTTTTTAAAAGCAAAAATATCTATGCTTGGTAGGAGCAATACTGTCAAAAGGATTCAATCAATTATTGAACCGGTTGCGACATTAGTTCATAATTCAGTGGTCGAATCACCTTTTAATTAAGGTAATTAAATTCGGATCAACCACTAAACCGGTAGGGGTACTGGGTCAAGGGTCAGTGAGTCAGACCGGAGTTAAACTGGAGCTAAACCGAGGTCAAACCGGTAAAGAAGTGAATTTAAATGATAATATTTTTTGAAATAGTTTTCAAAATTTTATAATTTTGTAGGATCAAATGATAATATTTTTGAGTAATTTTTTTAGTATTAGAAAGTAGACATTTCAAGCTTTCCATAGAGTCCTAATTTATAATTTTTGAAAGTATGTAGAATTATATATGAATTTTTAAATCAGCAAAATTTTGATAAATATTAAACCGATTGGACAGGATTAGCTAGATAGCCGGTTCAAGATTCCCATGGTCAAACTGGTTTTAATCACATTGGTTTTAACCATGGTAATAAGTAAGTAGTTAATCAATTTTAAATAATATATATTCAAAATAAAGTTAAAAGAAAACCAATATATGGTAAAAGAAGAGGCAATATTGATCAACCTTCCTTAGTTTTCATTAAAATATTCCTTAGTTTTGCACCATTATCATCCAAAAAGAGATTGTGAGAGTCACACTGATTTTTTTAAATGAACGTACGCAACGTTAATCATGTTTTCCTCCCTCACACACAGAATAAAGACCCCGTAATTCGCAGCGAAAATCATTATTCTAGATTGTTGCACATACATGCATGGTCTTTTTTATAACCTTTTAGGCCATCTGGTATCCGATGTTTATTTGGACTGCATTATTAGGTATCTGAGTGGCCGTCTAATTCAAATCGAGTCTTTATGATCAAAATGCCTCTCCCTAGAGATGTTTTCGAACAAAATGGGATTTGAACTCAGTTCGCTAACTTTATAGCTTAGTTGATCAACTACTAGACCAAGCATCCTTAGGTACATATATGGTTAACTAGTACTTCATCCAGTCCTTAATATAAGATATATATTTTGGGATCCTAAATATAAAATATAGTTTTATACTTGTCAATCTTTTCCTATTTTACCCTTATTGGCGTTCTCTTAACAATAATCAATGAGGAGAGGGAATAGAGGAATTAAAGAATATCACTAGGATGTTTTAGAAAATAAATGCATATATTAACTAACTTTCTTAATATAATCAAATTAGATAAATATTTCTTACATTAAGAATAGAAAAAAGTAAGTATTCTGGTTAGTTAGCATTAGAATGTTACGAGGACACTCATCAACGTAGACTCAACCGCGCAGTTATGGGATATGGCCTCAGTGACGCTAGAATTTGAAGTTGGCGTAGTGATCATAACTCCAATGAAATATATATTTCTTTCAAAAGAAACAAAGTTAACACTCTATCTTACAACAATTTGTTACTCTCTCTTGTCTTAAGATTTTGTTCTCAACATGGCCAAAAATTACGAAAAGAAAACTTGGTTTTGATTTGGTAAAATGAATAAGTTACATATTTTTTTAATACTTGCATTGGAATTATATTGTAAACATTCTTAGTCAAACACTGAATCTCTTCTTCATATATATCTAAAAATAGAGTGATTTCTACTGATACGCTTACATTGTGCTTCAGTTATAGCTACTTTCCTGATACAAGTATTCTTTTTTTTTTTTTAAGGAGAATGTCAAATGATAATAGTAGTGTCATGCAAGGGGACCTCCGATTTGAAAAATATAATCAGAAAGCGCTGAAATAACCAGGCCAAGAAGATTTCGCGTTTTGCGGAACAATATATGGGCCACGTGGGCCGGCCCAGTCCAATTCAAGATTTCTGGCCTTTTCAGGCATTGCCCATTTCCCTATTATAAGAAAACATATGAAAGAAACCAACAAGGTTGGGGTTGTTGTAGTAGAAGGGGGCTAATCCATTATAATCCATCATCTCACATTTATCACCCGATAATGTCTCAGACAGGATTGTCCCTAATAAAAGGACAACTATGCTTGGCCAAGAAAAGAAAAGATATGAAAGAAAAGTTTTATAATTAACTAACTATCAATTCAAATAATATAATCTTCACTTCAGTTTGAGTCAATATGAATGAGAAAGGTCTAATTTACTTATAGTATTTATTCACCATATGAGTAATTGCTATTATGTTTTTGAACCTTGTATTGCCATCTTGGGGGCGGGTTGGAGCTTGGAGTGGGCAAGCTTGTACTTATTAGGAGGATATTCATCATCATGTTTTAAATAAAGCACAACAATTATCATTATTTTTTATTTTATATATCAACTCTCAAGATATTCTTATTACCTTGCTGGATGACCACAGAGAGTGGGATGCCATGCAACTTTGGAAAACACTTTCAATTCAAACCACTTGCAGGGAAGTGAACATCATAAAAATGTGTTGTAAAAATTTTGGGTACCAAATACTATAAGTTAACTAAATTAATACTTCATGTAAGACCACAGCTTTGGCTTAATTTATTCAAAAACATATGATATATATTTATACACACACACATACATCCTTGTAGCATGGATCTGTCAAATTTTCTAATCCAACCACCGCTAAATGGCCAAAGATATTGTAACATCCCAATATTCTATTGGCAATATATAAAATTAAAACGGAAACATTATCCTACAAACCATGGGACTTATATAAATGACGACAATTGATAAGGTTCTTGATTTTCATTAGTACATGTTATTATGAGCCCGTAAGCGTTATTTTCCTTGATTAATTATATATAATCACTAGAGGCAAAGATCATGAGATGAAAGCCTAGGCTTAACAACAGCTTCAAGTGATTGTTTTCTGAAACAAGTAAGCGTGAGAATTTCCTCCATGTTGAGGTCCTCCTTCTTCATATTATCCGGCAAGCGCCATGAAAAGCCATGCACCAAATTGGCCAAACTGACCTGAACAACCTTAAGACCAAGAGGATAAGCAGGAAAAATCCTTCTTCCAGCCCCAAATGGCAATAACTCAAAGTGGCTTCCTTTCACATCAATGCCCTTACCTATGAACCTCTCTGGCTTAAACTCTTTAGTGTTTTCCCATATTGCAGGATCTCTTCCCATAGCCCATACATTGACGATCACTTGGGCCCCTTTTGGGATATGTCCTACCCTAAAACTTTTGAGTCGGCATCTATGGCCAACGTCGTCGGAGGCAACACGGCGGCTGGAGGGTGCAATCTCATTGTTTCTTTGGTAATGGCTTCAATGTAAGGCAAGTTGGCTATGTCCTTCTCTTCAACCCACCTGTCTCTTCCTATCACTCTGTCTAACTCTTCTGTGGCTTTCCTTATGATTTTTGGGTTTTTCAAAAGCTCTAACATTCCCCATTCTACAGTTACTTTGGAGGTACCTGTTGCAGCTACCACAAGGTCCTGAGAAGTACACAAAGCATGGTGTTACTAGCTAACTTATTGTGAGTGCGTATGTACTAGAAAAACTTGATGAGAGAAACTAGGAAAAGGAACAAAAAAAGGTTGGTCTAGTTGGTAGGAAGCTGGCTTAAGATCATAGGGTTGTTGGTTTAAATCTCACCCATGTGATGATCATATTGATGGGCGATTTATATGTACTTATGTAAACACTATTTGAACTAGGAGGCATGCCTTGGTCCTAATGAGATTCAGGACCTAACTCACCTAAATTTTTTGTTATAAAAAAATAAAAACTAAAAAAAGGAGGAAAATAAAGTAGACAGAAACAAAGTACTTGTTTGTTTCCTTTTTTTTTTTCTCAAAACAGGTTTATAAAATTGATTTTAAGAACAAGTTTTGAAAACAAAAAAAATAAAAAAATTTGTTTGGATAGTTGTTTTAAAACATATGTTTTTCAAATGACGTAGCGGCGGTAGTTGCCAGCGGTGATGTGACTATAGTCATCATTAGTAGCATGGTATCGATAGTAGATACTCAAAAAATAAAAACTAGACAAACAAAAACAAGAAAATAACTATTTTTTTTTTAAAATAACTCATTGAAAACAGTTTTCCAAATAAGCTTTTTAGTTTTTAGGTTTTTTAAAAAGAACAGTTTTGACAGTCACATACCAGAGTTAAGGCTTTGATTATGTGCCTTTGAAGTTTAACCTCAATAGTGGGATCTTCAGCAAGCTTTAAAAGTACACCACCATGTCTTTGTCCACAAAATCCTCAACCCCTTTTCTTCTCTCTTCATGTTCTTTCAACACATGTTCCAGAAGCCTATCAAACTTGGCACTAATATCCTTCATTCTCTTTTGTATAACCCTGCAAGTCCATGAAATTGAGCCAAGGAATCAGATCCCCAATATTCCCAAACGTATTGAGCAAGAAAAACTCATCCACGCCATTCTTCTAAACTCTTCCCAGCTGAACATAAACCCACTTTGATCCTTCTCCACGTACTTCTTTCCCAAAACCATGCGACTTATATTATTTAGGGTCAAAGCATAAAGGTAATCTTTCAGTAGCACCGGTTTTCCTGAAGAAATGAAAAGTTCTTTTAACATACTTTTCATCTCTTCCTTTCTTATATACTCACTGGATTCCATGCTTTCCTGAGAGAATAGTCGTGTGATGTATATCTTGCGGGCTTGGCGCCAGTGTGGGCCGTAGGGCGCCCAAAGCAAATCGGAGTGATTGTAGGTTGTGTACTTTCCGGCGTTGGTTTTTGGTCACGATGAGAAGGTTTTGCCGTGGGTTTTGAGGAAGGCTTTAGCGATGTCGGCGGAGGAGACAACGACGATGTGTTTTAAGCCCAACTTTAGATGCATAATGGGTCCATATTTTTGGGAGAGTTGATGTAAGGAGTGGTGAGGAATAGGGCCTATGAGGTTGAGGTTTCCGATGATAGGCCATCGTTTTGGTCCCGGTGGCAGGTTATATCGGCGGCAGTGTAAATAATGGAAGAGGAGGCGGAGGAAGAGGAAGGGGATCAAGATAGCAAGTGCCAAGTTGATTGCCATTAGTGGGTGAGGTTTTTGTATGAGAAGCTAAGTTTGTATTGCTGAGAATGAGAGAGAGGCATTATATATAGACAAAAAGACGTGAAGGACCAGTGAACTCTACAGTGAGTGCCTTTGCACTTCATATTATTCGGATAAGTTTATATTAACCTCACAAAAAATTTCAGCCAAAAGGTGTTATATTCCACATCAGTTGGAGAGAGGAATGAAAAATGCTTTATAAGAGTCTAGATACCTCATATTCTCAACATATTTTAAAACTATGAGAGTAATAAGCCCCAAGGTTAATAATATCGAGAACGAGACATTTAAGTACCACTCTCTCAAAGAGAGATGCATCATCTAGAGCTTCTCGCCATCCACTGTTTGCTCCTCAAAGGATTTGTTCCCTTCCACCATTCTTCTTAATCTCCCCTTTATTCTCCATTCCCTTTCGTCAATAGAGGTTGTCATGACATTCTAGGAGATGGAGAAGTTCCATAGCTTTGTTGTCAATGGAGGCTGATACATCTTGTGTGATCGGAATTTATAAAGAGTTTACATCAATATTATGCTGATCTTATTGAATCACGCTATTCATAACACCATTGAAAGACCTATGGTATGAACTTCTTATAATGAAAACTAGTAGCAGCACACAATATCTGAGTACTATCACACCATTCAAGGAATTGGTCTTTGCAAAGTCATGCATCTGGATCTGATTAGGAGACCATGATCATCCCTTGTAGTAAATCTGAACCATCCAGATTCAATATAGATATACTTAGCTCTCGTAGCTAAGCCAATTGCTAAACAAGACAAGTAGAGAAGACTAAACGAAATGGTCCACGAAGACCAAAAAAATTGGGCAATAATGATGCATTTGGATTCTATTGGCTTCCACAATAAGTCTAATTGAGACATAAGCACTACCAAGTACCAATTAATGAATCATTTTGAAAACGTTGCTTTGATTAAATATTGATCACACAACAATAAAATATCTACAGACAAGGCAGTCTAGTACCTGCTACGTTACACAGACTTAAGTGATCACTTAGTTTTGAAGACAAATTAAATTAAATATATTATAATTTCACCTCATAATTAATATTCAAGGAAAAAAAGAAATATGTTTTGTCATATTATCTATAAAACGCAGAATGTAGAGACAATGCATGTGACACTACAATTCAAAACATAGTATTCTTTGTTTTTGTTTTTTTATTCTTTAAAAACAACATAAAATTTATGGTTAGCTTTTACACTATGCAGAGAAAATTATGGGGAAAATATTAGGAGGAAGATTTCCCAAAAATAGTAATATTTTTCTTTCTATTTTTGAAATTTTTTCTTCCTAATATGCCTTCCTAACTATCTATTTTCTCCTCACTTTTCTCTCTATTCAAATGTAGACTTAAAGAATTATGTTGTTCATTGTACTAGGTATTGGATTTGGGGAACCCAAAGTTTTATAAGATCCCTTTTATTTTAAGAAAAAAACTCTCTTAAAGCATCATTTTAAAGCGTATAAGCTGTAAGTTGTTGGAAAAACCACGCCTCAAAAATTAACTGTTTGCTCATACTTTATAAGTCTCCTCATTCAAAAATATTCTCCTAACATGAGACTCATGACAGGTAGCTAATATATATACATATAGGTTAGGCGTGATGCAACTCCTAAAGTGCAAACTTGCTTGATTTAGACTTAAACCTAACTTGCTTATTCCACGATCAACTTCACAAGCACTTTCAGTGAATTAAATAATAATTTTTTGTGCTTAAATTAAACATTTCTACAACACATATTAATATTTTTATTTGATTCTTCTTCTATATCTTTTTAATTTTGTATATATATTCTCAATGATGACTTAATACACCTAACTGCGGGAGTAGCAAATAGCCTAAATGACTGGCTATACGTGGAGCCCATTGTGCTTTCATGCTGATAAGTTATATATTAATCTCACAAAAAAAATTTCAACCAAGAGATTTATAAAGACGACAATTCAATTTTAAAGTGCTAAGGGAAAATTGTGATTTCATTTCTCCAGCTAACCCTCGAAAAGAACTTTGGCTCCATTAAATGTTTAACTGACAGCTTGGGCCTTCTACCAAATAACTCTTTTGTTGGGTCCTTATTTCGAATTTTCCCAACAAGAAATTAGATGAAGATGCTCAAATCACGTCACACACGAATAATATAATTGTTTATCACTTGTATAAAAATGAAGGGTTATGTTAATATTAGTCCTTCAAATTTTAAATAAGAGATTTTATTTCTTTAGATTTCATTTTATTTAAAACAGTGATCCTTGTAAACCTACAACACAATAAAAACTTGGACCTTTTTGTTTTTAAAAAAATCAAAACTAATGATTTGAAATTTGAGAGATTAAAATTAAAATGTGGATAAAATCAAGAACAAAAGATGCTATTAATCTAAAAATAAATTTAAGCCCACATAGTAGAGATCACTGGGGAAAAAAAACAGAGTAGAGATGAAAGATCTGTGCCGTTCAGAATAGTCAAAATGACTTCGCAAGTACAACTCCCGTGTTTAGCTTTTATTGATGACAGCAAACACTCAACTGACTGAGTTTTTCCTTGGAGTATACACCTAGTATCCAAGCTCAGCTACTTGTCACAAGGAATTTTATGGGCTTAGACTAGTCCGGACTTGGGTATCGCATATAACGGGTACAAGTCCTTAAGAGAATCATACCCCTAAAACTAGCTTATGGAATTAGGGAGCTCAAGGCTTTATGAGGCCCCTCTTTCAAGAAAACTCACCCGATGTAGGACTCGTTATAATGCACCCCCCTCAAGAGCCCGATGTCCCGGCTACTACACCCTACGGCGATTCACTCAACCACTTGCTGGTGAGGCCCTCCGGTCAAAACCCTCAGTAGGTAGCTCTCTTCGGTTGGTCATCTCTCAATGCAAGCACCATTATAACAAGCAAAAATCCTTGGGAGAATTACACCCCCAAAAGCTAATTGTTCGAGTTAGGGAACCCAATGCCTTATAAGATCCCTCTTTCAAGAAAACCTACCTGATGTGAGACTCGTTACACTCCAGTCCGTAAATTCTCATAAAGGAGCGACCTTCTAAAGCTAGCAATTCCATTCACAACTTAGGATTCAAACCCTGGACATTGTTTAAGTGATCTAGCACCTCATCCCATTGGACTTTGGTACAACTGACTTAGTTTTTTTTTCTAAGTACAAGTATATTTTTATTGAAGGCAATCCTGTTCGAGATTCTGACAGTTCCTTAAATAAGATTGATTCTAATAAAAGGATTCCTATATCCGATAGGGAAAAAAAACCAAGTTTAAAATTGGTAAAATATTCCCATATAAGGTTATTAATTTTTCCAACTTGGTGGCTTTACTTTTGAAGGACAAGACGAAAAGAAATTTAAAATATTTTAAAGAAAAGGATTAACTAATTCTACTTTTATGTAAAAGAATAAAGGTAGGAAAGCATAAATATATATCTTCCAAATCCACGTCGCTTCATATGACTGAGCAATATGCGAAGGTTGTTTTATAAAAGCCATGATCTTCAATGATCTTAAACTTTATGTTAAGCTTAGATGATTCACATGGCCTTATTTTCTTAATTTTGGTCCTTCCCATTTAGAAATAAAAATAATATTGTTGACAAGGATATAATAAATACAAATTTTAATTAAATGTAAGATTGAAACGGGGGAAAACATCAGAACAATGAACACCTGGATAATCCCCTTGTGTTCAGACAAGTAGAGAAGACTGAACGAAATGGTCCATGAAGGAGGGAAAAATTGGGCAATATTAATGCTTTTGGATTTTATTGGCTCCACACGATAAGTGTCTACTTGAGAGTTCAGCACTACCAACTACGTACCAAGTACCAAATTGATGAATCCTTTTCAAAATGTTTCTTCGGATTAATATTGATCACACAACAAAAATGAAATATCTACAGACTAGGTAGTCTAGTTCCTGATACATTACACAAACTTAACTGATCACTTAGCTTTGAAGCTAAATTAAATTAAATTGCGTTGTGCTCGTACATATTAACATGTAACCTCAAAATTATATTTAAAAAAAAAAAGAGATTTGTTTTGACATATTACATAGGGAATTAAGTGGCATGTGTACATATTGATCAAATTTACTAGTCAAAGTTAACTTTTCTAACGGGAGTCGATGTTGCACTATTTTTTAAACTTTTGGGGTGAAATTACCCTTTTGAAAACTCTCAAGTGCCCATAGCTCCTCATTAGAAACTTCTAAAGCACTTTTTCCCTTTAACCCTATTATTCATAGAACGCAGAATGTAGAGACAAAATATAAAGTAACCCTTCAAACATGGGACTCATGACAGGTAGCTAATACTCCTTCCCGTCCTAAATATAAAATAGAGTTTGGATTGTTTAGAGATATTAAGAAAGCAAATTAAATTACTTTAAAATATTTATATTTGTCATTTTTTCTCCAAACTATTTTACTTAACTTATAAACTGATATATAATCTGAAAATACACAACATATGAAATGATTAAGTAATTTATTTAGGTTTCTTAATCTCTCTAAAAAAAAGTCAACTTTGTTTTATATTTAAGACATGAGGGAATATTAATATATATATATATATATATATATATTAAATGTCTAGTCTATATATATAAGTTAGGCGTGATGCGATCCCTAATGTGAAAACTTGCTTGATTTAGATTTAACCTTGCTTATTCCACTAGCAATATAACAAGCACTTCCAGTGAATTAAATAATAATTCCATTTTCTTTTGTGTGCTTAAACTAACTATTTCTACAGTACATATTAGTATTTTTATTTGATTCTTCTTCTAAATCTTTTGAATTTTGTATATATACTCTCAATGATGATGGCAGGGAGCGAGCAATATTAATGCACCTACTACTGGAGTAGCAAATAGCCAAAATGACTGGCTATACGTTTATAGTTCAATGGTTGAATCATGTTCTGACCATGGTGATAAATTAAAAATGAATCTCAAATAATATATATTTAAAATAAAGTTCAAAGAAAACTAAATAAGTATAGATTAAAAGAAGAGGCAATATTGATAAATCTTCATTAGTTTTCGTTAAGATCTTCCTTAGTTCTGCAGCATTATTATTCAACAAGAGATACGTGCGTTGTTGGAATTTGTGAGTTAAAATAAGTCAACTCGTTTTGTCAATGAAGGTAACGTAATCGTGTTTTCCTCCCAAAAGAGACCTCGTAATAAATCACTTCCCAAATCATTATAGATTATTGCATAATACATGCATAGTGAAATGAATATGTTACGTATTTTTTTATACCAGTTGCGTCTTTTGTTGAACAATATTTGGGTCACGTGGACGGCCCCAGTCCATTGCAACTGATGGGTACGGAAACCATAACTTGGCCCACACTTGGGGAGTGGATCACTATTTTTATTTTTGACGAAGGGCGTGTACTTTATTATTCAATAAATAATTTATAGAAAATTACACTCAAGTTTTAAAGAAAAAGAAAAATAAAAAATGATTCCTTAAAATTATAAAATAAAAAAATGGTCTCATGAAATTATCAATGCCCCACTCAATCACTCATAGAGTTGTCAATTGGACTATGTTTCATTTTACAATTTCAAGAGATTATTTTTTTGTCTTCCTTCTTTTTTAAGATTTAAGTGTAATTTGTCCAATAATTTATGCGTAATAGTACTTCATGCTTGTCTGGGAAGCTAAGAAAAATGCATTTTTAAGCATTTTTCCGTAAACTGATATACGACTCATCTCATATTTTTATACTAATAGAGTGACCCATTCGTCCCTCATGGACTTCATATCCCTATTTTTCCTTTTACTGGATATCATATCATATGATCATACATGCTTTGATATATATATATATATATATATAGCTTTAATTAAATGTCATAAATCCTATACTAAAAAAACAAGGTTTTCGTGGCAGTCATTTTTATTGCAGTGCTATATATCCCAATTTTAATTATCTCTCTCCCCGCCATAATCAAGTCTTAGGCCCAAGATTCTCAATTGATATTCAATTTAATCCATTTCGTTAATTAATTAATTATTTTCATAAATTGTTCCAGATTCATTTTTCTAAAAAAAAAAAATCCAACATAAAATAGTATAAGGGCAAATTGGGGTTGATCGATCTTTGATCAGGAAATTCTCATTATTACTTACCCAACCCTACTAATTACTCCTTCCGGTCTTAATTATGAGATAAAATTGATTTTTTTAGAGAAATTAAGGAAGCTAATTAAATTACTTTAGAGTATTTATATTGATATTTTTTTATTCATACTAATTAGTTTAACTAATAAATTAATATATAATCTAATGATATATAGCATATAATATGATTAATTAATTTATTTAGCTTCCTTAATTTCTAAAAAAAAAAGTCAATTTTGTCTTATAATTAAAACCGGAGGCAGTATCTTGTATAACAAACTACTGGATCACTAATTCACAGGGAAATGTATGCTTTTACAATAATACACAAGAAATACTAGTAACAATAAATCAAAACTAAATGACATTGCTCCAATCACACAGATACAGACCACCACCACACTTAAATATTTTCCTTTTGTAATACTAAAACACACCCCAAACACAGTGGGTATGTATATAAAATTAAAATGGAAACATTGTCCAGTGATTATATATGACGCTGCTAGTTGACGAGGATCTTTTGTCATTAGTATATTATTACGAGTCCTTAAGCGTTATTTTCCTCGCTTATTATATGTAATCACTAGAGGTAAAGATCACGAGATGAAAGCCTAGGCTTAATAACAGCTTCAAGTGGCTGTTTTCTGATACTAGTAAGCCTAAGAGTTTCCTCCATGTTCAAGTCCCCCTCCTTCATATGATCCGGCAAGCTCCATGAAAAGCCATGCACCAAATTGGCCAAACATGCCTGAACAACCTTAAGAGCAAGAGGATAACCAGGACATATCCTTCTTCCGGCCCCAAATGGCAATAACTCAAAGTGCTGTCCTTTCACATCAATGTCCTTACAAATGAACCTCTCTGGCTTAAACTCATTAGGGTTTTCCCATATTGTAGGGTCTCTGCCTATTGCCCACACATTGACGATCACTTGGGCCCCTTCTGGGATGTCAAACCCTAAAACTTTGGTGTCTCCATTTGTGGCTACCTTTGGAGGAAACACGGTTGCCGGAGGGTGCAATCTCATTGATTCTTTGGTAATGGCTTCAATATAAGGCAAGTTGGCCATGTCCTTTTCTTCCACCCACTTCTCTCTTCCGATCACTCTGTCTAACTCTTCTGTGGCCTTCCTTAAGGTTTCTGGGTTTTTCAACAACTCTGACATGGCCCATTCTATAATTACATTGGAGGTATCCATTGCAGCTATCACAAGGTCCTGAGAAGTACATAAAAAGCATGTTACTAGCTAACTTGTTGTGAGTACGTACTTGAAAAACTTGATGAGAGAAACTAGAAAAAGAATCAAAGTAAAGTAGAAAGAAGCAAAATTGAATATATAAGTACACAGGTATACCTGAGTTATTGCTTTGACACTGTGCCTCTGAAGCTTGACCTTAAGAGTGGGGTCTTCAGCAAGATTTAAAAGTACATCCACCATGTCTGTGGACACATAATTCTCAACCCCTTTTCTTCTCTCTTCATGTTCTTTCAACACATGTTCCAGAAACCTATCAAATTTGGCACTAAAATCCTTCGTTCTCTTTATATAACCCTGCAAGTCCAAGAAATTGAGCCAAGGGATGAGATCCCCAACATTTGTAACCCCAGTGTTTATCAATGCAAAATCATCCACTAGTCTTCTGAACTCTTCCCAGCTCACAAAGCCACCATGACCCTTCTCCACGTACTTCTTCCCCAACACCATGCGACTTATAATATTTAGGTTTAAAGCATAAAGGTAATCTTTCAGTAATATGGTTGTGCCCGAAGAAATGAACAGTTCGTTCAACACATTTTTCATCTCTTCCTTTCTGATATATTCGCTGGACTCTATACTTTTCTGAGAGAATAGTTGTGTGAAGCATATCTTGCGAGCTTGGCGCCAGTGTGGGCCGTAGGGGGCCCAGAGGATGTCGGAGTAATTGTAGGCTGCATACTTTCCGGCGGTGGTTTTTGGCCTCGATAAGAAGGTGTGGCCGTGGGTTTTGAGGAAGGCTTTAGTGGCGTCGGCGGAGGATACGACGACGAAGTCTTTGAGGCCTAACTTGAGGTGCATGATGGGTCCATATTTGAGGGAGAGTTGATGTAAGGAGTGGTGAGGAATAGGGCCTATGAGGTTGAGGTTTCCGATGATAGGCCATGGTTTTGGTCCCGGTGGCAGGTTATATCGGCGGCAGTGTAAATAATGGAAGAGGAGGCGGAGGAAGAGGAAGGGGATCAAGATAGCAAGTGCCAAGTTGATTGCCATTAGTGGGTGAGGTAAGAGGAGGCGGAGGAATTGAAGAGTGAGGGGATCAAGATAGCAAGTGCCAAGTTGATTGCCAATTTGTATGAGAAGCTAAGTTTGTATGGCTGAGAATGAGGGAGAGGCATTATATATAGGCAAAAAGACGTGAAAGTGAACTCTATAGTGAGTGCCATACATATTATTCATGGTTGAGGGGAAATTGTCATTTCAACCCCCCCCCCCCCCCCAAAAAAAGAAAAAAACAAAAGAACTATGGTTCCATCAAATGCTTAATTCAATGGAACCATAGTCAAATCACGCCGCACTCTAACAATATGTATAATTGATTATCACTGTACAGATGACGGCAATATAGAGAGAGCAAAGAGAGATGAAATGTCTGGACTAATGACTGTACAGATGACGGCAAAACTCAAGTGACTTTTAAAACCCATATAAATTTCTCTTATATATTTGCTATATATCAGAACTGTTTTTTTATTCTTAAACTTTATTTTGACCAAAATGCTCTTCTTTAACATATGAACTATTTAAAGGTTTATTTTGCCAAAAAAAAAATAATCCAACCAAAAATAATTTTAATTATATTTTTTCAAGCTTTTTAATATATTATAAAATTTATTAATTTTGATTTTTATCACGTTTATTGAAACCTGTTTATTTTAATTTCTTACATAGCTACAGTTTACATATTCCCAGAGGCCATCCTCTTCCAGTCTTCCTGTAGCTGATTCTGCCATCTGTCTACCCTGTTAGTCTCCAGATTATTAGGATAAAATAGTAAGATAAATTAATTTAAGATTTTTAACCATATTTCTCTAATTTTTTTTTTAAGATCCGACCCCAAAATAATTTTCCTTTTGCTCACTTTCTTTCCCCTCCCCCCATACCAAACAAGCCCTAAATGAGAAACCTCTCTGCCTCCTCTTCACCCCATGACGCTGAGTAGAACGGCACTACGCCACTTTGTATGAATACACCTTCTCTTCAACACAACACCCATTGATCATATCCAAATGCTAATGACTATAACATATTGAGGAATGAACAAAGAATTTTGTTACAGGAAGCGATGCCCCTCTGACACCAAATGTTAATACTCCATCCGGTCCTAATTATAACACAAAGTTAACTTTTTTGGAGAAATTCAAATCACATGACAGGGACCGCTTCAATCAAATAATTTAAATTTATTAATTAATTATAAGTAAGAAGGGACAGGGCACACCCGAATATACAGTGTTTATATATAAAAATGAAACCTGATAAAGGTTACATGCACAGTAAGCGACGATCATTTAAAATGAAAGCCACGTTTAAAACTTGTAATTAATTTAAATTTATTAATTAATTTTTGCAACTTGGAGGCTGATTGAGAGCAGGTTTTGGTTGACTTTTTTTTTTTTTTTTTGTCTTTCTGCATTAGATTTCCTGATCTTGCGGTTGTTGTTTCTGGTATCTTGTTCAGTGTCTGGCAGCTGAGACTCTTTTTTTTTTCTTTTTCATATTTAATTAACGAAATTCAGCTGTTACTGATGGCCCCAGAAAAAAAATTGGCAAAGATAATCATATTGAGGGGATCACCACAGGGCAATATATGACTATATGAGTATAAAAGTTTAAACTCATCATTCATTATTTTTTTTTTTTGGACCGAAATCATTCATTAATTTGTCGTTATGGTTTTTACAATGCATACCAAAAACATGAAATTAAATGACAACACTAATCGCCCAGACGACCCGGCCCCACTCAAACAATATTTCTATTTAGTTATTAGTAGTAGGGCTTGCCACCCGTGCTGCCTAATCAAATATTTGCTTCGATCTATAATATAGGACATTTAGAAGGGAGGGATTGTTCAGGATATAAATCACCTTCATTTTTATCAATGTTCTTTTTCCTGTTTTGCCCATAAAATTAATACTCATTTTCTAACTTTGCCTACTCATTATATCCCTTTTCTCTGAAAATAACATTCCTAATGCAATCAAACACATTTGTTAAGAAGGTTAAAAGTGAGAAAAATTTATATTTTAGAATATATTAAATGAATTTAACTGTTATTTCTTATTTTCCTTGATATAGTTGAAGACTTGAAGTGCCCTATATTATGAACGGAATGAGTACTATTTATATATTCATACACACAAGAGAAACCTTATTCCATGCACATTATATTTGAAGACCTGACAAGGAGAAGAATTGAAATGTGGAAAATACCCAGCCAACCTTGATTGGCTGTGTCACACTATTATTTATAATAATATCCTAAGTCCAAATATTACAAAATAGTGGGCTTGAGCCTCAGGCCCAACAGTTCATAATTCAATACAACCGAATACTTAAAATACTATGATGCCATGACTCATACAATATTAATACTCTAACACCCCCCTTAAAGTTGGAGGACCATACAAGTTGATGGTGCCCAACTTGCAAAGAAACCTTTTACAATTATCTTGACCAAGTGGCTTAGTCAACAAATCTGCCAATTGATTTCAAGAATTAACATGCTGCAACATAATGCGTCCTTCCAATAATTTCTCAAGAACAAAATGGCAATCTACTTTGATATGTTTTGTTCTCTCATGAAATACAGGATTACTTGCAATGTGAATAGCAGCCTTGCTATCACAAAAAATCCGGGCTGGCTGTAACCTTTAACATTTAAGTCAGCTAACATATATGATGTCCAAACAATTTTAGAAACAGCTACCCTTAGTGCTCGATATTCCGCCTTTGCGGATGAAGCAGAAACGGTTGGCTGCTTCTTTGATTTCCAACAGATTAGGGAACCTTCGAACTTAATAGCATAATCACTCATAGACCTCCGAGTATCTGGACATGTGGCCCAATCTGAGTCTACAAAGCACTCCAGGTGAAAGCATCATGTGGAACTTAACAGTATTCCCAAACTGGGATTCCTTTTCAGATAACGCACCACACGAACTGCAGCATCCATGTGAGCCTTTCGTGGTGCATTCAAGAATTGACTCAATGTCTGCACAACAAAAGCAATATCAAGACGAGTAACTACAAGATAAGACAATCTACCTACCAATCTTCTGTATACTGTAGGATCAGAAAGAAGAGGGTTTGTTTGCTTCCATTGATTCCTCTTTTGATGTTGTTTCCTCTTTGTTTGAAACCGACTATCTCTCCTTACTTCTGAAGATAACCTGATATTTTGCTCCATGGGGACAGACAAAGGCTTTGTTGCACTCAATCCCAAGTCAGAAATGAGATCTAACGTGTATTTCCTTTGGCACAAAACTATTCCTTTTTTGGATATGCTAACCTCTAAACCAAGAAAATAACGTAAACAACCCAAATCTTTGATTTTAAAACTATTATGCAAGTGTGCCTTTAATGCATTGATCCTTTGCATATTATTGCCTACTATCACCAAATCATCAACGTAAGCTAATACCAAAGTAGTGTCATTATCGGTTTGATTTATGAAAAGTGTAATACCCCGAAATTTGGGATTTGAGGCTTGGAAATAAGCCTAAATTAAGTGGACTACTAAGCCCAATTTAGCAGGAGCCCAAATTTATCCCCTAATGATTCTAATATCTTTGGGTATTAAGAAAGTAAAATGGTGAATTTTGGAGAATATAATTATGTTTTCAATGAAATCGTCTATGAGGTAGTGAGCTTGTCATGTGATTTTAAGTGATCAAATGATGATAAAAAATTATGAAATTTTACAGGATGAAAGTAAACATCTTAAGCTTTAATTTGATGGGTCATATGACTCAATTAGAGCTATGTGCAAAAAAAATATGAATTTTTGAAGTTAGTAGAAAACTGTGAAATTTCTGGAATAATATGCAAATATTGAAATTCTGGGAATTTTGTGATTCCATCTAGCAAAATTCTATATTTATTCTTGACACTGGACTCAATAAGGGTTCTATAGGCTTTGGAATCACTTCATTTCAATTTTTCTAGAATTAGTTATGCTTTTTCAAAGTTTAGGCAGAAATCTGCCAGAATTTTGTAAAATCCGAATTTTGGAAAAATGGTGTAATAATATAAAATGATACCTTCCTCCTCATAACCTGACGTGAAGTTCAGTTTTAGAGAGAGAGAAGAGTTGAGATTTTTAGAGAGAGAAGGAGAAGAAAAAGCTTGTAAAGGTACGTGATTTCTTTGGTAAATCGGTTCCTAATTTTTATAACTCCGTTCCTAAGCTTCCTTTGCATATGATTTAAGGTTTGGAGGCTCAAATTTGGATGTTTGGCACCTAGGGTTTTTAGCCACCTTGAGAAAAAGCTAGTGGGAGCTTGAGGTAACTTCCAAACCTTCGTATATTGACTATTATTGCTGCTGTGGGCAATTTAATCGGTGAAATTTCGCCGGATTGCCATTGGTTTTAATTTTTGGAAATGGGTTGGCCTAGAGGTTATGCTGCCCAAATTGGTACTAAATGGTAGTTGTAACCTAATGGAATAGTCATTAAAGTGGTTAGGAGTAGAAAGGAACGTGTTTACGGAGCCGAACCCGAAAAACCCCAATTTTCCCTAGAATTCCTATAAGTTTCAGCCAGCTCTAGAAATGGGCCTTAGAGTTGGATTTTTAATTATTTAATGATTCCATTGAGTTCAGGATGGAAAATTAGGTGGGGTTACATTTGGGCACTTTTTCGGAAAAGGCCGAAAAAGAATAATTACGAAAATGCCCCTAAAACACTGAAATAAGGGCTACCAAGGGCAATTTCATCTTTTGGCAGTGAATTTGGTAATGCTGAGTCTGGAAATGGATTCCTTGGGTGAAAATATGTCAGGATAGCCCGGATTAGAATTTCGAGAAAAGTACAGCCGGGCCGGGTACGATGCGGCTGGGTCCCTGGGGTTATTTTAGTAATTGGTCAAGATAGACTCATATAACCTCCAGAAACACTATGGAAGTATCTAAATAGTACATTTGACATTGTAGGATAGAATATGGAGCCCCGAGCTGTTGGCACTCAAATTGAGGAGAAAGATTGGAGGTAGGGGACTTACCTTAAATGTATTTGATATCTTTGCTTGTGTAATGATGTATGTGGTTACTTTACTTGATTGTGTAGAGCATATTTGAATAAATGAAACTCTGTTTCTGTTTTCGCTGTGGCCATAGTTTTGTTGTATGAAACATTGAGCATGCAGAAATATCATTATGGAGCATACATCTAGATAAAGCTAACATGTCATACACATAGCATTAATCATGCATGCATTATGGTATCTGTTTCTTATTGGGATTCTCTCGAATCTCACCCTCCCCTACCAACAATTTAGGCAGGAGACGACAGAAGATATATAAACAACAATGTAGAGTACCGTACGGGGGGACTACAGTAGTGGAACGAAGATAGGAAGAAGTCTCCGTTTCACTGGGATGAGTTTAGACACCCTAGTAGCCTTGTGCGGCTACCTTAATCCTAAGTATCAGGTACGAACCCCTATGGGGAATTTATGTAATCATGCACATATTATCCAGTAATAGTTATGCTATTCCTGTGTTGCCCACCGAACCGCATATCATTTTTCACGAACGCTCTAATAAAGGTAAAATTAAGATAAGGGCGTGGCAAAAAGTGAATAATCATATTTACTTTGTCTAAATCCCCTTGTATTAATGCTTTTGTGAGCTTTGCATTCCATTGTCGGGAAGCTTGCTTTAGTCCATACAATGATTTTCGCAATTTACAAACCTTATTGTTACCAAAAGCATCAAATCCTTGTGGGACTTTCATATATACTTCCTCGTTTAGGTCTCCTTGCAAAAATGCATTATTGACATCCATTTGAAATAGGTGTCAATTATGCATTGCTGCAAGTGACAAAATACTCTTACGGTAACCATCTTTTTAACGGGGGAAAAAGTCTTAAAGTAGTCTATACCTTCCTGTTGACTATAACCTTTAGCCACTAGTCTCGCTTTATACCTTTCTACCTCACCATTTGATGTGTATTTCACTTTATATACCCACTTACAACCAATTGGTCTCTTTTCTTTAGGAAGATCTACTATATCCCAGGTGTTTTTTTGTTCTAGAGCCGTCATTTCTTCCTTCATGGCTGACATCCAATTAGGGTCTTGCGAAGCTTGATGAAAGCTATGAGGCTCAACAATTGCATCAATAGATAACAAATAATGTTTATAATGAGGAGATATATTGTTATAACTGATATAATTATGTATTGGATACTTACAACTCTCCTTTACCTTACATTGATCATTTGTATCAGCTACACATATATAATCATTCAACCATGTTGGTGATTTCTTATCTCGTATGGGTCTATCATACCTTGGGATGTGCTCTTCCACATCAATCGATGTCTCATTTCCTAAGTCATTGGCCTCTAGTTGTGCTGTTTCAGGATGTGAAGTAGGTGGTGAACAGTGATCTGAAGGACTGCTATTAGTTCCCGGCTGTGATATGGTTGTAGAATCTGCTATGGGACTAGTAGAAGTGTTATCAAAATGAAATGGTTGTGATCTTCCAAGGATAACCCCCCTTTGATTAGTAGGGATGGAATCTTTGAAAGGGAACCTGGTTTCAAGAAAATTGACATGTCTACTAACAAAAACAGATTTAGAATATAAATTGTACAACAAATACCCCTTTTGATTAGCCGGATAGCCCAGAAATACACATGGATCAGATCTGGGGAGAAATTTATCAGTAGTAGTTTGATTAACATCAAAAGCAAGGCAACCAAAAACCTTAAGAGGACTCAAGTTAGGAGGTTGTTGGTAAATAAGCTCATGTGGGGTCTTATAGTTAAGGATCGTGGAGGGGGTTCTATTTATTAAAAAAGCAGCGGTGTGAATACTCTCACCCCCAAAATTTGATAAGCATGGCAGACTGAAATACAAGGCTTCTTGCAACATTTAAAAGGCGTCGGTGTTTTCGTTCTACTATGTCATTTTTTTGACGTGTATAAGGGTAAGTGGTTTCATGCAATATTCCTTTATCATGCAAGTGAGAAGTGAGTTCTTGATTAACAAACTCAAGACCATTATTACTTCAAATTCTTTTAATTGTAGTAGAAAATTGAGTACTCACATATGCAATAAAATTCTTGGGATGTTGAACACATTAGTTTTATTTGCCATCAAGAATACCCAAGTACAACGAGAAAAGTTATCAACAACAGTAAGGAAATATCGATGACCTCTATAAGTGGGTTCCTTGTAAGGGCCTCATGTATCAACATGAACCAATTCAAAACAACTATGAGTAACAGATTTACTTGACGGAAAATACAATCAAGTTTGTTTAGCATGGGAACAAACATCACAATTATGATTAGAAGAAATAGACACTTCATCAACATCTAAGCGACGAAGAACATCAAAAGAGCGATGACCTAGTCTATTATGCCATAATTCACACTTTAGCTGATTAGTATCTTGCATATTCATAATAGCTTCAAACTTCAAGTCATTTGTGACCAAGTAAAGTCTACTACAGAGTTTACCAATCACCTGTACTTTCCTAGTAGAAATCACCTGCATAGTGCATACATCAGGGTAAAACGAGACAACATATTGCATACTTTTTGTTAGCATGGATATGGAAATCAAATTGAAACAACACTCACGACAATGATACACATCATGCAAGATAACCCCGTTAAACAATGTAACAGTGCCAATGTGAGTAATCTTAATTCTATCCCCATTTGGCATTTTGATGTTCCTAACTGAACCAGTATATGGGCTAATAGTAGTGAACATATTGGAATTACCAAATATATGACATGTTGCACCGGAATCAAGTATCCAACAAGAATGAGATAAATCAGTAGGAATGGCATTAATAATACCTGACACATACTCATCTATCTATTCTATTGCTCCAATAGCTATTTCCTCATCTTCCTTCTTCAAAAGTTGAAGGATTTTGTCATACTGTTGTTAGGCAAGGGCTGGTGCTGGCTGATGAGTGGAATTGTTGTTATGAGAAAGTTGAGCCTTATCAATTTGAATCTAGTTGGCATTGCCGTATGGTTCTTTAGGGTTCTTACACTACAAAAAAAGGGTATTTTGTAGAGGTGCAATTGTAGCGGTTATATTAAACCGCTACAAATTATAGTATTTGTAGCGGTTTTCACCTAAACTGCTACAAATTTGTAGCGGCAAGGTTTTTTTGTAGCGGTTTCGTACAAAAAACCGCTACAAATTTGGCGTGAAATTCCCGCCAAAACTTATAGCGGTGATTTTGTAGAGGTTAATACACAGAAACTGCTACAATATTCCCGCCAGTTGGCGCGCCAACAGTGTAGTAGTTATTTGTAACGGTTCCAGCAACAGAACCGCTACAAAATACCAAAGGTCAAAAGTTTGTAGCGGTTATGCCCCTCTAACCGCTACAGAATTTTAAGAGTCTCGACATTTGTAGCGGTTTTGGGCAATAACCGCTACAGAATTTCAAATGTTGTTATATTTTGTAGCGGTTATTGTAAAACCGCTACAAATTTAATTATTTGTAGCAGTTACAGTAGCGTTTATTTGAATAACCGCTACTAATATCTGGCCTATTTAAGCCACCACCTCCTTCATTTCTCCTTTTGCTCATTTTGTTTCCTGAGGTTTCTCTGAGTGATTTCTTCGAGATTTAAGCCTTTCGGACGTCTCTATAGGAGTTTTTCCTCAGTATTTCTCAGTATTTGCACTTGAGGTACGTATATAACACGTATTTTACTTATATTTGTATTTTTATTATATTTTTACATAATAATGTGACTAATTTTTTTTTTTAATTTTTACAGTTAATATGGCTTCAAGACAGGATAAGGGGAAGGCCCTTGAGGTCCCCAGACCGATTTTACGGGGTGGCAGCAGCCGGGCAGGGGGCAGAGGGAGGGGGCAGCGTGGAGGCAGGGCTACCGCGGCATCTCAGCCCATCCCCCCACAGGAGTCGACCCTACCATAGGCACCGCAGACGATCCCACAGGCGACGACCGCACCAGAGGTGCCTGAGGTTGGGGGGCCAGATATTAGCGTTGAGTACTTCCTTAACGAGGAGGAGTTCGAGATCCCGATTGGGTTCAGGGAGATGGAGCAGTTCCTCGATGAGGAGGACGCTCGGGAGCAGAACAACCCACGAAGGTCATCTTCGCGGTCCACTGGGTTTGAGGTGCAGGTTGAAGGTAAATTAATTTTTTAATTTAGTAAATTGTTTATTTAAATTAGAAATGTTAACTTTGAATTACAATTTATCTAACGTGCGGTAAACTGTTCAGACGAGCAGGGGAACGTTTCGATGAGGAGGCTAGACGTGGCTGGTGTGAACAGCTTGGATCGGAGCCTCCGTGTTATAGTGCCGTGGAATGAGGGCAATGACCAGCCGATCCACAATGGGGGTCACCTGCTCAACCGCTTCCTGAACGACCTGGGCGCGAATTGGATGCGGTTCCCCTTTCACTTCACGACGTGGAGGCACGTTCCGAGGGGGCCAAAGGACCAGGCTTAGGAGGTGGTGGTTCAGGTAATTAAAATTATTTAATTAATATTTTTTGTAATTATTTCTATTTAATTAATTTTTTTTAAATTATGGTTTTTATAATTATTGATATTTAAATAATTTGTTTTCAGCTGCAGTTTGCCATTTGGGCAAACCGGAAGAGGTACGCCCTCGTGAAGATGGGTAACGCCTGGAGGAACCTTCTCTTCCACAGGGTGGATAAGGATGGGACGATGCCTCTGGAGCAGCTGATCGAGAGCGTCCTGGACGGCGTGCCGCCAAACGACTGGGCGCGTTTCATCCAGTTCAGGAGGAGCCCTGAGGCGCAAGTATTGTATTTATTAGATTTTTGATATATAATTTTGTAATTGTTAAATATTAAATTATAATTTCAATTTAATTTGTATTTAATTTTAAATTATAATACATTTAATTTTTTTTCCAGGAGCTTTCTCAGAGGAACACCGAGATCCGGGCGCAGTAAACGATCCACCACACAGCAGGATCGAAGACCTTTGCTGTGACCTACAGTGAGCTGGTAACTTTTCAAAATATCACTTACTTTTTTCTGATTATTTCATAATACTAATTATTTTTTTGTAATTGTTTCAGGAGACGAAGGCACAGCAGGAGAACCATCAGACGGACTATGGGGAGCTGTACGCCATCACACATAAACACCGTGACGGGACTGCGACCTCTCAGCAGGCAGAGGTGGCCATTGTAAGTAATTTTATTATTATATTTTTTATAAAACCAACTTAATAATGAAAAATGCTAATTAGTAATTGTTTCATAAAATGGCAGGAGCGGATGCAGCAGTCGCAGGCTGAGCTGCGACAGACCCAGCCTGAGGAGTCATAGGGGTCAGTGGACCCGATGGCTCCTTTGAAGGCGGGTCTGGCTCAGCCTGAGCACCCTGGACCCATGCGGGGGATGGGGATAGGCGCCAGACCCAGCATGGTCTACAATAGGAGCGCCGCTTCTGAGGCTGGCAGCTCTAAAGGGGTCAGACGTCGGAGGGACGAGTCTATTGACCAGCTGCGGTCAGATTTAGAGCAGCAGATGCAAGTGCAGCAACAGCAGCTCCTGCAGCTGCACGCTGATATGATGTACGCTCAGCAGACGCAGTGGCGTGAGATCGCGAACAACATGCTCGAGGGAGCATGGAGTCGCCTGTTCCCGAACGAGCAACATCCAGCGGTTCCCCCTGTCCCTCGCTACGTCGTCCCGAGTACTACTCCTCCTGCTCTCGCTCCTCCTCCTGCTGATGACGATGGTGCGGTCCACTCTGCGCAGCGGCCCGATCCAGCGGCACCTGAGGGAGCCCCACCTGAGGGAGCACCAGATGATCAGGCCCCAACTACTTAGTTTAGGACATTTTTTTTGTTTAAACATTTGTAAATATATATATATATGAGTTTTTATTTCAGAACTTTCTTATTGTGTTTAATATAATTATATTTATATTATTAGATCGCGTTGTTTAATTTATGAATTATTTATATCTAAATTTTAAAAAAAATAAAGCACATATATTTGTAGCGGTTTTAACTTAAAACCACTACAAATATATAGATTTGTAGCGGTTCTATAGTGTATAACCGCTACAAATGTATATATATAATTGAAGCGGTTTCTCTTACAACCATATATATGTTAGTAGCGGTTATACACTAATAACCGCTACAAATATATATATATAGTTGTAGCAGTTTCTCTTATGAAACCGCTACAACTATATATATGTTAGTAGCGGTGCTAAAATAATAACCGCTACAAATACTCATCATTTGAATTTTGAAATTTGCCGCCTTTATGCACATTTGTAGCGGTTATGTTATGTATAACCGCTACAAATTAAAAATTATTTTTAAATTTGCTGTCCAACGGCTTTAATATTAGTAGCGATTTTATATATATAACCGCTACCAATACGCAACAAGTAAATTTTGAATTTCCCACCAATGTGTAACGGCTTGAATATTAGTAGCGGTTTTATATATATAACCGCTACTAATACTCAACAAGTAAATTTTGAATTTCCCACCAATGTGTAACGGCTTGAATATTAGTAGCGGTTTTATATATATAACCACTACTAATACTCAACAAGTAAATTTTGAATTTCCCACCAATGTGTAACGGCTTGAATATTAGTAGTGGTTTTATATATATAACCGCTACTAATATTTTATAACTGTAGCAGTTAGTGTAGCGGTTTAAGAACTGCTACAAAATTATAAACGTTGGAATTTCAGAATATAAGATTCTAGGCATTCGTTATTATCTTCTCACTCATTTTCTTCTCTATACTTTCTTCTCTCTCACTTGTAGCTATGGATAAATCATGGATAAGGTTGCCGCGCAATTCTCCTGAATATTTGTACGGATTAAACAGTTTCTTAGATTTCGCATTCACTCACGCCAGCTGTAACGGCAAGCTCGTCTGTCTGTGTCAGAAATGAAAGTTCAAGAAGTGGCATGCACGAAATGTTGTGAAGGAACATTTGCTTGTGAAGCCTTTCCCTGAGGACTATACGTTCTGGGCAATTCATGGTGAGAAGGCCGGCATTAGATATGACGATGCTCTTCCTTGAAGTTCTCAAGTAGGCGTTCAAGTAGATGAAGATGATCCTGTGAATGATGCTGTGCGTGATGCGTTTGGATTTCAAGGCGACAACTTCAATGAAGAAGTGCACGGCTATGAGCCGACTTTTATGGGGAATGAAGCAGCTTGGAATTTTTTCAGCTTGATGGATGAAGCAGATCATCCTTTATATCAAGGTTGTCGCAAATATTCTAAATTATCTTTCTTGATCAAATTGTATCATATCAAGTGCTTGTATGGGATCACAGATAAGGGAATGTCGATGTTGCTCGACTTATTACAAGATGCATTCCCCGACGTCGAGATTCCCACAACGTTCTATGAGGCCAAGAAGATTATCAACAGGTTGGGGTTGAATTATCAAAAGATTGATGCGTGCCCAAATGATTGTATGCTGTATTGGGGAGACGATTCCAGCAGGGAGACGTGTAAGAGATGTCACACATCGAGGTACAAGATAATTCGGAAGGAGAAAAGGCAGAAGAAGAAACCTGCAAAGATTCTCAGGTACTTCCCTTTGAAACCTCGCTACAAAGATTATTTATGTCGTCTAAAACTGCTGAGCACATGAGGTGGCATGCCGTTGATAAAAATGAAGATGGTAAATTAAGACATCTGCGGGATGCAGCTGCTTGGAAAACGTTTGACAATGACTTTCCAGATTTTGCGACTGACCCCAGAAATGTTCGGCTTGCGTTGGCGACCGACAGTTTCAATCCTTTCGGGAATCTTAGCACAAGTTACAGTATTTGGCCGGTAGTCTTAGTTCCCTACAACTTACCCCCTGGATGTGTATGAAACAAAGCTCTTTTATTATGTATATGATCATTCCAGGCAAAAAGGCACCGGGCAATGACATCGATGTGTATCTCCAACCGCTTTTTGCTGAATTGCTTGACCTGTGGAATGTCGGCTTGGAGACGTACGACGCTTACAGCAAGACTTTGTTCAAAATGCGTGCAGCCTTGATGTGGACGATTAGTGACTTTCCTGGCCTTAGCACATTATCTGGTTGGAATGTGCATACTGGGTCGGCGTGTCCAGCTTGCAATTTTGACTCTGACGCATTGTGCCTTCCCCACAGCCAAAAGTGGTGCTTTATGGGGCATCGGAGGTTCCTCGATGGAATGCATAAGTTCAGATTGCAACGGAATCGCTTCAATGGGAAACCAGAGAAAAGAGGACCACCTCAGACTTTGTCTGGTACAGATATCTTATAACAGCTTGAGCATATTGACTTCGAGTTTGGAAAAAGCGACGATTCAGCACAAACTCGCCAAAAGACGCGCAAGATTTCGGCGCCTCAGCAGTGGAAGAAGATAAGTATTTTCTTCACGCTTCCATATTGGAGATCTAATTTACTTCGCCACAATCTTGATGTAATGCACATTGAAAAGAATGTTTGCGACAATGTGCTGTATACGCTGCTTAACGAACCCGGCAAGACAAAAGATCACCTTCAAGCGAGGAAAGATTTACGCGACATGGGAGTTCGTGAAGATGCTTGGCCAGATGAGCATGACAGATTTACACCGGCAAAGTTTACCCTCACAAAACCGAACAAGGAAGTGTTCCTCGCGACGTTGAAGAAATTAAAAGTTCCTGATAGGTATTCAAGCAACCTTTCTCGATGTGTCGACTTGTAGGCTCGAAAGGTTGCTGGCCTGAAGAGTCACGACTCACATGTTCTTATGCAGCAATTACTCCCTCTGGCTATAAAGAATACACTTCCTCCTGATGTTTCCATCGTTTTGGTAGAACTTTGTTCTTTCTTTCGGAAGTTGTGTTCTAAGGTTTTGATCATTGAGGAGCTCGATCAGCTACAGTCGAAAATCATTCTTACGCTTTGTCATTTGGAGATGATCTTTCCTCCGTCCTTTTTTACTGTGATGGTTCACCTCACAGTCTACCTCGTTCATGAAACAAAGCTCGCTGGACCAGTACAATATCATTGGATGTATCCGATTGAGAGGTACTCATTTTAAATATGTGCTTTCATTTATTGTCCATATTTAATGTTTGCTAGTCGTCCTTTTCATCATTTTATATCAATTTTCTCTTCTGTACTTCGTAGGTTCCTTGGGAAATTAAAATCTTACGTGAGGAATAAGGCGTTGCATGAAGGTTCTATAGCTGAAGGCTATATAGGGGATGAGATGCTATATTTTTGCTCAAGGTACTTTGATGATCTTGAGACGGCTTTCAACTGCTCGCCTCGTGTTGACGATTGTCCTGAACCTGCACCGACATCAGGAGAATTCAAACTAACGGCAACTGAGAAGTTCCAAGCACATAGACATGTCTTGATTAATTGCACTTAAGTTGAACCTTTCATACGGTAAGAATTGTACACTCACATGTTATTCGATCTATATCTTTCGTAACATTTCTCACTTTCATTTCACTAACGCCTTTCCATTATTAATTGCAGGGAATTCAGAAGTCATGTTAAGCGTCAACTCAGGATCCGTACATAGACATCCTCGGAAGTTGATAGGAGGGTCCACAGAGAATTCCCGAGCTGGTTTGCGCGCAGAATACTAAATGACCACAACCCACACTTACCAGATTTTAGAGCTCTCACAATCGGCCCTCTTGATCATGCAAAACGGTTTACAGCATACAATGTCAATGGTTTTAAGTTTTGCATGGTTTCACGGGATCAAGGATTGCAAACACAGAATTCGGGTGTTTATGGCACATTTGGGATAAGGAGTTATGCGAGCAGCAGTGACGCCAACATGCAGTTCAGAGGCGTCCCTTACTATGGCAAGCTTCTTGATGTGGTGGAGCTTAATTATCAAGGCCGTTTCACCGTGACGCTGTTCAAGTGTTTGTTGGCAAATACCACTACTTCTCGGGGACTGACAACTGACGACCTAGGGATCACATCAGTCAATTTCTCACGACCGATTCATACTGGTATTTCTCAAGATGATGAGCCGTATATTCTAGCTTCAGAGGCACATCAGGTTTATTATGTCGAGGACGAGAGGCATAGGGATTGGCACATGGTCGTTCATTTAAAGCCAAGAGACCTTTACGACATGGGTGAAGGCGATAACATCGTCTACGAGAGTGAGCCATTTCAACCAGCTGATTTTGAAAACTACTTCCCTGAAGGCGATGACAATTTACCTCTACTGCAGTGAGTTTTTTTAAGTCCACGTCATTTGAATTAAATTTTTTAAATTTAATAATACATCAATAACAATAATTTTTCTACAAAATTTCTGTAGGGATGGCGACGATGAGTGATCAAATTCAAATTATGCTTTTGTCTTTACAAAAATGCAAAAAAAATTTTAAAATAAAATGTAAAAAAAAATTTAAAAAAAATTAAAATAATATTTGTAGCGGTTATTGAACCGCTACAAATAAAAAATTAACCGCTACAAAATGGATACATTAACCGCTACAAATAGCACTATGAATATTAAACCGCTACAAAAATATAAATAACCGCTACTAATTAATAACCGCTACATTAACCGCTACAAATAGTACGTGGATCCCTATAAATACCCTTACCACAACTCATTTTAAACACTCCCCAATTTCTTTTCACCTTACCTTTCTTTCATTTTCTCTCATTTACAACTTCTTTCGTATGAGTAGAGGAGCTGAATTATACGATCAAATATGGTAACAAGATTTTTAATTTTTTTTAGAATACTTCTTTCCTTTCTATAAAATTTATTCTAACCATTTTTTTTTCTAGATATATCATAACTGTATCTCATTTTCATCTATTTTTCATACACAATTACATTATATTAGATAACATAATAATTCCTTATTATCTACCTATCCTTAATAATATTATTAATATAAATTTTATACTAATCCAATTCAATTACATTTTTCCTTTTTATTTATTAATAACTTAAACTATTGAATAATAAACTAATTGAAATAGATAAAATAATAACAAAATAAACTATTTAATTTAATATTGAAAAAACAGAAAAAAATAATTGTATATTTTTAAAAAAAATTTAAATATTTGTAGCGGTTATTAAACCGCTACTAAATAATGCGCCTTTTTACAACTCAATTTAAATTTTTTGGCGCCAATTTTGAATATCATGAAATTAGTAGCGGTTTTAAAAACCGCTACTAATTTCATGAGATTCAAAATTAGTAGCGGTTTGTTAACCGCTACAAAATAAAAAAATGCCATTTTTTTTCGCCAACAAATTTTCAATTTTTTATATTTGTAGCGGTTTGTTAACCGCTACAAAATAAAAAATTCTTTTTTTTTAGCTCTCAATATTTCAATTTTTTATATTTGTAGCGGTTATATAACCGCTACAAATATCTCTGAAAAAAATTTCGTCCATGTGGGTGTTGTAGCGGTTAAGTTGAACCGCTACAAATGATATAGCGGTTATTTTGATTGAGTAGCGGTTTTATATAACCGCTACAAAACTGCTTGCAACGTACAATTTAGTAGCGGTTTGAGTAACCGCTACTAACCTTGTTTGTAGCGGTTAGAACCGCTACTAATACCCATTTTTAACCGCTAATAAATCACGTTTTTTTTGTAGTGTTAAAAGTGGTAGGAAAACCATATAATTGGTAGTAAGACTCACATTTATGCCCTCTTTGATTACAATAGGTGTATGTGTCTTGGGATCGACCTCGACCTCGACCTCTACCACGTCTACCACCCCCCTTGCTGCCATAGTGACTCATTCAAGGGGGCTAGTTCCACTGGATAAGGGCATAGCATGTCGGTCTTCATCTTGTACAATCATAGAGTAAGCTTGATTTACACTGGGAAGCGGAGACATTAATAGAATTTGTGATCGGGATTGGTGATAGATGTCATTTAGACCCATTAAGAACTGGAATAGCTTCTGCTGCTGAGTGATCCTGAGGTATTCTTGAGACGTGGAACAATTGCAAGATGGGAGTGGAACTAACAGAGAGTATTCATCCCATAACTCTTTGAGTTTGGTAAAATAAGCTGAAATAGTCAAAGTACCTTGAGTCATGGCAGAAATATTCCGATGAAGGGAATATATTTTTGTTCCATCGGTCTTGTGATAACGTTCCTCTAAATCTTTCCAAACCAGAAATGATGTATCAGCAAAAACAATACCTGAGGCGATATCCTTGTGAACTGAGTAAATCAACCAGGACAATACGACAGCATCACATCTATCCCAATAAACTTGAAGTTCTGGTGCTTTATCTCAACCGAAAGTGCCATCAATAAAACCAAGTTTGTTCTTACCTCTAAGTGTAATTCGCATTGCTCAGGACCAGACCATATAATTTTCTACCCCTGTAAGGACTTGGGAGGTAAGGGTTAAAGCTTGAGTGTCTGAGGGATGCAGATAAAGGGGATGATGGACATCTATTTCAATCTTATTCGACGCCATAATCTTCAAGAAAGAAAGAACCAGACAATGCTTGATCGAATTGCAGAGACGCAGAAGTGGTGAGTGAAAAATACCTCTAAAGGTAAAACGAAATGCAGAATCAGTCCTCGGAAATCTGAATCGTAGAGTTCGGCGCTGATTTAAGAAAATCCGAGAATCAGTCCTCTTAAATATGAATCACACAGTCAGCATTGAATCAATAAATAGAGATGATGCTGAAAGCGTGAGACCCGTGGAGGATGTGGCAAAAAATCCTCAAATCCAAACCTGTGGAAGCCTTCGTCAGCACCGATGATGTCAAAGAGAACAAAATTAAGACTGCACCGATGGTCTAAAAGTAGGAGTTTCAGGCTAAGAATCTTCAAGAACTTACCAGATTTGTGGATCCAAGCGAAATCAAGATGGCTTCTCTTCCAATCGCCATCTGATGAGCATATCGGTGGAGAAAAAATGCAAGAGAAGGAAATATGATAGAGATATAGGTCTTCCTTCTTTACAGAGAATAAAATCGTGCAGAATTAGAATTTTGTCCTTTACTTTGATGATTATGATCAAGATCGAATGGCAACTGTTCCACACCAGGCAACGACGTCATGGCCAAACCAGAAGGGCAGAGAGCGAAAAAATTGCATCAATCTACAAAATTTGGGCTTGGGTTCTTCATCAACCTGTCTTTGGTACCATGAAAACCTAACAAGGAGAAGAATTGAAATGTGGAAAACACCTAGCCAACCTTGATTGGCTGTGTCACACTATTATTTATAATAATATCCTAAGTCCAAATATTACAAAATAGTTGGCTTGAGCCTCAGACCCAACAGTTCATACTTCAATACAACCGAATACTTAAAATACTATGACACTATGACTCATACAATATTAATTCTCTAACAATATTAATTGATTGTGTGAAGAAAATCACCTTTAAAACCCGTGACACATTGACTTTTAAGGTTCTTACTGGTCATTAATATACTCTCCTCCGTATCTAAGTTAATTTGAGAAGTTTATTTTGATTTCAAAAGTAAGATCTCAATTTACTTTTTCCTACTATATTTATTATTTTTCTTAAATTAGTCTATATTGGATGCACATATCACATAAGGATAGTTTTTTTTTATTTGATGAAGGGTTCGTCTTTCGAAGTTTGGAGCACAAAGAGTTTTCGCTTCTTCCTAAATAAGGATAATTTTTTATGTAAATGATTAGAAGAAGAGGTAATTTAGGAAAAATAATGCATAATTTTTTTCAAATTTATGTGAATTAGTTATTGAATCCATACATTTAAGATTGGCCGAGGAAGTATTAAAAGTTCACCATGAATTCCTGAATGTTATTTTTCGTTATGTATAAACCACTTCACATAATAATGCATGAGTGGACGTCCTTCCCAGAAGAAGAAGCTTTAGGCCACTGTAATTTTCACTAAGTACATATATCATTTTAATGGAGGCAATCCTATTGGAGGTTCTGCTGGACATTAAATATGGGCACATCTACCAATGGGGATTCAAACGTTGGTTCATTACGTTGTGAGAGACTAATTCCTTTTGCTAAATCAAACTACCGTTGGTGGCTTTTGACCACTTAAATATAAGATCTCGAGTTCAAGTTTGTGTAATGCAAAAAATGCTTTTGGGAAAGTTACATTCAATTGGGTTCAATAATGCAAATTTGACCTAGTTATATAATCATATAAATAAATGAGCAGAAGTGTAGGGCAAACCATAAGTGGGCTTTATTAGAATCTGAAAAACCCAAAATTCTCCTCCACGTTGAAGCCCACCTCCGTCGTACTGCTAACCATGCCCCAAAAAAAGGTGCCGTTAATAAATATTGGGAAAACTTGTTTCTTAATATAATTCTAGAAAAAACAGAAAACAAAATCCAATCAACCCTTCAGTTTAGACTCGCTCATTGGTCTACAGTGGACCAATGACTTGATATTCGTTTAAGTTTGATAATTTTGTCAAATAGTATTTCCAAAGATACAATGATAGTATTGATGATTTCTCTTTGGGCTGGGGAACACTGATATTTTCCTTTTCTTCTTTAATTTGATTTGACAGCAAATCATTTAATTTATGAATATGATTTTTCCCTAATTAACCGCAGAATTCGAGTTGGCAAGGTTAAGGAAGCTCTTAAGAAAATGGAAAATGGTAAAACTGTTGGGCCTGATGGGATTCCTATTGAAGTTTGGAAATACTTGGGTGAAGAGGGTGTTTTGTGGCTCACAAAATTATTTAATGAGATTTTACGATTCAAGAAAATGCCGGATGAGTGGAGGAAAAGTACTTTGATTCCTATTTATAAGAATAAAGGGGATATTCAAAATTGTGCAAACTATAGAGGAATTAAGCTTATGAGTCATACAATGAAATTATGGGAAAAGGTGATTGAACGCCGGTTGAGGTTGGAGACTGAAATTGCTGAAAACCAATTTGGATTCATGCCAGGAAGGTCTACAACAGAAGCGATTTATTTATTAAGGGGGTGTATGGAAAAGTATAGGAGCAAAGGAAAAGATTTGCATATGGTTTTCATCGATTTGGAAAAAGCATATAACCGTGTGCCAAGAGATATACTATGAAAAGCCTTGGAAAAGAAGGGGGTGCGGTTTACATATATCAAAGCCATTCAGGACATGTATGAGGGGGTTACAACTAATGTTAGAACGCCTGGAGGTGTAACAAAGGACTTTCCTATAAGAATTGGCTTACATCTCGGATCAGCTTTGAGCCCTTATTTGTTTAACCTAGTGGTAGATGTTCTAACGGAGCCTATAAGAGAAGAGATCCCTAAATGCATGCTTTTTGCGGATGATATAGTTCTGTTGGCTGAATCCAGGGAGGAAATTAATTCTAAACTTGAGATATGGAGACGGACTTTGGAAGTGAAGGGTTTTCGTCTGAGTAGGAGCAAAACTAAATATATGCATTGTAAGTATGATAAGAGACAAGGTCGAAATGAAGTGGAAGTTAAATTGGGAGGGCAAGTCATTTTGCAAGTGACAAAATTTCGGTATTTGGGATCAATTCTACAACAAGATGGTGAAATTGATGGTGATGTTAATCACAAAATTCAAGCTGGATGGTGTAAATGGAGAAAAGCTACTGGAGTTATTTGTGATCGGAAAGTACCTAATAAGGTAAAAGGAAAGTTCTACCGCACTGCTATAAGACCAACAATGCTTTATGGTAGTGAGTGTTAGGCTTTAAAGGGATTACATGAGCATAAAATAGGGGTGGCCGAGATGAGAATGTTGAGATGGATGTGTGGCCATACAAGAAAAGACAAGATTCGTAATAATCATATACATGAACGAGTTGGAGTGGCCTCTATTGAAAGAAAAATGGTAGAAAGTCGTTTGAGGTGGTTTGGACATGTTCAACGAAAGCCATTGAATGCACTGGTGAGGAGGGTGGATCAAGCCGTATGGAGTCCTGTAAAACGAGATCGCGGAAGGCCGAAGCGTACGCTTAACGAAGTCATAGAGAGAGACCTTTTGATTAATAATATACCAAAAAGTATGGTTTTCGACAGAGCACAATGGCATCGTGCGATCCATGTAGCCGACCCCACCTAGTGGGATAAAGGCTTTGTTGTTGTTGTTGTAAACAGGATGTAAAAAGTGGACACAGTAACCAGTTGAGTTAATTTTTTTTTAATAATACTGTAATCCATTAGCTAATCAAGAGTAGAAGTACAATAGCAAGTCAATTCTTATCCTCTCTCAGCAACAAGTGTGCTAAGCATATTGTATACAACCCAACGAATCTACCCATACCTAGCGGAAAATTATCCATTTTGGCATGTCTAAGAAAAACCCACAACAGACGGGTTTAAATGGGCAGGCTTGTATATTAAACGGGGACGGGGTATGGGCACACCCTTAGGTTGCTCATGCCCGCCCACATATGTGTGTATAACTATTTAAGTATAAATTTAGGCAAATGAGCCCAAAGTAATTCGATCATATCTCACATATGTGTGATAAAATATCTATAAATATAAATATATTATATTATATATAAGGTGAAGTTAAAATTGCTTTTGAAGCAATTTTCCTTGATGCAATACAGTGTGAAGTCAAGTTGAAACACATTACAAATATCTTCTATTGTTTACATGATAACCTTACTACTTGTAATGAAGTATGTGGATCTTAGTCTAAGTCACCATTAGAGCAAGTAAATGATAGTGTTTTTACTAGAAATGTTTTAGTTCTAGAGGTTGAAACTGAAATGTCCTTGCCTGCCATTAATCACACATTTAAGAAATTTTTAGCTAATGTAAAGATTGTGATTAAGAGGGTTGAACAACTTTTAGAGGTGGATGAATATCTTTAAACTGATTTAATTAAATATAGTGAACCACAATTTGACTTTTTGGCATGGTAGAAAGCGCATGCTTCCAAGTGTAAAGATCTAAATTTGCATTGCACGTGATTTGTTGGCTGCATCAATTTTCATAGTGTCTTCAGAATCCGCTTTTAGCATTAAGGGTCAAATACCATATACTTTTAAAAGCTCCTTAGCTTCAAAGATGATTGAGTCACTCATATGTACTCAAAATTGGCTATGCACAAGTCCTCCCAAATTGAAACAAGTTGATGTTGATAATTTTGTGTATGTCATTTTATGTGTGGTTTCAATGAGGAATAATGAGGATTATAGTGCTTTATAATCAGTGTTTTTAGTAATTTATATTAAGAAACTAGTGGCAACAATGTAGTAGAATTATAGATGCTGTTGTTTTTTTTTTTTTTTTAAAATGCACTATATCTGGCTGCCTACGCCTATTCAAACCCATACGAATTTTGCCCAACCCATTTGACATGGGTTTTAATAGACATTTGACGGCTATTGGCTAGTCCGTGCTTATTAAAAAATAAATGGGTGGGAAAAGGGCTAACATGAGGCAGCCTACTATGCAGCTCTATTATCATCACTTCATTCATATAAGGTGGCGTTGATGAAATATACAAAAATTACCCTGCAAACTATGGGTAAGAGACCTTCTCGTTTACAATCTCTCTAAGAATAATACCACAACCGCTGATACCATTTAACAAAACAGATTCATCATCAATTAGTTTTGTTTTGGCCAAACAATCATGTTAAACTGATGAATATGAACAGGCGTCATTATTGGCATTTGATTTTAGCCAAACAATCATCATTTTAGCTTTAGAGAAGAAAAATTTGCTAACTATGAGAAGAAAACATATCCACACACACATATAGAAACAACAGTACAAGTGTACACCTGTCGGCAAAAAAGCCAAAAACATAATAGCACTAGTGGACAACAACAAAAATTAAAACTAGTGGAGCATCAACTTTAATCAGATTCAGCAATTGTCTCCACTAAACTCCAAACCATGTCATTTCGCTCCCTCTGGTGGAATCTCATCAGCCATTAGTTGACGAAATAATACGCAGAGAATAGACCCACACCCCATACACAAGTATAATACTATTACTCACCTATTTATCAGAAACAAGTTATAGTTAAATTTCAACAGTATCACTTATTTCTTATAAATAGGCTAGAGGATATTATTATTCTTGCGCATATATATATAATCAAGGGAAATAAAGATGAGATGAAAGTCTAGGACTAATAACAGCTTCAAGTGGTTGTTTTCTCATGTTACTAAGCCTCAAATTTTCCTCCATGTTCAGGCCCTCCTTCTTTATATGATCTGGCAAGCTCCATGAAAAGCCATGCACGAAATTCGCCAAACATACCTCAACAACCCTAAGGGCAAGAGGATAACCAGGGCAGATCCTTCTTCCAGCCCCAAATGGTAATAACTCAAAGTTATGTCCTGTCACATCAATATCCTTACCAATGAACCTCTCTGGGTAAAACTCATTAGGGTTGTCCCATATTGTAGGGTCTCTGCCGATAGCCCACACATTGACGATCACTTGGGCCCCTTCCGGGATGTCATACCCTAAAACTTTGGAGTCGCCGTCTACGGCAGACGTCGTCGGAGGCAACAATGATGCTACCGGGTGCAATCTCATTGCTTCTTTGGTAATGGCTTCAATATAAGGCAGGCTCACTATGTCCTTCTCTTCTACCCACCTATCTCTTCCGACCACTCTGTCTAACTCTTCTGTGGCTTTCTTTAAGATTTCCGGGTTTTTCAACACCTCTGACATTGCCCATTCTATAGTTGCTGATGAGGTATCTATCCCACCTATCAAAAGATCCTGAGAAATATATAGGCATATATTATAAGCATGTTACTTATCTTTTTGTTTTTTGTTTTTTTGCCGTGATAAGCATGTTACTTATCAAGTACTTATTGTGAGTACAAATATTTGGTTTTCGGAATAACTAGATCCCAGACTCTAGACAATATTAAAGGATTGTTCAATACACAATGCTCCCACCACCAATTTCGGTACCTATCAAGTGCTTATCTTATCTGAATGGCCCAGATTTAATTTTTTTTAACTGATTATTTTTAAATAAAAAAATCATTTTTTGAAAATATATTAGTAAAGATATTATCTTTATTTTAAATTTTCTACCCATTAAAATAATTTTTTTTAAAATAAAAAGTAAAAAAATTAAATCCGGACGGCCCCATTGAGATGAGCGCTTGGTGACCTCTCGTGACATGGGGTATGATATTTAGCTTCTAGGATTTGAACCGTGACTTCTTAATTATATAGCAGCAACCTTACCAATATTTTATGACTTACCCTATAATACTCTAGACAGTATTGACTAGGAAAAAAGATGTCTTTCACATCATCATGACATTTAGGACGAAAATAGTCACACGTCCTAGCTAATCTCATGCTTATTAAGATAAACAAAAGGTACGGATGTTGTTCAACTAAGATTCAAATAACTTAAATGTAGAAAGAAGCGAAATTGAGTATATACACACAGGCATACCTGAGTTAGTGCTTTGACACTCTGCCTTTGAAGCTTGACCTCAAGAGTGCGGTCTTCAGCAAGGTTTAAAAGTACATCCACCATGTCTTTGGCCACATAATTCTCAACCCCTTTTCTTCTCTCTTCATGTTCTTTCAACACATGTTCCAGAAACCTATCAAACTTGGCACTAAAATCCTTCGTTCTCTTTATATAACCCTGCAAGTCCAAGAAATTAAGCCAAGGGATGAGATCCCCAATATTTGCAACCCCAGTATTTATCAATGCAAAATCATCCACTAGTTTTCTGAACTCTTCCCAGCCCACAAAGCCACCATTACCCTTCTCCACGTACTTCTTCCCCAACACCATGCGACTTATAATATTTAGGTTTAAAGCATAAAGGTAATCATTCAGTAATATGGTTGTGCCCGATGAAATGAACAGTTCGTTCAACATATTTTTCATCTCTTCCTTTCTGATATACTCTCTGGACTCTATGCTTTTCTGGGACAACAGTTGTGTGAAGCATATCTTTCGAGCTTGGCGCCAGTGTGGGCCGTAGGGGGCCCAGAGGATGTCGGAGTAATTGTAGGCTGCATACTTGCCGGCGGTGGTTTTTGGCCGCGATGAGAAGGTGTTGCCGTGGGTTTTGAGGAAGGCTTTAGCGGCGTCAGCGGAGGATACGACGACGAAGTCTTTGAGGCCTAACTTTAGGTGCATGATGGGTCCATATTTTTGGGAGAGTTCAGATAAGGAGGAGTGAGGAATAGGGCCTATGAGGCTGAGGTTTCCGATGACAGGCCATGGTTTTGGTCCCGGCGGCAGGTTATATCGGCGGCAGCGTAAATGCCGGACAAGGAGGCGGAGGAAGAGGAAGGAGATAAAGATGGCAAGCCATGGTGCCAAGTTGATTTCCATGGCTCAGTTGGTGGGGTTTGTGATATGAGAAGTTTGCATGGTTGAGAGAATCTGCACAGAAAGGCATTATATATAGATGGAAAGACTCAAATTAAGAGACCCGTGACGCGACAGTGAGTGTCCTTGCTATTCATATTATCGGCCTGATAAGTTCATACTAACCTTACAAAAAAATTTCAGCCAAGAAATTTATGAAGACGACAATTCAGTTATAATTAACATGTTTTCAATACATTTCGACAAAAAAAAAACATGTTTTCCACTACTACAAAACATAAAGAGAGAATCACTCTTAAGTTCCAAGTAAGGAACATATTATCAGAAAGGTTCCTCAAAGTTGTAAAACACACTTAACAGGTTGTTAATACACGTAGAAGAGTTGTAAATAGGGACCTTTTTGATAATATATCCCTTGTTTAAGACCTAAGAGTGATTCTCCCAAACATAAATTTTACTTCTCCAAAAAACATCCCTTTTTCAGAAAGGGAAATAAAAGATAAATGCAGTAGTATTTTTGTAATTCTAGACAAAAATTTTGTCATTTTGGGTGTCCCTTTGATGAAAGAGACACCAAAAGTAGACTTTTGAGTTAGATTTAAAATAAAAAAAGAAAGAAAGAAATGGGGTATAAAGTTTTTAATTAAGTTTTCTTACTCTTTTATCTTACATATTTTCTATATTAAATTTTTGTAACCTCATTTCTGTAATTTTCTTAAATCTAACTCATAAAAATTCTCTCTCCCTTCCCTCCCAAATCCCTCATACCAAACAGGTCCTTAGGGCCTATTTGGTTTAAAGGGAGGGAATGGAAGGGGAGTAGATGGAGGGGAGGGGGTGAAAGGAAAGGATAAAGGATCACTTTGTTTGGTTTTGTTTGAGGGGGAGGAAGGGGAAGATTTTTTTAATGATCCTTTGTTTAGTTCAAGAGGATATAGGAGAGATAATAACTAATTTATCATTTTACCCTTATATAGTTATTATATGTTAGTTTATATTTTTTCTGCTTATATAAATTATTTAAATTAATGTTTTAGATTAAAAATTATTTAAATTATATAATAACATCCGATCACCTACCTAATTCCAACTTGGACTTATTGTCTACTCAGACACTTTTCCAGCTATAAAACATAGGTCAGTAATGTGACAGGCTCACAGAAGTGTATCATACCCCAAGATCTACTATATGCATTTATGTAACTTACCAATAACTCAAAAAAGAAAATGGTGAGGAAGAGAGCGTTTGGTGAAATTGGCGAGGTTAGTCTGAAGCGTGTTTTAAATTTTTCCTAGGATATCAATGAAAATATTAAAAATTTAATGGGGATAAATTAGTCCAAATATTTTGCTCTCATCCTAAAAACCCCAAATTAGAGGGAAGCAAAATAAGGGGAGGGAAGGGATTTGGAGCCATATTTGGACTCCCCTCCCACTACAAAAAAACAGGAAATTAGAGACAGAAATTAGTAACGGAATTAATTCCATCGCTATTTCGTCTCTAAACCGTCAATAAATCCGTCACTAATTTTAGAGATGGAATCAGAGATGGATCAGATACGGAAATTAGCGACGGAATAATTCCATCGCTAAAATTTTAGAGACGGAATTGGAGATAAATCAGAGACGGAATAATTCCGTCACTAATTTCTGTCTCTAATTTTTTAGAGACGGAATCAGAGACGGATCAGAGATGGAATGTAGAGACGGAATAATTCCGTTGCTAATTTCCATCTCTAAAAGAAGAAAGAATAATTGTAGTGATAATTTCTTGAAATTAATTAGACTGCTAATCAATTTATTCGTACATTCATTTATTAGTGTTACTAATATGATTTCTTTAATAAAATAAAGATACAATAGTTGTTTTGGAAATTATATATAGTTATGAAATCTGTAGATAAAAATTTAAAAAAATACAAACAAAGAACACTAATATATAAAAGTTAAAATTCATAACAACTCATGATACAATTTATAAAGTATAGATATTACAACTTGTTTCTTTGAGTTTTATGCAAAGCATAGGATTTTATTTATAAAATATTGAATTTGTGACAAATTGCAATAATGTATTCTACCATTTCAAATAATACATAAAAACATGTAAATAATTACTACTACATATATTATATGAATATGTACTTAAATACTCATTTGATTGACAGTGTAAGTTCAATCTTATAATTGTATTGAAAAAAATTTCAATCTTGCAACTTGGCCAATCTATTTCAAAATATTAATCCTAGTTGGCTGCTCATCTGATTCACATTTTTATTTTTCTTAAAAATTCAAATCGTTTCATTAAGATTTCACAAATAAAGAAAAAATAAATATTGTGCAATTTTTTAATTTTTTTAATATACCAACTAATATTTAAAAGGTGCCAAATCAACTCATGAATTGTTGTATTTTAATTGGTTAGGCTACAAAAAACATGACAGACCAGATTGATACAATAATTTCTAGGGTTGATATAAACAATTGTACATTCCCTTCATTTACAAGACTAAAAAAATTTCCCCTCCAAATTTTTGCTAATTCCCTCAATATTTGAGCGTTTTTTTGCTTGCCAAATCCCATTGCAGCTCTCCTATCTCAAAGTTTCTCTTCCTCATCTGGTTTGTTTAGTTCAATGTTAAATACTCATTTAATTTGTTAATTGAGACTAATAAGTAGGATTAGAGTGGTAGTGAATAGGCCAAAGTAAATAATTAGTCAAAGTACAATTTGAAAATTCATTATAATGAGTTGTTGTATTTTGGACTAAGACTCTCAATATTTAAGTTATACAATTTGAAAATTTACTATAATTTAGAAAAATAAAGTAAAATATATTTAAATAGTCAAAAATTAAAATTAGAACCATAGCTCTAACCAATTTGATTTTGAGTTGATAGCTTCATCGTTATGTGCTTCACATTATTTTTCTTAAATTTATTGAAGTTATATTATTAAAGTTATAGTTTTGTATTAAAAAATCTGTTTCATTAGTTTTTATAGATGTATGTGACCATGGCGCAAAAACATTTGCATATTCCCTCCATTTACAAAAACGTTTTCATTAGTTTACATATTTCCCTTCCAAAAATTTTGCAAAACCCTCCATTTTCTCTCAAAACCTCTTCCTCTACACACACTTTTCCTTTGTTCTGCGGCTCCTCAACAATCCCCAATCTTCACCTTCTTCAACCTTCAAATGTCAACTTCTCCATGTAAACGGCAAGATTTAGCTTCTCCGACCTAAGTTGCCTCAGCATTTCCTTCCAAAACCCCAAGCTCCACCTTCTCTATTTTCGAAGTTGAACATTCCTCACTTCATCTCCACATGGTTCTTATTTCACTCATCTCATAATTTATAAATAAATATGCAATAAGTCATTTCAACTTAGAAAATAAATTAATTGTACTTTATATCGAGAAAACAACTCGATAATTATGAAGTATATGTGTCATGCTTGCTAGCTGAAGGAACTTGAAAGCGCACAAGTCATTTCAACTTAAAAAGATTGGTATTTCATTTGTTTCATAATTCACTATTGTAAGACCCAATTGACTAATTTGACAAAATTTAAAAAACTAAATAAATAATTTTAAAGTTTTTATATTTATCATTTTTCTCTAAATTAATTTATTTGACTTATAAATTGATATATAATCTAATTATATGTAAACTAATTAGTTAACTGGATCTTATATTAAGTACATGAGGTAATCTTGGTACTTAAAAAAACCTTAGTTCTTGTATGGTTTGAAAATAAAAGTTAGCCATTAAATAAATCCTTCCCACATGAAAATTTTGGCTCCAAAATTTTTTTCCCAAATTCAAATATTTCAATTCTTAAGTGGTTAATAGGCCTAAGAACGCAAAACTCAGATAGGGATCTAGCGAGGCCTTATACTGTTAGACAAAGTCTCTGTTGGTGAGGCTCTTTTCTTTCTTTTTTTATTATTCTTTTAGAAAAATTTAATTATTATCATTTATTTATTACTTTACTTAGATTTAACTATTTATATTTTAATTTAAAAATAAAATATTTACAATGACATTCCAAATAATGCGTAAAATTGATATCTTATTAAAATCTCAATAAATCTCTTTAATTTAGCATTAATAACTCTTAAAATATATAAAAATATATCCTAAATCTATTAAAAATGAGGTTACATAAGTGGAAAAGATATCCCCCCCCAAACCTGTCAAATATTCTTGGTTTGAAAACAAATACTAATGAATAAATAAATCCCTCCCACCTGAAAAATTTAGCTCCAATTTTTTCCCCAAATTCAAAAAATTCACCTCCCACTTTGCCCTAAATTCTGCCACAATCACTTGCAATCGCCGTCCAAATATAGGCCCCGTGTTACACACCTCCTTCTTCTCCAATAGAAGAATGAAGAGCCCTAGGTTCACATACACCTCCTCATTCTCTCTCACACAGCACACTCTCGCCTCTGTTCATCTCTCTTGTCTCTCCATCTTGGGCGAAGTTACTCCTCCTCTAAGTCTTAGATCATCCGTGCTCGAGCGTTGTAGATTCTCCATCAATTGAAGACAAAACTGAAGGCTCAAGGTGACGACTTTTTTGCCTTTTTCTTTACATTTGTTGGTCCTAAGTTTCTACATTTTCTCTGGAGGTCTTTTCCTTCTTCCTTTTGTAAACTTGAAAATTTTAGAGGGTACTGCATTCCCTTCTCAAAAATTGCTTATATCTACTAATAGAGAACCGTGTTTTGAGAAGCTGCAGTTTTGCCACCTCGTGCTGGAGCCTCATCATCGCCAATCGGTTCTAGCAGTCATTTTTCAGCATTTCCCTCACAGACTGGTTTAAAGAGCACCTCCACCCATTAGCGCAAACCTTGAAATTGTGCCCTTTTACATATTTATACATTTTTTGAATGAATGATGATATTTGATCTAATATGTACAGTGGCTACAAAGGTATTACAAAAGCATCACTAGCTAAGCTTCTGGTCCAATGGAACTTAATATATATATATATATATATATATGATGGTCTACACCTTCCTGAGAGGAATAATCAACCAAAGTTATCGAGCTTAACAGGGGGTGCATCTTAATCTCGATTTTGGATTGATGATTGGTTGTGTTTCAGTTCTGTGTCCAAATTAGATCGTGCTTTTAGATTTGATTAGACTGAGATTATGGTCTTGCTGAATAATACATGGTAGTTATCGGTCAATGCTATCTTTGAAATTTTTGATTCCACTGTGTTAATCTAATGCATTTGATCTTGCAGATTTAGTCAGATCCACTACTCTTCTTAAGGTAGTGTTTGTTTTGTAGTTTTCTTTTAATTTATGATTGCAGATGTTGGGAGTTCTATTACCCATGATAGTCATACTGATTTTATTGGTTTCTCTAGATGCCTAGGGGGTTACGAAGCTGATTTGTTTTGGATCCACCCTTCATCGCATCAGGGAGTATATTGCACTTGATCACTTGGTCTTATTAATTTCATCAAACATGATTCTGAGATCCGACTTCTCCTGTCTTACTGATTCCATCAAACATCACTTGGTTGTCCCTTTCCCTCACTTCACATTAGTTGAATTAAGATTAATTGCTTTATGAACTTTTTGATGAGTATGCTCCCTATGCCATCCTTGTACCTTATCTCTTGCCATATGTTTGGGTCCTATTGCCTAGTCTTTTGTTTATGCTCGCATTATGGACAATGCAAGGGTTAAGTGCAGTGGATCAATATGATTGCTTTTCTGTCATTGTTCTCTATACCATTCGGTTTTTGTGCTTTGTTTTGTTGTTATGGAATTTAATTGAACTTTGAACACATTAGTTTGAGTAGTGTTAAAGTTTGTTTAACTATGAAGTACTTGTTTAATCAATTGAATTCAAGAAATTGTGCATTATGAACGAATAGTTTCATGCAGTAAGTCCAATCCTCATACAATTTATTATTGATGAGTTAATGAGGGTGAGTAAGCCAGTTGGAAGGAATTTGAGTGAAAGAGAGTGATTGCTTGCTGCATTACCAAGCTGTGGTTTAAGTTCAATTTGTGATTTTTAGAATCTTTTGGTGCCCTTTGTACTTTTGGGTGCCGTGTTAATTTGAGCTACCAATTTCATTTCCCTTGAGCTACTTGACTATGCACATTCTATGGAACCAGTTTTTTAAGTGTGTCAAAGACTAGCTACCTCATGTATGACTTTCAGTTTCATGTTTGTTGAAAATCTAAGAGTGTGTTTGGATGCACTTAAAAAAAGCTATTTTGAGCCCAAACCATGGTTTGGGAAAAAATCACCCAAACACTCAAAAATTTTCCCAAACCATGGTTTTGCAAAAATCATCCAAACACCTCAAATTTTTTCAAACCAAGGTTTTGAGCTCAAACCATGGTTTGGATCTCAAAACCATGGTTTTGAGAAAATCTAATTTTTTTTGCTTTTTTCTATATGTGGACCCAACCATCTCACTCTAATTGGTCCTTTTTATTAATGTGGGCCCCACACCACTCTCTCTCTTTTCTTCTTCTTTTTTTTGTTTGAATTTCACCAATTTTTATTTAATCCCTTTTTTTTTAAAGAATTTTAAAATTTTAATACTCCCTTTTATCTTATAAAACCTATTTATCTAATTTGATTATATTAGAAAAATTAGTTAATCTGCACACGAAGGTCCCATTTGGTAAATAAATTGGCAATGAGGGATTTTTTCACAATTTTCCTAAATCATTATTCTACTCATAATCTATTCTCCAAAGGCTATTCTGCTCAAAATCTATTCTTCATAAGCTATTCTCCACTTTTTCTCCAGAATCTATTCTCCATAATCTATTCTCCTCATAATCTATTCTCCAAAAGTTAATCCAAACACACTCTAAATGTGTTATTATTTTGCTGTCTTGATAAAATTTATTTTTGAGTTTGTTGTACATTTGCCAAAGAAATTTCGTTGTGTATCATCCTTTAATCTTTATCTATTCATATATTTTGACTTTTTGTGCTCATTATTTTCTTTAATAGGTTTAATACATGAGAATCAAGGCATGTTCTAATATGGATTCTCCAAGTGTGCAATCAAATCAACTAGATGAAGAAAAAATCAACCTATATTTAGAGGCTACGTGTGGCAAGAACAAAAAGGGTTGCATCTATGGCTTAGGATCTAATGCCCAAAGATATTGATAGCACACTTTATTCGTACAGCAAGAGAATGAAATTATCTTAATTGGGTTGCAAGCTCTTAAGCAACAATTGTCTTGGGTTGCCTACAATTCAAACATGGAAGCTAATGATCGTAATGATGTCATGCCATAAAATAGGATATTTACTAGTTGTTTGGTTACATTATGACATTTCTAGCTTGTTTGAGACATAGACAGTTTCAATTGAGTACTTTTGTTGCTTGAACTTGTTTGATACAATATATTACTATATTTTTATAATTTGTTTTTATATTGGTTTTATTTGTAATTCATTTAATTTCACTTTTGGTCATTCAACCATTATTAAGGTTGACTTTTAAAAAAACAATGAAAATAAAAATTATAGAAAATTTTTAAACGAAAATAAAAAATGTTTAGGGATGGACTCACTGCAAAAAAAAAGGAAATTAGAGACGGAAATTCTGTCACAAAATTAAATTATTTTTTATAAAAAGATTTTACTTTGCAACGGATTAGAGATGGAAATTCCGTCGATAATCCGTCTTAGAAATTAATAACGAAATTAATTTTTTTAAACTTTGTGACAAATTAGGGACGGAAATTCCGTCGCTAATCTTGAACAAATTAGAGACGAAAATTTCGTCGTTAATCCGTCTCAGAAATTAATAACGGAATTATTTTTTTTACTTTGTGACGGATTAGAGAAGGAAATTCCGTCTCTAATTTTGGAAAAATTAGAGACGGAAATTCCGTCGCTAATCCGTCTCAAAAATTAGTGACCGAATTTGTCCTTATGGATGAAATTTCTGTCGCTAATCCATCTCTAAGTTTGCGATGGCATTAAAATTCCATCACTAATCTGTCGCTAATAGATTAGCGACAGAAATTCCATCGTTAATATTCTTAGCGATGGAATTTCCGTCGCTAAATTCCGTCTCTAATATCTAGTATTTTTTTAGTGTCTCTCCAAATTTTCAAACCAAACAAGGGGAGTGACTCATGTTTCATCCCCTCCCCTCCAACCAAACAAACCCTTAGTGACTAGTCTGCTGGACTACAAGCAATTAGATATGGAAAATAAAATAACAAAGAATGACCCTAAAGTTCCTATTAACCTTGAAAAAAAAAATTGAACCAAGATATTTATGAGGATGACAATTCAGTTATAAACTTATAATTAACATGTTTTCAATACATTTCGACCAAAAATACATGTTTTCACCACATTTATAACTATTTGAAATACAAATACAAATTTAAATCATCAATATATATATATATATATATTTATTTATTTATTTTGGCTCTGATACCAGACGGGGGAGGGGCGCCAGAGGTGGATCTAGCTAAAGAAAGGGAGGAGAATGTGAAGAGGGAAGAAGACGGACTTCTTAAGGCATAATTACAAACATAATTAAAGTATTAAATGATGCATGCAGAGGGGATGCTCTGTAATGTCCATTGAGATTGCGAATGAAATTAATCGGCGGCGGTAGAACCTGCCAGTGATTAACTCATTAAATCTGCTAATCCCGGGTCATCAGAGGAGGGAAGGATATGATGCAAAGAAAAGTAGAAGAAACTGATTAATTTTATTGAAAAGAAAGCATAAGCACTTACAAAAGAAGAAAGGGGAAGAAGGAAACTCGCCGGAGGGAGGAGAGGGAGGAGACTCGTCTGAGGAGCTCAGAGCTTCTCTCTCTAGTTCTCTCTCTAAGTGCCTAACCGAACCTGCCTCAAAATGAGATTGAATCAACTTTAAATAGACAGGCGAGGATACTGTTTAGGGTGACTGGTAACCGGGTAGTGACCTGTACTGTTTACACAGTTTCGGTGAACAGTTGACCGATGACTTGTTACTATTGAAACAGTTCCGGTTGGTACTATTTGCACAGTACTTATTGCCGACACATGGTGTTACAGTACTATACGGTGAAAGCTACTGTGTATACTACGGTGTATAGTGCTACAGTGCTTTCGTATGTTTACATCGAAAACCTAAAAATAATTCTAAGTCTTCGAGCGTTTAATCTTCGTTTAAATCTACAACAAACTCTTCTTCATCATCCTCTTAATTGTCTGAGGCTGCTGAAGAGACTGGTTGACTGGTCGAAGCCGTTTGGTCTTGTTGTTGTTGTAGAACTTGTAGCATTGAGCTGAGTTGACTGATAAGATTAGCCTTATCTGTGGTTCCAGCTAAGATAGACGTAATCCTCGATTTTTGATTCAGGAATTTGCTTTGTTTCATCACACAGAGATGCTGAGGATTTTCTTTGAACCATTTATCAAATGCTCTACTGTCAATTCTGCTGATGTCAAATTTGGCCCACCATCTTACCGAGGGAAGTCTATGTAGAGTTGGTAAGAGGGTAGATCCTTGGCTTGTTCTAGAAAATCTGTAACTCCAGGTAAAGACCCAAGATATAGATAATTTTGAAAAATAGTGAAGATCAATTGGGAAAGGATCCTCATCAATGTTGAATTTTTGTTTAAATAATTCAAAGGCTTGTACAACCTTTGGGGGTAATATCTCTAGTACTGGACCAAAGAATCCCCACCAGTGAACAAACCATTGAGGAAAATCATACTCAATTTTGTTTTGAAGTAGATAAACCAAGTATGTCTAAAAAGTTCATTTTGATCCCAAAAGACATTGGACCATGCATAAACATAATCCCAGTAGGTATATCCTTTGGGTTCATAGTCAATTTCCCAAAATTTTGGTTTAAATAAATTTTGTCCCCACTGGGAAGGGGTGAGAACTTTTAAAATCTGGAGAGAGGAATGAGTAATCATTGGTCCAGTTCTTTTATCCATTTTTCGTTCAATCTTAATAGACCCAATATGAACCAGTATTATCTCATACCATTCTCGAGTCTTTGTCAAATCAGAAGGCCTGAAATGAAATCTCGGAGGAAAGATATTCAAGGCTACCTGATTTGGATTTTGGTGAAAAAACTCTGGTTCCACCTGTAGAATGTGTTTTGCATAAGCCTCTTTATGGAAATAAGGCTTATGCGTGCTGGCTTGTGTTTGGGGTTGACTGACAATTGCTTTGGATGAAGAAGCTGCAGTTGTCAGTTGTTTTTGAGTCGGAGGAGTAGAAGGTCTCGGCCAAACTTGTAGACTTTGGGGTGCTTGGTTTAACCTGTCATACTCTTGTTTAGTCATTGGGGAAAATTGTACAAGGGCTGTGTTTTTCCCTTTTTTCACTACCTGTTCCCATGTTTGATTTGGAAGTTTCCTCTGGGCATATGCCTGTTCATAAGATTTTAAAATCTCATTTGTAGAGGTTGCTTCTGTTTGAGGTTTCTGGATCGATGACCCAGATGGAGTAGATGACTCTATTTGAGACTGCTTCTGCTGCTGGGATCCTTGTGTTTGGGATCCATATTGTTGTAGAAGTTGTTGCATGATCGCCTCCAGACTTACGCTAGAGACTGTTTGATTTTGAGCATCTTGCATGACACTCGGGAGTTTATCACTCTTTTGTTTATCATCAGGTTCTTTATTTTTTCTGGGCATTTTGTTGGTTCACTCACTACCTACCCTGAAGAAACTCACGGGTAAGAAAATCTGGTAAGGAGTTTGAAGTGCCTTTGATAAATCCAATGTCAAAATCAAAAACACTTAAAATTGCTTGCCATCTGGCAAAAATTTGTTTAGATGCAAGGTTTTTAACATCTTTTTGTAAAACGTCTTTTGCCGATTTACAATCAATGCGAACTAAAAACCTTTGGTTTAAAAGATCAGATTGAAATTTGGAAATGCATAAAACAATTGCCAAAATTTCTTTTTTAATTATGGAATGATTCTGCTGTGCAGTATTCCAATGTTTAGATGTGAAAGAGACAATTTTTTCTTTTCCGTTTATACGCTGTTTAAGAATGCCACCATAACCAATGTCAGAGGCATCAGTCTCAACAATTTTGTAAGCAGAAGGATCAGAAAGGCTAAGACAAGGAAGTTCCTTAACCTGGAGTTTAATCTGCTTGACAACGTTTGAATGAATATCCGTCCAAGGAGGAGGATTCGTTTTAAGACGCTGGTGAAACGGTTTAATGAAATTGCTAAGATGAGGAATAAACTCAGCAACATAGTTTAAACATCCTAAAAACCTTTGAAGTTGTGTTTTATCAATGATTTGATCGGGAAATTTATCTGTAAATTGAATTGCTCTTTCAATTGGTGTTATGGATCCCTGGTAAATCCAATGACCAAGAAATCTAACCTTAGTTTGAAAAAGACTAATTTTAGGTTTAAAAACTACTAAACCATTTGTTTCTGCAATTTTAATGAAATGATTAACATGTTTAAAATGTTGTTCTATTGAATGAGAATAGATCAAAACATCATCAATGTAAACAATAATGAATTGACTATAATCATTAAAGATTTCGTTCATGATTCTCTGAAATTCAGAAGGAGCATTTTTTAAACCAAAAGGCATAACATTCCACTCATACTGACCAAAAGGTACAGTAAAAGCAGTTTTATACCTATCTTTCTCAAAAATTTGAATATGCCAAAATCCAGATTTCATGTCGAATTTTGAAAAGATTTTTGTAGAATACAATCGTTTAAGTAGATCGGATTTGTTGGGAATTGGATACCTAATCCATTGTAACGCTTCGTTTAAAGGTTTATAATTGATTACAAGCCTAGGAGCTCCACGTTCTATTTCTGCATTTTTATTCACATAAAAAGCAGCACAAGACCAAGGGCTTCTAGATTTGCGTATCAATTTTTTGTTCAGAAGTTCTTGAATTTCCTTTTTACAGGTTTCAAGAAGTTCTGTAGCCATTTGAATTGGTCGCGCCTTTGTTGGTATTTTTTTTTCAGAAAAACTTGTTTCATAAGGCAAATCAACCATATGTTTTTTGCGATTCCAAAATGCATTTGGTAAATCTGAACAAATTGTTTGATGGATTTTTGCAAGACAAGTTTGGATTTGTTGGTTGATTTGTGCTTGACACAGCTGAGCTTCTATATGTTTAAAAGAGATATCTTCCTTCAAGAAATTAACTTGTTGTTGTTTCGAAGAAAGAAGATTTAATTCTTTAACTCTGGGTTTTTGAGTAAAAGGAAATAAGATTGTTTTACCCAGATATTGTTTTGAAATTCCATTTTCATCAGTCATATATGGGAATAATAGCCTTGCAAATGGCGCCCCAAGAATAATCTGGGTTCCCATATCTTTAACTAATATAAATGGGATTTGAATCTTTAAACCTTCATTTTCAATAACAACATTTGAAACTTTGTATTTGACATCTAGGCGTGAGCCATTGACACCATTAAACCTTTCGGTTGTTTTTTCAAAGTATTTTGTAGGAATGATCCCTTCTTTAAAACAATTAGAATCAGCTCTTGTGTCAAACAGAACAATTTGGTCCAAGACAAAATCATTATTAATAATAATCTTGGCTTGAACATAAAACTTTTGAATTGATATTTTTGAAATCAAGTTTAAAAATGGTTCAGAAAGATCAGAAAGATCAGAAAGATTATTGTCTTCTTGATCGGATGGTGTTTTATGTTGCCCTTCAGTTTGAGTTGCAAGTTGAATATCCTGTATTTGGGATATAGAAGTTGCATGGGTGTCTTGTTGAAGTTTGATAAGACCGATTTCAGTTTTGAGTTTATTTACCTCGTACTGAAGGTCTTGGAGGGTTGTTGGTCTAACAGAATGTTTGAACTTGTTTAAAACATTTGTTAAATCATATTTGTTGAAAAGAATAGGAGGTTTAGAGTTTGAAGAAGTTGGAGTTTGATTGAGAATTTCTCTTAGTTTGAACAAATATTCTCCTCTATCAGAATCTGGAAGTTTAGTAATAATATCAAGAAGTAAATCATGTTCCTTCGTGATAACATTAATTTCTGAGGAAGAGTTTTCTAGAAGATCTTCATTTTGAATGTGATTAAGATCTTCAGAAGAACTACTTTCAGATTCAGATTCAGAAGTTTCAATCAAAAGATTGTTTATTTGTTCAAGAAGAGGTTCTTCAATACTCTTAATTTTTTTCAACTTTCGAGTCAAATGACAATATTTGGAAATATGACCCGGTTTACCACATTTAAAACAAGTAACTTTTGTTTGTTTAGGAAAATCAACTTTTGGTTTTGAGCGAAATTCCTTTTCAAGTCTATGAGGAGGTGTATTGGGCTTATATCTTTTGTAGACATGTTTTTTCTTTTTATGGTAAGGTTTGCGGTGAGGTTTAGATTGCTTACAAGGAGGAAAGCCAAATTGTTCACAGAAAGTTCCTAATTCTTTCCTGTTCGTGGCCTTTTCTTTTGCAAGTTGACGTTGGATTTTGTCATCTTGACAAATCTTAAGAGTAGTTCTTTGGACATAAGAGATCAATTGACCATATGTCAAGTGCTCATAAGGGATGTTGCCATCATTTTGGTTTCTAAATTTTTCCCTAACTTTATCACCTAAAGACTTAGGTAATCCAGCTAGGAATTTTTCTTTCCAAAATAGCTGATGAGCATCATCTCTGGCGAGTACTCTAGTCAAAAAAGTATCTCTATACCATCTGAAATCAGATAAGGTACTGCATTTAAGATTTGAAAGAAGTTCAGCTGATCTATCTTTCCAGATAGATGGATCTCCAACAAAATGTTTAATAATTGTAAAAAGAAGAGTGTTTACTGAATCTGGAATGGGTTGGCCGTTTGAGGTAATGGGTGTTCCATCAGATTCAGTTTTAATAGATGTAAAAATGGTGTTTTTGTCTTCAGGAGAAAGATAATTATCCCACCAACCCTTAAGTTGTCCAGTAAACCCGGAAACTATAAGATTGGTAATCATTTCATCTGAATAATCATGTTGAGTTTGGTATGCGATACTTACCATAGACATTTGTTGAAGAATTTGGAGAATGTTCGATTCACTTTGACTATCTATGTTCCATTCATAGATATTATCAGCATTAAAGGATTTAAAGTTTTGGTTTATTCGTTCTTCAACCAGAATGTCTGGAGGGCTAGCTCTATGGTAATAGAGTTTTGAAGGCTTTTTCCAGTGTTGATGGTTGATCTGGAGTTGCGACTCAGAAGGGTTAGAGTATGTATCTCCAATTTAGGAATCCTTTTCAAAAGTCATAACATCTTTTGATTTGGTTGATGATGTTTGGGGTATGTCTGGGACAGTCGTAGTTTGAAGTTGGCTAATTTGTTGATTAACCTTTCTTAATAAATCAGATCGTTTAGTTTGAAAATCTGACTTAATTTTCAGGTTTATTTGAAAAGGTTTGAAAAGCGGTGTTTCAATTCTAGTTTCGAATTTTCTTGAAGAAACTGGTGTTTGAACAAAATAATCACCTAATACCTGAAGGTATTGGTTTGTGTAATTGTTTTGTTCAACAATGTTCTTAATATTCGTTGGGTCAATGGGTTTTTAAATGTTTTTAAATTTGAAAGGTGCAGCCATAATTGGTTGACGTTTGTCATCAGCCAATTGTGGTATTTGCACTGATTTTGGAGGAAGAAACTCAGAAGAAATAATTTCACCTTCAAAAGTTTTCCATTGTTTCTTTGTCATATTGATGGTTTGTAAGAAAGGATATTCCAAGTTTTGATCTTCTGAATAAGCATTAAACCAATCAAAGAATGGAATATTTTCTTGTATTTTTTCAAGAAATCTGTAGAATTTTTCTTGAATTTCTTTTCTAGCAGATTTTTTGAAATTTCGTAGAAACCATTCTCTCTGAAGGGTATATTTCTCAGAGTAAAATTCCTTTTGCAAAGTTTGTTTGTCAATTTGGAAAACACTTTCTAAAACGTTTATGATAAAAGGTTCCCCTGGCTCCCCAAGAGATGAATAGGTTGGAGACTCGATTGATTTCAAGTCATCATCCTTTTCATAACTTGTTTGTGGGATATTTAAAGAATTGTCAACTCCTTGAATTGAAACGTTTGTGGTTGTTTGTGGAGTTACCGTAGGTGGTGCAGGTGCATATATGACCGATGGTACTTTTGGTAGAGTTTGTTGGGGAGTTGATGTGTTGGGGGCTGACATGTAGATGATAGATGGTGGTTTATGTAAAGAAGAACAAGAGTATCTTGAAGATTCAGATCTAACAGACCTACAGTCTTCATATAATGAAAGCTCAGTTCTGGTAGCTTGACTACAAGATCTTCTTGGTCTATCAAAAGATAGTTTGACAGTTCCATCTGATGTTTGAATGATCTTGCTTACCTGAGATATAGGTTTAGGAATTGGCTTTGTGGCCTTATCCATTGTCCAATCATCTGGTAATTCAACATCATCCCACATAATTGTTTTTGGAACGGTCAAGTTTGCATTTTGTTCATCTAATAAAAAGACTATTGTTTGGCCATTATCAAGTGGTATTAAAACTAAGAAATTGGATGAGTTTAAGACCTTATACTGTATCCTATATGTTAGGGTAGCAGGTATAGATATTGGTTTCATTTTCAAACCGTTTAACTGAAGTTTAAGTTTAAGAACTTCAAGAACATGTTCATCCTTTAAATCTGCCATCTTATCTGGATAACAGTTAAAGTAGACAGGACCATTATGAAGTCTAAATTCTGCTGCTGCAAGCAAAGAATCCGAAAATTCATAATGTCTAGCATCCATGAGGCATACTAGTCCTGATACGTTTAATCCTTTTCTTATCAATGGTTTAATGGCAACTTGAACACTTCCGATGTGCAAAAAGTTGTAATCTTTCTTATGTTTGTCAATTGACTTTTGAGAAAGAAGGTAAAATTCTTCCTTTTCTGGTTTGATAGGAATTGATTCTTCAACTGTCCTGATTATGTAATCAGATTTAGAGAACCACTTCTTATCTTGAGTTTGCATTTGATAAAGCGCGTTTAAGGCAATTGGAGGTAAAACCCAATCGTCTACGTTCTGGTTTATATTTTCAAAAGAAATTTCTTCTTTGAAAATTTGTTTAGAAGTTGAAGACTTTGATTCCTCATCGTTTAGCGTAGAGTTGTTTAATGGAGTATAAGAAGAGCTACTACTACCGCGTTTGGAAGAAAAGGAACGGAGAAGAAAAGACATAATTTAAATTGCAAAAGTTAAATTGACAGAATTTAAAAGACGGAAATGAAAAGAGTGCAAGAAGTAAAGGACGGAACTAAAGAGCAGAATAATAAAGAAGTAAAGCTGTAATTAAAGCTGAAGAAAGCTTAAAGAAGAGAAAATAGCAATAATTGTAAATCTCCCTTGCCTAAGTATCATCACCTTCTGGATCCATAGTGGTATAATAATTAAAAATGTATCAGTTTTTATGGATTAAAATATGTTGTTAAGAAATTAGTAAGATTTTTTTAGATCCTACTCTAGCCAGACTTGTGGTATATAAAATCTTTATTTATCATACACTACTACGTGGGGCACAAACACCTGCCTCAACACACGGGACTTAAGGCAACCTCAACCCACGGATGGACTCATGTATGATAAACAAGAACTATATACAAAGTGCTATCAAGTACAGATCTTTAAATCATACTAATCCGCTAACAAAAATTTTAATGCCATAAAAACAGATCCAGATCTAAGTATTACATCCCTACTTCACCTTCTGGCTCTGATACCAGACGGGGGAGGGATGTAATATATATATATATATATATATTGTTGCATGAAAATTAGGTTAAGGTGCATTTAGCATCCTGAAATATTTTTTTCATAGAAATCCAACACCTTAAAAATATTAGAATAAAAGTGCATTCAGCACCCCGATCTATTTTTGGAGATGCAATCAACACCCTAATGTATTTTTGAAGGAGCAATTAGCACGCCTAATGTATTAAAAATGGAGCAATTACACCCCTTCACTAACAGAATATTAACTCCGTTTGCTGATACACTCTTTCTTTTTCTCTTTCATTGATCTTCAACATGTTCATCCCTTCTTTTAGTATTTAAGGGCATAATTTTGCCCCTGATGTATTATAAATGGAGTAATTGTACCCATGCACTAACAGAATATTAACTCAGGGTTTGGGGTATCTTTGCCATCATAGTTCCCCGATCATTGTGATGAAATTGTTTGGCTTTGGTTTTGTTGAATCATAATACCTAAATAAAAGATGAAGCCAAGTTGAAATCAGAGGGGACTTTTATTCATAATAAATTATCAGTTTCAATCACAAATGCAAGAATATATTAAATTGTATTAAATTCCCTAAGTGAAATGGTGTAATTGCTCCATTTTTAATACATTAGGATACTAATTGCACTTCCAAAAATAGTTTAGGGTGCTGATTGCACCTTTAAATACTTTAAGGTGATGATTGCACCTCTAAAAATAGTTTAAGGTGCATATTGCATCTCCAAAAATAGATCAAGGTGCTGGATACACCTTTACCTAAAATATTAGAGCCTGTTTGGCAAATGTAGTGAGAGAGGGCAGCTGTGTGGTTTGTGGCAAAAAACACGGTGGGTAGGATTAAAGCCGTTTGGCAAAACGTTGCAACCCACTACGCTTTAGCAGCCAACGTGGCTTCTTCCAAAAGCCCAACATCTTGGCTTTTTCTCACGCCGAGCATTCACAGTGGATGGGGAGAGATCACCGAGGTCGAGCCTAGACAAGAAGAGAGGGAAAGTTACAATGTCGCAAAGCTTTTGCTTTCCCTCTGGTTCTCTCTCTGCAATACTCCCATATCTGCCTCCTTTCTCAAACTGTTGGCCACCCTGCTCTTTCCGTAGCCTTTTCTTTTCTTTTCTCAAAGGTCAACAATTCCAACTCTTCCCATTCATTTTTTCCAATTGCTCCTAGTCAAAAAATGTTGGCAGCTCTCTTTTTAGTTTTTAGTCAAAGAATTCAAAGCCAATTGAAACTCATCTTTCACCCTCACACCACGTGATTAAACTCATACAATAGACAAAATCAATATAAAATGAAGATAATATAAGAGTGAGAAAAAACATGTATTCCTTCTCTTATGCTCTAAATGGGTAGAATATGGGTTACGGAAGACTAAAAACATTGGAGTTAAAGAAATTGTTGTCACGTTCTTATATATGCATTCTAATTTAAATATAAATTTATCCATTTTTAATTAAGTACTTTAGTGTATTTTTCTTTTTTTTCAATAATAATTGACATTTTTTATTATCAAATTTTATTTATATATTTTTTCATTTCAATTATCACAATATATATGTAGTATTACATAAGATTCATGCCCTTTTTAGTCATTTTGCATCTAAACGGGTTTTTCAAACTCTAATCCAAACAAATTCAATGTTAGAAAAAAAAGTCACTTCGACCACCACTAATCCAAACACAAATCATATTTACAATCTGACTTTTAATCCTACCTTACTTTTCCAAAAGTCAGATAAGAAAAAAACCACTTCTCCACTGCTAATCTAAACGGACACTTATATGATGCAATTTTGCCTCTAATAAATTAAAATGGGATCAATTTTACCCCAATTTAACACCTCACGCTAACCCCGTTTCCATCAAAATGGGCTATAGGGGAAGACAACGTTGAGGTCGACGCCTACCGTGATTGTACTACTGTACCAAACTGATGACGCCGATGCAGCGAACTCAACGGAAAAATTAATCGCAACCCAAAGAACCAACTTCAAAATAAAAGTAGCAATAAATTAGCTTGAGAGTGTTAAAAAATCAGGCCAAACTAAGTACCAAGTCCGAATCTTCTTTCTTTAAAAATTAATATTTATAAGTTAAATTATGACATTTATGCGTCAAATTTATTAATTTAATTTACAAGTCAAATTTTCATATTTATAAATAGGGTCGCATCATTTATATGTTAAACTTGTAGTTGGCAAAACAAAATTATATGTTAAACTTGTTATAAACATTAAGGGCATGTTTGATTCTGTTTTGTGTTTTTTTCCTAAAACAGATTTATAATTTTTTTAAAAAACAAGTTTTAAAAATTAAAAAAAAATTCTTTTTGGATAGTTTCTTTAAAAAATCTGCTTTTAAAGTGACGTAGAGGCCGTTGTCACCAGCGGTGATATGACGATGGTTGTCGCTAATAGTGTGGCGTTGATAGTGGATATGTGACAGCTTAAAAAATAAAAAATAGAAAATAGAAAAACAAAACCGAGAAAACGCTTAAAAACTGTTTTTGTTTTTGCTTTTAAAAACAACTTTTTTTAAAAAAAAAACAACTTAGGGCCCATTTAGATGGAATAAAATTAGCAGCGGGAAACAGAAAATTCAATTTTCCATCCAACGGCAGCAATTTAGATCACAGATTCTGTGCCACCCATTTTCATTTAAATGAAAATGGGTTCCCACAAAAAATGGTGGGAACCCATTTTTTGGTTCCCTAGAAAATTGCCAAAAGACACTAAAGCCCCTAGAGATGATATAAAAAAGTGGTGGCCACTTGCTCCAGCGACTATTTTTCTCATTCTCTCTCTCTCTCTCTCTTCCTCTCTATCTCTTACTCACACACAAAGGCCAATCTCCCCTGCCACCCGCTCCTGTAATCTTGCCGTTGAGATCATGAATGCCAATCCGAAGAATAATTAGCCTTCGTATCCTCCCAGTAAGAAATTTGACAATTCCAGCTAGCAGTACACCAAGCCATATAGCATAATTATGAGCGGCAGCGAGCTCATGTTTCTCATCACATATAGCACTCCCATAAACCCATTGAATCTATTCAGCTTCGATTCGATCACCACCCTCTCGTCGAAACACAGAGAGAGTGGTTGAATTCTCGTTTCCATTAAAGCTTGATTCTCTTCTTCCAATCCCACAGCTTTTCTTTGACACCTGAGATTGCTCTAATTACCAGTTGATGAAAGGAAGTGGAACCTCAATGATTCAAAATGAAAACTTTGTTCCTAGACTATTTAATTTGATCGCCTGTTTTTATCTGTGGGGAAAAACAAATAATTGTGATCAACCTGACCTGGGGAGAGAATTGTGGGGTTAGATGATGATGAGAATCAATGGAGGAAGTGATATTGAAGCCAGCAGAGTAGTAATTTTTGATTCTAGAAATGCCAAACCTGAGGAATATTGGTGGAATATTGGCTGATCATGAAAAACCCATGTGGTGAATGTAGTTAAATATGTGATATTCCACACAAGGCAAGTGGTGTTGACTATGTTCGGTTGATGGTTGTACAATGGGTGATAGTAAAGTTAGATAACTATCTCGTAACCATAACTTACCAATGAGCAAAATAAGACCATAGAAAGTGGTTGTGACCATGTGTGGGTGATAAGTATGTAATAGTTGAGAATAAAGTTGTTTTGGTCGTGTGTAACTATAAGCCACCCATCACACACGTGATTAAAATTGTTTTCATTCATTCATGTATGACCACAAGTACCTGATGGGTATCTCAATTGCTCTATTATGTTATGAGAAAACATGGGCAAACAGAGTTCTTTCTTCCACATTTTCACGTTTTTATGTTCGCCATTTCTCCCACTCTATCCCTCTAGATATATCGCTCCATGATAAGGGCTTCAACATCCACTTCCTCTTCTTCCATAGCGGTGTTGCCGGTTGCGGCGATGTCACCATTATCATATGCTTTGAATGTTCCTGATCCTTCGAGTGTACCATTCCCTCCTCTGCCATCAATTTATTCATTAGAGGAGTGGAAGTGGGTGAAGGTGGTGGTACGGATGGTGAGAATGAAGAGAAAGGAGAAGAAGGTGAAGAAGAGAAGGTGAAAGCAATATGGGGGGAGGAACAATGGGTTTTTTTGTCTTGGAGGTGGGATATTTTAATATTATTTTTTAAACGGAGGCAAAATTGTCTTTAAGCTCATTTTCCTACATCATTTTCTTCAAACCAAACAAAAATTTTCTTATCAACCAATTTTCTTTTCCAATGTGAACTAAACATGTTAGAGGCAAAATATTTTCCCTTCCTTTCCATTCCTACCTCTTCTTTGATCCAAATGGGCCTTTATTAGAAACACTTTTCCAACAAATTTTTTAGTTTTCTTTTAAATTAAAAAAAAACTTTTTTTAGAAACAAAACTAAATAGGCCCAAACTTTTATTAGTTTTAACTTTCTCAAGACCTATTAATTTTTAACTCAATTTTGGAAAAGTTATCTATAATATCTTTAGGGTTAAGGTGCAAACATATACACAAGATTTTATTGAAAGTGTGCCCAACATTAAATACTTTTTGAAAGGGTAAAAATAACTATAAACTTTGAAAATGGGGATAAAAGTCACAAGACCGTTAAATCATACTTGACGGTGTTCGTTTTTTGGGTGGGGCCCACATTATTCTTCTGAAAATCACTACAAAAAAAAAGGCATTTTGTAGCGGTGGACTTGTAGCGGTTATATTAAACCGCTACAAATTATGAAATTTGTAGCGGTTTTTACCTAAACCGCTACAAATTTGTAGCGGCAAGAATATTTGTAGCGGTTTCATACAAAAAACCGCTACAAGTTTGGCGCGAAATTCCCGCCAAAACTTGTAGCGGTTATTTTGTAGCGGTTAATGCACATAAACCGCTACAAAATACCAAAGGTCAGATTTTGTAGCGGTTTTTGCCCAAAAACCGCTACAGAATTTCAAGAGACTCCAAATTTGTAGCGGTTCTGGGCAATAACCGCTACAGAATTTTAAACGTTGTGAATATTTGTAGCGGTTATTGTAGAACCGCTACAAATTTAATTATTTGTAGCGGTTAGAGTAGCGGTTATTTTGAATAACCGCTACTAATATCTGCCTATTTAAACCACTCACCTCCTCCATTTCTCATTTTGCTCATTTTGTTTCCTGAGGTTTCTCTGAGTGGTTTATTCGATATTTGAGCGTTCAGACGAGTCTATAGGAGTTTTTGGTCAGTATTCCACAGTATTTACACTTGAGGTACGTATATAACACGTATTTTTATTTGTATTTGTATTTTTATTATATTTTTGTATAATAATGGACTAATTTTTTTTTTAATTTGTACAGTTGATATGGCTTCAGGACGGGATAAGGGGAAGGCCCCTATGCCCCCCAGACCGACTTTGCGGGGTGGCGGCAGCCGGGCAGGGGGCAGAGGGAGGGGGCGGCGCGCAGGCAGGGGTACCGAGGCATCTCAGCCCAACCCTCCACAGGAACCGCAGACGATCCCACAGGCGACGACCGCAGCTGAGGTGCCTGAGGTGGAGGTGCCAGAGATTAGCGTTGAGGACTTCCTCAACGAGGAGGAGTTCGAGATCCCGATTAGTGGGTTCAGGGAGATGGAGCAGTTCCTCGATGAGGAAGAGGCTCGGGAGCAGAACAACCCACGAGGGTCGTCTTCGCGGTCCACTGGGTTTGAGGTGCAGGTCGAAGGTAAATTTTTTAATTTTTTAATTTTTTAACTTTTTAACTTGGAATTATAATTTATCTAACGTGCGGTCAACTGTGCAGATGAGCAGGGGAACGTGTCGACGAGGAGGCTGGATGTGGCCGGTCTGAACAGCATGGACCGGTCCCTGCGAGTTGTAGTGCCGTGGAACGAGGGCACTGACCAGCCGATCCACAATGGGGGTCACCTGCTCAACCGCTTCCTGAGCGACCTGGGATCGAACTGGATGCGGTTCCCCCTTCACTTCCCGACGTGGAAGCACATTCCGAAGGGGCCGAAGGACCAGGCTTGGGAGGAGGTGGTTCAGGTAATTAAAACTATTTAATTAATATATTTTGTAATAAATTCTATTTAATTATTTTTTTTAAATTATGATTTTTAGTATTATTGATATTTAAATGTATTTTTTTCAGCTGCGGTTTGCCGTCCGGGCCAACCGGAAGAGGTACGCCCTCGTGAAGATGGGCGACGCCTGGAGGAACAGGAGGAACCGTCTCTTCCACAGCGTGGATGGGGACGGGACGATGCCTCTGGAGCAGCTGCAGGAGAGCGTCCCGGACGGCGTGCCGCCGAACGACTGGGCGCGTTTCGTCCAGTTCAGGAGGAGCCCTCAGGCGCAGGTAATGTATTTATTATATTTTTGATATATAATTTTCTAATTGTTAAATATTAAATTATAATTTCAATTTAATTTGTATTTAATTTCAAATTTTATAATACATTTAATTATTTGTTTTTCCAGGAGCTTTCTCAGAGGAACGCCGCGATCCGGGCGCAGCAGACGATCCACCACACAGCAGGATCGAAGACCTTTGCTGTGACCTACAGCGAGCTGGTAACGTTTCAAGTGCTTCACTTACTTTTAGCTGATTAGTTCATAATACTAATTGTTTTCTCATTGTTTCAGGAGACGAGGGCACAGCAGGAGAACCGTCAGACGGACTATGCGGAGCTGTACGCCATCACACACAGACACCGTGACGGGACTGCGACCTCTCAGCAGGCAGAGGCGGCGATTGTAAGTTATTTTATTATTATATTTTTTATAAAATCAAGTTATTAATGAAAAATAGTCATTACTAATTGTTTCATAAAATGGCAGGAGCGGATGCAGCTGTCGCAGGCTGAGCTGCGACAGACCCAGCCTGAGGAGTCACAGGGGTCAGTGGACCCGACGGCTCCTCTGAAGGCGGGCCTTAGTCAGCCTGAGCACCCCGGACGAGTGCGGGGGATGGGGATAGGCGCCAGACCCAGCATGATCTACGGCAGGAGCGCCGCCTCTGAGGCTGGCAGCTCTAGAGGGGTCAGACGTCGGAGGGACGAGTCGATTGACCAGCTGCGGTCAGATCTGGAGCAGACGCAGCAGCAGATGGCGCAGCAGCAGCAGCAGATGCAGCAGATGAACGTGCAGCAGCAGCAGCTGCTGCAGGTGCACGCAGACACTATGTACGCGCAGCAGACGCAGTGGCGTGAGATCGCGAACAATATGCTCGAGGGAGCCTGGCGTCGGCTGTTCCCGGACGAGCAGCATCCAGCGGTCCCCCCTGTCCCTCACTACGTCGTCCCGAGTACTGCTCCTCCTCCTACTGCTCCTCCTCCTGTTGATGACGATGGTGCGGTTCAGTCTGCGCAGCGGCCCGATCCAGCGGCATCTGAGGGAGCCCCACCTGAGGGAGCACCAGAGGATCAGCCCCCAGCTCCTTAGTTTAGGACATTTTCTTTTCTTTTAAACATTTGTAAATATTTATGAGATTTTATTTCAGAATTTTTTTATTGTGTTTTATATAATTATATTTATATTATTATATCGCATTGAAATAATTTATAAATGATTTAAATCTAAATTTAAAAAAAAAATAAATTATATATATATTTGTAGCGGTTTTAGGTAAAACCGCTACAAATGTATATATTTGTAGCGGTTTTTGGTTAAAACCGCTACAAATTTATATATTTGTAGCGGTTATTAGTACATAACCGCTACAAATATATAATAATTTAATAAATTAAATATATATATAATTTATTTTTTTAAATATATTTTAAAAAAAATAAATTATATATACATTTATAAATGTATATTTGTAGCGGTTTTGAAACGATAACCGCTACAAATTTACTTATATATCTGTAGCGGTTTCTCTTCAGAAACCGCTACAAATATATAAGTAAATTTGTAGCGGTTATACACTGATAACCGCTACAAATAGTCAAATCATTTGAATTTTCAAAATTGCCGCCTCTGTGCACATTTGTAGCGGTTATCTTATGTATAACCGCTACAAATTAGAAAATTATTTTTATATTTAATGTCCAACGGCTTTAATATTAGTAGCGGTTTTATATAGATAACCGCTACTAATAGGTTGAACATTAGTAGCGGTTATAGATATAAAACCGCTACTAATACTCAACAAGTACATTTTGAATTTCTCACCAATTAACGGCTTGAATAGTAGTAGCGGTTTTATATATATAACCGCTACTAAATTATAAACGTTGGAATTTCTGTAGCGGTTGTTGTAGCGGTTTAATAACCGCTACAAAGTTATAAACGTTGGATTTTCAGAATATAAGGTTCTAGGCATTCGTCATTATCTTCTCACTCATCTTCTTTCATCTTCTTCTCTATACTTTCTTCTCTCTCACTTGTAGCTATGGATAAATCATGGATAAGGTTGCCGCGCAATTCTCCTGAATATTTGTACGGATTAAACAGTTTCTTAGATTTCGCATTCACTCACGCCAGCTGTAACGGCAAGATCGTCTGTCCGTGTCGGAAATGCAAGTTCAAGAAGTGGCATCCACGAAATGTTGTGAAGGAACATTTGCTTGTGAAGCCTTTCCCTGAGGACTATACGTTCTGGGCAGTTCATGGTGAGAAGGCCGGCGTTAGATATGACGAGGCTCTTCCTCGAAGTTCTCAAGTAGGCGTTCAAGTAGATGAAGATGATCCTGTGAATGACGCTGTGCGTGATGCGTTTGGATTTCAAGGCGATAACTTCAACGAAGAAGTGCACGGCTCTGAGCCGGCTTTTATGGGGAATGAAGCAGCTCGGGATTTTTTCAGCTTGATGGATGAGGCAGATCGTCCTTTATATCAAGGTTGTCGCAAATATTCTAAATTATCTTTCTTGGTCAAATTGTATCATATCAAGTGCTTGTGTGGGATCACGGATAAGGGAATGTCGATGTTGCTCGACTTATTACAAGATGCATTCCCCGACGCCGAGATTCCCACAACCTTCTACGAGGCCAAGAAGATCATCAACAGGTTGGGGTTGAATTATCAAAAGATTGATGCGTGCCCAAATGATTGTATGCTGTATTGGGGAGACGATTCCAGCAGGGAGACGTGCAAGAGATGTCACACATCGAGGTACAAGACAATTCGGAAGGGGAAAAAGCAGAAGAAGAAACCTGCAAAGATTCTCAGGTATTTCCCTTTGAAACCTCGTCTACAAAGATTATTTATGTCGTCTAAAACTGCTGAGCACATGAGGTGGCATGCCGTTGATAAAAACGAAGACGGTAAATTAAGACATCCGCGGGATGCAGCTGGTTGGAAAACGTTTGACAACGACTTTCCCGATTTTGCGACTGACCCCAGAAATGTCCGGCTTGCGTTGGCGACCGACGGTTTCAATCCTTTCGGGAATCTTAGCACAAGTTACAGCATTTGGCCGGTAGTCTTAGTTCCCTACAACTTTCCCCCCTGGATGTGTATGAAACAAAGCTCTTTCATTATGTCTATGATCATTCCAGGCAAAAAGGCACCGGGCAATGACATCGATGTGTATCTCCAACCGCTTTTTGCGGAATTGCTTGACCTGTGGAATGTCGGCTTGGAGACGTACGACGCTCACAGCAAGACTTTGTTCAACATGCGTGCAGCCTTGATGTGGACGATCAGTGACTTTCCTGGCCTTGGCACATTATCTGGTTGGAACGTGCACACTGGGTCGGCGTGTCCGGCTTGCAATTTCGACTCTGACGCACTGCGCCTTCCCCACAGCCGAAAGTGGTGCTTTATGGGGCATCGGAGGTTTCTCGATGGAACGCATAAGTTCAGATTGCAACGGAATCGCTTCAATGGGAAACCAGAGAAAAGAGAACCACCTCAGACTTTGTCCGGTACAGATATCTTACAGCAGCTTGAGCATGTTGACGTCGAGTTTGGAAAAAGCGACGGTTCAGCACAAACTCGCCAAAAGACGCGCAGGACTTCGGCGCCTCAGCAGTGGAAGAAGATAAGTATCTTCTTCACGCTTCCGTATTGGAGATCTAATTTACTGCGCCACAGTCTTGATGTAATGCACATTGAAAAGAATGTTTGCGACAATGTGCTGTATACGCTGCTTAACGAACCCGGCAAGACAAAAGATCACCTTCAAGCGAGGAAAGATTTACGCGACATGGGAGTTCGTGAAGACGCTTGGCCAGATGAGAATGACATATTTACACCGGCAAAGTTTACCCTCACAAAACCGAACAAGGATGTGTTCCTCGCGACCTTGAAGAAATTAAAAGTTCCTGATGGGTATTCAAGCAACATTTCTCGATGTGTCGACTTGCAGGCTCGAAAGGTTACTGGCCTGAAGAGTCACGACTCACATGTTCTTATGCAGCAGTTACTCCCTCTGGCTATAAAGAATACACTTCCTCCCGATGTTTCCATCGTTTTGGTGGAACTTTGTTCTTTCTTTCGGAAGTTGTGTTCTAAGGTATTGATCGTTGAGGAGCTCGATCAGCTGCAGTCGAAAATCATTCTTACGCTTTGTCACTTGGAGATGATCTTTCCTCCGTCCTTTTTTACTGTGATGGTTCACCTCACAGTCCACCTCGTTCATGAAACGAAGCTCGCTGGACCAGTACAATATCGTTGGATGTATCCGATTGAGAGGTACTCTTATGAAATATGTGCTTTCATTTATTGTCCGTATTTAATGTTTGCTCGTTGTCCTTTTCATCATTTTATATCAATTTTCTCTTATGTACTTCGTAGGTTCCTTGGGAAATTAAAATCTTACGTGAGGAATAAGGCGTGGCCAGAAGGTTCTATAGCTGAAGGCTATATAGGGGATGAGGTGCTATATTTTTGCTCAAGGTACTTTGATGATCTTGAGACGGCTTTCAACCGCCCGCCTCGTGTTGACGATTGTCCTGAACCTGCGCCGACATCAGGAGAATTTATCCCTCGTGTTGGTAAACCAGTTGGAGCAACTGAGAACTTCAAACTAACGGCAACTGAGAAGTTCCAAGCACATAGACATGTCTTGATTAATTGCACTCAAGTTGAGCCTTTCATACGGTAAGAATTGTACACTCACATGTATGTTATTCGATCTATATCTTTCGTAACATTTCTCACTTTCATTTCACTAACGCCTTTCCATTATTAATTGCAGGGAATTCAGAAGTCATGTCAAGCGTCAGCTCAGGATCCGTACACAGACATCCTCGGAAGTTGATAGGAGGGTCCACAGAGAATTCCCGGCCTGGTTTGCGCGCAGAATACTAAATGACCACAACCCACACTCACCGGATTTCAGATCTCTCGCAATCGGCCCTCTTGATCATGCAAAACGGTTTACAGCATACAATGTCAATGGTTTTAAGTTTTGCACGGTTTCACGGGATCAGGGATTGCAAACACAGAATTCGGGTGTTTATGGCACATTTGGGACAAGGAGTTATGCGAGCAGCAGTGACGCCAACATGCAGTTCGGAGGCGTCCCTTACTATGGCAAGCTTCTTGATGTGGTCGAGCTTAATTATCAAGGCCGTTTCACCGTGACGCTGTTCAAGTGTTTGTGGGCAAATACCACGACTTCTCGGGGACTGACAACTGACGACCTAGGGATCACATCAGTCAATTTCTCACGCCCGATTCATACTGGTATTTCTCAAGATGATGAGCCGTATATTCTAGCTTCAGAGGCACATCAGGTTTATTATGTCGAGGACGAGCGGCATAGGGATTGGCACATGGTCGTTCATTTAAAGCCAAGAGACCTTTACGACATGGGTGAAGGCGATAACATCGCCTACGAGAGTGAGCCATTTCAGCCAGCTGATTTTGAAAACTACTTTCCTGAAGGCGATGACAATTTACCTCTACTGCGGTGAGTTTTTTTAAGTCCACGTCATTTCAATTAAATTTTTTAAATTTAATAATACATCAATAACAATAATTTTTCTACAAAATTTCTGTAGGGATGGCGACGATGAGTGATCAAATTCAATTGTAAAGAATTTGTCTTTAAAAAAAATGCAAAAAATTTGTGTTAAAATAAAATGTAAAAAAAAATTAAAATAATATTTGTAGAATTCAAGTGTAAAAATTTTTTCTTTACAAAAAATGCAAAAAATTTGTGTTAAAATTAAATGTAAAAAAAAATTTTAAAAAAAAAATTAATATAATATTTGTAGCGGTTATTAAACCGCTACAAAAGAATAAATAACCGCTACTAAATAATAACCGCTACATTAACCGCTACAAATAATTAAACCGCTACAAAATATAAATAACCGCTACTAATTAGTAACCGCTACATTAACCGCTACATTAACCGCTACAAATAATACGTGAATCCCTATAAATACCCTTATCACAACTCATTTCAAACACTCCCCAATTTCTTTTCACCTTACCCTTCTTTCATTTCCTCTCATTTACAATTTCTTTCGTATGAGTAGAGGAGCTGAATAATACGATCAAATATGGTAACAACATTTTCAATTTCTTTTAGAATACTTCTTTCCTTTCTATAAAATTTATTTTAAACATCTTTTTTTCTACATATATCTTAACTCTATCTCATTTTCATCTATTTTTCATATACAATTACATTATATTATAAAACATAATAATTCCTTATTACTTAACTATCGTTAATAATATTATTAATATAATTTTATACTAATCATATTCAATTACATTTTTTCTTTTTAATTTATTAATAAGTTAAACTATTAAATAGTAAACTAATTGAAATAGATAAAATAATAACAAACTAAACTAATTAATATAATATTGAAAAAAAAGAAAAATATCAAAAAAAATTTTAAATATTTGTAGCGGTTATTAAACCGCTACTAAATAAGGCGCCTTTTTAAAGATATATTTAATTTTTTTGGCGGCAAATTTGAATTTCATGCAATTAGTAGCGGTTCTAAGAACCGCTACTAATTTCATGAAATTCAAATTTGGTAGCGGTTTCTTAACCGCTACTAATAAAAAAAGTCATTTTTAACAAATTTTAATTTTTATATATTTGTAGCGGTTTTTTAACCGCTACAAAAAAAAAATTCTTTTTTTAAGACGTAAATAAAATTTTTTATATTTGTAGCGGTTATATAACCGCTACAAATATCTCTTGATTTTGTAGCGGTTACTATTAACCGCTACAAATTTTGTAGCGGTTATTTTTGATTGAGTAGCGGTTTTATATAACCGCTACAAAATCTCTTGCAACGTACGATTTAGTAGCGGTTTGTATAACCGCTACTAACCTAGTTTGTAGCGGTTAGAACCGCTACGAATACCTATTTTTAACCGCTACTAAATCACGTTTTTTTTGCAGTGAATACCCAAACGCCCTTAACTCAAAAAAAAAACTCACATCCACTACTACAAAAAATACGAGCTATGGACCTTAATTTAGAGAATACTATGGCGCTTAGGAAGCGTCGTAGCTTCCAGCATCATTAAAAAAAGCTACGGCGCTTCTTGAATATATAAAAGTGCCATAGCTTAAGTATTTCATTTTTTTTTTAAATAAAAAGCTATGGCGCTTATTGAGAGAAGCGCCAGAGGAAGTATACTACTCCAACGGCATTTTCTAGGGCAAGTGGCATAGGAGGCATATAACCTCCAATGGTGCTTCCCAAGGGAAGTAAATAAGGAAAGAATGTGCTGAAGCTTACCTTAATTAATGGGGTGCCTTAGCTAATAATCAGCTTGCATGTCCTTAGCATATGAAGGTGATGATCCAAGCTCGATCTCCTTCTGTGATCTCTCCACTATAGTGGTAGAAGCTCTTAACTCTTACCCTTAATCTCTATGCGCACGGTGTTTGATCTCTAGCTCTCTCATTAGTCTAGATAATATATAAATCGATAAAGAAGACAACTTTTGCACATGCGACAAGGTTGTGTAGCCTTTCGATGTGAAGCATATAAAAAAAACTGGAATGAGGGTGTCGGCAGGGGCCTTGGCCGGCACTTGGTGTGGCAAGCGCTGGCCAAGGAGGGCAAGCAAGCTCCGGCGCTTGCCCCGCTAAGGGCCGAAGGAGGCGCCCAACCAACAAAAAAAAATAGGGTCTGGGTTTAACCCAAAAAAAAAACACAAAATGGGCCTTGGCCGGCACCGCCTCTTCCAGCTCTTACCCCACCAAGTGCCAAAGGAGGGGCCTAACCAAAAAAAAAAAACAACGTCTGGGCTTAACTCAAAAAAAAAACATAATGGGCCTTGGCCGACGCTTGGTGGGGCAAGGGCAAACCAAGGTGGCGCCGCCTCCTCTGGCGCTTGCTGGAGCAAGTACCGGCCAATGTTGGTTAACCCCAAAAAAAAACAATTTTCAAATGCACTTCTTTAAAGAAGGGTCATAAGAGGGGCGCCACTAAATCTTTATTTTATAATAGTGCCCCCAACCTTCGATTCTTCATTTGAAACGCACCAAGAAGGATCAGATGGTGGTGAAATCCTCCATTAACAACAATTCATTTGTATATTAGAATCTAACCGAAGACACAGGAGTTGAATTAAAAGAACAAGGCACAAAGACCTAAAGGACCCAAATTATTATCACGACACCATACCTGCTATATATTAAATAAATATCGAACTTATCTAATTAACCACAAAAGTATCCAAGAAAGTGTTAGGATATCGCGTCCTCTGTTAGTATACTCAAGAAAGAGGCGTTCTCTTTAGAGGAGTTTGTAGTCTGTTTGCAGTATTTTCTGGTTATATGTTAGGCAGTTTTAGAAAGACAAGGGTGGTTATTGTCGGTTGTGATATTTGTTTGTGTAACTGTTGTTGTCAGTTCAGTTGTTTCTCTATTTATATTCTCATGTATGACAGTTTATGGATATGAGGTATTATACAGAAAACTTATTGTGTCTCGGTCTAGGACTTCAGATTCTGGTTCTAGAAAGTTTCCTATTAATTTCCTTGATCCTAAATTCAAGGACCTAACAGAAGGTGTAACTAAAAGAGCATATTGGACATACCTGTAAGGAGCAGATGAAAACTTTCTGATTAATTAGAGGAGCAAGCTTTGACAGGAAGGAGGATTTGTTGATTGAAAAAAGTTATTTGGATGGCTTGTGGACGTTTGGTGAATCAAATAGGCGTTTTTGGATTTTGCCGGAATGGACGAACCAGGCACATGATCTGCTTTTAATATTTAATGTCAACACCGACAGAAGGAGATAGCCGACTTTCAAGTTCCATTATTAATCATACCATGGCAGGACCACCAAAGGGGAAGTAGCAGCTTCTGGAACAAAATGGCACCACCATTTTGAGGATGAAGAATGATTCCAGATGAAGAATCGAAAGTTGGAAGGGGAGCTTTTTTTTGAGTTGGGGGTATTTGGGTATTTCAAAAGAATAATGTGGACCCCACCCCAAAAAACTAAGACAGGTAAGATGGTCCTGTGACTTTTACCCTATTTTTTAAATTCATTATTACTTTTATCTCTAAAAAGTATTTGATGTTGGATCCATTTTCAAAAAAATATTATATGTATTTTATACACATAATTTTATTACCGATAACTTATGAGTAGATTTTTTTGTTTAATTGATCACGAGGGCGCCTCTAGAGCTGTCTCTGGTGTAGAAAAGAAAGCGAATACAGACAGCGATGATGATATAGAACGTATCATTTCCCCATCTGGTTGAGATCTTCCACGTCTCTTGATTCCTTAACGTACGCTCAGATTAAGACATATACGGACCCGCGATAATGAAACTTTTTAGTACCAAAATGAGGCTCAGCTCTTTTATTTGATCTTCCTGGTTGTAATTGTACGAAGTATTAGAATGAGATTGAGTCATTCACTCATTCTTCTCATTCCGAGTTCAGCAACCTGGATTCATTATTCTGCACTTTATCTTTAATTGAGTGTCTCAGTTTTAGTCTGAAGACTTTCATGCGGCACTCAGTATAATCCAGTTTTTCTTGCAGTTATTTTAAAAGCATGCCTAATGTAATATTGCTGGTGCTGGTATCAACTTTCAAGATTGGCTTATAGCATGGGAACTGTTGCTGAAATTTGGGATATAATGCAGCCCACAGGGTTTCACTCTTATGGAAAGGCCCAATTGTTTTTTTTTTTTTGGAAGAAGAAAGTTTAGATAAGCTCAAAGGTTAAGGAATGCTTGAGGGTAGCACATTTTTTACTCATAAGATATCAAAATGTCACTTATTTTTTATAGAATCTAATAATCCAAAGAAATATAAAAAAAACAATTGGAAAATGGGTGAAAATTGGGGATCAACAAGGAGGGGATAATAGACACCTCCTCACACTTCTGGGCTCAAAGAGTGAGGTATTTACATGTCACCCATTAACAAAATTTTCACATTAGTGGGATTTAAGCTCACAACGTTATTATGAGTCAACCCCTTCCAATTGGACCAACCTTTGTTGGTAAAGAAATGAGGAGGGTCCAAAATTTTAGGGAAAATTCCAAAAAACTACACTCAAAATATGCAAAGGACAAATCAGTACAACGAAATTCAAAAATTCCAAATCAGGCGGGTGTCAGAAAAATGAGCAATCTGTCATTTTGAAATTTCGGCAAAATTACAAAAATGCCCTTCATGCACACTTCAGAATAACAACATGATCATCGGAATTAACACCTTTGGATTCGGTATTAACAACTGCAATTCTTCTTTTACAATTAACAAATTTCAGGACCAATAACAACACATATCTCGCCATTAACAACTCCGGATTCGATATTAACAACTCCAATTTCTTCTTTCAACACTTAACAAGTTTCAGGGCCAATAACAACACTCACCTCGCCATTAACAACTGATGATTCGCCATTAACAACTCCTATGTTGTTATTGCGACTGAGGGCTAAGGGCATTTTCGTAATTTGGCCGAAATTTCAAAAGGACAAATTGCTCATTTTTCTGACACCCGCCTGATTTGGAATTTTTGAATTTCGTTGTACTGATTTGTCCTTTACATATTTTGAGTGTAGTTTTTTGGAATTTTCCCAAAATTTTAATTGATTAATTTTATTTTATGTAGTGAAGGGGAAAAAAAAAAAAGGAACAAAGATAGAGGCCTTAACAAGGCTTGAGAGTGTTGACGTATAAGAGCGTGAGAGAAAGAGAGAGTTCTTTCATTGTTCCTTATGAGAACACATTTTCTCTAATTTTTCAGCCTGTACATCATTTGACCAAAGTAGGGATTGAAAGGTGTTCTCTTGTCAAGATATTGCAGAATATTTTTAGAGGTTTTAGATATACTGAACTTCATTTTAGATGGTCGGATCACTACTCAGAGACCTCAAAATTTCCCAGAATTTTTTGTTAATGAAGGTTGACGTTTGTTGTAGTTTTGTCTGAGCTATTTTGGTCAAGTTAATGATCAGACTATGATTTGCGGTCCGATTGACCTGAAAGTTTTTGGGGGTGATTTGAAACACATAGATCTGGAATCATAAGTCATAAGAGTGGGATTGTCAATTGGATCTTTTTATCTTTTTATCATGAATGTCGGAACATGTTCTGTGCACTGTGGCTTTTGTGGGTTGTGATCTAGCAGGCAATTCAGAGGTGATTTGATCTCCGTTTTGTCTGAAATTTTGCTGCGAGACCTGCGGCATCCAATCTTTATTTTCTATGGTGTGATTATAATTTGGTGATCTCTAACACGTGCAGACCGTAGCTTTCGCTCAATTGATACACATTTTTTATAGCTCCATTTGCACTTATATCTATATATAACCTATAGTTAAGCGTGGTATTAGAGGACTTGAAGATTGTATTTATTTTTCAAGATAGGGGGAATCTCTCGGCCGTGCTCATTTGCTCTCACGCATGTTGAGTGAGAGATTTTTCCAGGTTAAATTATGCATCTTTATTTATTGTTTTATCTCTCATTATATATTCTACATATATTAACCCTAGGGATGAGAATAGATTAGGCCAGGTTTGACTTTTGCCTTAACAGATAAGGCCTATTTTATATCAGAATGGCCTAATTTTGACCTATGGCCTGCAAGAGGTCAATTAGCTTGGCCTGTAGCTTGTTAAGGGGCCTGAAATTTTAAAAGAATTTAAACAGGCTAACAGGCCACAAGCCTCACAACAAGTCTATGGACAAACAGGCCCAATTATACTAATATTCTAACATACATCATAAATTATGAAACCAAATACAACATAATAACAATTTTCATTACAAATTTACTAATTTAGACCAAATCAATGTGAAGCCACTGGATCTTCTCACATTCACATCAAATCTTTAATATAATTTCTTGTTCTCCTACAAAGACCTTGAAAAAAAAATAATCAAATGTATAATATTAGAGTATAAAATAATCAAACAATTTAACGGGTACTTCCTTCAATCCTATTTATAAGCAACTTTCCTCTTGATTGCGCAAAACGAACTGATAGTTAAAAGCAATGATTGTGTCAAAAATACCATGTTTTTCCATGTATACTCCTATTTATGAAAAGAATATAGGAGAGAGAATAGATAAAAAGTATGAGAGATAAAGAGTATAAGATATGAGAAAAAATGAGTATTTAATAAAGAAAAAAGTGAAAGTTGCTTATAAAAGGGATCAGCCCTATAAAAGAGAAAGTTACTTATAAATAGGACTGGAGCAAGTAACTTGTATAAGAAATGATAATATTTTAAATTGCAAAATCAGAACAGACCATACAGAATTATACAGAGTTTAAATCAAAATAAATCGCTTTTTTTTTTTTTGAACAGTTCTGAATATATACATTACTTTGAAAGGAAAGTCACGTACATCAAATGACAACAACTATAGGGTGCAATACAGGTAAAGCTATTTAAGCATAAAAACCAACGATAAAGGAGAAATAAACATAGTAGACACACTCAGAAAACAGACTCGCAGTAGGAGAAACTGAAAAGCCAAGTGGCAACAAGACTAAGCGAGGTCCACAGGCACTCAGTGAGAAGTTCCATGGTCATCTTGCAATCCCAAGTTTTGTGCATCTTTTACCAGTAGCAATGATAAAGGGGCTAAGGGTGATTCCACCCACCCAATGGGCACACCCCCTTACATGTTTCAGCAGCAAGGTGATATGCTGCTTGATTCCCCAAGCGAGGAGTAAAGTGAATTGAGAAACTGGCTTCAGACTTCAAAATGAAATCAAGGCTAACGGGTATAATAAAAATCAAAATTGGAGAGTTTAAACCTGAACAGAGTTTAATCACATACCCAATCAGATCCTACAGTGTTGGAGAAGGGATGACGGACGGAGAAGGCTACGACCACACATGACGGAGAAGGGAGGACTGATGACGATGACGATGAGACAAGGAGGGGAGTAGCAGAAAAACGATGCCTGATGGAGAATTGTGAAGGGACAACAGACCCCTGACGGAGACGATGAGACAGATGACGGTGAGACAGACTTCTAACGAAGAACTGACGACGGTGAGACAGATGACGATGACGAAGGTGAGTGCTTGTGAGAGACGATGCCGACGGTGAGGGCACTTGTGAGAGACTGAGAGACGATGATGTGAGTTGTGAGACAGATGACGTTGTGAGACTGTAAGTAGTGCCTGTGAGTTTTTTTTTTTGGGTTCAAAAGTGCTTGTGAGTTGAACACTTTTCGACTTTGAGTGCTTTGTGAGCTGTCACGTCGGTGTGAACAATTGAAGAAACAGATCTCATTAGAATATCTGTCGGTGTGAACGATTGAAAAAAAGAAGAAAAAGTTGGGCTGGAATTACAATTCCACCCTCAAATTTTTTTATGTTAACAGATCAGCCTTATAAACCTCAAAAGCCCTGCAACAGGTCTTGGCTTGGCTTGATAAATAAAACAAGCTTTGAAGGAGAACTTTGACCTGATAGGTTAGGCCTTGGTAGGTATTTGACAGGCCGTCTAGCCTGTTTCTATCCTTAATTGACCTTTGACCCATATGATCTTTTTCATTAGCTAGGAAATCTTTACTGATCTTAACTTTCCATCCATTTTCCACTTAAAATGTGTCCAATTCTAAATACTTTTTAGAAGGATAAAAGTATCTGTGAATTTTGAAAATGCATGGGCTAAAAGTTACAGAACCGATAAATAAATATCGAACTTATCTAACTAACCACAAACGTAAAGAGCATATTGGACATACTTGAAGGAGCAGACGAAAACTTTCTGATTAATTACAGGAGCAAGCTTTGGCAGGAAGGAGGATTCGTTGATTGAAAAAAGTTATTTGGATGGCTTGTGGACGTTTGGTGAATCAAACAGGCGTTTTGGATTTTCCCGGAATGGACGAACCAGGCACATGATCTGCTTTTTATATTTAATGTCAACACCGACAGAAGGAGATGGCCGACTTTCAAGTTCCATTATTAATCATACCATGGCAGGACCACCAAAGGGGAAGTAGCAGCTTCTGGAACAAAATGCCACCACCATTTTGAGGATGAAGAATGATTCCAGAAATCAAATCAAAAGGCCATATTTTGGACTGAAACCCAAGAAGAGAAAGGCAATATTTGCCACCATCGTTGGTGGATGATTCCGCCGCCACCGTCGCTGCTCTTTGATCCTTGGTGCGTTTCAGACGAAGAATCGAAAAGTTGGGAGGGGATCTTTTTTTTTTAAAAAAGCTAGGGGCATTTGGGTATTTCTGAAAACTAACGTGGGCCCCACCCAAAAAACTTACTCCGCTTGTATGTTTGGATTAGTTTTTTAAAATAGTTTTTACGATTTACGAGATAAGTGTGTGAGAGGAGTTTTATCTTAGTAGTGTAAATCTAGATTTAAAACCTAAGTTTGAGAAATTTCCAAACACTCACTTAATAGGATTTAACGGGCTTGTGACTTTTGCCCTCCTCCTCAAAATTCATTTTATTTTTACTTTTATCCCTACAAAATATTCGATGTTTGATCCACTTCCGAAAAAATCTCATGTGTATTATACACGTAATTTTATTACCGATAACTAATGAGTAAATTTTTTACTTTAATTGATCACAGGGGCGCCTCTAGAGCTGTCTGTAGTGTAGAATAGAAAGCAAATACAGACGGCGATGATGATTTAGAACGTATCTATTTCCCTATCTGGCTGAGATCTTCCACGTCTCTTGCTTCCTTAACGTACGCTCCGATTATAAGACATATACGGACCCGCGATAATGATACTTTTTAGTACCAAAATGAGGCTCAGCTCTTTTCTTTGATCTTCCTGGTTGTAATTGTACGAAGGATTAGAATGAGATTGAGTCCTTCACTCATTCTTCTCATTCCGAGTTCAGCAACTTGGATGCATTGTTCTGCACTTTATCTTTAATTGAGTGTCTTCAGTTTTAGTCTGAAGACTTTCAAGCGGCACTCAATATAATCCAGTTTTTTTTGCAGTTATTTTAACTTTCCAATTTAACATTATTATTGATCCTACTATGTATATCGAATGGAACCAAAATTAATTAGTATGAAACTGGATTTCACTGTAAAGCGAAACTTATGTTCAAAGCAAGCCAGTGAGACTCTTTAGGCCCCGTTCAATTCTCTGAGGAGAAATATGGAATTGGCTGGAAAGCTGCTCTTGCAGTTTGGAACAAGATTAACTGTGGTGAAGCCTAATTAAAAGCAAGCTCTAAAGCTTCAATTATTGCTGGTGCTGGTATCATCTTTCAAGATTGGCTTATAACACGGGAACTGTTGCTGAAATTTGGGATAACGGGCTTGTTGGCCCATAGGATTTCACTCTTATGGAGAGGCCCAGTTTTTTTTTCCCCATGGTAGAAGAAAGTTTAGATGATCTTGAACTCAATCAAAGGTCAAGGCATTTTGTAGATAGCCCATTTTTTATCTATAAGATATCAAAATGTTACTAATTTTTTGTAGAATATAATGATTCAAAGAAACATGAAGAAAACAATTGGGAAGTGGGTGAAAATTGGGGGTCAGCAAGGAGGGGACAATAGATACCTCTTAGAGATATTTACAGAACACCCATTAACAAAATCTTTACATAAGTGGAATTTAAACTTACAATCTTATTATGAGTTAACCCTTTTCTAACTGGACCAATCTTTATTGGCAAAGAGTCGGAGAGGGCCCAAAATTTTAATTGATCAATTTTATTTTTTGTAGTGAAGGGGAAAAAAGGAACAAAGAGAGAGGCCTTAACAAGGCTTGAGGGTGATGACGTATAAGAGCGTGAGAGAAATAGAGTTTTTTCATTGTTCCTAATGAGAACACATTTTTCTCTAATTTTTCAGCCTGTACATCTTTTGATCAAAGTAAGGATTGAAAGGTGATCCCTTGTCAAGATATTACAGAATTTTTTTTAGAGGTTTTAAATATACTGAACTTCATTTTAGATAGTCGGATCACTACTTAGAGACCTAAACATTTCCCATAATCTTTTGGTAATGAAGGTTGACGTTTGTCGTAGTTTTGTCTGAGCGATTTTGATCAAGTTAATGATCAGACTATGATTTGTGATCCAATTGACCTGAAGGTTTTTGGGGTGATTTGAAACACACAGATCTGGAATCATTTACTCTCACCCACATTGAGTGAGAGATTTTTCCATAAATATGCATATTTATTTATTGTTTTATTGCTCATTTTATATTCTACATATATTGACCCTCAGATGATCTTTTTCATTAGCTAGGAAATCTTTACTAATATTAACTTTTCGTCCATTTTCCCTCTTAAATAAAACGACCTTGTTTTGTATAAAAGAGACGTCTGCTGTTGTAATTTTCTTTTTTAGAAAAAAAAAACTCACTGAAAAAACAAACAGAGGTCTTCGTCTCCTTAAAACCACATCGAGCCATCATTGTCATTATTGATATATACACACACACACACACTATTGCTATTATATCACGACTCATTAGATGCTATTTTCCTTACACACTGTTATGTTCAAAATATGTAATAGGCTGAAATCTGGATATATCTGTTCGCGGCTGCACCTCACACCATACTGATTGTTAGCATCAGCACCGATTGAAACACAACAAATAAATAGTTCGAGTCATGTCCAAGGACGCTGTCCTTAGGAGATATTCTGCAACTCCCCTAGTAAATTAGGAAGCAGCATTCCCCAGGATAAAACGAACCTTGTTAGGATCGACAGGCACAGCAGAAGAATTTTAAAATTTTTACCAATCCTAATCGAGGATCTATCAACGGCGTTTAAATCAAGTTATAAAGATTCGTACAATTTAAACTTAAGGTTTTCACGATCTCTAGGAGTCAACACCTCAAGTCCGCTCCCTCTACCGGTATCCACATGAATGCTCTCCAACAGAGATTGCGTGCTAACGCCTCCAAATATCTCTTAGGGTTTTCCCTTGCGGCTCTGAATTCTCATGCGTGCATGAGTATATCTGCTCTATCAAGTTTATAACCTATGAGGGCTATATTCGAATTTCAAAATTAATCTTCATTAATTTTGAAATTAATTAACAATTAATTATTTTGATGAGCTAATTAAATAAATTCAGTTTAAATTAAATCTGTCTAACAGTTTTAATTTAACCTATTTATTTAATCCAAATAAAGAGCCATTAGATTTAAGTTATCTTCATATATTAAATCTGAGATACTATATCTCTATCATATTAGTTATTAAATTTAATATATCTTAATAGATTAAATTTAAAACTAACACAATATAATAATATCATATAATACACACACACACACACACACACACACATATATATATATAAGATATGTATTTTGAAAATATATATCTATATAATATTATTAACGAATTTTATATTATATATATATATAATATAAAATCTGTCTACCCTAAATTAAACATTATCTCATGTTGGGTCATTCTTGTGTGCGACCCTGTAGGCCCATATGAAGTTGGCAGTGGACCAATAACTGTACTAATCCAAAAGTCGCAAGCGGCCTCTAGCAAGACATTACGACTACCCAAGTCATATGAGGATCGTTAACACGATGCAACATGTCATACAACCATGTCACGTCCCTTTTATCACACGATATATCGGTCAAGGATAAGGCATGGATAATGTCATCCTCTTGTTCCTGACCATTACTTTCTTGATTCCTGAGTAGCCTGACAATAGAAATGGAAACTCCTTTCCATCGTAGTATGGCCATATATTTCTCAAACTCACTCATCGAGGGGCCTAGTAATATCTCTCTACTAATATGAAGGATGAATTCCATCTTGATTATTCATATTCCTCTGCATGAAAAACCACTAAGCCCGATCGTAGCCTTTATCATCACCCGGTCAAAAGTGACTTTTGACTAGTTCAAAGCTTAACAATTCTCATGTAAGAATCCATGATGACCTCAGGTCTAAGGGTATTATGACATGGTTATACATGAGAAAAGCTTATGACTTGATCCATGTAGCTTTCTCATAGTGGGTCGGTCCAGCACCCTGTACTCTTACAAGTGCCTAAGACTTTGATTCGTATCTCCATATCTTATCAAAGTTATACTGGTCTTATTTCATCTTTGCTCCCGCATAGATGACTAACCAGGGACATTTTAGGATAATCTTTATAATTTAACCAAGGATACAATTATCATAGTTAACATGCAAATAATATGATAACATAATTAAGAAATTTCATTAAATTAATAATATTTAAAGTACAATGATTGGTCCTTTGGGCACAATTTCCAACAAACCCTTCCTGCAAAAAGCAAGGTGACATAACTGCAGAAAAATATTAGTGTAACTTAGAAGAAGGGAGAGAGGAGAGGAGCTCGGAGACCTCAGTGTCTCCTAACCATGCACAGAACATTGCCTTTTATAGACAGAAACATGTGACCATTAGGGAGTTATAATGACCATTAACAACAGTTTAATGACAATTAAAACAACAGTTACAAAACAAATGTTAATGACAATTTAATATAATAAAACCTTTTAAATGTCGTTAAAACCGGTCAATTAAAATTCCAACGGTTATCTCCAACGGTCAGTTCAAAGACTCCTCTTATCATTCTTTTTACTAGCTCAAACTCATATTTAATTGTATACTAGGGTGTTCCCCATCATGAGTTATATGAGACTTCTTCTTTTGACACACTCACACACAATATTTACAACAGTATCTATTGACCAACTCGTCAGCAACCATTACAAGCAACAATATCCAAATCAATAACAATACATATGCAATGGCCTAGAAAATAAAATATGTATATATATTTTCTTAATTCTCATTTAGTGTTTTATTTATTTGTTGTATACATGCATCAAGGAGGAATTGGCGACTTTGTGAAAATTGTGATTTTTGCCTACCTATAGGTCTTGAGTTCAGATCCTCACTTCGCCAAAGGAATAATTTTGTTTTTGTTTTTAAAAAAACAACAAACAAACTTTCCAGCAAGGGTATTTTATCTTTTCTTTAATTTAATCCTTAATCCCCTTATTTCCGTCTCATTCCCATCAACTATCATAGCAAAGCAAGGGAGGATGAATTCTGGAATTTTCCAGAAACGATTCAATCCTCTTCCTGGGTTCAGTGTGGTTGCCTACCTTTCTTTGTCACTGGCGTTGGTGTGCCTGATTATTAATGGTGGCTAAAGCTCAGTCCTCTCACTCAATCTCCCTCTCTTCTTCTCAGCACTTTGGTTCGCGGTGGTTCGTGGCTTTAGGAAGTACAAAGCTTGGCTTCTTCTTCCTTGGTTCTGTGAGCCGTCTGTGTTTGGGTTACAGCTGTGTATCATCCTTTTCTTCCTCCCCTGTGATTTCGTCAGTCAAGGGTGTGCTGCCAGTCTCTCCCCCTTCCTCCTTCCTTGCTACAAGTGGTTCTTGAGGTATGCCCAACACATGCTTCTCCCACTTCGTTGGTTCAGTGTAGCTTTTGAGCATGCTCAAGTTCTATTATTTTCTTGAGCTTGTGTGGCTGTGGGTGCAAATGGAAGTTGCATATTTCTTTTTTTGTTATTGTTGTGTGGTATGCACTGGACATCTAAGAAATAACAATTAGATTTGGGCTAATAATTTGTGGTCGTAGAGATTGTTTGAGTTATTTTGAAAGATTCACATGTGATGTTTGTTAAATGGTATAGAATAGGAATTTGGTTGGATTAAGATGGATAAGTCTATGTTGCTTTGTAATGTGTGAATTAGACTTGATGAGTAATTCTCATTTTCCTCTTGATTTCCTCTTGATGGAGTGGTAGTTACAAGTTCAAGGGTACAAAAATTATATATAATGGTGCTAAGTTTTGGTTTCCCTTTTAAATTCCTACGTGCTGGGAATTAAAAGTTGAAGTGAATGGCTAGCTATGATGAATAGATTATGAGAGTGGTGATGGTTATGATTCGGTTGTCATGAGATGCGTGTAGGGAAATAAAGAGGAGGGGGTGTAATTGCCCTTTTTCATTGAAAGAGTTTGGTGTTTGTGGGGTTTTATAATTTTGTTGGGAGGAAATTTATTTATAATTTAAAGTGAGATAGTTGGCGCTGATTGCTGAAGCACTTTGAGATTTTTATAAATGGTTTAAAGAATATAAGTTTCAGTTAGAATATTCAGATATTGGTGATAAGGTAGTGGGCATGAATTAAGTGAACTCATTTTCATATAGAAGAATTTGGTCTTATAATTCAATGGAAGAAGTGAAAATGTTTTTGTCTTGAGAAAACTGAAATTTGGAAGGATTGTAATGTAGAAACGAAGAATCCTACTAAGTGAGATATTATGAAAATTTCTATAAAAGTTGTAATTGAAGTATTGATGTTATGTTTTTTTAAACATTAGGGGATTGAGGAGTGAAAGTAATTCAAAGTTGAGTAAACAAGAGTTAGTTATATGTTTGGGAGTACAGCAGGTGAGTAAATGGCGTCCCATTATAATTTTTATGAATGATATTTGTGATTAGACGATGATACTATGCGACTATGAGAAACCCAATTCCAATCTGTTTTATTCACCGTGCGGATAGAAAATACATACAAGAGGTGTTTGACTTTAGTTCGGATAAATCCTAATATCAAGGGATTATAAATTAGAATCAGTAATTAAAAAAATTCAAACTTTCATAATATCTAATTAGGTCCTAAAATTTTGGTAACTACCGATATTAAGATAAGTGCAAATATGCCCCTAATTTGTATTGGGTTTCCAACACTCCGCCTTAAGTTGGATCATAGATATTGATCATATCCAACTTGCTAACAAGATACTCGAATTTGTCCTTTGCTAACCCTTTTTGTAATATCCCAAAAAGTGATTAAAGGCTAATGACTTCAAAAGTGGAAGTAATTATTGTTGAATAAACATTTTTGGAGAATGTGTGATGGGAATTTAGTGGTTTTAGTTATTCTAATGGTTTCCTTGTGAAAAATTGTGTGGGAATAGGTTTGATTGTTAATTTTGGAGCTATTGGACACATTGATTGAAAATTTGAAAAAAACCTGTTAACTGTAACTGTCCAAAGTTTATGCTATTTCGTTTTATGAGCTAAGAGATATGACTGTCCAAAGTTTGGAATGGAAACTGAACTCTGTTTTGGGGCAGCGATGAGTTTTATGTAATTCTGGAATTTTGTGGTAATTTTGGTTAATGGCCCATATTTTTTCTATAAAGAGAACTTAAATACCTTTCATTTGGCTTTGGAATCATCTCATTTTGATTTTTCTAGAATTAGTTATGATTTTTCAAAGTTTGGGCAGAAAATCCGAAAATGTCAATTTTGGAATTATGACATCATCATAAGGGAATAATGACATAAGCATAATATAACATATCATCTTCTTCCTCCAAGCTTCAAAACCGTCAGTTTATTCAGCTGAACAATAGAAAAAATATTTGAGATTTCTAGAGAGAGAAAGGAGAAGAGAACTCCCAAGGTAAGTCGATTTCTCCGATGATCTAGCTCCTAACGCGTATAACTCCGATTCTAAGCTACTCCTTTATGTTCTTTAAGGTTTGAAAGCTCCTCATTTGGTGTTAAAACAGCTAGGGTTTCAGCCAAGACAAGGAAAAGCTAGTGAGGGCTTGAGGTAACTTCCAAACTCTTGTATATTGACTGTTCTGATTGTTTTGGACAATTTAATCGGTGAAATTTCACCGGATTGTCATTGGTTTCAAAAATGAAAAATGGGTGTGTGGGGGGCTGTTATGCTGCCCAAATTGGTACTAAATGGTAGTTGTAACCTAATGGAATAGTCAATAAAGTGGTTAGAAGTAGAAAGAAACGCGTTTAAGGAGCTAAAATCGTAAAACCCCGATTTTCTCCGGAGAGCTCATAAATTTCGGCCAATCCAAGCTTATAGCTCTAGAAATGGGTCTTAGAGTTGGATTTTCAATGATTTGATGGTTCCATTGAGTTCAGGAGAGAAAATTAGGTGAGGTTACAATTGGTCACTTTTTCGGAAAAGGCCGAAAAAGCATAATTACGAAAACGCCCCTAAAACCCTTAAAGTGGGGCTACTAAGGGTAAATTTGTAATTTGACATTGAATTTGATAATTCTGATTCTGGAAATGGATTTCTTGGGTGGAAATATGTTAGGATAGCCCATATTAGAATTTCGGGAAAAGTGCAACCGTACTGGGTATGACGGGCCCGGGCCGAGTTCCCGGGGGCATTTTTATAAATTTTCATTATAGACTCATATAACCCTCAGAAACACTATGGAAGTGTCTAAATGGTGCATTTGAAATTGTAGGATTCGACATTTGCCCTGATCGTGAATGACCTGTGCCAGAGCACGTTCGGAAAGAACCAGGTAGTGACTCTTCTCTTATGATATGTGTAAAGTATTGTATGTATGTTTGTCATGCATTGTGATACATTGTGATGCTTTGAGATCGTGGCGAAAGCTATCGCATAGTGATTACAGCGTAAGCTATTGCATTGAGATCGCAGCGAAAGCTGACGTATAGTGTTTACAGCCATGAGTGCTATCGTATGTGGCGTGAGCCATGCTGCTTAACATGATAATATATGCTATGCATTTATACACTGTATGAGTGATTTGTTACTACAGAGATTCTTTTGTATCTCATTCTTTCCATTGACTAACATTTCAAATAGGGCAAGTGGCTCCAAGGAGAAACGACCCACCAGGAGCGGCTAAGATCTTGTAGAGATGTGTTGTTAGGTTGTTGGTTATCTATTTTGAACTTGGGATTACTGTTTATTTTTGAAATGTAGATATTACATTGATATTGGTCATGTAATCCCCTAGTTGGAACTTATAACCCTTAGTTTATACATGTATGAAACTCGGGAGTTTTCGGGAATTTGGCTATGCACTCTGATATGTATGAATGTGATTGAACTGCGCAGAGTAATTAGATTCAGAAGATGAATCTGAGACCATGTTGAGCAAATTTTAGAAAAGAGATTTGAGAAAAACGTATCCGTCGGTCTCTAATTCCTTTAAATTACGCAATTTCGAATCTTAATTACTACTATCAAGGTAGGGGATTACACTTTTGTCAGTATGTCTGTAGTCTACTCTCTAGATGCGACATACTTGAGGCCGATAGTCCCATTATCGATCTTCTCTCTTATAAAGTGTCGATCTATTTCAACATATTTAGTTCTATTATGTTGTACTAGGTTGTGTGAAATGTTGATAGCTGCCATGTTGTTAGAGTAGAGCCTAATTGGAAGGTTTACATTCATTTTTATTTCTTCAAGTACTCGTTTCACCTATATGCCTTTACAAATTCCTAGTGCTATTGCCCGGAATTCTGCTTTTACGCCACTTCTTGCCACTACACTTTGTTTCTTGCTTCTCTAGGTGACCAAATTACCCCAGACGAAGGTACAATAACCTAAAGTTGATTTCTTGTCCTCCTAATTACGTGCCCAGTCTGCATCTGTTAACATTTCTACATTCCTTTGAGTAGATTTTTTAAATAGGAGTCAACGTCCTAGAGATCCCTTCAAATATCTCAGTATTCGATAGATTTCATCAAGATGTTTCTGTTTGGGGTCATGAGAATGTTGACTTACTATACTGATTACAAATGGTATATCAAGTTGAGTATGTGAGAGATATATCAATTTCCCTACCATACTTTGATATCTTCCTATATCAACAGATTTTCCCAACTCCTCATTATCCCCAATTTTGTCAGCCTGGATAGGTATAGCACTTGGTTTGCAACCTAACATATCAGTTTCCTTCAAAAGGTATAGAATATACTTTCTTTGGGAAATGTAGATGTCTGTTTTCAATCTAACTACCTCCATTCCAAGAAAGTATTTAATTTCTCCAAGGTCTTTGACTTGAAATTCCTAGCTTAAAGCTAGTTTAATTTGGTTAATTTCATCTTCATCGTCTCCTATCAAAACAATATCGTCTACATACACTGCTAGAACAAGCACCTTTTTATTTGTATGTTTAAAGAACATAGTATGATCATTTTGTCCTTGAGCGTATCCCTATTTCTTCAAGACCTGTGTAAATCTTTCAAACCATGCACGAGGGGATTGTTTTAGACCATAGAGTGATTTTTGGAGTTTGCATACCTGAAATGTTTTCTTCCCAAGAAACCCTGGAAGAGGCTTCATGTACACTTTCTCCCTTAGTTCTCCGTTAAGGAACGCATTCTTCACATCAAGTTGGTGTTAGTGCTAATCCAAGTTTGTAGCCAAAGATAACAAAATCATGATTGTATTCAACTTTGCTACAGGGGCAAAGGTTTCAGTATAATCCATTTCATAGATTTGAGAGAAGCCTTTTGCTACAAGTCATGCCTTATACTTGTCAAGCTTCCATCAGCTTTGTATTTAGGGGTAAATACCTACTTGCAGCTAACTGGTTTCTTTCCTTTGGGTAGGTCTACACATTCCCAAGTGTCATTTTTTTCTAGTGCCTCCATTTCCGCGAAGACAGCTTGTTTCTGCTCAAGGTTGTCTAGTGCTTCACTTATGTTGTTAGGTATCCTAACCTCATCAAATTGAGATAAAAGCATGATATATGGATAAGAGGGCCTGATATATAAGACAAATTTCTCCCTAGGGTGTTTTGTACAACCTCGATGTTGTTTTATCACAGCAATTGGGAGGTCTAGATCGTCAACCATATCATTTTCTTCATCATGGTTTCTTCTAGACCTATCACTGGTTCTGACTTAGGGCATGCGCTATGAACCTGAGGGTGGTCACCTGGTTTTGGTAGCCTTCATGATTAAGTTTATTTGCACTTATTGCCTTCATATCTCCCCTAGGATTAGTTGTTTGTTCATCAAGTGATATTGTTTGGGTTACAGATTTCTCATATGCCTTAAGGTTGGGAATGTATAGTGTAGTGTCATGGAAAATATATACAAGAGGTGTTTGACTCTAGTTGGGATAGATACTAATATCTAGAGATTACAAATCAGAATCAGTAATTACAAAAATTCATGCTTTCATAATATCTAATTAAGTCATAAAATCTTGGTAACAACCGAAATTAAGATAAGTGCAAATCTGCCCCTAATTTGTATCGGGCTTCCAACGATATTTTTACTACTTGCCATACTTTTATGATAAATACCATTATTATATGAATGATTTTGCGAAGGAAAGCTTATCGGATTTGTTTCATTTTCTTATTGATATTACACAAGTAAAGATTGATGATTTATTCATTGATATTTATTCTTCTTGAATTACTGCATAGTATAATTCATGATTATGCACTAAAATTGTAAGGAAACTTTGGAGATATCTTTTATAAGTTTTTCATGTTTAGATGATATTGCATTTTGAAAGGTTTGTACGTGAGTTCTTAATATTTGAAGAGGATTTTTTAAACAGATTGAATTTAAAAGAAAGTTTTGGAATATTGTTTGTAAACTTTCATGCTGGAACATACTATTATATGATTTATATCGTATTTTATACAAGCTATCATGATATTAAGAAAAGAACATTTCATTGCTTTGATAAATTAGCCCCAAGCATGCTTGAAAACATTTTATAGAGGACTGAATACAAAACACTGCTTACTAACAACAGTACTGTTAGTCCTTGGTGTGCCATGGTTAACTTGAGCTCACTTCATATTCATGGGCATAGTAGTCACACTTGATATTCGTGGGATTTGTTCTCACGCTTGTTATTTGTGGGTCTTATACATGTGCTTGTTCGTGACCTTGAGCTGCGCTTAATTAGTTACCCTTGTAGATTATGTGTTCACGCTTGTGTTTCATTCTGTTGAAGTCCTACAAAAAGAGGTGAGTTTAGATTCAACTTTTTAAACTATTTTGTTAAACAAGTTATTTTATCATGTATTTGGTTTTATTTGTTTAATGATCTTTTATTTATTTTTGTTATTATTATGATTGTTTACCTTGGAATTTAAAATTTATTGTCATGTGTTTATCATTCAAGGTTAAATCTATTTGAATTATTTCCTTTGGTGTTTAATTAGTTTCTAAAAATGGGACGTTATTCACCGAAAAATTATTTGGTATCAGATAGCATAGCTAAACTTGTACTCCTGCTCATCATTGAAGGGCTTTTGTGCTGAATTGGAGTTGAAGCGTGCTCCTGAACAATCTTCTATTCAGTATAAAAGCTAAACTTATGTATTACTTTTTGTAAATTATGTTCTAGGAGTTCCACATAAACTATAGTTAGGGTCCTTAACTTCATTGTATGTTAGAAATATGTTAACATGAAGCAAAGCTCCTTATATTGAAACGTTGATAAATGTTGTTGTAATGTGATTGTAGAAATTTCGGGAGATCCCATATACAATGGAGACTACCAAAATTTCTACAAGAAACTTCTTGTTATTTTTGTTAAGGCAAATATAACTAAGAAGTGTATATTCAGTTAAAATATATATATACACGTGTGTGTGTGTGATTTTATAGTCACTTCTTAAATTTCGAGGTGTGACAATACATACACACACACACACACATCAAATGATCAGAAAATAAATCACCAGAAAAAGGGAAGCACAAAAAGATAAGAAGACAGAAAGAGAAGAATTCACTTCAACGAGAACAGTCACAAAATCCACACACACAATCTCTTTATCCTTTAACCAACTTTTATTCCCTCAGCTTCCAAGGTAGGCATTTCTCACGTAAGCTTTTGTACACACTAGTATCCACCACATTTACCACCTCATCATCTATGTGGCTTTGTTTGGCTTCCTAAACTATGACACGTACACACACTAAATTGCACTACAAACTAGGTCCTATAGATGACTATATATATTATCACTAGCTAGAGATACAGATGAGATGAGAGTCTAGGCTTAATAACAGCTTCAACTGGCTGTTTTCTGATACTAGTAAGCCTAAAAGTTTCCTCCATGTTCAAGTCCTCCACTTTCATATGACCCGGCAAGCTCCATGAAAATCCATGCACCAAATGGGCCAAGCTCACAACAACAACCTTAAGAGCAAGATTGTAACCAGGGCACATCCTCCTTCCAGCTCCAAATGGCAATAACTCAAAGTGATTCCCTGTCACATCAATGTCCTTACCAATGAACCTCTCTGGGTTAAACTCATAAGGGTTGTCCCAAACTGTAGGGTCTCTGCCAATAGCCCAAGCGTTGACCATCACTTGGGTCCCTTCTGGGATGTCAAACCCTAAAACCTTGGTGTCACCATTAATGGCTACCTTTGGAGGCAACACGGTGGCCGGAGGGTGCAATCTCATTGATTCTTTGGTAATGGCTTCAATATAAGGCAAGTTGGCCATGTCCTTCTCTTCCACCCACCGGTCTCTTCCGATGACACTGTCTAACTCTTCTGTTGCCTTCCTTAAGGTTTCTGGGTTTTTCATCAGCTCTGACATTGCCCATTCCATAGTTACTGCTGTGGTATCTATTGTAGCCAATAAAAGGTCCTGAGAAATATAGAGATATAGAAAACCTGTTGATAACTTTCTGTGAATACATATATTTGTTCTTTTCCCAATAATCCATTACATATTGATTAATTATTATTGTTTATCTGTATATCCCTGTTGAATTCAACCATAAATCTTCACACACACTTGTATATATCTTCCTTATTCTTCTTAATTAAGATACTTGAAAGGGCTTTATTCTAAAATATGCCACAACTCCCACCACCAAACTCGCGCTTTATATGATTTAAACTTGTATTTTTCTTTTTATATAGGTGAGACTGCCTACTACCTCAACTAATAGTTTGATGGTTATGCCATGGCTTTTTTTTTTTTTTTTTGGATGAGTATGTTATGGCTTTTTTAATAGGAAGGATGTTACGGTAGTTTAGATTCTATCTACAGGCCGTAAGCTTTAGCAATGATAACGATTTTATTAAATTTATTTACTGCCATCACCATAATCTAACCCTCGTCACAAATTTTAGCTTATAAAAAGCAACCAGATATCAATTTGAAAACAAAAGAATCTTTCACGGTATCATTAATTAAGAAAAGAATAAAAATAAAGCAGAAATAAGCAAACATATAGGACAAAAAAGTAGAGTGTGTGTGTGTGTGTGTGTTTTTTTTTTATTGACTAAAAATTAGATTTTTTTTTTCTAAAAAAAAAAACACAAGGCATAGCCACACCACATGCAAAAGCTAATTTCATGCTTGTTAAAATAAACTAAGGGTGTTCGTTTAAATAATATTCAAATAATTTGAATTCTAGTTTATATTTTTTAACTTTGGAAATAATAGAAGCTAAAAATATATAGCTTCCGGCATAAATCTTTCAAGAAAAGGAGAAAAATAAAGCAACCAGATAGTGATTTTTTTTTTTTTTTTACCTGGAACCGGATAGTGATTTGAAAACAAAATCAAAGGATCTTTCACTATATCATTAATATCAAGAAAAAGGAAAATAAGAAAGCAAAAATAAGCAACCAGATTTGAAGGAAAACATCTCACGGTACCATGCAGGATAAGAAAGTAGCTAGTGCATGTGTGGCCTGGTTTAGTTATATGGCCTGGCCTGGCCAAGACAAAGCACAGCCATCCCTAGGGTGAGGTGGATATAAGATAGGTGGCAAGTCACCTGACTTTGTTATGGCCTGGTGGTTAGGCCAAGACCTATTTAAAAGTATGAATATGCTAACATATCAAGCCTATTTTATTAAAACCTTATTTCTAAGCCTTGAGAGGTCTGTCCTACTTATACAATAAAAAAATAAAATAATATTTATATCCTATATAATATTTATATCATATATTTATTATGTATTTTGAATAATTTGGATCAAATTATTTTAATTTTGGATTAATTTATTTAATTATGGCCTATTTAAAGACAATCTGTTTTCCGACAAATGCCTGTGTTTGACCTAATTTGCACTTTAACTTGCTAGCCTTTTTGTTTAAAAAATGCAAGCTAAGCCTTTGTAGGCTTAAAAGAAATAGAAGCCTATGATAGGCCATAGGTAAGACCGGTTTGTTATAAGATAGGCCTTACTTATTAAAGTCTCCTAACCACATCACATGCCAAAGCTAATTTCATGCTTATTATTAAAATAAACAAACGCTATTAGTTTAAATAAGATTAAAATAATTTGAATTCTATTTTATATTTTTGTATTTGTTGACTTTGGAAATAATAGAAACTAAAAATATATATAGCTTCCGGCTAGTGCTAGTAAAATGGGCTGCAAGCTACGGTCCCATCAGGCACCAGCCCACCCCTTTGATGGCTGGCATGAGCCCGCCAATCCGCCTCTTTTTTTTTTTTTACATTTTTCACTCTTTTTTTTAATTCTCACTCGCTCTCTCTTTCGCCTACTCACATCACACTTCTTTTCTTTTATATATTTGTGTTATGAAATCAATTTCATTCTTATTCTCTTTTTTTTTTCATCTACTCACATAACAAAAACATATAAACACATTTATTTTAAATTTAATAATAAATAAATATAATATGAAAATAAAAATTTTAAATAAAAAGCATGAGGAATTAATTAAACACAGTATCAAATGAAAGACAATAAGGATATTTGAATTTATTTTATTAATAGAAACAAAAAAAATTAAAAAACTAAAAAAAAAAAAAAAAGATGGGCTGGCCCGAGCAGGGCAGGCTGGCTCAACCCTTTTTCTGGTGAGCTGACAAAATGCCAGCCTAAGCGCGTCAGTTTTGGTGGGCTGACAGGTTGGACCTGTTTACCCAACTCATTTTACCAGCTCTCCTTATGGCAATCACGCAAGGAAGACAACTGTTTGTTAATATATCAAGAGGGTACATGTGATGATTAATTACCTGCTTCCTACTCCACTCCTGCCATATGAACTAACCCCATGTGGCTAAAAAAGGACAGATCTACATATATTTGGGATCTTAGTTTTATCTAAAATATTAATCATGATTTTGAGACAAAACAAACAATTTGCTATAAGGTTTAAACGATAAAAAAACTTGAAGGAAAAGAACAGGAGAAAAACAAAGCAGAAATAAGCAAGACTGTTCAAGTACACACAAATATATACCTGAGTTAGTGCTTTGACATGGTCCCTTTCAAGCTTGACCTCAAGTGATGGATCTTCAGCAATCTGCAAAAGAACATCCATCATATCTGTGGCCACATAATTCTCAACTTCTTTTCTTCTTTTTTCGTGTTCATTCAACACATGCTCCAGAAACCCATCAAACTTCACACTATAATCCTTCATTCTCTTTATATAACCCTGCAAATCCAAGAAATTGAACCAAGGGATTGCTTCCCCAATATTCGAAAACCCATTGTTAAGCAAGAAAAACTCTTCCAGCAGGTCACTGAACTCTTCCCAGCTCATAAAGCCACTTTGACCCTTCTTAACGTACTTCTTCCCCAACACAATGCGACTTATAATATTTAAGTTTAAAGCATAAAGGTAATCTTTCAGTAACACGGGTTTGCCTGAAGAAATGAAAAGTTCGTTCAACATATTTTTCATCTCTTCCTTTCTTATATACTCAGAGGATTCTATGCTTTTCTGGGAGAATAGTTGTGTGAAGCATATCTTGCGGGCTTGGCGCCAGTAAGGGCCGTAGGGAGCCCAGAGGATATCAGTGTAATTGTAGGCTGTGTACTTTCCGGCGGCGGTTTTGGGTCGGGAGGAGAAGGTGACGCCGTGGGTCTTGAGGAAGGCTTTGGCGACGTCAGCAGAGGACACGACGACGAAGTGTTTTAAGCCTAACTGGAGGTGCATGATGGGTCCATATTTTTGGGAGAGTTGATGTAAGGAGTGGTGAGGAATAGGCCCTATGAGGTTGAGGTTTCCGATGACAGCCCATGGTTTTGGTCCCGGCGGCAGGTTATATCGGCGGCGGCTGAGACGGCGGAAGAGGAGGAAGAGGAAGGGGATAAAGATTGCTAGCCATATGGCCGAGTTTATTGCCATCAGGAACAAGTGGGGTAGGTGATGGGAAGTGTGCATGGTTGAGAAACAGAGGAAGGCATTATATTGACAGAAAAAGTTGACTTTGTGAGAAAGGGCACGCTTATCTCTGTCCCTTAAGTCATGTCATTAGCTTGAACACGGCAAAAGGTGGGTCAGCCGCTCAGCCCTCAACATGGACTGGATCAACGCATGGGGAGAAAATCACTTGTAGGTTCTTGATGGCCCAAAAATTTTATAAAAAAGTCTCAATTTATATTCCCAAATTAAAAAAGTTTTTAGGGATTTTTTTATAATTAATTAAACATATGAAATGACTATGTTGCCCTGAGTAATTTAACAACTGCTTATGTCTATTTTGATTAGTGCATTAGTCATTTTAAATTGTTTCTCCTGCGTGAGAGCATCTACTAGGGTTTTATCCCTCTCTTGTCACCAGCATGGTGTGTTCAGCAAAAAGTGCTGTGAAGGGAAATAGTCGATGGGTGAACCGGAAGCTAGTCAGAAACATAACGGAAAGGTAGGTAAAGGGAGATACAATGTACAACTCCAATGGAAAAATGCATCGGAAAGGAAGGAATCAGTCTGTAAATTAATGGGGAAAGTCATCTCCAATACGCGAATGGGAATCGGAACTGTAAGGGACTCTGTTAAAGCAGCTTGGAGGATCTCAGGGGATGTTGATGTGAAGATGATGGGTTTCAACTTGTTTGCTTTTACTTTTAAAGAACAGAAAGAAGCCGACAAAATATTAACAGATAGCCCATGGATAGTAAGAAAAAATCTTTTGTGTCTACAGTGAAGGAAACCATTCTTGAGCAATAATGAGGTTCAAATTAATTCTTGTAATATTTGGGTGCAATTTCACAACCTGCTGCTGGAAGGGAGAATAGCCGAAAATATTAGATTAATGGCCAACCAGGTGGGGCGGGTGGTCGAGATAGAAAATCCAGAGGAAAAAAGATTCATAAACAGAAACTATGGAAGATCAAGGGTAGAGATAAACATAGAAAAATATCTTATTCCGGGCTTTCATGCCCCAAGACCCGACGAACTGGAGGATGCCTGGATTCAAGTAAAGTATGAAAGATTGGTGAGATATTGCTTCAATTGCAGAAAATTGGGCCATGAAAGCAGGACATGTGAGGAAGAAAATGTGGAATTTGTTGTCCAAGGGGTAATGAGAGGCTATGATGCAACACTGTGTGCTCAAGCTCCAAGGGAACAGGGGATTTTTTCTAGTAACTGGAATCAGGGATGGCCACCGGAATCGAGAAGGGCCGTCGGAAAAGAAGAAGGCGTTGACTATGGGCCTAGGGACCTAAGAAGGACTAGAGATTTCATGGAAAGGGGGAAGGGCTTGAGGAAATAGGGCATGGAGGATAGTGGAAATTCATATGATGTGACACAAGATACAGTGGGGGCAGCAACTCTAGCGCGAAAGGGAATTTTGACTATGGGCTTTATTTCAAAAAAACCTTTTCAACAGAAGAGGCAATTTCAATTTGGGCCAGAACCGGGCCCATGTGGACGAAAGGAGGGCCTATGACGAGCTAGACCAAATGTTAAGGAAAATGGATAAGTCTTTGAGTATCCTAAGGGCCAGAAGGGAGAAATTATTAAAACAACAGACCAAGTACTGGGTAGAGCTGGTAGAGGATGAAGATGACGGGAATAAAGAAGCTGGGGCTATAATACCTATTCAAAACATGGAAATAGGAGAGCTTGAATAAGGATTGAGAGATGTCTTGTTAAAAAGAAAGGCTGAGGTGGTATAGGACTCACCGCTTTATAAAAGACGCAAAGACCACCAACAAGATTCCCCAAAAAGTGCTGGTAACAGAGGATGGGCTGAAACAGAGATTATGCGCTGGGAAGGAGAGGAGGGATTGAATCATTTTAACTACAGGTATGGAGGAAATCTGCAATTTAATATGGGTAATTTACCTACAACTATAACTAGTGGGAGAAGGAAGGTCAGGAAGGCTTTAAAATTTGAAAATAACTCTAATCTTCAAATTGTGCTGGGAGATTAAGGTAGAGGTAAGGAAATTACTATGTCTGAGGGGGATGGAAACAAAACCAATATGGGAGATGAGAGGTGTGGTGGTTGGCCTGAGACAACCACCAGGGCATTATAAATTGTTTAGGGTGGAATTGTCAGGGATTGGGAACTACTCTGATAATTTGTAACTTAAAGTTCCAATGTGGGAAATGGAAACCTCAAATAGTCTTTTTGTTTGAAACTAAAATAAGGAGAGGAAAAATAGAAAAAATTAGAAGAAAGCTGATAAATCGGGGGTTTATTTTGATCTAGAAGGAAGATCAAGGGGCCTGGCTGTGTGTTGGAAGGAGGGTGTGCAGTTGCAAATTGGGTATATTAGCAGATTCATTATCCACTTGGTGGATGTACATATGGAAGGGAGAAATTTGGGAAATGTAAGTCTGGTATATAGACCGATTAATATGAGATTAAAGGAGATTTGGTGGCTGAACTAGAGAAACTGAACCCAGGAACTGAGACACCATGGATAATTTTGGGAGACTTTAATGATATGTTGTACTCATCGGACAAAGAAGGGGGAAGGGAGTACTCACAAAGAAATTTGGATAGATTTAGAATCTTCATGACTAGTTGTGAGCTACTGGAACTGAAATCAGTAGGCTGTAAATTTACCTGGACGAATAACAGAAGTGGAGACGACTTTATCAGGGAAAGATTAGACAGGGCAGTGGTGAACCTGTGTTAGAGATCCCAATTTCAAAGAGGGTGGGGACATGTGTTGGAATCAATACGTTCAAACCATTGTACAATACTTGTGGAGTATGAGCACACAGAATCCAGAACACCTCCGCTTTTACGTTTTGATGCAAGATGTGTATCACATCTGAATCTACTGGAAGTGATAAAATAGAATTGGAAGGAGGGGGAAAGAAGCGAAGACTTGAATGAATTTGTGAGTAGTCTGAATACACTAAGGGATTGTCTCAAGTAGTGGGGAAGGAAGGAATTCAAGAAAGGACTTAAAAAATTAACAGCCTAGTCAACCAAGTGCAGATCTGTCTTGATTCTGAGTAGACTTCTGACAAAACTAAGGAAATCAATTATCTTAAACAGAGGATTGGGGAATTATGGGAACAAGAAGAAATTTACTGGGCCAAAAAATCAAGAGTGGAATGGCTGAAATATGGGGGGAAAATTCCAAGTTTTTTCATATGACAACCATTTTGAGAAGGTGTAGAAATAAAATATCGAGGGTTAGGGATAGTAATAACATTTGGCTGGAGTCAAAAAAGGATGTAGGAAATTATTTTACGTTGTTCTATAGCACTCTGTTCTCATCAGTTGGCCCAAGGGAGTTTGGCTCAGTTCAGGATTGTGTGGAGCTAGTGATAACTGAGGAAGACAACGATTACTGATGGCAAATATTACCTTGGAGGAAGTCAAGATTGTTGTAAATCATATGGGAGGACAAAAGGCTCCTGGACCTGATGGCTTCACCGGATTATTCTATCAGAAAGCTTAGGACATCATCAGTGGACAGGTATGTGAGTTGGTGAAAAATTATTTTAGATATGGATTTCCATTAAATTCCATCAATACTACTGATTTGGTGCTTATCCCAAAGGTTGACAATCCGGAATCAGGAAATGATTATAAGCCCATTAGCTTGTGTAACTTTTCATACAAAATTTTTTCAAAAGTTATAGCCAATAAATTGAAACCTCCCCTTGATAATGTGATTGATGAGAGTCAAAGGGCTTTTGTTCTAAGTAGACTAATTCAGGATAATATAATAGTTGTGCATGAAGTATTTCATCATTTGAAAAACAAAAGACAGGGGCATTGTGAGGTAGCTCTTAAACTAGACATGAATAAGGCCTATGATAGAATTGAATGGGATTTTTTGTGTGAAACTCTTCTGAAAATGGGATTTGACAAGGGTTGGGTAGATAGCACTACAAAAAAAACCACTTTTAGCGGCGACTTTTAATGTCGCCGCTAAAAGTGAGACATTTGGCGGCAACAAAAGTGTCGCCGCTAAAAGTGAGACATTTGGCGGCAACAAAAGTGTCGCCGCTAAAAGTTACACCTTCAGCGGCGACAACACAAAGTCGCCGCTGAAAGTGAGACTTTCAGCGGCGACATTGTGTTGTCGCCGCCAAAAGTGTGTTTTAGCGGCGACTTTAGTGTCGCCGCTAAAAGTCTTATTTAAAATTTAAAAAAATAAAAATTTTAAAACACTTTTAGCGGCGACTATTAAAAGTCGCCGCTAAAACTCACTTTCAGCGACGACTTTAGTGTCGCCGCTCAAAGTCTTATTTGAAATTTAAAAAAAAAAAAATTTTTAAAACACTTTTAGCGGCGACTATTAAAAGTCGCCGCTAAAACTCACTTTCAGCGGCGACTTTAGCGTCGCCGCTAAAAGTCTTATTTAAAATTTAAAAAAAAAAAATTTTTAAAACACTTTTAGCGGCGACTATTAAAAGTCGCCGCTAAAACTCACTTTCAGCGGCGACTTTAGCGTCGCCGCTCAAAGTCTTATTTAAAATTTAAAAAAAAAAAAAATTTTAAAACACTTTTAGCGGCGACTATTAAAAGTCGCCGCTAAAACTCACTTTCAGCGGCGACTTTAGTGTCGCCGCTAAAAGTCTTATTTAAAATTTTTTAAAAAAAAAAAATTTTAAAACACTTTTAGCGGCGACTATTAAAAGTCGCCGCTAAAAATCACTTTCAGCGACGACTTTAGTGTCGCCGCTAAAAGTCTTATTTAAAATTTTAAAAAAAAAAAAATTTTAAAAACACTTTTAGCAGCGACTATTAAAAGTCGCCGCTAAAACTCACTTTCAGCGGCAACTTTAGTGTCGCTGCTAAAAGTCTTATTTAAAATTTTAAAAAAAAAAAAATTTTAAAACACTTTTAGCGGCGACTATTAAAACTCACTTTCAGCGGCGACTTTAGTGTCGCCGCTAAAAGTCTTATTTAAAATTTTAAAATTTTTTTTTTAAAATTTCATATTTTTTTTATTAATATTTTTCGAAAATAATATTTATAAAATTAAAATATTAATTATTAATTAATTCTATTTAACCTTAATTATTAAAATTTTATTATTACTTATTAATATTATATTTATAATTTTATATTAAAAATAATATTTATGATATTAAATTATTATTTATTAAGTAATTTTAATTAAAACATTTTTTAATTTAAATATATAAATATTTTTTTCGTTTTTATTTAATTCTTCGTTATTTTTAATTATATTATATTTAATTAATAATTAATTATATGTATCTAATTAATTAATTATATGTTTGTATGTTTATATATATAATAATATGTAATAATGTGACATAGGTTCATTTCGGCGCAATTGGCAGAGACTCGCGCGCGAAGGCATCGGCTCCCTGAGGTCGCGGGTTCGAACTGGAGGAGAGTCACTTGGAGGAATTATGAGGAGGCGACACGTGGCAGCACGAGGAGGAGACACGTGGCAGCACCGGGAGGAGACACGTGGCAGCACGGGGAGGAGACACGTGGCAATTGTAAATTAATTTTTAAAAAAAAAAATTCGAATTTTTTTTTAAAAATAATTTTTCAATTTTTTTTAAAAAAAATTAATACTTTCAGCGGCGACCTTTGTGTCGCCGCTGAAAGTATTAATTTTTTTTAAAAAAAAATTGAAAAATTATTTTTAAAAAAAAAATTCGATTTTTTTTTTAAAAAATAATTTTTAAATTTTTTTTTAAAAAAAATTAATACTTTCAGCGGCGACTTTTGTCGCCGCTGAAAGTCACCTTCAGCGACGACACAAAGGTCGCCGCTGAAAGTCACCTTCAGTGGCGACAAAAGTCGCCACTGAAAGTATTCTTTCTGCGGCGACAAAAATTGTCGCCGCGAATACTTTTCGCGACGGTCGCATAGGCAGCGACTTTTTGTCGCCGCTGAAAGACTTTTAGCAGCGACTTTTAGACTTTTAGCGGCGACTTTTGTCGCCGCCAAAAGTCTTTTTTTTTGTAGTGTAGGATTTGGTGGTGTTTAAACTCTGTGAGTTTCTCAGTGATGCTATCTGGAAAAAGGGTTACGAATGTGATGCCAAAGAAAGGATTGAGATAAGGGGATCCATTATCCCCATACCTGTTCATCTTGGTAAGCAACGTTTTGTCCAAGCTGATTAAGAGAGATAAGAGAAGAGGTTTATTAAAAGGTGTTTCAGTTGCCAAGGGCTGTCCTAAAATCACTCATAGTCTATTTGCAGACGATTCAGTATTTTTTCTCCGGGGTGAGGTAGACTATTGCAGGAATTTGAGGAAAGTGATTGATGAATATTGTAGAGCTTCTGGCCAAGCAATTAACGTAATCAAATTCCGTCGCAAATTCCGTCGGAAAATCGATGTTTTTTTGTAGTGAGAGGAAATAGACCAAATTTTTAGATTCACGCGGTTGACATGCCAGTCAATTATCTAGGGCTTCCTATCATTTGGGGTAGGTCAAAATCTGGGGCTTTAAACTTTGTTGTGGATAGAATGGAACAAAGGGCTCAAAGGTAGAGGAAAAATCTGTTATCAGAGGCAGGTAGGGAGATTTTAATTAAGTCAGTAGCAAATTATGTCCCTGTGTATTCTGTGTCTTGCTTCTTATACCTGAAAAATGTTTTAAAATGGTTAGATGGGATAGTGTCAAGGTTCTGGTGGAAGAGTGAAGAGGGTAAAAGAAAAATTCATTAGGTATCCATAGATAAGATGAAGAGGCCAAAATATAAAGGGGGGTTAGGGTTTAAGGATTTTGAAGCCTTTAATTTGGCTTTGTTAGCAAAACTAGGTTGGAGAATCTTGCAATATCCGAACCAAATCTGGGTGAAACCCCTAAAGGCAAGAAACTTTCCAAAAATAATTTTCTAGAAGCAAATAAAGGTAGAACTCCGTCATGGTTATGGTCAAGTATTTTAGAAGGAAGGAGGGTGCTGGAAACTCAGATAGTTAAGAGTATTGGTAACAGGAACAGTTCAAGGGTGTGGGGGGATCCATGGATTGGGGACTTGCCAGCAAAAAGGTTGTGGTCACCATGTCCTCACGAATCCTTCTTGGAACTAAAAGTGGCAGATTTAAGGAGATAGGGTATATGGAATTTAATGTCAATTGAAGGTTGGATCTCTGATGCTGAGAAGGATACTATTATTAACACTTTTGTAGCCTCAAGCAATAGAGAGGATAAATGGGTGTGGACTGGGGGCAAGAGAAACTCATATTCAGTTAAAGAAGGGTATGCAATTGCTAGGATTAATGTGCTGAAAAGGCAGGAAAATATTCCTAATTCTTCCAATAATTCCCACAGATCAGTCTGGAAAGAGATTTGGAAGTTAAAAATACCTCCAAAAGTAAAAAACTTCATGTGGAGGTTGTTGACTAATGCTTTACCTACATTTAGAAATCTAACCAAAAGGAAATGTTGTGTGGTAGATATATGTCTTATTTGTCATAAAAAATAGGAAACCATCGAGCATTTATTCATGTTATGTGAATGGGCAAAATTAACCTGGTTTGGAAGTAATTTTTCCCTCAAAATAGAAGATCAGGATAAAATAGAGATGACACAATGGGTTGCGAAATATCTCAATGAAGAATCTTTATCTCAATGGCAGAAAGCTCTTTTGGCTATGACATCATGGCAAATATGGAAATCCAGAAATGCCTTTCTGTATGAAAATATATTCCCTTATCCAGTGTTTACCTTTTCCCAGGCATGCAGATTGTTAAATGAATTTTGGGGAGCAAATGGATGGAGTTGCGAGGAGGCATAAACAGATCTACCAAGGGAGTCAGTAAAAGACAAGCAGCTGGCTTGGAAACTTCCGGTAGGTAATGGTATTAAAATTAACACAGATTGTGCTTTCTCAAAATTGGAAAACAAAGCAGCAGTGTCATTTGTGGTAAGAGACTCAAATGGTTGGTTACTAGATAGGCAAGCACGGATTGTGAACGCTAAATCTGTCTTAATGGCGGAAGGAATTGTGTTTTTGGATGTTGTGCTATATGCTTGAAATAACCAGCTTGCTGATGTTGAATTTGAATCTAATAGTCAAATACTAATGAATAGTTTAGTTAATGCTTCCAGTTTAAATGATTAGAGAAGTACCAACATCCTTGAAGATATTCAGTTTTCAAGGAATTTAATAAGAAACCATTCTTGTATGTGGATTTCCAGGAAAGCAAACTTAATAGCCGACTGGGTTGCTAAAGTTTCACTGGGTGGGTCTTGCCCGTCGGACTGGGTCTTGAGACCACCGAAGAGATTGCAAGAACTGTTGGTGAAGGATATAAAAGATAGCTTAAGGGCACTGGATTAGCTTATTTTGTTGTAAATAGTTGGTGTTTTGGCCCTGTTATATAATATTAATGTTTGTACTCCTGATACGTTGATATATGGTAATGAAAGTCTTGTTCTGTGGCAAAAAAAAGTGCATTAATCATTTTAACAACTTCATTTTCATTTCTGACTAAGATTACAAGTTTCAAAAGTCCTAACTTTGACAATTGCATATTCCTTTTTTAACAACTGGTTTTGCTTATTTTCATAATTTGATGAATCATTTTGACAACTTAATTTTCATACTTGACTGATATTACAAGTTTCACATGTCCAACTTTGACAACTATATTTAACAATTTTAACAATTGGTTTTGCCTATTTTCACAACTTGATGAGTCATTTTGACAACTTCTTTTTCATACCTGTGTGAGATTACAAGTTTCACAAGTCTTAACTTTCACAACCGTATGACAATTTTAACAACTGATTTTACTATTTTCACAACTTGATGAGTTATTTTGACAACTTAATTTTTATACCTGATTGAGATTAAGTTTCACAAGTCTAAACTTTAATAACTATATGTGACAATTTTAACAATTGATTTTACCTATTTTCACAACTTGAGTATTCATTTTAACAACTTATTTTTCATATACCTATTTGAAATTACAAGTTTCACATATCTCAACTTTCACAACCGTATATGACAATTTTAACAACTGATTTTGTCTATTTTAACAACTTCATAAGTCATTTGACAATTTCTGTTTTCATATCTTGATGAGTCATTGCCCTCCCTGGAGGAGTTTTGAAATTTTACAAATACATGTGCCAATTTTGGCAAGAGCTTACGCCTATTTTCACATGTCCTAATGTATATATTCACAACTGTATGACTTATTTTAACAAGTTGATTTTAACATATCAGAATTTCACATCCTACCTGACACAACTGCATATCAGGATTTTAACAACTGCTCCTGCCTATTTTGACAACTTTATGAGCCTACTTTCACAACTAAATATCATATCATATCATATCCAAATATCATATAACATCCAAATATTAAGTTGTATGAGTAAGTGACGATTTTTACCTACTCATTTAACTTAATATCATATCATTTTCAAATATGAAATATAGTTTCATATCTTTGTCTATGCTGTAATTACACCAACTTCTGGACTTGTCAAAAAACCAAAAAGGATTACAAGAAGTCACTAATCCTAGGTGTATATAGACAAAATCACAAAAAAGTAACTATCAAAGGCATGTACATACATGCACAAATTGTTTTTAGCTTAGATTTGGATTTTTCCAAGTCTTCATTATGTGTTCAATCTCATGGCATCCCTCATAATGATAAAACTAGCCATCTTTCAAAACAATATGCAACATACACTTTGTATTAACGACTACGACACCATATTAACAACTACAACTGTATGTATTAACAACATTTTGATTATCTCATATCAGCATTTTGTAAGCAAACAAATCTTTATCACATTCAACAATTCCTTATTAAAACAGAGCAATCCATCTGTTTCCTTGTCAAAAAACATAGGACAGTTTTATTCACACTACCCAACCACGATCAAACCTCAATTTCAACGGTCAAGATTATATCTTTAACAAAATCTTTAGCATTACTTACCTAGCTCCTAACATATAGTCCACTAATAAGCCTATGATCCAACATTTGACCAACTCTTCAATCTGAATGCAGTGAACATACACAGCCAAAAAAAACCACAATCTTTCTCTGTTCAATTTTGACGAACCGGGGGAGGAATGAAGGAGGCTGAGGGTTTGGAGGAGTAAAGGAGGCTAGGAGTTCGAGGTTAATCGTGATTCTTTCTCTGGTCAGTTTTGATGAAGTGGCGGGGGAACAAAGGAAGCTGGGGGTTCAGAGGAGCGAAGGACGTAAAACACAAGGAAAATGGAAAAAAAAAAAAAAAAACTACTCCTCATCCAATGTTTTGAAGACACTCTATTTTAAATACTAAAGGCAACATAATCATTTCACATTCTCACATATTTCAGTACCTTGGGACTTTTTGTGGCTTTTTTTAGTCTTTGGGATTTGTCAGTGATTTTCCCACGCATGAGCCAATATTCTGTCATTTCTTCTTTTTGGATAAGAAAAAGTTTAAACCGGGCTCATCATGAATAGGGCAAGCCTAACAAAGAGCACTCCAAGTGATTTATAGATTATCTATTAATAAGGTATTCGTATCAATAACAAGATTTGAACTTATAACCTTATCAATTATGTGTCAACTCCTCATTAACTGGATCAATCTTTATTAGCCAAATTTTGTCATTTCTATTGTCAAGCTTCTTTTGCCGCTTGAAAGTTTTCACCGAGATAATCTATACTCAGTTCATTGAATTCATTGGGTGCAAGTCCAATAAATTAAAGGGAGAATTTCATTTACACCCATGCTGCTTTTTTTTAAATAAGAAGTAAAAGATTCTTGAATTACATTGCAGAAGCATAGGACTAAAGAAAAATTATGTTTTGATGTTAAACGAATAAACTGTCATTTTTTTCCTTATGAAAAATTTTTATTTTATTAATGTTTGTAGTTAAAATGATGATGTGCACTTCTAATTAAATTCATCTATGAACACTTATAAATTTTGTAGCAGCTATTGTAAACTAGGAGTTGTAAATTTCCATGTGTGAACTTGTAAAATTTTGCTATCAATGCTTATTGATATTTGTAAATATATTCATAAATACTTATAAATTTTTGTATAAGTTATTATGATGTAAATTGAAAGAGTTGTAAATTTTCACATCTAGACTTATAAATTTTATTTTAGTTGTCAAAATGCGTAAGTATACTTATAAAAAATAAACAAAGAGTATTTTAGTCATTTGCCATCAAAACAAAATTCCAATTCTTCCTTTCATACTACATGTAATTTTTTCAAAATCTTTTATTCTTTTTTTCTATCAAGTCAAAATCTTTATTCCAAACCTAGGTGAAATTTAAAAAAGCGAGATGCACTATAGAAGTGACTTAATTATTAGTTGTGTGGCTTTATATAGAATTTATATTATGACTTGATGTATTGAGGCCCGGTAATTATTCTTTCTTTCTTTTCCGGATTTTGCAGCAGCTCGGATATTCGTTATTCTGCAGTTCATAAATAGTTGAACATATTTCAATAAATCGCGCGTCTCAAGTTTTTGGTTGAAGATTTTCCAGTTGCATTCAGCCCTCACTTTGGTTTATAAAACTCTACGTTTTACTTAGCTGTCTTAAGAATAAAATAATCTAATTTGGGCATATTAATATTGGGCTAACCGTTTGTGTGTGAGAGAGAGAGAGATTTGAGCAGGGAATTTGCAAACATTCCTGCCTAGCATACGTGTAATCACAAAGGATATATATGAAGGCCATCCTCTACTTAGAATCATAGCACAGGCTTGTAGAAAATGTACGTTTGCGACCATTTACTCCTCCAAGACTTTATAGGCAGCTTGTTATTGAAAGCTTATCTATGTGAAAAATCTTGTCCTTTCAACCCCTTTCGCTCATTTTTGTTTATAAAGTTATACATTTTACTTAACTGTCTTGAGAAAATCGAACATAGGCATATTGGGCCGACCGCTGTCTGTAAACTTAACTGTCTCTGTAAGTTGAGCAAGGAATTTTCATTATCAATAATCAAAGGGTCTGTTTGGTACAATGGATTTGGAGGGGAGGGAAAATTTTTATAAGTTCAATTTAAAAAAATTAAAGAAGTGGGATTATAAAATTTTAATATAGAGAATATATAAGATAAAAGTGTAAGAAAACTTAATTTAAAACTTTATACCCCACTTCTCTTATTTTTTTTAAATCAAACTCAAAAATATTTTCCCTTCTCCCACTTTCCCTCCCCTCCGGCCCCTCATACCAAACAAGTCTGCACTATTTGTATAGAAAACTTACAAAACTATAATATATAGTCTATCAGCATTTTACAATACAAGTAATACTAATAATAACATGAAACTAAACAGTGCTCAAATCACAATGACCACCACACTCAAATACAAAGAAACAAATATTTTTATACTAATATTTATATATTCTTTAAAAAATTATATATATGAAAAGCACATGAGATTCATAATTTATTTAAACAATATAAAGTGAAAAATATAATAAAATGAAACAAATCAACATTAATCACATCTTGAACAGCAAAGTAACTGTGTTTCACGAATAATAAATGAGATAGTCTTGCAGAATATTGCGATGAACGTTTGAATCTTTAATGAAAAAGATGCCCAATAATATCTTAAATAGAATGCATGCATGCTTTGGTTTGAACCACAGCAATGAGTTGCCCCAAAAGTGAAATGATAGTATGGGCAAAGAAGTTAAACCATGAATTAATGTAAATTAGGTGCGATCAGAATACAAATAATTATTTGGATTTTCATGGTGGATTATTATTTGAAAATTGAAATACAAACAATTAGGTTCGTCCCTGCATATGCACAAAGTCCGAAATAAATTTGGTAATGGTTCTCTCCGAATGCTACTCTTATATGTGGAAACGGACGTTGTAAATTAAAGAAAATGATATTGAAAAGGGACTAATACCTAAATAAAATGGCATCCATGCCCTACTTATCTGCTCTTAAATGTAAATCACCTTTTATATAGACATTATTTTTTATTCTAGTTATTATAAGTCACCTTACTTATTCTTAGCTAGATCATTGAGTATTTTTTCTATATGTACAATTTTTTCGGTTAAATCTCTATCTGTACATTTAATTAATAAATGTAGAGTAAGACGGAATAAGTTAATATGATATCATAGTTTGGTCTGAATAATTAACGAGTTAATATTGGAACTAACTGAAAGTAACTTGCAGGTTTAGGATCAATATTGATGGGATATTATATAATAGTTTTATTTATTTTCAGCTTTGAATAATTAACACATGGCAAAGAGCTGATAATAACAGAATTAGAATAATTATATGAAGTAAGAACGAGTGGACAACTATGAAATTTTTTTTTCTCCCTCTTCCACAAATGATGCAAAAATATTTACTAGAATAAACAAATTTAAAATATATTGATATACCTGCTTATAAACATTTGAGCCCATTTACATTGCAGAAATGACAAAACTTGAATAAAAAAGTGGTTATTTTGTATAGGAAGTTTGAGATTGGAATTAAGAAGCACTGATTTGAACATTCATGGAGACAAGATGAGAGGATCATGAAGTTGGTGATCGTCTTGGTTGAATTTGTTGGCAGATTTAGGACTGCTGTACATTGCATACACTACCAACTGTATCGCTCCCAGCAAAAAACCCACTTCCGCTTGGCACCTTCATTTTTTTTTTTGTTTCAATCCATACACTTTTGATTATTATGCATCACTAATATACTATATCCATAAATGAAATACGATCTTGTGTCCTAAATGTATGAACTAATTATGGAGTTTATTTTTTATTTTGATGGAAGACATCAGTCTCCTAAATTTATAATATTGTTTTTTAAATATCTCTACTAATTGTACAAATTAAAAATGGTTTTCATTTCAGAATAATTTCAATACAAATAATTAAAGAGGACATTTACCAGAAACCAACACACAGCCAAAATGACTTCCAGCCATTTGGCATTGGTTTGTGTACCTTGCCTTTAACCAGATGGTCTGAGGTTCGAACTGGAAGAAGAAGCAAAGGGAAACCAACACAAAATTTTTTTCAACTTAGCTAATTTTTTTAGTGCTTGCAAATGAATTATTTAACTTTGACATTAAGGACCCAAAGGAGTATTCACCTACTCCATCAACTGTGCCTAAATGAGTATACATCTAACGTAATTGCATAAGTTAAATGAATGATGCAAACACACACACACATATGTATGTATATGTATGTATGTTTGTTTGTTTGTTTTGGGTATTATGATAAGTAAAATATTTTCATATTTATTTTCCCTTATATGATGATTTTATGGATGATATTTGAGCTTAATATAATATATTTGGGTGTAAAATAAATAGTATTTAAAAAATAATAAAAATATAAAAAAAGGTCAGTACTGTAGCGTCGGTCACTATTCATGACGGAATCACTGTAGCAGGACGTTACTGTAGCAGATGGAGGTGACTGTAGCGGATGGAATCACTGTAGCAACATGGAAAAAAACGCGTAAACCAACTGACAGGATACTGTTCACTACTGTAGCAATGCGTGAAAAGAAGGCAAAATCACTGTAGCACCGTGGAAAAAAGTGACGCTGCCTATAAATTCAATGCGTCAGGCGCAGATTCGAGGTGTGGAGAATTTTCTCTGACAGTCAGAGATCCTTCTCTGATAAGGAGAGATATTTTCTCTGACAGTTCTAAATAAATTGTGTTATTTTTTTTATTTTTAATTTTATGTATTGTATTATTTTTTTCATGCCTCCTACATGGAAGGCTTAGTATTATATTACTTTTTGCATGCCTCCTACATGGAAGGCTTAGTATTGTATTACATTTTTCATGCCGCCTATATGGAAGGTTTTACCTCCTAAAGGGACGGCTAGATTTGTCCATTTTTCATGCATCTTATTGGTTGTATATTTATGTTTGAGAATTTAATATTCAAGTTTATGCAGTATTTATGAGGATTTCATTCTAGCTTTATATAATGTCAATTTATTTTGGTTTTGTTTTTAATTTTATCATGAGCTAAATTTTCATTTTCCTAGGGTGATGACGTAGCTTACTAATGACATATTGAATCTTAATTTATTAAATCTAGTTTTCATTTCTCCTTCATGATTGAGTTTTAATTATTGTTCTTAAGGCTTTCATTTGATTGGCCACCTTTTGAATGATTACAATATGCATGTTGAGACCGGAAGGAGATGCATGTGTGTAGATTCTATAATTAAAACCATGACTTGCATGTGAAATAGGAATATATTCATATGAGTTGTGTAGTCTTATTGAGTTCCATAAATCTTAATGCATAATTAATTATTTAAATTCATATAGGAATATATTGGATTAGCAATTAATTATAGAATTGCTTGACCTTGGAAGAGGCTAGTAATTAAATTAGGAAAACTCGACTATCAATCTTGTGGAATAAATTGGACTAGAATAGATAAGTGATTCAATCTGAAATTTGTTAAGTGAAATTTAATCCCTAGGACTTTTTCTCATATTTGTTTTCATATCATCTGCACTCATATTTAATTATTTTTCTTTTATTTGTACTCTCAATCACCAATTTATCGATCGACTAAATAGAATTAAAATTACCCATTTTGGTACTTAGTGATCAATCCTCGTGGGAACGATACTCTACTCACTTTTATTTTACTTGATTACAACAGTGTACACTTGCACTATTTAATTGATCATCTAAACTCGTAACATATTACATTAGGTGCCTCACATGCAAATGAATTAGTGTTTTTGAGATAGATTCTGTGTTTAAACTTATGCTTATTAACAAATATTTGTGTGTGTGTGTGTGTACATATACATATGTGTGTGTACATATAAATATATATATATATATATCCTATCCTAATTGTATGAATTAGTTAGGGGTTTTCTCTAAAATATCTCTATTAATTATACATATTAAAAAAGGTTTTCATCAAGGAATAATTTCAATACAAACAATTAAAGAGGATATTTTAGAAAAAAACAACACACGTTTTTTAACTTAACTAATTTTTTTTAACATATGCAAATTAGTTATCTAACTTCTACGTTAAAAATAGAGGGAGTATATAGCTACTCCATCAACTGTGCCTAAATAATATATATCTAACTCAATTGTATAATTAACATGAATGGATGCAAATAAATGTATATAATGTTATGAGTTTTACATTAGTAAGCTGATGCAAATGAACTAGTGTTTGTGAGATATAGGCTCTGTGTTAAAACTTATGCTTATTACTAACATATTACTTACCCCCAAGATCCAATAGCTTTCAAGGATGGCATACAGCAACCAAACGCCACCGTTTAAAAACATGCACAACGAAAGTATGAATGGCATGTATTCCACGCTCTTCTCGTCCTCACCACTAATCTCTGCACATTAATTAATAACCACTAATTATTTCAGTTGTAAATTAAATATCTATCAAACAGTGATTTATATGAAATTAAATATATATAATAATGACAAAAACCAAAAAACAAAAAAAAACAAAACAGATAAATAAGTCCTAATGAGAAAAACCCTACCAAATATAGTGTTCATTTGGGATAGTTTATTTTTTACTTATAGATCATGATTTACGGTATATAAGATAAGTATGTAAGAGGAATTTTATCTCGACTTACATAATAAAAATTTATTTCCTTAAAAAAAATTATTTCAAACATAACTATAGAACTATATATAGGTGTGAAATGACATGATGTGGAGAAAAGACTTTCAAGCACGTTGTGGAATTGTGCATAACAACAAAGCAAAAAGGGCCCACTGTGTCTGTCAACTTTCAATTATTAACTCTTCAATCATGCATATTACGATTTTTAACCTTGGCACAAATATTTTGCATGACGTTGCCACTTCGGGCAAAGAACAAAAAAATCAATGAGACGACGTCTTAGACACATTTAGAATATGTTATCTTTCTTATATTCTTTGCTTGCAACTTGCGACATTAATATCTCACCCGTCATTTTAATTTTTTCGTGAGCTAGCTAGACATATATTTTGCAACCGGCCTCCACAAAGTTAATTCTTATTACCTTTAATAAAGGTAATTAATTTGAAATACCTTTTGGAAGAAAGAAGTGAGATTGAAGATGAGAAAAGTCAGTGAAAAATCTCTATTTAAAAATTTTATTATCAAGAAGAACTTGAATTCGAATTCCGATACTTTTTATATATAAAATCAGGTATAGTATTAGTACCTTATATGTATCAAAACACATCACGTCGATTATTTTGGCAAATAAAATATTCAAACAGACAATTTTAACCGATTTTCCCTTGAAGATATTAGAGATGGTTAATTATTTTGGACATACCAGTGCAGATAGAGGAGAGCCATACATGAGAATGTAGCACCCATAATTCCGACGACGTCGTTCCAAACTCCGCCGTGCAACGCTATCTGAGTAAATATTACGGCCACTGCGAAGAATCCCACATCTAATATTCCAACCAGAATCCCAGTTTTGGCCTGTCAATATTCTCATTCATTAACTAACCATCATAAATGTGTGTGTGTGTGTATGATCTCTGGTATATATATATTATAATGGATTACACTCATCTTGTTGGGAGCATATATAAGGAATAGAATTAAGTAGGCGGTTTCCACACGACGCGGACGCCGTTGACGGCGGTCACAAGGTATTCTCCGGCCTTCATCACTCCATAGTAAGTCCACAAGGAAGAGTTTAGCAATGTGCAAATGTAAGGAAGACTCTCAAACTATTCCGTAGATCCACGCTTCACTATTCTCCAGAATGTTGGCCTGCAATTTTGTAACAATTAATTAACTTATTATTAATTATACAAATATAGATACATGCATGCATTTAATAGATTTTGCTAAACTTGTTGGTTTCCAACTTCACTTGACATGAACAGATAGTATATCGTAGGATCCTTACACTGGAGAAAGAAACATGAGGACTGAGATGATGTTTCCTGCAACCAATAAATCATAATAATAATAATAATTTTTTTTTGCCAACAAATCATAATAATAATTAGTGACATGCACTTACACACACACACACACACATAGTAGTGAGTGTTAGGAGAGAAAAAAAAGGCTATTTTAAGACCTATAACCCCAACAAAGAAACTGAGTTGTGCCATGTTAATTGTGATCAGAGAAAAGGCATATGGAGTGATAGTGTAGTAAGAAGGAAACGGCATGTGAGAGGGCTTCTTTTTAAAGAACAAAAAAAAGTTAGTTACCACAGTGAAGGAAATTTAATGGTGATTGATTGAAGTATGGTCATAATGTCATATAATTGAGGAATACAATAATATGAACAGTGGCCAGTTTATATTATATTGTACTCCCTCCGATCCTAAATATAAGATAAAGTTGACTTTTTTATAGAGATTAAATGCTCGTTTGGAATAGCTTATTTTTGGGTAATAAGTGCTTATAAATTATGATTCACGGTATATAAGGTAAATATGTGGGAGGAGTTTTATCTCGGCTTGCGTAATAAGGAATTATTGTCCAAATATAAGTCCAACCAAACACACATTAAGAAAGTTAATTAAATTACTTTATTTGTATTGTTTTCTCCAAACAATTAGTTTGACTAATAAACTGATATATAATCTAAGTATACATAATATATGATATGATTAAGTAACTTATTTAGCTTTATTAATCTCTCCAAAAAAAAAATCAATTATGTATTATATTTGGATAAGGAGGAAATACCAATTTGAACATATTGAGAAAACCTGAACGCGTTGGTTAATATACAGATCATTTGAAATATACAAACACGCAGGCACGCAAAGAGGGAATTTTTTTTCGAATGATTGGTCATGTTTGAATTAATATGGTAAGATATAAATGGGTGAAAAGTTGAGTAGATTGGACATATACCTAGTTTGGTAGAAAAGAGTCGAAGAAAAAAGTTAAAAAAAATTGAGAATTATTTAATTTGTTTCTAAATATATACGACGATGTCCCCCCACGTAAAAGAATGTAAGCTGCATTGTTGGTTTCTTAAAAAAAAAAAAAAAAAAAAAAATCTTCTAATAATTTGTAAAAAAAACTATAAATTTTGAAGACAAAATAAATTGAGATTTTATATCTCAGACAATAAAAACCCAATTGGCTTTTTTTTTAAGTGAAATCCCAATGGCTATTATATTTACGAAGTAAGTATGTGAGAAAAATTTTATCTCGATTTGTAAAAAAATACTTCTGAAACCAAGGTTTTAGAGTTTACCGAACACATACTAAGAAAAAGAAGAGTTCCATAAAATAAATAAATAAATAGATAGCTAGATGGGACTAGATACAACTAACACAGAAAGGGCCCAATACAGCTTTGTGAGAGCGAAGACAGGACCTCATAATTAATCCCATAAGCAGTGGCAGTGGAGATAGGGCCCAATACAGCTGCCAGAGATAATGACACACAAATTAAATCTGACAATTTCAAAAGGTAAGCTCAGATCGAAGTCTTTATTGACCTTTTTTTTTTTTTGGTCATTAAAAGGCTTTGATGAGTAATGTGGGTTCTTTTGGGCCCTCACAGTCATCTCTAAACCATGAGCCCAAATCCCAAAACCACAAAGTTATTGTCCTAAAATGGAGGGTGAATTGGTCATATACTTCATTCCATATGGTCCTAAATATAAAATCTAATTGATTTTTTTGAGGAGGTTGAGCAAATGAATTAAATTAATTTAAAATATTAATATTTTTTCATTTTTTTCTCCATACTAATTTGTTTCACTTATAAACTTATATATATTTTCTTTTTGATGAATTATAAACTAATATATAATTTAATCATGCACAATATATGACTTGATTGAGTAATTTATTTAGCTTTCTTAATTTTTTAAAAAAAAAGTCAACTATGTCTTCTATTGATTAGAACCGGAAGTAGCATCTTTTAGCTGTCTAATAAATGATTCGGTAGTTGATAATCCTAAACCTCTAAAATCCAAGAAGATATAATTGCTCTGATTCCTTAATCTTCTCTACAATTCACTTGATATAGTTGATACTGCACAAGACAGTTTTACAACGATTGTACAGATAGTTACACATCCAACACACCTTTACCTATATTCCATATACAACTTATACAACCCTACCTAAATATATCTGCCTATTGTTGGGCACAAAATGAACAAAGTCATGTGTACCACAAGTACCATTCGTGTATATATATATATAGCACTAATTAATGAACCATCCATGATAATGTCTCCCAAAACTAACACTCCTATTTTCAGAACATGTAAATTGAGGTTCTTATTTGGTTTTTTCGTCTGTTTTCAGGTGGACACACTGTTTGGAACCCCTCTGCATGTGACCCCGGGTTCAGAGCTAGGAGCCAGCAGCTCATAAGGCAACACCCCAGCACCACATCGGTTCCTCAGTGTCCTGTCACAGTTCCTCTTGTCAATCTCCTTCTCTATCTGCATGATCTTGGCCGAGAACCCGTAGAACGCCTCCACCATCTCGGTGTCCCCGGTCCAGGTCGACGGTTGCTGCCGCTCCCCGAGGTACTCCTCGTCCGGCGAGTGAGTGGACAGAGTATCAATGACTCCATCAGCATTGACCAGACTTTGGCGAGCCAAGGCATTGATCTCTATATTGTACCTCATGTGAGGATCCAATTGCTTGAATATTGGGTGCATCGCGTGTGCTGCCAATATAAACGGCTCCATGCACGCATGTGTCCGTAGCCTATACAAAATTCACCATTCTCAAGCCAGTTCTCAATTCTCAATCAAGGAATATAATTATAAAAAAGTTCCATTAACAAATGAGCACATACAGTAACAAGTTCCAATATAAAAAATAATATGTCAATACTGATCATTTGTTATACGGGACATTTTGGTGATTACATTTATTTCTTGGATTATCGTGATTCTCCCTAAAAAGAAGGGGTCTTTTAGGCTTTGCTTACCAATGGTTAACAAGTTGATGCACACCGGCATCATTGGAACAGACATGGGCCTTAGCAAGCTGCCACGTCCAGTTGGTGGTGGCATCCACCGGGGGCGTGACCACGCGTTTTGACCGGGAACTTGGTCCGGCTGGCGGCAGACTGAGCTCTATAGCTACGGGCTTGAGAGCACCCACTGGCGTCAAGAAGAAGATGGTGCGGGTAGCGTAGGATTTTCTACCATCAAGAGCATTGATCCCATCAAGAAACGGAAGATAGATGTCATGGTAGTCTATAATGAACAGCTTATCTTCATCTATTGCCTGCAAAATTCATCATCCAGTTCAGTAAACCATCAACCTCGCAACTACTCCCTCCGATCCCTTAATACAAAAGCTAGCTGATTTTTTTTAAAGAGATTAAATAAATTATATTAAAGTAGTTATCCTTATTATTTTTCCCCAAACTAATTTATCTCCAATAATATACAATATATGTTATGATTAAGTAATTTATTTAGTTTCATTAATCTCTCTAAAAAAAATTAACTGACTCTTATATTAAAAATATGAGATAGTAGTTTTTAAAGTGAAAGAGAAGGATATGAATATATATATACACACACATACCTGTTGAACAGTCATGCCATTAAGTTGACCCAGAATGTACGTGCTCTTCTCTTAGGGCAGACTCCTGAGGGCCATAAATTTGAGGGTCAAGGTTGCTCACAGGTGGGAAAACCTTAATGCCTTGGTATGGTGAAATTGAAGGAATTGGAAGTGGAATTCAATTTTATGAGTTGTGCATGTTTGGTATAAAGAAATACTCATGAAATTTAATTTCATATGGAAGCTAAATGGGGCCAAATCCATCAAACTCAATTCCACCCAAATAGTTATGATTTGCAATTTCATGTTTTCAATTCTAATCTTGCCCTTTCTGTGATGAGACCTAGGTTCAGAAACCCGGACCAAACCGACCAGTCTGGCCCGGAAACCAGTGAACCGGTCCGGTTCGGGTTCCAATTTTTTTATAAAAAAAATTATATTTTTTCTTTAGAATTTCATATTATAAACCTAAAATTTTCAATTTCTTATAAAGAAGAGGGATTTTTTATTTTTTAATTATAAAGGCATTTTAGTCTTTTCACATATAAATTAGAACTCATTTCTATGACATATCAAACATACTTTTAAACCTCATTTTCATTTTTAAATCTATTTCTATTTTCATATCCATTTTCATTTCCATCAAAATCAATTCCTTCATACAAAAGGGCCCTAAGAGTCTCAATATTGACAGGGTTGATTCCTGCTATTGCTTGACGGGCCAATTCGTCATCTCGCTGCCACGCAAACTTGTCCTCTGCACGTTGAGCATACGGAGGAAAATAATTAAAAATATTACTTTAATCAGCAAACAAAGTGGATCACTTTTGGACTTTTGGTCCATTATTGCTATTATTATTATTATATCAGCATTCCAGACCATTCTTTTCAGTTCTCATTCTCACTCAACATTCACATGTGAAACAGTAATTTTTTAATTCTTCTTTAATTTGATGGATGAGAAACAATAAAAGTTAGCTATTTGTATGATGGCTAAGCTTGATGATACATTAATATAACAATGATCGACAACAAGATGTGGCCTCATGACGCTTAGTCATCTTTTTGCAGGCCACATCAAAGTGCGTTAAAGTTACAATCTTTTATTGAAATTTATTTATTTTAATTTCTTAAATAGCTACAGTTTACATATTCCCAGAGGTAACCCTCTTCCCATAGCTGATTCTGCCATCTATCTGATCAGTCTCCAGAATAATAGGATAAAAGAGTAATAATAATTGTCCATGAAGGACGAAAAATTGGGCAATAATAATGCATTTAGATTTTATTGGCTCCCACAATAATTGTCGAACTGAGACTTCAGCTCCAACTACCAAGTCCCAAATTGATGAATCCTTTTTAAAACGTGCTTTGATTAAATATTCGTCACATCAATAATTGAAAAGTTGGATGGGACCTCGAGTCAAAAATATCAGCGGGTATAATTAAAATGGTTAGATCAATTAGAACGTTTGGTCGAGTCAGTGATTTAATAATTAAATAAAAATAATATATATAATAATTTATCAATTTATATATATATAAAAGATCATATTTACATCAAGTTCTTTATATTTATACTATCAAGTTCTATTATTGTATATTACTATATGACCTATTAAAGAATTTGGCAAAATGGATATAAAGAATTTGATATAAGTATTTTTTTATATAATAATATATTATAATTTTGGATAACAGATAAATAAAATTAAATATAGAAGAAATTAATTCAAATTAAATGAAATACATAAGATCTTTAATACTTATCCTTTAGTTGGCCAAAAAAAATACTTATCATTTAATTTGTTTGACGAAAATAGAAAAACTATTTATTAAGAACTTCAAAAATAATAAAAGGATTTTCATTAAAACTAAATTTTTTTTAAGAATTATTAGCTGGCTTGCGTGGTGTAGACTACCAAAGCGGGTAGACCTTTCTCTTCAGTCCTGACTCACGATGACAAGTCTCAGACTCATAGTGACTTCCTTTTTCTCTCTCCAGTAGGTGTCTCTTTTTTCTTTTTTTTTGATACTGATGAATATACAGTCAGGAAATTACAAAAAGAACTAAAGGGAAATTAATCCCAATTGCTCAGTAGAAACCACAGTCCCAAGGTGCGAAGGACATTCAGCAGGAATAAGAGGAGCACGATAAACCCTCTTTGGCAAGAATATCAGCTAGCACGTTTTGCTCTCTTGGAATGAGTTGTATCTTCAACTCCCATGAATGATGCATAAATTCTAGGATTTCCATTAATTTAAGCTGCATCGGTCTAAAGTTACTCTATGAACCAACATATCAACTAGCTCCTGCGAATCAGATTCCACAATGACTTTCTTGACTCCCATATCAGAAGCTAGATTGAGGCCCTTTAACATAGCCCATTCTTCAGCCTCAAAAGCAGTACAAGTACCCAAATAATGAGAGAAAATGTCTTTCTTGACTCCCATATCGGAATTGGATTCCTTGGGTGAAAATATGTCAAGATAGCCCGGGTTAGAATTTTGAGAAAAGTACAGCCGGACCGGGTACGATGGGCAGGGTCCCCGGGGGTATTTTAATAATTTTTCAAGATAGACTCATATAACCCCCAGAAACACTATGGAAGTGTCTAAATAGTACATTTGATATTGTAAGATCAAATATGGAGCCCCGAGCTGTTGGCACGCAAATCGAGGAGAAAGATTGGAGGTATGTGACTTACCTTACATGTATTTGATATCTTTGCTTGTGTAATGATGTATGTGGTTGCTTTACTTGATTGTGTATAGCATATTTGAATAAATGAAGTTCTGTTTCTTTTTTCGCTGTGGCCATAGTCTTGTTGTATGAAACATTGAGCATGCAGAAATATCATTATGGAGCATACATCTAGATAAAGCTAACATGTCATACACATAGCATTAATCATGCATGCATTATGGTATATGTTTCCTATTGGGATTCTCTTGAATCTCACCCTCCCCTACCAACAATTTAGACAGGAGACGACAGAAGATATGTAAACAACAATGCAAAGTACCGTACAAGGAGATTACAATAGTGGAACGAAGACGGGAAGAAGTCTCCATTTCACTGGGATGAGTTTAGACACCCTAGTAGCCTTGTGCGGCTACCTTAATCGTAAGTATCATGTACGAACCCCTATAGGGAATTTATGTAATCATGCACATATTCCAGTAATAGTTATGTTATTCCTGTGTTGCCCACCGAACCGCATATCATTTTTCACGAATACTCTGATAAAGGTAAAATTAAGATAAGGGCGTGACAAAAAATGAATAATCATATCTACTTTGTCAAAACCCCCTTGTATTAATGCTTTTGTGAGCTTTGCATTCCATTGTCAGGAAGCTTGCTTTAGTCCATACAATGATTTTCGCAATTCACAAACCTTATTGTTACCAAAAGCATCAAATCCTTGTGGGACTTTCATATATACTTCCTCGTTTAGGTCTCCTTGCAAAAATGCATTATTGACATCCATTTGAAATAGGTGCCAATTATGTATTGCTGCAAGTGACAAAATAGCTCTTACGGTAACCATCTTTTTAACGGGGGGAAAAGTCTCAAAGTAGTCTATACCTTCTTGTTGACTATAGCCTTTAGCCACTAGTCTCGCTTTATACCTTTCTACCTCACCATTTGATGTGTATTTCACTTTGTATATCCACTTACAACCAATTGGTCCCTTTTCTTTAGGAAGATCTACTATATCCCAGGTGTTGTTTTGTTCTAATTTCTTCCTTCATGGCTGACATCCAATTAGGGTCTTATGAAGCTTGATGAAAGCTATGAGGCTCAACAATTGCATTAGTAGATAACAAATAATGTTTATAATGAGGAGATATATTGTTATAACTGATATAATTGTGTATTGGATACTTACAACTCACCTTTACCTTACATTGATCATTTGTATCAGCTACACATATATAATCATTCAACCATATTGGTGATTTCTTATCGCGTATGGGTCTATCATACCTTGGGATGTGCTCTTCCACATCAATCGATGTCTCATTTCCTAAGTCATTGGCCTCTGGTTGTGCTGTTTCAGGATGTGAAGTAGGTGGTGAACGATGATCTGAAGGACTGCTATTAGTTCCCGGCTGTGTTATGGTTGTAGAATCTGCTATAGGACTAGTAGAAGTGTCATCTAAATGAAATGGTTGTGATCTTCCAAGGATAACCCCCTTTGATTAGTAGGGATGGAATCTTTGAAAGGGAACCTGGTTTCAAGAAAATTGACATGTCTACTAACAAAAACAGATTTAGAATGTAAATTGTACAACAAATACCCCTTTTGATTAGCTGGATAGCCCAGAAATACACATGGATCATATCTAGGGAGAAATCTATCAGTAGTAGTTTGATTAACAGCAAAAGCAAGGCAACCAAAAACCTTTAGAGGACTCAAGTCAGGAGGTTGTTGGTAAATAAGCTCATGTGGGGTCTTATAGTTAAGGATCATGGAGGGGGTTCTATTTATTAAAAAAGCAGCGGTGTGAATACTCTTACCCCAAAATTTGATAAGCATGGCAGACAGAAATACAAGGCTTCTTGCAACATTTAAAAGGTGTCGGTGTTTTCGTTCTACTATGCCATTTTTTTGAGGTGTATAAGGGTAAGTGGTTTCATGCAATATTCCTTTATCATGCAAGTGAGAAGTGAGTTCTTGATTAAAAAACTCAAGACCATTATCACTTCAAATTCTTTTAATTGTAGTAGAAAATTGAGTACTCACATATGCAATAAAATTCTTGAGATGTTGAACACATTCAATTTTATTTGCCATCAAGAACACCCAAGTACAATGAGAAAAGTTATCAACAACAGTAAGGAAATATCAATGACCTCTATAAGTGGGTTCCTTATAAGGGCCCTATATATCAACATGAACCAATTTAAAACAACTATGAGTAACAGATTTACTTGACGGAAAATACAATCGAGTTTGTTTAGCTTGGGAACAAACATCACAATTATGATTAGAAGAAATAGACACTTCATCAACATATAAGTGACGAAGAACATCAAAAGAGGGATGACCTAGTCTATTATGCCATAATTCGCACTTCAGCTGATTAGTATCTTGCATATTCATAATAGCTTCAAACTTCAAGTCATTTGTGACCAAGTAAAGTCCACTACAGAGTTTACCAATCACCTGTACTTTCCCAGTAGAAATCACCTGCATAGTGCATACATCGGGGTAAAACGAGACAACATATTGCATACTTTTTGTTAACATGGATATGGAAATCAAATTGAAACAACACTCACGACAATGATACATATCATGCAAGATAACCCCGTTAAACAATGTAACAGTGCCAATGTGAGTAATCTTAATTATATCCCCATTTGGCATTTTGATGTTCCTAACTAAACCAGTATATGGGCTAATAGTAGTGAACATATTGGAATTACCAAATATATGACATGTTGCACCGGAATCAAGTATCCAACAAGAATGAGATAAATCAGCAGGAATGGCATTAATAATACCTGACACATACTCATCTATCTGTTCTGTTTCTCCAACAGCTATTTCCTCATCTTCCTTCTTCAAAAGTTGAAGGATTTTGTCATATTGTTGTTGGGTAAGGGCTAGTGCTGGCTGATGAATGGAACTGTTGTTAGGAGAAAGTTGAGCCTTATCAATTTGAATCTAGTTGGCATTGCCGTATGGTTCTTTAGGGTTCTTAAAAGTGGTAGGAAAACCATATAATTGGTAGCAAGACTCACGTTTATGCCCTATTTGATTACAATAGGTGCATTGTCTTGGGATCGACCTCGACCTCGACCACGTCTACCACCCCCCTTGCTGCTATAGTGACTCCTTCAAGGGGGCTAGTTCCACTGGATAAGGGCATAGCATGTCGGTCTTCATCTTGTACAATCATAGAGTAAGCTTGCTTTACATTGGGAAGCGGAGACATTAATAGAATTTGTGATCGGGATTGGTGATAGATGTCATTTAGACCCATTAAGAACTGGAATAGCTTTTAGTGTTGAGTGATCCTGAGGTATTCTTGAGACGTAGAACAGTTGCAGGATGGGAGTGGAACTAACAGAGAGTATTCATCCCATAACTCTTTTAGTTTGGCAAAATAAGCTGAAACAGTCAAAGTACCTTGAGTCATGGCAGAAATATTCCGATGAAGGGAATATATTTTTGTTCCATCGGTCTTGTGATAACGTTCCTCTAAATCTTTCCAAACCAGAAATGATGTATCAGCAAAAACAATACCTGAGGCGATATCCTTGTGAACTGAGTTAATCAACCAGGACAATACGACAGCATCACATCTATCCCAATAAACTCGAAGTTCTGGTGCTTTATCTCAACCGAAAGTGCCATCAATGAAACCAAGTTTGTTCTTACCTCTAAGTGTAATTCGCATTGCTCAGGACCGGACCATATAATTTTCTTCCCTTGTAAGGACTTGGGAGGCAAGGGTTAAAGCTTAAGTGTCTGAGGGATGCAGATAAAGGGGATAATGGACATCTATTTCAATCTTATTCGACGCCATAGTCTTCAAGAAAGAAAGAACCAGACAATGCTTGATCGAATTGTCGAGACGCAGAAGTGGTGAGTGAAAAATACCTCTAAAGGTAAAACAAAATGCAGAATCAGTCCTCGGAAATCTGAATCACAGAATTCGGTGCTGATTTAAGAAAATCCATGAATCAGTCCTCTTAAATCTGAATTGCAGAGTCAGCGCTGAATCAAGAAATAGAGATGATGATGAAAGTGTGAGACCCGTAGAGGATGTGGCAAAAAATCCTCAAATCCAGACATGTGGAAGCCTTCATTGGCACCGATGATGTCAAAGAGAAAAAAACTAAGACTGCACCGATGGTCTAAAAGTAGGAGTTTCAAGCTAAGAATCTTCAAGAACTTACCAGATTTGTGGATCCAAGCGAAATCAAGATGGCTTCTCTTCCAATCGCCATCTGATGAGCATATCGGTGGAGAAAAAATGCAAGAGAAGGAAATATGATAGAGATATAGGTCTTCCTTCTTTGCAGAGCATAAAATCGTGCAGAATTAGAATTTAGTCCTTTACTTTGATGATTATGATCAAGATCGAATGGCAACCATTCCACACCAGGCAACGACGTCATGGCTAAACCAGAAGGGCAGAGAGCAAAAAAATTGCATCAATCTACAAAATTTGGGCTTAGGTTCTTCATCAACCTGTCTCTAGTACCATGAAAACCTGACAAGGAGAAGAATTGAAATGTGGAAAATACCCAGCCAACCTTGATTGGCTCTATCACACTATTATTTATAATAACATCCTAAGTCCAAATATTACAAAATAGTGGGCTTGAGCCTCAGGCCCAACAATTCATAATTCAATACAACCGAATACTTAAAATACTATGACTCTATGACTCATACAATATTAATTCTCTAACAATATTAATTGATTGTGTGAAGAAAATCACCTTTAAAACCCGTGGCTCATTGACTTTTAAGGTTCTTACTGGTCATTAATATACCCTCCTCCGTATCTAAGTTAATTTGAGAAGTTTATTTTGATTTCAAAAGTAAGATCTCAATTTACTTTTTCCTACTGTATTTATTATTTTTCTTGAATTAATCTATATTGGATGCACATATCAAATAAGGATAGTTTTTTTTTTATTTGATGAAGGGTTCGTCTTTCGAAGTTTGAGGCACAAAGAGTTTTCGCTTCTTCCTAAATAAGGATAATTTTTTATGTAAATGATTAGAAGAAGAGGTAATTTAGGAAAAATAATGCATAATTTCTTTTTAATTTATGTGAATTAGTTATTGAATCCATACATTTAAGATTGGCCGAGGAAGTATTAAAAGTTCACCATGAATTCCCGAATGTTATTTTTCGTTATGTATAAACCACTACACATAATGATGCATGAGTGGACGTCCTTCCCAGTAGAAGAAGCTTTCGGCCACTGTAATTTTCACTAAGTACATATATCATTTTAATGGAGGCAATCCTATTGGAGTTTCTGCTGGACATTAAATATGGGCACATTTACCAGTGGGGATTCAAACGTTGGTTCATTATGTTGTGAGAGACTAATTCCATTTGCTAAATCAAACTATCGTTGGTGGCTTTTGACCACTTAAATATAAGATCTCGAGTTCAAGTTTGTATAATGCAAAAAATGCTTTTGGGAAAGTTACATTTAATTGGGTTTAATAATGCAGAGTTGACCTAGTTATATAATCATATAAAAAAATGAGCAGAAGTGTAGGGCAGACCATAAGTGGGCTTTATTGGAAGCTGAAAAACCCAAAAGTCTCATCCACGTTGAAGCCCACCTCCGTCGTACTGCTAACCATGCCCCAAAAAAAGGTGCCGTTAATAAATATTGGGAAAACTTGTTTCGTAATATAATTCTAGAAAATTCATTAAAGAATGTGAAAAAAAACACAAAACAAAATCCAATCAACCCTTCAGTTTAGACTCGCTCATCGGTCTACAGTGAACCGATGACTTGATATTCGTTTAAGTTTGATAATTTTGTCAGATAGTATTTCCAAAGATACAATGATAGTATTGATGATTTCTCTTTGGGCTGGGGAACACTGATATTTTCCTTTTCTTCTTTAATTTGATTTGATAGCAAATCATTTAATTTATGAATATGATTTTTCCCTGATTAAACAGGATGTTAAAAGTGGACACAATAACCAGTTGAGTTAATTTTTTTTAATAATACTGTAATCCATTAGCTAATCAAGAGTAGAAGTACAATAGCAAGTCAATTCTTATCCTCTCTCAGCAACAAGTGTGCTAAGCAAATTGTATACAGCCCAATGAATCTACCCATAACTAGTGGAAAATTATCCATTTTGGCATGTCTAAGAAAAACCCACAACAGACGGGTTTAAATGAGCGGGCTTGTATATTAAACGGGAACGGGGTATGGGTACACCCTTAGGTTGCCCATGCCCACCCACATATGTGTGTATAACTATTTAAGTATAAATTTAGGCAAATGAGCCTAAAGTAATTCGATCATATCTCACATATGTGTGATAAAATATCTATTTAAATATAAATATATTATATTATATATAAGGTGAAGTTAAAATTGCTTTTGAAGCAATTTTCCTTGATGCAATACAGTGTGAAGTCAAGTTGAAACACATTACAAATATCTTCTATTGTTTATATGATAACCTCACTACTTGTAATGAAGTATGTGGATCTTAATCTAAGTCAGCATTAGAGCAAGTACATGATAGTGTTTTTACTAGAAATGTTTTAGTTCTAGAGGTTGAAATTGAAATGTCCTTGTCTGCCATTAATCACACATTTAAGAAATTTTTAGCTAATGAAAGATTGTGACTAAGAGGGTTGAACAACTTTTAGAGGTGGATGAATATCTTTAAACCGATTTAATTAAATATTGTGAACCACAATTTGACTTTTTGGCATGGTAGAAAGTGCATGCTTTCAAGTGTAAAGATCTAAATTTGCATTGCACGTGATTTGTTGGCTGCATCAATTTTCATAGTGTCTTCAGAATCCGCTTTTAGCATTAGGGTCAAATACTAGATACTTTTAAAAGCTCTTTAGCTTCAAAGATGATTGAGTCACTCATATGTACTCAAAATTAGCTATGCACAAGTCCTCCCAAATTGAAACAAGTTGATGTTGATAATTTTGTGTATGTAATTTTATGTGTGGTTTCAATGAGGAATAATGAGGATTATAGTGCTTTATTATCAGTGTTTTTAGTAATTTATATTAAAAAAACTAGTGGCAACAATGTAGTATAATTATAGATGCTGTTGGTTTTTTTTTTAAAGAAAATGCACTATATCTTGCTGCCTACGCCTATTCAAACCCATACAAATATTGCTCAACCCATTTGACATGGGTTTTAATAGGCATTTGACGGGTATTGGCTAGTCCGTGCTTATTAAAAAATAAATGGGTGGGAAAAGGGCTAACATGAGGCAGCCTACTATGCAGCTCTATTATCATCACTTCATACAAGGTGGGGTTGATGAAATATATAAAAATTACCCTCCAAACTATGGATAAGAGACCTCGTTTACAATCTCTCTAAGAATAATACCACAACCGCTGATACCATTTAACAAAACAGATTCATCGTCAATTAGTTTTGTTTTGGCCAAACAATCATGTTAAACTGATGAATATGAACAGGCGTCATTATTGGCATTTGATTTTATCCAAACAATCATCATTTTAGCTTTAGAGAAGAAAAATTTGCTAAATATGAGAAGAAAACATATCCACACACACGCAGACATATATAGAAACGGCAGTACAAGCGTACACCTGTCGGCAAAAAAGCCAAAAACATAATAGCACAAGTGGACAACAAAAAAAATTAAAACTAGTGGAGCATCAACTTTAATCAGATTCAGCAATTGTCTCCACTAAACTCCAAACCATGTCATTTCGCTCCCTCTGGTGGAATCTCATCAGCCATTAGTGGACGAAATAATCCGCAGAGAATACACCCACACCCCATACACAAGTATAATACTATTACTCACCTATTTATCAGAAACAAGTTATAGTTAAATTTCAACAGTATCACTTATTTCTTATAAATAGGCTAGAGGATATATTATTCTTGCGCATATATATATATATAATCAAGGGAAATAAAGATGAGATGAAAGTCTAGGCCTAATAACAGCTTCAAGTGGTTGTTTTCTCATGTTACTAAGCCTCAAATTTTCCTCCATGTTCAGGTCCTCCTTCTTTATATGATCTGGCAAGCTCCATGAAAAGCCATGCACGAAATTGGCCAAACATACCTCAACAACCCTACGGGCAAGAGGATAACCAGGGCAGATCCTTCTTCCAGCCCCAAATGGTAATAACTCAAAGTTATGTCCTGTCACATCAATATCCTTACCAATGAACCTCTCTGGGTAAAACTCATTAGGGTTGTCCCATATTGTAGGGTCTCTGCCGATAGCCCACACATTGACGATCACTTGGGCCCCTTCCGGGATGTCATACCCTAAAACTTTGGAGTCGCCGTCTACGGCAGACGTCGTTGGAGGCAACAATGATGCTACCGGGTGCAATCTCATTGCTTCTTTGGTAATGGCTTCAATATAAGGCAGGCTCACTATGTCCTTCTCTTCTACCCACCTATCTCTTCCGACCACTCTGTCTAACTCTTCTGTGGCTTTCTTTAAGATTTCTGGGTTTTTCAACACCTCTGACATTGCCCATTCTATAGTTGCTGATGAGGTATCTATCCCACCTATCAAAAGATCCTGAGAAATATATAGGCATATATTATAAGCATGTTACTTATCTTTTTGTTTTTTTGTTTTTTGTATTTTTTTTTTTTTGCCGTGATAAGCATGTTACTTATCAAGTACTTACTGTGAGTACAAATATTTGGTTTTCGGAATAACTAGATACCAGACTCTAGACAATATTAAAGGATTGTTCAATACACAATGCTGCCACCACCAATTTCGGTACCTATCAAGTGCTTATCTTATCTGAATGGCCTAGATTTAATATTTTTTAAGTGATTATTTTTAAATAAAAAAATAATTTTTTTAAAAAAATATTAGTAAACATATTATCTTTATTTTAAATTTTCTACCCATTAAAATAATTTTTTAAAAAATAAAAAGTAAAAAAATTAAATATGGACGGTCCCATTGAGATGAGCGCTTGGTGACCTCTCATGACATGGGATATGAGGAGTAATAGATATATGTAGCATTACCTCTATAAAGAAAAACGTTATTTAGCTTCTAGGATTTGAACTGTGACTTCTTAATCATATAGCATATAGCAGCAACCTTACCATTATTCTATGACTTACCCTATAATACTCTAGACAATATTGACTAGGTAAAAAGATGTCTTTCACATCATCATGACATTTAGGACGAAAATAGTCACACGTCCTAGCTAATCTCATGCTTATTAAGATAAACAAAAGGTACGGATGTTGTTCAACTAAGATTCAAATTACTTAAAAGTAGAAAGAAGCGAAATTGAGTATATACACACAGGTATACCTGAGTTAGTGCTTTGACACACTGCCTTTGAAGCTTGACCTCAAGAGTGCGGTCTTCAGCAAGGTTTAAAAGTACATCCACCATGTCTTTGGCCACATAATTCGCAACCCCTTTTCTTCTCTCTTCATGTTCTTTCAACACATGTTCCAGAAACCTATCAAACTTGGCACTAAAATCCTTCGTTCTCTTTATATAACCCTGCAAGTCCAAGAAATTAAGCCAAGGGATGAGATCCCCAATATTTGCAACCCCAGTATTTATCAATGCAAAATCATCCACTAGTTTTCTGAACTCTTCCCAGCTCACAAAGCCACCATGACCCTTCTCCACGTACTTCTTCCCCAACACCATGCGACTTATAATATTTAGGTTTAAAGCATAAAGGTAATCATTCAGTAATATGGTTGTGCCCGATGAAATGAACAGTTCGTTCAACATATTTTTCATCTCTTCCTTTCTGATATACTCTCTGGACTCTATCCTTTTCTGAGACAACAGTTGTGTGAAGCATATCTTTCGAGCTTGGCGCCAGTGTGGGCCGTAGGGGGCCCAGAGGATGTCGGAGTAATTGTAGGCTGCATACTTGCCGGCGGTGGTTTTTGGCCGCGATGAGAAGGTGTTGCCGTGGGTTTTGAGGAAGGCTTTAGCGGCGTCAGCGGAGGATACGACGACGAAGTCTTTGAGGCCTAACTTTAGGTGCATGATGGGTCCATATTTTTGGGAGAGTTCAGATAAGGAGGAGTGAGGAATAGGGCCTATGAGGTCGAGGTTTCCGATGACAGGCCATGGTTTTGGTCCCGGCGGCAGGTTATATCGGCGGCAGCGAAAATGCCGGACAAGGAGGCGGAGGAAGAGGAAGGAGATAAAGATGGCAAGGCATGGTGCCAAGTTGATTTCCATGGCTCAGTTGGTGGGGTTTGTGATATGAGAAGTTTGCATGGTTGAGAGAATCTGCACAGAAAGGCATTATATATAGATGGAAAGACTCAAATTAAGAGACCCGTGACGCGACAGTGAGTGTCTTTGCTATTCATATTGTCGGCCTGATAAGTACATAGTAACCTTACAAAAAAATTTCAGCCAAGAAATTTATGAAGACGACAATTCAGTTATAATTAACATGTTTTCAATACATTTCGACAAAAAAGAAAAACATGTTTTCCACTACTACAAAACATAAAGGGAGAATTACTCCTAAGTTTCAAGCAATGAATATATTATCAGAAAGATCCCTTAAGATTATAAAATACACTCAACAGGTTGTTAATACTTAATACACGTAGAAGAATTGTAAATAGGGACCTTTTTTATAATATGTCCCTTGTTTGTGACCTAGGAGTGATTCTCCCAAACAATGTTTTAAAAGCCGGACCGGACATCAAGCCGGAAAGATCAGCGGGTCATGATTCAACGGGTGGAACGGTAGAGCCGTTCGGTCGGACCGGTGACGTAATAATTAAATTTAAAAATAATATATATTATATATTACAATTAATCTTCAATCTAATTTCATATGAAGTTAATAAAGTCACAAAATACCATTTAAGGAAGAATATTGAATCAATCATCAACCTAAAAAAATGTATTAACAATAATGATTTCATGAATTGTTAAATATGGGTCACTCTTGATTGATCCAAACATTAGTTTCTTGAAAGACATTTAGATCATACCACTCTGATCCTATATATAATTTTTTTTTTTTACAAAAAAATTTTGGTCATATTTATAGGTCCGGTTTTAATGTAATAAATAAGATTGTGACAATTTTACCTCTATTAATTGTATAAATGAAGAAATAATTTAAAGATAGATAGAGAAGAAAGAGTTGAAATGTACATATTCATCAATGAGGACAAAGTTATAAATTTATCCCATAATCATTGAGTTAACTACCTCTCTTTAATATATAAAATTTAGTTAACATGAACTTATAAATATAACTAGAATGATAAATATCATCAAATTATTAAGAAAATGACCTAAAATTAAGATCTTAAGTCCAATCCCACTACTTCTAATCATAGAGTGTATGGTGGTACATATCAGAATTTAAAATTATAAATAAAAGAGTTTAAATCTTCTACAAACAAAAAACGTGATGTGCTATAAAGTCACATGTCCTCAAGAGCTCCAAGACACGGTTTTCAAGTTCTGAAAATGTAGATAAGTCAAACACGCTAGATGGGTAGAAATCATGTCTCTCTTTTATCAATGTATATATCAATAATATATATTAATATTATATTACTTCTCTTTCATAATTTCATCCTCTGCAACATGTTCCCTTTCGTTCCTTTCCATCATTTTTTCTCTTCGTCCCTTACTCCGGTGACCTCTATTTCTTCTTCTTCTTTCATCATCTTCTTCTTTTTCATACAAAAGACTGGTTTATATTTAATATTACTGTGGCCGAAGGCAGCCTTGGGCATTGATTAATATCTGGAAAGGGAGATCTGATCGTCGTAGGTGTCGAAATAAATGGTTGTCACTGGTGAAGCTGTCGGAAATTTCAGGAAACTCAGGCCGGGCGGTTACTTCAGAATCGTTCCGGCTCTCGGATTAACTCCGGTTTCCAGCTCAAAGGCGGATTTACACCGGCTCTAAATGCCCAACTACGAAAAACGGTTTAGAGGGGTGACTCGAGCTATGTTCTTCTTCGGTCGGTAGTCGGACCGTCCGATCCGGTCCGGTCCCAAAAACATTGGCGGTGAATCCATCCCTAAACATTTTTTATTTTCGTTAAAAAATTTTCTATAATTTTTGTTTTCATTGTTTTTTTAAAAGTCAACCTTAATAATGGTTGAATGACCAAAAGTGACATTAAATGAATTACAAATAAAAACAAATTATAAAAATATAGTAATATAATGTATCAAACAAGTTCAAGCAACAAAAGTACTCAATTGAAACTGTCTATGTCTCAAACAAGCCAGAAATGTCATAATGTAACCAAACAACTAGTGATGATCCTAATGATGGCATGTCATAAAATAGGATATTTACTAGTTGTTTGGTTACATTATGACATTACTAGTTGTTTCCTTCAATCCTATTTAAAACATTGTTCACCGCAAAAAAAAGGAAATTAGAGACGGAAATTCTGTCACAAAATTAAATTATTTTTTATAAAAATATTTTACTTTGCAACGGATTAGAGACGGAAATTCTGTCGATAATCTGTCTCAGAAATTAATAACAAAATTAATTTTTTTAAACTTTGTGACAGATTAGGGACGGAAATTCCGTCGCTAATCTTGAACAAATTAAAGATAAAAATTCCGTCGTTAATCTGTCTCAGAAACTAATAACGGAATTTTTTTTTTTACTTTGTGACGGATTAGAGAAGGAAATTCCGTCTCTAATTTTGGACAAATTAGAGACGGAAATTCCGTCCCTAATCCGTCTCAAAATTAGTGACGGAATTTGTCCTTATGGATGGAATTTCTGTCATTAATCTGTCTCTAAATTTGGAATGGCATTAAAATTCCATCACTAATCTGTCACTGATAGATTAGCGATGGAAATTCCGTTGTTAATATTTTTAGCGATGGAATTTCCGTCGCTAAATTTCGTCTATAATATCTAGTATTTTTGTAGTGTCTCTCCAAATTTTCAAACCAAACAAGGGGAGGGGCTCATTTTTCATCCCCTCCCCTCCAACCAAACAAAACCTTAGTGACTAGTCTGCTGGACTACAAGCAATTAGATATGAAAAATAAAATAACAAAGGATGACCCTAAAGTTCCTATTAACCTTGAAAAAAAAAATTGAACCAAGATATTTATGAGGATGACAATTCAGTTATAAACTTATAATTAACATGTTTTCAATACATTTCGACCAAAAAAACATGTTTCCACCACATTTATAACTATTTGAAATACAATTACAAATTTGAATCATCAATATATATATATATACTGTTGCATGAAAATTAGGTTAAGGTGCATTTAGCATCCTGAATATTTTTTTCATAGAAATCCAACACCTTAAAAATATTAGAATAAAAGTGCATCCAGCACCCCGATATATTTTTGGAGATACAATCGGCACCCTAATGTATTTTTTGAGGAGCAATTAGCACCATAATGTATTAAAAATGGAGCAATTACACCCCTTCACTAACAGAATATTAACTCTGTTTGCTGATACACTCTTTCTTTTTCTCTTTCATTGACCTTTAACATGTTCATCCCTTCATTTAGTATTTAAGGGCATAATTTTGCCCCTGATGTATTACAAATGGAGTAATTGCACCTCTTCACTAACAGAATATTAACTCAAGGTTTGGGGTTTATCTTTGCCATCATAGTTCCCCGATCATTGTGATGAAACTGTTTGGCTTTGGTTTTGTTGAATCTTAATACCTAAATAAAAGATAAAGCCAAGTCGAAATTAGAGGGGACTTTTATTCATAATAAATTATCAATTTCAATCACAAATGCAGGAATATATTAAATTTTATTAAATTCCCTAAGTGAAAGGGTGTAATTGCCCCATTTTTAATACATTAAGATACTAATTGCACCTCCAAAAATAATTTAGGGTGCTGATTGCACCTTTAAATACTTTAAGGTAATGATTGCACCTCTAAAAATAGTTTAAGGTGCGGATTTGCATCTCCAAAAATAGATCGAGGTGCTAGATACACCTTTACCCAAAATATTAGAGCCTGTTTGGCAAATGTAGTGAGAGAGAGCAGTTGTGCAGTTTGTGGCAAAAAAACACGGTGGGTAGGATTAAACCCGTTTGGCAAAACGTTGCAACCCACTGTGCTTTAGCAGCCAACGTGGCTTCTTCCAGAAGCCCAACATCTTGGCTTTTTCTCGCACCGAGCGTTCACAGTGGATGGGGAGAGATCACCGAGGTCGAGCCTGGACAAGAAGAGAGGGAAAGTTACAGTGTCGCAAAGCTTTTGCTTTCCCTCTTGTTCTCTCTCTGCAATACCCCCAGTCAAGGAACGAAAAATCGGACCGGGCAATGAACTGGTCACAGCACAGGTTCAAGGGTTAATGGGTCAACCGAGGTCTAATCGGTAGTTGAACCGGTCATAACCGGTCATATTAAAATATTATAATTTATTAGTGATAATATATATTAATATATTTTTAAACTTCTATAGATAAAAATAAAGATTTTTAGAAAAAAAAATGTTTAAAATCTATTAGTATTAGTTATAATACCTATACTTATGCAAAGATATCTCATTTCCTATAATTATTATATCTTTTTAAATAATTTTTTTCATTATTTTCTTCATTTTTTTTAGATTTTTTATTTCTTTATCTATTTTTCTCTTCATTTTAATCTTCAAATTTCCATTTTGCCCTCAAAAAACACAAAATAAAATTTTGGAAAATTTAAAAAAAAAAAAAAAAGAGAAAGAAACCAGGTCAACCGGTTGGACCACCGGTTTTAACCGGTTCTGGCCGGTCCAACCGATTCTGACCGGTTCAACCGGCCGGTTCGGTCCAATTTTTTGTACTCTGCTCCCAGTGATATCTACCTCCTTTCTCAAACTGTCGGCCACCCTGCTCTTTCCGTAGCCTTTTCTTTTCTTTTCTTAAAGGTCAACAATTCCAACTCTTCCCATTCATTTTTTCCAATTGATCCTAGTCAAAAAAGGTTGGCAACTCTCTTTTTAGTTTTTAGTCAAAGAATTCAAAGCCAATGGAAACTCATCTTTCACCCTCACACCACGTGATTAAACTCATACAATAGACAAAATCAATATAAAATGAAGATAATATAAGAGTGAGAAAAAACATGTCATCCTTCTCTTATGCTCTAAATGGGTAGAATATGGGTTACGGAAGACTAAAAACATTGGAGTTAAAGAAATTGTTGTCATATTCTTATATATGCATTCTAATTTAAATATAAAATTATTCATTTTTAATTAAGTACTTTAGTGTATTTTTCTTTTTCTTTTCAATAATAATTGAAATTTTTTATTGTCAAATTTTATTTATATTTTTTTCATTTCAATTATCACAATATATACAAATAATATATTTATATATATATGTAGTATTACATAAGATGCATGCCCTTTTTAGTCATTTTGCATCTAAACGGGTTTTTCAAACTCTAATCCAAACAGATTCAATGTTAAAAAAAAAAGTCACTTCGACCACTGCTAATCCAAACACAAATCATATTTACAATCTGACTTTTAATCCTACCTTACTTTTTCAAAAATCAGATAGTAAAAAAACCACTGCTCCACAGCTAATCTAAATGGGCACTTATATGATGCAATTTTGCCCCTAATAAAATAAAAAAGGGATCAATTTTACCTCAATTTAACACCTCACGCTAACCCCGTTTCCATCAAAATGGGCTATAGGGGAAGACAACATTGAGGTCGACGCCTACCCGTGATTGTACTACTGTACCAAACTGATGACGCCGATGCAACGAACTCAACGGAAAAATTAATCGCAACCCAAAGCACCAACTTCAAAATTAAAGTAGCAATAAATTAGCTTGAGAGTGTTAAAAAATCAGGCCAAACTAAGTACCAAGTCCGAATCTTCTTTCTTTAAAAATTAATATTTATAAGTTAAATTATGACATTTATGCGTCAAATTTATTAATTTAATTTACAAGTCAAATTTTCATACTTATAAATAGGGTCGCACATTTATATGTTAAACTTGTAGTTGGAAAAAAAAATTATATGTTAAACTTGTAATAAATATTAAGGGCATGTTTGATTCTGTTTTGTGTTGTTTTCCTAAAACAGACTTATAATTTTTTTAAAAAAAAAAGTTTTAAAAATTAAAAAAATTCTTTTTGGATAGTTTCTTTAAAAAATCTGCTTTTGAAGTGACGTAGAGGCAGTTGTCACTAGCAGTGATATGACGATGGTTGTCGCTAATAGTGTGGCATTGATAGTGGATATGTGGCAGCTTAAAAAAATAAAAAATAGAAAAAAAAAAGAGAAAACGCTTAAAAACTGTTTTTTTTTTTTTGCTTTTAAAAACAACATAGGGCCTATTTAGATGGAATAAATTAGCAGCGGGAAACAAAAAATTCAATTTTTCCATCCGACGGCAGCAATTTAGATCACAGATTCTGTGCCACCCGTTTTCATTGGTTTAAATGAAAATGGGTTCCCACAAAAAATGGTGGGAACCCATTTTTTGGTCCCCTAGAAAATCGCCAAAAGACACTAAAGCCCTTGGAGATGATATAAAAAAGTGGTGGCCACTTGCTCCAGTGACTATTTTTCTCATTCTCTCTCTCTCTCTTCCTCTCTATCTCTTACTCACACACAAAGGCCGATCTCCCCTGCCACCCACTTCTATAATCTTGCCTTTGAGATCATGAATGCCAATCCGAAGAATAATTAGCCTTCGTATCCTCCCAGTAAGAAATTCGACAATTCCAGCTAGCTACCAAACCATATAGCATAATTATGAGCGGCGGCGAGCTCATGTTTCTCATCACATATAGCACTCCCATGAACCCATTGAATCTATTCAGCTTCGATTCGATCACCACCCTCTCCTCGAAACACACAGAGAGTGGTTGAATTCTCGTTTCCATTAAAGCTTGATTCTCTTCTTCCAATCCCATAGCTTTTCTTTGACACCTGAGATTGCTCTAATTACCTGTTGATGAAAGGAAGGGGAACCTCAATGATTCAAAATGAAAACTTTGTTCCTAGACTATTTAATTTGATCGCCTGTTTTTATCTATGTGGGGAAAAACAAATAATTGTGATCAACCTGACCTGGGGAGAGAATTGTGGGGTTAGATGATGATGAGAATCAATGGAGGAAGTGATATTGAAGCCAGCAGAGTAGTAATTTTTTATTCCAGAAATGCCAGACCTGAGGAATATTGGTGGAATATTGGCTGACCATGAAATACCCAAATGGTGAATGTAGTTAAATATGTGATATTCCATACAAGGCAAGTGGTGTTGACTTTGTTCGGTTGATGGTTGTACAATGGGTGATAGTAAAGTTAGATAACTATCTCGTAACCATAACATACAAATAAGCAAAATAAGACCATAGAAAGTGGTTGTGACCACGTGTGGGTGATAAGTTTGTAATAGTTGAGAGTAAAGTTGTTTTGGTCGTGTGTAACTATAAGCCACCCATCACACGCATGTGATTAAAATTGTTTTCATTCATTCATGTATGACTACATACAAGTGCCTGATGGGTATCTCAATTGCTCTATTATGTTATGAGAAAACATGGGCAAACAGAGTTCTTTCTTCCACATTTTCACATTTTTACGTTCACCATTTATCCCACTCTATCCCTCTAGATATATCGCTCCATGATAAGGGCTTCAACATCTACTTCTTCTTCTTCCATAGCGGTGTTGCCTGTTGCGGTGATGTCGCCATTATCATCTGCTTCGAATGTTCCTGATCCTTCGAGTGTACCATTCCCTCCTCTGCCATCAATTTATTCATCAAAGGAGTGGAAGTGAGTGAAGGTGGTGATACGGATGGTGAGAATGAAGAGAAAGGAGAAGAAGGTGAAGAAGAGAAGGTGAAAGCGATATGGGGGAGGAACAATGGGTTTTTTTGTGTTGGAGGTGGGATATTTTAATAATATTTTTTAAATGGAGGCAAAATTGTCTTTAAGCTCATTTTCCTACATCATTTTCTTCAAACCAAATAAAAATTTTCTTATCAACCAATTTTCTTTTCCAGTGTGAACTAAACATCTTAGAGGCAAAATATTTTCCCTTCCTTTTCATTCCTACCTCTTCTTTAATCCAAATGGGCCCTTATCAGAAACACTTTTCCAACAAATTTTTTATTTTTTTTTAAATAAAAAAAACTGTTTTTAGAAACAAAACTAAATAGGCCCAAACTTTTATTAGTTTTAACTTTTTCAAGACCTATTAATTTTTAACTCAATTTTGGAAAAGTTATCTATAATACTGTTACGAGTGTGAATGATCAATTAAATAGTGCAAGTGTACACTGTCGTAATCAAGTAATATAGAAGTGAGTAGAGTATCGTTCCCACGAGGATTGATCACTAAGTACCAAAATGGGTAATTTTAATTCTATTTAGTTGATCGATAAATTGGTGATTGAAAGTACAAATAAAATAAAAATAATTAAATATGAGTGCAGATGATATGAAAACAAATATGAGAAAAAGTCCTAGGGATTAGATTTCACTTAACAAATTCCGGATTGAATCACTTATCTATTCTAACCCAATTTATTCCACATAATTGATAGTCAAGTTTCCCTAATTTAATTACTAGCCTCTTGCAAGGTCAGGCAATTCTATAATTAATTGCTAATCCATTATATTCCTATATGAATTTAAGCAATTAATTATGCATTAATATTTATGGAACTCAATAAGACTACACAACTTATATGAATATATTCTTATTTCATATGCAAGTCATGGTTTTAATTATAGGATCTACACACATACATCTCCTTCCGGTCTCAACATGTATATTGTAATCATTCAAAAGGTGGCCAATCAAATGAAAGCATTAAGAACAATAATTAAAACTCAATCATGAAGGAGAAATCAAAACTAGATTTAATAAGTTAAGATTCAATCCGTCATTAGTAAGCTACATCATCACCCTAGGAAAATGAAAATTTAGCTCATGATAAAATTAAATACAAAACCAAAATAAATTGACATTATATAAAACTGGAATGAAATCTTCATAAATACTGCATAAACTTGAATATTAAATTCTCAAACATAAATATACAACCAAAAATATACATGAAAAAAAACTGAAAAAATCTAGCCATCCATTTAGGAGGTAAAACCTTCCATGTAGGCAGCATGCAAAAAGTAATACAATACTAAGCCTTCCATGTATGAGGCATGAAAAAAATAATACAATACATAAAATTAAAAATAAAAAATAACACAATTTATTTAGAACTGTCAGAGAAAATATCTCTCCCTGTCAGAGAAGGATCTCTGACTGTCAGAGAAAATTCTCCACACCTTCGAATCTGCGCCTGACGCATTGAATTTATAGGCAGCGTCGTTTCACTTTTTTCCACGGTGCTACAGTGATTTTGCCAATTTTTTCCGCAATGCTACAGTAGTGAACAGTATCCTGTCGGTTGGTTTACGCGTTTTTTCCGTGTTGCTACAGTGATTCCATCCGCTACAGTCACCTCCGTCCGCTACAGTAACGCCTTGCTACAGTGATTCCATCATGAATAGTGACCGACGCTACAGTACTGATCTTTTTTATATTCTTCTTTATTTTTTTAAATACCATTTATTTTACACCTAAATATATTATATTAAGCTCAAATATCGTCCATAAAATCACAATATAAGGAAAAATAAATATGCAAATATTGTACTTATCAAATACCTTTAGGGTTAAGGTGCAAACATATACACAAGATTTTATTGAAAGTGCGCCCAACATTAAATACTTTTCAAAAGGGTAAAAATAACTATGAACTTTGAAAATAGGGGTAAAAGTCATAAGACCGTTAAATCATACTTGACGGTGTTCCTTTTTTGGGTGGGGCCCACATTATTCTTCTGAAAATACCCAGACGCCCTTAACTCAAAAAGAAAAAAAAAGCTCACATCCACTGCTACAAAAAATACGAGCTATGGAGCTTAAATTCAAGGACCTAACAGAAGGTGTAACTAAAAGAGCATATTGGACATACCTGTAAGGAGCAGACGAAAACTTTCTGATTAATTAGAGGAGCAAGCTTTGACAGGAAGGAGGATTTGTTGATTGAAAAAAGTTATTTGGATGGCTTGTGGACGTTTGGTGAATCAAATAGGCGTTTTTGGATTTTCCCGGAATGGACGAACCAGGCACATGATCTGCTTTTAATATTTAATGTCAACACCGACAGAAGGAGATGGCCGACTTTCAAGTTCCATTATTAATCACACCACGGCAGGACCACCAAAGGGGAAGTAGCAGCTTCTGGAACAAAATGCCACCACCATTTTGAGGATGAAGAATGATTCCAGATGAAGAATCGACAGTTGGGAGGGGAGCTTTTTTTTTGAGTTAGGGGTATTTGGGTATTTCAAAAGAATAACGTGGACTCCACCCCAAAAAACTAAGACAAATAAGATTTAACGGTCTTGTGACTTTTGCCCTTATTTTTAAAATTAAAGGTTACTTTTACCTCTAAAAAATATTTGATGTTGGAGTGTTGGACCCATTTTCATAAAATCTCATGTGCATTTTATATACATAATTTTATTACCGGTAACTTGTGAGTAAATTTTTTTGTGTAATTGATCACAAGGGCGCCTCTAGAGCTGTCTGTGGTGCAGAATAGAAAGCGAATACAGATGGCGATGATGATATAGAACGTATCTATTTCCCCATCTGGCTGAGATCTTCCACGTCTCTTGCTTCCTTAACGTACGCTCAGATTAAGACATATATATACGGACCCGCGATAATGAAACTTTTTAGTACCAAAATGAGGCTCAGCTCTTTTCTTTGATCTTCCTGGTTGTAATTGTACGAACTACGAAGTATTAGAATAAGAGTGAGTCATTCACTCATTCTTCTCATTCCGAGTTCAGCAGCCTGGATTCATTATTCTGCACTTTATCTTTAATTGAGTGTCTCAGTTTTAGTCTGGAGACTTTCAAGCGGCACTCAGTATAATCCAGTTTTTCTTGCAGTTATTTTAAAAGCATGCCTAATGTAATATTGCTGGTGCTGGTATCAACTTTCAAGATTGGCTTATAGCATGGGAACTGTTGCTGAAATTTGGGATATAATACAGCATCTACGCATGCTGGATAATGGGCTTGTTGGCCCACAGGGCTTCACTCTTATGGAAAGGCCCAATTTTTTTTTTTTTTGGAAGAAGAAAGTTTAGATAAGCTCAAAGGTCAATGCATGCTTGAGGACAGTACATTTTTTACCCATAAGATATCAAAATGTCACTTATTTTTTATAGAATCTAATGATCCAAAGAAATATGAAGAAAACAATTGGAAAATGGGTGAAATTGGGGGTCAACAAGGAGGGGACAATAGACACCTCCTCCCGCTTCTGGACTCAAAGAGTGAGGTATTTACATATCGCCCATTAACAAAATCTTCACATTAGTGGGATTTAAGCTTACAACATTATGAGTCAACCCTCCCAACTAGACCAACCTTTGTTGGTAAAGAAATGAGGAGGGCCCAAAATTTTAATTGATCCATTATATTTTATGTAGTGAGGGAAAAAAAAAAGAACAAAGATAGAGGCCTTAACAAGGCTTGAGAGTGTTGACGTACAAGAGCGTGAGAGAAATAGAGAGTTCTTTCATTGTTCCTTATGAGAACACATTTTTCTCTAATTTTTCAGCCTGTACATCATTTGACCAAAGTAGGGATTGAAAGGTGTTCTCTTGTCAAGATATTACTGATTTTTTTTAGAGGTTTTAGATATACTGAACTTCATTTTAGATGGTCGGATCACTACTCAGAGACCTCAAAATTTCCCAGAATTTTTTGTTAATGAAGGTTGACGTTTGTTGTAGTTTTGTCTGAGCTATTTTGGTCAAGTTAATGATCAGACTATGATTTGCGGTCCGATTGACCTGAAAGTTTTTGGGGGTGATTTGAAACACAGAGATCTGGAATCATAAGTCATAAGAGTGGGGTTGTCAATTGGATCTTTTTATCTTTTTATCATGAATGTCGGAACATGTTCTGCGCACTGTAGCTTGTGTGGGTTGTGATCTAGCAGGCAATTCAGAGGTGATTTGATCTCCGTTTTGTCTGAAATTCTGCTGCGAGACCTGCGGCATCCAATCTTTATTTTCTATGGTGTGATTATAATTTGGTGATCTCTAACACGTGCAGACTGTAGCTTTCGCTCAATTGATACACATTTTTTATAGCTCCATTTGCACTTATATCTATATATAACCTATAGTTAAGCTTGGTATTAGAGGACTTGAAGATTGTATTTATTTTTAAAGATAGGGGGAATCTTTCGGCCGTGCTCATTTGCTCTCACCCATGTTGAGTGAGAGATTTTTCCATGTTAAATTATGCATCTTTATTTATTGTTTTATCTCTCATTATATATTCTACATATATTGATCCTAGGGATGAGAATAGGTTAAGCCAGGCTTGACTTTTACCTTAACAAGAGGTCAACTAGCATGGCCTGTAGCTTTTTAAGGGGCCTGAAATTTTAAAAGATTTTAAACAGGTTAACAGGCCACAAGCCTCACAACAAGTCTATAGACAGACAGGCCCAATTACACTAATATTCTAACATACATCTTAAAATATGAAACTAAATACAACATAATAACAATTTTCATTACAAATTTACTAATTTAGACCGAATCAATGTGAAGCCACTGGATCTTCTCACATTCACATCAAATCTTCAATATAATTTCTTATTCTCCTACAAAGACCTTGAAAAAAAAATAATTAAATGTATAGTATTAGAGTATAAAATAATCAAACAATTTAACAAGTACTTCCTTCAATCCTATTTATAAGCAACTTTCCCCTTGATTGCGCAAAACAAATTGTTAGTTAAAAGCAATGATTGTGTCAAAAATGCCATATTTTTTCCATGTATACTCCTATTTATGAAAAGAATATAGGAGAGAGAATAGATAAAAAGTATGAGAGATAATGAGTATAAGATATGAGAAAGAATGAATATTCAATAAAGGAAAAAGTGAAAGTTGTTTATAAAACAGATCAACCCTATGAAAGAGAAATTTACTTATAAATAGCATCAGAGTGAGTAACTTGTATAAGAAATGATAATATTTTAGATCGCAAAATCAGAACAGACCATACAGAATTATACAGAGTTTAAATCAAAATAAATTGCAATTTTTTTTGAACAGTTCTGAATATATACATTACTTTGAAAGGAAAGTCACGTACATCAAATGACAACAATTATAGGGTGCAATATAGGTAAAGTTATAAAAACCAACGACAAAGAAGAAATAAACATTGTAGACACACTCAGAAAACAAACTCGCAGCAGGAGAAACTGAAAAGCCAAGTGGCAACAAGACTAAGCGAGGTCCACGGGAACTGAGTGAGAAGTTCCATGGTCATCTTGCAATCCCAAGTTTTGTGCATCTTTTACCAGTAGCAATGACAAAGGGGGTAAAGGGTGATTCCACCCGCCCAATGGGGCACACCCCCTTGCATGTTTCAGCAGCAAGGTGATATGCTGCTTGATTCCCCAAGCGAGGAGTAAAGTGAATTGAGAAACTGGCTTCAGACTTCAAAATGAAATCAACCAAATTATCTTCAATAAATTGTGCGTCTCAAGATTTTGGTTGAAGATTTACAAGTGGCTCATTCAACGCTTTTTTTTTTTTAAACCGGGGAGATTAAAATAAATTACGGGGGAATGAATCCCATGCAACCTTTATCAACCAAATTAAAGTCCATAAGTGAGGTAGACACATATTCATTCTTAATTAGCTAGAGCATTAGCAAGACAATTGTAATCTCTTGGGATGTATTGTAGTTGCAAGTCCCAGCTATAGTCCAACATATTCTTGATTTGCAAGGAAACCAAGCTACATTTCAATCGCATTCTTTACATCAAATTCAAGAGTAACTTTTCTGAACCTCATATCCCGAGCATGCATGAGGCCTTAAAAACTAACCATTAAAGGAGAACATAGCACCATATCGACACTTGCCAAATAGATATTTCTTTTATTAGAGAGGTATTTCTCTTTCAAAAAATAAGTTTTTTCAAAAAAAAAAAAAAAAAGTCGTTCACTTGATTCCCAACTACTCCCCCCGGTCCTTAATATAAGATATCTTTAGAGAGTTGATCTTGATCTTAAATATAAGATATATTTTTTATATCTGTCAATCCTTTTTTAATTTACCCTTATTGATACTCCATGAACAATAATAAAGGGAGGAGAGATAATGAGTGAATTAAGGAAGATGATTAAGGTGTTTTAGAAAATACATATAATATTAATTATCTTCCTTGATCTAATCAAATTAAGTAAAAATGTCTTATATTAAAGACCAAAGGGAGCATACAGAAAGGTAGTGGCAGAATCATAAGGTTTTTGAAAATCATCATTGAAAATAGAGTTATTCCTCCATGTCCACAAATTTCCAAATTGAAACTCCCCATATCATATTGCAATTAAAAGTTTCATTTTCTCTTGTTTGTAACACTTCAGCGCCTCGCTCTCAATATTGTATTGCAACCATACCTGCCTACCATATGAGTAATCACAAAGGATATAAAGGACATCCTGTACTTGGAATCATAGCACAGGCCATTTACTCCTTTAAGAATATATAGGCAGCTGTTGAATCCTGGAAATTGATAACATTCCAACATATTTTCTTCTCTTTTTACCTTTTTTCAGGTTTAAAATGTACATTGAAAGAAGTGTATAGAAGAAAATGTGCATATCAAAGTATCAAACAAAAATCAAAGAAACTCTTTTTATATTTGTGATTCAATTGAGAATTTATAAATCCACCCTCTTTTCTAGGAGGATGAAGACAACTTTTGAAGCCCTATAAGAACCAAGAAACAAAGAAAGAACAAAGGAAGTGAAGGAGTGCAAAGATAAAAGGAACCTCTTCAACTTGCCTCAGCAACTTGACAAACTTGTCGTGGCAAGTACTTCCTGTATGCTCTTTGTGTAACTGGCCACAGCAAGTTGACAAACTTATCATGGCAAGTCAAGACACTACTACAGAATATAGATTCGATCTGCTACCCCAAAGGACATCTCTTTTTAAAATAGAGACGTCTAAAACATAGGCAGTGACATTTTTATAATTCTGGGTGGGAACTAGGTAGTTTTAGGTGTCCCAAATACAAATTGGGACATTTAAAGGCACCCTTTAAACGTCCCTTTTTGAATTTGGGATGTCTAAAGTCCCACTTTAGATGTCCAAAATTGAATTTGGGACGTCTAAGGTAAAAAGAAAAAACTTTAGATATCCCAAATTGAAAAAGGGACATCTAAAGTGGGCTTTAGATGTCCCTTTTTCAATTTGGGACGTCTAAAGTAATTTAAAAATTTATTCACGAGTTGTATTGAATATAAGGGATGTCTATCGCTTATATTAAATATAAGAGACGCTTTCCTTCCTCTCTCTCTCTTGCTCCCACAACATTTTTCAATTTCTCTGAGAGGAGTTGCAGAGAGAAACCCACATTCTATATATTCAAATGGCTTCTTCCTTCAGTGTTCTCACCATCCTCTCCCCTCTCATCATGCCCTTTGGTGCCCCTATATGTGACGGTAACTCTCTCTCTCTATCACTTCTCAAATCTAACATACTTGTCTGTTTATTATTATTATCATATAATTTCCTCTCTTTTTTCAAAATTAGATCTGGTACAATGCATCTGGAGATTAAAAAAATGGATTTTTGAATTCTAAAGTTTGACTGAAAGAAGTTTGAACAAAGCTCCAAGGTAGTGGAAGTGTGGCGATGCCAAAAAAGGAAATTATGGAGTCAAAAAGAGAATGGAGAAAGCTAGCATTTGTGTTCAACAAAACTATTGCAAAGGATTCTCGTCTGGAACTTGTGTTTGCTTCCGTAATTGATGACCTCAGCATCTACAAGAAATTTGAAATTTAAATGACTTTAGACGTCCCTTTTTAAAAAAATGAACATCTAAAGTGGAGACTTTAAACGTCCCTATTTTAAAAAGGGACGTCTAAAGTGTCAATGTAACATTTTAGACGTCCCTTTATTTACGGACGTTATTGCTTGTTTTTAATACGTCGCTCAATTTTTGGATGTTAAAAGTGCCAAAAAAAAGGACGTTAAAAGCTCTGTCTGTAGTAGTAATATGAAGGAAATTGCTCTCTGTGTAACTGGCTACGGCAAATTGATAGACTTGTCGTAGCAAGTCCTAAAAAAGTACAATTGTGCGTTTTGATTTCAGAAGCGGAAAAACACTACTTAACCTAGAGGAAGGCGCCAAAAAATAGACGCTCAGCACCTGGAAACAGTGGAAGGCGCAAGGGAAGAGCTTGGGAGTGAGATTTTGAAGATTTTGGAGGCTTGGGTGTTTTTCTAAAGGGAAATTTTGGGATTTCCACCTTGGTTCTCCTTCTTTTCCCCTCTTTTCCACTTAGCTTTTTCATGTATTCAGCAACTATGTGTAGCATTTCTTTATATTTGAACATGAGTAGCTAGAACTCTCAATTAGGATTACTTTTACCTACTGTATGGATTGAAACTACTAAATTATTTTGCTTTTGTTGGTTAATGAGTATATAAGTTTATTTTTCTTTGAGCTCAGTGCTATCTTGTGCTTCATCACCATATGATTAGAGTTATTTAATTAGAAGATGCTTGAGAGAGCTATTTTGATTGTAGAACTTAAGCAAAATCATGCTTGATTTGAAGTTTATAGATTAAATGGATGGTTTATTGTAAGAATAGAGATATATCTAACAACCTAACATAGTCAGTTGAAGTATTGCTTTGGAAAGATAGTCTTCATTCATTATAAACAAGAGATTGAATATTTTTAATGAAGATTAAAAATCAATCTTGACTTAAGAGAGCTTGGTTGATTATTTTAGAACCTTTAACTAGCATATACACTCATTTAATCAATATAAGTGGATATTTGCATAGCTTCATGAAGATTAAAAATCAATTTTTGTTATTGTTATGGATGTTATTCTATACAGGTGCTAGCTCTTTTATTTCCCTTCCTTTTTTAATTGACAATGAAAACATTCAGCGTGTTTGTTTCAGCGTTTAAGTAGGAAAACGGGCTTAAACAGTGCAACAAACGGACTTGAACAGTAAAAGTGTTAAAATGGGTGTTTGTTTCAGTGATTGGATTTAAGGTGAAAAAAGTCATAAGTTGGAAAAAGTCATAAGCCTCAAAATGAAGCTTATTGGAGCTTATGTGCCTGTATGTGTATAAGAAAATATTGATAGGAGTATTTTTATATTTTTGAGGATCAATGTGGTACTCAAAATCACTTCCAATCATAAAAATTCTTGTATGAAAAATGTTCTAAATAATTTTCTCTTTCTTTAGATAGTAATCTTCTGCTAATTAGAGAATACTTTGGGATAAGAATTTAAGCAAGTTTTGAGTTTTGTTAATATATGACTATAGAAATGTAGAGAATAATTAATAATTAATTTTAATCAGTTTAGATTTATTATTTAGTTGTTTTATGATTTTATAATCAATTTTTTTATATAAACATGTCATAAATTAATTTCTATATAGTATTTTTACCCATTAAATTTAGTTTAAATAATTTATTTGTGGTAACACTCTCGCCATTGGATGATTTGGATCAATTTATCACCAAGAATACTACTTTAACAAATGCAGATATCTTCCCATGTCCCATTTGGCAATTAAGTTGCCAATGAGTTCTTTTTCCACAATTAATCCTTCATTTTTTCTTTTTTCATAATTTTTTCAATTTTTTCTCTTAATTAATATAGAAGTTATTTATACAAAAGTCAAACCAAACATCATTCACTTTTACATAAGTTACTTTAAGTTACTTATCCAATCGCTAATTCAAACACTCATCATTTTACCCAATCTAACTTTTTTTCAATCTTAAGATTCCATAAGTTTAAGTAAAAATAAGTTACTTATCCAATCATCAAAATAAACACAACCATTGTCACTTTTAAGTTCGGGGATGAGAGTTGCAATTTTGAAAATTTTTGAAAGTTTGAAACTTTGATGAGTGCACAGTGAAAATTTGAACAGTTTTTGAAGAAAATTGTTGGAATGTTTGAGATTTCTCATGCTTAAACGTTTGTTTGTGAAGAATGTTAAAAATGAATTGAATTGCTAGGTTATGTGTCAAAGTTGCTTGGATGATCCAATAATATAAATTACTGCTCAATCTTTTACATTTGATAGAAAATTGTGTTTAATGTGCATTGATGGATGTATTGTAGTGATAAGTCAGGTTATTCAGGAAATTTTAAACTAAAAAAGCACTGTTGGAGTTAACTTTATTTTGGATGTTCTTGTTGAAGAGTTTTGTAGCAATTTGAGTTATATGCCTTTGTTTCAAATTTTTAATTTCAGAATAATCTTTAGAATTCTTCAAAGCTTTTGATTTATGTCATGAGATTTAGGGAAATGATTATGGCACTTCATAAATAATAAATGAGATCATCTCACAGAATGTTGCGACCAATGTTGGATTCTCTACTGAAAGAGGTGTCCAATATATAGCATCTTAAACAGAGAAATATGGGCAATGAGTTGAACCAGAGCAATGAGTTGCCCCAAAAGTGATATGATAATATGGGCAAGGAAGTCAAACCATGAATTAATGTTAATTAGGTGCGATCATAATACAAATAATTGTTTGGATTTTCCTGGTGGATCATTATTTGAAAATTGAAATACAAACAATTAGGTTCGTCCCTACTTATTTACAGAGTCCGAAATAAATTTGGTAATAGTTCTCTCCGAATGCTGATCTTATATGTGGAAACGGACGTTGTAAATTAAAGTAAGAAATGATATTGAAAAGGGACTAATACCTAAAAAAAATGGCATCCATGCCCCACTTATCAGCTCTTAAATGTAAATCACCTTTTATATAGACATTATTTTTTATTCTAATTATTACAAGTCACCTTACGTATTCTTAGATAGATCATTAATTATTTTTTCTATATGTACAATTTTTTTGTGTTAAATCTCTATCTGTACATTTAATTAATAAATGTAGAGTAAGACGGAATGAGTTCATATGATATTATAGTTTGGTGTGAATAATTAACGAGTTCATATTGGAACTTACTGAAAGTAACTTGCAGGTTTAGGATCAATATTGAAGGGATATCATATAGTAGTTTTATATATTTTCAGCATTGAATAATTAACACATGACAAAGAGCTGATAATAACAGAATTAACAGAATTAGAGCGGACAACTCATGAATTTTTTTGCCCCCTCTTCGGCAAAGGAGGCAAAAATATTTGGGCCCATTTACATTGCACAAAACTCGAATAAAAAAGTAGTTATTTTGTGTAGGAAGTTTGAGATTGGAATTAATTAAGAAGCATTGACTTGAACATTCATGGAGATGAGATGAGGGGATCATGAAGTTGGTGGTCATCTTGGTTGAATTTGTTGGCAGATTTAGGACTTCTGTAGATTGCATACACTACCAACTGTATCGCTCCCAGCAAAAACCCACTTCCGTTTGGCACCTTCATTTTTTTTTTTTTTTTGGTTTCAATCGACACACTTTTGATTACTATCCATCCCTAATATACTATATCCATAAAAGAAATACGATCTCGTGTCCCAAATGTATGAACTAATTTTTATTTTGGATTTAGATGGAAGATATCAGTCTCCTAAATTTATAGTAATTTTTTCTTAAAATATCTCTATTAATTATACGTGTTAAAAATGGTTTTCATCCCAGACTAATTTCAATACAAATAATCAAAGAGGACATTTAGAAGAAACCAACACACAGCCGAAAAATGACTTCCAGCCATTTGGTATTGGTTCGTGTACTTTGCCTTTAACCAAATGGTCCGAGGTTGGAACTGACAGTGAAGAAGAAGCAAAGAGAAACCAACACACATTTTTTTCAACTTAACTAATTTTTTTAATGCTTGCAAATTAATTAGTTAACTTTGACATCAAGGGCCCGAAGGAGTATCAACTGCGCCTAAATGAGTATATATCTAACTTAATTGCATAATTTAAATGAATGATGCAAGTGTGTGTGCGTGTGTGTGTGTTTGTTTGTTTTGGTTATTACATTAGGAGCCTCACATGCAAATGAATTAGTGTTTTTGAGATAGGTTCTGTGTTTAAACTTATGCTTATTAACAAATATATCTGCGTGTGTGTGTGTATCCTTCCCTAAATGTATGAATTAGTTAGGGGTTTTCTCAAAAATATCTCTATTAATTGTACATATTAAAAAAGGTTTTCATCAAGGAATAATTTCAACACAAACAATTAAAGAGGACATTTCAGAATAAACAACACACATATTTTTTAACTTAATTAATTTTTTTAATATATGCAAATTAGTTATCTAGTTTCTACATTAAAAACTAGAAGAAGTGCATAGCTACTCAATCAACCGTGACTAAATCATATATATCTAACCCAATTGCATAATTAACATGAATGGATGCAAAAAAAAAAAATGAATATAATATTATGAGTTTTACATTAGGGACCTCATGCAAACGAATTGGTGTTTGTGAGATAGGTTGCGTGTTTAAACTTATGCCTATTATTAACATATTACTTACCCCTAATATCCAATCGCTTTCAAGGATGGCATACAGCAACCAAACGCCTCCGTTTAAAAACATGCACAACGAAAGTAAGAATGGCATGTATTCCACGCTCTTCGTCCTCACCACTAATCTCTGCAATTAATTAATAACCACTAATTTTTTCAGTTATAAGTTAAATATCTATCAAACAGTGATTTATATGAAATTAAATATATATTATAAAATATTGACAAAAAGAAATAAACAAAACAGATAATAAGTCCTAATGAGAAAAGCCCCACCAAATATATATGGGAGTGGATATGACATGATGTGGAGAAAAGATTTTCAAGCACGTATTGGAATTGTGCATAACAACAATGCAAAAAGGGCCCACTGTGTCTGTCAATTTTCAATTATTAACTCTTTAGTCATGCATATTACGATTTATTATCTTGGCCACAAATATTTTGAATGACGTTGCCACTTCGTTCAAAGAAAAAAAAAATCAATGAGACGATGTCTTAGTGTGTGTTTGGATTAATTTTTTTTAATAGTTTTTATGACTTACGAGATAAGTGTGTGAGAGAAGTTTTATCTCGAGTTACGCAAACCATGATTTGAAACCATGATTTGAAGGTTTGCCAAACACACACTTATCCACGTTTAGAATACGTTATCTTTCTTATATCCTTAGCTTGCAACTTGCGACATCAATATCTCACCCGTCAACTTAGGACGTCTTAGCCACATTTATTTTGCAACCACCACTAAGTTAATTCTTATTACCTTTCATAAAGGTAATTAATTTGAAATATCTTTTGGAAGAAAGAAGTGAGATTGAAGATAAGAAAAGTCAGTGAAAAGTCTTGAAAATTAGTACCTTATATGTATAAAAGCCCATCAGGAGGTCGATTATTTTGGCCAATAAAATTTTCAAACAGACAATTTTAACCGATTTTCCCTTGAAGATATTAGCGATGGTTAATTATTTTGGACATACCAGTGCAGATAGAGGAGAGCCATACATGAGAATGTTTAAAGCAGCACCCATAATTCCGACGACGTTGATCCGAACTTCGCCGTGCAACGCTATCTGAGTAAATATTACGGCCACTCCGAAGAATCCCACATCTAATATTCCAACCAGAATCCCAGTTTTGGCCTGCCAATATTCTCATTCATTAACTAACCATCATAAATGTGTGTGTGTGTGTGATCACTGGTAGATATATATAGATTATAATGGCTTACTCTCATCCTGGTGGGAGCATATATAAGAAATAGAATTAAGTAGGCGGTTTCTACCACGACGCCGACGCCGTTGACGGTGGCCACAAGGTATTCTCCGGCCTTCATCACTCCATAATAAGTCCACAAGGAAGAGTTTAGCAATGTGCAAATGTAAGGAAGACTCTCAAACTCTTCCGTAGATCCACGCTTCACTATTCTCCAGAATGTTGGCCTGCAATTTTTGTAACAATTGATTAACTTATTATTAATTTATACAAATATAGATACATGCATGTATTTACTAGATTTTGATAAACTTGTTGGTTTCCAACTTTACTTGACATGAACAGATAGTTTATAGTTGGATCCTTACACTGGAGAAAGAAACATGAAGACTGAGATGATGTTTCCTGCAACCAGTAAATCATAATAATTAGTGACATGGACTTAAATATATATATATATATATATATAGTAGTGAGTGTTAGGAGAAAAAAAGGCTATTTTAAGACCTATAACCCCAACAAAGAAACTGAGTTGTGCCATGTTTGTGAACAGAGAAAAGGCATATGGAGTGATAGTGAGAAGGAAAAGGCATGTGAGAGGGATTCTTTTTAAAGAACAAATTAAACAGTTGCCACAGTGAAGGTAAATTTAATGGTGATTGATTAAAGCATGGTCATATAATTGAGGAATACAGTAATATGAACAGTGGCCAGTTTATACTACGTCTTAAATATAGGGTATAATTTGTAGTGTAATTTGCATTACAAACTATGTCCTATATTTAGGATCGGAGGTAATATATTATATGAATTTGAACATATATGCGTGGTTATGGAGAAATCCTTAACGCGTTGGTTAATATACAGATGATTTGAAATATACACACACGCAGGCACACGCGAGAGAATTTTTTTTCGAATGATTGGTCGTGTTTGAATTAATTGGTGGAAAAGAGTGGAAGCAAAAAATTTTTTAAAAAAAGTGAGGATTATTTAATTTGTTTCTAAATATATACAACGATGTCCCCCCCCCCCCCACGTAAAAGAGTGTAAGCTGCATTGTTGGCCTCTTAAAAAATGAAAAAAAAAAAAAAAAAACCTCTTCTTAATTTTTTTTTTGGGTCGAAATTCTTAATGTGTTATTAATATAAATAATTTTTAAAAAAACTATAAATTTTGAAGAGAAAATAAATTGAGATTTTTTATCTCAGACAAAAAAAAACCCACTTCGCTTTTTTTAGTGAAATCCCAATGGCTATTATATTAAGAAAAAGAAGAGTTCCATAAAATAAATAGATGGATGGATGAGATTAGATACAACTAACAGAGAAAAAAAAATTGTGAGAGCGGAGACAGGACCTTATAATTATAATTAAATCCCATAAGCAGTGGCAGTGGAGATAGGGCCCAATACAGCTGACAGAGATAATGCCCCACAAATTAAATCTGACAATTTCAAAACGTAAGCTCAGTTCGATGTTTTCATTTGCCCTTCTTTTTTTTGTCACTAAAAGGCTTTGATGAGTAACATGGGTCCTTTTGGGCCTTCATAGTCATTTCTAAACGATGAGCCCAAGTCCCAAAACCGGAAAGTTATTTTCCTAAAATGGAGGGTGAATTGGTCATCCTAAATATAATACCTAATTGATTTTCTTGATAAGATTAAGAAAACTAATTAAATTACTTTAAGAAAAAACCCCTCATAAAGAACTTTAAAAATATTAAATGATAAAAAGGTATTTCAAATATTTATAATCACAGAAAAATATTAGGTCCAAATTGTCTTTATTAAAATTAAAAAGAAAAAACCAACTTACCCTTACATTATTTTTTTATTGAAAAAAATGATTACCCCCACTGACCGTCATCGAAGCTCAGTTGGCCCGCCAGCTAGCAGCCTGAGCTCCTCTTGAGAATATTCCTCAAAATATTCCCTTGCTTTTAGGAAACCCCACCCCAAAATAAATATTCTCAAGAAAACATTCTCTCGGAATATTCAAAGTGGTGGGGGTGGGGTCCGAACCTCCATCACTTTGGTTATATAAAAAGTGTATGACTATTAGGTCACCAATACTATTTAACATGGATAATGCAAAAAATATATATAGTAACCTTTAATTTTTAAACAAGCCCACTAACAAATTTATATAAGGAATTGACAAATTAAAATAAGAAATTCACAAGTTCAAATAAGGAATTCACAACTTTCGTTTTTAAGTAAAAAATTCATTTACTCTCTCAAACTATTCGTAAGTTTAGATAAGGAATTTTCAAATTTAGATAAGGAATTAACAAGTTGAAATAAGAAATTCACAAGTTTAGATGAGGAATTAATAAGTTGATATAAGGAATTCAAAATTCCTTATCTAAACTTGAGAATTCTTCATCTAAACTTATGAATGGCTTGAAAACGTAAGTGAATTTTTCACTTAAACGAAAGTTACGATTTCCTCATCTGAACTTGTGAATTCCTTATCTCAACTTGTAAATTTCTTATATGAACTTGAGAATTCCTTATTTAAACTTGTGAATGATCTGAAAGAGTAAGTGAATTTTTCACTTAAAAAAATAAAGTTATGAATTTCTCATCTAAACTTGTGAATTTCTTACCTTAATTTGTCAATTCTTTATCTAAATTTATTAGTGACTTAGTTAAAGATCAAAAGTTACTGTATATATCTTTTTTGCATTATCTATGTTAAAGAGTATTAATGGCCCAATGGTCATTCATATCTTGTGCAACCACCCCAACCATTTTGGGAATAAATATTTCCAATGGAATATTCCTTATAATAATGTTCTCAAAAGGGAGGGTATATTCTTAGGAATATTCTCACCAGAACTCCGAAAATGGCTAGTGGGTGTTTATTATTTTTTTCAGTAAAAAAATGTAAGGGTAAATTGGTATTTTTCTTTTAATTTCAGTAAAGACAATTTGGGCCTAATATCTTTCTGGGATTATGAATATTCGAAATACCTTTTTGCCTTTTAGCAATTTTAAAGTTCTTTATGATGGATTTTCCCTTATTTTAAAGTATTCATATTTTATCGTTTTCTCCTTAAACTAATTTGTCTAATTTATAAACTGATATATATTTTTTTTGGTGGATTATAAACTGATATATAATTTAGTCATGCACAACATATGATATGATTACATAACTTATTTAACTTCCTTAATATCTATAAAAAAAATAGTCAACTAGATTTTATATTTAGCATATGTCTTGGCTGTCAAATAAATGATTCGGTGGTTGAGAATCCTAAACCTTCAAAATTGAAGGTTAATTGGTCCCACACCCCAAAATCCACGAAGATATAATTTCTCTGATTCCTTAATCTTCCCTACAACTCACTTGATATAGTTCATACTGCACAAGACAGTTTTACAACGATTGTACAGATAGTTACACATCCAACACACCTTTACCTCTATTCCATATACAACTTATACAACCCTACCTAAATATATATCTACCTATTGTTGGGCACAAAATGAACAAAGTCAAATGTACCACAAGTACCATTCGCGTATATATATATAGAAATAATTAATGAACCATCCATGATAATGTCTCCCAAAACTAACACTCCTATTTTCAGAACAACATGTAAATTGAGGTTCTTATTTGGTTTTTTCTTCTGTTTTCAGGTGGACACGCTGTTTGGAACCCCTCTACACGTGACGCCGGGTTCAGAGCTAGGAGCCAGCAGCTCATAAGGCAACACTCCAGCACCACATCGGTTCCTCAGTGTCCTGTCACAGTTCCTCTTGTCAATCTCCTTCTCTATCTGCATGATCTTGGCCGAGAACCCGTAGAACGCCTCCACCATCTCGGTGTCCCCGGTCCAGGTCGACGGTTGCTGCCGCTCCCCGAGGTACTCCTCGTCCGGCGAGTGAGTGGACAGAGTATCAACCACGGCCATAAATTTTGTAGCTTGCAACAAGCTAGGCAGGGCATTGAGGAAGTATCTCTGAGGGTCTGCTAGGAAACTTGAATATTCAGGGTCACTCTCGTCCGGGATCAGTCTTCTCATCAGTGGAGGGCGATTGGGCACGTACCCTCCATAAGGGTACTGCCCGAAATTAAGGGCAGCATGCTGTGCAGAAGCGTTCCAAATCAAGGTTGTGAGGATGGAGACGAGGTCGTCACTTGTGTCCAATGGTGGCCACCAAGGTTCATCTTTGAGGTCAGCATGGCCTACATTGACGGACTCAAAGTACCAAGCTTGAAGCTCTTTGTCTTGAGCCACAAGGTTAGGGTCAGGGTAGTAATGGTTCACATAGGTGCGAACCCAGTTCTGTATGGCGGACCAGATCATGAGTCCATCAGCAGCATAAGGGTAGTCTTCTATGAGCAGCCTCAGACCATGAGGTTGAGTCGGATCAGGAACTGCCATTCCCCTGCAAATCAAGAATCCTCAACTAATTAGAGAAAGGATTGAAGGTATATAATGTTAAGATAAGTCCTAATAAATTGGCTTAAGCTATTTTGATATATATATATATATATGAATGATTTTACCTGCGGAGGAGATCGGCAGGGAGGCTGTCCATGTCGAAGCGCCACAAGTTTTTGTAAGCAGAAGAACTGATTTCCATGCAGTAGCGTCCAGGAGTGAAGCAAGACTCAATGACTCCATCAGCATTGACCAGACTTTGGCGAGCCAATGCATTGATCTCTATTGTGTACCTCATGTGAGGATCCAATAGCTTGAATATTGGGTGCATCGCACTTAATTGCCTGTGTGCTGCCAATATAAACGGCTCCATGCACGCATGTGTCCGTAGCCTATACAAAATTCACCATTCTCAAGTCAGTTCTCAATTCTCAATCAAGTAATATAATTATAAAAAAGCCCCATTAACAACTGAGCACATACAATAACAAGTTCCAATATAAAACATAACATATCAATACTGATCATTTGTTATACCGGGACATTTTAGTGATTACATTTCTTTCTTGGATTATCATGATTCTCCCTAAAAAGACGGGGGCTTTTAGGCTTTGCTTACCAATGGTTAACAAGTTGATGCACACCGGCATCATTGGAACAGACATGGGCCTTAGCAAGCTGCCACGTCCAGTTGGTGGTGGCATCCACCGGGGGCGTGACCACGCATTTTGACCGGGAACTTGGTCCGGCTGGCGGCAGACTGAGCTCTATAGCTACGGGCTTGAGAGCACCCACTGGCGTCAAGAAGAAGATGGTGCGGGTAGCGTAGGATTTTCTACCATCAAGAGCATTGATCCCATCAAGAAACGGAAGATAGATGTCATGGTAGTCTATAATGAACAGCTTATCTTCATCTATTGCCTGCAAAATTCATCATCCAGTTCAGTAAACCATCAACCTCGCAAGTACTCCCTCTGATACTTAATACAAAAGCAAAAGTTAGTTAACTTTTTTTCTTAAAGATTAAAGGAGTTAAATAAATTATATTCAAGTAGTTATATTTATTGTTTTCCTCTAAATTAATTTGCCTCCAATAATACATAACATATGTTATAATTAAGTAATTTGTTTAGTTTCATTAATTTTCTCAAAAAATGTTAACAAATTCTTATATGAAGGACATAAGGTAGTAGTTATTAAAGTAAAAGAGAAGGATATGAATACACACACATACCTGTTGAACAGTCATGCCATTAAGTTGACCCAGAATGTGCTCTTCTCTTAGGGCAGACTCTTGAGGGCCATAAATTTGAGGGTCAAGGTTGCTCACAGGTGGGAAAACCTTAAGCTTCTCAATATTGACAGGGTTGATTCCTGCTACTGCTTGACGGGCAAATTCGTCATCTCGCTGCCACGCAAACTTGTCCTCTGCACGTTGAGCATACGGAGGAAAAAAATTAAAAACATTACTTTAATCAGCAAACAAAGTGGATCACTTTTGGACTTTTGGTCCATTTTTGTTATTATTATTATTATATCAACATTCCAGACCATTCTTTTCAGGTCTCTTTCTCACTCAACATTCACATGTGAAACAGTAAATTTTTAATTCTTCTTTCATGTGATGGATGAGAAACAATAAAAGTTAGCTATTTGTATAATGGCTAAGCTTGATTAAACATTAATATAATAATGATCGATAATAACAAGATGTGGCCTCGTGACCCTTAGTCATCTTTTTGCAGGCCACATCAAAGTGCGTTAAAGTTGCAATCTTTTATTGTCCCCACCACAGTTCCACACTTACAAATGGGCACGTTAACTAGAACAAAAAGTGGTGTCATTATGAAACAAGCTCCACTTTTTTTTTTCTTTTTTTTTGCCAACAATAAAACAAGCTCCACTAGATTGGGACATAATTGCTGTGAGAATATTTTACGAAAATGAAAATATTCCCGGGTGGGGCAGAACGTTGATCTGAGTAAAAAGAGTTTTTGACCATGCAAGGTCTCAATTTTGTGTGATTGCAAAATAATTACCATCAATTAGGCCCAATGTTTGAGTTTAACTCAGCCATATAACCATGTCAAAAAAATAAGGGAAAAATAATATTTTGATTCAGTTATAATTTAGTCCTTATAATTTTGACTCATTGCAGCTCATTCCTTAAGCTTTAATTCAATGCAACTCAATGATTGTAGTTTTAATCATGTTATATGTTTTAGAAAATAAAATCATATATATAATAAAAGTTAAGGGCTAAATTATAAAATGGTTAGAATGATAAGGATTGAATTGCAGAAAGTCAAAATTCAGAAACCGAGTTCCAACCGAATCAAAAGTATAGGAACTAAATGACTCATTTTGAAGAAAACCAACAGAGGAATGAGGTGATTTGCTTACTGGAAATGATCTTGGGAGTGTCATACTTAAGAAGGCCCTGACTAGATTCATGGATCTTGCGGATCAAAGGGACTTTGTTGAGAACTTGATCTTCCAAACCCAATTTGATGAGGAGACCTTCACTGTACAAACCATCAACGTCTGAGAATTCATTTAAGTCATTGTTTTTGGCAGAGAGGCTGGCTTTCAGCCCTGGGATCAAGTTATGAAGCACTGCCTTCAACCTCTTGACTGTGAATGTGTTCTGCTTTGACTCCTCAAATCTCTCATCTCTCGGAACATACATCGGCAATGGCTTCTCCACACGGCTCTCCGCGTACAAATCTGCCCAGAACTAGCTCGTCAGATGAGGGAGCTCCTTAAATTTATAAATCCCATGACTTCACCGATCAAGTCAGATTAAAAAATTAGTTAATAAACTGTTATCATCGGCTACCTGTGTCGGTGGGGAGGCGGCCGGTACGACATCGTCTCGGGTAAGGGTATTGTTCTGAGTTTCCCAGAGTTGGTCTAGAGAAGTCTGTGCCTTTATCAGGATTGCCCAAATCATTGTAGGTGGCAAAGTCATATATTCTGTCTGATAATTTCCTGACACCAGAGCCATCACCTCTTAGATTCCTTAGTTCCTTCTCTCTCAGCACTCTTAGCCCAGCTGGTGTCTCCTGGGGCAGATATGGCTGTCCAAAGTGAATCACAATCAGAATTTATTTATTGGATTCTATTTTTTCCAGTATATTGTTGCGAATTTATTCGAATAAATAGAAGATATCTTATGTCTGAAATATTGATTTGGGCAAAGTCAATTCTGTCGGTGCTTGATAAATTTTCAAGGTCTTTGGCCTCCGCATATATAACACATTAATTCCCTTTTTTTCTTTCATGTGATTTTTAATAAAAATATAGTAAATGAAAAAGATTGTCAATGAGTTTAATGACAACTTGCAAATTCTAAGGATTTTTAAGTACAAAAAAAAAATTATAAGGAGTTTTTAAATAATATAAATTAAGTAAATTAAAATTACACAGTTGGGAAGAGGTGGCATATGCCCAGTTGCCCACCATACCCGTGACTGAATAGTTAAAAAAAATAAAACAAGACTAAAAGCTTTTCTTTTTCAAGTCAAAGTATCTGTTGGTTCTCCCGGAATTTTCAAAAGGAAAATAAAAATTGCTTTGGACAGTTTGACCTTTTCAACCCGAAGAAAGAATTAAAGCAGAACAGCCAACTCAATTAGCTGCATTCTTATTCTGGGGGCCCCCGCAGATTTAATTCCTCAAAGTTTGAAAACGAAAACATACACCCCACAAAATAAAATGCCAGAACTGAAAAAAATATGACAAAAAAAAAAAGTTGAACAAGACATCACTAGAATAGAGAGAGATTAATCAAGATTACCTTATTGGAAAAGAATATCCTCCTTCCAGGAAGATCTTTCTTGGCTTGAACCCAGGAGTGGCAGGGGAAATGAACAGGACCACAAGCAAATCCTTCTATGGTTATGCTCTCCATGAAGAACTCTTGTTGGTGTTTGTTGGTCACTGTGATAGCTCCTGGTTCCCCAAAATCTGAGTTCACCATGAACTCTGCTGTGTAATTAACTCTCTCTGCTTTCACATTCATTTTCTTTGACCAGTCTTTTAGCACAGCTTCATTGCTCTTCTTTGGGGCTTTCGTCTCTGCACAATCAAACACAACACTCACATCAATTTGACATACCTAGAAGAAGAAAATAGTAATTTCTGACACACCCAGAAAAATAATTTGTGAAAGTTGTGTGTCAAGGATCCATTGATCCTACTGCGATCGGAATTCAGAAACCCAGAATATGATTGTAGTTGAAACTTTATTCGCTACCGTTTTCTGACAATCCCAGAAGAAGGAAATCAATCAAAATAGGAAAATCTCTCCAAAGTTCGCAATTTTCAAGGAATTGCTACCGTTTCTGACATGGCCAGAGAGCGAGAGTTTCAAATCACACAAAAGATCATTACAAGGTAGTAATTACTAACTAGAAGCGTTTCTGGGAAAACCAGAAACCCAAAAAAAAAAAAAGAAAATCTTACTTGGGTCAACCTCAGTGCTGACAAGCTCCAAAACCACATTCCGGCCTATTCTGTCAGTGATGGCATCCAAATGCTTCACAAGGGTCTCCTTAAAATCCTCTTTGATCTTGTTTCTAACAGTCACTACAGCTCTAACCTTAAATGTCACTGCTTTCTCAGCAGGAACAGAAGTAGAAGATGATGATGATGATGAAGAGGAGGACTTGACCAAATCCTCACTGAGAGCCGCCACGGTATTGTTGTTGAAAGCTTTTCTCAACCTCACTTGTCTTCTATTCTTCTCCAAAGGAACTGCAAAAGGGCTCACCAAGAACTGCTTCTGCTGAAAACTATGGCCAAGGAGCAATTTTGATGATGAAGCAAATGAAGATCTCTCCATCAAAGAAGAACCCATGATTTCTTTTGCCAGGGCCATCTTTCTTTCTTCCTCTCTTACTTATTTTCTCTTGTGGGCTGTGAGTTCTGACAACAGAGGTGAGAGAGAGAGAGAGTCAGAGATGATGGTGGTGGCTTCAGCGGGGTGTGTCTGTGTTTGTAAGATGGGGAAATTGAGGGAGTGGCCTTTTTAATGCGCTTATATACAGGGAAAGTGAGGAAGAGGCAGCGGCATGCATCTCACCGTCCACACGTTTTACAATAAAACTTGCAAATTTTCCCTTGTGAATCACTCTCTCTCTCTCTCTCTGCCTGGCTTTATGATTTGTGTTTGGGAAGCATAATTGATTTTTAATGAGTAAAATGAGTCTGTTTTTAATTTGTTGAGAGATCAGAGAGTAGAGACTTCAAAATAAACGGGCTACTGAGTCAAAACTCAAAACCGAGGGTCAAAGTATAAGACGCGGTTGATGGAGAAGTGAGAAAACCTGAGCGAAAGAGGGCTGCTTTTGCCTTCGAATGGCAATTGTGTCCCCATTGCTTCACTTATATAGAGTCAGACTAGAAAGTTACCCCATTAAATTTATATAAGAAATTACTATGCTTTTTGTGGATTTCGATCTATGTTCATCATTAAGGGGCTGAACCATTTAATTGAGAAATAAGAAAGTTTTAAAAAATTGACTTGGATCCAAACATGAATCTCAACCGTACTATTCTATCTCTTCCTCCTTTATTGTTTTGACACTTTTTAAACCTACCATTTTAATATATTACCTTTTATACTTATTAGATGACTCTTTTTTAGAAATTATAAAAATTAAATAAATTAATCAATCATAACATATACTATATATCATCAGATTATATATCAATTTATAAGTGCTTGTTTGGAATAGTTTATTTTTAGGCAATAAGTGCTTATAAATCGTAATTCACAGTATACAAGGTAATTATGTAAGAGGAGTTTTATCTCAGCCTGCGTAATAAGAACTTATTTTTTAAGAAATCGTGATCCCAAACATGCCTTAAGTTAGATAAATTAATTAGAGAAAAATGATAAATATAAATACTTTAATATAATAAATTTAGTTTCTTTAATCTCTTAGAAAAAGTCAATTACTTCATATATTTAGTAAGATATTGTAGTGATATGCATTAGAGGGTGCAATATCTAGCACATTAAATTATTGGGAAAATAACAATTAAATACCACATGAAATTACATAACCTACAAAACACCATTAACACTTGCAAAAGACAGATAAGAGATGGGGTGGGAATCTGGGTTTTTGATGTCTTGGCTAGAAGACCAAAATGCCCTTAAGATTTGATGAAATCAAAATAGAAAGAAATGTCGGGACTCCACTTCTTCATGCTCTGGCCTTTCAAAAAAACCTCTTCTTCCTCTAATTTTCACAGTTAGCGCCGACGTCCCCAAATCGACAACAGTAGGAGCAATCCATCTCATATTCACCTGAAGGAGAGTAAGAGTAAGCGAGTAATAAGGATACTAGGCTATGGGTGCGCATCATGGGCTCCAACTTCAAGTAATAAGGATATTAGGATGTGGGTGCGCATTACGGGCTCTAACTTCTTCCTCCTCAAACTGTCAAAGTCAGCGTCGGTGTCCCCAAATCGGCAATAGTGGGTGCAATCCATTGCATAGTCACCTGAAGGAGAGTGAGAGTAAGTGAGTACTAAGGATATTGGGTTGTGGGTGTCGTTTTTGTAAGTACTGTATAGAGAAAAGAATATCTTGTATGGTGGGAATGATAAAAAAACGTTAGGTGCGGGTGGAATAGTAATATTCACTTGTCATTTGACTATGTACATAGTAGTTGTTGTAATGAAGAATATGATTTTTTATAAATTCCAATAATGTAATTGTTATTACCATTATTATTTTTATTAATGGTGACAGTTTTTTGTAAGTAAAGTGTACATGAATGAACATGTTCTTTTGAGTTTGTGACCTATATACATTAAGTGTAAGTGGAATGAGTAATGTTAACTTATCATTTGACTATGTGTGTGGTAGTTGATGTCATGAAGAATCTGCTTTTTTATAAATTCCAATACTCTACTTATCATTGCCATTACAATTTTTGTTAATGGTGACATTTTTTTGTAAGTAATGCAGACGTGAAGGAACATGTTCTTTGGGGTTCATGACTTGTATAGATTACGTATAGGTGATGTCCACAAGCCATTTGACCATTTGCGCAATAGTTGCTGTAATAAATATTTGTGGTTTTTTGTCAATGGTATAACTAAACTTATAATTACTATTGCTAAACTTGTCATTTTCATTAACAAGTAAGCGAGTACTAAGGATATTGGGCTGTGGGAGTCATTTTTGTAAGTAATGTATGACATACAAATGTGTTAAAATCTTTGGCAAAAGGTGTGGGCTATGACAAATTGAGTAATGAGAATGATTAAATGAATAATGGTTTTGAAAATTTTTTTAATAGAAACGACATATATTGCATGACGTCCAAATGTGTTAAAGTGGTAGGCAAAAGGTGTTTTAAAGTGATTGGCAAAATGTGTGTTAAAGTGGTTGGCAAAAGGTGTAAACTGTAACAAATTGACTAATGGGAATGACTAAATGAATAAAGATTTTAATAAAATTTTCAATGGGAATGACAAATATTACAAGACGTTCAAATATGTTAAAGTGGTTGGCAAAAGGTGTAAATTATGACAAGTTGAGTAATGAGAATGACTAAATGAATAATAGTTTTGACAAAATTTTCAATGAGAATGATCAATACTGCATGACGTCAAAATGTGTTAAAGTGGTTGCCAAAAGGTGTAGACTATGACAAATTGAGTAATGAGAATGACTAAATGAATAACGGTTTTGACAAACATTGTAATGGTTTTGACAAAATGAATAAGTACTGACAACCTATGTGAAATGATAGGTCAAGAGTTACGGGTTGTAACCAATTGAGTAATGGGATTGACTAAAACAATAATGATTTTGATAAAATTCGTATTGGTTTTAACAAAATCAATAAGTACTGATAAAATGTGTGAAATGATTGGTCAAGAGTTTTGGGTTATGACAAATTGAGTAATGGAATTGATTAAAACATTAATGATTTTGACAAAATTTTTAATTGTTTTGACAAAATTTGTGAAAGGATTGGCCAGGAATTTTAGGCTATGACCAATTGAGTAATGAGATTAACTAAAAAAGTAATGATTTTGATAAAAAGTGTAATGGTTTTGATAAAATCGTTAGGTACAGACAAAATGAGTAAATGCATTGACTAATTTTGTTAATGATATTGACAAGTTTAGTAATGTTAATGACAAATGCAGTGATGACATTAACAAAAAAAAATCAAAAATATTCATGACAACAACTATCATACAAATGGTCAAATGATTTGTGAACATTACTGATTCTAAATACAACTAATGCATACAACTCATCTATCATAGAGAATATGTTCTTCCCGTATCCATTACTTACAATAAATTGTCATCATTAATAAAAGTAGTGATGGTAATGACAAGTACAATATTGGCATCCATGTTTTTGGGACCGGACTGGACAGGACGAACGAACCGGTCCAGCGTTGACCGATAGTGATGACGGTCCATTTCACTTTTTTGGACCACTTTAAGGGTTTAGCCGGATTAAGTCGCTAAGCCAGAAACCGTCAAGCAGCCAGAACCCAATGCGGTTTAAGAAAGATGACCGGGTAAAAAGAAAAGATAAAGCAAAGATGGGTATTGGAACAGAAACAAACGAAAAGAAAAATATTAAATCGACCTCACTCTTCAATCTTCATCACTTTGGAAAGCAGAAACTAGCCATTGTAAAACTGAAACTCTAAAAGATCAAAGAAGATTTGAGAAGGAGAAGAGCCCTTATATCACAGCGGGCTCCTCTCTCAGTATCCCTTTCCTTTCTATCTAAGTGCCAATTTAGATTAGCAGTGTAGAAAGAGCTTTTTTTATAGATAGGCTTTTGGAAAAGTTAGATAGAAAAAAAGTCAGATTATATATGTGATTTGTATTTGGATTAGCGGCGGCAGAAGTTACTTTTTTTTAACTTTAAACATGTTTGGATTATTGTTTGAAAAGCCCGTTTAGATGGAAAATGGTTGAAAAGGGCATGAATCTTATTAAATACTATATTTATATATATATATATATATATATTAGTTGTATATATTATGATAATTGAAGTAAAAAAAATTTGATGTAATAAAAAAGGTGAAATTATTATTGAGAAAACTAGGAAAAATTATAGAATTAATATTTTGAGAACTAGGAAAAATTACAAAAAATGTCCCTAAATATTATGAAAATTACAAGTAAATGAAAACTGGGACCATGGAAATAACAAAAGAAAACCCAAATGTTTCATAAATTACAGTTCCCCTACATATATTTCACAAATTTGCACTATAATCCCTTCTTGAGAACTTTTAAAGCTTGTAATTAATTCCCTAGTTAAAATCGTATTTTGACCAAAGCTGCGTCTTCTTCCTTGGAACAACAAACCAGGAAAAGAACAGGAAAACCAGTGAACCACGCGGGGGAAGTAAGTCTGTGGAGGAAAAGATGGGACTATAGATCTGGACGAGTCTTATTTCCAACGGTCACACGCACAGCAAAATCTGCTTCTTCAGCTCTGGAAACAACTTGGATGAGTGTATGTTAGAAGCTCCTTTTTTTTAATAAGCTCAGTGGAACAAAACGCTAACCCAAATGGAGCTAAACGACTCAACTGGGCTATTGATAGGCAGATGGGCTTTTTTCCTCCTCCAATATGTACCCAAACAGACCCTAAAATGAAGTCTTCGAATTTCACTGTTCAGCTTCTCACTCAACTTTTCAATTTTGTCTTTATCTCCTGCTACACGTTTTCAATCCAATCCACCCTCAAATCTCTCACCAACTAGGCTGCCACTCACTTGTTTCCACCAATTCCCACTCGTCCTTTATAATCTTCACGTGGGTCCATTTATTATATAATTAGATAATTATCATAATTTTTAACTCAACAATAAAAAATTGAATAAAAATTCTTTTTAAGTTATAAATTTTTTTAACAAGTGTTTATGTTCATATGTTTTATTATTTAGCTTTTATCCGACAAAAAAATAATTAGTTGGCTTTTAATAAAAATAATGATATCATTTAATAAAAATTAGTCCCTTTTAAAAAATAATTATAAAATTTAATGACAAATATATTAATGATAATATTAGTATTTTTGCACATAGTATTAATTTAATTTAATTATTATATTATCAGTCCAACCAAACGGTCTAATCAATTCGACTGTTTGAATCATGACCTGCTGGTGTTTCTGGCTCAACGCTAGGTCCGAATTTTAAAACATTGATTGGCATTTACAAAAAAAACCAAATTCTGTATGACAGCAACTTTAATACACATAAAGTGAACATTTGGAACGTTTGAAATCATAAAGATGCAGTTATTTAGAAACCAAGCAATTGTATTGATGAACTTGATTCATCAATTCAACTTCATTCTTGTTCCTTCCACCAACAATCTCAACTTCACGATGACCTATTACTTCACTCTTCTCATTCTCGTTTCCAATTTCATATTCCTTTCCTAGTTCGGTCATGTAATCCACAACAAAAATGAAATCCCAAGCTATGCCCTTCGATTCAAGCAGAGGCAGACTGAATCTTATATTTAGAGAGAGAGAGAGAGCAAAGGGGAGAGAGAGAAAACGAAGGAATAAAAATTGTGGAGGAAGCATATCAGGACTATCATCATCGTCTTCCTTATTGAGCACCCATACCATTATTCATATTCTCACCATCTTCAATGGAGCTTCCAAACCAAAGGGAGTAAGAGGAGTGTCCATCCATAGTTGACTAGAAAGAGGGAGGAAGGTTGTTTTTGGAGGAGAGAAGGTGGGGTTTATGTTATGTGGGGGCCAATTTTGCAAAAATACGTAAACTTAAAAAACCCAAATTCCTACCATTTCACATGTATGTCCTTTTATATGTTTAAAAGATTTTTTGGAGATTTGCTAATTTATGTGATATTTTTCTGTCTTTTTTCCTAAATTGTTTGTCTTCAATTTACCTTTGTTGGGAAATGTGTGCTTGCACTTCTAAATGGGTTAAGGGCATTTTTGCCCCGGAAGATTTCACCAAGGGGCATTTGTGCCTTGAAAGTGTCAAAAAGGGAACAATTTTGCCCTGACCATTATCCTAATTAATTTTAATTGTTAGTTAACCAAATATACTAAGCTCGCAGTCCACCACATGACGGGAAATGTGCATTTGCACATGTAAACTGTTAGTTCAACATATTTAGTCAAGTAACGATCAAAATTAACTTAGATAACTATAAGGCCAAAATTGCTCTCATTTTGACACTTTTAGGATAAAATTACCCCGAAAAACTTCCGGGGCAAAATTATCCCTTAACCCCTTCTAAATAATATACAAAAAGATCTTTACATCTAACAAAGGTAGTTTTGAAAAGTATTAATATAATTTTTAACGAATTTAATGAGTTAACTTTTTTCTTAATTTTAGTGGGTAGGCAAGCTAGATTTATATCTTTCTTTCTTTCCCTTTTATTCGTATAAGAAACAAATAGGGGTACTTAGTTTATCAAGGTCCGTAAGAAAAATTACCCTTAACAATTTTTTAAAATCTGATGCAAGTAGCTCCTTATGTATACCACTATATTTCTATTTATAAATCACTTGTACTCAAAAAGTTTGTTTCAAAATATAACTCAGATTGTACCCTTCATTAATAATAGGGGAGGGAGGGAGAGTAAATGTAGAGAGATGTAAAGAAGTGAGAAATGTAAGATGAATACTTACATACTCCAAGAGTGTCACCTCATCTATATTTTGACTAATTAAAATATAACAACTCATTTTATTTTAATCCCGAGTCATCTGGAGAAATTCAAATTTTATAATTTTGAAAAATAACAACTCAAGGTTGAGATTATTGTTTTTCTAAATTATGAGGTTTATATTTTTAAAATCATAAAATCTAAATTTATCTAGATGACTCATCAATTATGTGGGATTAAAATGAAATTATTTGTTATATTTTGATTGGTCAAGGTACTTATGAGGTAATGTTCCTGGAGTATGTAAATATTTCTCGAGATGTAAATCCCAATTTGTTTCAAAATAAAAGAAGTGAGAGATGTGCACTCTTCATAAATAAAGGTAAATATGGAAAAATTTATCTATTTAATATTTTTCTTGTTTTGTGAGAATGATGTACAAGTGAATTATAAAAAGAAAAAAAAGGTATTCATTATTGGGTTTAATGCACATTTAATATTGGCAAAAAAAAAAAATAAATGCACATTTAATGACTCATTGCTAATATGCATCTATTTGCGTCATGTGTATAGTATAAATGCCAATTTGTTGTCATTTGTCAATATTTTTTATTGCTATTCTGCTATATTAAACTTTGGCTACCAAAAAATGTTTATGATAATGGAAGTTGTTTTAACCGCTTAAGTACAAAGTTTTGAGTTTGATTATATATAAATATAGAAGACACCTCTAAAAGAACTATCTTCAATTAAATCTGATAATATTGGAATCTGATTCAGTCATTTAACTATAAAAAAGAAAAACTGGCCTTCAAAAGCGATTGCGTTTGTGCGTTTAGGTGTGTATTGTTCAAGAAACTAAAGGAGTCATCATATGTGTGAGATATTATGCTCTGGGATATGATCATAGCAGAGAACAAAAAATCAGATCGGATTGGCCAGTTCAATCAACTGGACCGTGAACCAGTTAGTGGTTCGGTCCGGTTCACCTATTGGACCGGTTTGAACTAGTTAAAACCGGTGGATCAACTGATTGGTCCGGTTTCTTTTCTTTTTTTCTACCTATCATCTCGAGCTATTTTTAGGAAAAAATGAAAAGTTGAAGACCAAGATGAAGGGGAAAATGAGTTAAGAAATAACAAATCTAAAAAAAAAGAAGATGATGATTAAAAAATTATTTAAAATGATATAATAATTAGAACAAGAGAGATATCATTACATAAGTATAGGCATAATAACTAATACTAATATATTTTAAGTATTTTTTTTCTAAAGATCTTCAATTTTATCTATAGAAGTTTAAAAACATATTAATATATATATTGTCACTAATAAATTATAATATTTTAATATGACCGGTTCGATCACAGGTTATATCCCGGTTGACCCCTTAACCCTTAAACCTATACTGTAACCGGTTTATTGTACGGTTTGGTTTTTTGTTCCTTGGATCATAGAGATGATCTTACTCACTCTTCCACAAGCTATACTTAGCCAATTTTGCTAAAATAACACTTAATTTAGCACAGAAATAATAGTATTTAATTGCTCATCACAACAACAAAAAAGTATATCTGTATTTTCTAATCAAATTTAAAATTTGCAATAAAAGATATCTAAAGAAATCCAGACACGTCAACCCGATTTATCTATTTTGATCAAATAAAATAAGAAAGTAATTAAGGTTGAAATAAAGAGATTGCCAACAAAATTTCCGGCACCGTGAACACAATAAAAGGTTATCTAAATTGAATTTGAAATTTTCACAATATATTTAAGAAAAAACCAATGGAAAGTCCCTGTTTAGAAAATTTTCATATGCAAAAGAAACACCTAAATTTAATGGAACTAGTTTCCGTTCACTTCGCAATAATAAGCAATAAGAGCTAATCACCACTAGGCACTGGCCCCCATCTACTTTAGGTGGCTCAGATGAATTTTTTTTTTTTTTTTTTTTTTTGCTTGTTTTCAAAACAAAATATTTTAATGTATACATAATCTAATATAAAGGTAATATCTTATTTATATGTTTTTTAAACAATGATTTTTTATTTAAAAAGTGTCATTTGAAAATATTAAATCTCAATCATTAAAATTCTATTTGAATTATGTAAATCTAATTATATTGATTAGCTCTTGATGCATGTTATTACGAGGAACATCAAAAATAGTGACGAATTAAAGTAATTATGTGATATCTCTTTCGGAGTTTTTCACAGATTTTTTCTTATATTTAATATATACGCATTATACAGTCCAGTATAACCTAAAACGGGCGGTTAACACAATTGGTTAATTAAAGAAAACAAATTTGTCATTATATTAATGCTACTTTCCCAAAAAAAAAAGATTGGTTCAAAAAAATAAGTAATCAATTAGAAAAATCTAATTAAATGGATTCAAATATAAACACTCCCTAACCAAAATGAGAAAAATAACAATCCCTTTTGTTCATCACCGCCACTTTCATTTTCTTTTACACTTTAAAGACCAAAAGCAAAAATGTTAAAAAAAAAAAAAGGCATAACATAACAACCAAGAACCAACCACCACTAGCAACAATTTTTTGTGGGGGCACATAGTACAATCACATCATATCGAGGATTTGAACATTTGAGTGTTGGACACAGTAAGCTTTCAACAACATTAACCTTTGTTTGGTTCAAATTCGGAGTAACCCCACTTTGTGGAATCCCATTATCCACATGGATGCAGAATTAGAGGTGCAACTTTAATTTCCTTTCTTTTTGCAGATTAAAGTCAATCACTCATTTAGATTTTAGCGAACTCTTCTTCATTCTATAATCAATAAATAAATAAAAATAAAAAACCTATTTAATTAAAGCATATTTTTTTTTTGAAAGATAACTGGAATTCATTAAGTTACAACTAAGAACTTAATACAAAGCAAAAGGGGAAACACCAAAGTAATCATCAACGACCGTCTCCTCCAACGAAGGTGGTGGTTGATTAAAGAAAACAAAAACCTCTGCATTAGTATGCGCTAATCTAGCAAGATGATCAGCATTCCTATTCTGTTCTCTAGGAATGTAATTCAACAAAACATGCCAATCTCTAGACAACCATAGTCTAGCTTCTACAATAATAACACTGAAAGGGTGGTTTTGCTCTCCACCTCTCGTTAACAAATTGATAGCCTCAATACAATCAGTGTGGATCAGAATGTTTCTGTATCCTCTGTTCCAGCAAATCTGCAATCCTTGGATAATTGCTAAAATCTCTGTGATTGCAGGAGGAACTGTCAACAGCTTACACATGAAACCACCAAGCCAAGCTCCTTCCATATCACGTAAAACTCCCCCACAGCTGCATTGACCTGAGTCCATAGCCGATCCATCTACCGCCAAGTGTACAAAGCCTTCCTGCCTGTCTCTCGTACTCTGATAATCAGATGACTGGGAAGAGTAAAACTTACAATGGGAAAGCAGATCCTGATCGCAGCTAGCGCATTAAAGCATATTTATGGCGTGTAGGAATCTCTTTTTTCTCCTTCACCTTAATTAACAAAATAGTTTTCAATATTGCTTCATCTTAACTTGTCTTTGTCCTCTATGATTGGCTTCTCTTCTGTCACGCGGTGATGTTTCATCAACAAATTTAACTGTTCGGCTTTTCTGCCTTGGCACTCCTATTCCTTATAACACTCTAAATTTTATTCACCAACAATATATTATAATTATTTTTAGTAATTCAATAAAATGGTGAATATTCATGAATTTGGATATTGTGAATTTTGAAATATTCATATTTACAAGGAAATGGGCAAATAAATTCAAGAAATGAATTAAATTACAAAGGTGATAGCAAAATCATAATTTTACCAATTTAGCCCAAGATTAATTATTTTTCAATTAATTGGAGTTAATTTCAATTAATCAAGGAAAATAAATAAAAATACATAATGGGATTATTCTTGGCGGAATAAACCAAGAATTGTGAAATTATGGGGAATTATACATAAACCAATTATGTGAATTATGGAGTTGTGAAAATCAATTTTCTTCCCTTCCTCTCTTTAATTTCGTCCAAGCATGAAGTTAAAGGAAGAAATATATAGTAAGTTCATGATCACATGTTACAAGAAGAAGGTTATGATGACTATACCACATGCACATATCAATGATAACCAAGATGGAGTGTACACAACATGAAAGGATAGTGTAATGCATGATAGGATAAGCTTGAGTGAAGGAATGAAAAACATGATTGCATGGAAGAGTGTAAGTTTGGACCTAGTGGGAGAAGCATGGGCTAGTTGGAGAAAAAGGGGGGAGATGACGGATTTGAGGAGCAAGAAAAGGAGGAAATTTATTCAATTTAATGAAAATTAAGTGGAGTAATTATGAAGGAAGAAGGGATTGTGATAAGTGTCACATTATGAACTCTTGATTAAATCAATGGCTAGGAAGGAAGAAGACCAATTAATAAAAACATCCTCCTTCCTCTTTCATGCCTCATTTCGTCCAAGTCTTAGGCAAAAAGAGAGAAGAGGAGAGTCCAAGGAAAAAGAAGCTAAGGTAAATATTGTCTCTTAAGTGTTCTTTTTGTAAGCATGCATGAAGTTCTTCTCTAAACTCTTGTTTATCATGAATCCATGGTGGTGAAGTCACACTTTGAGATCAAGAAGAGAAGGAGGATGTTCCTAGAGTAAGAGCATCTAAGAAGTTTAAGAGATAATTATACCAATCTCAACTTTATGCTAGTATGAAGTTGTTGTTGGTAATTGTTGTTTGGTTTATGTGATTTTTGGTTGAGTTATGAAAATTGAAAAGCCATAACCCTAAGGGTTTATGCTGCCCAAAATCCTTTAAATCATGATTAAGAAGTGTTTAAGTGAGTTAATCAAGGATTAGAAGTGGAAGAGTATAAGTTTTAGAAGATAAAACACAACTATTTTTTTCCATTTTCTTCAATATTTTGGCCAGCACTGTTCTAAGGGGTAGGATTTGAATTTTCATGAAATAAATGATTCCATTGGATTCAGTGGGAAAAAATAGGTGGGATTACAGTTGAGCACTTTTTGGTAGAAACCGAAAAAACATAATTACGAAAATACCATTGAAATACCTAAATAGGGGCTGTCAAGGGTATTTTCGTAATTTGATAGTGAATTTGGTGATTTTCAAGCCAAGGAATGGATTCCTTGGGCGAAAATAAGTTAGAATGGCCTTAGTCAAAATTTTGGGAAAACGTGCCATTGGGTCGAGCCAGAATCCTAGGGGCATTTTGGTAAATTTTCACCATAGACTAATATAACCACAAGAAATACTATAGAAGAGTCTAAAATGATACTTAGATAGGTTATAACTTATTTCTTGTACATTTAATATTTTAGGACCGAGTCGAAAGCTAGAACGACACGTTTTACGAGACACATCTAAAGAGGAATCTATAAAGCTTTGAGGTAAAAACATTATCCTTCATACACCATGCCATAGTTATATGATTGTGTGGTTGCCATTGTTGTAAATGCACTTTATTAATCAATATGAATTGCCTAGAGAGAGGCTGTTAGTGCCGGTGTGCACTTACACTGGGAGTTGGAGGAAGACCAACCAGAGTAGCTTGTGGGGCTGAGCCCTACTCATGTATACATGACGATGATGTGTTTATATTGTTCATTAATTGGTGCATATTTTTCTGCATATCATATTTATTTTTCGCATTTTCTATGGACGATAGTATGTTCCTACTGGGATTCTTCGGAATCTCACCCTATTTTTAAATAAACATCTCAGTGGGTGCCAGTGGATTAAAAGGCAAAGGCTTAAACGTCGAGAAGTAGTTAGCTATTGTCTCGGGGCGAGGTTAAGATCGTGATTATAATTAGTTTATGTCTAAATATTTTGGAGAATTCTGTAAACATTAAGTTGCCGTTGTATTTTCTGTATTTAGTTGACGAACGACATGGAATTGTAAACAAATATTTTTATCAGCATAATTATACTTTTCTGTATGTTTATTGAATTCCATCTCTATTACTCTTCGAATATCGAAATGGAAATGGGTGTTGACATCCCTTACCTCTCTTTTGTTAAGAAACGGCGCCGTTTTGGCTCTTGAATCCATCCCATTCCTCTCCTTTATCTAAAACTACAACATTTTGGGTGTTAAAAAGGGAGGTTGGCTTTTCTCTTTTCAAAAATAATATTCAGCACTCTGAAGTAGTTTTTGAGTGTATCCAGTATCCTAAACTAATTTTTGATACACTGATCACTCTACAATTTTTTTCAGTTGTAACTAATATCAAGCAAACTACACTCTAAAGTATTTTTTCAGTAATATCCAGTATCATAAATTAATTTTTAGCTTACACAGCACCTTAAATAATTTTTTCAATAACACTCAGTATCTTAAAATAATTTGTTTTTGCATCTAATCCACTAAAATATTTTTTCATCAACACTTTGCATCTTAAGTTTAGACTACTCATTACAATTAGAAAAATATTTTAAGGTGCTGGATATATAAAAATTTATTTTAAGATACTAGCTATGTGTTACTAAAAAAAAAATATTTTCAGGATGCTGGATATTATTTTTGAAAAAAGAAAAAGAGCCCAACCTCCATTTTTTTACCCCCAAAATTGTGTAGTTTTGGATAAAAGAGAGGAATGGATGGGTTCAAGAGCCACAACGTCGTCATTTCTGAGCAAAGGAGAAGTAAGGGATGGGAGTGCCAGGGAGAGAAGTTGAACGCGAAATTTAATGGATCATGTGGAAAATTTTATCTTTTAAATATTATAAAATACAGAATAAAAATAATATTTTTAAAATAATAATTAACCACAAAATAAAAAACAAAATTAGAACATAATTAAATAGTCAAGAGCCGCCAAGTTTGGCAGCCAAACAACGTAGTACATGTATGTAAACATATCTTTCGGATAGTGTGAAGGTTCTGGATTGCTTCGTGGGTTTTTGAATATGGATCATATTCTTTCTTAAGCGTAAAGGACTTGAAAAGAATGAATTATTTGGATAAGATCATAGGAATGACCTATTGAGCAGTCAAACGCAGCCTGTTACATGTGTGCCACGCTTACTATTACTATAGAATAAATTTCTAACGAACTAAGTTTGAGATTTGGATGAAAGTTAGGTCACCTGGTAAACACTTCAAATATATATAAAATGTTATAAAATATAATCTTTTAAATCTACAATATAAAATTTAGTTGATTTTTTAAAAAAAAAGATTAAAGAAGCAAAATGAGTTAGTTATATAGTTGGGAATCAAGGCTGGCCCTTGACAGGTCAGAGCCGGCCCTAAAGGGCCCAGGGTTAGAAAAATTGCGGTTTTTCAAAACCCGACCAGAAAGCATCAGGGCCAAAGCCGGCCCATAGGCTCGGAAAGTTCTTTTCATAATATTTAACTATTTTTCTTGCATATTTTCTTTTAGAGAGATATACAAAGTTCTAATTTAACACATAAATGTTGTCAACATTAAAGTTTAAACATGTCTCACACAAGAAACAAACACAATTACTATGCATAATTAAAAGTAAAATCATGCCTATAATAACTCAAATAAAGACCAAAGCATAAGAAGCCAAAAAACTAAACACTCTAACCTTTACACAACATTAATATGACGACTATTATTTTCATCTTCTTCACCACTATCATCAATTTTAAGGATATTTGATTGTGCTTCACTTTGTGTAGTAGGCTCTACTTAATGAGTAAAAATATCAAGAATTTCTAGACAAGAGGTGACTAGGCAAGGGGCAGAGAGGGGGCAGGGGCAAAAAAAATTAAAAGGGCCTAATGGGCCGGCCCTCAACCCTGCAGGGCCCTCATCCCTACAAGGCTAGCCCTTTTAGGTCTGACTTCCTTTGGAGGCTCCAATTTATAAGCCTAGCCCAAGACTTAACAGGGCTTAAACGGGCCAGCCCGACAGGCTTGGCCCAATTTCCCGGCTCTAGTTAGTTAATTATAGCATATGTAGTGTAGCATTTGATTATATACATATTATAAGTCAGATAAATTAATTTGGTATAAAAAAATATAAAAAATATTTTAAAGTAATTTATTTAACTCTATTAATCTTTTCAAAAAAATCAACTGGATTTTATAATAAGAATCGGAGGTGGTATAACACACATGAAATAACATGACTGCCAACTTAGGTTTGCGTGAGTGGTAGGGACTCTCAAATCTTTAATTAGCACCTCTAGGTAATTATCACGGCTGTATACTCAGCGCTCAAACACGAGACCACTAATTAAATTAGAATAACTCATAGCTAGTTGATCAAAGCGCTTGATGGTACAAATTGACTTATTTCTTAACATAACACAAATATAGCTATTGGCTAATACTGGCTAAATAAGTAAATATTCATAAAAGACATAGGTATTTTAAAGGGAAAATCCCTGAAAAGAACCCACTGAAATAGAGAAATGCCGATTCAGTGCTGTGTCAATACGAATGAACAGTGCGCGGGTGTGAAAAGACGATTTTACCCTTCAGCCCTCCATCTTGCCACTTCAGAATAACAACACGAGACTCTTAATTAATAACTCCGGCTTCTTGATTAACAACTCCAGTTTCTTCTTTTTACTTTCACAATAACAACACTAGTCTTGTTATTAACAACACCATATTCTACATTAACAACTCTCATTTCTTGTTTCACAACTTCGTAATTTAAGTTTCATAGCCAATAACAATACCTCTTTCTTTATTAATTTTACATTAACAATACTATATTTTTGAGATACGAATATGTGAAAGAATAAAGCGGAGTTGTTAATCAAGATATCAGAGTTGTTAATCAAGATATCGGAGTTGTTAATTAAGAGTCTCGTGTTGTTATTCTGAAGTGGCGAGATGGAGGGCTGAAGGGTAAAATCATCTATTCACACCCGCGCATTGTTCATTCGTACTAACATAGTACTAAATCGAGATTTTGGCATTTCGTAGCACTAAATCGGAATTTCTCTATTTCGGCGGTATTTTTAAGGAATTTTCCCTATCTTAAATTCATGAAGGGATATGATGAGGGGCGGAAACTATAATAGCAACAAACTAATCAAATTATTTAATATACCTATGCTCTCTAAAAGGCATTATATATAGAACTCATTATATTAAGCAAGAGATTCGATACATACTCATATAATTAATTAACAAATTACGGTGCGTAATTATTATTATTTTTTTCGATAAAATATCATCAATTTGGCCAGAGTACAAGTGAAGTATCTGAAACATATATTGGAAGGGCCTTTTCTGCTTACCTTGAATATATAGGAAGGGTGAGAGCTTTATTGTATGTCAGAAGAGATTGCGTTCGTTATGGTATCCTCTATATAAGTAGAAAGTGTGTGTTTGGGAGCTTTCCAAACCATGGTTTCAAACCATGATTTGCGTAACTCGAGATAAAACTCCTCTCACAAACTTATCTCGTAAGTCGTAAAAGCTATTAAAAAAAGCTAATCCAAACACACAGGAACTACCAAATCCGCGGTCATATTAATTACTCTATCTTATTTTTATTATAAGGCATCAACTATTAATTTTCACAAACCAATAAAAATAGATAAAAATATTAAAATTGTCTTAAAATTTAAATGATTTTCAATATTATCTTTACTGATTACTATATTAAACTCAAATATCATATTAACTATTATTCTCTTCTACCATCCTTATTAAATATGAACAGAAATAGAAAGATAAATTAAATGCTCATCTGAAACTTAAACTTATAATAATCTTATAAAAATGATCAAGAACATTTATTAGTTGATATCCTATAACAAAAATTAGAGGAAGTACGAGACATCATGAGGATTGGTGCCCGTGCCCCGTTTTAAAAGACGCCGTATGTGCTTTAGATATTACTGTAAAGACGATGGCCAAAAAGGATATTACTGGGGAAAAAAATACTCCCTCGGGTCATGCTTTAAAAACTCAATAACTGAATTACGTAGTTTAAGAAAATGGTTAAAATTAGATAAAAATAATAAGTATATCTGAAATAAAATTTATTTTTTAAGTATACTCTTATTTATAAAGGGTAAGTAAGAAAGAGAAATAAAGTATATATAAGTATTATTAACTTTTTAATTAATGCAACACATTTAATTAAGGGAAAATCACTCTTAGGACCCAAGCAAGCAATATATTATCAAAAAGGTCCCTTGAGGTTGTAAAACACACTCAACAGATTGTGAATACACAAAGAAAAGTTGTAAATAGGGCCCTTCCTGATAATATGTTGTTTGTTTGGGACCTAGGAGTGATTTTCTCTTTAATTAATGAGGAGTAAAAATGTAAAAAATTCATTAAATGTTCAGACAACTTTTATTAAATTTTATAAAATGGATTAAGATAATTCAAATTTTGAGCTTTTATAAAAATGAACGGAGGAAATATTCTCTTTCTGTCTTATAAATAAGACCAGAGGAGTATAATAATAAATAATAATTATTAGAGTTCAATTCTGTTATAAGCCCCAATTTTCACAACGGGAAAATCATCTTGAAGTAATATTTGGGATGTAGTTATCCCAAATATATATTGTTTGTACTCATTACAATGATATTTTTATTGAGCGATACTTTTTGAATGACAGCGGCTAAATGAAGTATTGCCAACTAGAGAGGCTCCCTATGATACCTTTTGACGGACACTAGGCCAAATGAAGTCCCATAATGTGGTTCACATCAAAAAGATTACTTAGAAATGAGAAATTTGGGTTTCTCAACTCTCACAGTTAATTTTTAGACTGTGATTCTCTTAATAATTTATACTTTTGTTAATATGTGATTGTGTGTATGCTGATTACATGTGAGTATGTGCATATATAAAAAAAAATACTTTAACACCCACTCACATTATTTGTATATCTAGAAAAGAATGAGTGTTCGTTTGAAATAGTTTATTTTTGGGCAATAAGTGTTTATAAATCGTGATTCACGATATACGAGGTAAGTATGTGAGAGGAGTTTTATCTCGGCTTACGTAATAAAGACTTATTGTCTAAAATTAAGTTATACCAAACACACATTGTAACACCCCAAATTTTATTCACAAAAAATATATTGTAATTATTTGAATAATTCAATAAAGTGGTGAATATTCATGAATTTGGATCTTGTGAATTTTGAAATATTTATATTCATAAGGAAATGGGCAAATTAATTCAAAAAAATTGAGTTAAATTATAAAGGGGATAGCAAAATCATAATTTTGCCAATTTAGCCCAAGATTAATTATTTTCCAATTAATTGGATTTAATCTCAATTAATCAAGGAAAATAAAGGAAAATGCATAATGTGATTATTCTTAGTGGAATAAATCAAGAATTGAGAAATTAAGAGGGATTATACATAAAATCAATTATGTGAATTGTGGAATTATGCAAAACAATTTTTCTCCTCCCTTCCTCCCATTATTTTGGTCCATGCATGAAAGAAAAAGGGGGAAAATTATTTAATACATGATCACATGCCATATGAAGAAGGAAATGATAATCAATGTTGAGTGCACACAAAATGGAAGTATAGTGAATGCATGAAGGGATAGCTTGAATGAAGGAAGGGAGATACTTGATTGCATGATGAGAATAACTTGAGTGAAGGAATGAAAGAAATTGAGTGCTTGGAAGAGGACAAACTTGATTACATGTAGGAGATTGCTTGTCTTGTAAGATGAGAGGGGATAGGGACGGTTTTTAGGGGCAAGCAAAAGGGAGATCATCGATTCAATATAATGGAATTAGGTGGAGAAATTATGATGAGGAAGGGAATGGTGACAAGTGTCACAACTTGGGCCCTTGATTAAATCAATGGTTAGGAATGAAGAAGACTAAAATAATATAACACAAACTCCTTCCTCTTTCATGCACACTTCACGCACAAGACATAGGAAAAGGAAGAGAGGGTGATTTTGTGAAGCTCTTGAAATTAGAGAGAAGGAAGAAGAAGAGGTCAAGGTAAGGTGGTTTCTTTATTTTTTTTTCTTATGGCATTTCCTTAGATTCTTTTCTAAACTCTTGTTTCTCATGAATCCATGATGGTGAAGACACACTTTGAGATCAAGAAGAGAAGGAGGAGGAGCCTAGAGTAAGAGGAAACCAAGTAGCCAAAGAGGGTAACTTCATGATTTTACCTTCTTGAGTTGTTGATAATTGTTGTTTGGTTTTTATGATTTTTGGGTTGAGTTGTAAAATTAGAAAAGCCATAACCCTAAGGGGTCATGCTGCCCAAAATCCTTTAAATCATGATTATGAAGTGTTTAAATGAATTAACTAAGGATTAGAAGTGGAAAAGTACAAGTTTTGGAAGGAAAAACACAAAGCTCCATTTTTCTATTTTCCTTTCAATATTTTGGCTAGACTAGAACTGGTACTAGGAGTTGGATTTTCATGAATTAATGGTTCCATTGGACTCAGTGGGCAAAAATAGGTGGGGTTACAGTTGAACACTTTTTCGGTAGAGGCCGAAAAAACATAATTACGAAAACGCCACAGAAATCCCTAAATAGGGGCTGTCAAGGGTATTTTTGCAATTTGACAGTGAATTTGGTAATTTCGAGCCAGGAAATGGATTCTTTGGGCGAAAATAAGTCAAAATAGCTTTGATCAAAATTTTGGGAAAACGTGCCATCGGGCCGGGTACGGCGGGGCCGGGCCGGGTTCCCGGGGGTATTTTTGTAAATTTTCACCATAGAATAATGTAACCACAATAAATACCATGGAAGAATATAAAATGATACTTGGATAGGTTATGACCTATTTCTGGTACATTTAATATTTTAGGACCGAGTAGGACGTCAGGACAGCACGTTTTACGAGACACTATTAAATAGAGGATTATAAAGCTTGGAGGTAGGGACATTATCCTTCATACACTATGCCATAAGTTATGTGATTGTGTGGATGTCATTGTTTTGTAAATATACTTTATTAATCAACATGTTTTGCCTAGAGAGGGGCAGTTAGTGTCAGAGGTGCACCTACACTGGGAGTTGGCAGAAGTCCAACCAGTGTAGATTGTGGGGCTAGGCCCTACTCATGTATACATGATGATGATGTGTTTATATTGTTTATTAATTTGTGCATATCTTGGCGCGTGTCATATTTACTTTTCGCATTTTCTATGAATGATATTATGTCTCTACGGAGATTCTTCGGAATCTCACCCTATTTTTAAACAAACATCTTAGCGGATACCAGTGGGGCAAAGGGAAAAGACGTAGATGCCGGAAAGTGATTGGCACGTGTCTCGAGGCGAGGACAAGATCGTGGTTATAATTTAGTCTATTTTGTGATATTTTAGTGAAATTTGTAAATATTAAATTTCCTTTGTATTTTCCGTTTCCGTCGACGAACAATATCGGAATTGTAAACGAATATTTTTATTAGTATAATTGTATTTTTCTGTATACCCATAAAATTCTGTCTTTATTACTTTTTGATTATCAAAATAAAAACGGGTGTTGACACACTGAGTAATTTGGGAATAGCCTTAGTAACATAAAAATTAAAATATATATTAGGGACTATTGAAAGAAAACTCGGGGCTCACTTCAATATTAAAACCAATATTAATTTAAACTATAAAATTTACCACAAACAACTTCACCAAAAATCATTAAGAGCGATTCTATGTAGGCCTGAGCAAGGAGCCCGCAACCCGGTAAGCTCGCCCGCACCCGTAATAAATTTACCCATTTTGGGCCCGCCCAAAACAAGCCCGTAACGGGCGTTCAAATTACCCGCCCCTTTAAGCATTAAACGGGCGGGCTATGGGTACCCCTTCGGGCTGCCCATACCCGCCTGTTTATTTTTTTTATTTATTGGCTTTATTTAATTAAGCTAATGCCTAATATTAATATCACTCACTCATCTCATTCTCACGTCCATCACGCACGTAAATCACGTTCAAGAATCACGCTTCCCACATCTCAGAATCTCATATCATAAACCCTCTTGGCTCTCACCCTTAGTCATCCACCATTGATCTTACCTTTCAAAAGTTTTTAGCCACTGCAAAGACAGTGTGTAAGAAACTTGAGCAAGTCTTTGAGGTTGATGATTATCTTCGATTTGAATTAGTTGGATACAATGATCAAAAATTTAACCCTCTTGCTTGGTGGAAAGGTAATGCTTCAACATATAAAGTTCTACATCTTATTGCTCGTGATTTGTTGGTTGTACCAGTCTCTACAATGTCTTCAGAATCTGCTTTTAGTACCGGTGGTCCAGTACTAGATACCTTTAGAAGTTCTCTATCTCCAAAGATGGCTGAGACACTCATATGTACTCAAAATTGGCTATGTACAAGTCCCCCTAAATTGAATGACTTGGATATTGACAATATTGATAAGGGCACAAATGTTATTGGTAATTTTTAAATCAATTTCAATTTATATTGTTTCATCTTTGATCTTTTTATTATCACATATTACTGAACATAATTTATCTTTGTTTTGTAGATCAAGAGTTATCAACTCCAAATTCAACCATTCCAATTGAAGGTGATATTGATGATGAAGATTCAATAGAAATGCAAGGATGATGCATGTTAAGAGGACTAATTGTGGAAAGATGCCAATGCTTTTATTGAATGGCTTTTGTTAATAGTTTTGTTCTTTTAGATTCAAAGTTTGAATACTCTTTTTAGTTGTGACTTAAGGCTTAATTTCTGATTATGAATGTTACTATGTGATGTTTTAATTTAAATTAAAAGGTACATTGCAGACAGTTATATAAGTATTATGTGTTTGTTAAATTCAAAAGCGTAGTACTGTAGGACTTAAAGTATGACAATAAATTGTTTTACACTTTGCAATAGCAGGGATTTTTTTAATATCATATGCTAAACGGGCTGCCCATTACCCGCCCAAATCTGGACGGGTATGTCTAGTTTGTTTATTATCGGTCTATCTCATGTACTTAACGGGTATGGGCTAGCCCATACCTATTAAGACATAAACGGGTGGATGAAGGTCAGCCCAATCCGCCCATTACTCAGCCCTAATTCTATGTACTGGACAAGCTGGAGTCCATCTACATATTCTATCGAATGTCGTACGCATGAGACTATGTCAAAATTTTTGAACAATATTCAATGCATATATAAAATTGGTATCCTAGATACCGTACAAATTCTGTTTCAATTGAGATTTTGTGCATTTTTAGCCTTGTGTTTTGATTGCATTGGGTCTTTTCTAGGATAAATGTATAATAAAAATCACATCAAAATTTGCATGGTTTTATCGTGGCATTGTATTTAATTTCCTTTTTTTTTTTTGTAAATATGGTTTAATGTCGAGTGTTATTAAAATAGAGATTTTTTTAATATATTAAAAATAATTTTATTTACTATACATATACTACATCTGGTTTTTAATATAGGACTTAATTAGATGTTGATGTTAATTTTAAATTTAAGATCTATTTCACATTTTTTTATTCATTTTTTCACATATCATTCATATTGATATTCCCTCAACAATAATCAAATAAGAAAATGATCTAATGAGTGAATTAACAAAGACAATTAGAGTGTTTCTAATTGTTTATTGCGGCCATAGTTTTGCCCATAGAATATGAAATCATGTTCTATATAAATAAACTATTAATACTAAACTAAAGTCATGGAAATCGTTGGTGTTAAAAAAATTAGATCCTTTTGTGATCATAATCCAATAAAATATAAAAGATAGGGAAAATCTTGTATTCAATTTCCTACATGTAATTGACTATATTATTAGGCATTGAATTTGGAATTTTGAATATTATTAATTCGTTAATCTGTTAGTTTGGAAAATGAAGGAAATTGGGGGAATTAGAAGACAGAAATTGAATGGTTGATAGTAAGTATTCATATCTGTGAGTAGGGGAAGACTTCTATTCCAAATATTCCCAATTGGTCAAAATTTAAGAAAAGCGTGAAAATCACCCACCAAAAGAAATCTCGTAGTTACCTAATTTTCGGCTGAATTATAATATATTAATATATGTTACTCCTAGCACATGTAAACATAGATTGTAAAAAGTATTATTCATTCTCAGTTATATATATAGGAGTATTATGCTTTTTATGTCCTTAAACTACACACATTTCACCATACATTCCCTCTAGACACTTTTTTAACAGAAATATTTTTGAAAGTTTTATATTTTCACTTATAAGGCATTTTACAGAATGTTACAAGTAATTAATGTGCTTATCCCAAAAATACTCTGACGAATACAAAAATTTATTTCGCCAAGAGTCAATTGAATTCAAAGAGGGGTATATTTAGAAATATGAAAATATTTTAGGGACAGTAACTAATTATATTGGCTTATTCCAGTTAGTTAAGAATATCCTATTGAAAAATATATGTCTCGTGTAAGAAAAGCAAATACAAATAAGTTCCACGAATTTTATCTAATAACAGATCTCAAAGGATTTAACATTTAATTATAATAAGTCAACTTTTCATATTTACAGGTTTGAGTTATATTATTTACAAGTCAAATTTTTATATTTACTAGTCCAATTACGTTATTTACAAGTTAAGTTTGTAAATATTGAATTCCTTAACATCTATTAGTAATAAATGTAATTGTTGGCAAAAAATTAGTAATAAATGTAATAAAAAAAACATATTTATATATAATTTTCTTACATGCAACCTTAAGTAATTTATCACTATCTTTGTGATAGGAAAAAGGAGGAGGTTTTACCATATAAAATTTAAAATTTGAAATGAATTATTGGATTATATTGATAGCCCAAATATTATTTATAAGTTATACTTTATATTATGAATAAAACTCAGGATAAGTTGCTTATATTTATTAAGTCAGATTTTATGAGTGAATCTACATATGTACATACTTATTTTAACAATTAACAATAGTGAAATAAAAAGTGTCAACATGAAATTTTACAAATTTTAATTTTAATAACTAACAATAATAAAATAGCAAGCATTCATATAAAAATTTACAAATCACAATTTACATACGAAGAGCCTATATATAAGCTCACAAGTGTTCATAAGTAATTTTACAAGTTCACGTACACAATTTAACAACCAACAGGTGTGATCAGAAAATTTGACCTAATAAATATAAACAATTTGACACAAGTTTTTTCCACGGTTTATTTATTGATGCGATGTAATTATAAAATAAAATTAGTTTTAGTATTTAATTATTTTATATGATTAAATATATAGAAATTATATGTTGTTTTTTACCACAAATCATATGTATATAGAATTTATATGTTTGAAAATAACTCAAATAAATGTAGATGATATTGATCTAAATTATATATATAATCTAAAAATAAGTTATATTGTTCATAATTCAAGATTTAATCCATCAATTAGGAAATTGTAACTATTATATTTTATATAGTTCACGATGAAGTGGCATGATGTATCCATCAGAATATGCAATATGTTTAGGTTTGAGTTCGATTTTCCCCGGTCACATCCTTTATCTTTATCCAAATACACATGATATGATTTCGACCCAGTACTGTATTAATTTATGCACTACTTGTATTATAGTATGAAGCTTATTTTAATTTTTCCATGTGAAACGCTCCTCTTTTTGGGCCCGGAATGTGAAAGGCTATTAAACTTTTGCTAAAGTCAAGATGCATGAATAATAGTATTGAAATCAAATATAAAATAGATTACTTAATTAAGAAAGCTAAATAGATTATTTAATTACAGTATATATTGTATATTATTACATTATATATCAGTTTATAAATCATGTAGACTAGTTTTGAGAAAAATAATAAATATAAATATTTTAATATAATTTATTTAATTTTTATAATCTCTTAAAAAAAAGTCAACCAACTATATTAAGAGCAAGAGGAAGTATATGGCAGTGACACAGAAGATCATATGGCTATAAGGGTCTGTTTGGTGTGAGGGATTTGGAAGGGAATGGAGGGGAGGGAAAATTTTTATGAGTTGAATTTTAAAAGATTGAAGAAGTGAGGTAATAAAATTTTAATAAAAAGAATATATAAGATAAAAGAGTAAAATAAATTAATTAAAAATTTTTAACCCCATTTCTTTAATTTTTTTAAATTCAACTCAAAAATTTTTTCCCTCTGCCCACTTTTTCTCCTCTCCCCTCTGACCAAACAAACCCTAGAAGAAAGAAAAGAACGAGTGAAGGACACCTGGCTAAGCAGTTTGCCTACGTAAGAATCAAATGGTCAAACTCTTGACCAGGAAAAGAGACTGTTTCAACTTTTTCAACCTCAAGTCCTCAACGCTTCAAGTTTTTAATTCAAATTCAGGTTCAACAAGCAACTCAGGCACCGGCCTCAAAACTCACAACAGTCCAACAAAACGACATCGCACTGGGAATTAGGAAACCATGCACTTCTCCCTCCTCCACATCTCTGCACCGACCAATAATTTCAATCCAAATTATTATACTACTGGCTTCATCTATTTTTAGTGATTAATAAGTAATTTAATTAAATGTGCCAAACGACAATGGAATTGGAAACGACAATGGGGTTGGCAACGACATTTCTCTGCCAGACCTCAAAACTCAAGTGGACAAGAAGCACTACCACCGCCCAAGAATAGATTTCTATAGGGATTGGGATTTCCATGGAATTCCTTGCATTATCAATCAAAATGATAGAGTATTAATTTGGATATTTTATAAGTGAATTATTAATATTTTGATCCTTGCTCTAAGAAAATTATTAATATAAAATATCATGATAGTTAATTTTAAAAGAATAATTGTTTTAAAGAAATAAAGTATCAATAATATTATCTACTATAAGGAGTTCTTATGCCAGACTTTTACAGTTTTAAGCGGGTTTTAATTTATTAAATAAAATAAGCAAAACGTAAAAAATTAAACTGTAAAAAAATATTTACTCTTTATAATATGTGTAAATAATTTTCTTATCATTAAAAATTTTATAGTTAATTCAGAGGTTGAAAACTACACCTCTCCTTATTAAACTGACTGTAGATAAAAAAATTGGGAAATAAATTCCTAATCGCTTGTTTAAGAATAACATCCGCTATTAATTGCATCAATTTGAATTTGTACATAATGCTTAAACTTCATTTTTTTTCCGGTTTCGATGCCTTTTTATACTGATAAAGAAAAAGCGAAGTAACTAAAAGTATGGGGTTATGTAAGCAAATCTAAAAAGTAGATATATATATATGGAAACATACATTATAAAAATAATAGATTAATTCCTTTATAAAAAAGATAATAGATTAATTATTTGTAAAGATATAAATAGCACATGTGTTGGTCTTGGTGGGAAGAGATTTGACTAGGAAAACACGAGGTATTGAGTTTAAGTTTTTGTAAATATATAAAATATCTTTGAAAAAACTATTTTCAATTGAATCTAATAATGTTTGAATTTGACTCAATCAAACTGTCATGTGAAAAAGGGGTTAATAGACAATTTTATGAATAAAGTTTTCTTTATGAGTGTTTAGTACAAATAATTTTTGAAAATATCAAAAATATCAATAAACAATTTGAAATAGTGTAGATTCACTAAGGCCGTTAAATTTCATCAAACGTCTATTAAGTTTTACTTTAAACTGGCCTTCATAAATTTAACAGACGTTTGATGAAATTTAATTTAATGGCCTTGATGAATCTGTACCATTTTAAATTATTTATTGGTATCAAAATTTATTTATATCAGATGCTTAGAGAAAAAATATATTAATAACTTTAACATTTAAAAAAATCTTTTGCATGAAGCGTTGGGGGAACATATGATGGTGGGCAATGGGGCAACGGCAATATATGAAGGAAGAAGAAACGAATGATATATTTGGGAGAAAGGGCCCTTCCCACTTTCTTATGCCTCATCACTCATGGCTCACTTAATTAAGTTGCCATTTACTTATAGTGTCTCACTTCATGTGCTCTTTTTATAATTGGCTCTTCGTTCTCCTTCTTCTCTTATGTCCCTCTTGGGGAACCAATCTCCAACATCTAGAATTAGTTATTGTAGTGAATTGAAAAAAGAGAAAATTATAGTTAAGTCCCGAACAAGAGAAAAAAAAATAGTCCCTTAAAATTTCAAAATAAAAAAATGGTTCTATTGATAATTCCAAGTGTGAGTCATTGACAACACTAAAGGAGCTACTGACAGGTTATTAGAATCACTTTTTTATTTTAAGATTTTAAGGGATTAATTTTTTATTTTTTCTCTTACCTGAAACCTAACTGTAATTTCGAAAAGAGAAATCCCCTCCTTCTCATTAGTATTTTCTCCCACTTCCATCAAACCTTTATTAATCCCGCCTAGAATTTCTTTTTCAAAACTAGCTAGGTATGTGCTAGTATATCTCATCTACGTACACAAAGGATTCACATTTATGTGCTCATATCATGTTGGTTAGAGTTGACGTACACCTAGGAAGAACGAGGATACATGTATGTGCAGTAAGTATATACATATACTATATATATTGTCATGGTTCTTAAGCAACTTTTTAAAATGTCACTTTCTAGGTGTTATTGATTCTTTTTAGGGAAATTGTTATAAAATTCAAAAGGAGGGATATAATCCCCAAAAGTCTAATAACAACTATAAGGAACATGAAATATGACAAGTTTTATGGTAAGAAATGGTAATGGATTTATGGTTCTCAATTGTTATTGGGATTGTTTGGTAATTAAATATCTTTCTTAGGAATTCATAATAGTTCTCCATTCTTTTAATAAGCCATTTGATAATTTTAAGGAGTATTAAATATTTTTTTTCATATATTACCTTGTTTAATAAAGTAGAAATTAGTATGATGTTAAAGTTCAATGTATATTAAATATGAGTAATATTTGAAAGTCATTAAATTTTAAGATAAGTTTGATGAGATTTAAGGTTTTTCTTCTTTCAACTAAAACATAATAATAGCGAATAAATAGAATTAGTGGAGCATGCATGTGTTGAGGGGGAGGGAGGGAGGGGCTCATTGGCTCCTCAATCACTTGTTGACCATGGCCACACACTAAAATGATTTTTAGGGCTTGTTTGTCATGAGTGGACGGAGAGAAAAAATTTTTAATTAAATTTAAAAAAATTAGAGAAGTGGGTTAAAAGATTTTAATTAATTTTTCTTACTCTTTTATTTTACATCTTTACTTTATTATAATATTGTGACCCCATTTCTTCAATATTTTTAAATATGACTCATAAAAATTTTTCCTCTCTTCCTTTTCTTTACAAACCCCACATACCAAACAGACTCTTAGACTTCAATTATGATATGTAGCACCAAATCAAGGTCAACAATAGAAACCATATTTTCTTTTATTTGTTTCTTGTGCCTTTTCATTCTGATGTGTGTGTCAGTTTGATTGGAAAGTATTTGATCAAAAAAAAACAAAAGTTTGATTGGAGAGTGAAAACGACCATATGACGAGGCTAATGAGCCTCATTTTGTGGCAGTAAGTGTGCAAATATGTAAAACGTGTGTGCAAAAATGTAAACACACCCAATGACAAGCACCGACTTTTTTGATCGTGAAGTTGTGAATTCTGATGTTCTATGCAACAGATCATAGGCGTGAATTATTGGGGAAAAACAAACGCACAGTGACGAGTTAAAATTTTCGGAACACACAAAAATGTTTGACTCATAAACTTGGCCGGGCCAAGGAATATATACAAAAGAAATAAAAAGCATTCTTAGTACAGTAGAAAAATATGGGGTTGAAGGTCGCCACCATTCACACCTAACAATAGAATTGTAGACCACATATGACATATATGACCCGGAAAAAAAATGCTTAGTGAAAATGAGAAGAGAAAATAATGAGGAATAGGTGAGAGTGAAGGACAGATTGAACTAAAATAGATTTGATCTAGTGGTGTGAGACCCCGTTAGATTTTTTTGAAACTTGAGTTTGAGTTTTAAATGAGTCACTTGTGTTGGGATGGCAACCATGAACATCAAACTGGATACCAGATGAAAATATATTAAAAAAAGGATTAAAGTGCAAAAATACATGTGAGATTTTCTCAAAAGTACGGTCAACACCAAATACTTTTTTGAGGGGTAAAAGTAATTATGAACTTCCAAAATAGGTGCAAAAATACATATGAGATTTTCTCAAAAGTACGTCCAACACCAAATATTTTTTCTAGGGGCAAAAGTAATTATGAACTTCCAAAATAATTGCAAAAATACACATTGACCATTAATTTGAATTTTTTGATTGAAAATGGTGACATTGAGAATGACGTGGATGATCTAGAAACAACTTGCAGAGAAATACTTATATACTTCATGAGTACGACATCATCTGAACGCTGTCAAATGAAAAATAACAACTTAGATCATTTTAGTCATAGTTAGCTGATGACTCATGAAAAAATTTAAATTTTATTTTTTAAGCAAAATATTGGATGATCATTTTGTTTTAATTTTTTTTTAAAATTAAGATATTTTTTTCTTAAAAACAAGATAAGATTTGAATTTTTTCAAACAAATAATCAGCCAATTAGGATTAAAATAATATTAGTTGTTGTGTTTTCATTTGAAAGAGTTCATATAACGTGGTATTCTTAGAGTATGCAAGTATTTCTCAAACTTGGAATAATAATTTGCCGACTGGGCAAGGAAAATTAATTTCCACCTAACCATTTATCTCTACCTCATAACTTCTTTTGGAAGAGAGAGGGAGAGGAGAGGAAGGGTTCATAGGAGATAAAGGGTGGAAAATGAGTGTCTCCATTGATTTTCCTCTCTATTTACTCTCCCTTGAGGGTATCTACCATTAAATTAACTTTTAATGGTTGATATTTAATAATATATAAATAATATCATTATAATAAAACTCTACCATGATAAATGTCAACCATTGAAAGTTGATCTAGTAGTAGATGCATTTAATGGAGAGTAAATGGAGAGAGAAATCAATGGAGACACCCCTCTCCCATAAAGGGTTAGGTGGAAATTAATTTCCCTTTCCCCAGTCATCAAATTATTACTCCAAGTTATTTCTTAATCATCCACGTCATCCTACATGCCCAAGGTACTGAAAACCAGACTGGTCACTGAATCGGTCAGGGCACTGGGTTAAGGGTCAGTGGGTCAGATAGGTAGTCAAACCGGAGCTAAATCGGGACTAAACCGATGAGGAAGTAAATATTTTAGGCTTATTTATATGAAATTCTATGTAAAAATAATAAAAAATGAATTTTTTTTTTTAAAAAAAGGGTGAACCGGTCCGTACGGTTCACCCCCGGACCGGTTGGACCACCGGTTCGCCGGTTCACGGGCTGAACCGGCCGGTTCGGTCCGGTTTTCAATTCCTGGTACATGCCACTATTTTCAGTCAAAGAATTCAAATAAACAGTCAACTAACAATCAATACGTAATTTTTCACATATTTTTCACAGACGTTTTTGCCCATAAAAAAACATTTGTGCCAAGTGGACTTTTGGGAACATCTCATGTGTATTTTTATATTTTAACCTTTAAAAAATTCAAATAAACGGTTAATTAATGGTTAAAGTGTTTCTTTACACCTATTTTATAATTTCATAATTATTTTTACCCCTTAAAAAATATTTAGTGTTAGGTACTCTTTTTTAAAAATATCATCGGTATTCTTTTCACCTTGACCAAAAAAAAAAAAAAACGATTGACGTAAAAAATCTAGTGAAGGGCTATGTGGACTGTGGTTTTGCAAAGAGAAGCGGCCCAAAGCCCACATCGTCTAATGGCCCGCCCCTTTTAATTCCTAAGTGATTCCCTAAAAAATATTTGACATTTATATTCATTATTTTACTAATTTGGGAATATAACCTTATTTAGCTTCTATATTAACAACCCGAAAAAGAAAATTTTATGATACTTCATACTCATACTGCTCAAATTTCATAAATTTCTTCTTGAACTTTTTGTGCAACATTTTCTTTTTCCCACAAAGCTTGTCCTTTAATTGTAATATCTATTTTTATATATAAGTGCCTTGATTTTTCCCCATTTATTTATAATTATGGATGGAATAAAAATATTTTATGGCTTGTTTAGTTTATAAACACGTATATCATGTTGAATTAATTATGACCTTATTATTATTATTATTACTTGACGATACTTTTAGTCTCCCCGGCCTAAAGAACTTCGTTGTCTTATTGATTATTAGGCAAGGTTTTGGAATAACAATTAAAATATTTGAAAATAGCCTTTCAATCATGATTTATGGTATATAAGATAAGTATATAATAAAAATTTTATGTTGATTTATGTCATAATTCAAAAGCACTTATAAACTCTTCAAAAATGATCTCAAACATGCTTATAGATATGTTACTTACCGTACTTATAACTATCCATCTCTTTTAGTTTTATAGATACTTTAAAAATGTCACTTTGTCTAATACGTGCAATTGACAGATTCTTCACTTCTTGAAAGTTGATTCTCACCAATGATCAGCCACTAAAAAAAGATACTATATTATTCAGGCAAAAAAAAAAAAAAAAACTTTAAGATGCAACCATTAAAGTAAACAAAATACTGAAGCTAATTAACAATATATCAAATTAAACTCATGAGATAATTTTTGTTAAGTAGTGGTGATATCAGTGCCACCTACCTCCTATGCTTTACTGGTGGACATATTGTCCACGTAATTCAATATATCTCCATCTCAAATCAGAAAAGTAAGATTTTTTTAAATATACTTAAAAAATAAGAAAATTAATTAAGTTTCATTTCATAGTTGTAAAGGAGTATTCATGCTTGCATATGCGTCAATAATGCTCATGCCTCTAGTCTCTAGAAAAAAGAATGAATAAATTCAAACATTATACCGTACATTTTTAACCCCAAGAGAAAAGGTGTTTAAGTATTTTACACTTTTAGTGGTTGCCTTTTCTTATAAAAAAAAAAAAAGGAAAGAAAAGGTGTTTATTAAGTAGAACTACCGTACATTTTTAACCCATTGAGATTATTTCCATTATTTAGTCTGTACATATAATATAGCCACATCTATCATTAGAAATGCTAAGTTTGCACGATGTATATGAGGTCTACGGGTGCAATGCATTTGAAACATTGAATTTCAACCGAATTTATTAAAATTATAATTCCATTTTTAGCCTAGTTAATTATGTTATACGTACTTTGTGAAAAAAAAATTAGGGAGAATTGCACTTAGGTCCCATGAAAAAAAAAATAAAGAAATGGTCCCTATAGATTGCAAAATGAAAAAATGGTCCCATTAACAACTCCATGAGCCTGTATTGACAACTCATTAACAACTCCATGAGCCTGTATTGACAACTCTATGGGACCATTTTTTCATTTTGCAATCTATAGAGACCATTTCTTCATTTCTCCTCTTCCTTGGGACCTGAATGTAATTCTCCCAAAAAATTATATATGTTACGTACTCTTGAGGTGTTTAAATTGACTAATTAACTACTTAATAATTGACCGTTGATTAGTACTAGTATATATAATGCTCCATCTCTAACCTTGTGTTAGAGTATTAATATTATATGAGTCATAGTGTTTTAAGTATTTGGTTGTACTTAATTATGAATAGTTGGGTCTAGGGCTCAAGCCCACTATTTTGTAATATTTGGACTTTGGATATTACTATAAATAATAGTGTGACACAGCCAATCAAGGTTGGCTGGGTATTTTTCACATTTCAATTCTTCTCCTTATCAGGTTCTCATGGTATCAGAGAGAAAAGTCATCAACAATAGTAAGAAAATAACGATGACCTCTATAAGTGGGTTCCTTGTAAGGGCCCCATATATCAATATGAACCAATTCAAAACAACTATGAGTAACAGATTTACTTGACGGAAAAGACAATCGAGTTTGTTCAGCTTGGGAACAAACATCACAACTATGAGTAGAAGAAATAGACACTTCATCAACAACATCTAAGTGGCGAAGAACATCAAAAGAGGGATGACCTAGTCTATTATGCCATAACTCATACTTCAGCTGATTACTATCTTGCATATTCATAATAGCTTCAAACTTCAAGTCATTTGTGACCAAGTAAAGTCCACTACAGAGTTTACCAATCACCTGTACTTTCCCAGTAGAAATCACCTGCATAGTGCATACATCGGGGGTAAAATGAGACAGCATATTGCATACTTTTGGTTAACATGGAGATGGAAATCAAATTGAAACAGCACTCACGGCAATAATAAACATCATGCAAGATAGCCCCATTAAACAATGTGACAATGCCAGTGTGAGTAATCTTAATTCTATCCCCATTTGGCATTTTGATGTTCCTAACTGGACCAATATATGGGCTAATAGTAGTGAACATATTGGAATTACCAGATATATGACATGTTGCACCGGAATCAAGTATCCAACAAGAATGAGATAAATCAGCAGGAATGGCATTAATAATACCTGACACGTACTCATCTATCTGTTCTGCTGCCCCAACAGCTATTTCCTCATCTTCCTTCTTTAAAAGTTGAAGGATTTTGTCATACTATTGCTGGGTAAGGGCTGGTGCTAGCTGATGAGTTGAACTGGTGCTAGGAGAAAGGTGAGGCTTATCAATTTGAATCTGGTTGGCATTGCTGTGTAGTTCTTTAGGGTTCTTAGAAGTGGTAGGAAAACCATATAATTGGTAGCAAAACTCACGTTTATGCCTTTTTCGGTTACAATAGGTGCATGTGTCTTGGGATCGACCTCGACCTCTGCCACGTCTACCACCCCCCCTTGCTGCCATAGTGACGCCTTCCAGGGGGCTAGTTCCACTGGATAAGGGCATAGCACGTCGGTCTTCATCTTGTACAATCATGGAGTAAGCTTGATTTACACTGGGAAGCGGAGACATTAATAGAATTTATGACCGGGCCTGGTGATAGATGTCATTTAGACCCATTAAGAACTGGAATAGCTTCGGCTGTTGAGTGATCCTGAGGTATTCTTGAGATGTGGAACAGTTGCATGATGGGAGTGGAACTAATAGAGAGTACTCATCCCATAACTCTTTTAGTTTGGTAAAATAAGCTGAAACAGTCAGAGTACCTTGAGTCATGGCAGAAATATTCCGATGAAGGGAATATATTTTTGTTCCATCGGTCTTGTGATAACGTTCCTCTAAATCTTTCCAAACCATAAATGATGTATCAGCAAAAACAATTCCTGAGGCAATATCCTTATGAACTGAGTTAATCAACCAGGACAATACAACAGCATCACATCTATCCCAATAAACCTGAAGTTCTGGTGCTTTATCTCAACCGAAAGTGCCATTAATGAAACCAAGTTTGTTCTTACCTCTAGGTGCAATTCGCATTGCTCGAGACCAGACCATATAATTTTCTACCCCTGTAAGGACTTGGGAGACAAGGGTTGAAGCTTGAGTGTCTGAGGGATACAGATAAAGGGGATGATGGACATCTATTTCAATCTTATTCAATGCCATAGTCTTCAAGAAAGAAAGAACCAGACAATTCATTTTTTTTTTGCAGAATCAGTCCTTTGAAATCTGAATCGCAGAGTTCAATGCTGATTCAAGAAAATCTGAAAATTAATCCTCTTAAACCTGAATCGCAGATTCTGTGCTGAATCAAGAAATAGAGAAGATGCTAAAAGTGTGGGACCCGTGGAGGATGTGGCAAAGAATCCTCAAATCCAGACTGTGGAGGCCTTCGTCGGCACCGATGATGTCGACGAGAAAAGGAAATAAAACTACACCAACGGTCTAAAAATAGGAGTTTCAGGCTGAGAATCTTCAAGAGCTTACCAGATTTGTGGATCCAAGCGAAATCAAGATGGCTTCTCTTCTAATCGCCATTTGATGAGCATATCGGTGGAGAAAATGCAAGAGAGGGAAATATGAAAGAGATATAGGGCTCACTTCTTGTCAGAGAATGAAAAAAAATCGTGCAGAATGAGGATTTAGTCCTTTACTTTGATGATCATGATCAAGATCCAACGGAAGGGCAGAGAGCAAAAATCTTGCATCAATCTTACAAGTGACAAAATAGCTCTTACGGTAACCATCTTTACAACAGGAGAAAAAGTTTCAAAGTAATCTATACCTTCCTGTTGGCTATAGCCTTTAGCCACTAGTCTCGCTTTATTCCTTTCTACCTCACCATTGGATGTGTATTTCACTTTGTATACCCACTTACAACCAATTGGTCTCTTTCCTTTAGGAAGATCTACTATATCCCAAGTGTTGTTTTGATAAATAGAACCCCCTCCAAGATCCTTAATTATAAGACCCCATATGAACTTATTTACCAACAACCTCCTGACTTGAGTCCTCTTAAGGTTTTTGGTTGCCTTGCTTTTGCTGTTAATCAAACTGTTACTGATAAATTTTTGCCCAGATCTGATCCTTGTGTATTTTTGGGCTATCCGGCTAATCAGAAGGGATATTTGTTGTACAACTTACATTCCAAATCTGTTTTTGTTAGTAGACATGTCAATTTTCTTGAAACCAAGTTCCCTTTCAAAGATTCCATCCCTACTAATCAAAGGGGGGTTATCCTTGGAAGATCATAGCCATTTCATTTTGATGACACTTCTACTAGTCCTATAGCAGATTCTACAACCATAACACAACCGGGAACTCATAGCAGTCCTTCAGATCACCCTTCACCACCTGCTTCACATCCTGAGACAGCACAGCCAGAGGACAATGACTTAGGGAATGAGACATCAATTGATGTGGAAGAGCACATCCCAAGGTATGATAAACCCGTACGTGATAAGAAATCACCAACATGGTTGAATGATTATATATGTGCAGCTGATACAAATGATCAATGTCAGGTAAAGATGAGTTGTAAGTATCCAATACATAATTATATCAGTTATAACAATATATCCCCTCATTATAAACACTATTTGTTATCTACTGATGCAATTGTTGAGCCTCATAGCTTTCATCAAGCTTCACAAGACCCTAATTGGATGTCAGCCATGAAGGAAGAAATGACGGCTCTAGAGCAAAACAACACTTGGGATATAGTAGATCTTCCTAAAGGAAAGAAACCAATTGGTTGTAAGTGGGTATACAAAGTGAAATACACATCCAATGGTGAGGTAGAAAGGTATAAAGCGAGACTAGTGGCTAAAGGCTATAGCCAACAAGAAGGTATAGATTACTTTGAAACTTTTTCTCCTGTTGTAAAGATGGTTACCGTAAGAGCTATTTTGTCACCTGCAGCAATACATAATTGGCACCTATTTCAAATGGATGTCAATAATGCATTTTTACAAGGCGACCTAAACGAGGAAGTATATATGAAAGTCCCGCAAGGATCTGATGTTTTTGGTAATAATAAGGTTTGTAAATTGCGAAAATCATTGTACGAACTAAAGCAAGCTTCTCGACAATGGAATGCAAAGCTCACGGAAGCATTAATACAAGGGGGGTTTAGACAAAGTAGATATGATTATTCGCTTTTCATAAATCAAACTGATAATGATACTACTTTGGTATTAGCTTATGTTGATGATTTGGTGATAGTAGGCAATAATATGCAAATGATCAATGCATTAAAGGCACACTTGCATAATAATTTTAAAATCAAAGATTTGGGTTGTTTACGATATTTTCTTGGTTTAGAGGTTAGCAGATCTAAAAACGGAATAGTCTTGTGCCAACGGAAATACATATTGGATCTCATTTCTGACTTGGGATTGAGTGCAGCAAAGCCTTTGTCTGTCCCTATGGAGCAGAATATCAGGTTATCTTCAAAAGGAAGGAGAGATAGTCGATTTCAAACAAAGAGGAAACAACATCGAAAGGGGAATCAATGGAAGCAAACAGACCCTCTTCTTTTTGATCCTACAGTATACAGAAGATTGGTAGGTAGATTGTCTTATCTTGTGGTTACTCGTCCTGATATTGCTTTTGTTGTGCAGACATTGAGTCAATTCTTGAATGCACCACGAAAGGCTCACATGGATGCTGCAGTTCGTGTGGTGCATTATCTGAAAGGGAATCCTAGTTTGGGAATACTCTTGAGTTCTACACGATGCTTTGACCTGGAGTGCTTTGTAGACTCAGATTGGGGCACATGTCCAGATACTCGGAGGTCTGTGAGTGGTTATGCTATTAAGTTAGGGGGTTCCCTAATCTGTTGGAAATCAAAGAAGCAGCCAACCGTTTCTACTTTATCAGCAGAGGCAGAATATCGAGCATTAAGGGTAGCTGTTTCTGAAATTGTTTGGACATCACGTATGTTAGCTGACTTAAATGTTAAAGGTTTACAGCCAGCCTGGATTTTTTGTGATAGCAAAGCTGCTATTCACATTGCAAGTAATCCTATATTTCATGAGAGAACAAAACATATCGAAGTAGATTGTCATTTTGTTCGTGAGAAATTATTGGAAGGATGCATTATATTGCAGCATGTTAATTCTGGAAATCAATTGGCAGATTTGTTGACTAAGCCACTTGGTCAAGATGATTGTAAAAGGTTTCTTTGCAAGTTGGGTACCATCAACTTGTATGGTCCTCCAACTTGAAGGGGGTGTTAGAGTATTAATATTGTATGAGTCATAGTGTTTTAAGTATTCAGTTGTATTTAATTATGAATAGTTGGGTCTGGGGCTCAAGCCCACTATTTTGTAATATTTGGACTTTGGATATTACTATAAATAATAGTGTGACACAGCCAATCAAGGTTGGCTGGGTATTTTTCACATTTCAATTTTTCTCCTTATCAGGTTCGCACCTTGTTTTTGTTCATCCACATTCTTTCACATATAAGATATTACATGGTGACGCAGATCGCACATGGTAGCGCCTAATGATTTATTTTATTCCGTTTTTTTATTTATGGACCCACTTATTTATAGTGCTTGTTTGGAATAGTTTATTTTTAAGCAATAAGTACTTATAAATCGTGATTCACGATATACGAGGTAAGTATGTGAGAGAAGTTTTATCTTGATTTGTGTAATAAGGACTTATTATCCAAAAATAACACATGTATAGTTTGTTCAGCGATCCGTATAATGAATTTGGAATATATAATTTTGGGCATGGAAAATAATATATTTGATCCATGAAATATGATTAAAATGTGATTATAAACTTATCTATTTTATTGATGACGATCTATTTTTTATTGACTTATATATACAGTACTAGAGAATAGATGTAGATGGCTATCAGTATAAAGAAATTTTTATATGAAATTTCGTTAGGGATGATAATATTATATTATTTGCATTGCGAACTAATTATATTAATTTTGATGCGATCCTAAGAATAAGATAAGATCCTTGGCCCACATGAAGGCAAATAATAGAGTTAGGGAGGTCATATTTTGAAAATACGCCGGAATTTTTATTACTCCTCCCATTGATCATAATATAAAGAGCTTCTAATAAAAAAAATATAGTTCAAAATATAAGTCATTTGGATGATATAGTTAATTAATACTCATTTTTTAATTTTGTCTCTATGATCGTTACTCATTCCCCAATTTTGCCCCCTCATTATATCCACCCAAAAAAATAACGCATAGGGTCTACATTATGCAATAAGCTAAGGGTCAAAGTGACAAAATATTTTAATTTATGACATGTTAAATTAGTTAACTGTGACTTTTTAATTCGCATAAATTAGTTAAAGTATCCTATAATTGGAGGGAGTATATTATAATTATAGGCTAAAATATATTTTTAATTTTTTAAGTTTTACATGAGATATACTTTTGGCCTCTTAACTTTATAAAATATATTGTTGGTTATATATTTTTAACACTGTTAATATTGTTAATGAAAAATATTGTCATAACAAACTCAAGTAATGATTGTGAGGTTGACAAAGCATATTTAAGTTTTAATTTTTTAATATAATATATTTATATTATTAAACTAAAATAAACCGACAAATCCTTACTAATGAAATTGAGGTTTTGATATTTAGATTATTAAACTAAATTTTTTAATACAATTGAGATTTTGATATTGATTGCTTTATTAGGTTTTTAAATATTTTTCAATTTACATATTTAAAATTGGAAAAATTACAGTCAGATCTCAGGCAAAATAAAAAAATGATCCATTGAAATCTCAAAATTAAAAAATTGTCCTACCGACAACCCCAAGTGCAGGTCATTGCTAACACCAAGGGCATCATTGACAAGTTCTTGGAACCATTGTTTTATTTTGAGATTTCAAGGAACCATTTTTTTTATTTTTTCTCTTACTTGGGACCTGACTATAATTTTGTATTTAAAATTTAAGATTAATAACATTTTATTACACCATCATCATTTGAGTTTGTTACATTAGTGTTTTCCGTTAGCAACATTAACCGCGTTAGAATTATAGGACCAAAAATATATTTTTTAAAATTAAGGAACCAATAATGTATCCCATATAAATTCAAATAACTAAAAATATCCTTTCACCATAATTATATGTTTCCCTGTTTCTCTCTGATAATTTTTTTGCCGACAATTTCTCTCTGATAATTAAGCCATTTTCTTTGGAGTTTGTCTGTCTTTGGGCATATGACAGTTGTCATGTTTTGTTTATACTTCGGATTCGAATTTTTGAAAAAAAAACAAAATTCGGTGAAAATAAAAGTAAAATAATTATTAATATGAATTATTATTTTCCAATTAAAAATGCATACGCATTTCATATACATTTGAACGGGATAAATCAACAAAAAAATCTATGTGGACAATTTTCAGGCTTTTATATTTAGACATGTTCAAAGATGTTTCTCTCTAAATAAAAGTAGACATTTTTTTTCTATTACATTGAATATGAAAATTAAGTCATTATTCACTCATAATTTGTAAATAATGCAGTTAACTATAAGTTTTATATTATAATATTTGATTCTTGAAATCATATTTTAATTAAGATCAAGACTCACATATAAATTTAGCATGGAGTCTAAAACAAACCACATTGCTTATAAATAATATGTTTGCCAACACATTATTTATATTTAGTCTTATAGAGAGGTCTGACTTCGTTTTTTCTGTTTCCTCACTGATTAACTAATATGATATCATATGATGTGGTGTGGGTTTGGAATAAATAAGCTGTGTTCCAAACACTTTAATTTCATAATTGTAATAAGAAACTTTTTTTACAGGTCAGAATACCGGTTTTAAAACTATAAACAATTTTCTGTTGAGCAAGAAACGAATTTAAAAACGGGAAATTAATTATTATATGCTCATACCTTTGATGCAGGTCACGTTCTGATTTTTTTTTTTTTTACTAATTTCTTTATTATATTGGAATGTTATATAAGGTGTACTACAGCCGACACCCATAAAGCTGGCTTTAACTTTAATATTCTCAAGATCAGATGCCCTATTTTCCCCGGACAGGTAAGACGAAAAGAACAGTATCAACAAAGAAAAGAAAATAATTAACTTGAATATAAGCCTTGTCACTAAAAGAAGCGTGTTCTTTAATTAATTACTCCCTCTTATCTTAAATATAAGATTTAATTGATTTTAGTTAAGAGATTAAAGAACCTAATTAAAGCATATTTGAATTAGCTTATTTTTTAAGAATAAGCATTTATTACGTAAGTCGAGATAAAACTCATCTCATATACTTACCTCGTATACCGTAAATCACGATTTATAAGCACTTAGTGTCCAAAAATAAACTATCACAAACGAGCACTAAATAAATTATTTAATCATAGCATATATTGTGTATCATTAAATTATATATCAGCTTATAAGTCAGACAAAATAATTTAAAAAAAATGATTAATATATATCAGTTTATAGGGCATTAATTAAAAGGGGGGTTTATTTCATTTTCTCTCCTCCGTTTTCTTTTATACTCTTACTATTCTACTTTTTTTTTTTTTTTTTGCTTTTTCTCATTTATTACCCATTTTCTTTCTCTTACTTGCCTCCTCATAAATTAGGGTATATTTAGAAAAGCAATATTTATTTTAGATATACTTATTACTTTTAACTAATTTTGATCATTTTTCTTAAATCGCCTAGTATAGTTATTGAGCTCTTATAAAAAGAATTGAAGGGAGTACCTCTGAAAAAAAAAGGTTAATTAAATCTTATATTTAAGAAGACATGAGATAATATTATTGTTGTTGTTGTTATTATTTTGCCAGTGAGATAGTATTAAGCATGTTTGGAATAGCGATTGAACTTTTTAGTAGCAGTTTTTTAATTGTGATTTACGATCTACGAGGTAATTACGTGAGAGGAGTTTTGTTTCGACTTACGTAAAAAACAGCTTATAAACCATCTAAACGCCCATTCAAACATGCTTTAAGCTATGTTTGGGATGACTTACTTTTTGAAAATAAATTTTTATTACGTAAGTCAAGATAAAACTCTTCTCACATACTTACTTCGTATATCGTAAATCACGATTTATAAACATTTATAAGTCAAAAATAAATTATCCCAAATGAACACTTATTTTTTGCCAAACCTTAGGTCAGCATTTCAAGAAAAATACATTCTCCGATGAATACACCAAATTAACCACCATGAGCACATGTGAAGGTTCTCTCTGATCACTTCACGCGTAGATCAGTTCAAAAGAAAACAAAATTGAATTCGTTTTATGTTTTTGTTTATTATTCCAGTTACTCTTTCCTCTGTTCATGCCAGTCAGCTCACTTCGATCAAGCTGTATTCTTATTCCCAAGAAACCCAAACAACAATGAGATTAAAGTGCTGGGAAATCCCAAATCACGGATTGACAAGTCATTTTTCGTACGAGACCAAACTACTGTCACTATTTACTTCTCAAATCCTAAATTCGAAAACTATTTTGTATTACATAACTACTCATCTAACTAGTTTAATTTATAAGGCAGAGAGATAGTGTATTTTTTTTATCCTAAGGTAATTAAATTTTTTTACATAAACGAACAATTTTATTCTTTATTTATTATAGATTGTTTTTTTCCTGGCAAATGGAAAGTGTATAGTTAAATGGGGATAAATTTGAAAAGATGCGCTTTTGTGGCAGATAAGGGTGGTAATAGGTTAGGCTAAATTAGACTTTGCTTAAATAGGCCTGGACTTGTATAACCCCCTTCACGATTAAGGCAGAGATTTAGTTCATAAACACGTAATTGATGTAGAATTAGAGACCTTAGATGATTTTGGGACTTAAATAAAATCAAACTTTCCAAAATCATGGCTTATAAAAACTTTTACAAAACCTGTTCATGTCGGTCTCATATTCACATTTCAATATTAAATGGCCTGTACATGTTGATTTCATTCACAAATATCAGAGTATAAAGCAAATTCCCGACACACTCGGGTTCCATTTATTAATAAGGGTTTTACAAAGGCACAAAGCCCACAATTCATTACCCTTAACTTGGGGATTACACAAAACTATACCACCAATCCCATTATATACAATTGTTTCCCAAAAACATCCAAATGATATACTTGATAACCAATAACCCAAAATATACTTCTAAACCGGAGCTCTATCCACTCTTCGTCGCCCGCTTTCTCTTTGATCATTTTGCCTTGTCTAAAACATGGTTTTTGGGAGAGTGAGATTCTAAGGAATCCCCGTAGTGTCAAATCAATCATAGTATGTACAACAATAAGGCATGAAATCAAATCATTATCCACACAAAGCAACTACAACGGCAGTGGTTAGTATGACACATGCCATCCCTTACGATTGCTCACGCTGCATTGCATCACAACAATCCACACAATATATTTCACCACAACTAGGATTCATATAAAGCATTTCATAACACAAGCCATACAGGTAAGATCAACACACAGCCCACGACTAGATTCATAAACACCGCCCCACGGGTCGGATACACAAAAATCCATGTCGATTACGACGGTAGTTCAACGGCCGACCTAGAGATGACCAGCGTCAATCCCTATACGGCTCACGCTGAAGTGCTCACGCTGTAATGGACCATGGCACACAGTTCACAAAGTTCAATGATAAGTTATGCATACCAAAACATCATACACAATATGAGAGAAGAGTCACTACCTTAGTCCTTTCGGGCGTGTCCTAGCGCTGGTCTCTCCCGAGTAGAACAAATGTCAAATTCTAGAATCATAATTAAGGACGAAGAATTATACTCTATTCCAAGACTTAATTTACTTTATAACACTTAAATTTGGTTATCATAATTGACCTTTAAGAGGCCACAAATGCTTCTAATAAAAGCCATAAAAGGTTGGGAAACAATAGGTTAGAGATATCCTTTCGAAAACTCAAAGCGCTGGAACATAAGGGTTGGCCGTGGCCAAAATATGGTCAGAAGTTCACTGGCCGTTGCCAGAATCAGGTCAGAAAGGTTTGGGCCGCGGCCAGCCACCTTGGGTCGCGGCCAAGAAATCCCCTGATTCTTGGCTGAACTTCCAAAATTCATAACTAATTCTAGAAAAATAGAAACGAGGTGATTCTATAGTCAAATGAAAGGTATTTAAGTCCTCTTTCTAGGAAAAATATGGCTCATTACTTCAAATCATCACACAAATACAGAATCACCAAACACTCAACACTACTTCAAAACAGAGTTCTGTTTCCATCCCAAACTTTGGACAATCATATCTCCCAGAATACTAAACGAAATGACACAAAATATATATCTATTTTGAAGCTTGGGATGCGAACTTTAAGACTGGAAAGTTTCAGAATTTTTCAACATCATTTGGTCATTCAAAACACTCGTACAAACTGACTGCCCAAACAGAATTCACACAAGACAGATTTTCCAATTTTCTATTAAAGTGTCCAATGGCTCTAAAATTAACAATCAAGCCTATTCCCACATAAATTTTCATAAGGAACACAATGATAACCTCAAAATGACCAAAATCACAACCCAATTACATGCCCTATTTTTGCCCAATGCACAAAACCAATACAAATGTGCCAAACCTTACATTTAAGCTTCAATCAAATTCTATCTATCCAAGATGCAACTCAAAGCATCATATCCATGACAACAACAATTCAAACACCACAAGACCCTAATTTCGAAATTTCAAGCCAAATTTCCAGAATTTCCAAGCTAATCCATTTGGCACAAAACATAGATAGATAGATAGATTTCACTCACCTTATCAACTTTCTCAAAGGAAGTTCTTGATTCACCATTTCCCAAAATTTCGTGTGGCAACAAATCAACACCAATGGACCAACTACCACTACCAAAATGAAGCTCTTATATTAAGGAACAACTTTAAGGAAAGGTGCTTAAGCAATAGAGATCATTTTCCTTACTTTTTCAAAACTTTTCTTCCTTCCCTTTGCTGCAAAAAATGGCGCCCAACAGAGAGAAAAGAGATGAAAGTGAGAGATGGAGTGGAGAGATGAAGAAAATGATGATGATTACCCCTCCTTTCAGCAACCGAAAATGGGGAGAGGAAGAGAGAGAAAGAATCATACTAAAATGCCGTTTGACTTTTCTTACACCTCTCTCTCTTGCCCAACTTTTGCCACATGTCACTTTATTATTGGTTCCTACAAGATAAGTCACCAATTAGCCACTTTAATCCCTCCATTAGACATTTAATCACACTTCTCATTTTTCCCATAGTTAGTAATTAATTTCTCCATTAATTACCAAATCATGGCCAATAATTCCATTCTTCCATTTTTTCAATAATTATGACATATTAATTAATATTACTATAAAACACGTAATAATTCAAATTAAATTCATAATTATCCACAATAATCATGATTTGCCCTTAATCAAAAATTTGGATATTACAGCCTGTAATAGAGATTCAAAGCCTGGGCCTGGGCCTGGGCCGAGCTTGTATATAGGCCTTTTTTTAGGCCTAAGTCTGGGCCTTCAAAAAGCATAATAAGGCCTGGAGCCTGTTTAAAGGCCTACTTAAATAATGTAGGCTTTTAAATAGCTTTTAAAACATATGCTTCCAAATTCATATATAACCCCTCACAGTTATATACAATCATACATTATGTCTTAAAAGCCTAATATCCATTCTTATAGTAATATTAGGGCTTAGTAAGGAAAAAAAAGAATGTCGAGTGATAACAATTGTCTGAGCAAATAGGAATAAGAAAAACTAATCGTCTGTTGACTAAGGAAATATATTTTCTTAAATTGACTAAGTATAACCAATAACATGTAAAACTAGATTTTACCTTTTTTACCTTTTCCACCTAAATTAGGACAAACCCCTTTTACTCAGAGTATAATATTTCATTTGACACTAAAATAAACTCTTAACAATTATTATGCTTAAGTGGAGGGAGCAAATTAGGAGAGGGTGAGTGAATTAGTATTGTCATCTCGAGCGATCGAAGAGAAGAAAAGCAAGGATGAATGATTTATGTGAAAGTAATGATTGGGTGTAATGATGATGTGATGTGAAGCTTAGAATTAAGGTTAAGTTAGTAGATTTATAAATAATTTATAAAATTATGTAGAGTATATTATATATACTTATATAATAGTATACATTAAAAAAAAAGCTAAATAGGCCTAACAATATGCCTGAGTCTGAGCCTAACCTATTTACTAAATAGGCTAGGCCGTAGACCCCTGTCAGATACCTGACCTGTTTTCATCCCTAGTGTCAGAGTTAATAATTTTTTTTTTTAAATACGCTGAAACTACCTTATAAATAGGATAGTATTTCAAACTGGAGGTTGATGTTCCCTTTCTCATACACGAAAAGATCAAATCAAAACACGCAAGGAGATCGAAGAATACAAAAGCCAACAGATTAAATACTCCCACCATCCTTTAAATGACCGATTTACGTTAGTTAAAATTCGTTAAGAATAATATATATATATATATATATATATATATATATATTTTCAACCATACTCTTGTTTATAAAGAGGATAGGTGAGATGGACAGAAATACTTTTGACAAAACTAAAGTAAAGATTATATTTTGAAACAACTAATTCATAAATTTAAAACTTATATTTCGCGACGAGGGAGTAACATTTAAACTAAAGCAAATCTCTATAAGAACCTCAAGCTTCCTCCTTGCAGTTTAACCCCCAGCTTGCATTAAAATCACATAATGTAACAATTGTTTAGTCTCAGATTTCAGGAATAATATACAATTTTCTCCCGTCAAATTTTTGACTAATTACCACATACATACACTGGTTTCAGAAGGGACCAATAATAATAGTTAACAAAAGAGCCAAACACGCATGTTTGATCAAAGATGAATAATTAAAGCCATGAGACATATATATATCTGTATTCTGAGAGAATACATATACTTTATATATATAAGGTGGTTATAGAGAATATATAAAGATATATATATATATATATATATATATATATATATATATATATATATGAATCTATCACATGATGAAGATGGTTCTAGGGCGATCTGATCCGAAGCTGTGAGGGTAGGCGGAGAAGGTGACGCCGGCGGGAACAACAAAAGAAGACTCCATGAATAGCCTCTGTTGAAACGTTTCGATGGTGGCACCAGCTTCCACCATATCCTTCACCAGATTCCTGTAATATTCTTTCAGACTTTTCAGCATCCGTTGATACTGCAACTTCAACCACTTTAGTCTTATCTTCTTCATCATTCTCAGCACGATAAGCACTCTGCTACCTCGTTTTCCGCCTGTCTTTTTCCCGCCCAGCCGCACCGTCTGCAACTTCCTCCGCCGCAGTAGGGGAACACGGCGGCGGGGACGCCATCGCCATGCGTTGGAGGAGGCGGCGGCGTTCAGGTGGGTTGAAGTTTGATGAGGAGGGTCTTTGTGATGATCAAGAGCCATAGGTGTGAGCATGTGGAGAGGAAACTGAAGGGAGAGAGATTTTAAAGGAGTTGGAGAGAGAGATAGAGGGTTGACTTAATTAGGGAGAGGAAGAAGGCATCTTTTTTGAACAAAAGGAAGCTCTATATGGACAGGTTTGGGACCTCTCAATAGCATTAAAATTTAAGAGCCAGTTTATGAGTACTTACTCCCCACCCTTACTCCGTCTGGTCCTTTTTCTTTGTTTTTCTATTTTTTTTTTTCAATTGGCCTGTGACCTTAAGGTTCCGGAACCCGGATCGGACCGGACCGGCCCGGGAACCGGCACCTAAACCGGTTCGGTCCGGTGACAGAACCGGTTCACTTTTTTTAAAAAAAAATTGATATTTTACTATTTTTTTTTTTTTAAAATTTCATATTAATAAACCTAAAATATTCAATTTCTCACCGGTTTAGCTTCGATTTGGCCCCGGTCTGACCCACTGACCCTTAACCCGATACCCCGACCGGTTTAATACCCGATCCGAGTTTTAATACCTTGCCTTTTATACTTCCTCGGGTTCACAATATATGATACTTTTAAAAGGAAAATATGGTTTAGAATATAAGTCACTTTCAATTTAATTAATACTCTTTTTTCTATTTTGCCCTTGTGACTAACACCCATTTTTTAACTTTACCCACCCATTATATCCCATTTCTCTCAAGAATGCAATTAAGCACATTTCTCAAGTAGGGTTAAAAGTGAACAAATTTACATTTTAAAATATATTAAATTATTTAACTGTCCTTTCTTATTTATAGTGATTTAGTCTAAGTGTTTTATGTTGTGTACTGGAGGGAATACCTTATAAAGTCTTTTTTTAGATTTGTATAAGCATTAAGTACATTTTTATTAATGTTATCCCCAGTTAATTTTTCTAATATATAGCTCTTTCATATTTTTCTCATCATTACTCCTTATCATATTATTTACCAACTTATAAATAAAAGTATATTTAAAAAAGGATTAAAGTGCATCTAACACTTTGAAGCATTTTCCGGAGGTTCATCCAATGTTTTAAAGTTATTGGTGCAATCTCACCCTTCAAAAATATTTAAAATGGAAAATCACATTAAGGTTGAACAAAATAAAAATAACATAAGAAAAATTGCAAAATTTATCAATAGTGACTCTTTCATTTATCATTAGCAAGTTATAGGATTTTTTTTTATGTTATTTTTTCAATTGAGACCTTAGTGTAATTTTTCATATTTAAAATGGTGAAGTGCTCGTTTGGAAGAGTTTATTTTTGGGCAATAAGTGTTTATAATTCGTGATTCACGGTATACGAGGTAAGTATGTGAGAGGAGTTTTTTCTCGGCTTGCGTAAATTAGGCTTATTTTCTCAAAATAAACTCTCCCAAACATGCCTGAAAGCTCATCCATTACTAACTTAACCTTTAGTTTGACTGTTAAAGTGATGAGTTAGCAAGAGTTTGACCCAAAATTTGAGTTGGCATATGTTATAAGTGGATGGCAAAACATATGAAGTGGCATTTTTGTAATTGGAATTTAAAAATAAAAAAAAATCACATCTTTTCTGTTTTCCTGAATAAACGTAATTCTTAACGAATTTTTTTAACTGTCCTCTCCGTTAATACAATCCGTTCAGTTTGTTTAATCGGATGTTATAACGTTTTTTGGGAAACAAATTTTGTTGCTAAATGAATTGATAAGGACAAGAACTAATTAATTACCACCATGCACCGTCTAAGAGAGATACTATTGTTTGAAAAAAGGGGCAAGCAGCTTCTTACGTTATCCTTATTAAACGAGTTATCCTTAAAAAGCAATTTATTTTTTTTTCGGGGAGGTGATGTATATATAGGTCTAGAGGAACAACTCATATTACAAATTATCTAATGCTTACATAACGTCATTAAATTGTTGGGGTTATCCTTTTCTACACAAAAAATCAATAATTTTGCTTCTGATGAAATTAAAGGAGCGTCCAAAAAAAAATTCATACGTAGTGTTTCATTCAAACGTTAAAACTTTTAAAATATGTCTAGTAAATTAAGCCCAGAAAGAGTATTCAACAAATGAACAAGTATAAAAAAATATCAAGAAGAAAACGACAACATTACAACAACAACAACAACTATTATTTAATCTGTGGCAGCGACCTTCAATACGTGGTAAGGGAGTAGATCGATATCTTTTATGAGCAAGAGTCAAGGCAGTAGATTTTGGAAAAACAAATTTGACAATAATCTAATGGCAGATTGACGTGGGATTGGCTACGGTATTATGTTGTTAATGTTCTTTTCTCATCCTTTTTCACACACTACTAATCTTAGTCTTTAGATTAAAATCTTAACAGTTCAGGTTTAATATTTATAAAAATATTTAAAAAATAATCAAATAAATTCAAAAATTCTAAATTTTAGTTATGATAATTAAACATATAATAACAAATATTTAAAAATAATATTTTTATGAAACATTAAATCTGAACCGCTAGGATTTCAATCTAAAGCTTATCGAGTAATGGAGGGGCAGAGGATGATAAGAGAACGATAGAAACAGATGACTGTAGCCAATCCTGATTAATGTTGGGGTAGTTAATAATAATGTTTGTAAAGAAATAGGTAGAGTTAAGATAAAAAACAAAAAGATCATTGGAATTAGGTTTAATGGAAGGGGTTAATTCCTAACAATATAGTAAATCATAGTTCGAATCTCCATTGGGAAAAATGTCATATTCAGTGCCGATCATGTTTTAAAATATGATTACTTCTAATAAGAGAATACCTATGGTTCATTAAAAAAAACAAAAGAAAGAAGTTGGGAATCAGAATGAAGGAGGCTAGCTAAAAGCTACACTCCTCACTCTTTCACATGCATTCTGATCCTTTCATATATTTTGCGTGTTCCACCTTACTTATGCTGATCCTCCCCAGACTCGTCACATGCATTCCAATAATGATAATAATAAATAAATTGTTGTCTCTTATTATACATTTAAGTATATACTAGAAAAGACAATCTTGTAGTGACTTGGAAGGGAATCTTGATTCACTGTGCTTCGCAGACGCCAGAGAAGGATGGAGTTTCAGAAGTATATGTCCAGAGAGAGAATAGTCTTATATATATGAGTGTGTATATGTATATATAGAGCTCATGTGTACTACTGTTCACAAACTTGTTCTTCACTCCTTCTCCTACTTTAGTCAGTGATTCAGCCATTGAACTCCAACTGCTCTTAGCTATCTTTCTCACTTGCTCACGTTAACAAAACTTTCTGCTTCCTTCATGCATCAGTTCAAGTTTTTTTCCTTTCTTTCTCTTTCTCTTGCTTTTGTGTGAGTGTGGACAAGGTTGGTTTGGCAAGCCTAGTTATGGGAGAGTTTGGTATCACGTTTTAGGTAGAAATAAATATGTTTTTGGGTAATAAGCCTAAATAAAAATGGATTACGTTTTTACAGTGTTTGGTATCACGTTTTTTAATTACATCACGGGTAGAATAAGCTACTTATTAAATAAGCTTCTCGCTGCAGCTTTTCTATTAAGTCACTTATTACGTAAGTCAAGATAAAACTCCTCTCACATATTTATCTCGTATACCGTAAATCATGATTTATAAACACTTATTGTCCAAAAAGCATGTTTGGATTAGCTTATTTTTCAAAAATAAGCACTTATAACGTAAATCGAGATAAAACTACTTTCACATACTTACTTCGTATACCGTAAATAACGATTTATAAGCACTTATTGCCTAAAAATAAGCTATCTCAAACGAGCACTATCGCTCATCAAAACATAAATCACATTACAAAAATTGACTTTTCTATTAAGTTATTTTTAATAAATCAAAATCATAATAAGTCATTTTTCTTACCGTTATCTTAAATACTTAGACTCAATCATATCATAAATAGTATTTTCATTCAAAACACGGACGGGATTACAATTTGTGAAGATTCATCCCTTGGGTGTTGATTTCTGCTTTTAATTAACGCCTTACCATTCTCCATTTGGACTTTAATACTACAAATTTGACTATGCAACTCATTTATAAGCAAATCAATTAACAATAATTAATAATGGCGTCGTTTTCAGGGGACCAACGCCAAGATAGGTCTGGCCAACCAATCTGATTTAGCCGATTGTTTTTAGCACATTGACTCAGGCTACCTTGGGAAGCACGATTACAATGACAAAAGCAAAAACCAATGGCCAATTACTACAGTAACATCAAGCCCTCCCCCAAGAAAAACTATTTTTGGTCTAATACCAAGATTATACACAAATCCGGCTTCTGTGCCCTGATCTTCCCGTCCCTTGCCACTCCCTTATCTAAAACACTGCCGTTTTGGCTCAAAAAAAGGTCGGGTTGAATCTTTTTTTAAAAAAAAAAAATTATCCAAAACACCCTCGTTTTGGATAAAAAAAAAGGTGGGGTTGAATCCTTTTTTTAAAAAATATATATATAACACCTTGAAGTATTTTTTAAGTGGTACTTAGTATCTTAAAATAATTTTTAATATACTGATCACCTTCAAATATTTTTTAAGTAGTAATTACTGTCTAGCAAAATGCATTCTAAAGTATTGTTTCAGCAACACATCATATCATAAATTAATTTTTAACTCACTCAACACTTTAAATAATTTTTCAGTAGTAACTACAGTTTGGCAAACTGAATTTTATAATATTTTTTTTAATAATATCCAATATCATAAATTAATTTTTAACTTATTCAGCACCTTAAATAACTTTTTCAATAATACCCAGTATTATAAAATAATTTTTTTTCATCTAATCCCCTGAAATATTTTTTTATCACCACTTTGTATCTTAAGTTTAGACTGTTCATTGCAATTAGAAAAATATTTTACCGTACTGAATGCAAAAAACATCATTTTATAATATTGAATGGTACTAAAAAATACTTTAAAATGCTACATTTTTTTTTTTAAAAAAGGACCCAACACCCGCTGACCCAAAACGATAGTGTTTTGGGTCAGGGAGAGGTAAGGGATGGGATGAGTAAGGGAGAGAAGCTGGATTCAGATATGTACACCTTGCTTGCCCAAGAGGAACTTATTTGGTATCAAAAATCTCGATGTAAATGGCTTGCTTGGGGGGACAAGAACACTAGATTTTTTCACGCTTCTGCAATGCTTAAAAGAAAAAAGCAACGCATTGAAGCCCTTCAAGATGATGATGGAAGATGGGTTGCGAACTCGGCTACACTGAGAGACATGGCTGCCAAGTTCTTTAAAAATCTTTATACTAGGGACCATCTGGTTCCGGACTCCATACACTGGTTTGCTAATCTTCCGCCCTTACACCCCACTGATGATGCCCTCATACATAAGGAAGTGGAGGATACGGAAATAAAGAATGCTGCTTTCCTGATTGGCGCATTAAAAGCTCCTGGCCCGGATGGTCTCCAGGCACACTTCTTTCATACCCAGTGGACCCACATTGGAGATAAAGTATGTCAGCTTATTCGTGGAATTTGGCATCAACCAGAAAGAGTTAAGGATATCAACCACACCAACATTGTTCTTATTCCAAAAGTTGATAATCCCATGACCTTTAAGGACTTTCGTCCTATCTCTCTTTGTAATGTCATCTTTAAGATCATTCCAAAAATTATTGCAGAGAGAATGAAAAAAGCCATGCAATACTTGATTCAACCCCAACAATGTGGTTTCATTACAGGTCGCCAGAGCTGTGATAATGTTATTATTGCACAGGAAGCTATCCACACTATGCGAAGTAGACGAAGGAAAAAGGTAGTGGTTGCAATTAAGGTTGACATGGAAAAGGTTTATGAACGCCTGGATTGGAAGTTTTTGCACTCCACTCTCCTAAGTGTTGGGATAAAAGAAGAATTGGCTAACCTCATCATGGCATGCACTTCCTTGGTGTCTATGAAAATTCTTTGGAATGGCATGGACTCTCCTGAGTTCAGCCCTACCCGTGGAGTTCGTCAAGGTGATCCCCTAAGCCCCTACTTATTTGTGCTTTGTATGGAGCGGTTGGGTCAGTTGATTGACAAAGAAGTCAGGGAAGGTCGTTGGAAGGGACTTCGATTCAATAGACATACCCCTACAATTTCGCATCTGTTTTTCGCAGATGATCTCCTTTTGTTTGGTGAGGCTACAGGGGACCAGATTGAACTAATGCGAGATACGATGCGAGCCTTCTGTGAAGTTTCAGGACACCAAATAAATTTGTCCAAATCGAAAGCCTTCTTTTCACGTAACATACACTTTAATAGGGCTGTTGAATTAAGTCAGGCTCTGGGGGTAGGAATCACAGGCGATCTTGGTAAGTATCTTGGTGTACCACTTCTACACCACAGACTTACTAAGGCCATGTTTTCCCCCATCATACAGCGGGAAAAAAAGATATTGACAGGTTGGAAAGGGCGATATCTAACCATGGCAGGCAGAACAGTACTTGTGAAGGCAGTTTTATCTGCTCTGCCTAGTTATCAAATGCAAACCATGCTGCTCCCCAAAGGAATATTGGAGGAATTGGAGAAAGTTGGTCGCAGTTTCCTATGGGACCAAGGACAACAAGGTCGAAAAATGCATCTTATTTCCTGGGACCAAATCAAACAGTCTAAAGAAGAGGGAGGCTTAGGTATTAAAGATCTCCAGAAACAGAATCGGGCTTTCATCATGAAGCTCTATTGGGGCATTTTAACACAACCCGATGCACTTTGGGTCCGCTGCTTAAAGGGAAAGTACGGATGTGGGAATAGCGCCTATCCCATGGTTAGGAAAATCTCAAAGTCCTCTAGTGTGTGGCGTAGTATTGCTACAGTTTGGGATACCTTTTATGGTGGAATCGGGAGAACTTTGCGGAGTGGCAATACCGCTAATGCCTGTTGGGATTTATGGACCCAACTGGAGGAACCTCTAATCCAATTTGTCACTCATAATCATCACTGCCTTGATCCTTGTGCCAAAGTTAAGGACTTTGTCCTACCTTCGGGAAGGTGGCATACCTTGAAATGGAAGGAATTTCTTCCAGATTGGGTAATCAACATTATCATTCAGAGTCCTCCACCATGCGAAACGGGAGACGATCCCTTCTGCTGGAGAAATGCGTCAGATGGCAAGTTTAGTGTCCGGGCTGCATATACTTTTCTTTCTACTCGGCGGGATAGGAATGGCTCGGCTCTGTGAAAGATGTGGAAATTACCTGTGCCGGAAAAAGTGAAGATGTTCCTCTGGCAGGTTATCCATGAGAGACTGCCTACCAATTCACTCAGAGCTATGAGAGGATTATCAGACAGTGAGGAGTGTCCCTTTCAGTGTAGACAATCTGAAACCGTTCTTCACATTCTTCGTGACTGCGAGTTTGCGAGAGTAGTGTGGCTTCAGTTTATTGCTCCTAACTATCGTTTTAGTTTTTTTCGCTCTAATTTGCAGGTATGGCTCAAGGATAATTTGTCACTTTCTCTGGGAAAGTTTTATTATCGGCGTTGGCCGTGGACCCATCTATTCAGTATCATCTGTTGGCTCTTACAGAAAAACAGATGTAAAGGTGTCATGGAGGGAGTCCGAGCTCAACCTAATGAAATCCTTCATGGTGGCATGTATCAGATCATGGAAACTGCCACTTCGGACAGTTTGAAGCACCAGCTCTTCGCCTACACTGGTGGAGACGACCATTGCTGGGAGTTACCATCGGAAGGATATGTTCGTCTAGATACAGATGGTTCCGTTGATGTTCACTACAATGCAGCATGCGGAGGACTTGTACGAGATCGTCCTTGGTTTTCAGCGAAGATTAGGGTTCCTCCCACCGACCACTGCTGAACTTCTGGCGTTATACCAAGGGCTTCAGTTATGCAGACAATATGGCTTTCCGAGAGTTATTGCCTACACGGATTCCCTGGAGACATACCAGCTGGTTATGCATGATAGCGGCCTCCACCACCCGCTGAGACTAGAGATTAATGTAGTTAGGGATTTGCTTTACTCCGACTGGGACATTGAACTCCGCTATACACCGCGGCACACAATCAGGTGTGCTGATTACTTAGCCCGGGACGCTTAGAACTTGGTTCAGAGGATGGTTATCTTGCCAGTACCTCATTCGAGGTGTATCCCTCTCATGCAGGAGGACTTGCTCCAGTCGTTTTGACTTGTTTTGATGTTTAGTATGTTTTATTGTATCTATTCTCCAAGCTAGCTTGGCCACTTTATGTATCCAAAAAAAAAAAAGGATATGCACACCTTGCTACGCAAAATTCCTGGTATCCAATATAAGTCAAGTTTAATTACCATTTTCCTGTATTTTATCTATTTATTGGCTACACACATTAGATAGGGTGGAAATAAGCTAGCTATGATTTGGCTAAGTTTGGGGCTGCAATGAATATCTAAAGGCTGAGCTTATGTGTGAATAATATATAAAATTAATTTAGATTATATTATATATAATTGTGTAAATAAAAAAATTAAATGGGCCTAAGTTATAGGCTTATAGATTAGGCCTTATAAAAATAGGATAGACATGTTTGTTTAAATAGACCCAGCAATAGCCATACAAAATTATTAAATAGGCTAATCAAGTAGGAGGCGAGACAAAATTGAATAAAGGCAAATTTAAATTTTAATTTAAAAAAATTTAATGAGTTAACCGTTGTTTAGTTCTTGAGGTAGTGGAAATGACTTGGGAGTACATTTTAAATTGGAGGAAGTAGTTTTAACGCATTTTCAAAACGTAGGTTGAGTAATGAGTGTGGGAAATCCCATTTTATTTATTATTGCTCTCTCCGGTCTATAATGGTCCATAATATAACGGTTAATTAATTGATTTAATTCACATAAACCAAAAAATATTAGTTAAGTCATTTATTATGTTTTGTTTTAAATTGATAACATTTACTTACTTTTCTTTTACTAAAGAATGTGATTTTTAAACCATTAATATGTCACCTTGTTTTATCTCATTTAAAAGGGTTAAAAGTGGAAAACCATCATTAATTATCCAGAAAGCATCTTATATTTTAAACAAAAAATTTCTTTTAAAAGACTTTCCATACTATTATGGATTATGGACAAGAGGGAGTAGTACCTTGAATCTCTGTCCTCAACGAAAGTCACGTGGCCAGATAGAAATGATGATTTAGAAATTTAAGATACATAAAATAGGGCTGTTTAAGAGAATTTATAGAAATTCTGAGCATTACTTTTGATCAAGGATAAAATTGGAAACATATGTTGTTCTTTACAAGGTCAAGTAAAAAAAAGAAAAATTAATTTTTCTTAAAATTTGTGAAGTAATTAGAAGTGTTCTACATTGATAGTATTAAACCAATTCCTTAGCAGCAATTTGCACAAAAATTCAGAGAAAGAAGGGCCTTCAGATTTCTTGCCCCTCTATACATGTAGACATACATACTCTAATTTCATAGGAGATGAGCATTTAGCAAGAGATTCATGTCATGACAGCTTTCGGTGACAAATATACTGTATACTCATTGGGGTAAAAAGTAAAAACAAAGAAAAAATATTGGAGGAAGATGGATAAAATATCAAGGTAATTAAATTCGGACCGACCAGCGGAGGTACGAAGTCAACAGTTAGTGGGTTAGACTGAAGCTAACCTAGAACCAAACTGGTAAGAAATTAAAGATTTTAGAGTTATTAATACGAAATTCTAAAAAAAAATTTTAAAAATCAATTTTTTTTAAAAAAGTACCGAACCAAGTTGATAACCAGACCATATTGATCTACCGGCCTGTTCGCCAGTATCCAATCCGGGTTTGAGAACATGGTAAAATATACTGTATACTCATTTAGCTAGTATTTTAATATGATGGTGGGGCAAAGTTTCATGTATTATTACGGATGACAGCATCTATAGCAACAGTTGCGTCCAAAACAATCACAGGAAGAGCACACAAGACAGCTACGAAAAGGTCTTGCAACATCTTTGCAACAACACCTCACAGTTTTAGTCTTCAAGCAGCCACTTCCACAACATCCCTTTACCCTTTTCCTAGGACGCACACAACATCTGCTGCAGCAAACCCATCGAAAACTCACTAGACACACCAAGCTTAACCTGCTTGATCCATGATCATTGATTACTACATACTACTACGTGATCGTATATTTGCATTCAACATCTCAGGGCTTGTTTCTGATTAGAAGTCAATTTGGTAAAAAGAAAAACACTAATTGAATGAAAAAAAGGATGTTCGACATGACTTTAAGGGCAACCGATTTTTTTGTCCAAAAGTCACTTTAAAGTTGAATAAACTTTTTTTAACTTTAGACTTTAACTTTTCTTTGTGCTCCATCCTATCCACAACATCATTGGCACTTCTAGAAGAATTGTTTGATCTAAAATATAAGTAATTTGTAAGATAGTTAATGCTCATTTTTCAGTTTTGTCTTTATAATTAATGTTGATTTCCAATTTGTCCACTTATTAAATTTTCACACACATTTTCCAATAAGAGTAAAAGTGAAAAAATTTCAATTTAGGACATATTTAATGAGTTAATTATCATTTCTTATTTTTCGTGAATTAATTAAAGTGCTCTATATTATGAACCAAAGGGAGTAAGTCGCTTTAACTAATTCATTAGAACCAAGAAATGGTAATTAACTCATTAAATTCATCTTAAATTGAAAGAACTTCCAATTTTACCCATATTGAATGAGGAATTGAAGGAGAGAAAAAATTATAGAGAAGTCATATTCAAACATTAATTATAGAGACAAAATTAATAAATAAGCATTAATTACTCTTTAAGTGTCTTATATTGTGGACCAAACCATTCTTTTAGAGACCACTTATATTGTTGACTGGAGGAAGTATTTGAATACACAGAAACTAACCTTTGAATATATCATCTAAACAAATTTATGTCAAACTGATTTTTTATGGAGTATAAGTCTATCCAAATATATATCTAGCATGTTTGGATTAGCTTATTTTTTAAGAATAAACACTTATTATGTAAGTCGAGATAAAACTCCTTTCACATACTTACCTCATATTCCGTAAATCACGATTTATAAGCACTTATTATCCAAAAATAAGCTATTCCAAACGAGCATATCATACGACACCAATTAAGTTTTACTCTAACTTCAGTTCGCAGAAGTCAGGAAGGATAACAGTTACTTATGCCAACGTTAATCCAAAAAAGCCCTTAATAGCTGAAATCTTATTGAAGGAGTGCTCGTTATCTTTCTCTTTTACCAATGTAAAACAAATTTATAGTGGACTAATGACGAGATGAAAGAGATGAGGTAAGAATCAAGTACCTGATGTGCTTCCAAAAGCCATGGGATTTTGAGATTGTCTGATTTCTGTTTGAGAATCAATGATTATCAGGTTCACTAACTTCTAAATCAATAATAATAAAGTAAATTAAGTAAATCAAAAGAACTGTCTGAAGATTCATACGTGGGTGTGAACGGATCTGAACCAGACCATACAAAGGTATCAAGCCTGTCAAGAAATATACATCTATGAATGTCAACCCTCAAACAATAATTCGACATAGAAAAATGATATAAACATGTTAGTGAGAAGCGGAAAGGAACTCATGATCTATCAGAACAGTATTAATGATCTATCTCAGGATTTTGTATCTCTATATGAAGCAGTAAGGAAGAAAAACTCACTCTTTGCAGCATCTAGAAGCAGGGTGAAGACCTTCAAGTGATTTTAACTCCTCCTGCACGTCATATACATGAAAAGTATGAAAATGAGCTCTGTTTGGTTAATTGAAGGGTTAAGGTGAAAATTTTCCCTTAAAGTTTTTGCTGAGGAATAATGTTGCCCTGAAAGATTTTTTGGATTCAATGTTAGCCTGGAAATTTCAAAATGTAGTAATATAGCCCTATACACAGTAAAAAAACTAACGTTGCCGGTTAAAAAATTAATGCTGATCATTAAAACTATAAGGGACAACATTACTCCAGGTAACATTGAATTCAAAAAAACTTTCAGGATAACATTGCTCTTTAGCTTAAAGTTCCTAAACAAATTTCTCCTTAACCCTTAATTGAAACTAGTCTCATGAACAAAAAGTTAATAAGCACCAAGGAGGAGTCAAATAGATAATTCTCTGTGCTATGTCTGAGACTCTGCTGATTTATCAAACATGCAACAATATTTACTGTTTGCCATTATCATCTAAAACACACATCACATACTTGACTTCACTACTGGGTCAACCGTCTTCTTGTGACAATATTTTGACAAGATGCATGTTTAACCACATTCTCCGTAAACCACAAATACAAATGAATTTGATGTTCATAAAAGCACTTGACCTGAAGATGTTGATTAAAGCCATATTTGGTCTTTCGGACCTATCTCTACATAAAATAAAAATAAAAATAAAACTGTTCTGTAATACACCAGAAAATTATTTATTTCGCTGCAATCAGCTCACTTATCTTGAATTCCTGACTCATAATTAAAATTAATACAAGGTTTCCTAAATGTAGCTAAGCCAATTTTGACTTAATAACAGAATGTGATGGTGGAAAAGAACAGAACAGAACAGATCTTTCACATAATTAATACAAGGTTTCCTAAATGTAACACAATAAGCTCACTTATCTTGAAGTAGCAGGATAAGGGGAAAAGAACAGAACAGAGCTTTCACATTGCTTCATGCAATACCAAGAAAAAAAAGGGGGGGAAAGTTTTCACAAGAGAGAGAAGTTAGTAATAGTGACCTGAAGCAAAGCGATCTCTCGCTCTAAAACCTGAATCTTAACCATCTGCTTGCGCTTCCCATAGAAATCCAGAAGCCCCAGCTTCGGCGGCGACTTGGGACTTAACGGCTGCTCCGTCGAACTACTGGGTGAAGTCGACATTGATGTGAAAGACATTGAATCAAGAAATGCAAATACAGAGAGTCAGAGAAAGTGACACGTGAAGTAAGACGTGGATAGTCAAAAGTTGGAAACTTTGAAAGATGGTTTAGGATGCATTTTGAGTAACTGAAGTTAATGGCGATAGTGGGGTATTTAAGAATGGAGAAGGCAGGCAGGTACAGAGACGCACGTGACAGTGAGGGAGGAGAGTGACAGCTGAAAACTGAGAAGGAAAGGAATCAGAAGGGGAAGGGGAAGGGGACGGGGATTTACAGGGAAAATAAGGAAATGAAGGAGCCATTTTGCACGTGAGGGAGAGTTGGGAATTGCGACGTCGCTGACTAATAAAAGAGGAAGATGGTTCTGCAGTATCGAGGTTTGCTAAAAGCCACATTTGGGTCTTGACCTCGAATTGCGAGTTGCGACCAAACAACAGGGCTGCCCTCCCAAAGAGACGTCATCTAGGTTTTGCTAGTGCTCGCTTTGGAAATCGCAAAAAATATCTTTTTTAAAGGTGGGACAAAATTTTTTTTTTACACACTTATCTTAAATACCGTAAAATATTAAGGTATGAAAATTCGGATCAAATATTGAACCGGTTGGCGTACTAGATTAAGGATCAGTGGGTTAAATAGGGGTCAAATCAGAGCTAAATCGATGAGAAATTGAAGATTTTAGACTTATAATATGAAATTCTAAAGAAAAATATAATTTTTTTTTTTAAAAATGGAACCTGGACAGGTCCACAGGCCGGTTTGCCAGTTTCCAGGCCGGACCAGCCGGTTCGGTTTGGGTTCTTGAACCTGGAAAATGACAAACAGACATTGTACTGGTTTCAAATACTTCCTCCGCTCTTGTTTATAAATAATTTTTTTATTACGCAAATCGAACTGGTAGTTAAAAACAATGATTATGTCAAAAATATCATGTTTTTTCATGTATGCCCCTATTTATGAAAAGAATATAAGAGAGAAAATAGATAAAAAATATGAGAAATAATGAATATAAGATATGAGAGAGAATGAGTATTTAATAAGAATAAAATAGGAAAAAGACAAAAAGTGAAAATTGCTTATAAGAGGGATCAGCCCTATGAGAGAGAAAGTTGCTTATAAATAAAACGGAGAGAGTATGATTGGAATGCTTTAAAGTAACTTTTCAATCATGATTGACGATATACGAGGTAAGCATATGAGATGAGTTTTATCTCGATTTACATGAAAAATAACTTATAAACAATCTCAACATGAATACAAACATAGCTATTGGTTTGTGTTGATTCTCACGTTCTTAGAAGTGATATGCGGTTTGGTTTATAAGGTAAGAGGCTTTTTTTTTCTATTAAAACCTCTCAGAATTGATCTCTCACAGGGCTCCTGTTGAGATACTGATCTTCACAGAGTGGAGGGCTCTAATAACAGGCAATTGAGTGAAGTAACGTAACGTGGATATGCTAGATACTTGTGATTGGACTCTATTCTCTCTTTAAGTTTGTCATGATCATATTGATGCTTCTGCTTTTTTAGGTCCTGTATAGTTGTCCACATCGAGGTTGGCACCCCCACAAACTCCAAAGCCATTTCACTCTCTACATCTCATCACTGACAGATGCTACGGCAAACAACTGATAATACCAACATAGCTCGAAGATTGGGTTCCTTGGGGCATATTGATTTTAGGCCCAAGCTGCTTTTACTCATCACTTTTTTCGGCCGAAGCCCAAGAATAAAAAGCCCAAAGACGAAGACCACATCCTAGGAAGCATAGTACCTCCTTTTCTAAGATTGGACTAAAGTATAAATTTGCCTCGAAAATTTTAGCTGAGAAATAATATTATCCTGAAAGTTTTTTTTAGGTCTAATATGACCTCTAAAATGTTAAAATGGAGTAATGTTGCCATTTTTCATTAAAAAAATTAATAGTTAACGTCAATTTTTTAACGGTATGGGACAACATTACTATATTTTGAAACTTACAGGGTGATATTGAACATAAAAATTTTTTTAAGGCAACATTGTTTTTCAATAAAAATTTTCAAGGAAAATTTGCACCTTAATCTTTCATGATTTACCAAACTGAAAGTGTATTCTACTGTATTTGTTCAATATTTTTTTGTCCATATTTTCATGGATTTTTTTATGGCTTCATGGAAATTAAAATTACGGAAATGGTAAGAAGAAATGTCATATCTTATTACATTTCTTAAGAATGTTATATTAACGAGCTTAGCTAATGAATTTTGGATAGTGTTTTCTGTGACAGAAATTGCTCAATATTCTAAGGTGATGACTGATGAATCATATTCACAGTTGCCAATCATTCTATGGGTGTATTTGGATTGGTGATTGAATAAGTGACTTATTTTTACTTTAACTTATGGAATATTAAGATTGGAAAAAAGTAAAATTGAGTAAAATGATTAATGTTTGGGTGGTGATTGGATAAGTGCTTTTATAAAAGTGAAATGTGTTTGGTTTAGCTTTTGTATAAGTGGCTTTTGTGATATTTAAGAGAAAATTTTTAAAAAATTATGAAAAAAGAAAAAATTAACGCTAAAAATTTGGCAAAGGTCAAATGCATAATAAAATTACAATAAAAATGTGGATAAATTAGAAATTATATAAACTTAAAGTTTTTGATAAAGTAAAATACAACAAAACTAATTAAATCAAAGGTCACGTACAATCTGGTCGAAGCTGTACCTGCGCATTTTTTTTTTTTTGGGTAATATTTCAAACCTATTTTACCACACTTCAAAAGTTCTTTCTATTGTACACTTCAAGTTTAAATTTTATAAATTATAAAAAACTTTAATTTAAATATTAAATCCTAATTCATATTCTCACATAATTCAAAATCTAACAAAATAAACTGATTAAAATCTCAATAATACCTCTATTAATCCAAATAAATTATTTCAACTAAATTTAATCGTTAAAAACACCATATAGAAACTAATTTATGACATGGTTATAAAATAAATTGATTATAAAATCATAAAACAACCAAATAATAAATCTAAACTGATTAAAATTAATTATTAATTATTCTTTACATTTCTACAATCATATATTGACAAAACTAAAAACTTGTCTAAACTCATATCTCAAAGTATTCTTTAACTAGTAGAAGATTACTATCTAAAGAAAGAGAAAATTATTTAGAACATTTTTCATAAAAAAAGTTTTGTGATTAAAAGTGGTTGTGAGTACCTTACTAATCCCTAAAGATAGGAAAATACTCCTATCAATATTATTATTATATATATTTATATATACATACATATAAGCCAAAAAAATACATAGGTAGTTGGGAAAAGAAAAACGCATAGGTAACATTTAAAAGCTAATAGGTGGTTTCAAAAGCTATATTTGTGAGCTTAAAAAAAAGCTGCTTACCGGAATAAGCTAAGCAAATAAAACGTCATATCAAACACTTTAAAATTTTGTCTAATTATTACTGTCAGCGAACAGTGAAAATTTTACCCCAAATCGCTCAATTGTCACATCTAACTGTCAAAAGAAACACACACTATATGGTGTGTGTTTGTTTAAACGTTTGGGCTTCAAATCGGACTTGAACAATGCACTAATCGAACTTAAATAGTGATTTGCCCATTTTGAGCTTTTGTTTCAGGGATCTGATAGAAGCTAAAAAAAGCCCAAAGCATCCAGAAGCCATAAGTCACCTTATGAAGCTTATTCTGACTTATGTTAGCCCATCCGATATGACCGTTAGGGCATTAATGATTTTTTAAACTCTCACCAACCCACTACCTACCCCTCTCTCTCTCTCTCACAATAATTCTCGTCTCCTCCTCTCTTCTGCAAAGCACCCTGAAGCTCTTGCCTGCAATTTTTTCGCCAAGGCCTTCGATCGGCCATTTTTTTGTCCAGCTCCTGCATTACGTTTTTTCTCTGAATCATCACATTTCATATATGAAAATGGGAACTCAGCATCTGTAGAGTAAAGAGCCCCGTCGGAAAACAATGTTGTGACGGTGTGTACCTTACGTTTTTGTCTTGCATTGACGTCTCAGTGTCGGTGACGCGGCGTTGAAGTTTGACGGTGTTGATCTCTGATGGTGTTGAAGATCTGTACAAGCAACCTTGTGAGCTTCGCTGGCAGTGAAGGCTGCAACTTCGGTTGAAGGTCGTGGTTGATCTGCTCAGTGGCATGTCTCTCATTGGCTGGTAAGTTGGATCTAACGTCTCTCCCTTTATCTAAGGTTAGGTAGCCATTGTTTGCTTTTGGACCCATTTCAATGAACCCCATTTCGTTTGTTCTGTCGTGGTTTGAAGTTTTGATCTGTTCAGTTGCTGTGTTTGATTGGTTCTGGTTTTCATAGGCTTTTGTTGCGCTGTGAGTAAGTTTGCAGACTCATGTGCTTGTTTTTAATCTTCGGATATTGCTCTGCGTGGGTTGCTCTGTTGTAAGTGTGTATACTTCATGGAATCGATCCATCCTCTGTTTGTACATTTTAATGAACCACATTTCGTTTGCTATGTCGTGGTTTGAAGTTTTGATCTGTTCAGTTGATCTTTTCAGTTGCTGTGTTTGATTCGTTCTGGTTTCCATAGGATTTTGTTGCGCTGTGAGTAAGTTTGCAGAGTCTCATGTGACTGTTTTTAATCTTCGGATATTGCTCTGCGTGGGTTACTCTGTTGTAAGTGTGTATATTCCTCTTTTTGTAGCATATTTGAAGTATGTATATTTCATGGAATCAATCCAACCTCTGTTTGTATAAGTAGGAGAAGGATGGTCATGTGAAACTTGTATAAAAATGTTGACTAACCTTGTATGTGAATATAGGCAAAACACTCTGAAGAACATAGCATCTGGGAACCTTATGGTTTGCTTTCTTGTTTTACAAATAACAGAGCTAATAATCAAATGCAACAAGGAAAACAACTAACAGAATTCTTCAAATACCCATGGTGCCTATACTACGACTACATTTGGATCTATGGTAATTTATTTAGGAGAATAGATGAGCAAAATTTATTAGCTCATTTGATGTATATGAGCAAAATTTATTTGCAATTTCATCACAATAATAATTGTCACCACACACACACACATATTTAGCATTTTGATCAAGCAATTAATATACATGAAACCAATAATAATGAGTACATGAATCAAATTTAAAAATTGTGTGGGGTTTGAATTATTTACAACCAAAAATAGCAAATGCATGTATCTACCTGCTTCTCTTAATTATATACCTCATATGCTTTGGTCTTAAGAGTGGTACAGCATAGTATCCAAAAAAGTAAAAGGATTTGTTTGTATAAGTGGTAGCATTGGATTTGTTTGCATAAACCTACCAACTTTTTTCTCATGTTCTATTTTTTCTTGGCTGAAAATGTATTGGTTGCTTGTCTACTATCTATGTGAGAAGAAAGATTTGTATGTGAAGAGTGTGCAAAGAACTATTATTTGACATGTGTCTGTCTCTCTCTATATATGTACGTATGCATATGTTGTCATAATCTTGCATTTGTTGGTGTATTTCGGATTTCTCTTATGTCATGTGTTTGTTATATGTGAGTTTTTGATATAGAAATATGGACACAAAAGCTGTATGGAATGTACAATCGACAGAGATATTTGTCAACGCATGTGTAGACCAAATATACAAAAAAGAATGTAGAGGGCAATCATTCACACCGAAAGCATAGTGGACTATTATTGAGATATTTACTGATAAGATTGGGAAACACTATGGGAAGAAACAATTTAAAAATAGATTGGATGTCTTAAAGAAAGATCTGAAGATATGGGATTTTTTAATCAAAGAAACTGGTGTGGGCAGAGACTCTATGACAAGCAATGTCATTGCGTTGGACGACTGGTGGAAGGAGAAGTTACAGGTAAACAATATTAAGTGCAATTTACAAGTTTCATTAGTGCAATTTTTGGTATGTAATTCATTTAACTATCTATTTTGACTCGTCTAACTTGTATGCATACAGACACATCCCGATTATAAGAAATTCCGGAACTCATGCCTAAAGAATGAAAGTGAGTTAAGAATAATATTCAAAGATAGAATGGCATCCGGTGACCACATTTTCTCAACCTCTCGCATACAACCACAGACAAATGAGGAAGATGAGGGTGATGTTTACAGACCCACGATGCATGAAGAGGAAGGCTCTGGGGATAGTGAGGATGAGCATTTTGGTGTTGACCCTGCAATTAGTACCGAAGTGACCGATGAAATGGCAAGCATTGGAATAACAATAGAGAGGCCATCAAGCACTTGTCCCACTGCATCTGGAAGTGAGCCCAAAAGGAAGGGGGTGAAGGGTCTAGTAGAAGCAAAAAACAGAAGCTTCCGGCTGCCAAGAAAATGGCTGATGCCGTTAGTGTCATTGCTAATGTGACTATGGATCGAGCAGCGGCTTTAATGGCAACTCAAGAAAATAGCATGCCTGAGGTTATGTGTCACGCCCTTATTTTAATTTCACCTTTACCAGAGTACTTGCGGAAAACGATATGCGGTTCGGTGGGCAACACAGGAATAACAAGAATATACTGATAATAAGTGCATGATTACATAAATTCTCCATAGGGGTTCATACATGATCATTACTATCAATGTAGCCACACAGGGCTACTTGGGTGTCTAAACTCATCCTAGCGAAACGGAGACTTCTTCCTGTCTTCGTTCCACTACTGTAATCCCCTCGTACGGTACTCTGCATTGTTGGTTACATATCTTCTGTCGTGTCCTGTCTAAATTATTGGTAGGGGAGGGTGGGATTCGAGAGAATCTCAGTAGGAAAAAGATACCGTAATGCATGCATGATTGATGCTATGTGTATGACATGTTAGCTTTATCTAGATGTATGCCCTATAATGACATTACTGCATGCTCAATGTTTCATACAACAAGACTATGGCCACAGCGAAAACGGAAACAGAGCTTCATTTATTCAAATATGCTCTACACAATCAAGTAAAGCAATCACATACATCATTACACAAGCAGAGATATCAAATACATGCACGTAAGGTAAGTCCCCTACCTCCAATTGTTCTCCTCGATTTGCATGCCAACAGCTCGGGGCTCCATATTAGATCCTACAATGTCAAATGTACTATTTAGACACTTCAATAGTGTTTCTGGGGGTTATATGAGTCTATCTTGAAAAATTACTAAAATATCCCTGGGGACCCGGCCCCATCGTACCCGGTTCGGCTGTACTTTTCTCGAAATTCTAACCTGGGCTACCCTGACATATTTTCACCCAAGGAATCCATTTCCGGACTCGGAATTACCAAATTCACTGCCAAAAGACGAAATTGCCCTTGGCAGCCCATATTTCAGTGTTTTAGGGGCATTTTCGTAATTATGCTTTCTTGGCCTTTTTCGAAAAAGTGCCCAACTGTAACCCCACCTATTTTTGCCCACTGAATCCAATGGAATCATCAAATCATTGAAAATCCAAATCTAAGACCTATTTACAATGCTGGCCGAAATATATAGGTTTTAAGGGGAAAATCGGGGTTTTTCGGTTTCGGCTCCGTAAACACGTTCCTTTCTACTCCTAATCACTTTATTGACTATTCCATTAGGTTACAACTACCATTTAGTACCAATTTGGGTAGCATAACCCCTAGGGAAACCCATTTTCCATTTTTACAACCAATGGCAATCCGGCGAAATTTCACCGATTAAATTGCCCACAGCAGATAGAATAGTCAATATACGAAGGTTTGGAAGTTACCTCAAGCTCCTTCTGGCTTTTCTTGACTTGGCTGAAACCCTAGCTACTCCAACAAGGGATTTTGAGCTTCACAAACCTTAAACACATAGGAGAGTAGCTTAGGAGTGGAGTTATACGCATTAGGAATCGATTTACCGAAGAAATCACTTACCTTTGTAAGCTTTTTCCTCCCCTTTTCTCTCTCTAAAAGACACAACTTCCTCTCACTAGTTTCAGGTTTTTCACGTCAAAAATGGGGCTGAAGAAGGAGGAGCTGATTTATAATAATATATCCCATTTAATTAATTAATTTTCCCAATTTTCGGATTTTTACAAAATTCTGGCAGATTTCTGCCCAAACTTTGAAAAATCATAAATAATTCTAGAAATATCGAAATGAGGTGATTCCAAATCCTATAGAACCCTTATTGAGTCTAATTTCAAGGAAAAATATAGACTTTTGCTTTCTGGAATCACAAAATTTCCAGAATTTAAATCTTTGCATATTGTTCTAGAAATCTCACAGTTTTTCTGTACTGACTTCAAAAATTCATATCTTTTTATGTATAGCTCTAATTGATTCATATGACCTATCAAATTAAATCTTAGGATGTCTACTTTCATCCCGTAAAATATAATAATTTTTTCTCATCATTTGATCATTCAAAATTACATGACAAGCCCGCTACCTCATAGGCGATTTTACCGTAAGCATAATCACTTTCTCCAAAATTCACCATTTTACTTTCTTAATACCCTAAAGATATAGAAATCATTAGGGGATAAATTTGGGCTCCTGCTAAATTGGGGCTTAGCAGTCCACTTAATTTAGGCTTATTCCCAAGCCTCCAATCCCAAATTCGGGATATTACATTATGAAATCTCTACTGGAACTTGATGCAATGAAGGCGGACAAAGTCTTTGGAGTCCGGTGTATACGAGCTCTGGAAAGCAAGACACGTCGGGATGTGTTTGTGACATTGAAAGGAGACCCTGAGTACTTGATGACTTATTTGCGTTATATCATAGAGAAGGACTAGTTGGAGTTGTACTTGATATCTAGATAGTTGAATCTAGACATTTTTAGCTTTTTGTTTTGAAAACGTATGACTTGAACCGTCGTGTATAACGGTTTTATCCCGTTGGCATTTTTTTATATATATATATATATATATATATATATTATATGTTATGTTTGTTAATCATCTTGCTCACACAACAATCTCACCACAATCACAGGTAGTCAATGGCAAATCGTAACAACCGAAACAGGTTACAGGGGATGGACGAAGATAAAGATAGTGATGATGCCTCAATATTTGAGGCTGAGTTGGAACAACATTAACAATTATGCGTCTTGCTTTGCCAATATTTAGTGCCATATGTGTGCAGACAACCGCGTAGAGTGAGTCAGGGAACAGGTCACTATTGGGTACAAGAAATGTTGGCGAATGAAGGTTCAAAATGTCATCAGATGTTTAGAATGGAAAAACATGTTTTTTATAATTTGTGCATTAAGTTGTGTGAGCATGGGTTAAGAGAATCTAGGAATACCGGTGTTGAAGAAATGGTTGCCATGTTTTTGCTCACTATTGGACACGGAGTAGGAAATAGGCTAGTACAAGAAATATTTAAACATTCGGGCGAACTGTAAGTAGGATTCTACACAAGGTTTTAAAGGCCTGCCTTAAGCTTGGAACGGAAATTATTAGGCCATGCGATCCAGAATTTGGTCAATGTCATCCCAAAATAGCATACGATAATCGATATTTCCCATATTTCAAGGATGCCATTGGAGCTATTGATGGTACTCACATCAGGTGTGTCATTACTGGACTGGGCCGAGATAAGTTTATCGGGAGAAAAGGATATCCCACATAGAATGTTATGGCTGTTTGTGATTGGGATATGTGCTTCACGTTCCAGTTAGCGGGATGGGAAGGTTCAGCACATGATGCTCGTGTTTTTCACTCTAATGTCTCATATCCAACCATGAATTTCCCATATTCACCACAAGGTAAATATTTTGTACATTTCAATTACGTTTCTTTGTCTACATTTAACGTTTAACTTAATCTCACATTTACAATGATTTTAACACATGTTAGGCAAATATTATTTGGTCGATTCCGACTACCCAACAATAGTTAGGTATCTTGGTCCGTACAAATGTGAACGTTATCACCTCCCAGAATTCAAAAATCACCGGGGGTTTCAGAATCCTAATGAAGCTTTCAATTTTTATCATTCAAGCTTAAGGTGCACAATAGAAAGGACTTTTGGAGTCTGGAAAAATAGGTTTGAAATCTTACAACATATGTGCAAGTACAGCTTCGACACGCAAGTCCGTATTGTCTGTGCCACAATGGCTATACATAATTTCATTAGAAGAAATTCCCAAATTGATGTGGACTTTAGGGAAGCAGAAAATGAGAATAATGTAGTTCATCTAGATAATAGTCAAGATTAAGACCCATCGTCGGCAAATGATGTTCGGACATATTCAACCCAAATGAATCATGTTTGTGATGCCATCAGGGACCAAATTGTACGGGACCTCTGATTTGATTAGTTATGTTATATTTTACTTCTTCAAAAACTTTAACTTTGTACAATTTCTATTTTATTCGCATTATAATCGGAATTTTATTATTTACTTTACCATTGCCAAACATGATCCGTCACAATGCTCTGCCGTTCGAAAGCTCTACTGTTTGATTGGTATGAGTCAAGGGCCAAATTATGTATTTTGTATTTTCCTAATATATAGGCCAAATTATATATTTTGTATTTTCCTAATATATATGAAACTATGGCAAATTTTTATGCTAGAGTGTGCAAAGAATGGTTTTATGTCTTTTGCTGTGTATTTTTTTGGTAAGGTCTCTACTGGTTTGAAGTTTAGAAATATCGGACCCAATTATGTCCCCGGAGAAAAGAAAGATTTGTGAGTGACAAGTGTGTAAAGAACTGTTATCTGGATGGGTTAACGGCATCAAATTTTTGAGAATGTGCCTTGTGGTAACACTGTCGCCATTGGATGGTTTGAATCAATTTATCACCAAGAATGCCACTTTAGTAAATACAGATATCTTCCTATGTCCCATTTGGCATTTAAGTTGTCATTGAGTTTTTTTTTTCCAAAATTAGTCCTTCATTTTTTCAATTTTCATAATATTTTCAATTTTTTTTATCTTAATTAATACAAAAGTCACTTATGCAAAAGTCAAACCAGACATCCTAACTTTTACATAAGTTACTTTAAGTTACTTATCCAATCGCTAATCCAAACACTCATCATTTTACCCAATCTAACTTTTTTCCAATCTTAAGATTCCATAAGTTTAAGTAAAAATAAGTTACTTATCCAATCACTAAAACAAACACACCCATGGAGTATGGCTGTTTGGCTGAGCGATAGTACTAATTATGGCCTTGCTTTTTTCCTGAATAGTGATAGCGCCAAAACAATACATATCAGTTTTTTATATCCTTAATATAAGATATATTTATCTAATTTAATTATATTAAAAAAGTTAATTGAGTTAGTTAATATGATATATATTTTCTAAAACACTTTAGTCATTATTAGATTTAATGATTTAGGTATATATTAGGTTGGTCTTTCTATCAAAATGACTCAAGTCAATTTGATAGGACCTACCATTGGAATATATAACTTCACTTTAATGCTTATGTAATCAATGTGAGACTATTCTTTATGTATTCTAATAGTCATCTTCCTTAATTCTCCCATTCCTTCTTCTCCTTAATTATTATTGAGGGAACATTAATAGAAATAAATTAAGAAAAAATTGTCTTAAATTAACTCTCCAAATATTCTTATATTAAGAACTGGAGGGAGTACCAATTATATTAAATTATGTCTCACTGAGTAGTTAGGTATTGAACTGGAAATATATAAAGGTGAGATATGACCTATCAATTAGCTTAAGTAATTTTGATAGAAAAACAATCCTAACGTATATCTAAAATTCAACAATTTTTTTTTTTTGGTAACGAAATTCAACAAATTTTACCAACATAAGTAAATGACTTTGTAATTTAGCAGTACGAAATCTCTTTTATAAGTGAGAAGTGGTGAATTTGACCCTGCCGGCCTGCCTTCACCCTTATACCATTAGAGCCTACATTTAAATAAAAAATTATAGGTGGCAGAGTGCTCAATATTCAAATATTTGTCGGCTGCTGATCTATCTTTGACATTGTGATATTAGGCAAAACTAACCCTCAGGCTTCACATGTATCTTTCTGACTATTTTAAAGGAGATTCATCCAAGGGCTTATTTTGGCATACATGAAATTCCAACTTAAGAAAGAAAAAACGTTTATCAATATCTAAAGCAATTATTGATGTTAGCTAGGTATAATCCTTTTCTTTTCCCCCAACCATATCATACTATAATAATGAATAGAAGAACAGGTTGTGTGGACCTTGTTGTAAGTTATATCATACAAAAAGCAATAACATAATCGTGAAGCTAAAGTGTAGAGAGAAAGAATACAGTTGTTAAGAACCTCCAATCAATAGGTAATAATAGAACACAGCCTCAATAATTGTCCCAATTGGGTTTAGACAAAGCAAAAATAAGCCCTCCATTCGAAACAAGACAACGTCATGAATGAAATATGCATGGTTGATGAGGCCAATTTAATCCACTTTTAATTAATTAATTAGACCACATCAGTAATAGTAATCAAGATTATTGGTCCCCAAAAGAAGAAAAACGGCGAAAGGTGGTGTTATTATAATGTGGAAATTAGGTAAAACCACTTTGCATGTAAGCAAGGGAAAAGAAGAGATAGGCTAGGATTGGTGGGAGAGTGTGGCTTGTTTGTGTGGTTAATTTAAATTTGACAGAAAAAGACAGTTAAATTTTCTGATATTTTATTGCCTGTCATCCTACCTGGATGATAAAATCCACTCCAATCTTCCTCTCTACGTTAATGTTACACTAAACAAATTGAAGCAATCTCCCATTGTTTTCCTTTAGTTAGTAAAACTTCTGATTGGCAAGTTGACAAATCCAAGTGATGGGAAACCAATATCTTTTTCTTCATGAAGTGACGTATGTAACTTAATTAATTTTTATAATTTATTCTCCTTTCTCCTACATATTCGGGTATATTCTTTAACAACCAGTAATGTGTAGAAGTTTATAGATAATTTGTTTCGTATATAATATTTTTTATTGGGTAAACCTTTAGCTTGCTATCAATTGTTTGAGGGGTTAAACCCCGGTTTCAATTGTTACTTCTTCTTATACTCTATACTCTGTCATCTAAACTGGTTGCCGATGTAGTTTTATAAGGATTTAGATATCATATTGTTACAAAAAACACAAACTATGACGCTTAATTTAAAGAACACTATAACGTTTGGAAAGCGTTATAGCTTCCAATGCCATTAAAACAAGCTATGATGCTTCTTGAATATATGGAAGCGTCGTAGTTTGATTATTTATTTATTTTTTAATTATAAAGCTATGACGCTTTCTGGGGGAAGCGGCATAGGAAAGTGGCACTTCTTATGGCGTTTTTTCAAGGAAGTGCCATAGGAAGTCTTTTTTTTTTTTATAAAAAAATCATAATTATTTCATTTTTTTTGATATAAACCTCCGTTTATAATTCAAAATTCATAGCAATGTATAATACAATCTACAGCAAAAATGAAATAACATAGCACGTATCTTTTACAATATTGCATTTTCATGTATTAAGCATAAAAGAACTCCAAATTTAACTTACTTAAACTTGAGCCATACACGTTACTTCTACGGAGGATTAAACTAAATATTATTATATTTCTAAGCTTAAAAATTTAAAAACTTACAATATGTAGGAAGTTCAAGAAGACAGAGTTGAAACTTCACATAAATACATGAAAACAAAATTATAAGTACACATGTAAGATTAATGAGAGATTTTAACTAAAAAAATGTAGACCAAATGTTAAAAAAAAAACACTTACATGCTAGGGAGCTTCTGAAGAAGGCCGAGAGAAGAAGAAAAAAAACAAGTGAGAGAGGAAACTTTGTACTGCAACGGAGGTCTGGGAAATGGAGGAGCTAGAGGGAACGAGGGAAGATGAAAATGAAAATGAAAATGAAATTGATGGGTTATGAAAATTATATAGCGAGGGAGAAGCTATGGTGTTTTCTCAAAGGAGTGCCATTAAAGGATGCTTGAGAAAACGTTGCAAAAGTCTCAAAAAAAAAACGTTGAGAAAGTTTTACAAAAAAATGATGTTGAGAAAGTGTATTAAGCCTTTAATGGCACTTTCTCAAGGAAGTGTCATTAAAGGACTGTATCTATCTTTTTTTAGGTAAACTGCCCTTGGGGGGGCAAGCACCGAAGTTGTAACTATTGTTTGCAGGGAAATATAAGTCTGACTATAAGTCTTTTTTTTTAATTCAGAAGCTTTCATCAATTGGCACTATAGTTTTCTCTTTTTTAAAAAAAAAAGTTTAAAATCTGTCACGAATCTTAATTTATATTTTTATGTGTGCTTAATTACAATTTTTTTTCCGAGTATTTGCTTAAAGTTACAAATTTCTCTTAAACTTCCTATACATTATAAGTTTTTTAATTTTTAAGCTTATAAATATAATTTTATCAATTGCTAATTGTTTAATTAATTTGCTCAATATCTTTTATATTTAACTTATTACTTAAAATTATTTTTTTAAAAAAAATATTTTTTATATGCCTACTTGCTTGAGAAAACGTTGAAAAAGTCTTACAAAATAAAAACGTTGAGAAAGTCTTGCAAAAAAAAATGACGTTGAAAATGTGTATTAAGCCTTTAAAGGCACTTCCTTGAGGAAGTGCCATTAAAGGTTTAACTTTTTTAATTTTTTCGGTATGACTTTTTCAACTCTTTTTTTTAAGACTTTTTCAATGTTTTCTTAAGTAAGTAGGCATATAGAAAATATTTTTTTAAAAAAAATATTTTCAAGTAATCAATTAAATATAAAAGACATTGAGTAAATTAAACAAGTAACAAATAATAAAATTATATTTTTAAACTTAAAAATTAAAAAACTTATAATGTATAGAAAGTTTAAGAGAGGATTGTAACTTCAATTTAATATCTGAAAAAAAATTATAAGCACACATAAAACTTTAAATAAAGATTCATGACAGATTTTAAACTTGAAAAAAACTATAGTGCAAATTGACGAAAACTTTTGTATTAAAAAAAAACTTACTGTCAAACTTATATTTTCCTAATAATATATTGACTTACAACTCCGGTGCTTGCCCCACCAAGCGCCGGCCAGGGGTGGTTAATCCAAAAAAAAAGAAGTTATGGTCTAGGCTTAACCAAAAAAAAAAAAAGAAGTGTAACATAAGCTTAATACAAGCTATGACACTTATTATAGAAAGCGTCATAGCTTTTTAACTTAGGTTTTTATTTTTTTGTTAAACAATTATCTATGACGTTTCTTTAAATAAAGGCCATAGGAGGGGCAATTTTTAGTTTGAAGTAGTGTCAGCTTAACAGCGCTAAAATGGTGCTAAAACTATTAATTAGATTGATGTAAACTGCTGATTAGGATTGATGTCATCAAAACTCATTAAAAATATAGATATCAAAACTAAAATTTGTTAAAAGTATACAGAATACGAATGTGTTTAAACCTAGCCTATAAAAAGAAAAATTAAATGCTTGGCAAAGACCAAAAAAATCGACTCCGTTTGAGTGGAGAAATCAATTTTCAAAATCTTATTTCCAATAACATTTGAATTCATGCATAAAAAACACAAGAATCGATTTATCCTATGTGGATTTGCTGATGAAGCTGAAGCGTCTAATTAAAGTCAATTTCTTTGTCATTTGTCACAACTTTAAGTTGGGTTTGAGTTCTATCATAATCATTTTTTTTCTTTTCTTTTTAGAATCCAATTTTCATACTCAAAGTAAAAAAAAAAAAAAAAAGCTCAGATTTAATATTTTATAAAATTATTATTTTAAATATAAATAAATAAATTTAAACCATTAAGGGTGTGTTTGGTTTGAGGGGAGGGAGAGGAGGAGAGGGGTGATTAAATTACCTTTTTGGGTTAAATGTATTTACATTTTGGACGAGAATCCAAAATTTAAAAGGAATGAGAGAGTAAATTTTGGGTGGGAATCCAAAATTTAAAAGAATAAAAGAGTAAATTTTAGGTTTCTTTTATCCAATATTATAATTTTAGGGCAACAACAATATATATATTAGGATCATTGCATGGCTTACTACTCTAAGAACAAGACAAAAGGCTAGCTTCCAAAATATGCTCAGAAAATGATTCCTATAATATTTTCATCCACCTAGCAATTAAAAAAAAATTTTGATTCACGATAATGCATGATAAGTTATAGGGAAAATTCCAGAAAACTACAAACAAAAATAGGAAAGGACAGAAAGGTTGGGTGAAAATAACAAATCCCAAATCAGTGAGGTAAGAGGAATCTGGGTTTTGAAATGTTAACAAAATGACCAAGATACCCTCCTAATTGACAGTGAAATGAAAGAAGACGATAGCTAACGAGTGTACAGATTTTTTACGGCAAAAAGTGACGAAACAGGAGGAAAGCCTACCGAAACCAAAGGCAAGCCACGGGTAAGTAAATTTGAGAGAGAAATAATCATTGTGATGTGTTTTTTGAATGTTAATGGAATCTAGTCTGTGGTTTGTGGTTGCTATTTGCGAAATCGGAGCTGACGCATTATGGGTAAGAGGGTGTTAGATGATCGGACAAAAAAGGTAGTGGCTTTAAGGTAATGAGACAATGTTGATGGTTGTGCGATGGATTCGATTGCATTTTGTTGAGTGATTGATGAAGCTTGTGCCTTTTTTGTTTACTGTCAGTGTTTACGCGATGGGTGTTGAATCAGGGGAAAGGTAGCTGGCGGTGGATAGTAAGGTTGGGGGAGAGTGGTGTTACTAGTGAGTATGGAGATGTGAAGACCTATTGGCTGGGTGTTAATAATAGAGGCAGAGTGACGACATGAGCAGAGTGTTGTTATTTGTGAATATGGAGATGTAAAAGTACATTATGTTATTGTTAATAGGAGATTCAGGGTGATGATTTGTGGGTGTTGTTAACAGTGAATATCAAGATGTTAAAGAACATTATGTTGTTATTAATAGGAGATTCAGGGCAATGATTTGTGGGTGTTGTTAACAGTGAGGATGGAGATGTTAAACATATAGTATTGTTGTAAATTGTAGGTGGTGGGTGATGGCAGGGAAGTTAGCTGGTTTAATAATAAATTTTTGTCTAGACAAGCTTACTGGAGTGAGATTATAAAGAGTGGTATAACTTTAATATATGTTTTTTTGGTTTTTCAGATAAGCATGCAAAATGACATGTAATGAAGGTTCATCATCTTTGAAAGAATTATTTTGTTTTTTTCATGTTGGAGGCAAATTAGTGTGTAATGATGAAGGTAAAATTCAATATATTGGAGGTTATGTGAAGGCGAAGTGGCTAAAACAGCTGATAACACTGAAATATGTGAGGTTAATGATATCATCATGGCTTGGGATTGATTGTAACATGTGTGAGATGAAATATACAGTGAGCTTTGATGAGAAGACACTAATAGATTTAAATGATGATGGTGAAGTTAAGAACTTGTATGACTATAATGAAAGGAGTGGGCATGTGTATATAGTACAAAAAGGGAATGATAATGTGTTAGATATATCAATTGAAGCAGACATATAAGTGTAAATTTTTTTAGGTTTTATAGTTGTTATTTATAAAGCTGTTGTTGGTTATTAACGAACTGCAGTTGTTATTCATTGCAGGGTTGAACATGTACTGGGACTGTCACAATAAAGATCCACTCAGTGTCCAAGCATTATGGAAAATGATTATGAACCAGTCAGTTATGAAATTGTTGCTGCTTGTTTGACGGCTGAAATTGGTGGAGGATGTAATAGGCTGCCCTGTGGAATAGAGAGTGCACCTACACCAATGCCGGAGTTGAATTGTACGAAATGGAGGGGATTACTTTCAAGAGTGATGCAGAGTTTTGCACATACAGATGCTTTTAAGCAAGCACTGTACAAGTACAGCATAGCACACAAGTTTGAGTTTGAATATGTGAGATATAGCAAGGACAACATTTCAGTTAAATGTAAGATTTTTGGATGTCCTTGGAGGGTCAAGTTACTGTCAACCCACTCATGATTTTTTTGGGAGATGGGTTGCTGTCGGTTACCAACAGTAGGTAGTTAGTGTAATTAGTGTTTGATGTAATCCAATCTTTGTGACAAGGAAACATTATGTACTACTCCACAGTTAATGTTCCCTTGTCATGACAGATGTGAATGTGTACAAGGGGCAGTGTGTAACTCTTTTTGGGCTTTTTATGGTTGCTGAATGTAATTATGCAGAATGTGATCTGACAGCAACTGAGCAACTGACAGATATATGAAGGTGTTAATGAACATAACCATGTTGTTATTCTAGAGGCACGTGGTGTTATTACGCTGGTAACATATTTTTTTGCAAACTTGTTTCTACACATATCTTCTGTTGTCCGTTTTAATGTAAAATGTGAAAGGTGTTGTGTTTGGGCAGCGACGCTAAAAAGTTTACATTTATCGTTCGGCAGATGTTAATCAACGGAATAATGTTGTTAATTATGAACATAATGTTGTTAATAAAGAAAAGAATGAGGTTATTATGTGGATACATGTGTTTTCCCCTCTACACTACCACGTCCTTATTCCTTTGAAGATGTTAATGAATGATGCTTAGTCGTTAATAGCGAAGGTAATAATGTAATTACATTGATACATGTTGTGTTTCCCACCTACAGACAACCTCCTAACTTGTTCCTTCAAAGATGTTAATAGACGAGGCCTAGTCGTTAATATCGAATGTAATGATGTAATTACGTGGATAGAAGTTGTGTTTTCTCATCTATATGACGCCGTCCTAACTTGTTCATTTGAAGATATTATTGAATGAGGCCTAGTCATTAATAGCGAATGTAATGATGTTATTACGTGGATACAAGTTGTGTTTCCCACCTTCAGACCACCTCCTAACTTGTTCCTTTGAAGAAGTTAATGGACGAGGCCTACTCGTTAACAATTAAGCTAATGATGTTATTATATGGATACATGTTGTGTTTTCCCATCTATATGACGCCGTCCTAACTCGATATTCATTGTTAACAACACCCACAAATCATCACCCTGAATCGCCTATTAATAACAACATAATGTACTTTTACATCTCCATATTCACAAATAACAACACTCTGCTCATGTCGTCACTCTGCCTCTATTATTAACACCCAGCCAATAGGTCTTCACATCTCCATACTCACTAGTAACACCACTCTCCCCCAACCTTACTATCCACTGCCAGCCACCTTTCCCCTGATTCAACACCCATCGCGTAAACACTGACAGTAAACAAAAAAAGGCACAAGCTTCATCAATCACTCAACAAAATGCAATTGAATCCATCGCACAACCATCAACATTGTTCCATTACCTTAAAGCCACTACCTTTTTTGTCTGATCATCTAACACCCCTTTACCCATAACGCGTCAGCTCCGATTTCGCAAATAGCAACCACAAACCACATACCAGATTCCATTAACATTCAAAAAACACATCACAATGATTATTTCTCTCTCAAATTTACTTACCCGTGGCTTGCCTCTGGTTTCTGTAGGCTTTCCTCCTGTTTCGTCACTTTTTGGCGCCAAAGATCTGTACACTCGTTAGTTGTCATCTTCTTTCCTTTCACTGTCAATTAGGAGGGTATCTTAGTCATTTTGTTAACATTTCAAAACCCAGATTCCTCATACCTCACTGATTTGGGATTTGTTATTTTCACCCAACCTTTCTGTCCTTTCCTATTTTTGTTTGTAGTTTTCTGGAATTTTCCCTAAGTTATATATGCCATCGATTTAACCAGCGTTCTCTAATCAGACTGTCAAAAACATGGTGTGCTCCATTCAGCAACGTAGTCTGAATGCTAGAAACTTGAGTCATGTGACAATAAAGTTACATGGGACAGCATGTCCTTTCTCACAATGAAGTATACTCCTCCGTACCTAAATATACGAGCTCAGGTTGGTTTTGGCCATAAATATATAAACACCTCCATCTATTTTATCTCTAATATTTATCATTGTTTTGTCCAAATTTATTTTCTTAACTTTAAACTGATATATAATCTAATATTATATAAGATTATTTTAGGGAGATCATATCACATTTATTATAATTAAGTAATTTACCTTACTTTTCAATTGATCTGGTAGCCTAGAGCCTAGTGCTTTTGTACTTTATGTTGGTGTAGCTCTTGCAAACAAGATGAATAATTTGAGTAACGTATAGAGATATTGTCCTTAAAAATTATTCTACAGTTACCGGTTGATTAGAAGCAACACTTCTTAGGATAAAACATATTCTTCCTATAAGGTGAGCAAAACATACACCAAAATATAAAAGCATGAAGCAAGCACGAAGCAAATAAGAGGGACGAAGAGAAAGCTCTAAAACTCAGAGGAAGGAGAGAGTACTCAAGAATATTTCTAAAACGGAATGCTTGAACCTCTGTACGTAATGCCTTTATCGGTCACTCATGCACTCGGACGTTGGAGATAAATCAAGGGTAACAAATACAAGTGAAAACCATTGAACCAACGGCTTTTGGACATTGAAGGGCATAAAGATATTTGACTGATCAGTTTCAGAATTATGAAGGTCATGGCATGCAAGCTGAGCGTTTGTAATAATGGCCGGTTAAAGCAAAATAAAATCTGGGCTATGAGGGTAAGCCATTTTTCATAACATAAATTTCAATCGATAAAAAGTACCTAATCCATATTTAACTCATATATAGGGAGAAATAACTGGATTTCCACTTGATTTGCCTCCTGTGAGTTGTTATTGTGCATGTAAGCCCATTCTTTCTCTTTGCTTAGTTACTAGCCAAAAATCACAATTTATAATAGATACACTTGTATTCTCTCTCCTCCAAACAATATAGGACTTTGTTTCATTTGATACATCCACTTTTATCTTATAACTCCAACACTTTGTATATATTTATGTTAATACATCCATTTCACTAAGCCAAAAAAAAAATTAATTTGCCCCACTTACTTAATCTACCCCAAATTAGTTAAGTAATTTTATATTAAGGACAAGAAAATTAATTAAACTGGGCATTTAAAGCATCTTTTGAGAATCATCACACAAAGGAACTCAACTTGGAGAAAAGCAAAGCGAAGGATATATATAGTGTGTGTTTGGAACAGCGACGAAAAAATGGCTTTTTCCTATTTGATTTTTTGTAATCATATTTTTTATAAAAGCCAGATTTTTTGTAATGTAATTTATGTTTGGATTGACGATTGTATAAATAAATTTTGTAAAAGTAGTGAGTGTTTGGATTGGCTTGAACATAAATGACTTTTGTAATAATGGAAAAGAGAGTGGGTGGAAAAATATTTAAAAAAATCAAGTAACTATTTAAAAATTACTTTAAAACATTATATGCTTCTGAAAAAATATTTTAAAATAATTTTTGAAGTTGAAAAAATACATTAAGGGTAAAATTGTAATAAGTCTGATAACACATTGAGTACAACTGAAAAAATATTTTAAGAGGTTAAAAGCACAAAAAATATTTTAAAGCAATTTTTAGAGCTGAAAAAGTACATTAAGAGTAAAAATGTAATTAATCTGATAACACACTGAGTATAGCTGGACAAATATTTTAAAGGGTTAAAAGCACAAAAAAATATTTAAAAGTAATTTTTGAAGCTGAAAAAGTACATTAAGGGTAAAAATATAATCAGTCTATTAACACACTGGGTACAGCTGGACAAATATTTTAAGGGGTTAAAAGCATAAAAAAATATTTTAAAGTAATTTTTGAAACCGAAAAAGCACATTAAAGATAAAATTAGAATCAATATGATAACATACTAGGTACAACTAAAAAAATATTCTAACACATCGCATGAATCCAATTAGAAAAATAGCCCCCTCACAGCTTAAATCAAATCGCACGAATTGCTTAATCGTACAATTTTTTATTTATAATTCCAAACACCCAATTAACGCTATCTCCTCCTTATCGTGTGAATTGGGCTGAAATTGTGCGTTTTTGGGCTGAAAACGTGTTATTAAACACACACAAAGTAAGAAAATGAGGAGCATATAAAAGAGTAACAATGGGATTATATCAATAATTGGAAGATTACGATGCCTCAATACACTTATCCAAGCTGTCATGACCCTCATGTACTATGCAGAGTTATCAGAATTGGACCGGTCCGGCCCAAAAACCATCGAACCGGGCACTAGACCGATCCGGTTCAGTGACCCGGTCCGGTTTGAGTTTTTTATTATTTTTTTTAAAATCAATTTTTTTAAATTTTTTTCTTTAGAATTTCATATTAATAATTCTAAAATCTTTCATTTATCACTGGTTCAATCCCAATTTAGTACCGATTTGATTCCAATCTGACTCACTGACCATTAACCCAGTACTCCGACCGGTTCAGTAACCGATCCGGATTTGATTCCCTTGGTACTATGAGAGTGTGTGTGTGAGAGAGAGAGAGAGAGAGAGAGATATTCAATTCAATGGAGATCACGGAGGTGAGGATGAAATGAGAATGAGACTATCCAACCACTTACTACTTGTGAAGGCATAATCATGTTTGATGGCCTCTTGTTTGTACCATTATTATTTTGTTTCCAAGTCATGTCTCCATCTACGTGCCCATCCAAGAATGTGCCTTTCTCTCTCTTTCTACATTTATTTATTATAAATATCAAATAATAAAATAATTAATCACAAACCAGAGATGCACATCATGTGCAAGATCTACCTACATAATTGCACCCCTATATAGACAACTTAGCTATATAGCCTATAGCTTAATTTTTTTGTCATAAATGGCAACGCCCCTTGATTTACGCTCTATTCTCTGTATTTTTTAGATTATATCATATGTCTGATCACTGTTTCAGGGTTTTCTCCCACATTTCGAGATCTCTATGATTGTTCTAACCACCTAACTTTTTAATTCTTTTTTGCCCCTTTTGTCTCTTACTTGGCATAACAACTTCTTCTTGAGGGGATGCGTTGCAGACAGAATTGAAAGAACACTAATCTAAATCCTTCCTCAAAACAAGAGGGAAACAACTTGTCTTTATCTCTGTGTGGTGTCTCTTTCATTGTTAGACAAAGATCCAAGCTCTTACAATAACACAGTTACCTTGAAAAGAAAATTCAGAAGCTGCTGTGACTGGTATTAATCCAACATCATTTACCTTAAACCCAGTATAACCAAAGATTACATTTTTTATTTGATTAAGGGTGTGATCTCTTTTAAGACTTAATTTTCACCTCTTCTAATAAGTGTGTTTTTTGATATTCGAACTTGTGTTCTCTTTCTTATAGGAATAAAACTGCTTATTGCCTTAACAATAGCTTGATGGTAATATAACCAAAGAGTAGTTTATTTCTTACTGAGTTCTTGCATCATGGCAGGCAAAAGAATGTTTTTAGATGAGTTAATAATGTTAATATTGATGATGGCTTTGATAAAACACAATATTAGGTAACTTCTAGGATTCTGTGAAGCTTATACAGAACTCCACAATTGTTAATGGTATTGCCTTGGTCCAATCATCTCATCTGCTGCAAGTTTTATGAAGTAAATAGAGAGAGAGAAACAGAGCAAGTGTTAGGAGCGAAGCAAAATTTTCTTAGGAAATTTTATGAAACTTCTGATTACAACTGACTGAAAGTTACTGTACTAGATAGTTACAATTGAACATCTACTTTGAAGCCTTAACATTTTAATGAGTTTATTCTTGTTTTCCCTCATTCATTTTTTAAGCCAAGTACAAGTTCAAGTTCAACTTCAGTTTCCCCTTCTTGTCGATCCATATACAGATATGGATCCTCTCAGCTTGAAGGAAAGTGAGAGTGTCATTTTCAGAAAGATTAAGACAAACACAGAGAGATTCATCATCTTCTTTCAGCATAGATCATGAAGCAGACAGGCTAGGAATGCAACTTTCAGACCTAGCAAGCCCAGGAGTAGTATGAATCTCTGTGTCAGACATCTTATTAGTTGGACTACTGGGAGTGGATCTTAACCTTAAACCCCTCGGAGAATCCAAACTCCTCCTAAGAATCTGTCTCATGGCTGAGATCAAATGCACTGTTGGATTAGGAGGAGGCCCTGAAGTGTTAAACTTTTTGCAGAAGTTCATGTGCCTTATCATGGCTTCTTCTGTACTGATAAGCCTTTTAGACCTCAAGATCTCATCTTTTACAGCTTCTGCACATAACCCACAAACCCATTTCCCATAGTATCTCTCTCTGATTCGCTCTATGTAAGCAGGAGTACATTCTTCTGTCAGTCCACAGCAATCACAGATTGCAAATTCAACTTCGGTTTGTGCAGATACCAGGATGTTACTAGGAGCCACTGGTTGGGTTTCTGGGTTTGACATAACCACTGGATCGCTTATTATAGTTGCAGACATTGCTCAACTGCCCTGTGATGAGAAACAAAAGAAACGATGCAAGTTAGAAAATTTAAGGTAAACACACTAATAACAACAAGAAGTCTTTTGTTTTTGGTTGCCAAGAAAACGAAAAAAGGAACAAGACTCAATAACAGCTTTCAAGAAAAGTTAGCTTCTTTCTGCTCATGGCTCTGTAAAATTAATTAACAACAAGCAAAGCATGAAACTTCATATGAACTGATCAAGAAACTTGAACAACAATTTTTCTGTTCTGATCCACGAAGAAAGAGCAGCAATTTCAGGATCTATGAAGAGGGGCTATTTCAGAACGACAGAAAACAAGAAAAGCACGAAACTTTTTATATGAAATGATCAAGAAACTGAGACTTGATATGGTTTTGTGATTATTACCAGAAAGAAACGGATCAAAATAGATCAAATCTGGTCTTTATCTTCTTGCTGTTTCCCAACTATTTTTCTTTCTCCCACTCTCCTTCTTCGATATTTTCTTCGTCGGCAAACAAATTCTCGAACATGAAGAACATTTCATGGAGATTTTCAATTCAATCGCAGAAGAAGAAAAATACCCTCTCGCTCTCTGTCTCTAAGCTATCTCCTATAATAAAGAACTTGAACAAACTTTGCTTATATGCTCTCTCAAAAGGGGATCGATGGCTTTAGAAAGGAACTAAAATCTAATGCCAGTAAACAAAGAGATTGCTTTTTCGCTTCTCCTCCACAGAATCCTCAACTAGACAACTATATATTATAACCACACAGAGAAAGAAAACAGCTTTCTAGAGAGAGAGAGAACCTGTTAGTAAGAGAAATAGCCCAATGATTGTAGCTTTAGGGAGGTGGCAAGGGCATAATCCACGTCAGCAATCCTTTCATTTTTGGTAATTAGTGAATTTTAGGCTGTTGATTAGGATCGCCAGCTAAGCACCCTGCCGTTATCAACTTGTGAAAGCAATTTTTTCCTTCCTTTTTTATTTTAATTTTCACAGGCCAAGAAAAGGAATGACCATTAAGTTTATAATTATTTTATATAAAAATGCAACGGAGTACAATTTTGTACAACTAAATATCTAGTGATGTCATGAAAAGAATTCTCTTTATATTTTATTTTCTTATTGGGAAAACTTTAACAAGAAAAGAAACATATATGTAATTTTAATTTTATTTTTGAGCAAATAAATTTGTCTTGTGAAGAAAGCAACATGGATGAGGCGTGTTTGTAAATGCCACAATATGAAGATGGAGCAACTTCCAGGACTTGTTGCTGATAAAAGCAGCTTCCTATATATAATTTGTACTAAAACAACTCATTAGTACAATTTAATACTGATTAATTGAGCCTTAAATATCAAATTAGAATGATTTTTTTTTTTTTTGAATTTTAAAAGAGAGAGTTCATATTATTGTGGTGGTTTGAAGTTTGAACCACTCGACAATTTGATATGGCTGGTAGTTCAGAAAAAAGGGAGGCCTTTGCACCGGACAACTTATCAATCAATGCTCATGTGCTGAATATGGCATGTTTCTACTTTTTTTTTTTGCTTTTGTTTTTTTTTTTGAGGTTTTACTAAAATGGCATTAAATGTGATTTGATGAATCTTATTATTATAAATAGTAACAATAATATTGAGTTACATCAACCTTCAATTTGACTGGAAATATTTTATGCAAATTTCAATTAAATACCATTTGAAATTATAAAACCCTTAAGAGTTTATTAATATTTTAAAAAGACTTAAATGTACTAAGTACTAAATTGAGTTTTTTTAAGTTTTGACATATTTACTATTTTATCCCTCAAAATTTTTTAAAAAATAATAGTGGTGCCCTTGCCGGAGCGCCACCGCCAGCTTCCAGGAGCTTTTTTTGATGGGGAAAGGGTTTTTTTAAAAAGAAATTAGTTGAGAAATGGCAAAGGGTGGGATCAAACCCATCCCACCTCTTTAGCAAAGGAGCATAGTGGCCATTGGGTTACCAAAGTTCTTTAGATATGTATATGTATTATTAAATATGTATAATATAATTAAAGGCGTAGTAATTTTGACAAAGTCAGTAGTGGCTTTGACAAAGTCAGTAGTGGCTTTGACAAATTCAGTAATGGAAATAACAAAATTCATAATGGTATTGACTAAACCGTTTGCTGATGAACTTTGACTTACATATTTTTAACAATATTTTTGCACAAAACGCTTTTATTAAAACCATTTTTACAACTTTTGTCAAAATAATTGATAAACTTGTCAATCTCATTACTTAATTTATTAAAATCCTTTTATTTATATTATGAATATTTTCTTAATGGAATCTCATAATGAGATTGTCAAAATCATTACAATTCTTGTTAAAATCATTACTAAACTTATCAATCTCATTACTGAATTTATTAAAATCCTTTTATTTTTATATAAATAGGTGTCCATGTTATTTCGATGGGCATATGGTTATATAGACATATTTTTGTTCTCGAATTAATAAAGTATTATTTCTTCTACAATGTGATTAGTTCCTGGGGTTGAGAACTTACCAACTTGATACAAGTAACTCTTCCAAAAATGTTAACAATTTCACACTTCATCATCATGACGGAGATTAAGTGCTCGTTTGGATTAGTAATTAGAATACTTAAAAATAGTTTTTCAATCGTGATTTACGGTATACGAGATAAGTATGTAAGAGAAATTGTGTCTCGATTTAAGTGAAAAGCATCTTATAAGCAATCTGATCGCTAAAACAAACATGTGGTAAAGAGTTTATATTTACATTGGATGTACTTTTAATAATGTGACACATATTCATTTTAAAGTTGTGCAATTTACATAACATTATTAACAAGTGATTATATTATTTACATAACTTTTAAATGTCACGCCCTTACTTTATTTTAACCTTTTTTAGAGTATTCACGGAAAACGATATGCGGTTCGGTAGGCAACACAGGAATAGTATAACTATACTGATAATACATGTATGATTACATAAATTCCCCATAGGGGTTTATATATGATACTTACGATTAAGGTAGCCGCACAAGGCTACTAGGGTATCTAAACTCATCTCAGTGAAACTGAGATTCTTCCTGTCTTTGTTTCACTACTGTAATCCCCTCGTACGGTACTCTGCATTGTTGGTTGCATATCTTCTGTCGTCTCCTATCTAAATTGTTGGTAGGGAAGGATGAGATTCGAGAGAATCTCAGTAGGAAAAAGATACCATAATGCATGCATGATTGATGCTATGTGTATGACATGTTAGCTTTATCTAGATGTATGCTCCATAATGATATTTCTGCATACTCAATGTTTCACGTAACAAAACTATGGCCACAGCAAAAACAGAAACAGAGCTTCATTTATTCAAATATGCTCTACACAATCAAGTAAAGCAATCACATACATCATTACATAAGCAAAGATATCAAATACATGCAAGTAAGGTAAGTTCCTTACCTTAACAAATTTTCGCCTCGAAACATGTGCCTCGTAAAGCGTGACAACAGCTTGGGCTCCATATTCGATCCTACAATTCCAAATATACCATTTAGACACTTCCATGATGTTTCTGGGGGTTATATGAGGCTATATTGAAAAATTACTAAAATACCCCCAGGGATCCGGCCCGGCCGTACCCGGTCCGGTTATACTTTTTCCGAAATTTTGACATGGGCTATTCTGACATATTTTCGCCCAAGGAATCCATTTCCAGACTCGGAATTACCAAATTCACTGCCAAAAGACGAAATTGCCCTTGGCAGCCCTTATTTAAGTGTTTTAGGGGTATTTTCGTAATTATGCTTTCTCGACCTTTTCCGAAAAAGTGCCCAACTGTAACCCCACCTAATTTTCCCTTCTGAACTCAATGGAATCATCAAATCATTGAAAATCCAACTCTAAGGCCCATTTATAGGGATGGCTGAAACTTATAGGAATTTAGGGAAAATTGGGGTTTTCCGGTTTCAGCTCCGTAAACACGTTCCTTTCTACTCCTAACCACTTTATTGACTATTCCATTAGGTTACAACTACCATTTAGTATCAATTTGGGCAGCATAACCCCTAGAAAAACCCATTTTCCATTTTTACAACCAATAGCAATCTGGCGAAATTTTACCGATTAAATTGCCCACAACAGCTAGAATAGTTAATATACGAAGGTTTCAAAGTTACCTCAAGCTCCCACTTGATTTTCCTTGACTTGGCTGAACTCTAGCTCACATCAACAAGAAAATTTGAGCTTTCAACCCTTGAATCACATAGAAGAATAGTTTAGGAGCGGATTTATACGCATTAGGAACCGATTTACCCAAGGAATCACTTACCTTTATAAGCTTTTTCCTCCCCTTTTCTCTCTCTAAAATTTCACACTTCCTCTCTCTAAGTTCAGCTGGTTCACGTCAGAAATGGGGCTGAAGAAGGAGGAGCTGATTTATAATAATATATCTCATTTAATTAATTAATTTTCCCAATTTTCGGATTTTTACAAAATTCTGGCAGATTTTTGCCCAAACTTTGAAAAATCATAACTAATTATAGAAAAATCGAATTGGAGTGATTCCAAAGCCTATAGAACCCTTATTGAGTATAGTTTCAAGGAAAAATATAGAATTTTTCTGAATGGAATCACAAAATTTCCAGAATTTAAATCTTTGCATACTGTTCCAGAAACTTCACAGTTTTTCTGTGCTGACTTCAAAAATTCATATCTTTTTGTATATAGCTCTAATTGAATCATATGACCTATCAAATTAAAGCTTAGGATGTCTACTTTCATCCTGTAAAATTTTATAATTTTTTATCATCATTTAATCATTCAAAATCACATGACAAGCTCATTATCTTATAGGCGATTTCACCGAAAATATAATCACTTTCTTCAAAATTAACCATTTTATTTTCTTTAATGCCCCAAAGATATAAGAAACATTAGAGAATAGATTTGGGATATTTATTAAACTGGGGCTTAGTAGTCCACTCAATTTAGGCTTATTTTCAAGTCTCAAATCCCAAAATTCGGGATATTACATTAAATGCATTGGATTTACACAACTTTTAATACAATATGTACATATTATTATTGAATTAAGAGAAAAGTAAAATTATTAACAAGCGTTTATATTTTTCACATTATTAGCATATTTTGAACCTAAATGCTACTATTTTTCTATCCATATCTCACCCAATGCATAATTCAAAAATAATACACATTGACATTGACTTGGTGAATCTAAAATAATAAGATAGAGTGGTAGACTGTTTGTTTGTTTGTTTTGCTCAAATAGACTATAGGTTTGTTTAAAATAAAGAAAAACATATTTTGGTTGATTAAATAAGTTGACTTAATTAGTCCAGGTCACATATGCCAATAATGAAGGCTATACACTGGTGGGGGTGGGTTAGGTGGAATCAGGTTCCTCATTCCAAAGTCTGGAATCAAAATATGAATATTTCTATTGTGACCTTACTACTTTGACAAGTAATAATAATAATAATAATAATGGGTTAAGTTGAAAAAATACTCATGAATTTTTTTCCAAAATGCACTCAACACCATAAATTTTTTATAGGTACAAAAATACCCACAAATTTCTCAAAATGGGGTAAAAATATCAAACCGTTAATTGGTACAAATATCCTTTTTGTGGGACCAACAATATTATTTTTTGAGGTGCAAAAATACCCATGAACTTTTCTCAAAAGTGTATCTAACACCATAAAATTTTTTCTAGGTGCAAAAATGACCATGAACTTTTCAAAAATTCATGGTGTTAGGTGTTTTTTTGAGAAAAGTTCACGAGTATTTTTACACCTCAAAAAATAATATTGTGGATCCCACAAAACGGACGTTTGTATTAATTAACGGTTTGACATTTTTACCCCATTTTTAGAAATTCATAGATATTTTTCCATCTAAAAAAAATTTATGATATTGAGTACATTTTTAAAAAATATTTATAGATATTTTTACTCCTTTAACTCAATAATAACAATAGCAGTAGAAAGCAGTGGTAATGGGATTGTTTTAGTTTGAAAGCGATAGAAAGGGTCAGTAATCGATGTGGCAAAAATTATTTAAAGATACCTTGAGGAGGTTGTGTTTTGGGAACAAACAAAATATGAAAGTATTCTTATATTCTAAATGTGACAACCACCCCTCTAAAAAGTCCCACCTCGCGCATATATATATATATATATATATATATATATATATAGATTCACTCACCATTATATTCACACAATTTTTTCTTTTTGATAATTAAATTTTAGGAAGGGCTCTGGTTCCGCATGATCCAAATTTCAAAGGCAGGGCACCTATCTCAGCTTAAATACCTATTATCATGAGCCTTTTGTCCTTTTAAATGATGGCCCTTACAATTTAAAGGCTGCCTCCGAAGTATGATGATGCCACAACACTGCGATGTTCTTATTTGTCAAAACACCTTCTTCAGTAAGAGAAGTCCACAATTTGGATATATTTAATGTTGTTCACAACAATTAAAATTTCATCCTAATTAATAATTAATTAATCATTCCCAGAAGCATTTATTAAAGACAGATTAGGAGTCAATTATGTATATGATTTCTTTTTAAAATGGAATATATATTATTGGAGGGAATATATTCACATAGTGATTATAGATATGGAAGAACAAGAGAATATATAATATATTGATGGCAATAAATCCCTGGGCGGATTTGATTTGCTATAACAAAAAGAAAGGAATCCAAGAATCGGCCAGCCATAACCACACACTCATCTATATCTATATATATGTGTAATACATGTTTGTATATAATATTAATACATATATAATCAGGGTTATTGAACCCGGACCGGACCGGCCTGTCCGGCCCGGAAACCGGAGAACCGGCAGGTAAACTGGTCCGATCCGGGTTCATATTTCTAAAAAATTTTTTTTAAAATTTTTCTTTTAGAATTTCATACTATAAGTCTAAAATTTTCAATTTCTCACCAATTTGGCCCCCATCTGACCCACTAACGTTTAACCCAGTACCCCGACCAGTTCAATGCCCGGTTCGAGTTTTAATACCTTGTATATAATACATGTATTTCATCAACTATGATTTCTTAATGCAATATTTAATATTCAATATTATTATATCAAATTCAAGTATTGTCGGGCTTAAGTGAAGATTGTTTTCATAAAAACGAATTCAGAAAAACCAACGTATGTTAATTATATTAACTGGATTTTACTTCTTGGGAAGAAAAGATATAGCTTCTTAAAAAGTTATATTTTTTTATAATAAAAAATTTAGATTTTTTACTTTGCTAATTATCAGAAAAGAAAACAAAAGTTATAGTAGCCACATAATTTTTATACTACCATTTTTCAAAACCAGAATAAATATAAGTGTAAAAAGCGTTTTATATATTAGTGCTGCTATTTTTTAAAAAAATTATATATCCTGATTCCTGATCCAATCTCTTAATTCATTTCTCGTGATCTGATGATATCACACTTATTCACGTGTTTTCCACTAGCAAATGGCAATATTGGACAAGCCACATGTGCTGTATTAAACCACTTGAAATTTTCACCTAAGAAATTAAATTAGTTACCGATATAAGTAACCATAATTAAAATTTTATATGAAATATATATATATATATATATCCATGTTAAAAAAATCACTCAAATCTATACATGATTTTTTTAATGTGCACATATTGGAAAAAATCTTTCTTCCTACATCCTTATGCGATTTCAGGGTATTCGATTTATAGCGTCTGGGAAGAAAAACATGCTTGTTTGAGAATAATTTATGCAAATAAATTAGTGTGAGATGAATTAAAAATAAATAGCTAAGATGGATCAACTGATAAGGAAGTTGTTCTAACTTAATCAAGGGTATCGAGTTCAAACCTTGAGAACGTAGCAGTCTAGGTGGTAGGAGTTCCGCCCACAAGGGTTCCAACCCGCCTCGATTTGGATTAGTCTGAGGCTGTTGATATACCTAAAAGATAGTCTAACCTGAGATACCGGATGCTCACACAAGTAAATAAATAAATAGCTAAGAAAAAGAAGTTGTGATGTGATCCTACACCGCATACTAATATATAGCATATAATGACTTTACTGTGACATAGGACTTCGCTACCTTGGAAATCTTATTAATTAGATACTACATATGATCCTAAGAGCACCAACGGCATCCAATAAGGAATCAAAGTTGACAATCAAGTCCTTTGTTTTTCCATGAATGATGCCACCTTGGACGGTGTCTAAGATGACACACAAGATCACGTTGAGTTGTTTCCCTTAACTGATATACATAACTATCCTTCAAGTAAACAAAATTAGGACTTCAAATCTTATAAATAAATTTGCTCAAAAAAATTTTATTAATAAAACATGCGAAAAAAACATCTCTTTCAACAAATCTAACAGCGCTGGAATTTAGCCTAATAATATTAAATATGCGATACGTGTCAATATATATATAGATATTTTTTTTTTATTACACCGTGATTGAGAAATACGTTGTAAATTAAACATAACAACTTATTCATTTAGTTATATCTATAAATCACTTTCAACGTGTTTCACTAAAATTAAAAAAAAAAATCTTAAACGTTTTTAACTTTACCCTAAAAATACTCAGGAGAAAAAAAAAATCTAATCATATAAGTAATATAACTAGAGCCATGAATTATGAGTTGAAACTTGAAGCCATTGGAGCAAGTTTTGTAGGATCTGGATTTGCATAATTGGCAGCCGAGTGCCAAAAAGTTGTTGAGAGAGCGTTTTCAAACTGTAAAATCAATCTGAATTAAATAATTCTTAACGAGTACCAAATCGGGTGATAATATATTTCCAAGTCAAAGCAGGCCAAGTTTGCGATCACTGTAACACTTGGAACTTCAAGAGTGGTGAGAGGCTAATTTTCTGTATTTCTATAAAGATTATTCACACCAAAAAGCTTATCATCAGCTCAAAGATTTAGACCTCATGAACAACTTTGCTTCACATCAATTATAATTTGTCCAAATTATAGATTTGCATGCTCCACAAGGAAGGCTATTAAATTCATAAGTTTAAGCAAACTCATGATAGAGAGGTAAACTCATAAAAGTTTATTTTTATTATTTAATAGATATTAATAGTGTATAATTAAATAATTAAAATATAAAAATGGCAACAATTTGATTTAAATGTTTTTTAAATCCAAATAATTAAAATTAAATCCATCAACATTCATAATTTATAATATTTAACAAAGAAATTTCTATAAAATTTATATTTAAAGCCACTAAGTATGATCAAATCGAAGAAACTAACATAAGTTTAAAAGCGAGTTAATACGGTTTTGTAAGCTCAAAACATAAAAATGATAAATTCGGTATATAAACTCATGAGTTTAATCGAATTTACAATGATCATGAGTTTATCAATAATTCGATTCAATTTTATAAGTTATAAATATAAAAATGATAAAGTCGGATATTCAATTCTCGGATTTGACAATAATGACAACGATACAGCGCATACACATAGATATAATTTAATATAATTAATATCTATCCTAAGTGGATGATTATAAAGACACATACGGAGTAGTCAAATCAACAAATTTATTTTGTCCCCACTTTTAATTTATTTGTCTTTATTTAATATGTGGGTAGACTTCGAAGACCCCCGAATGCAATGGATGATGCAGTGGGGCTTTCAAACCCAACATTATCATCATCCTAATTAACTTAATGCTTTCCTGCATTTTATTTAAATTTATTTTATTTTCTTTTGTGTCAAAGAAGCACCCCAAAAAAAAAAACTCTTTTTAACTCTTTTTATTTCAAAGTTTTTGCGACACGTGACTGTGTAGATGTCTCAATCTAAAACTTATTTTTCACATTATTCCAGTAACTTTATTCGTGTTTCTTAGTAGCGAATAGAAATAACCAGATGAGCATGAAAATATTCTCAGCCTTCCTTTTAAGGCTGTCCTTGGCTTTTCCACGCCTCCTTGTACATTCTCGGCCTAGTAGTAATAATTTTTGTCCTCTCTGTTGGCGGAAGAAAATACCACGTTCTTAAATAAAAATATCTGATATTTAGAGCTACATCAAATTCGAACAGCGTCACCCAACAATACTCAGGCTATTCAAGTTTTACTTCAGTTTTTTTTTTTTTTGGGTTATGCGATGCTCTGTTACTTTCTTCATGATTTTGCTGCTTTTGGTCATACGTGTGGTTTGCAAGCCCACTTCGTTTTCTCATCAAGGTCGTACAGAGACTTCTTTCAATAGCTCTAATGTTATCAATGTCATAGGTCACCGGTATGAGTTGGTGGTTTGTGGTGGCGTCTCATGTCATTTGTTTTATTAATGTCACTAAGTAGTATCTACTACTCTTTGGGACTTCAAGCAAAGTCTGGATCAATATGTAATGGTCAATATTTAATATTTTACAAAATATTATTACAATGGAAAAAAGGATGGGAAGTGAATGGGAGAGAAGGATGTGAAGGAAATATTGAGCTTGAGCTTTGGTTAGTCTTTGAAATGTCGGCTATCTTTGGAACTAGTTGGTTGAAGTCTATAAAAATTACTCCCTCCTTCCTTATATATAAAAGTTTTTCGACCAAATGGCAAGATTCTAAAAAACAATTAAAAAAAGTTACATGTAATAGTTACTTAGGAAATTTATTTATTTATTTCAAAAATGCCCCTATTTATAAATGGAAGAGAGAGAGAGAGAGTAATGATGAGAAAAAGATGAAAGAGAATGTATGTAGTATAATTAGGGTTCATTAACCCGGACCGGACCGGCCGGTAGACCAGTCCGGGTTACTAATTTAAAAAAAAAAAAATTTTTTTTTTTGATTTTTCCTTTAGAATTTTATACTATAAGTCTAAAAATTTCAATTTCTCACCGGTTTGGTCCCGGTTTAACCCACTAATCCTTAACTCAGTACCCCGACCAGTTCAATACCCGGTCCGGGTTTTAATACCTTGAGTATAATAATTAATTGAGGGCAAAATAAAAAAAAAGAATATTTATTATTGAAACAAAGTAAAAAAAGATCTTATATTTAGAGACAATTCCATTAAAAAAAAAATACTCTTATATAAAGGGAGAAGGAGGGAATATTGTATTAATGATACTGCGAAATAAAATGATAATCATACACCCAAGGCCCTCAAATTTTTTCATCCGCCAAGAAAATTTCAATTTTAGGATGTGGATGATCAACCGCTAGTGAACCAAGGACACCACAGCGGACTTTGACATGTTTATGACAGAAACTTGCAACGTAAAAGATCAATCATTTTTTCAAGGGTGACTGAATAATTGTATTATAGTTCATATGGGTCTATATTCTCTTGACATTAAACTTCTGATCCTATAAAAAAGGTAAAATATTCACAACTCCATACCCGCGAGGAAACAGATCAGTTTCATGCAAAGGAGACATTCATTCAGATTAGAATGAATCAATTTAACCTTTTCTCCCCTCAGTTTACTACTTTACCACTCACTATTTACAACTTGTGAACTTACAATTACTCTTCCCCGACAGACCCACATCAGTTTCAAAAGCAGCTGATGTCGAACTGACTGATCATTCATAGTTTCAGGAAGCTCTCATCACGGTGGTTAGGAACCGAACCAGCACACGAACAGTGGTTAGGGACAGAACCGGAACACGAAAACTGCTCTTCCTTATTAGTTCGCCGTGGGACATAAACACCATCCAACCGAACCAGCACACGAACAGTGCTCTTCCTTATTAGTTCGCCGTGGGACATAAACACCATGCAATGCCATACAGTTTAGTGCAAACAAACAAGTCTTTCAAGTCTCTTCCTGGCCTATAAAAACTACCTCTTGACTTGTTTGATCCTCTTTATTAGATTCTTCCTCCTCAAGTTCTTCTATTTGCCTTCAATTCCTTATTAGTTCGCCGTGGGACATAAACACCATGCAATGCCATACAGTTTGGTGCAAACAAACAAGTCTTTCAAGTCTCTTCCTGGCCTATAAAACTACCTCTTGACTTGTTTGATCCTCTTTATTAGATTCTTCCTCCTCAAGTTCTTCTATTAGCCTTTCAATCTGCCTCCTATAAACCGGCATGAAGTGATCACTAATCATGGTTTGTGAAAGTCTCAGTTTACTGTACAAAGATCTTGATGTTAGGAAAATCCCAATCTCAGTCTCATCTGGCTGGCCATCATCTGAACTCACTGACGTTGGACTACCATCATTTTCCCTCCTTGCATCATCAGGGTGGTGGAGGATAACAATATGCATGATCTTTCCTGCAGGGAAGAACCTGTGAACTTCTTTCATTTCTAGAGTAGAGCTCTGGGTTTGGCCATCAGTTGTTTCCGCCATGGCTGCTTCTTCTTCCCTCATCTCTTTAATCACATCAGCCTCCTCACCTTCATTTCGGTCATACAGTTCATGCTCTAGTTGTTGCCACAGCTCGACTTCGGTCATTTTAGCCTCGTGTGTTTCATGCTCCATAATGCCATCACCATCACTGAGATCAACATTCCCCTCAGCATCTGGACTCATTCCATCGGCACAAGAGCATTCGATTTCAGAAGACCACCCTCCTACACTTGAAGATATAGGAAGGTCCATGTCCTGAACAGCAGTCACATTCATACCTTTCTTGGGAGACAAAAGTGGATCAGAACCCTCCACATTGCCAGATGCTGCGGGTCTAGGAGAGCTTCCAGATTCTTTGGAACTCAAATGGGCACCCAAGGGTTGGCGACGGGGTCCCATGCACGACCAAGAGGACAAGTTAATAGGCGGATGTGTCCATGCTGCATGAGCCATGCTCCTGGCTCTCCTCATCACAACCTGAAGTTGTTCAAAATTCAGATCAAACAAATTTTTTTTTTTTTAAAAATAATTAATAATGACACACGTCACAATTTTTTGGACTGGAAAATCAACCTCCAACAATAGAAGAGAAGTAGAGGGGTAAAAACTTAATTCTAGCAAGTTACGCTTGTGACAAAGTAGATGGTAAGTAGGACTTCCCATTTAAGGAGTGATCTCAGAGACAAAAGACAAACAAACAAAAAGATCAAATTCTTTCAACAAAGGCAGTTTATTGTATCCCGTTTATGACAATGTATTGAACAGCTGCATGATGACTGGTGGTACAAAGTGAAAGGGAACCAAGTTGTGTATGAAGAGTACCTGGGTGCCATTTGAAACAGGTCGTAAAATGGCCCCCGCCCCAGCGACTTTTGCCTTAGCAGTGGCAATGGATGGGAGGCGAGAACCCAATGCTGAAGCAGAACGATAGACAGTACTGAGTATTCTTGTTTGCTCAATTTGATTTCTCAAGTCATTTATCCATGCTGAAGCTGTCACCTGCCAAATCAAGTTAATAACTTTAATACACAATGAAGCAGATTAGCTAAAAAGTAAAAACGTAAGATAACAAACCACAAATATCATGGTTCAGAAGCAACTTAATAGACTACTTCAAAATAAAAGAAAAAACAATTACTGTCCACACCACTGTAGAGTCCTGTTCATGCATCTCTAGTAAAAAGACCAAAAACCAAATTAAGGATAACATCAAACACCTCAGCCCGCAAGTCATCCACAGAAGCAGCTGAGAATGTTGGCACCAAATCGGCTCCGTTTATAACAGAAGTGATAAAGCTATTTCCCGAGTCAGCCAACTCCCATGTCATACAAGCAGCTGCATGAGTAACAAGCAGTCGGTTTTAAGCTGTACCCTTTTATAATATCCCTGAAAGTTGAGAATTATAGTTAACCTGAATCATACTAAGGCTGACAAACCTGGAGCAAATGTAACGCATGTAGTCTCAGACAGTTCCTTTCGCTCTCTCAATATATATGTGAGAAGTGCAGCAGTGCCTCCGCCCAAGGAGTGCCCTACAATCTACACATAAAGAACGTTGAAAAGGCAATCCAAAATCTGAAGAAACTCCATATTAAGGCATCTAATGCTTAAGTTAGACTGACAAAAGCCAGGTCAAGTGAAATTAAACTTTTTACTCAGGATTTTGATCGGCCTAGTGGGATGGTCAAGTCTGTTTAAAGCAGAGGAAGGCCTAGAATTTTTCCCTCTACAGAGTTAAGGCAACAGGATGAGAGTAGTGGGACTAAACAGGCCCAATGGCCAAGGACTCAAGTTCTAAGAGATTGAAAGGTGTGTGGGTCTCGTAAGCTGTAACAGTATTTTAGCAGTGTGCGCTGTGGGAGGGAGGTGAGAAGAGTCACTGACCCCCATAAAGTCAGGAGTGTCATTTATATTTCCTTTTGTTTCCGTTTTTTAGTTCTGTAATTACTTGAGTGTTTAGTCCAGGTATGGTATGGTGGATGGTGATTTTGTCTCCATTTAACTCTTATATCCGATAAAGAAGAGTTTGTACCAGCCAATTGCTGGTTGGTTAAGTTCTGAATATCATTTGCTAAAAAAAAAAAAAAAAAGTTCTGAATATCAAGTTTGCATCAGATTTCAAGTTCAAAAACAAGATTCAGCTGTCAAACTAACATTCTAAAAGATTCTCATCAACAATAGCTATGCAAAACTAAGAGTGTAATACCGAACAATAGAAACCAATTTTTTTCAACAGAAACTGAAATAGTAACCTATCATATGTGTTCATGTTTGAAAGTTTGACCAGTCAAAATAATCCTGATTCATGGAAATGATGTTGACACAAGACAAGGCAGAAAAACATCTTCAAAATCAGGAAATGCATTGAACTGTTAGAGGGAAAGTATAGTATTAAAGAAAAATATATTTACCTTTACTCTATAGCCAGGGTATCGGTCAAGTCCTTCAATAAGACAAGGAATTGCCAGCTTTGCAATCCAACGAGCGGCTGCAACCATCCCACAATGGGCATAACCTAAAACCACATCACTAACACCCCCCTCAAGGACTACAGTATGATGAAATGGTACCACAGCTCCTGTAGCAGCAGTTAAAGTATCCTTGATACTATGTGTCCCACGAATCAACAAAAGAAAGTGTCTCGACTTATGATCAACTATTATTGTAAAAGCTGGCTTCAAAATCTGCATAACAAATGAATAGAAAAATTCTATACATATGAAATTGACATTAAAAACTACATAGCTAATCATGTGTCAATAACTTAAATTACATTTTCATTTAACCATTGCCTAATTTGGTCATTGGGCAACTAGCTCCCTATGCAGTTCATCCCCCTGCCCTTTCTCCCCAAAACAAGATAGAAAAAGAAAACCCCTAATAACTCCAACCCAACTATCTCCCCTTGATCCCATCCCCCCCCCCCCAAAAACAACAGCCCCAGTCAACCAAGACCTCCATCCTCCCATAAAAAGGAAAGTATGAATAATAACTTCAACAATGTAATCAGTATTTCAGTAAAAAGTAGTTATTAGCAGTTTTCACTGAAATCTTAGACAAAACTTACTCCTGCTTTTGGTTCTTGAAGGAGAACATTCTCTTCACTGTAGCCAGTTTCTTCCAGAAACAAAGGAAATGGCTTCTTTGAAAAATGCCAACAGAGTGTCAGCAAATTCAAGAGACATTTAAGTTCAGCAGTAACCTCAAGTCCTTTCAGCTGTAAACTATCTTCACCACCAAATATAGTCTCAACATGAAAGTTTCCCTGCAATGCATAACACAGAATTTAAAATTATATTGAACTTGAGGAAAAAAGAAGACCAAGAAGACAGAAGAAAGAAACATCACAACCACAATCCAAAGCCGCTCTGCAGATAAAAAATAAGGGTTAAGGTGCAAATCTACCAATAAAGTATTGTCCGAGGAGCGTCCACCACAAATATTTTTTAAAAGGGGCAAAAATACCAATGAAGTTTTAAAAAGGGCCATCCACCACAATTTCCGTTAAATCCGTACTCACGGTGTTAAATCATAAGAGAAGAAAACCACTAATGGCGTTAGTACGGATTTAACGGAAATTGTGGTGGATGCCTCTTTTTAAAACTTCATTGGTATTTTTGACCCTTTTAAAAGATATTTGTGGTAGACACTTCTTGGACAATACTTCATTGGTAGATTTGCACCTTAACCCTAAAAAATAATCCTAACATGCCGTAAGTGAATTATAAACAGTATGGTACTTAGTTTTCAAAACTAAAGTCTAATGGAACAGAAACAAAAACACCACGTTAAACATATAAAAACATTAACACAAAAGCAATATTACAAATCAGCTTATTATTCTATGCATAAGTTGACTTGAAGAACTTAAACATGGAAGAGTCCCAGCAGATACATCAGTACCAAAATCCCATAGGATGATAAGAATCAATCTTATCTCCGATGATCATTATGTCACTCAAATCAAGAAGAACAATAGAACATAACATGAAAAATACAGGCAATGTGAAAGCGTTTGCATTTTAATAAGGGATTCTTTTTCTACAACCAGGAAATTAATCATACAGTTACAACATTATTCTAATTTGAATTGATTTGTCCGTTGGGATGCTAGAATGCAGAAGATAGAAGCACCCACCCATTCTTTAGTATTTTCAAATCCTAATAAAACTCTCATGCATTTACTAATTAGTAGATGAAAACAAGAAAACCAAACATTTCTCATGCCTTTAATTTGATAAAACCGGGAAGCATGGTCACTTACCTGCCTCTTCAAAAGAAAACTTATACCAAATGCCAAATCCCCAATTGGCCACTTGCCAAGTGTCTCGGAATAGGTAAATCTAAGAGTCTCTGATAATGTTGATATTGTCTCTATCCACGTAGCAGGAGCTTGTATTAACCTGTGTGACACACGGTCTATTCCAACAGGCACCATAGTGGACGAATAACTAACGTTTTCTTCATCTTCGTGCTCTGTATCCGACTGTAATTTCCGATTTAATGTATAATATAAAAGAGCAGCTGCACCGGCTGCAGTAGCCATGGTTGCAGTCGCCATGACTTGACTGCTGTAAGGAATAGGACAAATTAGTAAATTAATAACTAAGAAAGATAAATAAGGTGTGTTCTAACCCCAAATCTTCCATCTTCAACTCAAAAGATTTACGTAACTTTGATCATCAGCTGGAGTTCGAATCATCACTAATTATCACTAAATAGCACACCAAAAAAACTAAAAACAAAGTAGAAACTTTGCATCTGACATTCAAATTCAACTGCGATGATGTTACGGATTAATCAACAAAGCTAAGAAGAAGGAAAAAAAACAAAATCGAACAGAAATTTTGAAAACTATTACCAAAAAAGTTTGCCTAAAACTGAAGAACGTGAAGAAATTCTGAAACCCAGAACCCTAAACTTCCAAATCAGAAACCAGGGAGAAAAAGGAGAAAGAGAGAGAATTGAGCGAACCTGAAGAAACTGATTTTGGCGGAAACAAGATAGTTTGGTCACAAAGGCATCCAATATTATAGTAATGCACCTAATATGAACGAGACATTCTGAAAGTTTCTTTCTATATTTATTTATTTATTGTTTTTTTCAGTTACTGTGATGAGAAAAGAGTACCCTGCGCGCGGTTTTGTTGATTCTGGAGGAAGCAAAAACAGAACAACAGTTTATTTTGTTTTTCTATTTTGCAAATGGGTTTAAGTACACGTGTCACGCAGGGGATGGATCAGGTTGCATGCTGAAACTGACCTAAAATCGCGTACGGGATAAACACGTATGACTAATGGCCAAATGCTTATCAATTTATTTTATTATCATTATTACTATTAATTTTTTAAATTTTGAAATTGAAAATTTAGGAGGAAAGACCTTTATTAATTTTAAGGAAAATATTATTGACCCAAATGCCCTTACTTGAGTGAAAAAGCATAATAACTTTTAAAATTAGAAGCTTAATCGTAAATAATGAAAGTTCAGTGGTCGATTGTGGGAAACTCCATTTTCAAGTTTCAACACACTTGAAAGTCGAAAATCCCATTTTCAATGTTATTATAAATTTCTGACAAATTTGTTATCAAGCTAAAAAATGCTAACTTTAAAAATGATTCAAAATTTATAATTCTTATTGGGTCAAAATATTTTTTTTACATCCTTAAAACTCAATAATATTAGTTTGGTGAGTATTTTTTTTTTATTGTAAATCCAACACAATGAAAAATGTTTCAAATGAATTGGAAAAAAAAACAGAAAAAGAATTTTGAATTTACAAAATTTTAAATCAGGTATTTTCTAAAAATTGAATTATAAATTACTTACTAAATTTTATACTGTTAGTAACATTACAAACCTGATTTGAGATTTTACAATTTAAAATTTTTTTTCTATCCTTTTCGTTTTAAAAAACAGACCGCAATGATTGATGTTTACAAGGTGGGACATTTTAACTTTTGTGTTTGTGCGATATTTGACATTTAAGTTGTTTGAACGAGAACAAATGTTCTGCTGCTTTCCAAGGAAAATGTCGAAGATACTTATCAATTAAGATTCCATCTTACCTTTCCGCACATATTCCGTTGTGCGCTTATCTCTTGTTGAGATTGACTATTAGATTTTTAATGAAGTATGTATATTAGGTTGATTTTTCCATCAAAATGACTCAAGTCAATTTGATAGGACCAACCATTAAGTTATATACCTTCACTCCAATGTTTATGCAATCAATATGGGACTATTCTTTTTGTGTATTGTAATATTGACAACCAAACTGTTGACCAAGCCATGCCAAAATTTCGTTGAAACAGAAATTACTTGTAGGACTAGCATAAAATATTAAATATATTTGAAGGATCAAAGTAGAACACAGAAAAATCCATGGCATCTTTTGCTTCATGCTCTTTGTAGTATGTATGTAGTGACATGAGGCCGCAATTTGATAACTAAAATTTAAACAAACACAAGAAAAACGATGACAATTGTTCAGACGTCAAGATTGCTTGGAAATCAATCAGTCACGTTCACTAATAGCAGTCAAGTGTTCATCAATCTCCTCGGTGGATAAAACCCTGAATTTTGGATTTTCCTGTTGCACCACTCCCACCTGCAAAATGCATACAATACAATATTACTGCCCAGCCATAATATTAATCAAATCTAAAAGGAAATCTTCACCTATGAAGCAACGACAAATTATGGGAAAATCACTATCAGGTCCAAAGGAAGGAATAGATTTATTAAAAATTTTCAAATAACAAGTGAATAACATGGAACTATTGTCATTTTTTGCCCCCAAACTTGTAATTGCATGGTGCTTACTTGTTATGGGATTTTTAAGTGATTACATTCTTTCCTTGGATCTCAGTGATTTTCCCAAAAATTATGGCATCAACAGACATACAAGCACAATCACTACAGGCATGGGAAATTGCAATAAAGGGGTTTTCACTTATGAAATTCATTAGTAGGGAGGACAACAGGAATGCATTCCCTTATATTGAAGACGAAGCACAATTAACTCACCATTATCTACTGATTTGAGAATAAACTAATACATTACGACCCTCCAGAGACTAATTCAATAAATCAACGTTGAGATTATCCAAGGAGAAAAAGATCATTTACCATACTTTGAGTACTACCATGGTGCAACATGCTCTAGTGCAAGTAATGAAGAAAGGTATATTAAGTACCTCAATCTCGGTGGCCTTGAAATCCTCCTGAAGAACAGATTGCAGTGCAGAGATAGCAGTCTGTTAACGAAACAAAAGCATCATTAAAAAGGGGTCCCAGCAGAAACAATAAAAGAACAGCTCTTATAGCCATAAAGAAAAGAATTTATTTATTTACTTATTTTCAGTCATGGTAATGACAGATTTCATTAAGATCATGGCATCTTAAACTAATATAAAGTATGCTTCAAAAGCTTGTGAAGAAATTACAGTTTGCACGTGAGATAAGCTAATTATGAGATTGGCTCATCAAAATAACACTTAAAATCACATGTTCATGTTGTTTAGGATAGTATTTAATGTTCATAAAACGGAATGATTATGAGTCTTTATGGTAAAGGAAAAGTATTTCATATGAAACAAACATGATGAGAACCTAAAAGTTGTTGCTTCACCGTCTGAGATACAGTTAGAAGCACTGTTGCCAGACCCTTCATATCATCATTCAATCAGATAAAACAAAACTTCACTTGGTACAGGCTTCATGAGGCAAACATTTAAAACCGACATAATTCACCTCAAAATCCACCTATATATTTCCACTCGTTCTCCCTTTCAACAGATATTAATCAGATTTTCAGCACTGCATATTCATGTTTAGTAACACCTCCCAAGTTTAATAAAGCTAGAGGCTATTACATTTACAGGGAAGCAAATCTGTGATAAAATAAGAACAAATTAATAAAAATGAGCAGACAACGAGGCAAATTGAATTATGGAATTACCAAATTCACACAGCGTCAGGTCCAAAGCCCCAATGGACCGTAAAGGATATATGCAACAACTAATGCATCTCAAGAAAATAGACACAACAACTAGAGATTAACCTGACAACAGGTAGTTCATTGATAGATCATAATACAGTAAATGTGTAAAACAGGCAGAACTTTACAACTGTAATTCCAGAGGAGATCAAAGAACTTAAACATCTCTTATGTGTAATTGGGCCCACAAAACAGGAATTAGAAGGAATCTAATGGTTCATTTCTCAAACAATTCCAGAAGCTCATTTCAAAACTCAAACCTAAATCATCATAAAATGCAATAATACCTGCACTGTCTCTTCATAGGTAAATGAAGGATCATTCTTCATCTTCTTTTCCAAGAAATTAATTGCCTCTTGCTCTTTTAACCCAGCACTTGTGGCCTAAATGCATCACATATCCCAAAAGAAAAATTAAGTTGTCTCCGAGCACATACATGCAAAGAATAAAATCCAAGCCAAAGCATCTATCAATGTGTAATGTAGTTTATTTTAAGTTTGACATTTTAAGAATAATTTTACTACTGATAATTCTAACAAACTTGTCACTACGTCTATAGTCTCCACTGTGGAGCCCAGCTTTAGAAATTCTCTTTCCTTAATCAAAATAAATAAATAAATTGTTTGCTCTTTCATTAACCACTCCCCTATCATCGCTACAATTTAATTCCTGTACATCAATTGCACAGATACAAAATGAATGAACAACTTTGCCAAAGTATAAGCAGAAAATGTCAATCAATTGATGCTATTTTTGCCTCATCTAGCTATATCCATCGTATAAATATCATACATTGAGTGCAGAATAATTTTATTAATAAGGAATTCCATCACTAGCTCTATGGTACTAAATATATCCTTAGCATATGAGTCTTCTTGTCCCACAGTCCACGGTATATCTAAATGATCTCAAACGTACCTTATGACCGAAGTAATGACCAGCTGGATCACATTTATAAAGTCGAGGTCCAAATTCTTCATCAATACCCAAGACCATAGCAACTTCAAAACACAACAGAATGAGAATAAAAAAAAGGAAAGAAAAGGGAAAGAGGAAACCAACATTAACAATGCGAACTTGAAGTAAAATACAGTGGAAATCAGTCTATTGCCTCCAAGAGATGGCTTAATTACATGACTCTCCCCTCTATTGTGAAAATACACATAGAACTTCCCTGATACCAAAGAAAAACTAAAATATCTTCAACCATATTTTTACAATTAAAATTATAAAAAATTAGAAAATGTATTTCTTTGCTTTCAATAATTATTTAATTTTTGTCAAAAGAGTTCAAACTTTTTATATTTGGTCAACATGGGTTCAGTTCCATCTTATCTCTTAGTTTTACAAGAATCCTATATATATTTTCATAAGAGAAGAGGGCTGCTCAAGCCATTTTTAAGGGGAGGGGAGAGTATCAGAACTTCAAAAAATTAACAACAATAATCTGACCAAGCTTGATTTGATGATAAAATCTTTCACAAAAGACATTTCCCCCCCTCTTTTCCATGGAAAGGATGAAAAACACACCTACTCCAAGCGGTCTCATGTAAGCATGCTGAGTGTAGATCTGTGATTTGTCAGCAATCCTATGAAACAATAGTTTCCAACAATGATTAGATACATAAGATGTAGTGGTCATGCGCGAAGATCTAAATCCAATGTTACAATTGAAATAAATTATCGATTAAAATTATCACAATCAATGTCAAAATCCAGGCATAAAAGAAGCAATAACTGATTCATTGCAACTTGCAACTGTCCATATTCTCCAATACAGTTATGCATTACAAGAAATCAACCTGGCAGCTAACATAAGGACTAAATTATGTTTTCTGTAAATTCTTCGATCACATTAAGGAGATAAGGATAATGTATGAGGCCATGACCAAACTGAGAGAAGCAAAACAGTCTGATATTCCATTAAGAAAAAGAGAATCCTAAATTCCTCATCAGACTACCAATATACGGCCCAATGGATCCACCCCCAGTGTCCAGAGAAAAAGGTGACACCTAACAAGCTTATAGCTATCCATAAGTAAAACTACAGTCAGAAATGCTTTCTTTATCAAAAAAAGAAATTGTCAAAAGAAAAATCACACTTTTCCTGGAGGTTTTTTAGCAAAGCAGAGCAGCCCCTGGAAGCACAAATATTACAAGTGTCTGTGGCCTTTTGTGATTGCCATACATCTTATAAACAAACATAGCAACTGCCCATTAACACTCACTGACACTCAAAAATCGAAACATGACTATCATTCAATTCGAAGCTCCAAGAGTTCCAAGTATTTATTGGCATATGGCAACTATTTTTGGGGTTTGTCAGACTACCTAGTATGAAGGGAAGCCACAAGAGCTCGTGCAAATCCCAGCACACAAGATGCCGGTGATTGCACCAGAAGTTGTCCAAACAACATTTTGCATGTTGTGGAAGCCACATAAGTACACAATGAAATCTTCAAAACACTAGATTTAGGCACTACATACTTGAAGGAAACTGCAGATATTCTTATGCACTACTCTATTGAATAATATGTAAATAACACCAAATCAGGGTACGGGAAACATTTGTCAGTACAACAAAAAAAGAACGGCCATGTGAACTAAAGAAATTAAACGAATTAATAACTGCAAAGCAGTAGTCACTGATATCTTCTTTGAAAGTAAGCAATTTACCATCTGGACAACACATCAACAGGCATCTCGTATCCGTAATTAAAGCGAAACTCAGCTGCTTCATTCCTTGCTTGCTGAACCAACGTCCTAGCATCAGCTGGGAAAAAGTATTATGAAGAAAATGTGAGAATTTTCTTTTTGTTCAAGATATATAATAAGAGAAGACTGTAAATGTTATTTCACATGTTAAAGTTCTAGTATACAGCAAAGAATCATGTCAATATCTCTGAAGCAATTATAAGTCAAGTCTGCTCCAAATGCAACGTTTCCAGCGATATTTTCCAGAGTACCCACAACTGACATATTCTGTTGACAGTTTGAATTTCAAACACCTCAATTAAATCAGCCTGACCTGTTATCCCAGTAGCCAATAAACCGAGGTACTCTGTGATGGGAAATAGATGTGTAACACTTGTCTGATCCAAGAGCTTGTCCTGCATCAAATTATTAATTAAAAGGAACTTTAGACTCACAGCTTGGAGAAATAAAGAAAGCAAGCACAGATGACAGAATGCACTCACCGGAACCTTTTTCTGGGTAACAACACAGATGGAATCCTTCCCTCGGACACCAATTGAGGTGATCCCAACAGACTTAACAGCTTTAAAAGCATACTCTAGTTTGGCATTAAGAAAACCCACGGTCAAGAATTAAAAACCCTTCCGACTAAAACTGGATTAAAAATCAATAACAGAAGTTCGGGGGAAAAGAGTTGAGCTGACATGAAGAGATTCTAAATCGAAGAATATTTTCCTTTGTACTGAAAATATGAAATATGAAGCCCCAAATCAGAATAAAACTGCAATATAAGTTGGAGGCAGAAGAAGTCCCGTACCCACTTGAAAGAGACGGCCTTCGGGTGAGAAAATAGTAATATGGCGATCGTATCCTCCTCCACTTCCTCGACTCATGGTTAAGGGACTTAGTGCGGTGACTTGGTCTCACTGTGTTTCCGAACGAAGACCTCGAACTCCAACTCGAGGAACAGCGCAGAAATATTTACCCTTCAGCCCTGGATCGCTCTTAAAAGCAAGTCCTGCAGCGGCATGAGCTAATTCGGCTAGAAAAACGGTATCGTTTGCGCAGAATTGAGGGGTGGCGCCGGAGAGGGACAAAAACCAGCTATGACATAACCCAACCAGGGATATACTCTTTTCGATCCTAATTATAGGATATAATTATCTAATTTTAAAAAAATTAAAAATAATAATTAAATTAGTTAATCATATTTAATTTTCTAAAATGTCCTTTTCTAAAAGTTAAAATGGCATCAGTTACATTGTACATTTGTTTTTCATCGTACCTCTCCTACCTCTCAAATTTTTTTATTAAGAGGACGTCTATTTAATTGGGCATAATATAAATGTAGGGTTTTTTTTAGTCAAGGGAAAAAGATAATGAAATTAATATTTTATTAGGGTATTTTTAGGGAAAAAATCAATCATTTTGGATAGATAGTTACAAAAACATATTTTTTAAGAAATCTTAAAGTTATTTCATTTAAAAATAAAAAAAGAAAGTAGAATCTCTCACTTGATAGAATATAAGCGTGTTATTAAATTAATTATTGTGTTTAATTATTATTGAGAAAGTATCAATAGGGGGTAGTTTAGAAATAAATTGACAAAAATTAGAATTTTGTCATATAATTAGGACTAAAATCAATTCCCAGATGTTGTCCTATAATTAGGACCGGAGGGAGTAGTATTATCCATGTCAAAAAATTATCCATGTCAAAAAAAAAAAGGAACTTTGTTGGTGAATGATTTGTAAATATCTTTGTAAGAGTTTTTTGAAACCAGAGGTATACTCTGATCCTGATGAGCCCTCATGATCCAACTCACCTGAATTATGTCAAAAAAAAACAAAGGATATAGTAATAAATTATTAATAATAATATTTATTAGTTTTTCTCTTCTCTGAAAAAAGGCTTATAAATAATACGCCTCCCGTTTTCAGTGCAAGGACACTAATTCCCTGATTAGTTCGCATTAGTAAAAAGAAGATTGTGTTCAAATCCTCTATGGCAGATAAAATGAATGCGTAAATTATGAGGGGGCAAAGTTAAAATAGAGTACTTTTGCCACAAGTTGACATAAAGGGAAGAATTTCTTGCTTAAATAAAATTTTAATAGTTATGTCCTAGATTTAATAACAACGGAAAATGAGAGTGTAAAAGGAAGTGTTTAGTTTAGCTTATTTTAAATAGTAATTTTTTATTATACAATTCAAATATATGAAAAAAAAACAATTTACCTTATTTTTTGTAGAATCTAGGCAGTATCTCCTTTTTCATGCACATGGTCTGGCAGTTTGGAGAAAAAATGATAAATATAAATATTTTAAAGTGATTTAATTAGTTTTCTTAACATATTTAAAAAAGATAACTCTGTTTTATATTTAGGACAGGAAAGAGTAATTTTTTATTATACAAGTCAAATATATTAAAAAACAATTAACCTTATTTTTGGTAGAATCCAGGTGATATCTCCTTTTTCATGCATATGGCATAGTTCGAACTCAGGACATCTTTTTTAAGGGACCAGTCATCTATCAACTATGCCAAACTTTTATTGGCATAAAAAAAAAAAAAAAGCTTATGGTTAGCCTAGCATTGTGTCCATGTCATCTTCACAACTTGTCTTTGGGCCCTAAGGGAAAAATGAAATATTATGCTGAAGCCCATCTCACGTCAGAAATTATCATCCAGATCACAATGAAAAAGATTTTTTAGTTAATGGCCTCAGCCCATACCTAAGCCCAATTCACTTAGGTCCAGGAACAGCTTCCTGCCAGGTAAAAGGTGTTGATGCTACCAATAGGATCGGATCTGCCAAAAGGGGCTAATCCTTACAACGGTAGCAAATTAAGGTTTGAATCCCCATTAGAAGAAGTGCTCACATTTAATATCCGACAGAAAGTTATAGTATACCTCTTAAATCTTAAATGTAGGAACTATATTAGAGATAGCAGATCTAGCATGAGCTAGATCTTTGGCCCCATGTATATGTAACACATCAATTGATTTTGTGTTTCAAATTTATAATTTTTTCAAACTGTCACTCTTAATTACATATATTAATAGGATTTAATTAAGGGGTAGTTTTTTATACCTGAATTAAAGGGTCAGATGTAAATAATTAAATAGGTTATTTCATGCAAACCAATAGTCTTGACATATTAACTGACTCAGACATCAAAGACCCAGGGGAGTATTAACTTGTTAGAGATAACAGATCTAGCAGGAGTTGGAACCATATAAGTACGCAGTGAACGATATAATTCATTTATCAAAGTCTAAAAAGTTTCTCATCATCATCATCAAATGGTGGATCGACATCTTGACCATCTGGTGTAACCTTGAAACCAAATTCTTGACCTGTTTGGGTTAGTGATAGTAGAAGTTATTTTTTTTTATTTTGACTTTTATAAAAGTCAACTAGAATAAAAATAAGATTGTAAATATAATTTATGTTTGAATTGACAGTGGCAAAAGTGATTTTTTTGTTGTTGAAAAAGTTAGACTTTTGAGCTTCCTCTCAAAAAACTGGTTTTGAAAAAAAAAGAATAATTTTTTTTTATTTTTTGCAATCAATAGGAGAAAAAAAAGTAAAAACACATTTATTATCTTAAAATTGGACTTATAATAAGGACTAAAATTTTTTGTTAAAATAGGCTTATAAATAAGACTAAAGTGATATCATATATCAATAGCACTTCCACTCTTTCAATTCTCATTTATCAAAGAGCCTTTTTTTTTAATCCATAATCACTGCTTTCTCTCTCCATGATTACCATAAAAGCATCAAATTTGAGTTTATAAGTTATCGTGACTTTTATATAAAAGCACTATTAACCTCATTGTGAACCCAAACACCCAAAATTCATTGATGTGCTTTTTTCCAATCTTATCGCACGTCTATGACCCTCCACTGCTCTGTCAAACATGCACTAAAAGGTTTACATATAAAGGAGATGTGTCTTAGTTAAAATAGACGAGTAAAATACAATCACTTTATCTGGTTCTAAATATAAAATAAAGTTGATTTTTTTAGAGAGATTAAGAAAACTAATTAAATTACTTTAGAGTATTTTTATTTTATTTTTTTCTTTAAACTAATTAGTTTGACAAATAAACTGGTATATAATTTAAGGATACACAATATATAATATAATTAAATAACTTATTTAATCTCTCTAAAAAAATTAACTTTATCTTATATCTAAAAAAACATAGAGAGTACTATGTTTAGCAACAAATGATTGGGAGGGTCAAACTAAGAGGCGTCGGTGCCTGAATACCTCCACAGAGAGGGCAAAAAGTGGGAGTAGATCCCCAATATCGCAAAAATCACAGAAGTTACGTAATATTCCCCATGCTCTAAATATAGAACTTATTCTTTTCTTTATTTAATATAAGACTTATTTATCTATTTTATTTAGAGTAAGAAAATTAATTATATTATTTACTATGATATTTATTTTTTAAAACACCTAATCAACTCCTTTAATCCCCTCAACTTTTCTTTTTCTTGATTATTGTTGAGAGATCATTAATATAAGTAAAATAAAAAAAATTGACAAATATAAAAAATAAGTTTACATCTATGACCAAGATCAACTTGGCAGTTAGGTCTTACATTAAAAATGGGAAGAGTTGTTTTGTAAGATCTTAATTCATTTTATCTCTTATATTTGTCTTTTTTTAAAAACTAATTTATACTCATATGATCATATTTGTAAAACACTTCTAACATGTTTCATACATACCAAGAAAAATCTTAAACTTCATTAATTTTATCATAAGATTCAACAATTTTTCAACTTTATTTCTATTTAATATATATAACATATTATGTAAACAAAGTCAACGTATAAAATTATGCATACATTCATTTGAAAAATTTAATGAGGTGTCTTATTAATAAGACAAAAAATTTTCTCTCGTTGCCCTATATATACAACTAGGTGATTGGTTATCCTTCTTTGTTCTTACTGATCTCTTCCCCTTCACAATTCATCTTAACCTTTAGATTAAAATTTTAATAGTTGAAATTTATTATTTTATAAAATTATTAATAAAATATTAAATTATTATTAAATAAGTAAATTTAAAAAAATGTTAAATTTTAATTATGATAATTTAAAACTGTAATAAAAAATATTTTTAATTTGTGAACTACTCAAATATTTTTATAAAATATTAAATTTGAACCACTTAAATTTCAATCTAAAGATTGAAATGAGTAGTGGAGGGGAAGAGTATAAGAAGAGAATAATAAAAATAAAGGAGGACAGCCAAATCCTATGACTAAAGAAATATATCTAACTTATAAATTGACATAATACGTAATTAATTCAAATTCACATGGCTTTCCATTTCTTTGGGAAATCAAAAGGTGTTATATGTACTAAGCACATTGGTATATAAACCTCATTCTTTCTAGGATCTCGATCGAGGAGTACTTTTTTAGTTATTCCTTAGTTAAATCTCTTCCTCATGACGAACTCACTTACATCATTCATCATTCCTAATTTTACTTTCTTCCTTTCTTTAGGGAACACAACACATAGAGAGGATGGCGGCATCAAATGCTATCCTTTCAATACCATTCATCTCGTTGTCATAGGTATACTGTTCACTCTGATCCACAATACAAGTTGCTTTTTAAAAAATGACTCGATTCATGGTATAAGTCACTTTGAGAGTAATTAATATTTATGACATGTTTAAATATGACTCTTTATGTTTTTTCTTTCATTCAAAACCTTATTTAGTATTGGTAAAATTGGAAATTTTTTTTAATTTAAGACAAATTTAATGAGTTAACTATCATTTATTGATTTTGATGAATTAGTTGAAGTGACTTATTACTACTACAAAAATATGATTCCACGACACCAAACAACAACCCTTTTCATAAACCAGTCGTAGAAAGGATCAGGGAATACTTTCAACGACCGTTGTTCTGAAAACGGTCATTGAATCCAAGTTACAACGACCGTTATTGAAAACGGTCATTGAAACAAAGGTTACAACGACCGTTTTTCATAAAAGGTCATTATATCTAACATACAACGACCGTTTTAAAGAACGGTCGTTGTAACTTGCACCTTAATGTCCCTCCCGCGCCTCTGTTGCTCATTTTCCCCTTTTCCTCTTGAATTCCCACCTCCTTCTCCCGCCATCCGACTACCCTTCCTCACTTTTCCTCACAGATTGTTCCTCGCAAGTGGGTTAGCTGTTCCGTCTTTCTGGTGCATCGTTCTCCCTCCCCCTCTCACGCCGCCACAGTCGTTGTTGTCCTCCATTGGTGTGGTTTATGTAGCTACCCTGTTTTCCCTTTTTAGTTCAAGTATGCTGTCTCCTCTTCTCATTCCTCCATTCATCTTGGTTTTGCAGCTCCCGCCTGTGATCTCTTCGGTTCAGGTTAGCCACTACACTGCATTTATTTTAGTTTCCTTTTCCTTTTGCTGCCATGGATTTATGCTTAGGTTAATGACATTTACAAACTTTAAAACTTAAAAATTCTACTAGGGATCACTGAAGTAAGTCATCACTTATTCTCATACAAATTATCAAGTCGATTTGCTTTCTTTATTTGTTTTTGCTATGGAAGAAAATATTATTTAGAGCACAAGCAGGTGAAAAAACAAGAGGCAACTAAAGCAATAATAACTATGGCAGCAGTCTAATTAAATATATATATATATATATATATATACATATATATATATATATTTGGTTTGGTATAGGGGTTCCAGCATAATAGCCTCTCGACAACAACATTGAATATTTAGACAACATTGTATAGCATACCTTTATACTTTTCAATACACTTATAGTAAACACTTTATTTAGATTTCTAAATACTTCCTCAGTATCAAATATAGGGCCTTTTTTCTGAAGAAACTCTTTGTCCCATAATACAAGTCACTTGGCTAGCATTAATAAACGTTTTCTAAATATTGTCCCTATTGCAATTTACTAGAAGAATATGACTTGAAGTCTAATGCCTATACTCTTAAATATGAGTAAAGTTAAAGAACTTTGTGATTTTTAGACAACCACCTCTCTCTAACTTTTGGCAAGATTTCAAGTTAGAGGTGACTTGTAACGTGAACAGGAATAAGTAGTAATATAATTCATTAATATGCATGGAGTTACTTGCGCAGGTGGAGAAAGGAGGAGTGGAAACACCAAATAATATTTTCAATTTAAATATTTTATATTTGTACTTGTATGCACCTTTTATTTGGATTTTTATTTATATGCAAGAAGAATGAATGTTTTTTGTGCTCTTTGTATATTTATTTGTCTGAATGAACACAGTTTACAATTACAAAGTGGAAGTAAGCTATTGAAACAGTATAGATGATAGAGAGAGAGAGAGAGAGATTTAATTGCTTATTCCTCTTCTCATTCCTCTGTTCATCTTGGTTCTGCAGCTCCCATCTGTGACCTCTTCGATTCAGGTTAATTGCACACAGTTTAACTGTCTCCTCTTCTCATTCCTCTGTTCATCGTGGTTCTGCAGCTCCTCTTTGTGACCTCTTCAGTTCAGGTTAGCCACTACACTGCATTTATTTTAGTTTTCTTTTCCTTTTGCTGCACACAACGTGGATTTGTGCTTAGGTTAATTGCACACAGTTTACAATTACAAAGTGGAGGCAAGCTATTGAAACAGTATAAATGAGAGAGAGATTTAATTGCTTAGTGAAAATGAAAATCTACCAAATTTTGGAAGCTTAATTTTGAGAATATATTGCGTATAATATATGTAACCTTGCTAATTGATTTTGAGTCACCTTTTTTAATAAAGCATCTTTAAGTTTTCTTCATTGAAAAGGATAGTTTTGAATTTTATTTCATCATATGAGCTGTGCAAGTAGTTTTTCTAGGCATGCTTGAACTGTATATATGCCTTCCTTGCATTATGCGTGCTTTTACTATCAAAACATTTAAATTGTATAGTAGTTTATAAGAGGCACAATGTATATAACTTGTTATAGTTGCAGTCTTGGTTTTCTTATCTTCTTGTTTTTGGGTTCCATGATTTGTATATAGTTTTTAGCTTTTTTATTTAAATTTTCCAATGTATATAACTTTTTAAGTAGCACAATGGTAAATTTGAGTGTCGTTGTAAATGGATTAGGTGGTAATAAAATAGGTCATAGCTGGATGAATGCATTAAGAACTAGTGAAGAATATGAGAAAGGGTGGAAGAGTTTATTGAATTTGCTAAAATGAATGCACCTAGTACAAATGGGAAGTATTTTTGTCCATGTGTGAAGTGTTTAAATAAGAGTCAGGATATTGATGATATAAGAGATCACTTAGTTTATGATGGAATAAATCTTCAATACACAAGGTGGATATGGCATGGTGAGGAAGTAACCGCTTGTGCGTCCCACGAGAAGGAAGTTTTGGAGGTTGGAGATGACGATAGAATGGAGAAAATGATTCATGATGTGGAGGTAGAATGTTTTGCCCAATCGCCTATATATGATAGCGTGCGGAGTGATGCGGAGACACCTTTATACCCTTGGTGTAGTAAGTATACACACTTGTTAGATATTTTGCACTTGGTTAACTTAAAAGCAACTTGTAGGTGGACTGACAGTAGTTTCACATTGTTACTTGAATTGTTGTGTGATATGTTTTCAGAGGATAATGTACTTCCAAATCGTATGTATGAGGTCAAGAAAATCTTGTATGCGATGGGTATGGAGTATAAAAAGATACATGCTTGCCCTAATGATTGTGTATTGTACAGAAATGAGTATGAAGGATTAAGTGAGTATCTGAAATGTAAAACTTTGAGATACAAAGTGAAGAAAGGTGCTGGGTGTGGTGATGAGACAAGTAAAAAAGCAACCTTTAAAGGTTTTGTGGTATCTTCCAATCATTCTGCGGTTTAAACGAATGTTTACTAATATGAAAGAAGCGAAGAAGTTGAGATGGTATTGTGATGACAGAATATGTGATGGAAAATACCTTTGACACCCGGCTGACTCTCCACAATGGAAGAAAATAGATGAAATGTATCTCGGATTTGGCAGTGAACTCAGAAACCTTCAGCTTGGGCTTTGTACAGACGGAATCAATCTTATGGTACTTTTAGTAGTACACATAGTGCATGGCCGGTTTTGCTGGTGATTTACAACTTACCTCCCTGGTTGTGTATGAAACGAAAGTATATGATGATTTCAGGACCAAAACAGTCGAGGAACGATATCGATGTCTACTTGGCACCTTTGATAGAGGATTTAAAGAAGTTGTGGGAGGATGGCGTAAATGTGTGTGATGCATATAACCAACAGTCCTTTAAGCTACATGTAGTGATTTTCACCACGATTAACGACTTCGTTGCATATGGGAACTTGTCGGGTTATAGTGTGAAGGGTCATAAAGCATGTTCGATATTTGAAGCAAGCACATACTTCCATCAATTGAAGCATGGTAGAAAAACGGTCTGCCTTAGTCATAGACGATTTCTTCCTCGGTTCTACCTGTACTGTAGGCTGAAGAAGACTTTTAACAGTTTACCAGAGAATGGAATGACTCCAAAGGCATTAACTAGAGATGAGGTTTATAGTCGGGTAGAAAGAATCGATGCCACTTTTGGTAAGAATCAAAGGACTACGGGTGAGAAGAACATATGGAAGAAGAGGTCAATTTTCTTTGATCTTCCATATTGGCGTAGTCTTGATGTAAGACACAATATTGATATGATGTATGTCGAGAAAAATGTATGTGATAGTCTTGTTGGTACGCTTTTGCATATACCAGGTAAGACTAAAGATGGAATTAGTGTGAGGCTAGACTTGGTTGAAATGGGAATAAGAGAACAATTACATCCAAAACTAAGAGATGATGGTAAGAGGGCATATATGGAGCCAATGGCGCATACATTGTCAAAAGCCAAAAAAAGAAGTTTGTGTAGGTGTTTGCACGGCATTAAGGTGCCCTAAAAGTATTCTTTTAATGTGAGCCGGCTTGTGTCAATAGAAGATTTGAAGTTAGTAGGAATGAAGTCCCATGATTGCCATGTCTTAATGCAACAACTATTACCAATAGCTATAAGAGGCATTATGAAAGATGATGTGTGAAGCACGATAACAAGGTTGTGCAGTTTCTTTAATGCTATTTTTAGCAAAGTTGTTGATATTGGAAAGTTAGATGAATTAGAAAATGAGGGTTATACTATTCTTTCCCAACTGGAGATGCATTTTGATCCCGTATTCTTTGATATAATGGTGCATTTAATAGTTTATATGGTAATGGAGGTAAAACTATGCGGCCCAGTTTATCTAAGGTAGATGTATCCTTTTGAGCAATACTTGAAGAACTTAAAAGGGTATTCTAAGAATCCTTATCGACCTGAAGCCTCAATTGTAGAAAGTTATGTCGTTGAAGAGGCTATGGACTTTTGCAAAGAATATCTATCAAGGTCGAAGGCCCAATCTCATCATGAAAACGGTACAAGTAAGGGAACACGAGGGCTCAAAGTGAAGAGTATGCGTCATGAAGAGGTGTTGCAAGCACACTTGTATATCTTGAATAATACGGAAGAAGTTCAGCCGTATTTAGCCAAACATAGAAAGAGTTTAAAGGAGATATATCTAAGAAAAAATGATATGCAGATAGCTAATGAGCAAAATAAAACTTTCATAGAGTGGTTCAAGGATAAGATAGCGCACGAGACCAATGTGTCTGAGACAATCAAATGGTTAGCTTGGGGGCCTTCTTTTGAGGTGATAACTTGGAGTGGTTTCGATGTAAACGGATATTCTTTCTATACAAAAGCCCATGATAACAGAAGTACTATGCAAAATAGTAGGGTGATGGTGGTAGCCGAATCAATGCACTTTTCTAGTTCGAAAGACAAAAACCCCATTTTGGCATCCATGGTCCATTATGGAGTTATTGAAGACATATGGGAGATAAGCTATACTAAGTTGAGAGTTCCTTTATTCAAATGCAAGTGGGTTAACAATAATGTTGTTGAAATATATCAATTTGGATTTACCTAGTTGATCTTGAAAAAGTCGGCTATAAAGATGTGTCATTCATTCTAGTTAGTAAGGTAAAACAAGTGTTTTATGTCATTGATCCAGCAAATGAAAAATTGTCTATTATACTCCAAAGTAAAAAGTAGAAGGATAGTAACCCAAGTTTGAATCTTGACGATACACCGCCTTTTACTATAAATCCACCTATACCATCTGAAATAGAATTGGTAGATGATGATGAATATGCATCTAGAGTTGATCATTGTGAAGGAATTTGGAAAAACACTTAAAGTAAGATTTTGAATTATTTAAAGTGTGCATGTAATGTCAATTTCTTATCATATCTAACATTTATTTTTTAGCAGGATCATGGCAAGTTCAAATTTGGGCGACTCTGCTGGCTCACCTGTTAAGAAAAAGGTTAAAGGAAGCATAAAGCTGTGGTCGTTGGTCAAACTTCATGAGGAACTGAAAGAGAGGGTTCACGTGGAATTTGATGTTGATTTGAAACCACTCGGCGAAGACGGAGACACGTTCATTAGCCATGTTGGCTTTTTGGGTAGAAGCAAAGCTAACATTCTAATTCCTACTGGGAGGGAAGTTTCAAAGGACACGAAGGCTATGATTTGAGAACAACTTTTGGCATTTAAAGTTGTATTGTTATCTCTATCTTCATTTCTATTTGTTCATATTTAACTATTATATATTTTGTTTTGTAGCAAACCTATGATGTTCCTAATACGAGGCAGATGTACAAACATTGGATGGGGGAAGTTCGTGAGCGATGGAAAGATTTCAAGTCCACGCTCATAACCAAGTATGTTCGAGGGTCAAGGAGTAATGAGGATCCTTGTAAAGAGTATGTTTCTTTCTCCAAATGACTGGAGGTTGTTTGTGGCATCCCGGTAGGATCCCAACTTCCTGGTACATTTTGTACATCTTAGTGTTAAACATTTTAGTTGAACTTACTTGACATCACTAACTCAATTTTCATTATTCTTTGTTTATATAGAAATTGAGTCAAGCAAATAAAGACAGGTGAGCTAAAAACAATTATCCGCATTACATGTTGTGTGGGGGTTATCGGAAGCTCAAAAAGAAGATGATGTAGGCTGAATTACAAAAATTTGAGGAAGCAACCCAAGTAGATCCTAGTATTGTTGTGTAGGCGCCACCTCCTCTTCCACGACACAAAAAATGGAAAGCAGGGAGGATAAAGGGAAAAATATATATAAATCCAATTGTTGCTAATGTCGCTAAAAGGATTGTGAGTATTTAATAACAAGTATATTTAAGTGTGTTTTATTTTCCTAACAAGATTGCATGTAATTACTTTCTATTTATCCATTGTATGCTATAGGATAAACTTGAAGAGCAGAGCAACCAGGTACCTTCACTCATACTGGAAGGATGGACATCTTAGCAATGACGCTTAATAATCTAAATCACCCTGGTCAAGTTAGAAGAGAGTCAAGGAGAGTTGGTCTCTCTAAATACTTTGGATGAGGTTCACAACCTTATGGACGAGGTGAAATGAGTCAAGAGTTTGTGGCCAAGGTTTGAGAGGAAATCTGAGCAGAGCTAGTGGTACAAATGCATCAATCACTTCGAGACGAGCTTAAAGAAGAGTTGTTAAGTAAGCTACATAGTGAGATGAGTACGATGGTGTTGTCTCACATGCAAGGCAGGATGTGTAACGTGGAGCCTAGATCTGAGGTTTGTAAATAATTTCATTTAATATAATATTGAGTTTTTCCTTACGTTATTTTAATTAATTCTTTCATTTCTCTTACTCAGGAATCCCCGGCCTTTCCCAGCACCAAAGGCAGTTACAATCCACTAGAGGTTGGACATGGCGACCTTGGTCCTTCACTAGAGCCTGGAGAACCTTGTACTCTGTATTTGAAGGTCTCGTACCTGCGTGTTGTTACTGATGTTGTTGTATACATGCATGCCACCACCCACCATAATAAGCAAATCTAGGACGATCAACTTAAGGTTAATGTCACGAGTGTTCAACTGGGGGAGGAAGGTGTAGATGTCCAGTTCCCCGATGATGAGGTTGCCAGAATAGGTCAGGCAACAGGATCTTTTATCTTGTGGTTTAGACATCTTGTTCAGTCTATGCCAATCCCTCTAATGGTAGGAAATACCTTACTGTTACTCGATCCTTGACATTCTACTTATAATCTTTATTTTGTGTTACTAGGAAAAAGATGATGTGAAAAAATTTCCCTTATTGGCACAACTGCAAAATATTCATCAAGATATTAACAAGGTCAACTTAAAGATGCCTTGTGGGATTGTGGGTCATAGAATCTCATATGATTATGGACTTGATAACAAAGATATTAGAGAGTTCCTATCTTTGGAGGAGATAAACATAGGATGGGTCACATTTACAATCATGTGAGTTTACTTATAATTTTTAACTTTAATTAATGCACTGATATTTAGGAGTTTTACGCTTCTACATTTACTGAGTCATTTCTCATTTCATTTATGTGGTAGCTACTTCCACAAAATGTGTGTCGAACGAGAGCTCAGTACTACATATGGCTTCTCATGTCCTGACAATATGTCATGGTGTAATAACCAGAGGTTGGAAGATCGGATGAGCTACATAGGCTATACAATAGGCGAGACTCAATTGCCTTGTTATCTAGCACCAATTGTTGAAGGGCAAGTAACTTAATTTCATATATTTATGCACATTCACTTTGCTAAGCAATATCATGTTATCGAACCTCATTTTAATTTATATATGCATGTGATTATAGTTATCATTAGGGTCTTTGTATTCCTTGCCCCTCGATCAACATCATCTTTTGGTTTGACTCATTGGGTCGCAAGTCAGACGGAGATATCAAAAACATTTTCAACACGTAAGTAAATTTGTTTGTCAGTCATTGATTTTTTATTATACTCAATTGTTTTAATGTCTTATGTTTATCATTTTAATTATTACAGTGCATTGAAGACATATTATATAATGAGTAGGAAGCGTGAAGGTAAAAGTGGTCCAACAAAGTGGTTCCAGCCAAAGGTAAGTTCTTTACATTCAAGTTCTTCGATTGACTATTGCTTTACATAGGCCTTTATTCTTGTTTACCGTTTTCTTTTGATGTATAGTGTCTTCGGCAAGCAGGGAAAACTGAGTGTGGCTTATATGTTATACTATATATGTATAACATTATTTTCAGTGGCTTTACTACAAATTTTGAATAGGTGATCATTTCTTGATTCTCAATTGAATTTCATTTCTTTTCATGTGATTGAATTGTTAGTTATTTCATTCAATTTATTTATTTATGTTAACATATTCTCCATTTTGCGAATAGGTTTTTGGTAATCAGGACCCCTACACAATCAAAGACATTAATTTGATCCGAGACCTGTGGTCAGGACATCTTCTACGACACTTAGAGGGGTGATGATGTGTAGAGGTTTTTTTACATAGTGCAATAGTTTTGTACAGTGATATATAAGTTTGCATATTCGAATACTTTTTCTAGTTTCTTATTTATGAGTACTTTGAATTTGTTAAGGCATTATGCTTTACAGATAACACTTTGGAAAATGATGATAAAACATAGGGATTTCATAGAAGCATGTCATCATCTCTTTGGCCATATGCATGTCATGATTTACATTGAAAGTTGAAGTTTGCACATTGAAATGATGTTATGATGATATATGCGCTATATGTCATGATAGAAAATTAACATGTGATTTTTACTTCCATGAGTAATAGGGGAAGCTAGATAGTTAATCATGAGAGAATGGTTCATGGATCTGGTTTTTTCTTTTAAAGATAGCAATGTACATGTTAGAGAACTCGTTAAGATAGGTTCATCTACTAGTATGGAGGCAGCAAAGATGGAGCCGATGGGAGGGGAGACTTGTAGTAGTATGGAGGCAATGGTGAAGGGGATAGAGCAAATGGGGACTTGTAGTAGTATGGATGCTATGGTGAAGGGGAAGGAGGAGGTGGGGACTTGTAGACATATGGTGGAGGAGCAGAGGGGGATGGTGTAGGAGATGGACGTGGGGGAGACTTATAATAATATAGGGATAACCCACCAATTGTTTGGGTTGTAATAAGGAGTAAAACGTTTAAAAAAAAATAGATACAACGATTGTTTTAAAGAAAACGTTTAAAACAGTCGTTGTATCTCAAGAGATACAACGACTGTTTTCTCTTAAATAATCATTGTATCTCTAATACTACGACTGTTTAAAAACAGTCGTCTTTTCTCGAATTTTCAACGATACTAACATAGACGTTCCCCTGAAAACAATCGTCTAAAGGGCAAAAAAAACGGTCGTTAAAAGTCCCTTCTGTAGTAGTGTATATTGCAAATCAAAAGGAGTATATAGATACTTTATGTTGCCTCCACAAGCAACCAAAGAAACAATATTCAATTACCTTTTTTCCCCTAAATACAGGTATCTTCCTATTGGAAGCAATCCTGATCGAGACGTAGGCACCTCTCTCAGTAGGGATTTGAACATTAGTTTGCCATGTTATGAAGAACTAGCTCCTTCCACTAGACTCAGCTCCCATTAGTAATTGATTCACCTATGTGCACTACGTACATCAATACCCCCCACTATCACATATATAACATGCATGCACTATAAAATATTCGCTTATTTGTAGTAGTTAAAATGGTAGATTTATAGTGGTTCCAACTGCTACAAACAATAATAGTAGCGGTTATGCAAACAACTACAAAATACACTGTTGCAAACGATTTTGTAGCTATTATGAAATTGCTACACATGTCAACCAAACTGTTATTATGTTTGTAGTGGTTTTAACGAACCGCTATAAAATGAGTCTGTAGATTAGACATTATAAAAGCATCCTATAGCAGTTAAGTAGTGAGGAATATAATTCATTTATCAAACCTTAACTCCGTACAAAGGATGTTGCGTTCAAAGATAATTAGTTAAAATAAATGAGTCAAAAACAATTCCTATGTTTAGCAACAAGTGATTGGGAAGGTCAAAGGAAAAGGCCTCGATGCCTGAGTGTGCCTCCATATTATATAGAGAGGGCCAAAAAGTGGAAGAAGATTCCAGATATATCAAAAGTAACTTGACATTATTAAAAATGAAAAACGGACATATCAAAATCAAAAGTTGTTAATAAGCATCTTGGTATATAAACCTCATTCTTTCTAGGATCTCGATTGAGGAGGAACTTTTTATTTATTCCTTAAATCTCTTCCTCATGACGAACTCACTTACATCATTCTTCACTTTCTTCCTTTCTCTAAGGAATACAACATCCAATCCGCCACATAAATTCCACATTCTTTGATTGCTTATTAGGGCGTTTCAAACTACCTACGTGTACACACACACACCACCGATGTAAATGATATGAACTAGAACATATCATATGATTTCATCAATTTCACTTAATTCCATAGATTGACTATTAAATCTGATTTCGCATCTTAATGAACACAAATCCCAATTTGTGTAGTTCGTGAGTGTGGTCCAAAAGAGATGTGTTGGCAAATTAAATGAGCAGTTTTAAGGGATTAAAAATGTTTCACAAATCATCCCTACGTGTATCTTAGTTTTATATGATTTCCTTCAACGTGAGATTATTGACTACGTACGTGCTTTATTTCTGTCCATTAATTATTTTAACTATCTTGGTTTTCTTCTTAGTTTATTTACAAACCACGAGTTTGAAATAAAAAGATTCAGAAAATCTTTAGTTTAAATCATTAAAAAAATGCTAAAAAAATATACAATTAACTAATAGTAAACCATATTATGGCGGCCAGTGTACTGGTCGATCGACTTGCATTTGTTTTTGCATTGTGCCCAATAATAATAATAAAAATAATTGGAAAGAGATTGATTTCTTATGTTGAAAAAGAACATTGTGTGATGATATATATATATCTCCCACGTATGATCTTGCATCTTTGCAAATTAACTACCTCTCTTATATATATACTCCCTCTTATTTTAACAAGTAGGTCATTTTAATACGCACATTTATTGAAAAATTATCTTAATTAGTATTTATTATTTATTATTTATGAATGTTGATTTAATTTAGGGTAAAGATGTAAAAATAGTAATAATTTTTTACACTTTAAATACCAGCAAAATTAACATTTGATGGGGGGAAAGTAGTAATAAATAATTTTTAAGGTAGCTAAATTGATAACGCCGTTAAGTTTGATCACGTTGGCTGTTAATTGTAGGTAACTTTCATCAATTGGGGCCCATTTGCTCTCCCCTTGTTTATAACGGTCAACGTAGTTAAATTTAACGGCACTCTCAATTTAACTACCATAAAAATTTGTTTATTATTATTTTTGCACCCATCAAATGTTAATTCTGCTAGATGCTCAAAGTGCAAAACATTATTACTATTTTTGCGTATTTACCCTTTAATTTATTCATGTGTGCGATCTTTAAATATTTTTCAGTTATTGATAAACGTCTAGGTAGATGTGCATTATCAAAGAAAATGATATATGCTTCAAAGTTGAAAAGTCTTAAAAGACTTCTCTGGGGAACATAATGTATCACTTATTATTCATTGATTTGATGTTTATTTAACAATTTCCCTTATACGGAAATAAATAGGCAGATGCAAATAAGGAGCTAACATGCAAAATTTGGAATATGATTACGTATTTCCAGCAACGTAACGTGTCGATCCATTTGGTTGGAGGAACTGAAAAGCGATGAATATAAATGTCAAACCAGATGAAAACAGATTATTTTTTTAAAATATGTTATTAATTTTATATTATGCTCGAGTCATTCTCATCCCAATCTCGTTTCTTTTTCTGTTTCGATGTCCATAATTCTATGACCAACTTTATGTATAGCTGATGAGCTTTATGAACAGTTATGATATATAGTCTGGCCACCACTGAAATAATTAATTAATTTGGTTAACATCAAAACCACGGTTTCAGAAACCCTTTTCTACAGGCCGTGACAAAACTCCTCTCACATACTTACCTCATAAATCACAAAAGTTATTTTCCAAAAGCTAATCCAAACACACATTAAAGGTAGTCATAATTGAGAAAAAAAAGTGTTTTTAAAAAAAACCAACCTATATTTGTCATAAATAACTAACATAATTAATTTTATTAATCTACACAAACTAGCTAACTAGCTCTTATATGAAGGACTGAAGGTAGCATATTACAACACAACAAAATATGTAGTTAAACACTAGTTAAATATCTCAAATCATAATACAATCTAATAGCTAAATATATTATATAACCTTCCTATATGCAATTTATATATCAAATAAAATATAGATCATATATGTTTATTGACAGAATTATCTAGCAATTTTATGAAGCTAATATGGTAGCAAAATATATACATTTATCACAATAAAACTCACCTAAACATAGTCATAATCGGTTAGTGCGTCTCATTCATTGATTAACAGCGAGGAACATATATTTTCAAAGAAAAAGGTATATATTTCAAAGTCGAAAGGTCCTAGCTAATGCTTCTTTGGGGGACATGTTGTATCATATATCATTCATTTGATGTGTACGTTTCCATTTAATATCCCATATATATATATGAACACAGCAATTTCAGGTGACGTTGTCGAGTCACTTGGTTGGATAGGAACAGAAAAGTAAGTAAAAAAATGTAACACAAGCTAAAAACTACAAGACTGTGTGTGTGGAATTATATATATATATTGATTATATTATATTATTCTAATAAAATATCTATTTGCTTTTAATCATTTTCCTTTAGCTAGGTAGACTAGAGTCATTTTCATCCCAGCCTTGTTTCTTTTCTGTTTCATTCATGATTCTAGTATATAACCAACTCAAAATAATACAGCTGAGGCTTACGAAAACCACAGCTATGCTTCTCACACACACACACACACACACAATTGGCTATAGCTAAAAGTTCCTTGAATATTGTTTTATCATTTCCTTAATTATATTAAGTTAGAAATTCATCTCAGGAGACACAATTATTTCGAAGGCAGGAGTGATTAATTATAACATTAAAAAAATAAAAATGTCATAAAACATTAAAATACAAAATATAAATAATACAAGCAAAATGTCTCAAGATCATACATTACTATTTACGAGCCAAATTCATAATATCAGCTTTCTACACAGTTTATGTGTGCGTGTATATAAAAAAGTAGATTATATAGATTCTTTTAGAGAAGCAAATGTCATGTTGCAAATTTAATTTTAGTATTTTACCAAGTCATTAAAGCAAAATGCAAAATCTACCAATACCACACCCATTGAATTGCCATACATAAACCACTATTATTACCAACGGTTATAAATTGTCATGTTTAATCATCATTAAGTTATCTTTAATTGCCGTTATGTTGTCCAACGGTTTTGTTATGTCCTCTCATTGTAAAAGGTTACATGGCATTGAGGTCTATCCTCAAGCTCTCCTCCCCTCTCTTCTCCTGTGTTATGATTTTGTATTTCTGTGGTTCAGTCATCCTATTTTCTCTATAAGAAGTGCTCGTTCAGTTTTGGGGAGTGTCACATTCTAATCCACCTCTGGAGTGGGAGTAACTCTTGAGTACAATGTCCTAACCAGGACATGACTTGGACCAAATGATCTATCCCCTACCTCTCATCTTCTCTCTTCTCCTTAGTTATCTATAATTCCGTTATCCTAAGTATTTGTTTAATTTTAGAGAATAGAATGCCGCATTATAATCTATCTTTTGTAGCAGAATAACTCTTAAGGATAGTATCTTAAACACGAACCGAACCAAGTGATACGTGTTTTGCAAGTGTTTTCCAACACATGGGAAAGGCAGAATGGACATGGCGTAGTACGCATGGCTACTAGGATCCATCAAAACTGTGTACAATCCAGGCAGATGAATGCTATATTGTTCTTGAATGATCTCGAGCACAGCACCATGTTATAAGCTTGGTCCTGTTTGGTATGGAGCCCATGAACTTGGAGCAGGTAAAATCCAGGACAGTGTGTCCGGCGAGTGAAGGACATAACCACGCGACTACGTTGTCGCACACTTTCGTTCTTATGTATGACGAAAACCTATCCTGTCCCTTCATTTTTCACTTTCGTATTACACTTTTCTTTTCTTCCTTTTGTTTACACATGGCTGGATATCACTGATATGATTTGTAAGCCACAAGATTTCTTTTCCCATCTTCCATTCTCGTCACCCCAACTTTCACATTCTGTTTTCTTCTCGCTAGCTACATTTTTTGCAGCTCTCAAATTCTGTGGCTACAATGACTTCTAGATCAATCTAATCAATGTACTTTTTTAGGTTTGTGCTGTGCCTTATGATCCAAGTTACAGGCCGTCCTCTTTTTATCTCCACGTTAGCAATATTCACCTGCCTTTCTCCTGCGGATTCATCCTTCAACACAAGAAAAATAGATATTATGCTTAATCATATAATAATAAGTTTTTTTAGATACATCCAAAAGAAAAAACAAAACAAATCACAAAATAAGTAGATGCATTAGCAGCAAGCATTTCCATCAACAAATTCAGACTTAATATTTGCAGATCCACGAGTAGCTTCATTCAGTGCCCTTTTCACAAGGGAATCTGCTAGAAGGTTATTGTCCCTTCTCATAACTTGAAACTCAACTTGCCAGCTTTGTTGAATCATACCTGTTTACACAAGTAAACCTGTTTACACAATTAATCATACATTTAAAGGAAAAAAATGACATAAAATTAAATGATAAATGTTACTACCTCAAGCTCTTAATATAAGAGTCAATTAACTTTTTTTATAGAGATTAATTAAACTAAATAAATTACATTAAAGCTTTTATATTTATCGCTTTTTATCAAACTAATTTATTTGACTAATAAACAGATATATAATCTAATAAGACACAATATATGCTATGATTAAGTAACGTATTTAGTTTCCTTAATCTCTTAAAAAAAAGCTAAGTGACTCTTATATTAAGTACAGGAGGAAGGGAGTACATCCTTTCACACAAAAAAATCGTTGTTTTGATTTGCCCAGATGTATTGTGTGTATATATAACTATTTTTGTGATTATAAAAGATGCATATAATTATGAGTTAAGGGCAATGTCCAAATCACGATCCATCAATCCAGATCAAGACACATTGATGATAAGCAAATGGAACCTAAACCATGTATTAAGAACTTAGTTTAAATTAAAGTGGTATTATTATTTCTCTTCAACCTTTTGTCTTGGCCATATTTCTCTTGAACTTTAGTAATTACACAGTCCAATATATATCAACTTCATGTATATGCATTGGATTGGACCCATGTTTTATCATCTGTCACGATCTGGCCAAGAATGATTAATTATTACAGTATCCTCAAGAATACCAAATTAAATTAAACCTAGTAATAATCGAGAGCCCTTTGGGTTGTTCACTGTCGTTATTCTTCTTAATTACTACTTCGTCCACATACTTGAATATTGGAGAACATGCTAGAGTCAGCTCCATGTTCCTGAAGAAACACTACTACAAAAAGGGGTTTTAAGGTCCCAATTTTGGCACTTTTAACGTCCAAAAACAGGGGGACGTCTATGTGGGGGGCGTAGTATGTTTTAAGAAAAGACGTCCCAAAAAAATGAGATGTCTAAAATGTCCCGATTCTTAATTTGGGACGTTAAAATGTTTGATTTTTTTTAAACGATCATTTACATCCTGCATTACCCAGCGAATTCAAACTGCAGAAACATAATAGAAAATGGATACATAAACCACAATGTCCGTTACAAAATGGTAAGGACATCCAGCACTACAATCTTTACTATATATACATACAATAACAACTCATACAACCTACTACTATATATATCAACAATAACAACCAGAAACTGTCAAAACGCTATCATCACACAACTACAAACTGATATAAATAAAAAGTTTACTGCTCTATATGTTGAAGAAGATATCCAGCCAAAAGGTCTCTGATCAAATCAAGGTTTTTACGTAGGTAGACATCTTCATTATCAAAAATCTGAAAATTAGAAAATAAGCTTTGATGAAATGAAGGAAGCAAATGAATTAATTAGCATTTCGATTAGAACACCAAAAATATTATCATTTGAGAATGAAGAAGCGATTACCTTTTCAAAATCACCAGTAATTCCACTTTGAATGATGTTATACATATAAAGTATAACATAATATACGTATTCAGTGTTGCTAGGTTAATTACCTTTTCAAATGGTTGTTAAAATCAATAAAGGTATGTCTAAAATGACCATCAATGAAACAATTAGAATCGAAGCTACTTACTATCGGATAAAACCACTTTGGCTTTTTAACAACTGCACCCTCACGTGACCCGCCTAGGACTCTATATGTTTGACAAGCACTATCATGAAAATCAAAATGAACAGAAATTAGAACTATTCATTTTTTTAAGAGTCAATGAAATACAAACAGAATAACTTACGTGTCGAAGACAGATTTTGTATCTTTGTCTGGCTTTTTACTCAAGGGATCAAACCAATAGACTACGTTGCGGCGAGGACATATAACACACAAACTCCAGTGGTAACTATAACAACATGTACAGATTAAAATGAAGTTAGATGACAAGGCAAATATTTATTAAACTTCTTAAATTGACAAAATGAAAATACGAACCGTTGAACAATGGGTGCTAGATAACAACAAAGTTTGGTATCTCCCATTGTGTAGCCGACATAGTGAGTCCTATGCGCCACAGTATTGGTATCCCCTGTCGTATTCGCAGGGCATAAGAAGCCATATCAATCACATCTTTCCATGTTTGTGCAGAGACCGTGGAAGATGCTATAATAAAATAAGGAATGAATTATTGAATGTATGAAATCAAAAAACCACTAAATGAATTCTATGGGAAAATTTAAAAAAAAAACTTACCGGATTGCAAATTTCACCCAGCCTGCATCTATCTCCTCCAACCTGATAAATTGCTTGAGATCTGTATTGTCAATCGTGTAGGGATACTCCAATGTAAGGCCCACAATCCCTTGAGGCATCTTCAAGTCAAAATGTTTAATGCCCTTGTAGATCTGTTGCAACCGTGCTAAGTAGGGTCATTTCCTCGCATCTTCGTCATCCTTTTAGAACATCAAAAAACAAATTGTTATTAAGATGCCAACAGATTCTCAGTAATAGTAAGGTAATTCCTACCATTTGAGGTGTTGCGTCTGAACCAATAAGATTGTGAGGCCAAAGGATGAAAGATTCTATCGCCTGACCTAACGTGTTAACCTTTGGATCAGGAACAGGGATGGTTGTACCTTCTTCCCCCTTTCTAACACTCACCATATTCACCCTACGAAAATCCTGTGGAATTTGCTGATGATGGTGGGTGGTAGCACGTGTGTGAACGAGAGCATCAGCAACAACACGCAACAGTGGATCATCCAAATAAAGGGTGGAAGGGTCTCCCAACACTGGAGTGGGAGAAGGGTCACCAAGTGGTTCCTCCAGGGGAAGTCGTTTATCATTGTGAAAATCATTGCACATAGCTTGAAGGACTCCTTCTTATAAGCATCAAACACATCTACGCCTTCCTCCCACAACTTCTTCAAGTTCTCAATCAAAGGAACCAAATAGACATCAATATCATTCCCTGGCTGTTTTGGTCCAGAAATCATCATAGATAGCATCATATACTTGCGTTTCATACATAGCCAGAGAGGCAAGTTATATATTACAAAGAGAACCGGCCACGCACTATGTGTGCTAGTAAGAGTTCCATACGGGTTGATGCCATCTGTGCAAAGCCCAAGCCGAAGGTTTCTCAGCTCGCTGCCAAATTGAGGGAACATTTCATCTATTTTTTGCCATTGTGGAGAGTCAGCTGGGTGCTAAAGATATTTCCCATCATATATTCTCTCATCAGAGTGCCATCTCAACTTCTTCGCTTTTGTTGTAGTAGCAAACAAATGTTTAAAATGTGGTATTATTGGAAGATACCACATAACCTTTAAAGGTTGCCTTTTAGTTGTCACATCGCCATAACTACCATCTTTTTTCACTTCGTATTGTGTAGTTTTACACTTAGGACACTCACTAAGACCTCCATATTCATTTCTGTACAGTACACAGTCATTAGGGCAAACATGTATCTTTTTATACTCCATACCCATCGTAGACAGGATTTTCTTGGCCTCATACATACGATTTGGAAGTACATTATCCTCTGGAAATATATCACATAATAGTTCAAGCAACAATGTGAAGCTACTATCGGTCCACCCACAAGTTGCCTTTAAGTTAACCAAATGCAATGTTCCCTTCAGCCGCGTGTACTTACTCCCAGGGTACAATGGTGTCTCTGCATCATTCCACAGGCTGTTATACTCCTACGACTGCGCAAAGGATTATACCTCAACATTGTGAATCATTTTCTCCATTCTATCTTCATCTATCACATTCACATCTTCCTTCTTGTGCGACTGACAATCCGTTACTTCCTCACCATGCCATATCCACCTTATGTATCGTAGATTTATTCCATCACAAAGGAGGTGATCCTTTATGACATCAACATCCCATCGACTCTCATTCAAACAATTGACACAAGGACAAAAATACTTCCCATTTTTCGCTGGAGCATTCTTTCTAGCGAATTCAATAAATTCTTCCACCCCTTTCTCATATTTTTCACTAGTTCTCAAAGCATTCATCCAACTGTGATCCATTTTGTTACCACCTAAGCCATTCCCAATAACACTCACACGTTTAGTACAATTGTCAGTGATATATGATGGGATTTCCTTTTTTCACTTTTTTCAACAAAAACTTCGACAGCATTTCCCCTTTAAAAGTAAGACATCTCAAAATTTCAAGCAACCATATCTCTCCACTACACGAATAGTAATCATACTACTTACTATATTATATTAAGGAAACTACATTAATAATCTTACTAATCTAATCTAAAAAATAAAATAAAATCAATCATATTAAAGAAACAAAAATTATTCTGTTTAATTGTTGTTAATTTCATCAAAATCATTCAAAAGCTCCATTAATTTATAATAATATATATATATACATATTTTCCCTCTCAATTCCCAACCTCCAAACATATAAAACAATTCTCAATGATGTAATGAATATGTTAATGATGTAAAAATTAAAATTCTCAAATGCATGAGTTATTTTTCAGTAATTATTTGTCTTTTATATTTTTATTACAAATCTTTCACATTTCATTACCCAACATTTCAATATAGAGGTAATATAGCCACAATTTTTTCCAATTATAGTCAACCTTTGTCAAGATTGAGGCAATATAGTCAAATATCATACAACTGACCAATATGGTTTTAAAAAAGTGACCAAGTAATTAAGACCAATACAAGGCAAACATGTGGTGTGCTACAATTTATATTTCACATTACAAGTTTTAATTTAATTTCTGCAACTAAATTCACATTTCAAAAAGAAATTAAACTATTCTGTTAAGAAAAAAAAGAAAGCAAATAAACTAACCTGATGAAGGCACGGTGGAGGAGGTACGCCGACGGTGTGCACGGTGGAGGAGGTACGTCGAAGGGTGGAGAAACCAAAGAAAACCACGGTGTGTGGGGGAGGTGTGGACGACAATGGAAGGAAGGAGGTGGAGGAGAGCAAAAACCAAGACACTGGAGGAGGGGGTGGTGCGTGCGTGTCTTCAATGGAAAGGAGGTGGAGGAAACACCAAGAAGGTGTGGAGGAGGTGGGTCGACGGACAATGGAAGAAGAAGAAGGAAGAGTAAAGTTGAAAGGGACGGGGTCGACAGTGACAAGAATGAAAGAGGGAGGAGTGGTTTGGTAAAAAATGAGGGATGGTGGGTGGAGAATGGAGAAGACGCATGTCAGACACTTGTCTGACATGCGCAGAGACGCCTTTAGGCGTCTCAAACATCATTTGGGATGCCTAAAGGCATTAGACGTCCCAAATGGCATTTGGGATGCCTAAACCCAGCTCCTGACGCTAAAAAAAAAATTTCAAAATTTATATTGGTTGCGGGAAGAACTTTAGGCATCCCAAATTCAAATTTGGGACGTATAAAGGTTTCCCTACATACATATAATTATGAAATTGCAACCGCCTGCCTTTTTAACCACCCAATATAAATTTGGGACGTCCTTTGGGGTGGTTATATCCTATTTTTGTAGTAGTGAAAGAGCCATATATGAGTGATGTAATTATTAGTTTCACAATAAAAACAACTTAATTTTTTTCCAACAAAAAAAAAACTGCTTTAATTAAACTACATTATATCTGATTCACGATTATGGAAATCACCACCTGCTTTAACATAAGTATATATAGTTTTAATGATTTTTAATATAAAACTAGACACGCTCTACATTTGTAACTAATTCAAACGTCCAATAGTCAATATTCAACTCTCATTTCAAATAAAACAACAACAAGCCTTATATCACTATGTGAGATCAGATACATACATAGATCACAAAATATCATTATGCATGCTTCATTCAACTATCTTTTCAAATACTATATACAAGTCATTAATATAAGAGCTATTACCAATTTAGGTATATTAAAAAAATTAGTTATATTGGTTACATGTATTATGGATAGATTTTTCTAAAATACCATTTATCATCATGATTGCCCTTAGATAGAAATTCATTAATACGTGCAATCAATATTTATACTTTAGGGGGGAAAATTAAAAATACGAGAGACAAAATGAATTGATATCTTATATATATGACCAAGTTTAACTCTCAACTAGCTCATATATTAAGTATGTAAGGCAGCATAAATTAAATATCACATGTCCGTCTGTATTTTTGCTTCTTAGATTTTAGTTTGGTACAAATATTCACCGTACTTCTGGAGCATACGAACATTTTTGTGACATGCAAGTTAAACCGACGAAAACGTGAAACCATAGTGCGCATATTTGAGGCTTCGTGTGGTGTAAAATGTAAGAGGTGAATTATTGTACTGTGCGGAATTTAATTGGAGGAAACCTATAGAGAGTTTTGGAAGTAAGCGTACTTCGCTTAGGCATATAACATGAGACATGTATAACATGAGAAACCATATGCCAAACACCCTCTAGCTTGCCTAATGGTTTCTTTATAATCTCAGGCAGTTAATATCTACGTTTTAATTCAAAAAAACATGAAAAACTATATATATGTACGCACATAAACTGCCTCTCTCTTCAAAATGTAAAGCATTTCTTTTCAGAGAATCATATATATATATATATATATAGTATTTTATGAATTTTAAGAATAATTAATATTTGATACGATTCATTGCCCGTACCATTAAACAAAGCTAAAATTAAAAAAAAATGAAATACGACCTAATTGCTATCTCTTGTCCTTAATATAAGACATGATTTATAGTACAAATTGCACCGTAAACTAAACCTTATGTTTAGGACTAAAGGTGACATTTTTTTTTAGTAAGTGCTCGTTAGAAGCAGAGATGAATTGTTGTAATATATGGAAAGTGTAGAGGATAATCAATCAAAGTGTATTGCAAAATATATGCATATACGAATGGTTGATTATATCTATATTTGGTCTGCTGTAACCGACCCTGTAACCAAAATATGTGCATCTACGAATACGTCATATATGGATTCTTTTTACCTTTTGTTTTGGGGTTATTCTGTGTACGTGTTTACTATTTATAGTTAATTTTTTTACTTTTGAACATTTACATTAATGATTGGCTTTTATTTAAGTAGGATAATAAACTAATTTTTTTATATAAAAAAAATTGCTGTCCTATCAGTTATCTTCAACAATGCATGAGTTATGTCCCACTTTTATGATGCATGGAACTTGATGAAGATAATCTTTTCAATTAGAAAACCCCCACTTGTAACAATCACGTGCCCAACTTCTTATTCCATATGGTCTCGTATGTGACAGGTTTGATAATATTTATTCACAAGGCCATGTTTTATAGGCTAGTGATATAAAAACTTCATATGAATAATGAAATGTTGTGAGTTCTATCCGCTTGTAATATCAAAGGGTTAATTTTGGCCCTTTCAGTCTTAAAAAAAATGTTTGTTCACTACAAAAAAAACAATGATTTTGTAGCGGTTAAAAAGGTGTATGAAACGGTTACAAAAGCCAGTAGTAGCAGTTCATAAAATTTTTACGAAATCCACTGTTGCAAGTGGTTTTATAGTGGTTATTTTTAATTGCTACTCAAGCACAAGAACTGTTACTATATTTGTAGTGGTTCATTCCAACCGCCACAACATTTTCAAGGTTAATATCGTTTTCTGTTGACTATAACCGCTATAAATGTTAACCCATAAATTTTGGATTGCTGGAAATGAAAAATGAAAATTTGGTTTCCTTTTTGTAGCGGTTCCCAAACCGCTACTAACTTGAATTTAAAAATGGCGCTAAACATTAGTAGTAGTTATATAACCGCTACTAATTTCAATGGAAATTCAAAATTTCTGTCAAAAATTTAATTTTTGTTTTAAAATGGCGCCTTTTATTAATAGTAGTTATAGAACCGTTACAAATGTTTGAGAAATTGAAAAAATATATATACAATTATTTGTTTTCATTTTTCTAATATTAAATTAAATAGTTTATTATTCTAGTAGTTTAGCTAATTTAATTAGCTTATTATTCAATAGTTTTAGCTCATTTATAATTTAAAAGGAATGATTTGATTAAGTGGATAAATATGAAGATTGTATTGATAATATTATTGAGGATACATAGATGGTAAGGAACTATTATGTTATCTGCTAAAATGTGATTATGATTATGTAAGGAAAATAAGAAACAATGAGCAAATGTTCTTAAATATCTGTAAAAACAATAGTGAGAATAAATATTATGTGAAGGAAAAAAGTATTAGAATAAAAAATTTAAAAACTTGTTACCATATTTAATCACCTTGTTCAGCTCCTCAGCTCATAGAAAAAAATTTGTAAATGAGAGAAAATGAAAGAGGGGTAAGGTGGAAAGAAGTGGGTGAGTGTTTGAAATGAGATGTGGTGGGGGTATTTATAGGGATCCGCGTAGCACTTATAGCAGTTAGTGTAATGGGCTTTGCAGCGGTTTTAAAACTGCTACAAATATTTTATTAATTTTTTTAAAAAAATAATTTAAAAAAAACAAGAACATAATTTGTTTGATCATTCTTCCTCACTATCCCTACAAAAATTGTGTAGAAAAATTGTTAGTGATGTAGGTTAAAAAAATTTAATTTAAATGATGTGAACTTAAAAAATGCATCGAAATAGAGGTAAATTGTCATCGCCTTCAAAGAAGAAGTTTTCAAAATTGGCAGGATGAAATGGCTCACTCTCATAAGCGATGTTATCACCATCACCCTATCGTAAAGGTCTCGTGGCTTTAAATGAACTACCATGTGCCAATCCCTATGCCTCTCGTCCTCGACATAATAAATCGGGTGTGCCTATGAGGCAAGAATATACGACTCATCATCTTGAGAATTACCAATATGAGTTGGCCGTGAGAAATTGACTGATGTGATGCCTAAGTTGTCAGTTGTGAGTCCCCAAGAAGTAGTGGTATTTGCCCACAAATACTTGAACAACGTCACGGTGAAACAACCTTAATAATTAAGTTCAACGACATCAAAAAGCTTTCCATAATGAGGGATGCCTCCGAACTGCATCTTGGCGTCACTGTTGCTCGCATAACTCCTTGTCCCAAAGGTGCCATAAACACCCGAATTTTGAGTTTGCAATCATTAATCCCGTGAAACCATGCAAAACTTGCAACCATTGACATTGTATGCTGTAAACCTTTTTGCATAGTCAAGAAGTTCGATTGCGAGAACTCTGAAATCTGGTGAGTGTGAGTTGTGATCATTTGATATTTTGTGCACAAACCAGCTTGGGAATTCTCTGTGGACCTTTTTGTCAACTTCAGAGGATATTTGTAAACGGATCCTGAGTTGACGCTTAATATGACTTCTAAATTCCCTGCAATTAATCATGGAAAGGAGATCACGAAATGAAAGTAAAAAATATTATGAAAGATATTGAATAACATGTGAGTGTACAATTCTTACTAAAGAAAATGTTCAACTTCAATGCAATTAATTAAGACATGTCTATGTGCTTGCAACTTCTCAGTTGTCGTTAGTTTGAAGTTCCCAGTTCCTTCAACTGGTTTACCAACATGAGGGATAAATTCTCCTGATGTTGGCACAGGTTCAGGACAATCGTCTACACGAGGGGGCGATTGAAAGCCATCTCAATGTCATCAAAGTACCTTGAACAAAAATACAGCACATCATCCCCTATATAGCCTTCAGCTATAGAACCTTCTGGCCACGCCTTATTCCTTATGTAAGATTTCAATTTTCTAAGAAACCTATAAACTAAAGAAGGGAAAAATGATACTAAATGTTGAAAAGGGCGACTAACAAATATAGAAAACTAACAATGATGCACATATGTAAAATGAGTACCTCTTAATAGGATACATCTAGCGATATTGAACTGGGCCAGTGAGCTTTGTTTCATGAATGAGGTGGACTGTAAGGTGAACCATAACAACGAAAAAGGATGGAGGAAAGATCATCTTCAAATGACAAAGCGTAAGAATGATTTTGGACTACAACTGATCGAGCTCCTCAACGATTAAAACCTTGGAACACAACTTCCGAAAGAAAGAACAAAGTTCCACCAAAATGATAGACACATCAGGAGGAAGTGCATTCTTTATAGCTAGAGGGAGTAACTGTTGCATAAGAACATGTGAGTCATGACTCTTCAGGCCAGCAACCTTTCAAGCTTGCAAGTCAATACATCGAGAAATATAGCTTAAATACCCATCAGGAACTTTTATTCTCTTTAACATCCGAGGAAGACTTGTCAACACCCGTTTTCATTTTGATATTCAAAGAGTAATAAAGACAGAATCCCGTGGGCATACAAAAAAGTACAATTATACTGATAAAAATATTTGTTTATAATCCCCACATCGTTCGTTGGTGAAATACAGAAAATACAGCGAAAACTTAATATTTACATAATTCTCTAAAATATCTAAGCATAAACGAATTATAATCACGATCTTGTCCTCGACTCGAGACTCGGGCCAATTACTTCTCGGCGTCTACGTCTTTGCCTTTTTAATCCACTGGCACTCGCTAAGATGTTTATTTAAAAATAGGTGAGATTCCGAAGAATCCCATTAGAAACATACTATCGTTCATAGAAAATGCGAAAAGTAATTATGATGTATGTCATGTATGCACCAATTAATGAACAATATAAACATATCATCTGCATGTATACATGAATAGGGCCTAGCCCCACTAATCTGCATCGGTTGGGTTCTCACCAACTCCAGTGTAAGTTCCTTTAGCACTACCAGCCCCTCTCTGGGCAAATCATGTTGATTAATAAAGTACATTTACAACAATGGCATCCACACAATCATATAACTATGGCATGATGTGTGAAGGATAATGTCCCTACCTCAACACTTTATAATACTCTGTTTAACGATGTCTCGTAAAGCATGTCATTCCGGCTCTCTACTCGGTCCTAAAATATTAAATGTATAAGAAATAAGTCATAACCTATCCAAGTATCATTTTAGACTCTTTCATAGTATTTCTTGTGATTATATTAGTCTATTCTAATTATTTTTGCCCAAGGAATCCATTTCCAAGCTCTAAATCACCAAATTTACTGTCAAATTATGAAAATACCCTTGACAGCCCCTATTTAGGGATTTCAGTGACGTTTTCGTAATTATGTTTTTTCGGCCTTTACCGAAAAAGTGCCCAACTGTAACCGCACCTATTTTTGCCCACTGAATCCAATGGAACCATTTATTTCATGAAAATCCAACTTCTACTACCAGTTCTGGTTCTGGCCAAAAATATTAAGGAAAAAATGAAAAAATTGGGTTTTGTGTTTTAGCTTCCAAAACTTGTACTCTTCCACTTCTAATCCTTGATTAACTCACTTAAACACTTCTTAATCATGATTTAAAGGATTTTGGGTAGCATAACCCCTTAGGTTTATGGCTTTTCCAATTATTACAACTCAACCCAAAAATCATAAAAATCAAACAACAATTACCAACAACTTCATACTAACATAAAGTTGAGATTGGTATAATTACCTCTTAACTTCTTGGATTCTCTTACTCTAGGCACCTCCTCCCTCTCTTTTTTATCTCAAAGTGAGACTTCACCACCATGGATTCATGAGAAACAAGAGTTTAGAGAAGGATTCTAAGGAAATGCTATAAGAAAAACAAAAAAAAAACCTTAATTACCTTGACCTTTTCTTCCTCCTTCTTTCTAATCTTCAAGAACTTCACAAGCTCACTCTCTCTCTCTCTTTTCCTTGTGTTATGGCCAAATGTGTCAAAAAAAAAGGAGGGAGCAAGTATTTTATTAATTAAGTCTTCCTTCTTCCTAGCCATTAATTTAATCAAGAGCTCCCAATATGACACTTGTCACAAACCCTTATCTTCTTTCATGATTTCTTCATTAACTTGCCATTAAATTGAATCAATTCTCTTCCTTTCTTGCCCCTCAATCCGTGCTCTCCCCCTTTTTGCCCCAAGTAACCCATTCTGGTGCAGATATCTTATAGTAACTTGAGCATGTTGAATTCGAGTTCGGTAAAAGCGATGATTTAGCACAAGCAGGCCGAACTCGAATTCAACATGCTCAAGTTTCTATGGTCCTCTTTTTTCTGGTTTCCCATTGAAGTGATTCCGTTGCAATCTAAACTTATGCCTTCCATTGAGAAATCTTCAATGCCCCATGAAGCACCACTTTTGACTGTGGGCAAAGTGCACTGCGTCAAAGTCAAAATTGCAAGCTGGACACGCCGACTCAATATGCACATTCCAACTAAATAATGTTCTAAGGCCAAGAAAGTCACTAATCGTCCACATCAAGGCTACACGCAAGTTGAATAATGTCTTCCCATAAGTGTCGTATGTCTCAATGTCGACATTTCACAGGTCAAGCAATTCGGCAATAAGTAGTTGGAGATACACATCGATGTCATTACCCGGTGCCTTTTTCCCTAGAATGATCATAGACAAAATGAAGAAGCTTTATTTCATACACATCTAGGGGGTAAGTTGTAGGGAACTAAGACTACCGGCCAAATACTGTAATTTGTGCTAAGATTCCTAAATGGATTGAAATTGTCAGTAGCCAATACAAGCCAAACATTTCTTAGGTCAGCCGTGAAAGATGGAAAGTCGATGTCAAACTTTTTCCATGCGTCTGCATCCCAGGGATGTCTAGAGCTGGGAATACGGGCCAGCCCGCAAGTTGCGGGCTAGCCTGCACCAACCCGCGGCCCACAGTTGACATTTTTCCAACATTAACCCGCAGTGTGCGGGTTGCAATTCAGCTCGCGGGCCCGTATATTTTTTTTGAAAAAAGAATTCCTATTTTTTAAAGAGGGTTGAAAATACGTGACACATATATATGAGTTATTAAATTTACCTTCCTAGCATCAATCATTCCTCTTATAAAAATTTAAAAACATAATTCACAATTCAAGAGATATAGTTATCAAATTTGCCAAAGTTTACAAACAAAATATAAACTTATCCTCAAACAACCAAAATATAATAATTTTATTTAAAAAATAAGGGAAAAGGCTAAGATTTTTTCCTTTTAGATTGGGAGGTATCAAGATAGGAGTAGACAACTTATGAATTTTGTGAAATTATTATATGTAAAAAAAATAAAAAATTTTACAAGCTAACCCTCGGGCCATATGGTGCGAGCTTGTGCGGCCCGTACTTTTATGGGTTGGGAAAACCCTGTCCTAACTCACGGGCTTGCGGCTTTGACCTGTATTACCAGCTCTAGGGATGTCTTAATTTACCATCTTCATTCTTATCAACGTCATGACACCTCATGTGCTCAGCCGTTTTGAATGACATAAATAATCTTCATAAGTGCGGCTTCAAAGGGAAGTACCTAAGAATCTTTGCAGGTTTCTTCTTCTGCTTTTTCCCCTTTCGAATTGTTTTGTACCTAAATGTGTGAAATTGCTTACAAGTCTCCCTGTTGGCATCATCTCCCTAATACAACATACAATCGTTGGGGCATGCATCAATTTTTTGATAGTTCAAGCCTAACCTGTTAATAATCTTCTTGGCCTGGTAAAACGTTGTGGGAATCTTCACATCGGGGAAAGCATCTTATAATAATTCCAGCAACATTGACATTCCCTTATATGTGATTCTATACAAGTACTTGATATGATACAACTTGATCAAGAAAGATAATTTAGAGTATTTTTGACAACCTTGATATAAAGGATGATATGCTTCATCCATCAAGCTGAAAAAATCCTGAGCTGCTGCATTCCTCATGAACACTGGCTCTGAACCCTGTACTTCTTCGTTGAAGTTGCATCTTGAAATCCAAATGCATCACGCACAGCATTATTAATTGGATCATCTTCATCTAGTTGAACTCCTACTTGTGAACTTCAAGGAAGAGCATTATCATATCTCATACCCGCCTTCTCACCATAAATTGCTAAGAACGTATAGTCTTCCAGGAAAGGCTTCACAAGCAAATGTTCCTTACAACTTATCGTGTATGCCACTTCTTCGTTGAAGTTGTCGTCTTGAAATCCAAATGCATCACGCACAACATCATTAATTGGATCATCTTCATCTAGTTGAACTCCTACTTGTGAACTTCAAGGAAGAGCATTATCATATCTCATACCCGCCTTCTCACCATGAATTGCCAAGAACGTATAGTCTTTTGGGAAAGGCTTCACAAGCAAATGTTCCTTACAACTTATCGTGTATGCCACTTCTTGAACTTGCATCTTGTACATGGATAGACGATCTTGTCATTACAGCTGGCGTGAGTGAATGCGAAATCCAAGAAATTGTTTAATCCATATAAATATTCATGAGAATTGTGTGGCAATCTGATCCATGATTTATCTATAGCTACTAGTGAGAGAAAAAAGTATAGTGAAGAAGATGAGTGAATAGAGAATTACGGGTGCCTAGAAGCTTATATTTAGATTTTCAAACATTTAACATTTTATAGCGTTTATAATACCACTACCATAACCACTACTAAATTCCATATTTGAAGCGGTTATAAGAATAAAACCGCAACAAAGTTTCTGCCCGTTGGTAGGAATCAGTAAAATTTATGTTAACCTTGTAGCGGTTTAATAACATGACCGCTACTAATTTTATATTTGTAGCGGTTCTATTTTATGATCCGCTACAAAGTTCTAGCAGTAGAAGAAATTCATATTTCAATTTATAGCGGTTATAAGATAAAGACCACTACAAATGTTCATATTGGACAATTACTAAAAAATTTGTTTTCACTTTGTAGCGGTTATTAGGGAAAATCGCTACAAATATAGAAGACCGTTGAAGGGAAATTCAAATTTCAAATATTTTCAATTTATAGCCGTTATAAGATAAAGACCGCTACAAATGTAGAAAACTTGTAGCGGTTTTTAATATATAACCGCTACAAAAATATTAAAATTTCTTTTTTTAAAAAGGTATATTTGTAGCGATTTTACAATAAAACCGCTACAAACATTTTTTTTATTTTTATTTTGTTTTTGTTGTTAGTTTTAAAAATATAAATATAACGGTTGTAAACGCAACAAGAATTTAAGTTATGAAAATATAAATATCCAAGTTTATTTATAAATATTTTAAAAAAAATATATAACTGTCCTGACTGGCAGGAGGCTGATCATCAAGTCCTCCCTCAAGTGCGGCTGTATCAGGGCGCTGAGCAGAGTTAACAGCACTATCATCATAAGCAGGAGGAGTAAGCTGGACGACGAATCGAGGGACAGGGGAGACCTATGGATGCTCCTCGTCAGGGAACATGCGACTCCACGACCGCTCAAGCATGTAGTTCATGATATCACACCACTACGAATGCTAAGTGCAGTAGTAATCTACCTGCTGCTGCATCTAATGGGCCACCGCAGCCTGTGTCCTGGCAACCTCTGAACGGAGCTCCTCAACAGACTCATCCCTTGAACGTCTGACCCCGGACTTCTGTGCTCAAGAGCTACCAGCCTAAAGGCGTCGCTCTTTCCATAGACCATGCTAAGTCTGGCGCCTATCCCCATCCCCCTTACACGTCTGGGGTGTTGAACCTGACCCAAACCTGCTTTTAATGGCGCAGTGGGGTCCACAGACCCTTGAGACTCCTAGGTTTGGGTCTCTAGTAGCTCAGCCTGTGACTATTGTATTCGCTCCTGCCATTTTATGAAACAATTAATTATTATTATTCATAATAAAGTTGGTTTTATAAACAATATAATAATAAACTAACTTACAATGGCCGCCTCTTCCTGCTGAGAGGTGGGAGTCCCATCACGGTGTCTGTGGGTGATAGCGAATAACTCCCCGTAATCCGTCTGACGGTTCTCTTGCTATGCCTTCCTCTCCTAAAATAATTACAAAATTAAATTAATATTATGAACAAAAAAATACTAAATTTATAATATGAAACAACCAGTTAAAAGTAATTGATATTGTAAAACATTACCAGCTCACTATAAGTAACAGCAAAGGTCTTCGATCATGTCGTGTGGTGGATCGTCTGCAGCCCTCGGTACCTCGTATTACTCTGAGAAAGTGCCTAAAAAAATATTAAAAGTATTAAAATAATATAAAACACTTATAATTAATAAAAACATTAAATTTATTAAATTTAAATTATAATTATACATACATTACTTGCCCCTATGTGCTCTTCTTGAACTAGTCAAAACTCGCCCAGTCGTTCCGCGGAACGCCGTCCGGGACATTCTCAATCAGTTGCTGTAGAGGAATCATCTCATCCTTATCCATACTGTGGAAGAGACGATTCCTCCTGTTCCTCTAGCAGTCGCCTATCTTCATCAGCGTATGCCTCTTCCGATTGTCTCAGACGGCAAATCTAAGTTGTAACACAATTAAATAACAAATAAGACCCTTAATAAATATTAATTAAATACAATTAATTACAAAAAATATAAACCATAATTAAATATTATTAATTTCTTGCACCACCTCATCCCACGCAAGGTCCTTTGGCCCCTTTGGAACGTTCCTCCACGTCCTAAAATGAAGGGGAAACCACATCCAATTCGAGCCCAACACATTTAGGAAGTGGTTGAACAGGTGACCCCCATTGTCAATGGGCTGATCTGTGGCCTTATTCCACAGAACTACAACTCGTAGTGTCCGATCTAGGCTGTTCAGACCGGTCACGTCCAGCCTCCTCATAGATAAGTTCCCCTGCTCATCTGCACAATTTATCACATACATTAGATAAATTAAAATTCAAATTTAACATTTCAAATTAAAATATTTAATTTATTAAATAAAAATATATATTTATCTTGGACCTGCACCTCAAACCCAGTAGACTGAAAAGACGATCGTCGTGGGTTGTTCTGGTCCCGCGCGTCTTCCTCATCCAGGAACTGTTCCATGTCTCTGATCGGAAACGGGATCTCGAACTCCTCATTCGCCTCGTAGTCGCTGACACTGAGCTCTCCCTCTCCCAGATCAGGTACCTGTGGTGCGGTAGCCTCCTGTCGTAGGACAGTCTGTGATGGCTGTGGTAGGGTCGACTCCAGTGATTGCTGTAGGGAGATGGGCTGAAATGGCGTAGTCACCCTCCCTCCGCGCTGCCCCCTCCTCTGCTACTGCTACCCTGCAGAATCGGTCTGAGGACCTCAGGCTCCTTCCCTTGTCCCTCCCTGAAGCCATACCAACTGCAAAAATTCAAAAAAAAAAAAAGCAATTAGTCACATTTATTTGTAAAAATATAATAATAATAATAATAAGTATAAAAATAAAATATGTATTTTTTGTGCCTTAAATGAGAAGAATGAGAAATATTGCAGCGAAAACTCTCAGATGGACTCTCAGAACATTTAGATTTGAGGGAAAACTCTCAGAGAAATGTCAGAAAACAAAATGGCCAAACAAAAACATGGAAGGGGCGGTGGCTATTTATAGATCTGGATTTTGTAGCGGTTTTAGAACAAACCGCTACAAACCAGCTAAGGCTTCAAAAAATTTGTAGCAATTATCACAAATGTGTGACTTTTGAAGTTCTGTAGCGGTTTACATAACCAAACCGCTACAAATATGATGACCTTTAAAGTTTTGTAGCAGTTATAAAAACATAATCACTACAAATAGGCATCCTTTGGTATTTTGTAGCAATTCAATTCGTAGTAACCACTACAAACAAACTGACACTATTGTCGCGGCTTAGTGGCTCCAACTTTATAGCGGTTTTTATTCTGTACCGCTACAAATTAACTGTGAGGAAAAATAGCGGGAATCTCGCGCCATATTTGTAGCGGTTCTATCCTTTGAACTACTACAAATTACGTTGTCAATCATTCGTGCCATCTAGCGCATAGCTTACCTAATTGTAGCGGTTTATGTTGGAACCTTTAGAAATCTCAATATGTATAGCGGTTAAATGTAACCGCAATAAATGTACCGCTACGAAATCTCCTTTTTTTTTTGTAGTGATTGACAAAAAAGAATTCAATCTTTGGATGTTCAACCTAGGATTTAAAGGGAATGGACAATCAAAATAAAATGTAAATAGTATTTCCCCCAGTCCTTAATATAAGACCGATATATTTGATAAGTTTATCTTAATTCTAAATATGAGAAATATTTTTCATATTTGTTAATACTCTCTCAACCATAATCAATGAGAAGAGAGAAGGAGGGAATTAAGGAAGATGAATATGATATTTTAAAAATTACATGTTATATTAACTAATATAACTAACTTTCTTAATTTAATCAAACTAATTAAATAAATATATCTTATATTAATTAATTAAGGACAAGAGCAAGTACATACATTGCTCTACTATAGGAATTTCTCACCACCTCTCATTGAATCCAAATCTCCAGTCATATCAAGATTATAGCATCATTGATCCAGTGATAATATACTCCTCACCAGAGTCCAAAACTAATAATTAGTGCATGTTTGGGACAGCTTATATTTAGGCAATAAGCCCTTATTACGCAAGCCGAGAAAAAACTCCTCTCACATACTTACCTCGTATACCGTGAATCACGAATTATAAGCACTTATTGCCCAAAAATAAGCTCATCCAAACACACACTTAACCATGTGAACTTAAGCTCATTTGTACATGCACCCTGAAACAAGAAGAAAATGCTTGAGTTTTGTTTTAAAAATTTATTATATTAGAAAATTTTTATGTTTATAAATTAATTCACATGTATAGATTTCATCTAGTTGAATTTCTTTCGATATGAGTTCTTTTTCTAGTCAATTGAAAAGAGCAAAAAGAATTTGTCATTGATATCATAAATATGAATGAATGAATGAATGAAGGAGGAAGAAATTAAAGAAGGTTGTTGGCGTTGCGTCTAGCGTCAGATAAAAAGAGAACAAGGTAATTAAAGCCAGATCGTTTACTGAACTGGTTGGGGTATTGGGTCAAGGATCAGTGGATTAAATCAGAACTAAATCGGGACCAAATTGGTGAAAAAATGAAAATTTCAGAGTTATTAATATGAAATTTATAAAGAATTTTTTTTAAAGAAAAATTGATCTAAAACAAAAAAGCAAGGTTCTAAAATCTGGACCGGTTGGGATACTGAGTCAAGGGTCAGTGGGTCAGGCCGGAGTCAAATCGAAGCTAACCCAATGTCAAACCGATGAGAAATTAAATATTTTAGCCTTATTAATATGAAATTTTAAAGAAAGATTAAAAAAACCAAATTTTTAAAATAAAAAAATTACTAAACCGGTCCGGTTCGATTCCATACCCAGTTCCAGAGCCGAATTGACCAATCCAAGTTTCAAAACATTGAAAAAAGGGTAAACAGGTTTGACTCCAGGACTGAACTGGTTTACCAACCAATTAACCAATTTCTTGGCTAAATCAATGGGTCCAGTCCGGATTTCATAACCTAGAAAAGAGACACATTATTATTATTGAAAGAAAAAAGAAAAAATGGGTAAGGTAGATTGTAGAAGGCCGTGTTCGGGGAGCTTGAATTCATGAAATATCTCCCATTTGTTATTGTATTTTTTTAAAACTTTTATAATCCCAAGGTTAATTCGTCATTAGCTTTTGATGAGATTTCAGCTTCTTCCTCTTCACTGAAAATATATATATATAAGAGCTGACTCTTCCCTTGCACACTCCCTTTCACTTGGCAGATCAGATTTCTACCACTTCATACACACACACAAGTACTGTACTCTCTTTCACCATCTCACTATCACTATCTGGCAACCACCAAATACGGCACAACACAACCACCTTTTCTATTCCCTCACGTTATTATATATATCCCCTGCTCTGTGTTCTTCTCACAAATCATAAACACCTGTAGCTTCTCTCTCTCTCTCTCTCTCATCTCTCTGGGGTCATTGATCACAATGAAGGTGAGCTCTTTCTTTCATAGACAGATTAATGAATGAATTGAATTGAAGTTTCTGATATATATATATATATATATATGATCAGAATGTATACAACTGATACTGATAAACGTGTGCTTGGGCTGTTTGAAATTGCATACAGTTCTTGAGCTGGGTACAGCACAAACTCGGAGCCAACAGATCAATTCCAAACACCTATTCGTCCACTACTACTTGTAAGTCCCCTCTTCATTTCTTTATTTTTGTGATTAATGAGTATGTGTGTGAGGGTGGTTTTTTGCTTTTCTTATATATATTGCGGCTGTAAAGTTTCCTCCCGGGGGGGAGGAGTCTGCGATGTTCAAGTTTTCAGTCTAGTTTTCCAAACACACAATCTTTATATAATTGAAAAATGAAGCCTCCTAGTTAGGTCCCATCTCCATACACTTACCAGCCAGTTGTTATTTCTTACATTACAATTTTACATTGATTAGTTCATTTGTCGTGAGACTTTTTAATACCAACATGTTTCAATAAATATATAATATTACCTCCGGTTCTAAATATAAGATAAAGTTGATTTTTTTTTTGGAGAAATTAAGGAAGCTAAATAAGTTACTTAATCATATTATATGTTATGTATTCTTAGATTATATATCAGTTTATTAGTCAAACTAATTAGTTTGGAGAAAAAAATAAAAATAAAAATATTCTAAAGTAATTTAATTAGCTTCCTTAATTTCTCTAAAAAAATCAACTTTGTCTTATAATTAGAACCGGACGAGTATTTTATAAGTTTGACTTGTAAACAATGCAACTCTGGTAGTACTCTTGTAAATATGAAAAATTTAATATTAAATGTAATTTGGGGGCTTATTTATATTTAATTATTTTTATTGGGGGCTTGGGGGCAATTTTTGTGTGTTTAATTTACCTAATGCTCATGATTAAATGTGTGTTTGGATTAGCTTTTTTTAATAGTTTTTACGACTTACGAGGTAAGTGTGTGAGAGGAGTTTTATCTCGGTTTACGCAAACAATGATTTTGGTACTTACTAAACACACACCTAATGGAAGCACAGTTGATGGTGGAGTATAAAAGAAGATATCTCTCCTTTCAACAAGGTTTTAATTTGGTGGTTTCTTAATTAGTAAGATCCAACAAGGACAAGTTATTTAATCAATTGACTATATAAATAATAAAATAGTATTCCCTCGGATTATATTAAAAGTCATTTCAATTAATTTATTAGAATTAAAAAATGATGGGAGGGAGGATAGTTTTTTTTTTGGGGGGGATAGGTTTGGGGGAATAATTAATTGGCTTTAATTTAGGCTTCTTTTTCATAAGTAGGCAAAACAGATTGAGGAGTGACCATGAAAACAAATGGATTAATGTCTGTCTGGATTAATAATAAAAATTATTTTTATAATATAATTTATGATATACGAAAGATATAAAAAAATTTTTATCTCCATTTATATAAAAATATTTCTCTATCCCATTCCAAACATAGAAATCTATTATAATAGCTAAAAGCTCTACGTGGGGATTCTCAGAACTTTCTGTTTCGTTTTTGTGTGAACAGATCACGCAAAACAAGAGGCCCGAGAAGAATTCAGCGATTGGCCACATGGTTTGCTAGCGATTGGAACTTTCGGGAACAAGAACGAAATCAAGCCAAATCCAGAGCCCCAAAATGCTCATTGCGAAGAAGAAGATCCAACCTCGTTATCCGACGAAATATCAGATTTCACTCCTGAAGAAATTGGGAACCTCCACAGAGAGCTCAACAAGCTCTTGAGACAGAAACCTAATATTGTGGAGAAGGAGATCGCCGAACTCCCTCTCGACAGGTTTCTCAACTGCCCATCCTCCCTGGACGTCGATCGAAGGTTCAGTAATGCTCTGTGCAGCAGCGATTCGGATGATAAAGAAGATGATATTGAGAAGAGACTTAGTGTCATCCTTGGTAAATGCAAGGACATTTGTGCAGATAATACCAAGAAATCAATCGGGAAGAGGTCAATTTCCTTTCTCCTTAAGAAATTGTTCGTTTGTAGGAGCGGATCTGCGACTCCTCCAAACCCTAAAGATATCCTGCAAGAATCAAAAATGGAGAAGGTACACCACCTGGGCGATTATACTACTCTTAAACTTTTGCTTCTTTAGATTCATGATTCTGCAAGATGAGGAAAACCAATTGTCACCAGAATTCGGAAGCACACGATATTGTGCCATGATGGGAACACTGTGATCTGATTCGATAATATGTTGTTGTTTTAATACATTTTGAAGTATTGTATCGCGTGTCATGTTGTATTATATACGTATAAGATACATGAACCTTACGACCTAATAATGTGTATAATCTTTGAACCTTTCAAGTCCATTTTGAATTTTGAATTAAGTTGACCAAATCAAGGCACTACTCGTTGATCTTATGCTTTTTCATTTTGTGTTATTTGCGTATCATGAAGTAATATATGGTGCTTTATAATATGTGTCCTTAAAATCTGTCTCTTTTTTTATACATGCAGCTTTTAAGGACAATTCTTCACAAGAAAATAAGATCCCAAACTTGTCGATCAACGTCAATGAAGAGGTGCTTAGAGGACAAGAAGATGGCGAAGAGGAATGATCTTGACGAGGAAGAAGAAACAGAGGAGAGAACTGATGATGGCTGTAAATGGGTTAAGACCGATTCCGAATGTAAGTTGACAAATATAAATCTTTCGATTCTGTTTTTACGGGTCATGAAAAATTCCAAAATGAGAGACAAGGGTGGCACAGACTAATGAGATCCTTTTATAATTGCAGATATCGTCCTGGAGATATAAATCCACCTCTAGTTGTTACTACCATTTTATTTACTTGCTCAGGTAAGTCTATCCAAGATACTTCCCATTTCTATAACTACATATAATTGAATATATTGAAGATTGATTTCATACACTAAGATGCGTTATACAGTAAAGCAAGAGATCTTGAGCAGAAAAAGAATAGTACCTGAAAAGGGTAGCCTTTCATACAGACAGTATCTGCATTTTGAACTGAACCGTGTGCAACTTTATCTGCACTTTTTACTTTTTGACTAAATTAGATTGTTAACACAACAAACTATCCTGATTTCCTCCGTAGTTCTCTGTACTTCTCACATTTGACTCTAGCAAACTGTTAATACTGCAAATAATCTTCCATGTTCTGTATCTATAGTATATCAGTATCTTACTTCACGCATAATAATTTTGCAGATTTACAAACTTTGATGTGCGGGCCTCAGGCTAAGTCAACAAGTTACAGGTATAAAAAAAAATAAGATGGGGGTTATGGAGTGGTGCTCACTTTTTTAAAGGAGAGTTTATCTGTGACACTGCACCAAAATGACAGGTGCAAATGTGGAAGCTCTGTTTTGTTAACACTTTGCGGTGACAGCTTCCTCCTTTTTTTCATGGTTGTATCTGCGGATGCAGAACAACTCATGTTAATGTTACAGAAAATGGTAGCTTTCTTGTAGCCATCTTCTCTCACAATGCTACACTTTCTGAACATATACTCTTATTAGTTATCACACCACTTCTAATTTTTCTCTCCTAGTTTGTGAGCGTATCTCTTTATAAGAAGATTTGGCATCGAGTAAATCTTTTAGTTCAATGTGGTTGTTTCATTGTTGAGTCTGAACAAGCTTTGTCTATGACCTCCTACATGTAAATTCAAGTTTTCCATAATAAAGTCATATTCCATGTATAATTTTTTTTCTGGGGGATTAAACTATTCCATGTATAAAATTCAATGACACGCAGTCCATATATGATATGAGATCAAATGTACATATGTATTTAAGGGAGATGCCTATGACTGGTGCCATAATTTTTTAGTGACTTGTTATTTATAATCAGTGATGCCTATTTAATTGACAACAAAAATTATTTATTGAGTTATAAAATTCTAATTCAGTCAGCAATAGTATTGGAAAGTAAGATGTCAATGTAGTTCTAGGACCAATATAAATAATTCAAGTAATGAATTAAAATGTCATCTTTATCCATAATTGGTGGACAAAATTGATAAAATGTTTTAGGTGGGAGAAGTCTTGTTATCTTGAGCTGAAAAGCACTCAACGTTAATTAAATCAATTATGCTCATTATTGTCAAACTTTGCTCATTGTGTCAGAAATTAGAATTCCCTTAGATCCTAAATATAAGATAAAGTTGATTTTTTTTGGAGAGATTAAGAAAGCTAAATAAATTACTTAATTATATCATATGTTGTGTATCTTTAGGTTTTACATTAGTTTATTAGTCAAACTAATTAGTTTTGAAAAAAAAACAAAAATATAAATATTCTAAAGTAATTTAATTAATTTCCTTAATCTCTCCAAAAATATTAATTTTATTTTATATTTAAAACTAGAGGGAGTAATTATTTGGAATCATAACGAGAGAGGACCCCAAAACATAACTATGAAAGTTGATATTTGACCTAGTCCCTGTAAGATGCAATAGTTTTGAATGTTTAACATATAAGTACTATTAAGATAATTATTTATCCTTTTCGGGAAAAAAAAAGATAATTATTTATCCTCATCTCATTTAAAAAATTAAAGTGACAACTTAAATTACATCTTAATCATAGTTTATTCAAATGAGAAAATCCAGTACCATTTGGGAAAAAGATAAATAAGTATCACATGAACTTAAAAATCTCAAATAATTGATTTCCCAAAAACCTGAGTTGTTAATTGTTATGTTTTTTTTTTGTCAATCCTATTATTTTTATTGTCAACAAAATTAATTTAACATTTTAAAGTTTAAGTACTATTTAAATATTTTTTTTGTCATTCCATTTCCCACCCCCACATGCAATCATCGATAGGCAATCAATTGAGAGGGAGTACATAGCAAAAATGTGCTCTTCACTCATTTCTACTATTAGATTGATTTGGAATAGTACATATTTAATTTAATTTTTATATTTTAAATAATTTTTTATTTATTATATACAGAATTAAAAATAAAGATAACATTATAATTATTATTTCTCATAAAAATCAATTTATTATTTTAAAATAACAAATTAAAAATTTTAAATCTACATCGTTTATATTAAAATCTAAACAGTTAATATCTTAGTATAGTATAATGATGAGTAGTTAGTTGCTAACAGGACCCATCAATTGAGACGCGCAAGCCGAAAAATTATTACACTCTCCAGCATTAACAAAATCAAAGTCCGAACCCTACAAATTAAAGCAAGCTAACCCAATTTTTCCCTCCCAAATTTTCCGGCATTTTCCAGCGCTACCCTTTTAAAAAGTCTCTTCCTTTCTACCAAAATTCTTCCTCCAAACTCTTCCGGAGCATTGACCAGATACAGATACTAATAAATAATTAAACAAAAAATAAAAACTCTAAGTTGCGATTGGATCTGAGGGCTTTCCCCCCAAACGCCCCAGTTCCATCGGGAAGAGAAACCCCTTTTGCATTTTTTTTAGCATCCTAATCATCATTCATTCTGTGTGATTCGATCGGAAACTTAAAGCAGTTGCTTTCTGTTAGTTTCCGAAAGTTAGGTTTTCCTTTTTTTCCTTCTTTCTTTTATTATCGTTCCCTTTCTGGTGGTGGATCAAGAATTGGGGTTTTCTTTTCCTTGAAGTGTTGGGGGGCTTCGGAGTTCAGAGTCGAGTTGGTGCTGCCAATGCCATTGGTGTGGTTTCTGTGGAAATTACCGGTGGTTTTTGCGATACCGAATAAGTTTGAGCTCAACAATGTCCTGGGCAGGCCCTGAGGATATCTACCTTTCCACTTCACTCGCTAGTTACCTTGACAGTGAGTACTCTTTCTTTATGTATTCTTTAATGTTGATATACATTGGAAAGATTATTTGAAAAATCGTAGTTTACAAAGGATGGCAGAGCCATATGGGGTCTGCTAATCATATCAGATTCTTTACGATCTGTCTTATTACATTCAATACTCTGTATTTTGGATTATGGAGCTAGACTTTTCATTTCTTGATTGGGTTATCAAGATTGAAAGTTGTGTTACTGTTACTGCCCACAAATTCAACTGATGTAAAAATCCCCCCCCCCCAAATCACTAAGATTTTCAATCATCTGTGGAAGCCATTCTTCATCAATAATTCTCGGCTTTAATACTGTACGTTCTAGACTATGTTCTTCATCATAATCATTTGTTAGGGAAGAGGGCACTCTTTCAACAGTAGATGATTGGGGCTCATTTTATGCATGTTAGTTTTGGACTATCTGGTTAAGAATATGATTTTGACGATTCCTACTGATAGTTTAAGAACTTAATAATGATAAATTCCTTGCATTCTGTGAAATTGTGATAATTCTCTGCTGTTAATTCTGAAAAATAATAGTTAGGAGAGGCATCACTTAAACTGGAAGGGTCTTGAGTTCATAACTGATTATGTGTGATGAAATAGCAACCATTATATAAGGACATACTAGGGGAAAACATTGATGACTTGCAGGGTAACATGAAAACTTGTCTCTTTCTTAAAAAGTTGCATTTTGGAGATCTTTGTTTTTCATTATCATCTATTGTTGTTCTTCCTCCGGAATCCCATAATTTCCATTGCTATTGCCAAAGCAGGATAAACATAAGTCTCTTGTAATCTTATCCCGTTGTTGTTTGACCTCATACTGCCGGAAGAGTCTTGTAGTAGCTCATGGATAATTGAAAAGATTAAAATGGTTGTGACTTGAAATCTTTATTCCTTTTGAGCTTTCAATGAATAGACTAGATGTAACAGTGCCTCTTCTTTATGCAGCTTGAAAATCCTCATGCAAGGAATTTTTATTTATAGATTGTTCTGAATGCAATAAATTCCATTCATGATTGTAACTTTTCATGGGGAGTTTTACAATGTGGGCGGATCTGAATTTTTATCTTGTTTTTGTGCCAGTTTTGAATGGTCTGACACTGTTTTGTTGTTGTAGAGAAACTTCTTGTATTGCTGAGAGATGGTAGAAAGCTAATGGGAACACTTCGTTCTTTTGATCAATTTGGTAACTTCCTTTCCTCCTATTATGTAAGTTCTGACATAGCAGATGGTGATCACCTGAATACTCATATCAACGATGTGCAGCTAATGCTGTTCTTGAGGGTGCGTGTGAGAGGGTTATTGTCGGTGATCTGTATTGCGATATCCCTTTGGGTCTCTATGTAATCCGTGGGGAGAATGTTGTTTTGATTGGTGAGCTGGTATGGTTGCTGATTAGATTTGTTTGCCTGTAAATTTTGTATACCTCTCGACCTCAATTTCAGAAAGAATTTTCTTCCCACTTTTAGGACTTGGAAAAAGAGGAACTTCCCCCACATATGACACGTGTTTCAGCGGCAGAAATTAGAATGGTAAGCGTTCCTATGTTGTTGCTTCTTTATTTTATAGGTGGCATTCTTTGTGTCTATTTTTCGTTTACAAATTATTTCCTCCACAATGACCTCCATTGTCATTGCTGAGTGGATTTATACTATCTAATCTGATATAAGGGTATTCACGGGCCTAGTTTGGTTCGGTTTTGGATTGATTTTGATTTTGATTTGATTCTTTTTAATTGTATTTTTCTCAAAAAAAACATTGATTGTTGGAACTTTGGGTGATTCAAATTTGAATATTTGCTTATTTTTTCAAATGAAGCTCGTATCCATTCCATCAAATGTTTATTCTTTATATAAAAGGTGATAATTGAACCAGTCTAGTACAAATTGAAAATTGAACCACTTAGGTTGGTTTTCTCATGCAACACATCAATGTGGGCCTCATTTCTTTCTGTTTTGGTTTGTTTTGTTCAGTTTCGTTTGATTTGGCTTCGGATACCTGTGATGAGACACTGGACTGGACCAACTGTGATTTTTCATTGGTGTAAAATTAATTTCCACGCCAGCCTATGAAATTATTTGAATGTGAATTTTGCAGGCACAGAAAGCAGAAAGGGAGGCTACAGATCTGAAGGGAACAATGAGGAAGAGGATGGAGTTCCTGGACATGGACTAGTAAATCCTACCTACACTCAAACATCTTTTCTGTCCGCAAATATTATAGCGGCTGTTTTTCACACTCTTTCTCTCTTATATTTTTCCTGTGTTGGTAATTGTTTAGATGTAATTGTAGGAATTAGGAAGATTGAACATTGCAAAATATTCTTCTTTGTGATATTAGTCTGAATGAATTACAGGTTGATTCCTTTTCTTGAGAAAATGCTTTTGGAAGTATGCGGAGTTTTCCCAGTTTAGATTCCCTCACTTGTCACTTGAGGGAATCTTACTTCATTTGAGGGACTAAATTTTTGTGTTAGTTTAGATTTTTCATTTTTGTTATTTCTTTTTTCATATATGGTTGTATGAATTAGTCAGAGTCGAGCATTATCTAGCCTGAAGGGGAGTGGCTTTCACAAAGGCATTTTTTTCATTCACACAGACTTGAGACATGATGCTTAATCACAAAATTAAAATAATTTTTAATTGTTGGTAAAAAATCATAATAAAATTTTGACTTTTTCTCAGTGTTTAAATTAGTTTATTTAGGCATTTCATTCAAGTTGGTTTTTTTGGTTTACCCAAAAAGTAATCAAGGATCTCAAGATCATGAAGAAGGTTTGGGTCTTAGTGGGTGTTTGGGAAATTTCCAAACTTAGGTAATTTAAGACAAAACTCCTATCACACATTTATCTCGTAAATTGTAAAAACTATTCTCAAAAGTTAATTAAAACACAATCGGAGAGACTCAATTTAGATGGACTACCTCAATAATACAGGCCTAGGGCTAGCCGTTTCCTAAAAAACTTCCAATTTTTAAAGCCCGCAGTTCTACAAGGCTGGTCCTTCAAAGGCTCGGGTTTGAACTTATTTTAATTAAAAAAAAAAAATCTTTTTCAAGTTTTATAATTTATTTATTATTTTGTTTTAAATTAAGATACATTATTTTTAAAACTTATAAATTTTTAGTTAAAATAATCATCTAATGTCCAAATTAGGTTTTTTTTAAAAGTTTAAATGAATAAACTATTATAGAAAATAAAATAAATCAAACCATTTAATAAATATTTACTCGCTACTAATACTCTATTGGATACTTAGATATCTCTCATATTGATAATTTAATATAATAATATTATATATATTAATTTATTTTTAAAAAATATTAAATGGGCCTAAAAGGGCCGGCCTTACGGGGCTATAGGGCCGGCTCTTTTAAACCCATTTCCTATTTTAGCCTTTAAATCATAAGTCCAGCCATTAATGGGCTCGGGCTTAAACAATCCTACCCGACGAGCTTGACCCGATTTCTCGGCTCTATCCCTCATAACTCATAAACAAGGTGGGTCTAACTAGATGTTTTTTTTTTTTTTGCCAACAAGAAATTCATTAAAAAGGGAAATCAGGGTGCAACAATTAGGACAAAAGTTAAAATAAAAACATACAAATAACAAAGCTAAAAATGCAAACTAACCCTAAATAACATGACAAGACACTAAAAGGAAAATAGAAAACAATGCAACTATCAACCAGATCATGTATAGCTTCTTAAACACCCTTCCATGGTAAGTACTGCAACTAAAGTGGTGGTTGCATTGCCTTAAGCAAGACCTAACCCATAAAGTTTTAGACAAATTTGTGTCTTTGGAAATCCACAAAAAAAAGTGGTTCCTAATAGATTTGCTTAAGAAAATTGAATTCTTAAGGGGAACAACACATTGGCATTTAGCATTTGTAATCACAAATGCAACATGCACACATCCTTCATCAATAGCAAAACCACAATTAGAATAGATTTTAATTGCAAAAATAGTGCACTGGGACCATCACCTAAACCTCCCCTATTCTACCATCTTCATCTTTGAAGGACTATGGAAATCATCAGCTTCTACCAACTTAATCATCTTCATTGCTACGGCGGTAACTATTCCCATAAGCTTCTTTATTGATGCTAACATTAAGCATGTTTGTTTGAGCTTATAAAAACTTATAAGTTGCTTTTTACGTAAATCGAGACACAACTCCTCTCACATACTTACTTCGTATACCGTAAATCACTATTAAAAAACAACTTATAAACAATCGAATCGCTCAACCAAACATATCCATTAACACCCATAGAATCAGAGGCACCCAACAAAGATTCTTAATGTCTACCTCACTTGGTGAGGTGAAGACTCTAAACCTTTGAACACTATGCCTAAGGGACACCATCACTTGGGTGATATCCTTAATGAAAAGGTTGTCACCAGCTAACCACCATTGATGAAATGTCAGCCTCCATTAACCATTATCATTGAGCACCACCGACCAACACTGCAAGTGCGTGTTTGGGTAAAGTAAAAAAGTGTTTTTTTAACCATTTTTTCGCACACATATTTACCCCAAACATCTTAAAATCACCTCAAAAAAACTAAAACAAACAAACGGTCACCAAGTCTATGCTAGCAACTTCCGTAGCTCTAGTCGTGGACTACTATCAACTGTCGCCATCAGCTAATGTTGTTAGCCATCAGCTAATGTTGTTAGCCTCTGTGGGGACTGCAGTGGCATATGATGGCTGACGACCAATGGTAGGCGTTGAGTGATTGTGGAGGACACATTTTCATAACAATTTTTTTTAAAAAAAAAATTCTTAACTCTCAAGTTGTTTTTAAATTGAAATAATCCAAAATGTTTTTTGTTTTATTTCTAAAAATTGAAGTGAAAATCAAATCAAGCAAACACTTTAAATTTTAAAGGCGTGATTGATCTTTCATTTTTAAAAACTTTTTCCTTCAAAATAAAAAACTTTAGGTAGCTCCTTTCTGTTTCTGGAATAAGTAAATTATACTTTTACTGATTGATTCAGAAAAAAAAAATTTCCTACTTTTTTGTTTCTTTTAAAAAAAGATTATCCTTACGAAAAATTAAAATACATTAAGAACATCCATCTCACACCTAAACTTTGGTAGTTGATGTATTAAAAAAAATGTGAAGCTTCTATTTTCTTAATTTTAATTTATTGATTATATGAAAAATATATCTTATATTTAAAATCAAAATTAATTTCCTAATCATCTGGACAGATTTTATTTGATTCGAGGGAAGGGGAGGAAGGAGAAATGGGGGGAGGGGAGGGATTTGCTCCCCCCTAATTGGTAAGGAAAAGAATTTAAGAAGGATTGGGAATATTTTTGAAATTTCTCACTCCCCCTGCTGACCTGCTCCAATTCATCACCCCACTAATCGGATCTAGAGGGGAAGTTAAAATTTTATGTTGCGTTGGACCAAAATACTCAGGCTATTTTTGTGATATCCCAACACTGCCCTTACGGCCTTTTATTTTCAGCAGAACCTCAGAATTTGTTACCTTCGACCGAAAGCCCTAGCTGGGAACTCAAGAACCACGAACAAAGACGGAGAGCACGATCGAACCATTTTCGTCCGGTAATTCCATCTTCTTCTCTACTCTTTATTCTCAGCAGAACCTCAGAACGTGTTACCTTCGACCGAAAGCCCTAGCAGAGAACTCAAGAAGCACGAACAAAGACGGAGAGCATGATCGAAGAAGGCGAGACTCAAACTTTGGAAACGGATTAGTCTTGTAATGTTCTGTCCATCTATAATTTGTGGTTCTTCCATCTTGGCTGCCCAGTTGTTTCGATTCTCGAACGCTAGAGAGAAGTCCTAAAGATTTTGTTGTTTACTGTCAAACTCTGCGAAGTATATCACTTCTTAATTTGAAGTTCTATTTGCTATATTATTCAGCTCGTCTTTTCAGAGAATAAAGCATTTGGTAACAAACTCAATCTTGCTCACTTCCAATTATTTCCACAATCCTTATTTTTCCATTGTTTTGCTGCGCGTTGCAAATTGCAAAATGAACCCTGAGTTTCATTTCAGAGTTTGTGTTGTGAATTTCTCTATTGTAGTGGTATAGTGGTAATGCCGCCCGTCACATTTGTCTATTTTGTGGACCCATCATTCCGTACATCTATCTGTCCTTCCAACACTGCTGCTCTATCTGCATTTGATTTTGGTTCTTCTAATTTTAAAATCAGTTTCATGATTTGTTTTGTTAAGTTCTGATTTGTGCTGCTCATTTGTGTTTTGGTTATGGGTTCTGATAAAGTTTTAACAAAAGTCTGGGCTGCCTTCTTTTGCTTTGCTTGTAAATTTTGTTTATGCTCTGACAGAAACTTTCATATGCTTTGCTACTGGCTTTAGTATAAAAAAATAAGTACTCTGCATTCAGATTTGAATCTACTTGAGTGAAGGTGGTACCTTCCTGTATTACTCATGGGTGGTCTTTCAAGCTTTTGATGCACTATCATTAGCTACTGAAATAGTGAAATGTAGATAATATTAATTGCAAAGCTTCACCATACATAGTTTAGATTAGACACACATGAAATGAGGTTCAGTTGGCAAACTTCAGGGATATAAACTTCTGAATTTCATGATATTAGGGTTTTCAATTGGATTTTTTTTTTATTGGAAATTGAGTGTGTACCAGCTGTGAGTTGATCAGTGTCTGTATTGTTGTCAAGGTTTTGAGTAATTGATGGTTGAAGATGGAATGGAATGCAATATTGAAAGACTGGTTTAATTAATGGAGGATTTAAGTTGAAGGCAAATATATATGGACAACAACGTGAACATGGTCCTACTTGTCATGGCTTTTTTCTTTCCTGTAATTGTGGCCTGGATTGTGAGTCTATGTGCATTTAGTATTCGTTTGAATTCCTTTATGTTCAGATTAGATCAAGATGAAGAAGGGGTTGCACCCACAGATGCAATGGATATCTTATGTAACCCAAAGTGGCAGGCTGATGCACGTAATGATGACAAAAATACACCCTGCTGGCAAAGTCTACCACTTCCGAGCTAAACGTCAAATGGCTGAGAGTTTGGGTCAGATTGCCAAGTTCAGGCGTCGTTTTGAACAACAAAATGAGGACTCTAATCCCAAATGACTTGTTCTCTGGTACATCTAAGTTTCGCTATCTGTTTAGGAGGTGGTTAATGACAAGCAATTTGCTTTCTAAATCATTCAAATCAACCGATGCCTTTGGTAATAAACTATTACAAGGAAGTGAATTTTAGAGTTAAAGTTAGAACTTTTACATTAGCACGTGGAAATTTTATGTAATCTGTTCCTTTTGTTCTTTTCTGTCTTGAACTTCATTTATGCGGTTTGCTTACAACTTGGTCACCCCTCTCCTTCCCATTTTTTTGTGGTTTAGCTCGACTTTGCTTTTTGCCCACACATGTATGACAATATGAACTTATAGCCTGATATATGTTCTAATGAGACTATTTAGTATTCCATTTAGTATCTGTGCATATATGTATTGATTTTTTTTTCTTTTTAATATATTCATTGCCGTTCGCTTGTGAGAAACTACCTAAATGGGAAATGATCCCAATTTTTATAAGATAAAGGATCTGAGTATCTAAGGCTAGAAAGATGAGGTCAAAACCTTAGTCGCATGTAACACAAATTTTGGTCAATGAAATAACGAAATATTATCACTATACGTCAAATGTGCTAATAATTTTAAATCTTTGTCAAATGTGCTGATACTCCTTATAAAGAGTAAGACAATGTGGTGAACCTAACTACTGTTGCTAGATTCTTTTTGATTGTTCGTTCTCATATCTCATGCTCATCAAGATCTTCTCTGGAACCTGCAGTTTTGAAACCTCGCCATACCTAAGTTTTGTACAGTAATACCAATATACGATACGAGGCCGCCTATCTTTTAATCTCAAAACGTTGTCGCATTGAGTGAATAACAAAACTTGGAAGTCGAAGGTGTGATACGTAAAAAGGAGCGGGAAATTGAAGGTGTGGAGGTCTTTACATTTTTGCCATTTTTCTGCACTATGGCTTCTTTTTTCACATGTTGATTTTCAAACTAACAATTTAACTTCACTGATAGTTCCATAGTCTTGAAAAGGATCAGAAATTAACGTTAATATGCTATTCTACTTGATCGTTCGCAGAGTTCGATAGGGTCCAAATTCCCGTTCAACCCCCATCATCAAATCACATCTACTACCTTTCCACTCAATTTTGGTTTCTGCTTTGTCATTAGATTTTCCTTTCTCTTTGTTCCCTTCGGTTTTTGATTGTGTTTCATCTTCAGCTAATTCTTTTCTTCTCCATATCCACCCTCAATTTCAGCTTCGTTGTTTTTCTCTTCTTCGACTTCACCATGGATCCTGCTCAACGTTGAAGCTGCTTATTGCGTTGATCTTGTTTATAGAAATAGGAACAGATATTTGATGACAGTAACTGTGAATTAAAAATGTTTTGTAACATGATTGTGAGATCTTTTCATTTTCTATACCTGGAAACAAACTCCTATCCTATAAAAACCTTGTATGTGTCTTAATAGAAAGTTATGCCATTTACCCCTTGTAAGCTGAGATGTATTAAGTGCCTAATTTTGTACATATTTTGGCTCATGAAGAGGATTAGGAAATGGTAAAATCACCACTATCAGTGTGCCGGTGTCCCGATTGGCTTCCAACGCTGCTTGATCCGAAACTTCTCTGGGACCACTCATCTTGACCCTTTGAGCCTGATTCCTGGGAATCTTTATTTTGTATTTCATCTATCCTTCTCAACACTTCTGCCATGTCTGGTCGCTGCTCAGGGTTGCTTGCGGTGCAAGAAACACCGATATAGAGGAGTCTCTCCATCTGACCAATGGAGTTTTTAGAGCTTGCAAGTTGAGGATCGATCATCTCTAATATCCTTCCTTCAGATATTGCTGAGTTAGCCCACTGAACTACTTCAATTCCACCATTGCCGTTGTTCAGATATTGGAAAGGGAATTTTCCAGAGAGGATCTCAAGAATGACAACTCCCAAACAATAAACATCAGATTTGGGAGAAACTTGGCCTTTCTGCAAGGCTTCAGGAGTCTTGTAAGCAAATAAGGCTTGACTTAGATTAGCAGGGTTGATCAAAGTGCATAACCCAAAATCAACTAGCATTGGCTCATAATCAGGACCAAGTAGAATATTGCTAGACTTGAGATTTCCATGAGGTAAAACGGATGAATCAAGCTGTCTATGAAGATAAACCATCCCTTCAACAATCCCTCGTACAATTTTCAAAGCAGTAGGCCAGTCCAATTCAGTATGGGATGGTCCATGATCACCTGCAAGTAGTAAAATTCCTCAGTATATGTTAATAATGTAGTTTTTTAGCAAAATCCCAAGAGATTTAAATTTTAAGTCTTTGTTAAATCACTAAAACAGACAAAAAGAGTAAAGGGCTTCAAGTGATTAGAATTTAATGTGGCATCCCAACAACTCGCTTTTGATAATGTCTGCTTTGAGATCCCGTCATCCCTCAGTGTTTTAAAACATATTAAGAGTGGGAGGTATTTAGACCTTTATAATGCTTTCGTTCCCCTCCCCAACTAATATAGGGGACTACATTTACATTTACTCTTTGTCATAGCCTTATGGATTGAAGCTTCTCTTGTCAACGAAAAAAATTATGCATAATCATGTTAATCCGCCTCTTTAACTATAATGCATTTAAGTTTAAAACTAGAGGAGAGGGGGGATCAAAGTCTCTACCATGCAGCAAAAATTGCAGACTCCCTTTAGGAACATACTCAGACACCACCAACTTCTCATCTTTTCTATAATGATAAGCCAGAGGGGTTAGGATATTCCTATGTTTCAAATTCCCAATCTTCCTCATCTCTGCATCAAACCCATTTTTCGACAACACATTCATCTCCCTCATCCTCTTTACCACCACTGAAACCCCATCGGCCATCACTGCTTTATAGGATGATCCAAACCCTCCATTGCTCAAAACTTCTGCTGCTGCCTTCATCAAATCCAGCATCCCAAACACACCCCTTTCATTATTCATCATCACAAGCTCTCCCACACCGCCATTGCCGCCGCCGCCGCCCTTACCCCTCCTGCTGGAACCATTACGGCTTGATTTTCTGGACATAATTGTCTCTTTCTTCTCTGGTGCTGCAACGTGAACTTGCACTGATGCTGATGATTCTTCGTTGTCGTTGTTCTCTGATAGGACCGAACCCAGTATTGCTTTATCCTTCTTTTTCTGCCTTGACCGAACATAGAGTAGAGCAAGAATTGTGAGAAGCACTACAATTGTTGCAACAACAATGGCCGCAATCTTCACTGTGTTCCTACTACTCTTGATGCTATCAGACGCGGCGGCGCCGTCTTTATTTTGATCTTGTTCCGTATTTTCCATGGGTTTTGGCGGTTCAACTGAATCTTGACACGGTTTGTTTAATTTCTCACCACAGAGGCCTGGATTCCCGGAAAATGAGCTTGCACTAAATTTTGATAAGCTCGTCGGGATTTCGCCTTCCAATTTGTTGTTGGACACATTGAATTCCTTCAACAATGTTTTGCTCAGATTTGGGAGGTTACCGCTAAATTGATTGTTCTCAAGGCGTAGCTCGAGGAGTTGAGGAATCTGCGACGGAATCTGACCCGAAAAGTTGTTGTCGTTAAGGCATAGCTTCTTCAGAGACTTCATTTTCTGGAAGAAACCCGACGGAATCTCGCCGGAAAATTGATTTCCCGACAAGTACAGGGCTCTCAAGAAACCTATCCTATTGATTTCCGGAATTGTACCTGAAAATGAATTGCTCATAATGCTGAAAGTTCGAAGCCGCTTGAGTTCCAGCAATGGATTTACGTCAATCTTCCCTGATAACCCTATTCCTTCTAATCGAATGCCTGAGATTAATCCACCGTTGCAGATAACACCGTACCATTCCTCGCCTTCTTTGCAGGGAACAGAGTTAACCACCCAATCTTTCAGAGCTTGATTATCCGATAATGAGGCTTTAAAATTAACCAAAGCTTCAGCTTCTGACATTGAATTCACCAATCTGAAAACCACGAAGAAGGCGGAGAAAAAGAGCAGAGTTGGCCGGAGGATTGCCGGAGCTACGGCCATTACGCGTCGGAAAATTGAGCCAATGGGTTTGTGTGCGGATTTTCTAATCACTCGTGTTTTTCCCTCTCTGTGCAGGTTTTTCGATTTTGCTTAATTTTGTGTCGTAATAGATTTGAGTCCCCTCAAGGCTTTTAGGTAAGTTAAATCTGTTTGTTGAGCAAGTCCAAGAAAAAAGGAGGGAAAATCCGTCAAAACCGTTTGTTTTCATTGACCATAGTGCCCTTCCAAGTTTATTCCAGTCTCCTCTTGGTCTCTTTTTCTGTCCCAAGGGCATTGTGGTCTTTTCGTCTAGTGGCTTCAATGTGGGTGTTTTAAAATTAAAATAGGCTGCTTTGGTTGTTCAAAAAAAAAAAAATAGGCTGCTTTGAGCTGTAATGGTGAGTGAAAGAATTGTTATTTGGGTCAAAGAAAGCAAAAGGCAACAAACACAAACCAAAAACAGTGTAAATACATTTCACGGCATTGAACAAAACAGAATTTCTGTTTATTCAGTTTTATTACAAGTGATGAGAAATCAATTTTTATTTTATTTTATTTTATTTTATTTATTTGAAATACAAGGGCATGGCGAAAACCAAGGAGGAAAAATCAATAAACAGAATCAAAACATCCCTCCATCTAATGAGAGGCATCAAAAATCATTTTTTTCCCTAAAATATGGCAAGTAACAGAAGTTGTCTTGTTAACTTAGTAAAACTAAAAATGTAATTGGGTTATTTGCTGTTACATATTTTCAATTTTTCATTTTATAATGAATATATCATCATTCACATTTCTTGATCTACTAATTTTTTAATTAGAACAAGCGAAATCTCCTCATACGTTGCACAATGAGTGTTATTGAAAGTGAGATATACCAGAACACTACTTATTTAATTTGGACATATAAGAACAAAATTTAGTAGGAATCTCTATTTACTTAGAAAATTATGAATTTGTTCTATAGAAATCAGATTGGTTGTTTATGAAGTTAATTACTATCCTTCCTTTTTTGAACAAAATTACTATCCTTCTTGAAAAACCAAAACAAAATTAATTTTTAAGTTATTAATATCTCAATTGATATCTAATTATCATGAAAGGATGAAATAAGAGTTATTATCATATCAATATCACAATTAATGTAGTAATTGATAATATTTTATAAACTTCCTTCTATATATATTACCAAAAATCAATAATGCATCTAAAAAATAATGAATTTCTTTTTTTTAGGTCTAATTGGTTGCTTATGCTATAATGATTATCATTCATGAAAGACAAAAGCTAATTTATTTTTAAAGTAAACAATAATATTTTGAAATATTTTTAAAATCTCGATTAATACCTTAATTGTAATTATTGTGGTATTATATTTCCAATAATCTATAAATTATAATGCATTTGAAAAATAATGAATTAATTTTTTCAAGTCATTTTTATTATTATCATTCATGAAAATCAAAGAACAATTTATTTTTGAAGTTGATGATAATAATTTGGTGTATTTTTAATAATCATACATCTAATTAACATATATATATATATATATATATATATATATATATATATATATATATATATATATATATTAATGAATTCTTAAATTCATGATTTATATAATATCTTTTATACATGTGAATATACTAAAAAATAAACATTATTATATCCAATCATTTTTATCATCTTTTACCAAAAAAATATTGTAGGGTAAGGACAAAAAAATCTTGTAGATTAAGGAAATCAAAGTCCAGTGCTGATATGATTAGTTTTCTTTACCCAAATATAAAAGGTAAATTCCAAGAAACTAAATTTCCATAAGATGTTCCCCTATAAAAAGGTTGACTAAGTCAGGCATGGATAGATAAAGGATGGTCACTTGTAAGCATAATATTCATGAGAAATCCACCATGAATCATACCAGCAACAATATGCTTACGCTTGATGTTACGTTTAAATGAATGAATATCAAGATACTCGTATTTGTACAAAGTCATAGTACCATCGCAAAAGCTTTTGACAATACTCAAACCTAACAAATCATGTTATCAAAAGTTAAAACGAGAAGACTTCAATGTGTGCGTGTATTTAAATGTAATTACCATGTATCTTCTTCATCTTCACTCATTGCAGTACAACAATTTGATCTTCTTCTTCTACAAGCTTAGTATAACTCAAGGTTGCTAAACCCGGACCTGACCGGCCGGTCCGGCCCGGAAACTGGCGAACCGGCTGGTAAACCGGTCCAGTTCCCAGTCCAGTTCGGGTTCACATTTTTTAAAAAAAAATTATTTTTCCTTTAGAATTTCATACTATAAGTCTAAAATTTTCAATTTCTCACCGGTTTGGTCCTGGTTTAGCTCCGGTTTGGCCTCGGTTTGACCCACTGACCCTTAACCCAATACCCCGACCTGTTCAATGCCCGGTCCGAGTTTTAATACCTTGGTATAACTAGAATATGCCTAGTATACAGAGGAATGGAGGAAAGAGTTTCCACTTGAACACAGGGAAAAATACAAATTATTCCAATTGATCGAGCAAATGTTAATAAACATGGTTTTTTCAATAATTTATAAATAGACTGCAAAATTAAAAGAGTTACACAAATCTTTACAAAAATGCTTGACGTAGCCATCAAATGATGGAATTTTTTCTTGAATATTAAATTAATAATATCATATTAACTGTTTACCAAATCCCAACATTAGTTCTTCAAAAATGGATTAGAGATCCATACAATCATTAAAAATGGAGCTTTTGGTTATTTTTGGGAAATGCCTATTACTTGATTATGACTACTTGTGGTTCATGATTTAAGGTCTATTTTCAATTTAAATTTATTTTATTACCTTAGCTTAAAATGGGACTAATATCCCAATTAATTCAAATAGTTTGGAAAGGAAATGCGTCATTGTAGTCCACAGTTATTATTGAAGAGGTCAAACTTTATGGAGTAAAGGAAAATTGTCTAAACCACAATAATAAAAATTGGAAATTAAATGGGAATAATATCCCAATAGATTCAAATAACTTGAAAACAAAATGTGTCATGGTAAGCCCATGGTTATTGTTGAAGAGGTCAAAATTTTTAGAATAAAGAGAAATTGTTTATGTTAGGGAATAATTTGTATTTTTAAAAAAAAAATGAAATTACTTTAACGGATATTAATTAAATGATTGTTAATGTAATTACACATAAACTAAATTAATTATGTGTTTATCCAACCCGTTTTGTAGTGAAACAGGTTTTGAAGGCATGTATTACAAGATTTCTAGTATAAAGTTAATTGATCGATTGATTAATGATTGATCGATTGATTGATTAATTATTGATCGATTGATTTCACATAAAATCTTTCTTTTGGCATGCTTGGGTGAGAGTATATAAAGACTTATTTTATCAATATTCATCTTCTTTCCAGTTTTTTATTTTTGAAATTATCTTTTTGGTTTTCTTACTAACTTTGTGGATCAAGAGAACAAAAGAACATTATCCATCTTGTTTGAGAATTTATTTCTAACATGGACGTTTCAAACTCGTGAACCATAAAAAAAAAATGTTGAAGTGGGCCCAAAATGTGAAAGTGAGGTGGATAACGAAATTAAGCCTACCACCTAGGTCTGGCTCCTTTTGGCATGCTGAATAAGCAGATTTTTTTAAAAAAAAAACAAACAGCAATTAGTTTTATAAATTAAAGAAAAAATAAACAAAAAAACATTTAAGTTTGATGATAGGTTACTTGGGTTGCTTTACCTGAATACTCCATTTGAAACTTTCAAAACAAGAAGGGTTTGCCCATCTACCCCGGGAAATTAAAAATAGGGAAAACTACACATTAGTCGTATGTAAGAAAATTAAATATAAGCAGGTCCTAAGAAATTTAATTTTTTATAAGTTTTACTTGTGATGTCACTCAATTTGTAAATATGAAGTTTGACTTGTAAATCAAAATTGTTAAATTTGACTCATCATGAATCTCTTCATATTTAATTTTTTTACCCAACATTTATAAGTAATTTTCATACAACAAAATATCATTGACCTCCTGAAATTTTTTGATGTTATCATTCAGTATTTGGTTCGAGGTTTGTGGTTGTCTCTTTCAACATAAGTAACTCATCTGAGACTCGGACTCAAGACTCTAAGGGATCTAGCATGGTCTTACATCGTTAAACTAACTCTATGTTGGTGACCTCCAAAAACTATGCCTATCTGCCGAAGTTTTTTTCTTCCAAATACTTGCCCAATTGTCAAACGAATGTATTTGATTGTTTTCTATAGTAGTCACATCTACAAAGACTGGAAATAAAAATATGAATATTGACCGAGTCAGGAGGAGTGTCCTATCCTCCTTGGTGAGGTACCCGAAATTCAATTTACCTAAACTTTCTTTTATCCCAAAAAATATAAATGTTGATATTCAACACCCTTTTCAAATTTTTTTTTTGTGCTCAAAACCCTTTTCAATTTTTTTATGGACCATAAAATGACAAGATATAGAGTATCTTCTATGTAGTCCTAAGGAGAAATATTGTGTCGATTTTATGCACACGTCTTATCTTTATTATTTGGGATCCAATCAGTGCTGCTTAACATGTGGCATAGGAATGTTGTCTGTACAATTAATGTGGCATAAATATTGGGTGACCTTATTGGTTGATGTTGATAGGATCCCCACCCCCACATCTCCATCTTCCTCCTTCACATCATTCTCTCAAGCCCATCAAGCTCTTTGGCATAGAATTCGCTTCCCCTGAAGCCGATGCTGCCGCCACCGTGCTGCCGGCAGACGATTCCGACTCCATCAAGGACTCAAGCCGTGGTGGGAAGGACAACACTGCCAACGCCAACGACAACAACCACCAGACGAACCGGAGATTTGAATGCCATTACTGCTGCAAAACTTCCCAACTTCCCAAGACTTAGGTGGCACATTTTGTTTTGGGTATTTTATGTGTTTTATTTTGTTTTTTATAATTTATTAAATAAGTGCCAACTAGGATTTTAAATTAAGTTAGATAGCACATTATGATTGGTAAGCAAGTCATATTTTCCAACAAAGCAAGCCACATGTACATAAGCCAGTCAAACATAAGATTTAGTGGTTAAAATTAACATTTGCTAACAGTCCAGGAAACATTGCACAACTTTTGACATTTTCAGAGTAACATTGCATCCAAAAATACTTCCGGAGCAAAAAATGAACCTTAACCCTAAATTGATTAAATTGTCTAAATTTGATTTAAGACCAAAACTTTTTTACGAATTGAAGTGATAATAAGATGAGTGGATTATTTTTCATGAAACTCTAAAGCAATAATAATGTGTTATGGTCTGATTTTATCTCCAAGTTTCCACGTAGAAGCTATGATTAAAAAATGAGCAAAATCACCCCGAACCATTAAAATACTAATGCTAAATGCTAAAAAACTAACATTTGCAATTAACATTTTTAACAGCTAGGGCACATTACTCATTTTTTTAACACTTAAAGGAAAAACTTGAACCAAACAAAAAATCAAATACCTACTACAAATTCAAATACCTGCTACTCCTATACACAAGTTTTTGAGGTAAAACTGCATCTTAACCCAATAATATAATTAAAAAAATTAGAAAGAGCGTGAATTACGGGGAACCTTCTCATTGGTTTGATGCCCATCACAAATTTTCACGTTTCTTGTATAACTAGTTTTCTCATTATTCAACACAATTAGCTCCACTTTAGTTTCATTCCATATACACAAATTTAAACACACATAACATGTCATGGTTGTTGCTATGTACGAATAGATTACTCTTACCTCTTATTCTCAATATAAGAGTTAAATAATTAACCCATGGATGCTAAAAAAATTAGTTAAGTTTTTATAATAGATATATGTTAGTTTACTTAAAATATCATTTTTAATCATGTTTTATAGAAAACTTATTTCATAGGTACAATAAATAGTGATACTTTAGAGGGAAATCATTAATTTAAAAGATAAAGTGGATTATAATATTATATTTAGAACTAAGGTTAATTCATTATCTTACATTTGTGTTTAGGACAGAACGGAATACTAACTAGGCTAAAGTATGTTCCAGTCTTAAGCCTTGGCAAAAGAAGTTCCACCCTTAATCATAATACTCTTTCTAGCTATTTTTATTACTATAATAAATATATTCATAACATATTATTATAAATAAAATACTCTAACCTCCCTTACATTTTTTCTTAATTACATAGACTTCCTTTCTATTTTGAAAACAAATATTTAAATTCAAACTGTTAACTCCATTAAGAATACTTTAAAAATATATTTTAATTAAAATTAAAATTAAAATTTAATTTATTTACTAATTTACCCTTCATCATATTAAATTCCTAATTTTAACTAAATATATTTATAGATGTTTGTAGCAAAAAATACTTTTAAAAATTTAAATTATAAATATAAATGATTTACATATATCCTATGAGACTTATATCATTTATACGGTATAATAAACAAACTTATGTGTTTAAAATATTTTTTTATCCATTTAAAAAAGGGAAAATTGCATAAAATACCTAATTAGGAAGATATTTACTGAATGAGACCTGAGGTACTAAGATCCTTAAATATCAATATTTGCTGAAAAGTGAAAGACAAAAATGCCCTTAATGAGAAAAGGTGAGACATACAATTAAGAACAGAACAAATGAATGACATCGAATAACTGAAGCCTTCTTCTCCTCTCCTGCACGGTGCTATGCGTCCTCCTTTTCAGCAGTCAATCACCGTGGATTCTGCCAGAGGTCTTATGTATTAGTAAAGGCTAGGGAGGTAAGTTGTGTCAAGGCATTATTGATAGTTCAGTATTTGGTGGAAGTGATGATTTGTATATTCCTTGTCGACCTAAGTTTTTTCATTGCTGTGTGAGAGAGTAAGGAAGTAGTAAATATAATTGTGGCCTAGGGAAGATCTTTTGCACATGAGGGGAGATCTTCTGCACTTAGGGAAGACATTATGAACACAGGGGAAGATCTTTCACATAGTTATATTGCACTAGGGAATATTTCTTGCACATAAAAGAAGATCTTTTATACCTACGGAAGATATTTTGAATACAGTGGAAGATCTTTTGCACACGGGAAGACAAAAAAGCAGGACAAAATCGATTTACAAAAGCAGTAAGTCAATTTAGGTCAAATATGGTTTTCATAAAAAGGTAACATAAATCGATTTACAGGGGAGTAAATCGATTTAAGACAACTCTGGTTTTCACAAAAGGTGACACAAATCGATTTTCTCAAGTCAGTAAATTTTTAGGTCATAATTTTCTCTAACCTTTTAACAATTTTAACTCTCACTTATATCGATTTACGAACCTCAAATCAATTTACTAGGTGACTAAATCAATTTAGTCAATTTAAAAGCGAAAGCTCATATATATACCGTGCCAAATCAATTTTCCCTTGTCTAAATCGATTTATAATTGAACTCTGCAACCGTCATAAATCGATTTACCCTGTAGCAAATTGATTTAAACCTCATTTTTGTCAGAAGCAGAACAAGCGCCTTTTTCAATTCTCGCTTACTATTTCTCTCAAAACACAATATTCAAAACACACAACTGTTACAAATCCTATAACTTCCTCCTTCAAAACTTTGTCCCCTCCGCCACCGCCACAAAGACCCACTCTCGCTCGCTTCTATCGATCTCCTCCTCCCTTCACTCTTCAAGTTAACAAGGTATTGCTTTGAGGCAAATTTCATTCCTTCTTAGTTCACTGATCCAATAAAGTGCATTTTTGTCTAAAACTCTTCAGCAAATATTGACATTTAAGGACCTCAGTACCTCAGGTCCCATTCAACAAATATCTTCCTAATCAGGTATTTTATGGCAATTTTCCCTTTAAAAAACATAAATAAATAAGGTTCAATAAATGTGTTGGAAAATTAAGATAAACAAATTTTATAATATAACTAAATTTAATAAATTTTATTAAATGTTAAAAATTTTAAAAATATATGTATCGGAATTATTTTTTGGTTGTATTAAAAATGATTTTTTAAAACAATATAATTTTTTAAATAATTATTTTGTTAACTAGGGGTATTTTGGTCAAAATGGAAGTTCAAAAGTCAAACTTAATAATTAACTAACGGTTGAATGGATGAAAATCAAATCTCAAATATATAAGGGAAGTTTGTGTAACATGTATTTTAATTTTAAGGTATTTACATACATTTTCAAAAGAGATGAGAGTTTATCATAATTTATGTAAAACAAATGGGTAGTTAATATATTTTATTCTATTATTAATTTATTATTACTGAATTTGTCTTGATGATGTACTTTTCAGTCTCAACCCTCAACAATTAGAATTTTATCGAGAAACTTGTTATGCTTAAAGATCTTTTAATCACACCACCGTATTAAGAAATTTAGCTATAATTGCGGTGCCCGGGGTTTAACTATGACCGTTGCTAATTTCCCCTCAAGATTTTAACATTTGATAAATATATAATTGATGATAATAAGAATTAAGAAGCATATAGAAAGCACTTTTAAAATATGTTTTTAAGATCTTTCTACATCCCTTCTTAGGGGGACGTCTTTATGAGCGACATAGTAAAATCTAAGAACAACATCCGTTAAAAAAAAAAAAGTCGTAAGTTGCATACTTACGGCGTCCACTTTTACAGAAACAAATGCCGTAGGTGTCTTACAACATCTGTTTTTCAACAACGGATGTTGAAAGATTTTTTTGAAAGAAAAAAATTTTTTTTATGTTTTTTACTACCTAGCAATTTAAGCCTATACAGAAATATCATTCAACGCCTTTTCATAAACCAAAATGTCCTTACAAATAGTATAGGAAACATCTAGCACTAGCTAAGCAAAGTGTTAACTACTACTACTCCTATGTACAATAATTACCACAAAGTATTCAAAACTTGTCAAAACTACTACTATCTAAAATAAACTATTTAACAAAATAAACTTGACTCATTTATGTGTTGAAGAAAATGTCTAGCTAAAAGGTCTCGGATCAAATTAATTTCTTTGTTTAAGTAGGCTTCGTCATTACCAAAAAATCTGCAAATTGGAAAATAAACTAAGATAAATCAACCAAGTCGATGAAATAATTAACAATTCAATTACAACACCAAAAATATTATCATTTGTGAATGAAGAAGTGATTACCTGTTTAAAATCTTTAGTAACTCCACTCTGAATGATATTATACATATAAAATAAAGCATAGTATCTGCACTAAGTTCTCCTTGGTTGTCGAGTGAGCTATAAATAAAAAAAAATGGATAAAATGAATCAAGACATATCTAAAGCGATTGTTAATGAAAGAACCTCAGATAAACCACTTCACCTCTCTATTTTTTATCTTCGCATGTCCCGCCCATTAATCTATATGTCTTAAATGCACTATCATTAAAATGAAAATCAAAAGACATTAAAACAATTTATTTAAGTCTAGAATCAATGATTTACGAAAAAAATAACTTATGTATTGAAGATGGTTTTTATCTCTTCGTTTGGCTTGTGACCTAAGGAATCAAAACCATAGATGAGTTGATGACAGGGGAAACAACACAGAAAATTGACTACATCAATATGGAAGACAACGCCAACAAAGGGGAAACAAATTAACTTACTATGTCTTACATTAAGTCTACGTCAATATGGTAGATCAAAGAAAATTGACAGTTTCTTTATATGTTCTTCTCACCCGCAGTCCTTTGATTCTTATTGAAAATGACATTAATACGTTCCACTCGACTATAAACTTTCTCTCTAGTTAATACCTTTAGAGTCATTTCATTATCTGGTAAGCCGTTAAAACGCTTTTTTAACCTACTATACGAGTGAAACCGATGAATAAACCTCATATGACCAAGGTAAACCATTTTTCTTTCATACTTAAGTTGATGGAAGTGTATGTCTACTTCACATATCAAATATGCTTCATGCTTCTTTACACTGTACCCTAACAAATTTCCGTATATAGGAAAGTCGTTTATCATGGTGAAAATTATTATATGTACCTTAAAGGACTACTGCTTATATGCATCAAACACATCTACACCTTCCTCTCTCAACTTCTTCAAGTCCCCAATCAAAGGCACGAAGTAGACATCAATGTCGTTCCCTAGTTGTTTTAGTCCAGAAATCATCATAGAAAGCATTATATACTTCCATTTTACACAACTATGGGGTAAGTTGTATATCACTAGAAGAACCGATCATCCACTATGTGTGCTATTAAGAGTTCCATACGAATTGATTCCATCTATACAAAGTATAAGCCGAAAGTTTCTTCACTTTCTTGGTTCGTTGCCAAATAAAGAGAACATTTCATCTATTTTCTTTTATTGTGGAGAGTCAGCAGGGTGTCAAAGATATTTTTTATAAGATATTCTCTCATCAGAATGACATTTCAATTTCTTTCCTTTTGTTGCATTTGCAAACAAATGCTTAAACCGCGTTATTATAGGAAAATACCACAACACCTTTAAAAGTTTTCTTTTAGTTATCTCATCACCATAACCGCCATCTTTCTACATTTTGTATCGCGAAGTTTTACACTTCGGACACCCACTAAGACCTTCATACTTCTTTCTTTACAACACGCGGCCATTAAGGTAAGCGTATATTTTTTTATACTCTATACCCAGTATAGAAAAGATTTTTCTTGGCATCATATATACGATTTGAAAGTATATTTTGTCTAGACATATATAACACAACAAATCAAGCAATAATGTGAAATTACTATCGGTCCACCCACAAGTTACCTTTAATTTAACCAAATGCAAGGTACCTGTCAAGGGTGTAACTTGCTCCCAGGGTACAATGGTGTCTCTGCATCACTCCGCAGCCTATCATATACATGCAATTGCATAAAGGATTCTATCTCAATATCATGAATTATTTTCTTCTTTTTATCTTCTTATATGACATCCACAACTTCTTTCTTATGTGACGTATAAGCAATTACTTCCTCACCATACTATATCCACTTTGTGTACCGAAGATTTATTCCATCACAAAGTAGATGATCATTTATATCATCAATATCTCGTCGACTCTCATTTAAACAATTGATACTAAGACAAAAATACATCCCCTTTTTTGTATGCACATTCCTTTTAACAAATTCAATAAACTCTTCCACCTCATTCTCATATTCTTTACAAGGTCTTAAAGCATTCATCCATCTATGATCCATTTTATTACCACCTAAGCCATTTTTAACAACACTCAAGTTTTTAGAACAATTGTCAAGGGAGAGCAAGTGAATATAGGTTAATGAAGGGATTGCCTTTTACTAATTTTTTTTAAAAAAAATCGGTAACATTTCTCCTTAAAAGTAAGACATTCTAAAATTTCAATAACAATCTAATTCAGCTTAATTCAAACAAAACTAACTAACTGAAGCAATTTATGACAATATCAACAATTTAATCAAGCAATTTCATCAATACAAAGGATAAAAGTATTAGCAAAGTTGTCTAATTCTTATGCTAAATATCACATACTTCTAAACATCCACACTCATAGTTCACAAAGTTGTCTAATTGCATCAACTTTAAATTTGGATGCTTAAAAATTCTTTTTTCTCAACCCTAACATCAGCAACAGCAGTAGCAACAATTTTCAATTCTATACTTAAAAAATCACTTCAAGCAACGAAAAAACTTCCTAGAACCATAATCAATTTCTTTCATTACCAAGAATCCATTATCAAAACTCAAGAATGTTCATTTATGGGTTTCAAGTGATTATGAACATTTCTGATTGCAAGTTTTGCAACCGTAAACCCAAGTATCAAAAAAATCCTAGTACAAAAAAAATAATGACAGAGAGGCACCTGGGTCATGCGAACGAGTTAGGAGCAGAAAGAGGTGGTCATCGTGAGCTAGGGAGGAGCCAGAGGGGATCATAGGTAGAGGTGGTAATATGGGTTGGGACCGTGGGCCGAGCCCGCCCAACCCGATAAAATAGACGATTTGGGTTTTACAAAACTGTGACCATAATGATGCGGTCCTTTTTGGCTCGAACCCATATGGTCCCAACCCGTCACTGGTTGGACCACCGGGTTAGCGGGTTGGCCCATATTTTTTTTAAACTAAGAGGGAAAAGGAAGAACCATTAGCCAATAGTCCAAATCTCCAAAACCGTAACTCCAAAGTCCAAAGTCTAGCCCATTTCTCCTCAATCCCTACTCTCCTCAACGTGCTTCAAATTGAAACACCTTTAATATTAACTAATTATTGATTATTGTTAAGTTATACTGATGACTTATGGATTTATATTTATTTTGTTGTGTATGGACCTGTGATGAATATTTAATTTGTAATGTATTTTAATTTTGTTATGTTTAAGTGTGTAGAGAAAACAATCTTATTGTATATAAAAAAAACAATCTTAGTATATTGTTAAAAAATATTGAAAAAAAAAATGGGTTGGCCCGCCCAACCCGCCAACCTAGTGGTTATGGGTTGGTTGGCTAAATGCCAACCCATATTGATGTGATCCTTTTGGGACCGAACCCATATAGTCCCAACCCGTGGTGGGTTGGCCCGAACCTACCAAGCTGGACCATATTACCACCTCTAATCACAGGTATGAGATAGGGAAGAGACAAACGAAGTCATTGCCACATTCAAGGTAGGAGCTGAACGGCGTAGGTGAGCATGGGAGGAGACACAAGCGGTCGCACGAGTATGCTAGGAGACTGGAGGCTTCGTGATGATGAAGATTGAGAGCGATAGAGAGGAGTCAGGAGGCGACAATGGCTAAAACCCTTTTGCATCCATTATATGGGAGGCTTTTGGCATCCCCCTCTGTAAGTCGACGCCAAAAGCCTAGCTTTTGACGTCCCTTTCCAATTGACGGACGCCAACTTCACTTTAAACGAACGCTGAAGATGCCAATAACATCTGTTTATCTTAAAATGAATGCCAAAACTAACTCACAAAATTACAAAAATACCATTGCCTTATTTTTTTACTTTCTTTTTTGAAAAATTAACGTTTTTTGGAGAGAATAAAAAGAGCCAGAGCATTTAAGTCACATTTTTAATCAAATATGCGTGACATGCAAAAGTTGTTGAGTGATTTCTACTCCATGAAAGTACACACACGCTCAAATAAAAACAATATTTCTGTGCGCTTGTTTTGGAAAAGAAAGGGAAGTGGTTTCACATCTGTTTTGGGTATCAATGAAGGGTTTCACATTAGAATTGAGACATTTCTGCTTCGGAGGGATTATATTGTGGTGTGAACGTGACCATACTACTGAAAAGATCGCGAAAGTTACTACCAGGGGTCATGTGCTTTGTTTTCAACCAGCCCCTTCTACCCATTCTATTTATCTTTATTTTTTAAAAAAATTATTGAACCTTTAAAATTTATGAGAAAATGAAAGAAAAAGAATTTTAAAAGTGCAAAATCCAAATCAAGTTTGTTGCCCGTGACTGATAAAGTAATGACAAGACTTGATAAACAATGCATAACTCATTTTATAATAAATACCTGATTTAAAATTTTACAGTTTTAAAATTCTTTTCCTGTCATTCTTCGCTAATTTATTTACTTTATTTATAGACAAGTTAGTTTGTTTTATTAATAACCAAGGACCGTACTGCCCTAATTGCATATTGTCAGTTGTCATATTAAAAAATTAATGTCGTATTAGGGGTTCTTTGTCTTTTACAAGAGGTGTCTGATTATTTGATATTATGCCATTGACCAATACCGTTATTTTAATATTATAGACTGACTTGTTTTTAGCGTGCCATTTAAAAGTAGTTTATAGCGATAATAAAGATTAGGGTATCAAAATCTTTGAATCACGAATTATTTAATAGGCAGGTGAGACGTCACTTTATTCCTCTGGTCCATGAAACTCGCTCGGGACTTTATTGTAAGTCATTTTTTAAGAAATAATATAATTAATGATTTTTATTATAAGCTACAAATTGAAACATTAATTATATATTTTTTTTAAAAAAAGGTAGATTTAAAACCATCAAGCACTTGAATCAACTGACTGTAGATTGTTTCATTTTAACCAGTTGTCTCATGTTTGAGTCATGAGTAAGTAGCCGTGAGAATTATTTGAAGGTAACGAAGTTCCTCTCATTGTGGGTAAACATTCCAGCGAACCTAACTAGTCAGTTACAAATAGCGCGGGATACCGATGGGTTAATTTAAAAATAGATTTAAAGTTTAATACATTTTTATAAAGTTGTAATTCATTTTCAATGTTTTAAAGATAAATTTTAAAAAATTATTTTCAAATAAATATAATGATTTAAATTTAACCACTTCTTATTGATTAGACGATTAGGTGATTGGGGGGACTTCATAGTACTCTCTTAGCCTGGGTTAGTTCAAAATACGAGTTTAGTTTGATAACATCTAGAACATTTAATAATTTGTTTTATATTTTGTCCTTTTATAATATTAAACTTCATTATAGTTACATTATTTTACCTAATATTAACCTACGCAAGGTAATTAAATCAAATTTATATTAGTGACGAAACAATTAACAATTAACAATTAACAATTAACAATTAACAATTAACAATTAACAGGCACAGCTTCCATGCAATGCATTGGTTGCTCGTGATAGTGGGGTAGGAAGTAGGATTTAAAATATTTATGTTTTGTTAAAGGCCGCATGGCCTAGCGGTATTGAGAGTTTCTTTTTATATGAGTGGTCACAGATTGAATTCTATTTGTAATTTCCTGTTTTTATGATCTGCCCACTTATTTCAGAAAAAAAAATAGCTGGAGGGCAGTGAAATGACGAAATTAGCCTCAAAAGAATAGAAACATTATTTACATGGTTAAGGTTAGAGCCGGGAATCAGGGCAGGCCCTAAAGGGCTCATGGTCAAGAAAATTACAGTTTTTTAAGGCCTGACCCGAGAGCATCAGGGCTAAGGCCGGCCCGCAAGACCTAGAAGTCATTTTAATAATATTTAACTATTTTTCTTGTGTATTTTTCCCAGAGAGATATAATTAGTAAATAACAACGATTAAAGTTCTAATTTAATACATAAATGTTGTCAACATTAAGGTTTAAATAACACGTCTCTTCCAACAAATAAACACAGTTACTAATGTATAATCAAAGATAAAATCATGTTCATAAATAACTCACACAAAGGCCAAAGTATAAGAAGGCAATAAACTAAATACTCTAACCTCTAAGCAACATGAGCATGATGAGTATCATTTTCACCTTCTTTGCCATTACACTACTACAGAATTGAGATATAACCACCCCAAAAGACGTCCCAAATTGAAAATTGGGTGGTTAAAAAGATAGGCGGTGGCATTTTCGTAATTATATATATGTAGGGGAACCTTTAGGCGTCCCAAATTAAAATTTGGGACGTCTAATGTGCTTCATGGCGCGAAATATAAATTTATGAAATTTTTTTTAGCGCCTGGAGCTAGGTTTAGGCGTCCCAAATGCCATTTGGGACGCCTAAAGGCATTGCATGTCAGACACTTGTCTGACATGCGGTCTATCACACCCATCTCCTCTCACCCACCCACAACTTTACTCTTCTTCCTCCTCTCCCCCACACCGTCGGCCTCCCTCCTCTGGTTTTCTTTCTTCAATTCCTCACCCACAAAACTCTTCTTCCTCCTCTCCCCACCCACACCATCGGCCCCTCCTAGAGTTTTTTTGCTTCAACTCCTCCCTCCTCCCTTGTTCAACCGTGGATGTTTGCTCTCTCCTCCTCCCTTGTTCAATTCCTCACCCACAACTTTAACACCGTCGTTGAACTCCTCCCTTCTTCTTCCTCTTTGTTTCTTTGCTCTCTCCTCCACCTTGGTCGCTCCATTGTTGTGCACACACCACCGTGGATCTCCATCTACCTCTCCAACATACTAGCTAGCTGATCAGGTTGGTTATTTCTTCGTTTTTAATTTTTTTTTTTTTTTTTGTAACAGAATGTTATATTTTGTTTTTGAAATATAAATTAAATGGTTGAGATTGTGATTATTATATATTGCTTATATATAAATGGTTGAGATTGTGCTTATCTATTAAGAAGACTCCCCTGTTATAGGACCCCTTAGCTTATAACATGTTATGCATTTACACGTTGCTAAATTCCTTTTTAAATTCATTACAATATGTTGCTGTAAGAAGTAGAGAGACATGTGAGGTAATATGGATGTTGAATACAAATATTTCAAGAGTTGTAGTGTCTTCTTCGTCTCACTTAGCTTGCAAACTTTCTTTTATAAAAAATATGTAAAAGCTACGTAGAGAAAAGCATTGCAATATTAACACAAGGCATGAAAATGTAATAAATGATTTTAATGAAGTTTTGAATTTATACCATTCGTGATTTCACAGAGAGATCAATATTTATAATTTATTACATTTTCATATTCATGCATGTAAGTTTAATTAATATTCTACTCAAATTAGATAATAAAATTAAATTCATATTCATGCATGTAAGTTTAAGCATTATTTATAATTTCAAATAAATGAAAAATTATTGTCAAATACTTTTTTTTGCCAGAATATTGTCAAATACTTATTAATTGATATTTACTCTTCATTAATTAATAGAAAATAGTGATAGGGTGCAATTGTGCCGTGCCAGTTTTTTGGAGAGGTTCTTATATAATTCCCCTACATATATATAATTACGAAAATGCCACCGCCTATCTTTTTAACCACCCAATTTTCAATTTGGGACGTCTTTTGGGGTGGTTATATCTCAATTCTGTAGTAGTGTAGCCTCCCCCACAATATTCATTAAATGATTGTTATCTAGGAGAGATGAGGCTAGGAGGGGGCAATAACTTAATTAGGCAATCCCATCATATGTCGTTGAGAATTGTACTAAACGTGTGAATGTAATTTGGTAATGCCTTAGGTGGTAACAAAATGGATCATAGTTGGATGAATGCTTTGAGAACTAGTGAAGAATATGAGAAAGGGGTGGACGAATTTATTGAATTCGCTAAAAAGAATGCTCCTGCAAGAAATGGGAAGTATTTTTGTCCTTGTGTCAATTGTTTGAATGAGAGTAGACGGGATGTTGATGTCATAAAGGATCACCTACTTTGTGATGGAATAAATCTGCGATACACAAGGTGGATATGGCATGGTGAGGAAGTAACTGATTGTCCGTCACACAAGAAGGAAGCTGTGGATGTCATAGATGAAGATAGAATGGAGAGAATGATTAACGATGTTGAGGCAGAATCCTTTGCGCAGTCGCAGGAGTATGACAGCCTGCGGAGTGATGCAGAGACACCATTGTACAGTGGTAGTAAGTACACGCGGCTGACAGGAACATTACATTTGGTTAACTTAAAGGCAACTTGTGGGTGGACCGATAGTAGTTTCACATTGCTACTTGAACTATTGTGTGATATGTTTCCGGAGGATAATGTACTTCCAAATCGTATGTATGAGGCCAAGAAAATCCTGTCTACAATGGGTATGGAGTATAAGAAGATACATGCTTGCCCTAATGACTGCGTACTGTACAGAAATGAGTACGGAGGTCTTAGTGAGTGTCCTAAGTGTAAAACTGCACGATACAAAGTGAAAAAAGATGGTGGTTGTGGTGATGTGACAAGTAAAAGGCAACCTTTAAAGGTTATGTGGTATCTTCCAATAATACCACGTTTTAAACGTTTGTTTGCGAGTGCAACAAAAGCGAAGAAGTTGAGATGGCACTCTGATGAGAGAACATCTGATGGGAAATATCTTCGGCACCCAGCTGACTCTCCACAATGGAAAAAAATAGATGAAATCTTCCCTCAATTTGGCAGCGAGCCGAGAAACCTACGGCTTGGGCTTTGTACAGACGGTATCAATCCGTATAGAACTCTTACTAGCACACATAGTGCGTGGCCGGTTCTCCTTGTAATATACAACTTGTCTCCCTGGCTATGTATGAAACGTAAGTATATGATGCTATCTATGATGATTTCTGGACCAAAACAGCCAGGGAACGATATTGATGTCTATTTGGCGCCTTTGATTGAGGACTTGAAGAAGTTATGGGAGGAAGGCATAGATGTGTTTGATGCTTATAAGAAGGAGTCTTTCAAGCTACGTGCACTGATTTTCACAACGATAAACGAGTTCCCTGCGTACGGAAACTTGTCAGGGTACAGCGTGAAGGGTCACAAAGCATGCCCAATATGTGAAGCAGACACACACTTCCAACAACTAAAGCATGGAAGAAAAACTGTCTACCTTGGCCACAGGAGGTTTCTTCATCGGTTCCACCCGTATCGTAGGCTAAGAAAGCGGTTTAACGGCTTACCGGAGCATGGAATGGCTCCAAAGTCACTAACCGGAGAGGAAGTCCACAGTCGAGTGGAACGTATCTATGTCACTTTTGGTAAGAATCAGAGGGTCGCGGGTGAGAAGAACATATGGAAGAAGAGATCCATTTTCTTTGATCTTCCATATTGGCGTTCGCTAGACGTGAGACACAGTATTGATGTGATGCATGTGGAGAAGAATGTTTGTGATAGCCTTATCAGTACGCTTTTGCACATACCAGGGAAGACTAAGGATGGGATTAATGCGAGATTAGACCTTGTCGATATGGGAATAAGAGAACGGTTACATCCACAACTAAGAGATGATGGTAGGAGGGCATACATGGAGCCAGCAGCGCATACACTATCAAAAGCAGAGAAAAGAAGTTTGTGTGGGTGTTTGCATGAAATGAAGGTGCCGCAAGGGTATTCCTCGAATGTGAGAAGATGTGTCTCAATGGACGATTTGAAGTTAGTGGGAATGAAGTCCCATGATTATCATGTGTTGATGCAACAACTATTACCAGTAGCTATTAGAGGCATAATGAAAGATGAAGTACGAAACACAGTGACAAGATTGTGCGTTTTCTTCAATGCTATCTCGCGGTGGATATCGCAAGCTTGAGCGGCAAATGATGGCAGAAGAGTTACAAAAAATGAAGGAAGCAGCGGAATCTGATCCTAGCGTTGTTATCCAGCCACCGGCACCTCCTCCACGTCACAAAAAATGGAAAGCAGGGAGGATTAAGGCTGGGAAGTTCATAAATCCGACTGTTGCTGAGGTTGCAGCGAGGATTGTAAGTAGTTATACCATAAGTACCTAATTTTTTACATGTCGCGAGTGGTTTCGATACATTTACGATAAACTGCATGCTACAGGATGACCTGGACGAGCAGAGTAGCCAAGGTTCATTCAATCCAAGTAGACGGATGGACATCTTGTCAACGGCTATTGGGAAGGCAGATGACCTTGGTCGTGTTCGAGGAGAGACACGGGGAGTTAGTGCCGCGAGGTATTTTGGACGACAGCCACGTTATTCGTCACAAGCTGGACCTAGTAAGGACGTTGTGGCCAAGATTCGAGAGGACCTCGAACGAGAGATCGAGGCCAACCTTCGCGACAAGCTCCGACAAGAGCTGTTGCCAGAGCTTCAACTTGAAATGGCAAAGATGTTTGAAGCACAAAGGGCAAGGGACGAGGCTCGAACTCAGGAATCCCCGGCCTTCAATAGCACCAGAGGAAGTTACAACCCTCTGGAGCAACCACTTGGCCACCCTTCTCCCACTCCAGTATCGGGACCACTTGGCGACCCTTCTCCCAATCCAGTGTCGGGAGACCCTTGCACCCTCTATTTGGATGATCCATTATTGCGTGTTGTTGCTGATGCTCTCGTTCACACATATGCTACCACCCACCATAATCAGCAAATTCCGGAGGATTATCGTAGGGTGAATGTGACGAGTGTTAGAAAGGGGGAAGAAGGTACAGCCATCCCTGTTCCTGATCCAGAGGTTGGCACGTTAGGTCAAGCGATAGGATCTTTCATCCTTTGGCCTCGCAATCTTATTGGTTCAGACGCAACACCTCCAATGGTAGGAATTACCTTACTGTTACTGAAAATCTATTGGCATCCTAATAACAATTTGTTTTTTGATGTTCTAAAAGGATGACGAAGCTGCGAGCAAATGGCCCTACTTAGCACGGCTGCAACAGATCTACAAGGGCATTAAACAGATTGACTTGAAGATGCCTCCAGGGATTGTGGGCCAAGTGGAGTATCCCTACACGATTGACAATAAAGATCTCAAGCAGTTTATCAGGTTGGAGGAGATAGATGCAGGCTGGGTCAAATTTACAGTCCGGTAAGTTTTTTTTTTCAATTTTCCCATAGAATTCATTTAGTGGTTTTTTGTTTTCATACATTCAAGAATTGATTCCTTATTTTAATTCTATTATAGCACCTTCCACGATCTCTGCGCAAACATGGAAAGAAGTAATTGGTATGGATTCTTATGTCCTGCGAATACGACGGGGGATACTTGTACTGTGGCGCATAGGACTCACTATGTCGGCTACCAAATGGCACAAACCAAACTTCGTTGTTATCTAGCACCCATAGTCCAACGGTTCGTATTTACATTTTGTCAATTTCAGAAGTTTACTAAATAATTGTCTTCTCACTCATCTAACTTCATTTTAATGTGTACATGTTGTTAAAGAAACCACTGGACTTTGTGTGTTATATGTCCCCGCCGCAACGTAGTCTATTGGTTTGATCCCTTGAGTAACAGGCCAGACAGAGAGACAAAATCCGTCTTCGACACGTAAGTTATTCTGTTTGTATTTCATTAACAACAAAAATAAATGAATGGTTCTAATTTCTGTTCATTTTGCTTTTCATGATAGTGCTTGTCAAACATATAGAATCCTAGGTGGGTCACGCGAGGGTGCAGTTGTTAAAAAGCCAAAGTGGTTTTATCCCATAGTAAGTACATTCGATCCTACCTAATTGTTTCATTGACGGTCCTTTTAGACATACCTTTATTGATTTTAACAACTAATTGCATCCCTTTGATTAAAAGTGCCCTCGGCAACCTGGCAACACTGAATGCGGATATTATGTTATACTTTATATGTATAACATAACTCAAAGTGGAATTACTAGCGATTTTGAAAAGGTAATCGCTTCTTCATTCTCAAATGATAATATTTTTGGTGTTCTAATCGAAATGTTAATTAATTCATTTGCTTGAGATTCATTTCATCAAAGCTTATTACTTTCTAATTTTCAGATTTTTGATAATGATGATGCCTACCTACGTGAAGACCTTGATTTGATCAGAGATCTATTGGCTGGACATCTTCTTCAACATATAGATCAGTAAACTTGTTATTTTATATCAGTTTGTACTTGTGTGATGACAGCGTTTTGACACTTTCTGGTTGTTTTTTGTTGATATATATAGTAGTAGGTTGCATGAAAGGTTATTGTATGTATATATAGTAAAGATTGTAGTGCTGGATGTCCTTACTAGTTTGTAACGGACAGTGTGGTTTATGAATCCATCTTTTATTCTGTTTCTGCAGTTTCAATTCGTTGGGTAATACAGAATGTAAATTATGGTATAAAAAAAAACCTAACTTTTAGACGTCCCAAATTAAGATTTGGGAGGCCAAAAGTCCCCCAGGTGGGACTTTAGGCGTCCCAAATTAAGATTTGGGAGGCCAAAAGTCCCCCACCATGGGACTTTAGGCGTCCCAAATTAAGATTTGGGAGGCCAAAAGTCCCCCAGGTGGGACTTTAGGCGTCCCAAATTAAGATTTGGGAGGCCAAAAGTCCCCCACCGTGGGACTTTAGGCGTCCCAAATCTTAATTTGGGACGCCTAAAGTCACACTTTAGGCGTCCCTATCATTTGGGACGTCTTTTGTCTCAACTTACTACGCCCCCAGCATATACGTCCCCCCGTTTTGGGACGTTAAAAGTGCCAAATTTGGGAGGTTAAAGCCCCTTTTTGTAGTAGTGTTATCATCAATTTCATGGACATTTGATTGTGTTCCGCTTTAAGTAATAGGTTCAAGTAGTCAAATAATCACAACCTCCATTAAAAATCATATTCCATCAGGTAGAACAATATATAATATGATTTTATTCTAACAATATATTCAAAAATCATATTAAAAAATCACAATATGATTCAATTGGACAAAACAATATACTCAAAAATCATACTCTATACAATATGATGATAGAGTGACATATAGATTCAATAAGGCAATTCAAAAATGTAACATGATTCTCTTTCCAAGCAAAAAATAAATAAATAAACGGGCTTAAGGGGTCAGCCCGAGGCCCTCCAGGGCTGACCCTTTTAAGCCCGAGGTTCTACATGGCCAACCCTTTTAGGCCCGACTTCATTTTAAGGCTATAATTTACAAGCCCGGCCCTTGAAGGGCCAGGGCCTAAAAGGGCCAGCCCGTTTTCCCGACTCTAGTTAATGTGTTTTTAACACCTTAAAATATTTTTCATGATATATCTAATGTCTTAAAGTATTTTGTGATGTACTTAATACCCTAAAATATTTTTCTTGTGCGCGTGCCCTGAAGCCTTTTGTTTTCAAATGCCGTCCAATATATTTTAAATGTATCCAACACATTAAATTATCAAAATTATAACGTGAAAATTGCACAAAAGTACTTAAAAATGATATACCCCGTTAAAAAAATACTTTAAAATATTATGCACACTATAAAATATCCTAGGCCCTAGATACCCTTGAGAAAATGGGCAAAAAAAAAAAAGATACCCTTGAGAGAGAAAAAATTCACCTTAGCCCTTATTTATAACGTGATCCGTGTCATCGTGCAACGCGCCAGCTAACAAAATTTATGAAGGGCCCACATCGACATCTCCTAGCAACGAGCGTTGCGTCTTTCCATAAACAGCCCAGGCACACGGTTTTGGGATTCCACATTCCTAAATCCTAACCTTATCTTCTTCTTCTGAAAAATCAAAGACAACAAAATTTTATTGTCATTTTTTAATTTTATTTAACTTGAATTAAGTTCTCTTCTGACAAAATAATCTTTTATGTGACCAGAATTATTTATTTTTAAAAATACTTAAAGGTTGTTTAGAATAAAAATTGAAGCCTTCAAAAATACTCATATGATCCTATTTAAAAGTAGAGAGGATAAATTTTATAGTTCTATTTATAAGACACTTTGTTAAATTTTTTATATGAATATACATTTTTATACTTTATCTATTATCGTGTTGGCTTTAATCTCATGATATAAAATTAAAAAGTCGTTGAATTTTATGATAGAGTTAATGAAGTTTAAGATTTTTTTCCCCAATTTGCTTGCAGTTTGTTGAATTCCATTATTCCAGTCATCAAACCTGTTAGAAAATTGTTGGCAGAAAAAATTACTACTAACATCTTAACAAATATTTCCTGTCATCAAACTAATCTCACCATGCTAGTTTGGAGAGGAGCAACAATAATCAAATACTGCTATGTAATTATTATTAAATTTAAAATTATTATATATTTTAATTTTGAAAGAAAAAGTTTATTTCTGTTTGTTTCAAATTAAAAAACAATTTATTAACAATAAAGGGTACGGATTAGAGTACAGATTAGATATCCCCTAAAAATGTACAGCCGACGTCACACCAAAATAAGAACACTTTTTGGTTTTTGTTTTTGTCCGACTCTTTTCTTTATTCTTGTGTGTTCGGATTAACGGTAGTCGGTAGAAGTTATTTTTTTTTTACATAATTTATGATATACAAGATAAATATGTAAAATATATTTGTCTCGATTTTTATAATCGTACTTTTTAAACAGCAACTCAATCAAATCATTTTTCATTGTTTTCACTCAATTTATGATTTATGGCCTCCAACTAGGGAAACTTTTTTGAATTATTAAAAATATAAATTACAAGACATTTTAAGAGTACCCCATAATTTATCTAGTTAGTTACAAGTAACCAGTAAGCGTCAAAATTTGCTTAAAAATAATTTTTTCCGGTTTTCTGTTTTCAGTACATGGATATCGAGGAATGTCAGGAAACCCGATGTTATAACTCCTTCTTTTTCTTAATATAAAATAAATTTAGGGAGAATTATTGAAAAAGAACTCTAAAATTGAAAAATGATATATGAATTTTTTAATCAAAGTTGATTAGAAAATATCAAAATGTGATAAGGAATTCTCAAATTTTTTCTTACAAAATGACTGATAAATGATTTCCTAATTTTCAGATTCCTTTTCAAGGATTCTCCCATAAATTTATCTAATTTAATTAAATTAGTTAATATGACATATATTTTTTAAAATATTTTTAAGTTACCTTTAATAATTCCATTATTCCCTCACCTCTTTAATTATTAAGGGAGTATAATTTAAAAATAATCTATTTTTAGCCTATTTTGATAAGATAACACGTTAACTAGCTTTTCAGATTGTTTCCGAGACATCCATGTGTTTAGTTCAAGGTTCTCAAGCAATTTTTTTTATGGGTAGATAGGAGTATTGTTGTCAAACTCATGACATTTGTGAGATTTAGATTGTAAATTTGAATAATAAATTTGTATAGGTTTATTCTTATCAATAAATAAATATTAAAAGTAGGGCTGTTCAAAATATCCTGATCGTCCCAATCTAGTCCCGAATATTTTGATTTCAGGAATTTCCCCATCGGGACAACTGGGACCAGGACGAGAACCGGAATCATCCTTGAGATCTTGCGCCCTTTTTTTTTTACCTTATAAATTAAGTTATTTTTTTTATTTTTTTAATTTTACCCCATAAATTAAGTTATCATTTGATAAGATGTGTATCATATCTTTAGTTAGAGTTAAACCATATATATCATGATACTAATCCTAACTATATAATTTATAAAGATAATAATGAAGAAGATGATGATGATAAAATGTTATTCTTCAATTTTATATCGATTTGTATAATTATTATGGCGTTGTTAATTACTAAATGATCACTTTAAACAATATAATATGGAGAATTTAACTAATATTATGACATTTTTAATTTTTTTTAAAAGTCGGGATGCAAATAAACCGGGATCAAGAACCAGGATTGGGGTATCCCGATCTCGTTTTGCATTTTGAACACATCTAATTAAAAGTAAACGATGAAATAGTTTAAATATAAAAAATGACAATAATTTGATTAAATATACTTTAAATCCAGATAATTAAAATTAAGTTGATCAAAATTCATAATTTATCACATTCAACAAAGAAATTTTTATGAAGTTTGTAGATAAAATCACAAAATACAAACAAATCTAAAATGTTTATACGAAATTAAGGGCAAGCTAACACAATTATGTAAATTAGAAATGCAACAACTATAAATTTGTTAGGTGAATATGTGAGCTCAACCAAGTTTGCTGCTAGCTAAAATTTAAGAGCGACGTGATAGGATTTTGAAAGTTAAAAATGTGATAAACGTGCACTTGATTAGTCAAATAATAAGTTTAACAAGCATGGATAGAAGAATTAACTAAAATCATTTAAAAAATACACAAACTAACCCTTGTTAATCAACAAGAATCGTGGCGTTCATACGTTTATTTTTCATTGGTCTGATTTTTCAGCTAGCAATCGAACTACAATTTAAAGCAAAGCAATAAAATTGATCATATTGTAGATGTGAATGTTTCATGTTTCAAGTTTTGAAACACGATTATATTGTTTGAAAAATGCTGGCTAGAATAAAAGAATATAATATTATTGTTTGAACGGTATCATATAAACGGGACCCCACGAAAGGCCATAGCGAACGAAAAGAACATCAAGCACGACAAAAATGTCGCGGAAAGTGTTTTTCTTTTTTGTTTTTTTTTTAAAACCTCCACCTAGTTTCTCTCAACTAAAATCCTAAGGGCCTGTTTGTTTGGGGGAAAAAATGGTTGGAAAGGAATGGAAAATATTTTGTCATAAAAGTGTTTAGTTCGCATGGGAAAAAATGACTTGATAGGAAAGTTTTTGTTTAATTGAAAGAAAATGGAAAATTTCCCACTATTAGAAATAATTTTTCTGGGAACATGGTGAACCAAACGGTTGCTGCCGACTGAAAAATCCAATTTTTCATTTCCCTACTCTGATTTTCAGTGATCCAAACGGGCCCCTATTGCAAGTATAAATTGTTTTCATTAGAATTTAATAATATGAATATTTTTTTAAAAAAATATCATATCTAAAATTCTAAATCATTGAATATAATCCAATTATTTAATTTAATTCAATAACAATTGGTAGTTGTTGAAATCTCCACTTAGCCCAGAGAAGTCACTAAATACCCGGAGGGTTTACCTAACCAACAATAGGTAATATTCTTTTTTGGCGGCAGCTAAATCTGGAGGCTTAAGATTTATTATTGTAATAGATCAGGAGTTGTGAGCTAAGTCAATCTGCATAAAATATACATAAACAACATTAAAACCATAAAGTTTTTTTATACAACAGACTTGTGTCACACCACCAATGAGTTCATATATGATGTGCGTGTATATTTCAAGACCTTGCAAAATTTAATTGCAAAAAATTGTCCATTTTATGTCATTATTGTCTAAGATATATATTATAATGTTTACACCAAAAAGAATACGCATTATAATTTCAATTTTTAGAAACTCGTACCTTAAATGAGAACTGATTTTTGTGTAATTTTTCGGTCATTGTTGTGTAATTTTTTAAAAAAATAAAGAGAGTATTTCTATTAGTAGATGAAAATGTAGCACGGGTGCAGCGACTCGTATTTTTAAATTGCATAATTATATGTTAGAAACATTATAATGAAGTCCTCATAGTTTTAGATTTTTAATAAACATTTTAAGTATTTAAAATAATAATAAAATTTTAAAATATACTACTGTTATTTATGGCTGGATCAATTTTTAAAAAAGATAGGAATATTAGTTTACCTGAAAAATAAAAGAATATCATCAATCAATCTAACGGATTATATTGGTGACGGGCACATTTTTGTTCATCAAAATAACGAGTACAAAATGTGCTTATGTGCGAGCCTAAAGAAGAGGATATCAAATTAGGGATGTTTGGTATAATAGAATTAGTTTTGATGGATATGAAAATAGGGTTTAAAAATATGTTTGGTATGTCTTAGAAATAGAATCTAATTTTTATATGAAAAGACTAAAATGCCCTTATAATTAAACAAAAGAAAAAATCCACAATTTTTCAATTTGAAGCAATTCATTGCCATTGAACCTCCAGACCTCTCCTTCCTCTCAGACCAAACCTCTTCTTCCTCTCCGATGTTGTCCTCGCCTCTTCTTCCTCATCTCTTTGTAGTCCAGTTGAAACAGGTCTGCAACTCACTAGTTCGCAAGGGTTGTGCTCGCCGGCGGTGCATCAATCATCAGCGTCGCATGGGTCGTCCCCTCCCTCTCCTTCCTCCACTCTGACCATACCTCTCTGTCCGGCATCCACTCCTTCTCCATCACCCTCATCTCTTCTTCCTCCCCTTCAAACAAATTTAGTAATTGGTTGGTTCTAGAAAGATTGTCGAAATTGAAATCTAAGGAGGCGCCAAACTCAAACTCCGAACTCGAACTCGGAATCGAAGGAGGCGCCATCGTTCACCTAGTCGGTGGAGGCTGCCTACTGCTATAGTCGCCGGTTGTGGGATGAGGCTACGTGAGTTGGTGAGTCGCTGGTGGTAGTTTGGTCGAACATGGTGGGTAGAAAGCAAAGAGGGTAACGTGGGAAATGATCTTGGTGGAATTGCAAATCTAAGCTTTTTTTTTTTGTGGAATTGATCTGGGTGGAATTAGCCTCAATTGGGTTTTATGTGGAAATGGAATTTTGTCAAATTCTATCATACCAAACATTCTCAAGGCATGGAATTGGCCTCCATTTCTATTTTCATGGGGTCAATTCCAGCATACCAAACGTACTCTTAGAACTTAGAAGTGGACAATTTGATTCAAAGGAATCACAAATGCATGTTTTTTATTTTTTGCCAGAATCACAATTGTATATGTGCGGGAGATATTCAAGACAATGAGGACATGTGGATTTTTGGATATAGCTATAAATTCACAAATATATCTCTTGCCAACGCTAAACTTGTTAATTAGAATCTTGAATGATATTTATGCTGGAACAAAATCTGTAGAACTAGAGCTCTTTACTATAACAATATAAAAGCCATTAATTTCATCAATAGGAGCTTTAAAAGTAACCATTCCTTTAAAGATATTGTTGAGGACACTAGAGAGTTTATTCATAAGAATTGACATCATGTTTTATCCATATCTAGGCCTTTATTTTGCTGAGTATTTAACTAAAAATCTCTATCATGGAGAATAGCTTTGATTCACCTTGGAGGTGGAACTTGACGAAGAAAATTGATCTTTACAGTCCTGTGCTTTCTTTGATTTTGTGTGAATCAGTGGGTTTCAATACTTATGCCATATTTGATACTATGGAAGAGTTTTTAATGGAAATGAAAGTGGGTTTTAAAGTATGTTTGGTATGATATTGGAAGTGAGATATAAATTTTAACTAAAATATGTATTAATTATAGGAAAATACTACAATATCCTCAAGAGAAAAATTTTCTCCCCGAAAAACCAATCCTGCCATCGGCTAAAAATGTATCAACCCCTAACCTTAGTCGGAAATCGTCACCACTGTTGCTAGAGAAACAAAATCCAAACTCAATATATATCAATATAAAGTATATATCTATTAGCCATTAACTTAAACCAATAAGAACAAATTTCTCAATTTATCATCTTCTTCATCGAGCTAGTTTCAGAAATTTAACATCCACCATGAATAAACCTTCAAACTATAAATCTACCAGTAACATCTAACTCAGAACATGTATTGAAAATCCATCTTCCTTTCTTCCCATTAAAAAAAATCCCACCATGTTTGCTCCAAAAAAATCTCACCGTGAACTTGCCACCAGAGAAGGTTACAAGAGAAACCAACGAATCACCCGTCGTACCCTTTCGATTTAGTGACAAGAGAACGGCCACCGAAGAAAACAAATGAATGACAAGGAAAGCCCATCTGACTCGGCTACTCCTGCGTTGCTGCTTTCTGAAATGGCGACCATTGTACTCTTTCAATTTTGTGACTAGAAGAGCTTTTCATTGAAGAGCGAGGATAAGTGACGAGGACAACAAGATTGCACTAGAAAAGCTTTTGATTCGGAATAGGAAAGGGTTGTGCTTGGATAATCACTGAAGAAGAAGTGGTGAAGAAGATGGTGATAACAAATTGGAGTGGGAGGGGGTGATAGGGGTTGAAGAAGAAGACTGATAACCGTCATTAGTGGAGGATGGTCTTTGCTGTCGCTGGCAGAGGACAACTATCGTCACTATTTGTGGACTATCATTGCTACCGGTAAAGACCATGGTTGCTGGTGGGGATCCGGCTTCCATCATCTTCCTTCCTATCCGCTGCCTGTCCTTTTGTCAATATGAGCCGTTGGATTAAGATATCAATGGTCAAGAGTTTTCCTTTATTATAATAATAATATTTTTATAATATATTAAATGTAAACTATTAAGATCTTAATCCAACAGTCCATATTAAGAAAAGGACAGGCAACGGATGAGAAGAAAAATGATGGAAGTCGATCCTACTAGTAGAGGAAAGAAGAAATAGCATGAGGGTAAAGGGTGAAATAAGGCTATGGAAGTGAAAGTGGAACTGAAATCCAATTTCATAAGGTGAGTGATGGAACTCACTTCCATCATTCTCGATATGAAAGCGAGTTCCATCAAGAGCCTATTTTTAGCACATCAAACGGTTAAAGAGGTGTGTTCCACTTCCAATTTAACTTCCCTCCTTGCTATCAAACGTGGCATTAATGTCCGTTTATTTTAAATTTTAAAAAGTATTTTTATAATTTATAAGATAAGTATATGTAGAGTTTTATCTCAACTTATAAAAACATGCTTAAAAAAATACTTCAGGAAAGTTCACAAACGAGCCCCTAGTTTAAAAAAGTCATGATAAAAATGAGCAAGGCCAGTATTGTAAATATATATATATACAAGGTCATTAATTCCTCCCCTCGAATTAAATCCCGCATGGGGTATTTCTTAATTTAATTGACTTTCTCTCTCCTCCTAATTGGACTTTTGGCGGTCACCACCACCATCACCACTCTTTCCCACTGTCACACACAATTTGAAACTTAAATAACCACAAAAATCACGTGCTTTTATAGAATCCCTCCAAAACCAAATAAAATAATCATAAATAAAAAATCCGAAAAAATTTTAAATTCAATGATAATGACCAAATGGTCTGCTCCGTAGGCCCAACCAGGTTCGGGGAACATGCTCACGAAACCGCCTGCCTCCTATATATATTATCCTCATCTTCGTCCTCTCTCACTAGGCCACCATTAAATTCAAAGCTTCTTTCTTTTTTCAACCATCTTTGCGATTTCTGGTTAATCTCTTTTGTCGGCAACGATAGTCACAGCTCTCTTATCACTAGAATGTCGACTTTTTCTGATACGGCGGCGAATGGGCGGAGGGCCGGGAAGCCGGCGGAGAGGTCTAATTTCTCTCAGACTTGCAATCTCTTAAGCCAGTTCTTGAAGGAGAAGCGTGGCTGTGGTGCCATTAGCCTTGGAATGTGCGGGAAAATTGAGCCCAGAGGTAGATTTCTTCTGTGCCTTGGCTTGCCCAACAAGTGTTTGCTTTTTTTTTTTTTTTTTTTTTGCCGAGTCACAAAGAAGAATGGTGAATATTCCTCGACTGAGTTCTTGTTAATTTTGTTTGGTTCAGGAAATCCAACTACTACGATGGATTTGTTAACATCCCTGGAAAAATCTGATGATATCTCGAAGCGAAGTCTTTCAGCTATGGATTTTCTTCCTCAGCTCGTAGAAAACCAGTCTATAATTAGGTGCGTGGAAATTTAAATTCTGGACATATTCGTTATGTGAGAGTACTGGTGAAATCCTTTTAGTCTGTTCATGTTGCTAATCCCATAGTTCCTTTTCTATCTGAATATAATAGGTCACAGGCCAAGGCAGAGCCTGAAACTCCTCAAATGGCAATTTTTTACTCCGGGAAGGTGTTGGTGTTTGACGATTTTCCGCCGGAGAAGGCGACGGAGATCATGGAGCTGGCCACCAAGTTAAGCTGTGATAATTCTGGGATCATCATAAACCCCCCAAGTGCTTCTGTAGAAAATATCAATGAGGTTAAGGTGCCTCAAACAAGCACATCCCGAGAAGCTTCTTGTCCAGGCCCTCTCACTTCTGGTTCAGGTATTTAGCTATCACTTGTTGATCTGGATGAAAATTTGTTGCATTCATCTTGAAGTTTGTTACTGATTCTGGGTTTCAACTTTTGTTTAACAGATATGAGGTATCCAAGGAGAGCTTCGCTTTTGAAATTTCTGGAGAAAAGAAAAGAAAGGTAAGGGCAAATTCAAACTGAAATTTTATCAGTCTGAGTGTTGGATTTGTCCTCTGATTCTGAATCAAAGGTGGATTAATTAAAGTTGGTTAATTTTGCAGGGTTATTGCAAGAGGACCATATCATATGAACCCTAAGCATGAAGCTGGAGGTAGATCTGGAGGCCAACAAGAAGATCAATCTTACAGACCCTTTGACCTTAACTTGTAGTGCTTTTATATCATTACTTTTGGTTGAGATCATAGAAACAAACGAATTAAATGATGATGCGACTCTTTGTATCAAGGTTCCACAACTCATTGATATTGTAGGTGTTTCACTTGTAATTTCCCCCCCAAGTTTTCATACGTATATACAAAATATTTGTACTTGTTTTGGATCAATTAATGTATTATACACAGTTTCTGTCTATCTTTTGCCTTTGACAAAGCATCCAAGGTTTGTTCTTGGATTTTGTCCTTGACCTTTGATTGAATCTGCGATCTTGTAATTAACGCGAACTCATGTTGCGATTAAGGCATCGGCTTCTCTGGTTCATGCTTGCCCAGAGTTCTTCAGTGAATATGATCATCAGATCCAGATTCTCCTCCTTTTCATGGTCTCTTTCTTCAATAGAAGCTACTTGCATTATTCCATTCCAGTAATCATTCACTAAATCTGCTCAGTTGATGCTTACAAATATCTGAATTGTCCAGACTTATTTTCTGTAGATGAGAGTTTCATAACTAACTGATCACCGCACAACAATTCTCAAATTAGTTTCGGTTAACTAAACAAATATGATCTCCTTAACTATGAATAAATCACTACTTGCAATTATATTGTGAGATAATGGATGTAACTGGAGGGCGATCTATTATCTCTCGAATACCCATATTGTGTCCGGGGAGGATCCTCTCATAATCATTTTTCTCCTTTTCTTTTGAGAATCTCATCTTCACCGTTAAATCAAAAAATGAATGATTCAGATTTAATATTTTCTAAAACTATTATTAGTATTTTATAAATTAATTTTTTCATTACTTATGTTTGTATTACAATTATGAATTGAGTGGATAATGTTTTAATAGTTTAAGTTTACTTATTTATGTTTAAAATAATAGTTTTATAAAATACTAAATCTAAATCTTTTTTTTTTTTAAATCTGATGGTAGAGATGAGATTATGAGAAGAAAATGAGAAAAAAGAGAAAAAAAATTATGAGAAAACCAAACCCTTGTGCTAGAATATGATTATAGGCACATAAATTAGAGGATAGAGATTGGCGTGTTTTTTTTTTTTTGGTTGTTTAACAAAACAAAGGGCAGAAAACCAACATATATATAATCACTAATTCATTGTGTAACCTATAGTTTGAGTTATGATTTCATTTATGTGTTTGAATTATCTTTTGGAGAATAGCTTTTACGATTTATAAGATAAATATGTGAGAGGAGTTTTATCTTAATTTATAGAAAATGATTTTTAAAATCGCGGTTTAAGACTTACCCAAATAAGAGAACAAAACAGATGGCCTCTCTATATACCTATGTAACTCAGTATCCACAATTGTTTCCTTCCAACGCATTAAATATGTGGAAAATATCAAAGCTAGTCACTCACTGTATATATTTTGCATTTTAGCCTCATGGCTTAATAGATTTAGGCTAATCTACTAAGGGTGATTCAAGATCAACCATAATCTAACAACAATAAAACGCCCTCAACTTTTTAGGGATTCATGAGATGAGAACAAAGGTGAACCTCTGTCTTCATCAGTGAGGATTATCTCACATTTAATCTATCTAATACCACCTCTATACATAGAATCTTACTTCTTAGAGTGGTTGACCATCCAATCAAAATATTAACTAACTTGATTTAATATCTCTAACAATTTCTGTTCTGAAGGATTATTACAGCTGCAAAATTAAAAAATTTTATTCTGGACCTTAACCTGACTATACTCACGAATCCTCCAGTCCCATTGTAGTCCATAATGTGTTTTCTCCCGAGTCCCGTATAAAATTTCGCCATTAAAATACACATTCCAAAACTTTGCATTTTATTTCGGTTTGAAAAGAATGAAAGCTTTTGCTATTGGCTCATGTATCTGGTCACTGATCCATTTACACATCACGCTGCAAATTTAAAATCTCTTGTTATTGGCTCATGTATTCCAAAATCTTGTGTTATTTGCAGTTCATTAAGTTTCTGTTTTGGATTAGTGTTTAATAAGTATGTTCACGTAAGTTGAGGTAAAATTTTTCGAAAAAAACAACAAAAATTCATTAAGTGTTTGTTTGTGATAGCTTAATTTTTTGCCAACAACCAAACTAATAAGATTAAACGTAGCAAAGATCCAATGTCACATAATTAACTTACAGCAACCAAACACATTAAATGAAAGGGAAAGCCCCCAAAATCTAGCTAATAGAATAGATAACCCAATAAATAAGAATTCTTCGTCACAACAATAACATGAAAGTAGAGGTGAGACATCATCCACTCCCATCGCTTCAAAAGTTTGTAATTGGGGCAAAGGTCGAAATGCCCAAACACAGGAGCAAGACCTTGCCAATGAAGCTTGGCAATCCTCCTGATTACCAAATCTGCTTCCATGGGAACACACCTGCAAGAGAGGTTCATAACCAAGTTCCTTGACACAAAGGTGTATTCAAGGAGAAAACCATTCAACATAATATCAGAAAACACACAATCAGAGAGACAATAGGGAAAGGAAACCCTATTCCAGACTAAAGATGAGCAGTGATGCCATACACATTGAACAGGCCCAAGTTGAGTCCTATAATGAACAATGTTGATCAATGCACTGAACAGGCACATGTTGAACCAGAAATGAACAACGCATACAGACATACTGAACAGGCCCAGAATAATGTTTGCCAATTGTCTATCTAATGCACATTTCTTAGACAGAAAGCCCACCAAGTTCTTGACCTCCCTACCACATACAACTACCTTCAACCAACCATACCTAAATCTTGATTGTAATCGAAGAACTTTGGTCTTGGGACTTTGAGGAGTCAATCCGACTCTTTCCCACCAAGATTCCTTCCACACCAATTCAATTTGGGCAAAGCCAATTTGGGTGAGGCATATTAACTTAAGAAACACGTAGACCAGTAGTGATAGATAATTAACCCCTTAGCCACACAAGACTAATTCAGGCATATCAGGAATCAAAACTTCTACAAAATCATCAGAAATAACTATAGAGAAAGCAACACCTAAAGAAGCTATCCTACCTATAGCAAATCTCAAACCCAATAAGTCATTAGTAGGAAATTGTCGAACCTTTTGTGAGCCACTACCCTCAGGAGCCAAAGACTGCAAAATTAGTACCTTTAAATGCATTTGTTTCGGTGCATTTGGATTCCTCAGAACGACTGTAAATCCCCAAATCCCACTAATCCGTTGCTTCCTCATCACTTGACCTTCATCTGGGATTCCCCCGGTCGAGAAGCCATCTGACTCCAAGGCTCTAATGATTGTATCCTTTATGCTCCAATTTCAAGTATGCCCTTTTTTTCACTGCGGATCTGCCCCCAACTACCAGAAAACCTCTCCTTTCAAGCCTTAGATCCTTAATCTAAACGCCTAGGCACTAAGAGGGAGAGAGAGCCATCGCTTCCCATCACCCTGTAATCTCGAAGACCATGGGGGCACCCATCGGAGGTCGTTGGCGGATCTCGTCAAAGGGGTTTGAGGATGGAACTCCCCCTTATATCCAACCACCCTACAGTCCTGCGCGTCGTCGTCTCAAGTCTCGAGTCCACCTAGAACAACCTCCACCCACGACAGAGGAAGACTGCTAATAAACTTCACTTGAAGGGGAGAGAAAGCCCTATAACTGTGGAGAAGCCGTCGACACTCAATCATAGTTCAGCTTTGTCTCGTCGGCGTGCTCGTCCAATGGAGGGAGAGAAGCCCTAGCAGAGGGAACTTTTCACACTCGGGCGAACAGTTGCCTATCAGCATACTATTTCCTTAGAACTAGCGGGGATAGCTTAATTTTAACTTATACCCGCGGGGCAGCCCGCGTGGGCTACGAGTTGAAGCGGCACTAGCCCGCCTCCTTTGCGGGCTGGCAAAGCCCATTTAGGTGGGTTGGAGGGCAATTTTTTTTTTTAATTTCACTTTTTTTTAAATTTTTTTACTCTCTTTCTCTTTTACCTGCTCATATCACATCTCTTTCCTTTTATACATTTGTTATTTGTATTATGAAGTCAATTTCATTCTTATTTTCCTTTTTTTTCCATCTATTCACATCACAAAACTATACAAACACATCTCTTTTAAATTTAATAATAGTATAATAAATCAATATAATATGAAAAGAAGTGTCAAATAAAAAGTATGGGGAATTAATTAAACACACCATCAAAGGAAAGGAGATAAGAGACTAAGGGTATTTTAAAAAAAAGCTAAAAAAAATTAAATAATGCGGGCCAGCCCGCTAGCACATGGATTGGCCCGCATCAGCCCGCGAGCTAAACAGGCTGGATAACCCGTGAGTTTGGGAGAGCTAAAGGGCCCAACCTGCCAGCCCGTCCCGTTTTACCGATTATACTTATAAGTGCTTTTAAATTATGATTTATGGTATACGAAATATGTATGTGAGAGGAGTTTTGTCTCAACTTATATGAAAAGCACTTATAAGTACTCCCTCTGATCTTATTTATAAACAACTTTTCCCTTGATTGAGCAAAACGAACTGGTAGTTAAAAATAATAAATGTGTAAAAAATGTCATATTTTTTTCCATATATGCCCCTATTTATGAAAAAAGTATAATAGAGAGAATAGATAAAAAGTATGAGAGATAATGAGTATAAGATATGAGAGAGAATGCATATTTAATAAGGGTCAAATAGGAAAAAGAAACTTATATTTTCAAACAAAAAATAAAAGTTACTTATAAAGGGGACTAACCCTATAAGAGAGAAAATTATTTATAAATAAGATTAAAAAGAGTAAAAAATAAGCTATCCCAAACATAACTTAAATCACGTTGGAAATGCAATTAGTACTGCTAAACCAAACAGCCATTTACATGTCACTCTACAGACCTTAAAATTTTTTTGCATGTGTCATAGTCTGGGCCATGCATCTGATCTAACGGTTGAGATTGCCAAACTCTAGGGAATTTTTCGATCCCGTCCCCGACGGGATTCGTACCTATATCCATTCTTGAAGCCCCGAAATGATGGTTTCGCTGGTTTTCTGAAGGCCTCTCTCTTTCATACCCACTCTCATCTGACTTGAGGGGGCCTTCTCTAACCCTAATCGGTCAATTGACCTTTCCGGAAAATCTCCCAGAAAATGCAGAATCCAAGGCTGAAGCAGCACCAGCAGCAAGCTTTGATGCAACAAGCTCTTATGCAACAACAGTCACTCTACCACCCTGGCCTCTTAGCTGCTCCTCAGGTTGGACATGCTTACCTCTCATTTCTTCTCCCTTTTGATTTTTTCCTACCTCGCGTACTTTATTCTCTCATCTTTTGATGATTAATTTTTTCTGGGTCGATGCTTGTAGCACTTAGTGTTTAGCTTGGGTTGCCCGCGTTTGTTCCAACTGCGGGAATGTTTTTAGAGCTGGGTTCATGATTAATTGTTGCTTATTGGAATTTGGGTTTTAAAGTATCCGTTTTTCTCCCGCTATTTTCGTGTGTTCTTGCTTGCATTACTGGGTACCTCTCTACTTTGGCTTTTGTTGTTGTGGGAGATGCATTTTAGAAGTAAAATTAAAACTTGTCTCTACTCAAGCGCTGCCTCAACTGGTTTGCATCATCCCTGTATTCTGGGATAATTTGCTTGCTGGTCTCATCTACTTGCTTCAGGCTTAGCAAAGAAATTCTAAGCTCCTATTGCTTTCTCTTTTTGCATACGCCCAAATAGATGTTTTTTGTGCTACTATGTTGGTAGATACAGTACAAAACTTTTTATCTTGATTTGTTTCCCTTTTCCTTTCTTTTTCATTTATTTATTTTTGCAGATTGAACCAATTCCAAGTGGAAATCTGCCTCCTGGTTTTGATCCAAGTTCTTGCCGCAGTGTGTGAGTGTTTGTCTCGACATTTTTTTTTTATTTTCCCTTTTTATTTTATATCATGTTCTGTCTCCTTATGATTGTGGTGCAAATAATCTTAGGTATTTGCTGCTTGATTTCTATATTCTTTTAACCTATTTTAGATGATGAATGTTGACGAGGGAATTTGATTGCTGTTGTTTATTTCTTGAGCATATGCTTTTACTTCAAGCCTATTTGATTGTAACAAAACGTTTCCTTTCATTACTGCTGTTTCTTTCACTAAACTTGACTACTTGTGCCCTAATTTCTTTTGTTTCTTTTCTTTTTTTTTTTCTTTTTACAATTCTAGCTTCTTCATCTTTGAGAAAATGCAGGTATGTGGGGAATATTCATCCACAGGTAACCGAGTCCCTGCTTCAGGAACTTTTTGCAAGTAATGGTCCAGTTGAAGGTTGTAAACTTGTTAGAAAGGAGAAGGTAAGTCTTCTAAATCTGTTATGACTTTCTCTTGTTTAATCTATTGTCTTGAAGCCCCAGCTGAAAATGAAGCTTTTTATTTGACATTGTGGTGTTTCGATTCTGCAGTCATCCTATGGATTCATTCACTATTTTGATCGTAGATCAGCTGCTCTTGCCATATTATCTCTCAATGGAAGGCACCTGTAAGCCTTTCTCTTTACATCTCTGTTAGTTTAGTTCACGCCTGTATATTATTTCTTCTCTGGTGAAAAAGCTGACCTAAATTGCCTCACAGGTTTGGTCAGTCTATCAAAGTTAATTGGGCATATGCTAGTGGGCAGAGAGAGGATACATCAGGTTATTCGTATAACCAATACACTTACGTATTGTTCTTACTTTATGAACCTTTAGGAAACTAATTCTTTTATGATGCGTGAATTTTACTTTTGCAGGTCACTACAACATATTTGTTGGTGATCTTAGTCCTGAGGTTACTGATGCTACATTGTTTGCTTGCTTTTCTGTTTACCCCAGTTGCTCGTAAGCTTCATATCTCTTATGTACTCATGTTAAAGATGCCATTGATTCTAGGCTCAAGATCGAATTAGTCTCTATTCAAAACAAACCATATTTATAGAAAATGCATTACTTGGACGAGGCATACTTTATAGTTGATATCTAAGCTGGTGTTTCAGCGTGGACCACCCTGATTTTTTCATCTTTATGGCCATTTAGAGATGCAAGGGTTATGTGGGATCAGAAAACGGGACGATCAAGAGGGTTTGGATTCGTTTCATTTCGTAATCAACAGGTTCATTTCTTTTTCTTAATTATTTTCTTAGGTTCATGTACTACAAGAATGTTCTTTATACAACCTCTAACTTACTGTTTTCTTTTGCCGTTTCATTATAAGGATGCACAAAGTGCTATTAATGATTTGACTGGTAAGAGATTGATCATTGACCTTTATACTTGTTTCCCTTTTGCAATTTTTGTACTTCTGAGCCATTTTAGTATTTGATTAATCTGCTGAGTTTGCGTCGTTTTATGTCAGCTTAACAAAATCATGTTCCTACTCAAATATAGCGCATTTTGGCTCTTTTTTTAATGAATTACTCGAACATAGAACATTTAGGCTCTTTTTCTAATGAATTGAAGTTGATTTTTGACGTAGTTTTACTCACTGGGTGAGCATCAAGTATTGGCTGATCTTGTTTTAAAAGAAGGGAAGTTTTTGCAAGAATACTTAGTTGTTTCAAATTGTTTTATTGTTTGTAAAATGGATATAATTAATTGAAGTATTTCCAGATGGAAATTTTTTTGAGACTATTTTAGAAGTACCTCTCTTTTTATGCATTTAATTTCTTGGAGGATATATATTTATTCTCATTTTTGTTGCACTTCTGTTTGATGGCTGTGTAAAGATATCTAAACTTTGCCTTTCAGGCAAGTGGCTTGGTAGTAGACAAATACGCTGTAACTGGGCGACAAAAGGTGCTGGTTCTAGTGAGGACAAACAAGGTTCAGACACTAAAAGTGTGGCTGAACTTACAAATGGCACATCTGGTGAGTAAATTATACTGTATTTTTGAAAAGTACCATGTCAATAGACAGATCTATTTCTTTGTTCAGCCTATGCGTTTCCTTTTTAACGATGGGTTTAGATGTTTGTTTGATCAGAGTCTTGTGCATTTTGTTCCTTAAAAAATATTCATAAACAAGTAGTTGGAGTTTGTAAATTAATGATATGTTTTGTTGATATTGATATCTCATTGCATTTTCTTCTTGCTGTTAACATATGGGGACTGCCTTACATGTTTTCCTCTCATGGTGCAGAAGATGGTAAGGAGACAAGTAACAGCAATGTCCCGGAGAATAATCCGCAATATACTACCGTCTATGTGGGAAATCTTGCATCAGAGGCAAGAATGTATTTTCATCATTTGTATGTTGGATTTAGTGCAAACGTTGCTGACAATCCCGAATTCTGGGGAATGATCTAGTAGCTTTTGATGGCAACACAAGTGACGTTCAAAGTTAAACTTTCAGTAGTTGCGTTGCTGAAATTTGTACTTTAGCTGCCACTAATTTATTGCTTTTCTGTTGTAATGTCTTTCCGTTATGACTATTAGATTGGAAGTGTTGGTATAGTGTTTGAAGTAGTGTATTGGGCATTAGCCCAGTCCCAGGTTTGTCGTAGTCAGTGAACTTAACTCACTGAACTATACATGAGATAGTGCACATTTACTTGATGTCTTGGATGAATAATATGGAATCATTTTCTTTTTAACTAGTCCATTGACAGGAAGTACAAAAAATACCCTTCCGGATTCATCTTTTGGTCTTCTAATTCAATAGACGGGTTTTGTTTAGTTGTTACCTGTACATTGGATTCTGTGGTGGTTGTAGTTGCGATTTTAATCATCATGTGCTTTGGTTATTGTGCAGGTAAGCCAGCTTGATCTCCATCGCCACTTCCATAATCTTGGGGCTGGTGCAATAGAGGAGGTTCGAGTGCAGCGTGATAAAGGTTTTGGTTTTGTGAGGTACAGTACTCATGTTGAAGCAGCAATGGCTATTCAGATGGGGAATACCCAGTCCTTTCTATTGGGCAAACAAATTAAGGTGTGTTGTTCATTTGCTGAGGTTGTCTTCAGTTGCTTTATAACATTCTGGTTACTTTTTTGTGATTCATATTATTTTCTTCATTTTTGTCCACTAATTTGGTAATATAAGACAATATTCTCTTTTAACTGATGCTGCCCTTGCAAGCAATAATGGTTAGTGGTAGTTGTCCATGTTGTTATTAGTTTTGACTTTTCTTTTGTTTGGTTTCAAATTTTTTCCCCAATTATGGGCAAGGGGTATATTAGTGATACTGACAATAAGTTGGATTAGATTTAGAAGTTAGTTTGGACAAAGGGTGCCTTTCTGCTGTTAGACTGGTGAACAAACACATGGTATTCTGGCCATGGCATTAATTAGAGAAATGTTTTGCTGACTTCAGATTTTACTTGATGTTCCTAGTCACTGATCAAAGTGAAATACTCCTTTCGGTCCTAAATATAAAACAAAGTTGATTTTTTTTGGAGAGATTAAGGAAGATAAATAAATTACTTAATTATATCATATGTTGTGTATCATTAGATTATATATTAATTTATTAGTCAAACTAGTTAGTTTTGAGGTGGGGAAACATTTTAAAGTAGTTTAATTAGCTTTTTTAATCTCTCCAAAAAAGTCAATTTTGTCTTATATTTAAGACCGGAGAGAGTATAATTTATACTTTTCATTGAGTTGTTTCATTCTGATGCTGATCGTTTTTGTTCTGTTCCTTATATAGTGCTCCTGGGGGAGCAAGCCCACTCCTTCTGGAACTGCTTCAAATCCTCTTCCCCCACCTGCTGCTGTGCCTCTGCCCGGTTTCTCCGCATCCGATCTTCTGGCCTACGAGCGTCAACTAGCAATGAGCAAGATGGGTGGCGTCCATGCCCTGATGCAACCCCAAGGGCAGCATCCTCTTAAACAGGCAGCACTCGGAGGAAGCCAGGCAATATATGATGGTGGGTTCCAGAATGTTGCTGCGCAACAAATGATGTACTACCAGTGATACATAAAAGTGGTTTTCATGATATATGGTTTAATGGTTTCTCGTTACTTACATTGGTGTGGTTGTTAGCCCCACCATATTTAGAATACGATAATCTCTGTATCATCATGTATGCGGTTTTATTATTAGTAGTGATGAGTGGTCAAGTATTGAGGCTTTTGGAAGTTTCTCTTCCCTGTCTACCCTCTTGGGGGGTGTTGGTGTTTTAACCAGTACTGATATTGATGTACGTTGTGTGATGTTTTCAATCTCATGCCTTGACCATCCTATACGAGAGTCCGGGAAGGCCTTGGGGAGGTGGAGGGCATGGCGGCCGTGATAGATGAACTTTTTCGGCTCTTTGGTCTCCCGCAAGCGGGAACACTGCTTTAATCGCCCAATGCAATATGGTCCAAAATTTTGTTCATACAAAAAGTCAATCCAATTTTAGAGCATTTTAAAGGAAACCGGGTTTCCTTGCGAAGCCTAGCTGCTCATAAATTCCAGTCTCATAATATTTCACGAACCATATGATTTCAGGTTCCCAATCTGGGCTTTGTTTCAAAATATACAATTTTGTACTTCGTCTCTATCTTCTTGAATAAGATTATTATACTTATAACGTGAAGTCTATCTTCGAATGGCAGAAAAATGTCACTACTCAGTCATAATTCAACTAAAGAAGTTCGTACGCCTGACGATGGAATCCATTAACTTGAATGTCTTAATACAGATATCCCCAATTCAGTGAAGGTAAAAATCCGCAGGAAACATATGGATTCAAGCCACCGGAGAACTCTAATATTCTACAGTCACATCACTGTTGATGAAGAAATGGTGAACATGAGGATGAACGACATACTAGTCTTTTTCAAGCCTTGCAATATACTTGTCATAGAAGTGTCCTGCTCTTTCAAGGTCTCCAAGCTCAGTGTAACAATCAGCAATGGCTCCAAAAGCTTCTGTGTTGCCAGAGTCCTCTCCCTCTCTTTCAGATATGGACAATACCATCGAATGGCATTTAATGGCTTCTCGGTACTTGCCCTGCCTTTGCAGTGAGGCTCCTGTAGTATGAATTTATTCATTTTATACTGAAATTCAAAGTAATCTGACACAAATTCAAATCTACACATAATTGGCTTAGTTTTCATACATGGAGACTAGACAAGATTTTTTCTGTGTGCACATCCATATTATAAAAGATCCAACATGTGAATATTTTTTAATAGCATAACACCACAGGGTCAGTTTGTTTATGGAATATTTTTTATATGCAAGTGTTTATATTGTAGAACTTGTTGACAAACATCTAAGAAACTTCACTCAAATGAAGAAAACAAGAAACAAAGCAATCAGAAAAAAGGAAGGAATACTAACCTAAACCTCTAGCAGCTTTTTTCTCTTCAATTGGATCCTTCAAGTTCTGGGCAAGCTCAAGCGCAGTCTCAAACTCCTTAAATGCTTTATCTGGCTCTTGATTCCTCAGAAAGTTCTTCCCCATTTTCAATTTAGAGATAAGGTCCTCCTTCCTTGGATCAACTATAACTTCATTCTCAGATATCCTACCCCCGATGGGTGCATAGCTCAAGCTGGGGGCGTAGGACTCAACTTTCGCTTGCCTCCTCAAGGCAGCATTGATCTGGCGTAACTGATCATTCAACTTTTTCAATTCTCCTCTTCTTTGCCGAGCGAGCAACCCTGTCATACAACCAATCAAATTCTAAACAAGGAAAAGAACTTCACATATCTTCAGATGCAGGCATCAGCTTCCCTACACTTTAGAAGCACAGTTTGACATAAGCAGTCAAAAAACATATCAGATGGTATAGGGCATAATCAGCCTTGTTTTTTCTAATATCTTTCAATTTCTTACAATTTAATATTATATCACAGTAAGATCTTTATTTTCCACATATTCCGCTCACTAATAATTCCTCTTCTTTAGAGAGGATTTCTGATGCTCCTGCTTTCTAACCTCTCCTTTTCTCTCTTAAAAAATCCTGCGGATAAGGTCAGTGTCCTCTTTGCTGTATAATGAAGACCTTGCTGTATAAAGATTAGACAAAAGCTTGGATACATCTTAAGAACAAAATAATAATTGTCTTTCATGAGGCATTTCAGACTCAAAGCGAAAGTTCTAACCTTTATGCCGGCTTCCTATATTTCAAGATAGGCCTTTATTATACATACACACGATATTAAATACTATGCTGCTAGCTCTTTTTAGAACAAACGAACACACGATATTAAGTACCATGCTGCTAGCTCTTTTTAGAACAAACGAAATAAATCACCAGATAAAAATCACATCCACCAATGTAATCTGCAATGTTTATTGTTTGCCTTAAAAAAAGGTAAACTGCAACAAAATGAAGGTCTAAGCCAAGCCCTCAGTTTAAGGTACATCCATTAAATAGTTTAAGTGAAGCTCGTATGACCTTACCTCCAACAGTGGCTCCAATGAGGGCTACTGATAACAGCAAAGGCATATTGAAAAACGAGTTATCAGCCTCACACGTTTCAGCTAAAGCTTGAGAAGGGATGGAGAACATCAAGACACTGCTGGAAAGAAATTTTAGTGATCGAAACCCTCGGTTCATGTCTTCCTAACAAGGCAAACAATTACACTCATACAATAATAATGATTATCAAAGAGGGATCTTAAACATGATAAAAACATAAATTGTTGTATATAAAACTAAATTTGGAGCACAACATGCTTCTTCTTTTTGAACAGTTTACAATATCCAACAAGTTCTGAGACGCTATTATAGAGTTATTCAAGAACAATTGAGAATCTTCACAAAAAAAAAAAAAACGAACAAACAGTTGAGAATCAACAGGATGCAGTAAGAAAAACGAATCAGGAAATAATTTCTTGACATGAAGAAATGGACAAAATTCAAAGTTGTCTCTATTGCAGGAAGGGAAAAAATGCATCCACAGAGCAACAGGTGTTCTGTAACTCACCATCATACCTGACAGTTTGAGTGGGGGAGCATGCTTTGAATTTCAGGAGGTCCATCAAATGTATCTTTAAGAAGTCGCACAAACTTGTCCACTTTGAAAGAAGGAAAAGATAATTTTCCTGATTCACTCAAGAAGTATAGTTTCATATGAGTATCTTGTAGTTTCTCACCTTAGATTCTTTATCTATTTACTACCTCTGGATAGAACTCCAATGACTTCTTTGAAGGTACTAAGAAAACAAAATAAATTATTTTAAAGTATTTATACTGATCGTTTTGGTTTAAACTATTTTGTCTGATTTATAGACTTATATACAATCTAATGATTCACAATGTATGACATAATTAAATAACTTATTTAGCTTCCGTAATTTCTCCAAAAAAGTCTACTGGGTTTTATATCAAAGAGCAGGAGGAATATTTATAAACTTCATATATGGCGTTGGCAACGAGGATATACTGCTTGTCAGATGAGATAAAAGAAGGAGAAACCTTTGCGCAACTTTCAAACTGTTATTATAAGATTATTTAACAAAAATATAACGTGTGCGTTGCTTAGAATATAGCACCGACGATTAGCCCTTTCCTTAGATACTTCCATTAAGATAGTGCTTAAATTAATACTGCGAGAGTAAGTGTCTAAATGTAGACTTCTAGGAGAACAATAGCACGTATTCGAAATTTGCCATATACCTAACCACGCAGTGTAATGAACTTAAAGACCTATAAACTTTGTAACTTGAAATTGAAAAACAGATTTTTCTTCAGTAACACATTTCCATGTACAAAATTACCAGCTATTGAATTTAACTATTTATAAGAATCTTAACCACATACAACTAAACCATCTCGAAGATTAGCACATTAATTCTTATGTTTGTACAAAGGAATGGTAGAAAGTGAGTCAGACAAGGAAATTCTGAATCTTCCAAAATTTCCGTCTTCATGAGAAAGACAGAAACAATCAATCCCAGTGTTGATCAATGATTCGAGAAGAGTTAACATCTTACAGAAAGAATAAACAAAAGGGGTAACAAGAACAATAATTTTCTTCGCACTACTGCATCTTCAGTCAAGCTGCAATGAGCAACGCCTAGAAAAGAACAACATAAAGATCCCATTGACAAAGAAGAAATTTGAGTTGATGGCAGAAAGTCCAGCTCAAAAACACTAAAATGACACCGAGCAAGCGAACAAGACGCATGAAGCTCATGCTAATGCTTAATGCACTGTATAAAAAGGACGGTGATTGTGGATTGTGATTGTCAGTGTGCAAGTACTTACGAGGATCGTTGAGCTTGTTTCGCAAAGATTGGCCTCGCCGAACAGGTTGCCGGAGGCGAGGGCGCGTGAGGAAGCATGCGCCATGGAGCACCCCCGCCATTGCTGTGCAAAGAAAGGATCGTCGCTGGATAAGATTACAGAGGCTTTGATGATCAGGTTTTTTATCATGGGCTGATGCGGCGCCTTAGATATTCAGCCCTACTGGGCTTAAATTAAATTCTTCAAATTTTGCGACGGTAGCGTTAGGGGAAAAAAATAGAAAAAGAATTTTGAATTTGTAAAATTTTAAATCAAGTATTTTTTAAAAAATAAGTTGTGAATTACTTATTAAATTTCATTATTCCCTTATCAACTTTTTATAATGAACATGATTTAAAATTTTATAATTTTAAAGTTCTTTTTCTGTTTTTTTTCAATAACATTTAGGTCCAAAAAAAAATTAAAATATTCTAAAAGTTCCAAAATTTCTGAATATATAATAAAAGATGCAATCCTTGTTTGAGGAATAAAATTGGTTTAACAAAAATTTGGTGGTGACCGTGGCAGAAGGGAGAGTAAAGAGAAGGATCATTGTTTTTGTTTTTGCCATCAAAGGAACTAGTAATACTCCCTCCGATCCTAATTATAAGACAAAGTTGACTTTTTTGGAGAAATTAAGGAAGCCAATTAAATCACTTTAGAATATTTTTATTTTTATTTTTTTCTTCAAACTAATTAATTTGACTAATAAACTGATATATAATCTAAATATACTAAAAATATAAATACTCTAAAGTGATTTAATTGGCTTCCTTAATTTCTCCAAAAAAGTCAACTTTATCTTATAAATGGGACCGGAGGGAGTATTAAAGTTAAATAAGTTACAATGTGTTATAAGTAAACAAACGAGAACAAATAGTAAGAAAGTGTAAAGGCACAAACTTAACTAACAAATTAGAGAAATAAGTATTTAAAAGATTTCTGTTATAACGATAATTTAAGAATATAGTTAAAACATCTTCCACGCCATACACCAAATAAGCCTGCAATAGGGATAAAGGTCGAAATGCTCAAACTAAAGGGTAAGATCTTTCCAATAAAGCTTTGACAATCCCCTCAGCTACTAAATCTGTTTCCATGGAAACATACTTGTAAAGAATGGTTCATAGCCAAATTCCTTAACACCAAGAAGTACTCAAGGCGAGCAATATTTATCATAATATTAGAGAACGCGTAATCAAAGAGACAATAGGAAAGGGAAATACAACCCCAGCCCAAGGATGAACAATAAAGCCATACACACTGAATTGGTACATATTTAGTCAATGATGATCAACGCATATAGTCATATTAAACAAACTCAAACTAATGATTCTTAATTGTTTATTTATTGCACATTCCTTAGATAGTTGATCAATAAAATATTTTACCACCCAACCACATACAAATACCTTTGACCAAGCATAACCAATTTTTGAAGAGGTCTCAAAAGCCTTGTTTTTAGACCTTGGATCAATCGTTCCTATTCTTTCCCATCTAACCCTTCCATGCCAATTCTATTAGGATAGAGATAGCTTGGTTAAGATACTTTGATTTATATTACCCATTGTCCAATGAAGAAATATAACAAAGACCTAATCATATAAAACTAACCAAGTTACACTCGATGTCAAAGCTTCTGAGTAGTAGACAGAACATAACATAGAGAAACAAACAATGAGCAAAGTTGTTTTACCAAATGCAAATCTCAATCTTAAAAGGACATTAGTGGGGAAAGATGAAACTTTTAGCAAATCATTCACCTCATGATCAAAGGACCGAACAGTTGGTACCTTTGAACGCATATATGACGTTGCCTTTGCTTTCCTCAAAACGATTGCCAAGCCCCAACTTCTAGCCTCAATTGAGATCATCCTTTCACTAGTTAGGCCACTACTTTGATCTATTTTTCAACTTTGAATGGGGGAACCCATCATCATCATCGGAGGGTGTCATAGGGGATTGAGGCTTAAACGCCTTCTCGCATCCCTTCATGCTACTTCCCTTCTTGCCGCCACCACTGAATTCACTCCCAAACATCACCTCCACTGGCCATAACATAAGGGGGCTACTTAAGGACTCCACCGGAAGAGGAGAGAGAACCTTACAAAGAGAAGGAAGAAATCAACCACCTAGTAGGGTTAAGCTACCTCTTGACGGAAGTTGACATCCTCTCGAAGGAAAAGAAAACCTTAGCAGAGGGAAAAAATCGCATAGTCAGCAAACTCAAACCTTGGAGGTCCTTGACTTTTTGTTTTTTCATAGGATTTAACGAAAGAGAGTATATAAATATTTATCACACAAGTACATGTTTAAACCTGTGGCATCCCTTCTAAAGAGTTGATGTCATTGCTCACTAGATTCAAGAGTCTTTGACAAATAATTGTTTTTGTTCATATTGAGGAATGACCTACGTAACCCATTTTTTATTCAAAAAAAATTGGCTAAAAGTCCTTTATTGAAAAATTAATTGGTCACTGATACCTAAAATCCGTGGTTCTTTAGGTAAAAAAGTTGGATGTTTCTCAATATATTTCCCTGTTTTAAATATAATGTATATTTTGTAAAATTTTATATTTCAATATACTTACCGTATCCTTAATATAAGATATAGCTTGTAGTGTTAGAGATATTACTAGGCATTTTAGTGGATGCTATGAGTAGTAAATAATTTTTTTACCTAAAATGTTTCTCTAAGTTTATCAAAATTACATTCATTCTAAGAAACAAATAGTTAAAGGTGGTAGTATTATGACCCCGCCAATCAATATAGCTTTGACCAATCTTCATATGAATGGATTAAATTAGTGCCCTTAAGTGGGCAAAAGATGATAGTATTAAAGGAACGGTAAAGTTTAAAAATAATTTGAAATTTGTTTCTTAGTTTGTGTATTTTAACTAAAAATGCTTTATATCTCAAACATAAATAGTAGATTTAATAAATAATTAAATCATAATAAAGAGTATTTAAAATTGTGCAAATTATTACCTCTGACTAATGATATAATGAAAAATTAAATATCAACTAATTTTAACTATTTTATTAATGCCATAAATTTTAAAATTGGAGTCATCATTTTATAGGTCGGTCAAAGTGTTGAACATTGTGAATGTGTATATAATTTCCTAATTATCCCATTGCTTCCCAAAATCCAAATAGGGAAAAGAATCAAGTCAAAAAAAAAAAAAAAAAAAGCAAAAGAAGACCACATTTACCTATTTGGATAGCTTTGGCTAGCTTCTGTAAATAAGTGACGAGTTTAGGGAAACAAGGAAGAGGGCATGGATTATTGGGTCGTCACTAAAGTGGGTGAGGTTTCCACTAAATGACAAAAAAACAAACCTCACCTAACCTAACCTCATTCCAACCAAACACCTATTTTTAATTCTCAACCCCACCTCAACCTAACCTAACCTAAAATAACCTCCAACCAAACATACCCTAACTGAATAGAATCTGCGTCGTCACTCTCTGCCAAAGAGCTGCAGCGATCCCCGCGTGTCTTCCCCACCTCTTGTTTTCAGTTATTTCCGTATATGCATGAATGAACCTAACTGCCATTCCTCCTAGGGTTTTGTTTCTCCCAATTATTTTCTTTCAATTCCTCAAATTTCTTTAGCGGATCCGTTATTATGGGCGTCTCCTTCAAGGTCTCAAAGACTGGTTCTAGGTTTCGCCCAAAGCCTCTTCTGTCCGAAGCTTCTGAGGATGGCGTCTCGGAAAATTCCAAGTCTAGCTCCCGAGCTGTTGCCTCCAAGAACGAATTCTCTAGACGAGAGCCCCAGGTAAGTTTGAATTCAAGTGCGTTACTTTGGAATGCAGAAGATTTCAATGGATCTTTTGGGTCGTGCAAGATTATTTCAAAATCATATAATTTGAGATTTTATATCTCTAAAATGCTGTCCTAGTAGTGAATTGGAAGGTGAAATAAGATTTTTTCCCTCGATAATTCGCCAGAGACTAAGAAAAAGCACGACTTTTTCAGATTCGATGCTTATTAGCCCTGAACTTCAAGAGAACAAGTAAAACAGAGTTAAGGAAGTTTTGTGTATATCGTTAATCTCTAGGTGATCCGGCGTAATGCACAATCTATTCAAAGATTATTGATATGTTTGGTCCGGGTTAGTTTTTTGTCTTCTCCGAACAATGAAGCTTCCATATTTGCTTTCGTAGCCGTGCAAATATTGTTTGCTATAAAACTAGAAGGTTGAATATTTAAAACGTTCCTGTTTTTTAATCATTTGATAGTTTTTCAGCAATCCCTTTGATTTATTTGAGGTATTTATAGTGTTTAAATTTAATATTCAACCGGGGAAAAGTTGTGCTGCATCTGTGTTTCGTGAATCTGTGTTTCAATTTGGGGAATGTGACTAGGAAAGGGATGAGAGATATGATATTTAAGACTCTAAAACATTGCAAGTTCTCTGTATTTGCAGCACCTTAGATTGTCAACTTGCTATTTTCTCGTTTATTGTGGACAAACATTCTCCTAGTATTCATATATTTGTATTTTTCTGTATTATGATTAAATTTTATTGAAGCAGCAACGCAAACAGATGGGATAACTCACCATTTTGATGTTTAAACCCCTTTTCTAGTGACTTCAAATTTCCTTTGACACAGAACAATCTTGTTGAGTATGGTGAAAAGATTGCTCGGGTGCCTGACGCGACCATTTCATCTGGCCCTATTTCCATTGCAGGTCAGTCATTTACCATATTGGCTGCCTGATTTGTGTGTCAATACTAAGTGTTGTGGTGCTTGTTGTTTTGACAGAGAGCGAAGCTTCGTTCACATTGAACCTGTTTCCTGATGGTTATTCTATCGGGAAGCCATTGGAGGTCTGTTTTACAGAACTATTACTATGTTGCTGAAATTGATTAAATTGCCTGACAAAGGTTATTCTTGCTTTACTTTAATTGTTTATTATTCATTATTAATTGTACGAAAACTATGAATTTTCAGAATGAGACAGCAAATCAATCTACATATCAAGAGTTTCCAAAGCTGTTGCATCCCTATGGTAGGATGTCAGAAAGTCTATTCTTGGTACGGCCATGACCTAATTTTTCTTAATTTCCTCATTCTTTTAGTTTAAACTCTTCAAGCAGCATATTTTACAAAATGCTTATGATCTTTGAATGAGATATTAAACACTTTCTACTCGCATCATTGTACATCAAATATCTTCGTGCATATTGAAATTGTCTAATTTTAAACTTTCAAGATTGCTGGCTTGGTTTGATTGATTCTGAAAACATGGCTATTACTGAGCTTCATATTCTGAGTTTAGTTTCACTAGATTTGGGCCACTTATGCCTGCCTTTTGTGACTGTTATTTGAGGACAGAAGTAGAAATAAGGCCATAAACGACCCTGTAGTTTGGGCACTTTCCTTTTGGCTGCTCAAAGCTCCTTTTTTTGTTATATCTGGGTACTATGGATTTTTGCACACATGCACTTATACTTCTATTTCAATTTAATGTTTTATCATAGGCTATTGAGTCAGGCCACTTGCCTGGAGATATTCTTGATGATATACCGTGCAAGTTTGTTGATGGAGCACTTATATGTGAGGTGAGTCCACTTTGGTAAGCTATTCAAAATTTTTCTATTTATTTCTTATGCAGTCAAGCGCAACATTCACAACACATGGGAAAATTTGCTGCCATGGTCAGGAAAGTTCACATGACTTTGGATAATTGGCATTTTCAGAATTTTATTACCATCTAATATCTAGTTTTCTCTGTACATACCTTTTCATATGATCAACTCTGTATGGCTTTTGTGACCTTCTAGGTGCGTGATTATCGAAGATGCTCTTCTGATAAGGGGTCTGGGATTGCCTCTACTGATGTTTCCCCTACTGTTAGTAAAGTCCGTCTCAGGATTTCATTGGAGAATGTTGTGAAAGACATCCCTTTGATTTCAGATAAATCTTGGACTTATGGTGACTTCATGGTGAGGATGATCTTCCTTTGATTGATGATCTGCGATTATTTTCTTGATCTTATCATTTATTGTGTATTGGTTTCACTTATCTATGCGCACATGTTGCATTGGTGGCAGGAATTTGAGTCCAAGATACTGAAAGCATTACAACCACAACTTCACCTAGATCCTACTCCTAGGTTAGATCGACTATGTGATGGTCCAGTTCCCACAAAGGTATAGATGAGCCTTTCTTGATATACTTAATATATGGATCTAAACATCTCATTTATGTTGAACTTCATTTTGCAGCTCAATTTAAGCCTTGGCAGTTTGCGGGGAAAGCGACTAAGGCAGATGCCAGAATTTAGTGTTACTTCTAGTAATAAAATACATGGCAAGAAAGTTTGCATAGATAGAGTACCGGAAACCTCAACCACAAGGTTGGGTGAGCATGGAATCATTGGGTCTAATGCAATGGTACATCAGACCCATGAAAATCTGGCTGCACAAGATCTTGGTGCAAGGAATGGCATGTCTTTAAGACCTAAAAGCCTTGTTTCAGATCCCTCCATATCTGGTTTGTCTATGATGTCCCATCAATCAAGGTATCAAATGGGTGTTGGAACTCCAAGAAGCCTGCAGGAGCATGGATCAATTTCTGCTATGAATGCATCAGGAGCTTCCCCTGCTGCACAGGACATCATAATATCATACGGTGATAATTCGAATTCAGGTTCCTCTCTTCATGGAAAAAGAGAGAGTCAAGATGGACAAACATCACCTTTATCCAATTTTGCTAAAAGAATGAGGCCTACTGATGGAATGCAACAGTCACAAACTGGACTTCCTATTGACGCCCTTCAAGGACCCGATATTAATTGGCAAAATACATTATTACAACAACCACAAGCGATGTCTAGAGGAATCCAGTATCGAAGTGCTGGCATTCAGAATTTTCCCCAGCAGGCTTTCGAAGTAAGGTTGAACCAGGACACAGGGACTGTTCAGTTTGCTACTGGCCAGCAGCCAATCAGAGTGGTTGCTAAGGAAGAGCAGGTTGAATTGGATAAATTAGATGGCTCAGAGATCAACAGGAATAAAAGTGAAGTGCCGATGGAAATAGATGCAATCCTCTTGGATCCTCAACAGTCGCGAGTTCAGCAAAGATTACCACAACATCCATTCATGAGATCTAATTTCCCTCAGGCACCCTGGAATAATCTGGGTCAGCATATAGAGAAAGAAGTAAGAAAGGATGACCAGCTTCAGAGAAGGAAATCAGTGCAGAGTCCTCGCTTATCTACTGGAGCATTAGCTCAATCCCCTTTATCTTCTAAATCAGGGGAATTTTCCAATGGTTCAGTTGGACCCAGCTTTGGACCGGCTTCGGCAGCTGCAGCAATGGGATCACAAAAAGATAAAACAACAATGTCATATCCTGCTGCTGTTGGAACTCCACCTTTGACTTCCAGTGCTAATGATTCTACACAAAGGCAACACCAGGCACAAGCTGCAAAACGGAGGGCTAATTCCCTTCCCAAGACCCCAGCAATGAATGGCGTTGGTTCTCCTGCTAGTGTTAGTAATGTTAGTGTGCCATTAAATGCAAATAGCCCCTCAGTTGGGACACTAGCTTCGGTTGACCCAGCTATCCTTGAAAGGTTCTCAAAATTTGAAATGGTGACAAGGAGGTATATTGTTATACTTTTAAAGCTGCATCATGAGATTGCTTCGAATTTTTTAAAAATTAATTGTTGTTTTGCACAATCCTTAACCTCCGAACTTCTAAAGCCAATTTATCATTGAGATTAACATGGACTATTAAATATGTTCCATCAATGATTTGAGCGATACTACTGCTTTTTGTACCATTATATACTACACTGTACAATTAATAGTTTTTTTTTTCCTTTCATTGGTACTACTTCCTTTTCTTAATCACGTTATTTTTTTGAAACCTTACCATAACAGGAATCAGAAAAGACTTAGTTTCTGCATGCTATCATCTCTGTTTTTCTTTAATCTTATTTTTTTCAGCTTGCAAGACTCCTGCTCTCTCTCTTCATATGTAATGGAAATCTCAGTTTGTGATGTTTTCAAATTTTGTGAAGTTTATTTTTCTTTCTGACATATTGCACTGACTTTTATCAGGCATAAACTCAACTGCAAGAAGAACAAGGTTGAGGGTTATCCCATAGGAAAGCAGAATTCATATTCACCTCAGAATGTAGCAGTCCGTCTAGCTGATGCATTCAGTAACGAAGGATTGAAAGATGATACAAAGTCTTTGTCAAAGTCACTTGCAGGTGGCAGTATGAATGTCAGCAAAATAAGAATCTTAAGCTTCTGGTTGCCTGAGCGTCAACTTCAAGGTAAGTTGAAATAGTTGGTCAGGCTCTTACCCTTGGTAACATTCAGTTCAGTTTCTTCCTTGTCTGTAATTCCATTTTCTTCCTCATGCAATGTTGTTTCTTTAGTTCCGAAGTTGCGAACTAGGTTGGTCATGTCTGAGAAGCCATCTGATGGTACTGTGGCAATGCATTATGGAGACATTGAAGATGTTGATTTCTTGGCTGCAGAGGATCATCTTCCTACATTACCTAATGCTGTGAGTTTCATGATAAACTTGGAATATTTTTAATCTTAAGGATTTACATGTCAAGTTAATCGAATATATTCTGTTCAACTATGCTGGCTTAGTTTAATTCCATGTTTCATTTTACAATCCAGCTATAATTTTATGTTCTCTTGGGGGGCTTAGTTATTTGGTCTGGAGCTCTAATTAAATTTATTAGTGGGTTTTTATTTATGATTATTCTTGATATATATACATATATATAATTGCTGGAAGTTTATTGCGCTGACTGATATGATCAATTTTTGAACCAGCATTTTGCGGATTTACTGGCAGAGCAGTTTAGTGTACTGGTATGTCTCTTACTAAATTCAGACCCAAAGAAAAAAGCCTGTCCTATGTATGTGTATATATATTTACTTTAATCCGCCTATGCAGATGGTTCGGGAAGGATATGTGAATGATGGCGACGCCATCCAACCAAAACCAAATCGGATCAACCATCCGTCAGGCAGTCAACCTAGTGAAGTTGCTGTAACTCATAATCCTGCGATTGAAATGCAGCCATATGGAGAATCAATTCCTGGCCAGTCACCCAATGACATTGCAAAACCATCTACTAGTGGCAACACGCCTCTGAACTCATCTCAGAACCATTTAGCAAATGCAAGGATGTTGCCCCCTGGTAACTCTCAGGCCTTACAAATGTCACAAGGACTTCTTCAAGGTGTTTCAATGGCTCCAAGGCCACAGCAACTGGACCCACAACAATCAGTACAGCAGCAGCAGCAACTGCAACAAAATCAGCACTCTCTAATTCAACAACAAAACCCACAGTTTCCGATATCTTCAATGATGCTTGGTACAAATGCACTTTCACACTTAGGTGCAATGGGGCAAAACTCCAACATGCAGATGGGCAATCACGTGGTCAAGCAGTCTCCACATCTCCAGATGCAGCTGATGCAGCAGCAGCAGAGGAAAATGATGATGGGTGTTGGAAACGTTCCGGCCCTTGGGAACAACTTAAGAAACAACATGTTTGGAGGCTTGGGAAGTCCTATGGGTATGGGAGCCGGACGGGGGGGAATAGGAGGAGCGGGAATCTCAGCACCAATGACATCTATGCCCGGCATGGGAAATATGGGTCAAAATCCAATGAATCTCGGTCAGGCTGCTCAGATTAATAGCACACTAGGCCAGCAATTGCGGTCTGGAACATTGACTGCAGCGCAGGCTGAATTATTGGCATCAAAGCTTCGAATGACACGTGGTATAGGGACTCCTCAGTCTGGCATAGGTGGTGGCATACCAGGAGCCAGACAAATACACCCTGGTTCTGCTAATGTTTCTATGTTGGGTCAGACACTGAATAGGGCTAATATGAGTACACTGCAACGAGCAATTGGACCTATGGCTCCTCCTAAGTTGATGCCGGGGATGAATCTTTACATGAACCAGCAGCAGCAGCAGCAACAGCATCAACAGCAACAGCAATTACAACAGCAGCAGTTGCAGCAGCAACAGCAACAATTACAACAGCAAATGCAACAATTACAGCAGCAGCAGGAAACAACTTCACCATTGCAGGCAGTTGTTTCACCCCCACAGGTGGGCTCGCCGTCTGCTATGGGAGTTCCACCTCTGAATCCACAAACCCAACAGCAACAGGCAAGCCCACAGCAGATGAACCAACGAACTCCGATGAGCCCTCAACAGTTGAGCTCAGGGGCAATCCATCCCATGAGTGCTGGTAATCCCGAAGCATGTCCGGCTAGTCCACAGTTGAGCTCTCAGACCCTGGGGTCGGTTGGTAGTATCACAAACTCCCCTATGGACATGCAAGGCGTGAACAAGAGCAATTCTGTCAACAATGCATAGTGGAGTTGAAAGAGCTAAAAGGTCAAGATCAATGGCCACTCTTCGTCATCGACTAAAAGCTATGTTGGAGCAAAAGAGAATAAGGGTGAATATTAATTGTTGCCAAATTTGGCAATAAAATTAGTGGTTGTAAGGGATAGGATATATATTTTTTTCAACTTCTAAATAAACATATAGCATGTTGTCTCCTCCATGGTGGGGAACTACTATGCTGCATAGTCTCACTTCTAGGATTAACGTCATGCATCATGTAAATAATTTGATATCCACTGAACTTAGAAACTGCGAATTGTACGTTAGTTGTGAGCACTTGGCAAAGTTGTAGTATATTAATTAAAGCCAAGTTTCTTTTATCCACGGAGGTTTTGTCAAGATTCATGCTGTTCTGACCTACAGTTTTGGAAACTTTAATTTTACGTTGGTATAAATCAACGAAATAAGCAGTTCAATGAATATTAAAGCTGAGAAATTATTGTATGAATATGATTTGTCATGTTATTTGTGGTATAACCAATTAAAATATAATAATATATGAGTTGATTTGTTGCTTCCTAAATATTAATAGGCATGTTAATAAAATTTAAAGATTTTCCAACTAATGTTAATCTTAGGAGAGCGGGAAATGAAAAAGTAAATCTTATGAAAATTTTTAACTTCATTAATATACCAGTTAATATTTAGGAGGTGTCAAATCAACTCATAAGTTGTTATATTTTAATTGGTTAGACAAAAAATGACGTTGTAAATCAAGTTTATACAAGAATATCTCTATTAAAGTAAGCATATTGTAGAAATCTTACCTCTCACAAGCATTTTTTATTCTTAAATTATAATATATTTATTAGTTTTTTCAAACTATTTTTTATTTCTGTTTTTTTTTTTTGAAACCGGGAGACTTTACACAAGGACCATTGGAAGAAAACTTGATATTGAACAACCATGAATTTGTGAAATGATAGAAAAGGACCAATATATATATCTATATATATATACACATATACATACATATACACACATATTTTTGCCAACAAGAAAAAGGACCACGATATAAAAGAAAGGTAAATGGATGAAAAAACCCTTATTTGGCTATTAGGACAGCTTAGTTGCGAATTATGAAAGTTCAGTTATAAAATTCATAAAATTAGTTATAAATAAGTCATAAATGGTGAATTTTTTTTATAATAATTTAATAATAACTACGCTAAGGTCTTAGATGGGGGCTCTGGCACTGACCATTGTGGCTCCATAGTCCATGAAGGCAGTTTTACAAGGTTGTTGGCGAACCAGAAAATTCTGACTAATAAATAAGGGTTAAGGGGTAAAACTAACTTTAAATTTTTTTTAAGAGTGCACATACTACGATAAAATTTTTTTTGGTACAAAAGTAACCATAAACTTTTAAAAATGGTACAAAAGTAACAATGAACTTTCAAAAAAAGGGTAAAAATGACACTACCGTAGTACCGTTAAGGACTGTTTACTCAAAAGTTTTAAGGGAAAAAAATACCCATAAACTTTTCTCAAAAGTGCACTCACCACCATAAACTTTTTTTTTGGGTGTAAAAGTAACCATAAACTTTCAAAAATGGGGAAAAAGTGACGGTTCTCTTACTGTATTCAAATGTAATCTTTTGATTATTTTAAGTCTAGGAAAACAATACCTCCACTTGTCCACCATGATTTTTCCAAACCAAAAATTGAAAAACTGATCTTCAATGAAGATGACATCGTCATCTTGCTTTCACCAACATGCTGTAAATGGAATTGTTGATATCAATGGTGTTGTAAACGCAGTTGTCAAAATTGTCGATGAGGGAAGGATCTCAACAATTCCATTTATTGCACGTCGGTGAGAGCAGGATTGCGATGTCATCTTTATTAAAGATGGATTTTTCAATTTTTGGCTTGGAAAAATCATGGTGGACAAGTCGATATATTTTTTTCCTAGACTTAGAACAATCAAAAGATTACATTTGAAACTAGTAAGATAACCGTCACTTTTGCCCCATTTTTTAAAGTTTATAGCTATTTTTGCATTCAAAAATTTTTTTATGGTGGTGAGTTCACCGTGACAAAAGTTTATGAGTATTTTTGCCCCTTAAAAACTTTTGAATAAGCGACCGTTAAAGGTAATGTCACTTTTGCCCATTTTTTAAAAGTTCATGGTTACTTTTACACGAAAAAAAAGTTTATGGAGGTGGGTGCATTTTTAAGAAAAGTTTAAGGGTAGTTTTGCCCCTTAACCCAATAAATAATACTCATTCTGTAGTTAATACTCCCTCCGGTCCTAATTATAAGACAAAGTTGACTTTTTTTGGAGAAATTAAGGAAGCCATTTAAATTACTTTAGAATGTTTATATTTTTAGTATTCTTAGATTATAATATATTAGTTTATTAGTCAAATTAATTAGTTTGGAGAAAAAATAAAAATAAAAATACTCTAAAATAATTTAATTGGCTTCCTTAATTTCTCCAAAAAAGTCAACTTTGTCTTATAATTAGGACCGAAGGGAATATGATATAAGAGTCCATTGATTTTCTTTTTTAGAGATTAAGAAAGCTCAATAAATTACATAATCGTAATATATATACTATGTGCATCATTAGATTATATATTACTCCCTCCGACTCTAAATATAACACAGAGTTAGCTTTTTTGGATATTAAGTAAGTTAATTAAATTACTTTAACATATTTATATTTATTGTTTCCCCTCCAAACTATCTTGCTTAATATATAAACTGATATATAATCTAATGATACAAAATATATGATATAATTAATAAACTTATTTAATTTCCTTAGTTTCTCAAAAAAAAAAAATCAACAATATTTTATATTTAAGACTGAAGCAAGTAATTTATGAGTTAAGTCAATTCATTTGAAAAAAAAATGAGAAATGTAAATATTTTAATATAATTTAATTAACTTTCTTAATATTAAAAAAAAAAAGAGCCAACTGACTCATACATTAAATATAGAAGTAAGTATTACGTTACTTGTTTGTGATTAATTTTCTTATTTTCAAACCCACTTAAACTTGATTATTTAAGCAATTGTCAGATAAAGATAATAAATAGCGAGGGTATCCGATTATTATATGTTGTTCTTTTCTGTTTCAATAAAGTTAAATTATAAAATAGTGTTGAGGTTGTTTATAAATTAATTTTTTTTATATAAATTAAAATAAAATACATGTAACATGTTTATTTCTTATATTATAAATTATGATTGAGAAATTATTTTTGGGCATGAGTCAACATAGAGAAGTACGTTTGCCCTGCTTGTACGATAGGGGAAGCGGCAGTCGTCTTTTCATTTTCTCAGATATTTGGTTCTCTAAACTGATCCTTCCAAAATCTCCCCTTTGAGTTTTGAGTGCTTTCCTATAAAAACTCTCGGCTTTTTTTTCCCTTCACAGTCCCATTTCTGAAAGTCCAGATTTTGACATCACCGAGTGATCAAGGAACCATAAACCGATCGCATGGAAGAAATGCCGACGAATGTGCATAATTCCGCTCAATACACTTGAAAAGCGGTTTAGATTGGAGTGATTTTGAGTTACTGAACAGCCGAAGCTTTCTTACTGTGTTCTTTTTGGTGTTATCTCAGCAAATCCAACATGTCATTGTCCATGTCCATCCAGCTTTTGGAGTCCATGACTTGCCCGCTACCAAACCCATTCATATATCATTCTCAGTTCTCGTCCAAGCGAACAAAACCTTCTTGCTTGTCCTTCCAATCCTCAAAATCTTTCCAATCCCATTTCTTCATACTTGATCAACCTGTGAACTCGGCCACTTACGCATATATTCTCGAATCTTGTGAGTGCCCGAATTTGGGCAAGCAGGTTCATGCTCACTCTATCAAGACTGGGTTTCAAGAGCATGAATTTGTTGATACCAAGTTGCTTCAGATGTACGGGAGAACTGGCTGTTTAGATGATGCAAGTTTGCTGTTCGTCAAAATGCCTATTAGAACCTTGTATTCATGGACAGCTATCCTCAGTGCTTATGTTGATCAAGGGTTATTTGAGGAAGCGTTTCTTCTTTTTCAAGAACTGCTATACGAAGATGTTCAATTGGACTTCTTTTTGTTCCCTGTGGTGTTAAAGATATGTTATGGCCTTGGTGCTTTGGCATTGGGTAGACAACTACATGGGATTCTCTTGAAAAATCAGTTTGTAACAAATATATATGTGGGCAATGCTCTGATAGACATGTATGGTAAATGTGGAAGCCTAGACAATGCTAAGAAAGTTCTAGAAAGAATGCCCCAAAAGGATTGTGTTTCGTGGAATTCTAGTATCACTGCCTGTGCTGCAAATGGGATGGCATATGAGGCTCTCGATCTCTTACAAGATATGTCTCTGGGTGATGTGACGCCCAATATAGTTTCTTGGAGTGCAGTGATTGCAGGATTTGCACAAAATGGTTATGATGAGGAAGCAATTCAGCTACTCTTTAAAATGCAAGCAGCTGGGCTTGAACCAAACGCACGAACCCTGGCAAGTGTTGTTCCTTCTTGTGCAAGGTTACGAAAGCTGAGCCTCGGGAAAGTACTTCACGGCTATATAATTAGGCATGATTTCACGTCAAATGCTTTTGTCACTAATGGGTTATTGGACATGTATAGAAGGTGTGGTGATATGGAAATTGCCTTCAAAATGTTTTCCAAGGTTTCAAGGAAATGCTCTGCATCTTATAACACAATGATAGCAGGGTACAGTGAAAATGGCAACGTCTTTAAAGCCAGGAGGTTGTTCGATGAGATGGAGCAGGAAGGTGTTGAAAGGGAAAGAATATCATGGAATTCAATGATTTCAGGATACGTGGACAACTTTCTGTTTGATGAAGCCTTAAGTTTGTTTCAAGATTCACTAAAAGATGGGATTACTCCAGATTCTTTCACACTTGGAAGTGTTCTTACTGCTTGTGCTGACACGGCTTCCATTCGACAAGGGAAACAAATACATACCCATGCCATCGCTAGAGGTCTGCAATCCAACAGTTTCGTAGGTGGAGCTTTGGTAGAATTTTACTTTAAATGCCATGACATATTTTCTGCTCAAAGGGCTTTTGATGAAGTAAGTGAAAGGGATTTCGCAACTTGGAACGTTTTGATATCTGGCTATGCCCACCGCAACCAAACCAAAACGGTTCAAGAACTTCTCCACAGAATGATAAATGATGGTTTTGAACCCAATGTGTATACTTGGAATGGTATTTTAGCTGGGTGTTTGGAAAATAACCATTATGATTCAGCAATTCAATTGTTCACTAAGATGCAAAATTCAAACTTGAAACCAGACATATACACAGTTGGAATAATATTAACAGCATGCTCTAAGTTGGCCTCCACCCAACGAGGAAAACAGGTTCATGCATATTCAGTTAGAGCTGGGTTCGATTCAAATGTTCACGTTGGAGCTGCCTTAGTGGACATGTATGGAAAATGTGGGAATATCAAGCATTGCATGATTACTTATAACAGAATATTAAACCCTGATTTGGTGTCCCACAATGCTATTCTTACTGCTTATGCCATGCATGGACATGGGGAGGAAGGAATTGCTCATTTTCGCAAAATGTTAGCCGGCAAAATTAGACCAGATCATGTCACTTTTTTATCAGTTCTTTCTTCATGCGTTCACGCCGGATCAATTGAGATGGGTCATGAATGTTTTTCACTGATGGAAACTCACAACTTGACACCCACATTGAAGCATTATACATGTATGATTGACCTCTTGAGCCGTGCAGGCAAACTCAATGAAGCATATGAACTTATAAAGAAAATGCCAATGGAGGCAGATTCTGTGACGTGGAGTGCTCTGCTTGGAGGTTGTGTTATTCACGGTGAAGTTTTTCTCGGCGAAATTGCAGCTAAAAATCTCTTAGAGTTGGAGCCTAATAACACTGCAAACTACGTTCTGTTAGGGAACTTATATGCTTCAGCAGGGAGATGGAATGATCTTGCTCAAACTAGACAATTGATGAAAGACGAAGGAATGCAGAAGAGTCCAGGATGCAGTTGGATAGAAGACAGAGATGGGGTTCATGTGTTTCTTGCCAGTGATAGAACTCATGCAAGAACAGAGGAGATTTATTCCACTTTGGATCATTTGACTCGTTACATTAGACCAAGGTATCTAGTTTGTTTCTGACATGAGAATTTTGTTTTCTCCCTCTTGGCACATACATAATGTCCTTATTAAAAAGAATCAATATAGCTGATGAGGGAGAGAAAAATAGCTCTGCAACACAATTAAAGCATTGAGAGAAGCCTGTCCTTCTCTGTCTTAACATGACTCCTAGTAATATCCTTGAGGGTAGGGCATCCAGATAGAGCCATTGTGAGCTCAAGCTCTGTCTTGAGCATTTCAATGACTTGTCTCACCCCAGCTTCTCCCTTTGCTGCCAGTCCAAAGGCTACTGGCCGCCCAACCTGCATGAATCAGTAATTGATGGTAGTTATTGTTGAATCTAAGAGAAATTTCTAACATTCATGATTGTGTAGTTACTATAGAAGATTAGTTAATATTAATATTTCCTGTCCTTTAAAACTTAATGTTGGTTGAACACGTGACATGTGGAAGAAATTTTCAGTCTCCACCAACATTACACTTGAACATTGACCAGTCCTTTAAAACTTAATGATCAAGTACGCGCACACACACATATATTCAAGTGGGGGTCATGGAGAGGGAGGAGAGGGGAGGTTTCATTGAAACTTTTCACTTATTTGGGAGTATTTAGAAATAAATGAAAAATAATGACAAACTTTCCAACCAACCTTTCAAAATCTTCCAAATTCCTGCCCTTAAATATTTTTAAGTTCCTCTATATTGGCAGATTATCGAGGAAAAGACATTTCCCCCAAACTAATGGGAATGAAAATTATCATTTGATTATCAATTCCTCATCCTTTTGCCCTTTTTTTCCCTTTGATCTTTTTTCGCTGGGGGAATTTTATTCTCACTTGAGAGATGCAATAAGGGAAGAATATAATAGGTTATAGGAGGAATTAAAATGAGGTCCCAAGGAAGAGACTTAATTATCAATAAGTCTCAATGTCAATTGATGAGTGTGCAATGATAAGTTCAAATACAAGAAATGGCAACACCTCATTTATTATTGGGACTTGTTGATAATTAAATCCCTTTTTTAGAACCTCATTGTAATTCCCCGTGGTTAAATCATATCGATAAATCTAAATATGGGCAGCTATTCCCTTCATATTGGCCTCAACTCTCAAACATACCCTAAAGAGGAGTTTAGTCGGATTGAATTATGTACTTAGGAGTTAGGTGTAGATCTTCTCCCCAAAGTCGCCAAAATCATCATATGCCATGACTATATAAAATGCACAGGGTTTAGTTGCTAATTGTGTTGTAAGCACAGGAGTAGGATTCTTGAACACAGAAAATGGGTTATAAAACATAAATTTGTCAGCCTGGGTTGAGAGCTTACCAGGATAGCTTGTGCTCCTAGGGCTAAAGCTTTAAATACATCTGTCCCTCGCCGCACACCACCGTCAACGAGCACAGGAATTTTACCTTTGGTAGCATGCACCACCTGCATTCACAGGAATCAAACACTGATGCTTGTTTCAATGATACATGGCATAGCAACCATGTGTAACAACCTAAACTAAGTCAGATTTTCTTTATGTAGTCTACTTTTAATTATACTTTTGAACCCCAGATATATTCAATTTTTTTTTGGGGTGCTTGGAAACATGTCAACTGCTATATTCATGTAAAGAGTCACCTCTTCTAGGACAGAAATAGTGGCTGGGGTATAATCAAGCTGGCGGCCTCCATGATTTGAGACGATTATGCCAGCAACACCTGCTTCCACTGCCTTAATTGCTGCCAATACAATTCCATTGCATGTTAACTGATATCTAGATGGAGAGGTCAAACAGCAACGTGAGAATGAACTATCTAGTACATTGTTAATAAATACTGCTTTCGGTTCTTTATATAAGACCCGATTAGTTTTTTTTTTTTAAAGATTAAGGAAACTAAATAAATTATTCCAAAGTATTCATAGTCATCTTTTTTATATTAAACTAATTTATTTGAATTATAAATTAATATATAATCAAATGATACACAACATATTTTATTATTAATTAACTTATTTGCCTTCTTTAATCTCTTAAAAAAAAAGTCAACTGGGTCTTATATTAAAAACCAAAAGGAGTACATTGCAAAAATGTAGTCAGAAGCCTCAAGAGATAAAGTTTCAAAATTTAATGGTTATGAGCATAACATGATATCAATATGTACTCTCCGATCTTTAATATAAGACCTGATTTACATATTTATCAATGTTTTCCAAATTAGTCCTATTTATATTCCCTCAATAATAATCAAGTAGGAAAGAGAGGAAGAGAATTAAAGGAGACGATTAGGGTGTTTTAAAAAAAACATACTACCTTCGGTTCTTAATACTTAACTTTCTTAATTTAATCAAATTAGTTAATTATACCTTACATAACACAAAGTTCTCAAGCATGCCCTTCCAAGGGTTTAACCAATTATCTAGAAAATGAGTGGTCAAGTAGCGTACTACACTATACTTTTACATACCATCTTCACCAGTAAGTATACCCTTGACAAGAATTGGCAGATTCGTAATAGATTTAAACCATGCTATGTCCTGCACACAATACGGCAAGGTATTAAAACTCGGACCGGTCATTGAACCGGTCGGGGTATTGGGTTAAGGGTCAGTGGGTCAAACCGGGACTAAACCGGAGCTAAACCGGGACCAAACCGGTGAAAAATTGAAAATTTTAGACTTATAGTATGAAATTCTTAAGGAAAATTTTTTTTTTTTTTTTTACACCAACCCGGACCGGACCGGGAACCGGACCGGTTTACCGGCCGGTTCGCCGGTTACCGGGCCGGACCGGCCGGTCCGGGTTTGAGAAGCATGCAATACGGTAAGTAACTAAACCAAAAAACCCCATTAATGCAGGTTAGTGGTCTATGTTATACATACCTTCCATTGCAATGATGCATCACGTGTTTGACTTACATAAGTTTCCAAGCCCGAACCACTGTCCTGAAAGCTTAATCAAGGTTAACAATTTCATCCAATAAAACCCACCAATGCAGTTCTAGGACATAATGATATCCTCGTGCATGTTTAAGCAAGAGCATAAAGCATGTCTCTTGATGTGCCTTGTGAATACAAAATTTCAAATACAGTATTGATCTTTTGACAATCTTGAAGGAAAAGTTAAGTATAAATCACATTATAAGAGCATTAACATTGCACAAAAGATGTCACTTCCGTGTGGCCTATGATTTAATATACTACTTACCGACTTGTGTTCAGTAGAAAAAAGGCCGTCAAAGTTCTTTAACTTAGGTGAAACCATTCTGCAGAGGACATTCCAACAACATTAGGAGATAGCTTGCAGCATCAATCATCAAATACTAAGTGTATGATCCACTATAACAAAAAAATCTATGTTAGCCTGTTTAGACTTATTTGGGAGGAATATAGAATTAAAAGGGCGGCCCGGTACACAAGGCTCCCATCAAGTGGGGTCTGTGAAGATAGATGTACATAACTTTATCCTCGTAAATAAGGATTCTGTTTTCAAGATTTGAACCTGAGATCTCCAGGTTACATGACAACAACCTTACCGTTGTGCAAGACTCACGCTACCGGGGATATAGAATATACAACAAAAAACATCAATTACTTGTTCCTTATATCTGCCTCTCTTCGACCAATTCGAGGAACATCAACAGTTACAACAAGGGCTTTATATCCAAGCTTTTCAGCTCTATCCACTATTGCAGCGGTCACATCTCGCCTTTTGTGAACCTGTTGGACAAATACCACAGAATTTAAGTTTAAATTCAGCACATGATGTAAAAGAAAATCAGAATTATTTGAGAAAAATACATAGAGCTGGAAAAACCGAACAGCATTGCAGCTTGAAGAAACCTCCTCGAAAGTGCAGGAAGAATTGAAAGACACAACCTTTACAAAAGAACATGGAAATTTTAAGCAAGTCAGCAAGGTGTGCTTGAGCAAGTGGCGAGGCGTTCTTTCTTATACATTACCATTATGGTGTTACTTGCAGCTGCTGCTTTGGCTGTGGCAACCTCTCTTGTAGTGATAAATTGCAGAAAAATGCAATAATTTACCTGATGGAAATAAAAGGTACTCCTTCCAATATTTAATATAAGACCTAGTTGACTTTTTTTTTATGAGATTAAGGAAAGACTCCCATCAGGTTGGATCTGGTGAGGAATAGATATATGCAGCCTTACCCCCACAATTAGAGAGGTTGTTTCTAGAATTTGAACCTGGTGCCTTTCAGGTCACATGACAGCAACCTTACTGACTTCTACACCAAGATTCAACCTCTATGATAAACATAAATACTTTGAAGTAATTTATTTAGCTTCTTCATTTCCTTCAACAAAAATCAACTGGGTCTTATATTAAGGATAATAAATGAATACATAATCATAATCATGTCTTTCTGATTATTCATACCTCGAGGATGAGCCAACTTCAGGAAAGCAGTAGGAGCAATCATAATTGGTGCAGAGATTCTATATCCTAGTATATTAGTGGACATATTGATTCTACTAACATCCACTAGAACTCTAGGTCGTAAGCTGAGAATTGAGAAACCAACCCAAAAAAAAAAAAAACAAAACAAAACGAACCCATTAGTATATGCTAATTCTATTATTTACCACAATCTGAACATCATAAGGGAAGAATAGTACGTAATCCTACGAAATGCTTCCATATTTTCCTTGAGCGTGAACTCATCTTCAGCTCCACCAGCATAGAAATCATAAGACATTTTTGGTAAGGCCTCCCTAGCCAATTGCTGGAACTCTCTCACATTTACTGGTTCAGGTGCCATTTTCCCTGAAAATTTTACGCCGTTAAGTTCACACTACTTGTAGTTCTTAATACTCCCTCCAGTTCTTAATATATGACATACTTGTAGAGTTGATTTTGGTTCTAAATATAAGATATATTTCTCATATTTGTCAGTCTTTTTCTAGTTTACTTCTATTGATGCTCCCTCAACCTTAATCAAGTAAAAAAGAGGGGGAAAGAAGATAATTAGGAAGTTTCAGAAAAAAAAAGTCATATAACTATCTTAATCTAATCAAAATTAGATAAATACTCCTCCAGTATTTAATATAAAACATATTTGGGGAGTTGATCTTGATCTTGAATGTAAGACATAGTTTTTATATTTATCAATCTTTTTCTAATTTATCTATATTGAGGCTCTCTCAACCATAATCAAGGAGGAGAGGGAATGGAAGAATCAAGAAAGATAACTAGGGTGTTTTAAAAAATATATATAATATTGACCAATCTATTAACTTTCTTAATATAATTAAATTAGGTAAATATGTCTTATATTAAATAGTCGAAGAGTATATCTTATATATTAAGCACAGGAGTGAGTGCTTCTTTTTTTTTGCCTTTTTTGCCTACTTGTAATTCCTAATACCCTGATGCAGAGAAGAACAAAATGAGTAAAAATACTGCTGATCATTCATATGTTATTATCATAATGGGGGATCAAATTGGCAAAGGTTGCATCTTTCAACAAAGCAAATAAGGAAACTTCCCAACCATCGGCTCAAGAGAAAAGCCTCTAATAGAGAATACCCTAGTTAAGGGCAGTAAATAGTGTCCAAATTACTGTTGGTCTCAAACACATTAGCAAAACTATGCTCTGTATTAGAGCTGAAATAGTCCAAAGAAGTGAGAAACTAGAGCAAATTAATAAGAGAAAAGCCTCTAATAGAGAATTACCTAGTCAACGGCAGTAAATATTGTCCAAATCAATGTTGGTCTCAAAACACATCAGCAAAACTATGCTCTGTATTAGAGCTGAAATAGTCCAAACTCCAAAGAAGTGAGAAACTAGAGCAAATTAACAAGTAAGATGAAGCAAGTTGTACCTGTATCAGAGCTGAGAATGCAGGAGCTGGACAGAAATTTGAACAACCAAGACAGCTAGCGATACGTGAAACTGATCGTTTAAACTATTTTTGAACAGCAAGTCAACACAAGACGAGTGGATAGAAAATGATGAAGAAGTAGCCGACGATGGACGCTTGAGGTGCTGTGTGCTTTTTTTTTTCTTTTCAACGATAATGACACATGTTTGGCCAAAAAAATAAAACCGATAATGACACATGACATGTGGGGACACATTGTGGGGCCCAACAGACGGTAATTTCACGGAAGTTGAAGTTAATGGGATGGGAAAATTGCCCCTTTAAACCTTGGGAGAATTACACTGTAGTCCCATAAAAGAGAATATATGAAGAAATGGTCTCGGGAAATCACAAAATTACTGCCAAGTCCTATCGAACCATTTTGTAATAAATTAGAGTTGAGAAATGTCATAAACACCCCTATTAGATAAATAGAGAAAGGGATGGTAGATGCTATCAAATGACGTTTGGAATAGCTTTGGATATTGCGGGAAAAATGGAGTGAAGATCAGCAGCCATGGTTGAAGAGTAAGGTAGGGAATTGATGCCATCCACTCTCTTGTCTTCATTATTCCATGTGATTCATGTATTCTATTGAGCAGCTAAACATATCTTTAGGTTTTATTGATTTATGTTCGTTTTAATCTTGAAAAATGGAAAAAGCTGCTTGCTATTGATGGGTATTGTCCTCTATATGCTTGTAAACTAAAAAGGATGACTTAGTAAATGCAATAGATATGCTTTGGTTGTGATTTCAATGTGTTTGTGTATGGTTTAATATGTTCTGTTTTTGCTGTCATTATATTCTGTTTTCTGGTTCATTGTTTTGTGTTTCTGTAATAGAAGAAGTAACGAATAAAGATGAGGGAGAAATGTTTGGAGCTACATAACTTGATGTACGTAGGAAAAAATGTGTTGTTAATGGGAGTAGCGATAATTTGTCAATGGAGGCTGCTTAACTTGTTAGTGACAACTATATGTCATATTTAAATGTTTTTTGTGACAACTAAAGTTGTTTTTTATTGATCTTTGTTTTGGTTTTGATAAATGGAAAAAGCAATTTTGATTTTTGTGGATATTATCCTCCATATGCTTGTAAACTATAAAGGCAGACCTAGTAAATGTAATGGATATGCTTTGGTTAAGATTTCAATGTGTTTGGGTATGGTTTAGTGTGCTCTATTTTTACTGTCATTATGCTCTATTTTCTAGCTCATGGTACTGTGTTTCTACAATAGAAGAGCTAAGGAATGAAGATAAGGGTGAAAGATTTGTGGCTACATAACCTGATATGCGTAGGAAAAAGGTGTTGTTAATGGGAGCAATGATAGTTGTCAATGGAGGCCGCGGAACTTGTTAATAACAACTATATGTCATATTTAAATGTTTTGCTTGTACTGTAATGATGTTTGGAATGAGATTGAAAAATTTGCTATGTCTTTTGGTATTTTATGCTATTTTCAATCATTAGAAGCGAGATTTAATGAACAAGGTGTGAAAGATGTGTGATTGGAAGTCCTGATTATATAGTAAAAATGTGTTGTTAATAGGGGCTGCGATAGTTGTTAATAAGGCTGCTGAAATTGTTAATGACAATTATTTTGTGCAGGTGGACAGCGGTGATGGCTACCACGTATGGCAAGAATCTACTATATTTCCTTCATATAGGGGGAAGGTTTGAAGTCAGTAGAGATGGTGATTTAACATATGTTGGTGGAACCGTCAGATCTAGAATAATTAAAGAAGAAACAAGTTTAGAACAAGTTTAATGAAGCTAACCACACTGTAAAAACTTGCAAGAATCCTAATCCAAGGTGATCAATCATGGTGGCTTGGGTTCTTTTGATATTGGAAAGTACATGTCATATTATTTTATGTAAAACTGATTATATAGAAATCCAAACCACTAGAAAAATAGCAACGGTCTGTGACTTTTTTGTTAGTTCCTTGTACATGCATTTTCAGCTGTAAATGAAGGTTGAATATAATATGATTTTGTATCTCACTTTCATTTATGAAAAGTTGTAATTTGATGTAAATTCTATTGTCAATGTATGGACCTAGAATTGTCATTGGATGCCCATTGAGTTGTTAATGAACGCCTATGTAGTTGTTAATATATATATATATATATGCAGTTATGTTGACATATGTGTATCCCACTGTCATTTATTGAAAGTTGTAATCTGATGTAAATTATGTTGTCAATGTATAGGCCTGGAGTTGTCAATGGACGCCCATGCAGTTGTTAATATATATATATATATATATATGCACTTATGTTGATATTGGAAAATGAGTTTATATGCATATACTTATAGATTACCTATGTTGTTGATATTCCATATTAATTAGGTGATCATATTATATGATTTTTCAATGGAGCCTCCTTGACTTGTCAATGGAAGGGTAGACGAGTTGTCAACGGAGGCTCAATAACTTTTCAGTGGAGGCTCCTGTATTGGTCAGTGCAAGCTCCTTGACTTGTCAATGGAAGGCCATTGAGTTGTCAATGGAGCCTCCTAGAGTTATCAATAGTGCCTCCTTGAGGTGTCAATAGAGGGCCCTGGAGTTGGCAGTAGAGGCTCATTGACTTGTCAAGGGAAGGGTAGAAGAGTTGTCAATGGACACCCTATGACTTGGCAATGGAGCCTCCTAAAGTTGTCAATAATGCCTCCTTGAGTTGTCAATGGAGGCCCTTGGAGTTGTCAGTGGGGGCTCCTTACTTGTCAAAAGAAAGCCATTGAGTTGTCAATGACGCCCTATGACTTGCCAATGGAGCCTCCTTGACTTGTCAATACAGGCATATAGAGTTGTTAGTGGATGTTGTAGCATTGTGCAAGTAAGAGTAGCAAATGTGCATTACATAATTGCAGCACTAACGTTAACTCATGAAAATAACTCTGTATTTCATAAATATTCAGAATATCTCAAGTAAAAGCTTGAAGTTGCTCAAACCCAAAAATATATCATCCATATAATGTGATTGCACTTGATCATTACAAAAAAGCAACCACATTTACAATTAGTGTGCACATGAACATTACAATCCCCTAATGTGCTGTCCATACAATTAGAAAGTCAATACAAGTCATAGCGTATTACGTCAAAGCTATACACTAATGGAATGTACAATTCAAATCAGCATCCTAATTGGTTCTCATTCTCTTATGTATGTCTTAAACCAAAGACATAACTTTTTTCGCATGTTTGCTGTGAGGATGATTAACCAGCCACCACAAAAACCCAACCTTTATTTCTTGGAGCTCGTCTGTGGAACCGTAAGGCATGGTGTAACCGTCATGACCTTGCTTAGTGCCATCCGACATCTCATTTTCCTTATGCTTTTCCTCCTTGTGGATGAAAAATTCTTTAGTGAATAAAGTGTAAAAAAGCTTGCTGCCCTTGGTCGTGTAGGGCTTTTTCTTCCATGTTTGTCTTTGACAAATTTTCCTTTATCCATCTTGCTTCCCTAGAAAAAAGAATTTTCACCATTTTAGCATTACATCCCTTTTCCATTTTCTCTATAAATAAATTGTAACGAGTTTTAGCTTGTCATAAAGCAACAACTCAAATTTAGGTTATAAGCCATGGGATGCCAGCCTTTACCTCACATAAAATCAATACTCCAGTTCTAAAATTTCATTTTCAATAAAATGGGACAGCACCTCTTTTAATGTACTGAAATTTTTCTAACTTTATAAACATCTACTAAATCATCATTTAGATGTCTCTTACTATAGTTTAAGTGTAACCCCCTCACGGTAATTATATCCGGATTATGAAATTTAAGTGAAATAGAGACCAACAAGACAAAAACAATCTTTATAATCCCTCATCTAAGATATGGGGTAATCCGAAAACAGTTCAAAACATAGTTCACCCTGGTTTCACATTCACTCGCAAATATAATTACTTGAGAAATCAAATCACATTGATAAATATCAGAGTGCGTAACTAAAATCCCGGCAACCCTGGGTTACTTGTATATATAAACAATGGGTTCAAAGTTTCCCAAAATAGGGATTACATATCCAAAAATATTATCTACAACTTATATACATACAGTAATCCCAAAATCCAGCTAGATAACCAACAGTCCCAAAATCTAAAATGTCCCTACTAGCCTTAACCACTCCTGGTTGGCCGCTTCCCTTTCGAGCCACTTGCCCTATCTAAAATGTTAGTCATTTGGAAAGAGCGAGATTCTAAAGAATCCCAGTAGTAACAAATCACTCATACAATATATAAACACAAGGCATGTATGTTCATCATGTTTAGCAACAACACTATGAGTCATGGCTCGCGCCACAACCGATAGCACTCACGGCTGTAATCACAATACACTATACCTGCTTTCGTGGTAATTACTATGCCAGTTTTCGCTGTAATCACTATGCCTGCTTACACGGTAAATACTATGCAGCAGCATCACAAGGCACAAAGCATCACAAAGCTCCACAAAGCATCTCAAGGCACAACGTATCACAAGGCACAAAGCTCCACAAGGTATCTCAATGCATCTTAAAGCAGCAGTATCAACACACAATGTATGATAGGCAAACATATAATACATTTACACAAAGTATAAGAGAGAAGTCACTACCTGTATCTTTCCTGACGTTCTTCGGCATAGTAGGCTCACGAGCCTGACAGATATCAATTCCTATACCAATTTAGGGACAATTGATTAATCTCTTTCCCAAATACTTATTTCCATAATACTTTAAGTTGATTATCATTTAAGACTCTTTAGGTTACTATTAGAGGCCTACACATATGCCAAAAGGGTTGGGAGAACCTACCCTAAAGATTTTTTGAAAGGCAAAACACTAATTTTTGGCTGGCTCACTCGAGTGAAGATGACCTCACTCGAGTGATGAAAGACTCGTACTTGAGTGAGCTAGCTCTCACTCGCGAGTGTTTGACAGTGAGCAACCATTACGGCTAGAAAGTGCTCACCACACTTGAGCATAAGGTTTTGCACTCGAGTGATGACTCCAAAATCACTCGAGTCCCCGAAAGTGCAACACAAGAAGTGACAACCTGAGAGCACATGCAACATCAGAGGGAACAGCTCACTCAAGCATACCCCTAGCACTCAGGTGAAAAGGTTTCACTTGCGAGTGTCAGAACACACTCTTGGACATTGACCAGCAAGTGACAACCCGAGATCAACCCTAACCAAGAGCTCACACCATCACTCGAGTGATCCCATGCTCACTCGAGTGATCACCAACATCACTCGTGGTGAAGGAAGTACACTCGAGCTTTACTCATAAAACCCAGGAAAAACACAAAGCAATAGGCAAGAATCAGACTAACTCACTCGAGTGATGCTTATCAGATTGCCAGATCGCAGCAACTGACAGAAATTCCCAGATTGGCCAAAATCACACCCAATGGTTCCCAAACTCCACAAAAAGCTCATACTCACTTAAAATGACATAGGGAACCCATTGGTAACCTCCAAAACACCCAAATACCATTTTAAATATAATCTAACTCTTTGGTCTCTATATCACACACAATACCTAATTTCAATCAACGCACCTCCCAAACTTTAAAACCATAGCAAATACTCAAAGAACTTCACAATGAACTAATCCCAACATCATCCACTATGAAATTCATACATTCCAAAATGGGCATAAAACCAGGGCAATTTCCAGATTTTCTCAAATTTATCCAAAAATCACAATAAATATATCAAAAAGCATCAAATCCTTACCCCTTCACTTTGCCAAAGTCAAAATCTTGATTCTCAAACTTCCAAATTACTCCAACACTCAAACCACCACTATTCAAAATTCTGAAATCACCATAATGGAGCTCTTAACACTATGAACAAGTTTAAGGAAAAGGATTTGAGCATAAGAGGACCATTACCTACCCAAAACCAAAGTTTTTTTCTTTTCTCTTTCCTTGCTTGGTCCACCGGAAATGGAAGAAGGAGGAGAGAGAAATGGTGAGATATGGAGGTGATGATGATGAGTGTACAACTTTCCCCTTTGCCCATGCACCTAGCCGAATAGGAGAGAGAAGAGAGAGGAAAGTGGATATTTGTCTTTTGTGCCATATCCATTGGTCTACACTATGACACTTGTCATGATCTTACTCACTCCTTCCATGAGCTCACACCAATGCAAAGCATAGGATTCCGACCCATAGCCAATAGATCTCAACCATTGATCTTTAATCTCCAAATACACTTATATCAAATTTACATCACATTTCTCCAAAAGTGTTTAATTACACTAATTACAATCAATATCAGAGTCACTAGCCCTTAATCCCAAATTGGGTCATTACATTAAGCATCTAAAACATTGATTCAATATAGGAAAGCATAAATCAGTAATTCATAACCAATTTTTTAGCTTCATAACCTATCTAACACCCAAGGATCATATCAGCAACACAAACCTTCTAAATCTCAGTTCTTTAAAATTCATCTTCAAAACACTGATTTAATCTCATTTAAGAACTTTTTGACAGCTAAACTCATGCACAACACCACCTTTTTAAGTCTGGAATTTTTCAGCTACAAGAATAATGGTGAAACCTTTATCTAAGAGTCACTAGGCATGGTTGGCCATCTAAAAGAATTATGCAGCACTTGGACACATTAAAACATTGAGTTCAAATCAGTTTCAAGCTTCATAATTTTAGTTTCCATAGTAGCTATCTTCCCACATTCAAAAAAACCTAAATAATGTTATATGGATAGTATAGAGACTCTTACTCTTGCAAAATTTTTAAAACTCTTTTTAAGGTGCGGAAAAATTTCCACCAACTTATCATGTCAATTTAGTCATTCTAATGAAACCTTAAACATGCTTGAACAATCCAAATACCTATTTAGTTCCTAAAATAATAGTATGAAACAGTAAGTTCCTTATCAACTTCAAACTTCAAAAGTTCAATCCACCAAGCCACATATTCACTCTCATACATCATATCATCTTCCTTATCCTGAAACTATATTTCTAGCTTTGAAAATCACCATTCTAGCACTTATAAAAAATACTTTTTTTACCCTTAAAATAGTCTCTAAACATTTAGAAAACACAAACAGCAAATCTTCAATAAATTTTCAGCTTCTTTATTCCAATTTCAGCACGCTAGGCACATATATCTATCACGTACCACACTTACACTTCCCATAATTTATCATTTAAATTTTCTTTCACATTTAATGAGCATCTAAATTAGTTTTTAGCCTTCAAAAGGTTCAGAGAGCTGCATATTTTGCTCTGGAAAAAAATTCCCTATTCATAAAAACAGCATTTAATCCTTTAAACCATCTGATTATGACCTAAGGCAGAAAAGGCTTTGACATTAAAATTCCTGCCTCTCGATAAATGTCAGTGAGAAAACCATGAATTTAAAAACACATTATGGCTTAATCTTGTGAAATCTCTAATGGCAGAAAAATTGCACACACCTTCAATAATTCTGCCGTGGGAGCAACGCAACGCTAACGCTCCACCAACGATGAAGAAATTAAACACAACAAACCCCTACTCTGAACCTCGCCGCAGCTTGCCTATGAATGACGGAAGATCATACTTGCTTTACTTAGCCATCAACTGCCGAACCTCATTGGAGAGAACCCACGAACACCGTCGCACACGGTGCTAGCTTCCGTTTCCCAAAGATGTCGCCTTTCAGAATTTCGAATGAGGAAACAAGCTCCACACACTCTGCTTTTTGCCCAATTCTTAAGGGTGTTTATGTTTTTTTCCAATTTGAATTTATTACATAATGGTCCCATGGGACTTCACAGTAATTTTGCTATTTCCTAGGACCATTTCTACGTTTTTTTACTTCCATGGGACTACAATGTAATTCTCCCTTAAACCTTTATGTTAACTTTCGCCACTAACTTTATGATACTTAGATACTCCTTACATATAATTTTGTTATTATTTTTGCACCTTTGCCAACTAAGAAAAGTATTGAATTGATAATTTTTTTTAATTTGCCTTTATTTATAAAAGGATGAATATTTTCTCTCACATCTCTTTATTTTTATGCATTTACACATCTCTCTCTGCATTTATTAATACATGTCAATAAGGGTGAAATTGACAAAACTTCATTTATTACCCACAAATGACTTATATTTTGAATAACATTTTTTTGGTGTAAAAAGCGGGACTAACCAACTAATGTGGTGAACGGGGTATTTAGTTACGATTTTCATTGAAAACAGAGAAATTTTTTTGACAATTGTAGTGTACGGTTGGGGAAAGGGACCTCTCCATTTCCCTTATCGTCCACTTTCATCTACTTCTTTATTCTTACCATTAGATTAACTCTAAATGGTTGAAATTCAATATCCTATAAAAATATTATTATAATATTAAATAACAAAAAATGTATATATATAAATTTAATCATTAAAATTTGATATAATTAGTTCATATCTTTATACTTTTATTAAAGTATTCTATGTATAATTTTTATAATTTTTATAAGATATTGAATCTCAACCGTTTAGAGTTAATTTAATAGTGATAATAAAGAAATGGAGAGAAGTGGATAGTAAGGGAATTGGAGATGCCCCTCTCCCGTACGGTTGGGGGTCGGTGAGACTATGTGAACGACTTCTTCAATTTTTTAAAAGAGTTAATATAACTTTTGGTCTCTGAAGTTTAATCCAATTTTGGTTTTGGTCCCTTAAGTTTAAAATTGGTGGTTTTGGTCCCTGAAGTTTGACCGTTGGTCCTTCAAGTTTGAAAATGACTTGATTTTTTTTTTCCGGTTTAGTTTGGTTTTTCCGATTCGGTTCGGTTTTCCACCAAGTTCTTCTCAAACTTGAGGGACTAACATTTATAAATGGAGTAAACTTGAGAGACCAAAACCAAAACTTTCAAACTTGAGGGATCAAGGGTCAAACTTCAGGAACTAAAACCACCGATTTTAAACTTGAGGGATCAAAATTAAAATTGGATCAAACTTCAGGAACCAAAAGTTATATTAAGTTATTAACCCTTTTTAAAGTTATTCTCTTGCGAAACGAGTTTCACTATAGCATACTGGGAAATACTTTTGATCTTATAGCATTTTAATCATTTTGTTTGCTGTTTAAAGTATTTTTGTAAAATTGCCTCAGGTGCTCTTACGTTTGACTTGGCAACACAAACCTACTTCGTCATTCTATATGAAAGATGTCACACAATTGCCCAACCCAATGAGGCCACATTTCAAGATGGAGAGAAAATTATATCAAAAGTGGATGTACATATGGCTTTTTAACTTGAGCCCATATACTAATGAGGATTGGGTCTATTGGAATAGGCTAATTCTTCTCAATGTAGCGAATTGGAGTTTGAAATCCTCGTTGGGAGAGATACCTATATTTAGTGCCTAACAGTATCTCAAACAAGATTGCCTTTAATAAGAATATACATTTGCATAGAAAAAAAATTGAGCCTATATCATCTTCATGCGCAAGTCCCTATTAAAATCAGGGCTAGCCCAATTTCAGGTTTCAAACGATGTAGCACACACAAGTCCCTATTGAAATGAATTGAGTTACAAATTGTGTGAAATTTTAGGCTTGAATGCTGTCTTCACACAAATTATTGCCAAAATTAAGGCTAGCCCAATTTTGAACTTCAAACGGTATAGCACACATAAGTCCCTATTGAAGTCCGTGCTAACCCAATTTTAGACTTCAAATGGTGCGCAGAGTGTAGTCATAGGTTTTGATGTTGTTTTCAAACAAGTCCTTGCCAAAGCTAGGACAAGCCTAATCTTAAACTTAAAGGGGATGACACACAAGTATGTAATTTTTTACATATATGGTTGACCTCTTGAGTCGTGCAGGCAAACCCAATGAAGCATATGAACTTATAGAGAGAATGCCAATGGAAGCTGACTCTGACGTGAAGTTTTCCTGGGATAAATTGCAGCTATAAACCTCTTATAATTAGAGCCTTGTAACACTACAAACCACGTTTTGTTAGCAAACTTGCATGCTTCAGCAGGGAGATGGAATGATCTTGCCCCAACTAGGCAATTGTTGATAGATAGAACTCAATCAAAAACAGAGGAGATTTATTTCACTTTGGATAATTTGACTCATTACATTAGAACAAGGCATATAGATTGTTTTTGACATGAGAATTTTGTTTCCCCCCTCTTGGCCTGTACATAATGTACTTATTGAAAATAATTAACAAAAGCTCATGAGGGAGAAAATAAGAGTTCTACAACACAATTAAAGCATCGAGAGAAGCCTCTCTTTTTCTGTCTTAACATGTTTCCTAGTAATATCCTTGAGGGTAGGGCATCCAGATAGAGCCATAGTGAGCTCAAGCTCTGTCTTGAGTGTTTCAATGACTTGTCTCACCCCAGCTTCTCCCTTTGCAGCCAGTCCAAAGACTACCGGCCGTCCAACCTACATGAATTAGTAATTGATTAAGGTCATTACTGAATCCACGAGAAATTCCTAATAATCATGATCTTGTCGTTATTATAGAATATTATTGATCTAAATATTCCCTGTTCTTTAAAACTCAATGATCAAATGTATAAATTATTAATTATGCCAAGATCAACACATGTCATGACTATATATAAATTGATAGGGTTTAGTTGCTAATTGTTTTGTAGCACAGTAGTAGGATTATTGAGCACCGAAGATGGGTCATAAAACATAAATTTATCAGCCGGGGTTGAGTGCATACAAGGACAGCTTGTGCACCAAGGGCTAAAGCTTTAAATACATCTGTTCCTCGCCGCACGCCACCATCGATGAGCACAGGAATTTTACCTTTGGTAGCATGCACCACCTGCATTCATAGGGCACCAATATGAATTATACTGGACTTGCTAACCCAAATGGTGCTTGTTTCAAACATAAGTATTCTAATTACATGGCATAGCAACCATGTATAACAATCTAAATTAAATCAGATTTCCTTCACGGAGTCAACTTTTAATTATACTTTTGAACCACGGATACATTCATTTTTTTGTGCTTGCAAACATGTCAACTACTATATTCATATAAAGAGTCACCTCTTCTAGAACAGAAATGGTGGCTGGGGAATAATCAAGCTGGCGAGCTCCATGATTTGAGACGACTATGCCAGAAACACCTGCTTCCACTGCCTTAATTGCTGCCAATACAATTCCATTGCTTGTGTTAACTAATAATGTCTTGATAAAGAGGTCAATGAGCAACATGAGAATGAACTATCAAGCACATTACTAATAAATATTAGCGCATTGCAAAAATGTAAGCAGAAACCTCAAGAGATAACTTTCCAGAAGAATTAATAGTTATGAGCATATCATGGCATCAATATATATTCCTCTAGTCCTTAATGTAGAACCTAATTAGGGAGTTGATCATGGTTCTAAATATAAGACCTATTTTACATATTTATCAATTTTTTCCAAATTATCCCTATTGGCACACTTTAACAATAATTAAGAGAGGGAGGGAAGGAGGGAATTAAGGAAAGTGATTGGGTATTTTAGAAAAAAAAAATATCATATTAACTAACTTAACTAACTTCCTTATTCAAATCGAAATAGTTAAATAGGTCTTATATTAAGGAACATAGTAGTAATTAATCAACACAAGGATTTCTATGCTGCATTTTGAGACCAACGAATCAATGTTTTTCTCTTCAAAGCGCAAAGTTCTCACAGCATTCCCTTTTAAGGGTTTAACCAATTCTTTGGAAAATGAATCAACAAGTAGACTATATACACTATAATTTTACATACCATCTTCACCAGTAAGCACTCCCTTGACTAGAATTGGCAGATTCGTAATAGATTTCAACCATGCTATATCCTGTAGACAATAAGGTCCTCAAGTTAGTATACAAAACAATTGTTTTAGATCTTACCATCAATAATTAAAGTGAGAGTGCAATATATAATTAAACCCAAGTCTAAAGTTTAAACTTTTCTAGGGATTTTCTGTGGATGAACATTTTTTGCATGCTTGTGCAGTTGTGCGCTTCTTTTAACCATAGAAAATTTGCTTTTGGCCATGTCTTAAGATATTGCTTATCTCCTGATGAGACATTTCCTAAAAGTGTATGGAAAAGGGAAATCAGATCTCTGAATTCTTATCCATACCTTCCATTGCAATGATGCATCTAATGTCTGATTTGCAAAAGCTTCTAGAGCTGAACCACCATCCTGAAAGTTTAAATCAAGGTTAACAGTTCCATCCAACAAAACCCATCAATGTAGTTCTAGGACATAATTATACTCTCATGCATTTATGCAAGCACATCATGCATGTCTCTTGATGTGATTGTGAACACACATTTTCATATACAACGTTGAACTTTTGACAATCTTGAAGGAAAAAATATAGATAAATCACAGAAGAAAAGATTTACTTATCCTGCATATTCCAAAAGGACAAAGATGGGAAAAGCAGACAAAAGATAATGCTATACCAGTAAGTAATAAATTTGATGCATCGTTGCTTGGATCACTTTTAGCTCATCGCGTATTCCAATAATGAAGTGATCTAGATAACCAACCAACAATAAGGGATAGCCTTAAGCATGAAGTTCCTGCTATGTACGGTTGGGGGAGGGTCGGACCACTTTACAACTATTATATGCAGTTTTACCCCTACATTTTTGCAAAAACTTTGCCACTGCACTAAGGCTCTGCCTCATAACCTACCTACCAGCAAATCCTTAGAGCTAAGCACACACATTTGGATAACATGTCATTCACCTATGTCTTACTAACTACAAGGAGATCCATGTTTTCTCAATTTTCCTCCTTTTGTTTTATCAATGATGTAAGTTCAAAGCAGGATTATTATGTCTTGATATTTCTGTCGAGGTCGGAAAGCCACAAAAGAAAAAAGAGAGCCTTAGAAGTAGGATGAGAGAGGAATTGATGATAAGATGAGCTCCATTCATGATTTTAGTACATGTTAATAAGATGTTTGAACTAGTGTCCAACTCTTCCTTTAATGATAGAAGAACAAGAGTTTGCTCAATATAGTTAACAACGGAGGGGACTCTCATCATTTCAAGTTACTTTAAAAATTTTCTTCCACGAACAGAACTACGTCACATTGTAAGAGCCTTAACATTGCACAAAAGATGTAACTTTTGTGTGGCCTGTGATTTACGTAATTTTGCAGAAATACATAGAATGGCTTAGATAATCTATTACATTTTTTCACGATGAGGCAGGAATATTATAAATGATGAAATTGCCAACGGAATTGACAGTTGACATAGATGGAAGGTAAAAATTTGAGTCATATTGATATATACTACTTACAGACTCAAGTTCAGCTGAAAAAAGGCCATCAAAGTTCTTTAATTGTGGGGCAATCATTCTGCAGAGGACATTCCAACAACATTGGATATAACTTGCACCATCAATCTTCATATACAAGTATTTGATCCACTCCAACAAACAAATCTATATTACATTTGCAAGTTGTTTAGACTTATTGGGGGTGATATAGTATATACAACCAAAAAAAACATCAATTACTTGTTTCTTATGTCTGCCTCTCTTCGACCAAGTCGGGGAACATCAACAGTTAGAACAAGGGCTTTATATCCAAGCCTTTCAGCTCTATCCACTAATGTAGCTGTCACATCTCGCCTTTTGTAAACCTGTTGGACAAATTTCACAAAATTAAAGCTTAAATTAAAAAAAGACAATGCAAAAAAAATGGAATCACGATTACTTGAGAGCAATACATAGAGCTGGAAGAACCGAATAGCATTGCAGCTTGAAGCAACCTCCTCCACGGTGCAGGTGGACATGAAAGACAGAACCTATAAAAATTTTAAAAAACATGGGAACTTTCAGCAAGTCAGCATGGTGTTTGAGCAAGTGATGAGGCTTTCTTTCTTAAATATACCATTATGGTGTTACATGCCACTGCTGCTTTGGCTGTGGCAACCTCTCCTGTAGTGATAAATTACAGAAAAATGCAATAATTTAAATGATGGAAATACAAGGTAAATGAATACATAATCATAACAACGTCTTTCTGATAATTCATACCTTGAGGATGAGCCAACTTGTGCATTGCAGTAGGAGCAATCATAATTGGTGCAGAGATTCTGTATCCTAGTATATTAGCAGACATATTGATTCTACTAACATCCACTAGCACTCTAGGTCGTAAGCTGAGAAGTGAGAAACCAACCCATCAGTATATGCTATTTCTATTTACCACAATCAGAACATCATCAGTTAGGAACAGTACGTAATCCTACGAAATGCTTCCATATTTTCCTTCAGCGAGAACTCATCATCAGCTCCACCAGCATAGAAATCATAATACATCTTTGGTAGGGCCTCCTTAGCCAATTGCTGGAACTCCCTCACATTAACTGGCTCATGTGCCATTTTCCCTGAAAATTTTACACCGGTACTACTTGCTATTCTTAATACTTTTTTAAGGCCAACTTGTAATTCCTAATACCCTGATGTAGAGAAGAACAAAATGAGTCAAATATCATTACTATTTTTTTTGGGGAGCGTTGGGGAAGATGGGGACTATGTATGCATCTCCTCAGAACCCATAAGTTTTAAAATATATGTACACCAGGACCCCCACAAGTTGGTCACCCACTTGTTTTACTTAAATCATGCTTTCCAAGTCAAATTGTTGGCACAATCTCTTTTTCTAACATTTCTTATCTGTTCATGGGCATGGGCACATGTATCTTTGGTCAATATACAGCAATAATTTAACCAAAAAGAAAAAGCAAAATGTGAGTTGATGAAAGAATCAGATTGATAGTAGAGAGGAAATGAAAATGGGGGCTCAAATTGGCAAAGCTTGCATCGTTTAACTAAAAAAGCAAATAAGGATGTTTCCCAACCATTCCGCTCGAGAGAGATCCTCTAAGAGAGAATACCCCAGTTAAACGCAGTAAACATTCCCAAGCATCTTCTAACATTGGTCTCAAGCAAATCAGCAAAAGTATGCAGGGGAACAAAGCTTTATTAAAGCAGAAATAGTCCGAAGAAGTGAGAAACCAGAGCAACTTTTGATCAAGAGTACGATCAAGTACGTTGTGCTAGTTAAAGAAATGCGAGGGATACCTGTACCAGAGATGAAAATTCACGAGCTGTACACAAATTTGAACAATCAAAACAGCGACACACACACACACACACACACACACACACACACACACACACACACACACACGCAACTGCTCCTTAATCCACTCTTGAACAGCCCAGTCGACAGAACACAAGCGACTTATAGATGGAACTGTAAATAAAGCAGACCTAAAATGAAGCGAAGAAGATGTACAACTTGCCCGATGCTAACCAGCAATTAACCATGGACCAATAGCAGACATTGCCTATAAAAATTTATCTTGTTTGGGATCACTCGTTTAGATCCTTATTCACGTGAATGAACCGACACAAAACTTTTCTTATATATTTATCTTGTATATAGTAAATCACTGAAAACTCATTTGGTTTAACCCTATTGCATGTATGCAATAGTAATCATGATTGGATTATCAAGATAAGAGTGTTTGGTTGCTCTTTAGCATGATAATAGGGTTTACTATGATAATGATGATTACCAAAAAATTGGTAATCCTCATTCATACCTCCCCTATGAATCCTTATTACCATCTCATTGCATCGTTAAAAAAGTCAAATTTACCCTTTAGTTTCTTATGTCTTTGTTTCACTTATCTTATTTCACTTACCACATCACGCTACAACTGTCATCCCCACTACCTCCTCCTCTATCACCATCACCTCCACCAGCCGCCACCACCTCCTCCTCCACCCCCAGCTGCTGCCATTACCTCCTCCTCCTCCTCCACTGTTGTAGCCGTCACCCCTATCATTGCCATCGCCACCATTACCTTCTTCTCCACCCCCATCGCCACCCACCAGCACCACCTCCTCCAGCGCCCCCCACCCGCCTGCCACCACCACCACCACCTCGTCCCTTGCCGTCACTGCCGCCACCGACCCACCGCCGCCACTACCACCTCCTCCTCCATTGCTGCCCCCGCCACTCGTCCACCGCCACCATACACTACCTCCTCCTCCGCCGCTCCCCCCACCCTCCCACCGCCATTACTACTACTTCCTTTGCCGTCACCCACCGCCACCACCACTACCTCCTCCGCTACCACCACCACCGTCACATGCCCACTATCACCATCACCTCCTCCTTCGTCACCGCCGCCTGCCCAACGCCACTACCATTACCTCTTCCTCTGCCGCCACCCCCATCGTTGCCGCCGCCACCGTCACATGCCCACTTCTAGCACATTTGATCAATCTTGTAGATTGCCTCATGGTCATCATCGAGAGATAAGTTGTCACAATCATGATCCCCATACATTTCTATACGGACTTTGTGTAAATCCCATGTGTGATCAGAACCCCTTTCCAACACATAAGCTTGAGATTGTTCTGATAAGTGATCTCAAAAGTTTTTTGGATTGATGCTTGGGTGCAGTAAGGCGGGAAGGTTTGAGACAAACTTGGCTGTCGTAATTTGAAATCTTTAGGAGGAGGATCCTGGAATGGTTCAGAGGATGTGCTAGGCAGAGAGAAACTGAGCCGTGGAAGATCATCATTTGGATCTTGAGAGTCTTGGAATTCATGTCTAAGCATTGCTGGAGGTTGGCTTGTTGGAGGAATAAATCCTTGTGTAGCATAACCGGTTTCTGGAGGAATGATTCCTTTGTATGGATCATAATTTTCTTTAGTCGGAATAGGTCCTAGAACATGACAGTTAACTTTGAGATGGGAATTGATCTGTCCTAGGTGATATCCAAGTTTTTTTAGAGTATTCTGGTTCTGACGAACCCAGTCAAAAGAAGCGTTCCATATTTCTGCTGTGCCATTAGAATAAAGTCCATTTGAGTGAAGGCGATAGTACTTGTTAACAACAAAAATAGAGCAAAATATTTTTTGTTTTCTTTTTTCAATTTTCCAAAGATTATAATCTTTAATAAAACTGTAAAGTTTTCCTCTCTAATAGGGTAGAGGAGCAAACAAGTCTAAAAACTGATGAAGAAAAGAACTTTCATAGTTTTTATCACAAAGGTAGTGGTAGATAGGTAATAGAGCAAAGGCTATGGCACTAACATGAAGAGTAGTCAAAGACCACATATACCAAAAAAGTTCTTTAGGCATAGGACCTTTAAGAAAGGGTAAGGTGGTGAAAGGTGTGGATAGGCTAAAATGGCGAGCTTGAGGGATGAGGTTGGTTTTATTAAAAGAAGATGAAGCCAGTAGAAGAGCTGTTGTTCAGCAATCTTTTAAACATGATAAGGAGTATTAGGATGGGTATCTGGAGGAAACAGGGTGGCTTTTATGTTTCTAGACATGGTTGGTTGTGTCTCTGAGATTGTTAAGATATACAAGGGCTTTGGAGGAAGGGAAGACTTTTGAGGTCGAGAAAGAAAATCTGCAATAGTGTTGTGGTGACCTTTCAGATGCTTAACTGTGAATTTATAGCGGGAGAACCAGTCTTTCCATCTAAGTAACTGAGCATCTAGCAATATCTTTTTCTTTGGATCAAGCATCTTAGGAAAAGATGTGTTGTCCATTTCTATGACAAAATGGTAGGGGCTCAGATGAAAGTTAAACTTTTTAATGCCACATTTAACAGCAAGTATCTCTTTATACGTAGCATGATAATGCTTTCTGATTCTCTGAACTGTCCACTAGCATGTCCACAGTAATATCTTTTCCCATTAACTTCCTCAAGAAGTATTGCTCCCCAAAAATCATCATTGGCATCTGTTTGTAATATTCTTTCTACTTGATCTGGAATCTTTAAAGGAAGAAGTGTAACACCCCAAATTTTATTTACCAAAAATATATTATAATTATTTGAATAATTCAATAAAATGGTGAATATTCATGAATTTTGAATCTTGTGAATTTTGAAATATTCATATTCATAAGGAAATGGGCAAATTAATTCAAGAATTGAATTAAATTACAAAGGTGATAGCAAAATCATAATTTTGCCAATTTAACCCAAGATTAATTATTTTCCAATTAATTGGAGTTAATTTCAATTAATCAAGAAAAATAATGGAAAATGTATAAATTGAATATTCTTAGTGGAATAATTAAGATTATTAGAATAAGGAAATAGGATGGGAAAATAATTATTTGGCTCATAAACATGCCAAGTGGGATCATCTAACGCCAAACAATTAAATAAGAATTACTAAGATATGAGCACATGCGTTATTAGCAATAAAATAATAATTAGTTACACAATTGACCAAGGCAATTACATGAAGCCCAATTTGGTGTGAAAGGGCCCTAAGTGGCGTCTTGCATGGTCCAAGGAAGGGAAAAGAGAATGGTTCAATCTCAATTAAATCATATGACACAAGTTGTGGAGAGATAAGGCCAAGTACACGAATGATGTCATAAGCCTAATTTGCCACCATTTATTAATTAAGGGGAAAATGACAAGATATTTTATGAAGCTTGGCTTCATCTTTCTTGTCCCATTTTTGTTTTAACCCAAGAAAAGAAGAGAGAGAGAGAGAGAGTTTGAGAAGCTTCATGCTCAAGAGAGAACGAAGAAGAGAAAGACTAAGGTAAGTTATGATTTCTTAAGGTTTCTTCTTCTAATCTTCCATAAATCTCTTCTCTAATCTCTTCCTTTCCATAAACTCCATGGTTTAGCAAGCAAAGCTTGAGCCCAAAGAGAAAGAGAGAGGAGGACTCCTAGAGAGAGGAAAAGAACTCAAGAAGGTAACTTCACAAATCCTAAAATTTTGCTAGTATGTGGTTGTTGTTGATGATTATGGTTGAATTTGTTTATTTTGTTGATTTTGTAAATTTGGAAAGTCCTAACCCTAAGGGGTTATGCTGCCCAAAATCCTTTAAATCATGATTAAGAAGTGTTTAAGTGAGTTAATCAAGGATTAGAAGTGAAAAATTACAAGTTTTGGAAACTAAAACACAAAGCTCCATTTTTCTATTTTTTCTTCATATTTTCAGCCAGACCAGAACTGGTAGTAGGAGTTGGATTTTCATGAAATAAATGGTTCCATTGGACTCAGTGGGCAAAAATAGGTGGGGTTACAGTTAGGCACTTTTTCGGTAGAAGCCAAAAAGCATAATTACGAAAACGCCACTGAAATCCCTAAATAGGGGCTGTTAAGGGCATTTTTGTAATTTGACACTGAATTTGGTGATTTCAAGCCCAGAAATGAATTCTTTAGGTGAAAATAAGTCAAAATAGCATTGGTCAAAATTTTAGAAAAACGTGCCATCGAGCCAGGTACGGCGGGGCCGGGCCGGGTTCCTAGGGGCATTTTTGTAAATTTTCACTATAGACTAATATAACCACAATAAACACTATGGAAGAGTATAAAATGATACTTGGATAGGTTATGACCTATTTTTGGTACATTTAATATTTTAGAACTGAGTTGGATGCCGGGACAGCACACTTTACGAGACACTATTAAATAGAGGATTATAAAGCTTTGAGGTAGGGACATTATCCTTCATACATTATGCCATAAGTTATGTGATTGTGTGGATGCCATTGTTTTGTAAATGCACTTTATTAATCAACATGATTTGCCTAGAGAGGGGCAGTTAGTGCCAGAGGTGCACTTGCATTGGGAGTTGGCAGAAGTCCAACCGGTGTAGATTGTGAGGCTGGGCCCTACTCATGTATACATGACGATGATGTGTTTATATTGTTTCTTAATTTGTGCATACCTTGGCGCATGACATATTTACTTTTCGCATTTTCTATGAACGATATTATGTCTCTACAGGGATTCTTCGGAATCTCACCCTATTTTTAAAACCAATACCTCAGTGGGTACCAGTGGGGCAAAGGGAAAAGACATAGACACTAGAAAGTGAACAGCACGTGTCTCAAGGCGAGAATAAGATCGTGGGCATAATTAGTCTATTTTGTGATATTTTGGTGAAATTGTAAATATTAAAACTTCCGCTGTATTTTCTGTTTTCGTTGACGAACAATATCGGAATTGTAAATGAATATTTTTATTAGTATAATTGTACTTTTATGTATGCCCATTGAATTCCGTCTTTATTACTCTTTGATTATCGAAATGGAAATGGGTGTTGACAGGAGGATTTTGAGTTTTTCTTTTGAGAAATTTGACCGCTTCTGTTTGTTGTTGTCCCCATTGTGGAGGATTCTTTTTGAGAAGCTTAGATAGCTGGCTAGTATGATGAGACACATGAGGGATGAAATTTCTGATATAATTTACAATCCCAAGAAACTGTTGAATCTGTTAGTAGTAAGATCTTGGTTAGGGAAATTCAACAATTCCTGTGCAATATGTGATCCAGGATTAAATTGACCATCTTTGAAATGCATACCCAAGAATTCAATTTCTGCTACACCAACATCACTTTTCTTAGAAAAGAGCATAATCCCATACTGTTGCACAATATAAGCGAATTGGGCTAATAAGGTTTTATGAGTTTCTTCTATTTCAGAAAAGAGGAGAATATCATCAATATAGATAAGGGTATTTTGAAGGATAGGTTCAAAAATTTTGGTCATGGCCTTTTGAAATAGTGATGGAGCGACTTTGAGTCTAAAAGGCATAACTGTCCATTGGTATTGGGCATTAGGAATGCAAAAAGCAGTTTTGGGCATATATTCTGGGTAAATACCTAATTGCCAAAATCCTGCTTTAAGGTCAAACTTGGAAAATATTTGGGCCTTTCTTAGATGGGAAAATAGGGTAATGGGCTTTGGTAAAGAAAACTTATCATCTTGAAGGGAATGGTTCAGAGGTCTGTAATCAATGACAAGTCTCTTTTTTCCCCGCTTGATTTTTGATCTTTTTTCAACATAAAAGGCCTGGCTAGCCCAGTCAAATTTTGTGGCTTCTATAAGTCCTTGCTTTAATAAAGTTGCACATTCATCTCTAGCAAGTTTCAGATCATCAGGATTTATACCTGGATGAGAAGCCTTAGTAGGATTGATATCTTCATTCTTCTTAAAAGGAAGTTTTATAAAAAAACTCTTGATTTTTCCATAGAGGAGAAGGATGAAGAAATTGATCATGACTATCTGAACAATATTGAAGTAATCTGTCTTTGATATCTGAATATTGAGAAGGAGCTTGTTGAAGTTCCAATGGAGATTGCTGTATACGGGCTGAAATTTCCTTTTCACTTAATTCCTCTGGGTAGGATCATAAGATTTTGGGTATGATAAAAAGCATCAAAACCCAACAGAATATCTTTGCCTGGAAGGTTACTTCCTAGTACCTTAATTTTTAAAGTACATCCTGGGAAGAACTTAATGCCAATCTTTCTTCTGGAAATAAGATCAATCTTGAAATGTTTAGCATCAGCAGTGAGATAATACTGATCATGTGGAACCCATTCTTCAGAAGGAAGAATATGAGGTTTCATTACTGTTTTACAAGATCTAGTATCAAGGAAGGCAATTGTTGTGACTGGCTTGGAGTATTTATCTGGAAGAACCTGGACTTTAATATTTGGAAAGGGAACATTAAGGTTTCCTATAGGATTAGATCGAAGAGATCCAAGAGATCCTATAGAAGACTGTTTTGAAGAAGGTAGGATTAGTTGAATGAGGTTGATAGATCCATAAGAATCAATTTCTTCTTCATCTGTCTTAGATTCAAGATCAGAAGAATAAGAAATTTCTGATTGAGCTTCATCATCAGAAGGTGGAAGAACATATTGAGTATCTTGATCTTTAAAGGGTTGTTCTTCAAGAAAACTCTCAATTTTTGCACTTTGATCTGTAATCCTTAAAACTTTTTGCAGACGTTGGATTAGCTTGATATCTCTTTTGGTTTTGTTAGGACAATTCTTTGCAAAATGTCCTTTACTTTTGCAGATAAAACATTGATCACCTTTTCCTTTTGAAAATTTCTTGGGCTTAAAGAATCTGGCTTTTCTTTGTTTTCTGAATTATTGTCTAAGATGAAATTTCTTGTCAGGCTTTTTGGAATATGACCGATAATGAGATTTCTTCTTTGTTGAGCAATGACAATCTTTAGGATCTTTGCATTTGATCTTCAGATAAGGTTTTTTGCAAGCATGTTTCAACTTTATTGTGCCTTTAAGCATATCATTAACATACTTATGCTGCTCATAAAGTTTATCAATAGTTGCTAGAGCCAATTGATAGATTTCTCCAATGGAAATTTGAGACATATCTCTGCGAAGAGCATTGATGCTTTTATGAAGTTCAGGCTAAATTTCATCAGGGAGAGAAGCTATAAAAGTATGTCGAAGATTAACATCATTATAGCCATTCAACATGTAGTACTTTTCAACCATTCTGGTATAATGCTTCTGTAGATCTTTTCTATTAAGAGAACAATATTTCATCTCAAAGAATTCTTGTCTGTCTCTTTTATCAACAAGATTAAAGTCTCCAATAAATTCTTTATGGATAACACCAAGAAGCTGTCCTGGATTTTCAACTTGAACTTCCTGAAGCTTATGATAAGCACTGAGATTTTGAAACCAATATCTTAGAGAGCTTGTGAATCTAGAAACAAACTCTTTAAGGATTTGTTCAAGAGTAACTCCTTGTGCTGTAAGTTGTAAATCAATCCATGCACCAAATTCATGAAGTCTTTGTCTCCATTTGTCTTGTGAAGTATCATCAAATGTAAACCAGGGGCTTGAAGTTGGTTTATAATTGAAATCATGCTGTTGTGGAGGATTTGGTTGACCAGTTTGATCAACATGAGATTTTTTAGCTTCACTATCCTTATCATCTGGTTGGACCATAGCAATTCTAGTAATATCAGCAAGATAATCTTCTGAATCATCATCAGAAATCGAAGAGTTGTCTGATGAAGAAGAATTGGATGAATTCATTAAGGGTTCAGGAAGGTCTTGTGTTTGGAAAATAGCTAAGGTGGCATTATGAGGTTAGGTAGTGATAGGTGAAGTTAAAGTCTCAGAATATTTTTGCTTTTCTTTTTGTGAAGAGGATTGAGAAGAAACTTGGGAGATAATAGGTTCATTGATCTTCAATCCTGGTTGGGTAAATTTCTAAGTTCCTGATGTAGTACCTTGTTGGTAAATAGATGGAAATATAGGCCAATAGGAAGCAGGTCTTTCTGGTGTTCTAAAAAGAGGTTTGGAGATGGGTTTGGGCTGTATAGGTGGAGGTGGAGGTTGTTGAAATTTTCTGAAAACAGAATAGTTCATCTTAAAAACTTTACTGTAATCAGTTTCATCAGGATAAGTCATTGATGGTGATGGATAAGAGAATCTGGGTATAGTAGGATAAGAAGGATAGGATTCATATATGACATGAGATTGTTTTATGGCCATATCTAGTTCTATTTGTTGCAGATCTCTTTGAATTGCTGACAATTCTTTCTCCTTTTGTTGAAATTCTGGTCCTATGTAACTAGTAGAGATAAATCTCTTTAGTTCTGCTTCGAGCTTTTGTGCCTGTTGAGTCTGGAAAAGATATAGCTGCTTAACTTCTTCAAAAAGTAATCCTATTTGAGAGGACAAACCTTTTATCTTAATTGATAGAGAGTCAAGCTTAGAATGAATTCCTGTTAATGCTATATTTTGACAGACTACATTTTGAGTATGCCAATTCAAAACTTCTTCATCTGCAAATGCTGGTTTGAGATTTCCTTGAGAGTCAACAGTATTAGGAATAATATAAGGTCTAGAAGATACCTTAGTTTCTTCATTTGTTTTTCTCTCAAGAGGAGGAAACTCAGGATCATAAGGATGTCTAATCATCCCTATGCATGGCAAGGCCTATATAGGCTTAGATAAAACAGCTAGAATTATGGGTTCTGGTTTGTTGAAGGAGTCAGAGAAAAACCTTTTGACTAGATCTGAATGTCTGGTTTCTATCATCAGCTCAACTAGAGACATATCTTTGGACGATCTTTCAGGAATAGGAGGTGGTTGCCATTTGCATGCTTAAGCAGGTTGTAAGGAGTCAAAATCATTATCATCCTTATGATGTCTTTTGTATTTGTGGGAGCAAGCAGTTCTCACAGAAGACTTTTTCTTCCAGGCTTGTTTTGATAGCAAATTTATATGGATAGAGTCCTTGTTCATCATCAGACTCTTCCTACCATTCTGGAGTATCACACTCACAGTTAGAATCACACATTCCTGAGCCAGATACATCCCAAAGGAAATGACCATTAAGATGAGAAACATAGCAAGGGTTTTCTTGATGATCAACCCAAGCTATTGGTGGATCTTTTCTAGAGGGTGTATAGGCAGGAGAAAGGGTTAGAATCCTTCCAAGAGGAACAGAGGGTGCTTTTGGAGTGGGTCTCTCAAAGGTAGTTTTGATAGTTCCATCTAAAAGTCTCTGGATAAGGGGAGGCATAGTTGTATGGATATCAGGTTGAATGCCATGAAAGATTTTTTCATAATTATTAATCCATTCAAGAGGCATCAATTGAGAGAGTTCTTCTCTAGGAATCTGTCTGGGAATCTGAATGATAGAAGTATTATCAGATCTGTTCAAAATAGCAAAAAGAGCATCTTTTGTAGAATTAGGAATATGGAGATTAAGAGAGTGGTTTTGTAATCTGTAAACCACTTGATGCTGCAAGGTGGCCATGATGGCTTTAGAATCCTGTTCAGCTCCAACAATCTGAAGACACAACCAACCATGTCCAAAAACATGAAATCCACCCTATTTCCTCTAGATACCCCTCCTGATACTCCCTATCATTTCAAAAGATTGCTGAACAACAACTCTTCTACTGGCTTCATCTTTTTAATAAAACCAACCTCATCCCTCAAGCTCGCCATTTTAGCCTATCCACACCTTTCACCACCTTACCCTTTCTTCAATGTCCTATGCCTAAAGAACTTTTTTGGTATATGTGGTCTTTGACTACTCTTCATGTTAGTGCCATAGCCTTTGCTCCATTACCTATCTACCACTACCTTTGTGATAAAAACTGTAAAGGTTCTTTTCTTCATCAATTTTTAGACTTGTTTGCTCCTCTACCCTACTGGAGAGGAAAACTTTACAGTTTTATTGAAGATTATAATCTTTGGAAAATTGAAAAAAGAAAACAAAAAAGATTTTGCTCTATTTTTGTTATTAACAGGTACTATCGCCTTCACTCAGATGGACTTTATTCTAGTAGCATAGCAGAAATATGGAACGCTCCTTTTGACTGGGTTTGTCAGAACCAGAATACTCTCAAAGAACTTGGATATCACCTAGGACATATCAATTCTCGTCTTAAAGTTAACTGTCATGTTCTAGGACCTATTCCAACTGAAGAAAATTATGATCCATACAAAGTAATCATTCCTCCAGAAACCGGTTATGTTACACAAGGATTTATTCCTCCAGCAAGCCAACCTCCAGCAATGCTTGGACCTGAATTCCAAGACTCTCAAGATCTAAATGATGATCTTCCACAGCTCAATCTCTCTCTGCCTAGCACATCCTCTCAACTATTCCAGGATCCTCCTCCTGAAGATTTCAAATTACCACAGCCAAGTTTGTCTCAAACCTTCCCACCTTACTGCACCCAAGCATCAATCCAAAAAGGTTTTGAGATCACTTATCCAGAACAATCTCAAGCTTATGTGTTGGAAAGGGGTCCTGATCACACATGGGATTTACACAAAGTCCGAATAGAAATGTATGGGGATCATGATTGTGACAACTTATCTCCCGATGATAACCATGAGCCAATCTACAAAGATTGATCAAATGTGCTGGAAGCATCCTGATCATCTAAGAAGTGTCGACAATATCCTGGTTGTCCAAACCTTATCATGTAAAAAGAATGTGTTTTGCTTTTATGTGCTGTCATTACTTTTTGTCCGAATTTTATCTTTTGAGTCAGAATGTTTTGGACTAATGTGCTTTACTTTTTATAAAGGTTGACAAATGTCTGTATTATTGTCGGCCATGAGTCTGTAACAATAATTATCTTTTGTCATGTGTTTATCAGTTTTCCTATAAATACCGAAGCCTTGGTTGATGAAAGGCATTCGGAGAAAATTGTAAGCCTTTGTGAAATACAATGGTTTCTTTCTAAAACCCTTCTTTTCTTCTGAAAGCTTTAATTCAAAATGTATCATCTCTTTCTCCATTAGATTTAAGTATGCTCTGCACTTGCCTCTTTAAGAGGACCCTGTGCATCAGAAAGAATCTGATCATAATCTGTAATGAGTACTAGAGAAAGAAATAGTTGTTAACTTTTAGGATCCGTGTATAGATCGAAGGTTCTAAAGTGTCCTTGAGCCAAAAGAGGAGAAGAGCTCAGACTTACTTGAACAAAGATCTAAGCTATGATCCTGGTATACAACAACTTGTTCTTTCTTAGTTCATCTGTTTCAGATGGGATAGATCTTGATCCCAATGCCTTTGTTGGTGTCTAATCTTAGACTAGAAAGTCTTATGAGGCACACAACAAGGGTATTAGGATCTTGATACATCCACCCCTTACCTTGGTATTAGAGCCTTATGAATTCTGAGAAAGTGATGATATATTATGAATGAGAGTGAGTAAGAAGAAATTCAAGAATCATGAGTGAAACCTTTAGTGCTTCAAATCTTTCTAATCCTCCCCCTACTACCCTAATATCCCAGTTTATCCCTAGAAACCTTCCCTCTACTGCAACTACTCATCCATCCACTTGCCTCCATGCTAATAAATTGTGGCATTTTGCATGTAAATGTGTATAAAATGCGAATAAGAAGAATTCTTTCTAGAAGGTCGTCTCTAATTATTTTTTGAACTGCTATACTCATGTACTACTTTTGATTCTAAATATAAGACCTAATTGACTTTTTTTTAAGAGATTAAGGAAACTAAATAAATTAATGAATCATATTATATGTTGTATATAATTGAATTATACATTAGTTTATAAGTCATACTAATTAGTTTGAAGAAAAAATGATAAATATAAATACTTTAAAGTAATTTATTTAGTTTCGTTAATATCTCTGAAAAAGGTTAATTGGGTCTTATATTTATAAAACCTTTTCCTTTTACTAATAATAAAAGCCATTGATTTATCACCAATATAATAGTTAAAAAATAGAGAGTGGGAAGTGGTACAACATATTTTTTCTGATCCAACAACACTGGTTGCAGTGGGATGTCGAAGTATGATTTGCAAAGGACATGTAAACTCCCAGACTTGTGCAAGCCGTAAGGCTCTTCCCCGTCAATTACTTAAACTAAAATATAATAACTAACAATTTCAAACGCAAGAAAATCTAAGAGTTCACAAATGTGTAGCAATGTCAAATGAGTAGCAGAATACATGATGAAGATGGTCTGGAGAGGGTACTAATATTACGCAAAATATTATGCAAAGTAAATGAAGATTGCAAATGAAAGGGAGACAAACCTGCGATGCAAAGGGGAATCGGATGAAGCACTAAGGGAGTGAAGAAAGAGATGGAGATGGAGGCCAGAGGCGACGCAGCGGCGAGGCGGAGACGACACTCATGATTGAGGCATTCTGAGACAAGAGAATCTGTGACGTAGGTTCTTGGGTAAATCATGAGAAGGATATTGTACTAATATTTTGAAATAGCACGAACATATTAGTCGATATAAGTTCAAACATTAACCTTTCCCTCCAAATTCTCTCAATTTTCGAGGGGAGAGTTAGAAGGGGAGGGATTGTCCCTCCCCTCCTAAAAATTGTAGCCATCCAAATAATCCAAATAAGGGGAGGGGAGCAAAATCCCCCCTATATCCATCCCCTCCTCTCCCTTCATACCAAATAAATCCTTATTGTTCTCTTTTTTATTATCTTATCATTATCTCATCTCTATTTTTGGATTATGAAATTGATAGTTTAGATTTAATATTTTATAAAATTATAGATTAAAATTTATTTAATTTTTATGAATTGCAATTATGGATGGTATGGATCAGATTTTAAGAGTTTAAATTTATTTACTTATGTTCATAGAAATAATTTTATAAAAGATTGCATTTGAACTATATATTGTTTTAATCTAACGGGGATATGAGATTATGAGAAGAAAATGAAAAAAGGATATGAGAGAAACCCAACAATAAGATCACATTTCTAGATGGAGAGAGACTTTTTTCTAAAAAGGGGTGGGTGCATCTATGGCTTTTCGACTTGAGGCTTTATCATCTTCACACACAAGACATACAAGCCCCTGCAAAAACTTGGGCTAGCTCAATTTCAGATTTCAAACGATGTGGCACACACAAGTCCCTGTTGAAATTAGGGCTAATCCAATTTTGAATTTCAAATGGTGTACACTGTTCAGTTTTAAGCTTTAATAAGACATTGACAATATCAAGTGTAACACAAAATCCTCTATTGAAATTAGGGCCAACTTAATTTTAGACTTCAAATAGTACGCAATTATAGGTTTTGATGTTGTCTTTACAGAAGTTCCAATGCACACTGGGACTAGCCCAATTTTAGACTTCGATTACGGCATGCACAAGTCCTTGTTAAAATTAGGGCTAATCCAATTTTGAATTTTAAATGGTGTATACTGTTTAGTTACAAGCTTTAATAAGACATCGACAAAATCAAGTCTCCCCACTTCAAATGGTGTATCACACAAGATCCTATTGAAATAAGGGCCAACTTAATTTTAGACTTCAAATGGTATGCAATTAAGGTTTTAATGTTGTTTTTACAGAAGTTCCGATGCAAACTGGGAATAGCCCAATTTTAGACTTCAATTACGGCATGCACAAGTCCTTGTTGAAATCAATGTTAATCCGATTTTGAACTCTCAAATAATGTACAGTTACAAGCTTCATTGATGTCTTCACACAAGTTCCTATCACAGCCTAGTTTCGTTTGAAACCCTTAGAATGGTTGGCCTTGATTCAGCAAGGACTTGTATGTGAAGACCGAAAACAAATCCTTGATTGGAAGCTTACTTGTTTGTAATCCTTGTGTTGCTGCTTTGTTCCACTTTGTATAATTTGACTCATTTCTTATTAAAGGGAACCATTAAAGCTCGCGGGGAGGTTAAAACACAATTAAAGAATCGAGAGAAGCCTCTCCCTCTCTGTCTGTCTTAAAACACAATTTGACTTGGCAACACAAACCTGCTCCATCATATCATACTAGAAAAAGTCACACAATAATAAGGCCACATTACAAGATGTTTTAAAAGAGGCATACCCATGGCTTTTTACCTTGAGCCTTAATCACCTTCGCACACAAGTCCTTGCCAAGATTAGGACTAGTTGGATTTCAGGCTTCAAACGATAAGGCATACACAAGTCCCTACTAATATAGGGCTAGACTTCAAATGGTGTGCACACAGGTCCCTGATGTAACCCAGTTCTACTGAAAAATTATGAAATGGTCCTTGATTGGAAGTTCACTTATATGTATCCTCTTGTTGTTGCTTGCTGAGTGAGACCCTTTTCGTTTCGGGTTGCTCCATGTTCCTAGCGCTTTGGTAGCCAAGTTCAATGTAGTATGCAATTATTTACATGCCATCAAGCTATAGTCTTACATCTTTGGGGAAAAAGAAGAAGAAGAAAGCTATGATCTCACACCATGTAAAAATTTACAGTTGTCTCCAAAACGACACCTGCCTTGGTCATAATATTTGCAAGGTTGCTTTTGCTGAAAGGATCCTCTGTTTAGGGTCAACGGAAACAAGTAATTTGAGTTTGTCAAAGGTTTTTTATGGTAAGGCCATTCTTCAAACCTGTTTGTCATAGCATTGCAAGGGTAATTCTCAGTAGTAATGAGTTTCTCTAAATGGTGCGGCCTTGTTGCAACTCTTTCGCCTTGGCCAAAGAAAAATTCTGGCTTTGCTGGGTTGATGCGTCTAGATTCTTTATGTTGATAAGGGCATTCTGCAACCCTGTTTGTCATATCACTAGAAGGGTAATTCTCAGTAGTAATGAATTTCCCTTTGAAATGGTGAGGCCTTGCTGCAACTCTTCTGCCTTGGTCAAAGAAAAATTCTGGCTTTGCTGGATTAATGCATCTAAATTCTTGATGTTGAAAAGACCATTCTGCAACCCTGTTTGTCATATCACGGCAAGGTTGATTCTCATCAGTAATGAGTCGCTCTTTAAATCGGTGAGGCTTTGTTGCAACTCCTTCGCCTTGGTCAACAAAAAATTCTGGCTTTGCTGGGTTGATGCATCTAGATTCTTGTTGTTGATATTGCGACTTTGTCATGGGTGGATGTGATTGAGATTGGTTACTTGATGTCTCCTTTTTGGAAACCCTGAACAAACAAGTCAAACTTCAGAACAGATAATAAATGACAAGACTAAACAATTTTATCTTCCACCTTTTATCTCCAAATAATATATGTACGAGGTAGTCAGTTTTTTGTCAAGTGGCTTAATAGTATTATAGTGCAACAAGTTTAGTATTTTTAGAGAAAAACTCCTGTATTCCGTATTCCCCAATTGTAAATTGGATCCAATTAATTTGGTGATTAGCATACCTGTTTTCCCTAATTGTTTTCCTCTTCTCCTTTTCTTGTATCCTTGCTTCTCTGTTGGCCCTTGCAACAGTTCCCCTGGAGTGTTTTTCCATCAAAATTTTCTGCCTTTTCCCTTCATCATCCCATCTCTGAAAATAAAGACATTGACCCATCAATTCAAATGGACAAGGAGCAATCAACTAATGGCAAAAGGAAGAAGTGCTGGCAAAACAAGAACCTGTCTCAAAGTCTTCAACCTATAAAGGTTTCGACCCTTAACCAGTAGGGGATATAGTGGAGGAAGTGGCTTCTCTCCCTTGCTCCACAGTACTTCAATCTGTATGAGGATAGGCAAATAGTTACTTAAAAGAACAGATGATTAAGAGATAGCTCACTCTATTTACTAATTTTTTGCTGTGCAATTATTATTAATGAGGAACATTTTCTCACCGTAAATGTATGTTGTTGCTTCGCAGCACCGTAGCTTTCCTTCACTATACGGCCTGCAACAATCCTTTTGCCACATGGTGGACCACTGGCACTCCTAGATACTACGCTGAACCTGAAAAAGTCAAAAAATCCACTTCAGATAGCTTTTTTAAAAAAAAGTCAGATAATGCAACTGGAAGAAGATGTAGTTATTAGTAAACACTTTCATCAACATCATTAATTCTCCTTATTCCCAATAAGGCAAGTATGGGACTGGGCATTATAGTAATGTTCTGTAAATAAACCTTCATGAAGGAGGAATATGATACAGAGCTTATTCTAAATAACCGTGGGCAAAATGTAGTAAGGTTATCTAACATTCATGATGAATTAGAGGAGAATAAGAAAAATAAAAAGAGCAGCTTACATTTCGTAAACATTTTGCTCAAACAGAACAATATCACCAGTGCATGCATCACCTGCATGAAGCAATCTAATCTTCAGATTTTGGGAGTGGAGATTATTCAAACATCAAGACCAATAGGATTTAGACATCAGACGGATAGAATGGTTCATGTATCGAAGATACAGTGCCTTTTAGATATAAAACACAAAATGGAAACCATATCTGGGGATAAGTCCATATTAACGTAAACCAGAAACAAAGAGCAAAAGGATTAAGGTGAAGATTTAGTTAACATTGGAGATGGTGCTGAATGCTAACCAGATTTAGGAAAAATATATGGTTTCATTTTTGGCCCAAACAAATTCAATAATTTCAGAGGTGTTGCCAATGTTGATACCAACATACTGATCAACTCATGAGTCCTCAAAGATCTCTACCTTTACAATTCTGAACAAAGCTAGAAGGCGGGTACTTCCTCTCTCCTCCACCATTTATAATCCTGGAAATCAAACAAAGTCAGAAAAACCTAATATTTTTCTTAAAGGACAGATTCACATGTATAAAATGATAATTACTCTAGATGCTCCCTTATTCGCTGAATGAGAGTGTCCTTATTTCCAGTCAATCTCAGCCCATTCTTCCTTAGATATAACTTGCATTCAGGTATTTTTAGTTTCTCCCATTCTTTCGCTGCCAATCAATACAATTACAGAGATGTGATGAAATCTTAACATCAATAAAAACCATAACCTGATAAATATCAACGTTTTGCTAGTAAAACAGAGGATGAGTTATGTCCTAAACCAATACTATCCTTTTCTTATTGGTAAATGAACCTGTATTGTTCTAGCCCAATGGAAGGCAGCTTTTTTATATTAACAGAAGACATGTTTTTCGCCAGACGATGGCTCTTTGCACCAAGAAAAATGAAAGAAAATGAGAGGAAACGGGATATTCAAAATAAGAAAATAGAGTCCCTGTATATGCATTCCGAAATTCATTCAACTTCTTTCAGCTTCAACAACACAGAAGGATTTGATCTTAACGGAAAATTTTTTGGATAGTGAAATGATATATCAAATCAGATTAAAGTAACAGGAAGCCAAATCATTTGTTCAACATTACATTTCCTTCTCCAATCCAAGAGACCAATATGTGCGTGTGTAGGTTAATAAACTAACCTTCTATGATTTTTTGTACTTTCTCCAAAATTTTCTCATCATTCTCATCAAGATGGGGTTCAGTTTTCTGCTCTTCTGCTTCAATCTCCATTCGCGAAACCTCGCCATAAAGAATACTGGACATGACGGAATCGTCATATACTTAATCTGAAAAGCAAATCACAAATGAAATGTCAAATAAACCAGAAGATTACCTCGTCTTAGCCTTGTTCTTTTCGATTGAGAGGTTGGAAAACTTGCTATAGGTTTCTTCGGTTATGACAAAATCGGGATCTTCTTCCAAATCATCCGAAATCGAATCAGGATCGGAGCCTTCAGCTTCACTATAATTTTCACAAGCCTTCATTTGTGAATCTGTGGTGGCCGATGATGCGTTTGGTTCCTATAAGGCTTCAAGTAAAATGTTTTTAGACCGTTGTACTTGAATTCAAAACTCTCTAATCTCTTAAAAATTACTCCTAAAGTATAATAATGAATCAGGTAAATGCGTTGTGACCGTTATGAATACTTATACTTTTCCCTTTTCCTTTTGGGCCCACGCGACTTGAAATCTCCACGGGCTCTCACTAAACCATCTATGAGAACAGGCCCATTTTAAAAATGGGGAAAAGAAGAAAATATCGGTGATTTTTTATAGTTTCATCGATAAAATAAAATATAAACTAGTTCAGGACCCACGCGACATGCAGCTAGAGGTCAATAAAATTGGCGAAGCATGCCACATACACAAACAATTTGTACGAAAGTCGTTCATTAACTCTGTAAACTAAAGTGATGTTCTGTGTGGTTATAATGCACAATATACAATGCAACTTGCCGCATAAGATTAATCGGAATGTATGAACTTATGCGGACACATAAAACCAACAATTTGATTTCAACCATTCACATGGAGATGAAATGTTAATGGTACAAGCTTATAACCTTATATGAACAAATTATAATAGACCTCTTTGTTCACAATATTGCAAGTCTTGTTCGTTGGATTTTCATCTTCATCTAAGATTAATATCTTCAAGCCCTCTTTGCTATGAACCCGAGACACAGCAACATATAACTGACTATGTGTGAATATAGGACGAGGAAGATACAAGCCCACATTTTTAAGGCTCTACCCTTGACTCTTGTTTATGGTCATTGCAAAGGATAACATGATAGGGAACTGTCTTCGGCAAAATGTGAAAGGTAAAGATGCATCAGAAGGTGTAATAGTAATCCTTGGGATTAGCACACTACCATGTGATACATCTGATGACATTAATCTTGCAATAATGACATGTTTTTCCAACTTGGTGACAATAAGGCGTGTCCTATTACATAGCCCATTGGATTTGTCTATATTGCACATAAGCATAATAGGAGCACCCACTTTCAGGCGTAATTGGTGGTTTGGAAGTCCAGGCATTGAGATGTTATTGAGAAATTTGACTGAGTGTACTTCTGATATTGAGCTTCGAGCTGTATCTTGTTTGGAAATACTATCAGGACTGAAATAGATTTTTTTCCTTCCCAAGAATTAATCCAAGCACATAATTATTGACCTCATCTACAACTGACAATGTATATGTGCGGATAGCACGATCTCTGAAGTAGGCATTATCATTTAAATGAAGTAGCAAATCAGGATATGTAGCCTACAGTATACATTCCAATGGATTGTTGACTGGCTTCAATAACAGCTCTTCTAGTATGGTGATCAAACTATCAAAATGCTCCTCTGTTTCAACTGTTTTGTCACCAATTGATATAATCCAATTACAAAAATCAATTACCTCTTGGTTATGACATGATGCTTCAGAGCTTATTAGTCTCATGTTAGTGGTCAACATGAATAACTTACAATATTTCCACAAATAAGATGCGTTAATTGTAGCATGCACTATATCTTCTCGTGTACCTCTTAAAATGACTGGCAGTATTTGTCTGAAATCTCCACCAAGCACAACAACCTTGCCGCCAAAAGGTTGATCATACATGTTTGGGCAATCTAAGCTGATAATATCACGCATTGTTCTATCTAATGCCACAAAACAATGCTTATTTGCCATATGAGCCTTATCCCAAAGTATAAGAGACATATAGGAGAAGTTTGGCTAGATGTGATCCTTGCTTTATGTTACAGATTGAATCCTCTGTAATGGTAATTAGGATGACAAACTGAGAGTGAGTTGTCTTTCCATTTGATAATGAAGTGATGCAATGCCACTTGAAGTAACATTAAGAACTACTTTACCATTTAACCTAAGAGATGTAGATAGTGTCTACTACAAGTATGTTTTTCCTATTCCACCATATCCATAAACAAAATACATACCACCGCGTGAGTTGGTGACATCATCAATTACAGTTGAATAAATTTCTTGTTGTTCTAGGTTTAAGTTGGGTATTAGGGTTTGCAGTTGTTCACATAGTGCATCAATGCCAAAATTCAACTCATTGTGCATATATCTATTTCCCTATGATGAGATACTAAACTCTTGCAGGGATGTCATTGAATTATAGTCACGGAGACTCTTTCCATTTTGCATCATGACATGTTTCAATTCCATTAAAGCATAACTATGCAGCTCATCATCTGACAAGTTGAAGTCTACATGAAGGCAATAAATGTTATATTCATAAGCTAATGAAAAAAGAGGGTGTTAATGTGTACAAGTGTTATTAGAAATTATGGTTTTGTGAGTTTTTTTAACTAATAACCTAATAACTTGGTTGAAAGACTTACATGGATAGCCAATTTGTTGATGCCGTTTGTAGATGATATCATCAGCCATAAACTTCTAAGTTTGTTGCCAAACAATTTATGGTCTACCATAGCAATTACACGATAGCAATATACAAAATAGACGTCGCAGGTAACTGGGTGAAGCCTACTAGCTTGATTCTTTAATTGCATTTATATATTCTCTATCATCATTTAGCAAACCAAGGGTATAACATGCATCATGGAAAGTTTCATAAAGAATACTGTTGACGGTCCTTATTTCTTCATATGATCTAGGGCTTTTAACTATGGTCAACAATAACCTTAGGTAGTATGCCTCATCTGTTCTAAGGGGAACATTATATAACCTTCCAATTGCAAATCCACATTGTTTAAGATCCTACTCCAGCTTATCCTTCTTGAAAACAAAATTTGTTGGGAACTCCGAATATGTTAGTTGTCTCGCTGCTACATACTTATCATTTGCTGACATCTAAGCTAAGAACATTGATTGTTTTGTAGTATTGCAATTAACAACAACTTCTAGTTCATTGTCATCCTCATATATGACTATTTGTTGATTTGAAAAGTGGAGTTGCAATCTTTCAATCGGGAGAACCTATAATTCATATAAAAAATGTGAATACTCCATACTGCTTCACATAGTAAGAGATACCGAACATCATAATACATTTTAATCTCATCGTGTACGACATCATATCCTTCTAATGGTGATTCTGCATAAAAAGTTGAGGTGGCTTGATCATGTCTTTTGCTGACATACTTGAATAAATACTTGATTGAGTCACCATGTTTGCATTTCTCAATATTGACATGAGCCTGGTACTTTAGAAGCAAATAAGGATTATAAGGTATGACATATCTATTATCCAACGGAACCTCATTTTTCATGATTACTCGTCCATTGTTTGGTCTCTTATACTGAGGATATCCGTGCTTATGGATAATGGTGGAGGAAGTAAAGCTTTTTGGGTAATACTTTGTGCATTCACCTTTACTCATACAAGGCAAATTTGGGTTAACTATTCCACACGGACTATGCATTATGAAGCTGCTCACCACATCATACAATGATGGGTTGATTTCTCTATCAGGTATTTCAGCATTTATAACTCTTTCAATATCATGAGGTGTGCTTATTTTACTGTCATTAACTAAAAACAACACAATATGGGCATGTGGTAAACCTCGTTTCTGAAACTCAATCATGTATAGCACTATAAGGTATGAAAAAAAAGCAATGACTTAGACTACCAATGCATAAAATAAATTTGAATCTCATAAATGGAAAAAATATATATATTTGCATGGTATTACATGTGATTTGAAAGTTATTTTTTGAAGTGAACAAATGAACCAAAAGGCAAAGCTAATGTTAGTTGCAAAAAAAGTGAATAAACATTTAAAAAAGAACCAAAGCTTTGTGATTAAGATAATATTTGTTAAATATTCTTTATTTGAATATCATTTGCAATATATCTTTGAATTGGTTACTCACAATATATCTTCTTAAAACAAAAAATGTCATGCGTGTCCAAATTTAATTAGTCAACATAAAATATATAATGTATATTTTGATAGAAAACATCATTTATAAGTTACACTATGGTTCATTTGTTATCCTTCATATACATCGGCACAATATCTTGTTCTAAACTATTATTAATTAACTTGTACCAAACTGGGGTATTATGAAGAAAAATGTTAAGTTAGTTTTAAACCATGCTTATCTCATATTGACATTCAGAAGTATCCAAATATATTTATTATTTTTGTTATCTTTAGATAAATTAAAAGGGCTCACCTAACAGGTCTATTATTGAATGGAAACTATGAAAAGACCAAATTACATATAGTAAAACATGTCCTCCTTTTCTAAGACAAATAAAAAACAACAACCCCACACCACCTTTTTTTTTTTGGACAATAGATATTTTATTTTATCATATCTGTAATTTTTTAAATGTTTTAGAAAAAAATTAAAAATAATATTATCATTATGTTTTTTTTAAAAAAATAATGTTCAAAGTTGAAAAATTAAAATAGAAAAAATTTGAATCTATAATGTCCCAATTAAATAGAGGGGGCTATTATTGAATTTTAAACGTATTTGGAAAAAAGTACTCGACCCTTGATGATTTACATATAAAGGGTATCTGAGTAAACATGAAAGAAGAAAAGTAAACATAAATGGGACGAAAAATAGTCAAAGACATTTATCCAAGTGAATAAATACGAACCTACTTTAACAGCACCAAACAACTTGCCTTCTTTTAAGTCTTTCATCATCATATACAGTTTCATTTCAAATATCCGTGCAATAATTTCATGGTGATCTTCTATCTTTGCATTCTTTTCATCTAAATATCTAGTAATTTTAGGTCACTTTAGATTACAAGTAAATGTTATGAACAGATCTAGATAGCCAGTCCATGCACATATTGTCATTACATCCTGATAATTTCCTATAGTATATCTGGTTCCACCAGTAAATGATGAGGGAAGTATAACTCGTTTACCTTTAGCGGTAGGTGATGTTTCTCCAACAAGCATAGCATCTGCAAGTCCTTTATATAATTCCACCTTGAATTTTTTCTGGCGTGTTCTTATGTACAAAAGCCTATAAGATTCAACCATCATATATGCATCAACAATAAATTGTTGGAATAATTTTCCTCCCAATATATGGTTGAGATTTCGTTGCCTCGGTCATGAATCTTATAGGCAAAATATTCTCTCATTATCACCTTCTTAACTGTACCTTGGCTATTCCCTCATAGCGTTTGATGAGTTATATCCTCTCTATAACCACCTGTACCATATGAAAATAGTAATGGATATTGTAAAGGAAGAAAGTCTGGATGGGTTTCTTTTATTCTTTCAAGGAGACCTGTTTTGGATTTCACTACTATATACCCTGATCTGCATCTTCAATGATCAATGCAACTATTTCATTTTGTCTCGATGGCATATTATATCTGTGGCTATCCGTTCCCCTTTTACATATAAGCTTGATTTTTTTCGCATGGCCTTCATGTGTGTTAACAAAATCTCTTGCCATTTGAAAAGTCTGTAGCAAGCTATTATGATTGTCTAGCATGGATTGAAGTCTTTGAACAATATCAACATTTATGCCAGTCACAGAGCTGTCTTGCCCATTGGAATAATAAAACTTGGATGATCATAAAACATAAAAATAATGATAAAATACAAATGTCTTTATTTAAATTGAATGCAAAGAAATTAAGATTATGTTTGTTTTGTATAATTACCTGATAGCTGAAATTCTATTTGACACTTCGTTCTCAATATCATAAATATACAACTGTGCAAATTTGGGAGATTGTCCATCAGGGGGAGGATACTACCTATCAAATGCATATTTTGGCCACCCATCCTATATACATAAGGTTCACATCCATCATTGATTTGTCGACCAATTCTTCTTCCCATGGATGTAAAAGCGTACATAGAATTATATGTCCTAATATTGCTGGCGAAATGCTTACTCTCTGAACTTTCTCTAGATAAGGCAATGATAACTCAAGTGGTGGTTCCAGTTCGCTAGGGAGCTAGATTTTTCCTTGTAGGCAACAAAAGTCAAAATCTAGATTTTTGTCATTATAATGCTTCTTTAGTCGTTCATTATACCATAATTTAGCTCCACAGTGTTTGCAAATATGTGTTGGATCTCTAAGATCTTTATACTCTGGAAATTCTATTGTAAACAAAATTAAAAAGGTGAAGTATTTATAAAGCAATAAGTAACTACTTAATGTTTGTTGCATGTCACAAAGGTTGCAGTAAAGTTGTCTATAAGCTAACATAGGAAAATAAATATACCATAAATAAAATTACCAGGTCTCTCATTGCAAGATGTACTCGATCTATGATTTCTAACTGAAGTCCTCTGGCATGACATGCATATATTTCCTGTTTAACAAAGATGATGGAACTGGAATCAATTTATGGTTTAAATTGAAAGCACGATTAGCTTATAAATTGAAGCAATTGATAAAGAGGGCAATCTTAGGAAAAAAACACATGTCTATAATTTTAAAAAGATACATGGGAGAAAAAGAAAAAGGTGCAGAAGAATTATAGAAAAAGAAGAGGAAGAGGAATGCAATAAATACATAATTAATGGATCCAGTTCCTCATATGACTGTTTGTTGGACAAACATAGAATTTGTCTCTCAATAAATGTACCCCAACCAATAAATAGAAGCCATAAAATGCCATATTCAAGGATATAAGCGACTTCATAAAATCCAAAAGCTCATCCACTTCCAAGGAAAGGCAATTTAAACCAGTTTATGGTTGTTATAGAATCCATCCGATGTGATTGTATGATCGTTATGGTACTATAATTAGTATTGGATAATTGGTACTATTTTTTACTGGTCTGTGATCTTACTATTAGTGAGTTGTCAATGTGCTAGCAGTGATAAATACAATGCATGCTTCTCTGCTAACCTTGTAATTCAGTGGCCATTTCCCAAAAAATCATAATACATCAAAACCTTAAAAGTGATACTATGCTAGAATCAATATGAACACCAATATATTATACAAAATCTATTTCAAGGGACACTACATAAGTAATGAACAACATGACTCAATTCATAGATTCCATGCATTAGGAAGAAAAATTTATCTAGATTTTATCATCATTCAATATACTATACTTTAAGTTTATGCCTTTAGCTAGCCCGAGCAATTATATTACAAGGTGATGATTCTCGGTGGCTATTTAGGTCACGCCTTCCTTATGGCTCCTATGGGCTTACTATCCACTAGAGAAAGGATGAGGACTATAAGAATATAAGAGATATAGCATACATTAATTATGTAATTAGTAGAGTGAAATGACTTCTGGGGGAAGACACGAAGGAATAATAAAGAAAGCAATTGCCTTCCCTAGTGTGTGCCTGCTTGAGGCTGATTTGTTTGCATCGGCATATGTTTTTGCACATGTGGTTAATTTTCAAGTCACCAAAGCATGATTTTTGACGACCAATGGGGGCACCTTCTCTTAAAGCTCTTAAAGCCAGTAATACTTGCTCATACTTCCTTCAACTCAAGAACTGCTTTTTCAAGCCCTTGAGCACACGAGCAGTAAATGGGGAATATGATTAATAAGAAAGAAAGAAAGAAAGGGCAGCAGGGCTAGATCTACTTGACCCGATCTAACTTTTGTTGTTTCCTGATTGATAGTCATTCTCCATAGCGACCATTTCCTTTATTGGTAGAATAGAATGCAAGTCTTCAATAAATCCCGATTGGTGTGAAGCAAGCAGGAATAGATAGACTAGGTTCACTACCATTAAGATGGCCTATGTTCACTACCATTGAGAAAGTGAGAAAGTGACTTTAAAGTAATGGATATAGGTTTGGAAAGCTTGTTCAGCCCCAAGTAGCGAACATAGACCAGAAGAACTTAACTGGCATGGATGACCAGCCACTATCGATACTGGTTGTGCACACTAGTAGGAACCTGCTGTTTGGATTGAGACAAGAAAGGAAGAATCACCCCTCGGAGATAAGGGTTTACAGGTGTACCCTGACCAAGCCATAGCTCGAAGGGCATAAAATGGTCCACATTGAATTTAGACCCTAGAAGTGAGCAGCAATGGAAAGGTTTAGGCTAACTAGCAGATCAAAAGGTGCTCTTTGATCAAAGATACCATCCTGGGGAAGGCGTCTCAATCTTTCTGCCAACCAAGAATAGATAGGCCTATGTAAAATCAGAGTAGTAAGCGGCTCCCTACTTGACACGTCAGCTCCTCTAATTTATATATATATATATATATCTTGAAAAATAAAATTATAGAATTATATTTTCTACATGATGAATTAGTTATGATTTCAGCAAATCTGAATTAATAATGGTCTTCTTAGTTATGATTTCAGAATTAGTTACGAATATAGAATTATGATTTAAGTAAATCTAATTATTCAGAATTAATAATAGACTCCATGATTTCAAAATTAGTTATGAATATAGAATTATGATTTCAGTAAATCTCATTATTCAGAATTAATAATAGTCATAGTTTCCTTAGTTATGATTTCAGAATTAGTTACGAATATAGAATTATGATTTCTGTAAATCTAATTATTCAGAATTAAGAATAGTCTCCATGATTTCAGAATTAGTTATGAATGTAGAATTATGATTATAGTAAATCTAATTAATCAGAATTAATAATATTCTCTATAGTTCTGAAGTCTAACTAATTATTCAGAATTACTAATAGTTTTCTTAGTTATGATTTCAGAATTAGTTACGAGTATAGAATTAATCTAATTATTCAGAATTAATAATAGTCTCTTTAGTTATGATTTCAGATTTAGTTACAAATGTAGAATTAATATCGTAATTGTCTCCTCAAGTTAGTTATGATTTCAATAAATAAAATTATTCATAATTAATAAAGTCTCCTTATTTACATTAAGGTTCCTTGCCTATAATTATAGAATTATATTTTCTACATGATGAATTAGTTATGATTTCAGTAATTCTAATTATTCATAATTAAAAATAGTCTCCTTATTTATTCACAGTGACACACGCACGTCCTCCATTCATTTCAGCTTATGGGGGAAGTTACTCACTCTCATCCCATCTTCAATTCGTGGAGGAAGTTACTAAATCACAGTCTCTTGCATCCCTTCTTGCTTGGCGTCACCTTAAAAGCTCATTCGTACTTACAACAGGTGCTCTATCTCCTACGCTTTCATCTTTCACTCTCCTTTCCAATTTTTTGATGCAAAGCCATGGTTATAGTTTTTGATGCCATTCGTGCATTGACTCCTAAGCGACATAACTGGCGCATATGTGTCCGCCTTGTCCGCATGTGGAATATGCCCTCTCAGTATGGTTCTGGTGATGCAACGTCAATGGAGCTAGTGATGCAGGATATTCATATGAGGGGTTGATTCTGGGACACTCCATTGCCCTTTTTCGCCCATTCATCTTACTTCCTTTTGTGTATATCCCTTTATTAATTATTTGTTTCCTTCTTTCTATTATATTTATGTCTTTTAGGGTGATTGTGTGCATGCGTCTGTGCAAAGTGGATTTGTTCCTTGCCATAAGAAACATCTAGAAGAGGGCGTGGTTGTGACATCTAGAAAAGGGCACGGTTGTGGAGGTCTCTAATTTTGATGCGTTCTTGCAACAGGGTTGTACCGGCCAACTGCTCACCCGTATCGTGTTAACTTCGAGTTTTCCACTATTGTTAAATACCAGATCATCCTTGCGAGGGTGGACAACGGTGGAAAACTAGAAGTTAACACGATATGGGTGAGCAGTTGGCCGGTACGACCTTGTTGCAGGAACAACGTCAAAATTGGAGACCTCCACAATTGCACCCTCTTCTAGATATTTCTTATGGCAAGGAGCAAATCCACTTTGCACATACGCATGCACACGATCACCCTAAAAAACATAAATATAATAGAAAGAAGGAAACAAATAATTAATAAAGGGACATACACAAAAGGGAGCAAGATGAATGGGCGAAAAAGGGCAACGAAGTGTCCCAGAATCAACCCCTCACATGAATATCTTGCATCACTATCTCTATGGACGTTGCATCACCAGAACCATGCCGAGAGGGCATATTCCACATGTGGACAAGACGGACACATATGTACCAGTTATGTCGCTTAGGAGTCAATGCACAAACGGCATAAAAAACTATAACCTTGGATCTGCATCAAAAATTGGAAAGGAGAGTGAAAGATGAAAGCGTAGGAGATAAAGCACCTATTGTAAGTGTGAATGAGCTTTTAAGGGGACGCCAGGCAAGAAGGAATGCAAGAGACTGTGATTTAGAAACTTCCTCCACGAACTGAAGATGGGATAAGAGTGAGTAACTTCCCCTACAAACGAGGATGTGCTAATTAGAAGACTGTGATTTAGTAACTTCCTCCACGAACTGAAGATGGGATGAGAGTGAGTAACTTCCCCCACAAACTGGAATGAATGGAGTACATGCGTGTGGCACTACGAATAAATAAGGAGACTATTATTAATTCTGAATAATTAGAATTACTGAAATCATAATTAATTCATCATGTAGAAAATATAATTCTATAATTATAGGCAAGGAACCTTAATGTAAATAAGGAGACTTTATTAATTATGAATATTTTTATTCATTGAAATCATATCATAATTCTATATTCGTAACTAACTCTAAAATCATGGAGTCTATTAAGGAAACTATGACTACTGTTAGTTCTGAATAATCAGATTTACTGAAATCATAATTCTATATTCGTAACTAATTCTGAAATCACGAAGTCTATTATTAATTCTGAATAATTAGATTTACTGAAATCATAGTTCTATATTTGTAACTAATTCTGAAATCATAACTAAGGAGACCATTATTAATTCAGATTTACTGAAATCATAACTAATTCATCATGTAAAAAATGTAATTCTATAATTTTATTTTTCAGGATATATATATATATATAAAATCGGAGGAGCTGACGTGTCGAGTAGAGAGCTTCTTACTGCTCTGCTTTTATATAGGAAAGACTATTATTAATTATAAATAATTTTATTTATTGAAATCATATCATAATTCTATATTCATAACTAATTCTAAAATCATGGAGTCTATTAAGGAGACTATGACTACTGTTAGTTCTGAATAATGAGATTTACTAAAATCATAATTCTATATTTGTAACTAATTCTGAAATCATGGAGTCTATTATTAACTCTGAATAATTAGATTTACTGAAATCATAGTTCTATATTTGTAACTAATTCTGAAATCATAACTAAGGAGACCATTATTAATTCAGATTTACTGAAATCATAACTAATTCATCATGTAGAAAATGTAATTCTATAATTTTATTTTTCAGGATATATATATATATATAATCGGAGGAGCTGATGTGTCGAGTAGAGAGCCTCTCTTACTGCTCTGCTTTTATATAGGAAAGACTATTATTAATTATGAATAATTTTATTTATTGAAATCATATCATAATTCTATATTCGTAACTAATTCTAAAATCATGGGGTCTATTAAGGAGACTATGACTATTATTTATTCTGAATAATTAGATTTACTGAAATCGTTATTCTATATTTGTAACTCATTATGAAACCATGGAGTCTATTGTTAATTCTGAATAATTAGATTTACTGAAATCATATTTCTATATTCGTAACTAATCCTGGAATCATAATTAAGGAGACCATTATCAATTCAGATTTACTGAAATCATAACTAATTCATCATGTAGAAAATATAATTCTATAATTTTATTTTTCAGGATATATATATATATATATATAAATCGGAGGAGTTGGCGTGTCGAGTAGAGAGCCGCTTACTGCTCTGCTTTTATATAGGAAAGATGATAGATGAAAAAATTTATTTTGTTATTTTATCTCATTACACACATTATCATAAATTTGAAAAATATTTATTTGTAATTATAATGCCAAAATATATATTCAAAAAAGGTTTGAAAAAGTGCATGAAACATGTTTCCCTTTTTATATTTATTTTTATTTTTAATTCATTAGATAAAATTTTTTTATAAAGAAAAATTAATTCAGATTATAAATCTAATCTATCTCATCTCTATTTATTAAGACTCTATGTTCTACATAAATGGACAATATTTGAGTGGATCCCAGTTGAAGATGAGTTGGTTTTCAAGAAAAATAAATTATTCGGTGAAAATTCACTTTCTACAATGTCTGAGTGGGACTCTTTATAGGAGGTTTAGCATTACGCTGTATAGGTATGCCTGTTTTGGAATGGAAATAGAAATTTCAGAATTATGTTTAATCGGAAGCAGTTTTTAGTTTATTATATGTAATGTGCACAATTTGTTATTATGAATATTACCCCTGGGAACATTAAAATCCAGAAAATAGAGCTTATATGGAGCCTGTTTGGAATATTCATGCTTATATGGAGCCTGTTTGGATTAGCTATAAAAACTGTTTTTCTAACGTGGTGTACGGTAGACATGGTAAGTATGTGAGATGAGTTTTATCTTGACTTGTATGACGGTGTTTTTTAAACGCCAACTAAAACAGGCCCTAAATTAGCTGAATCTGAAGAATTTTATTTATTTTCAATTACTTTTTGTCCTTATATGTGTGTGTATATCAAACAATGAAAATATATCATTTTCTAACTAATACCTTCTATAAAAAACACCATATGAGTATCTTAAAAAAAAAAAGTTAGACGTAAAACAGATTTAGTTTTACTTGTATATATACTCTCACTTCTCATCTAATCTAATATAAGACTTCTTTTCATTTTTTTATGTTAAAATGCATCTAACATTCTAAAATATTTTTCCAGCACTCACCACTCTAAGATATTTTTTTTCAGTACACCAAACACCTTGAAGTATTTTTTTAAGTGTGTGCACTATCATAAATAATTTTTTGTGCATCCAACACTTTGAATTATTTTTTAAGGTGCTTCCAACATCTTAAATTATCTAAATTATTAAATTAAAATTGCACAAAAAAATATTTCACGGTGAACGACTTCTACTAAAATTTTAAACAAAAAAGTTTGATATTAATAACAACACTGATTGAGTGTTTGGCAACTTGTCAAATCTAGGTTTCAAACCTAGGTTTATAAATAATAAAAGTTATTCTCAACAAATAATCCAAACACACACACTGAGTTCAAAAAGTCTTAACTCTTAACAAGCTTTTATTTGACCACGACAATAAAAACAACAATAAAATTTTATTCTATTAGGTGAGGTCAATTATATAGATCACAGCGGCATTATACTCTATTAAAAAGCCATGTCTTTGACAAACTCCCAAGATATATTACTCAATATCATCCTTTATTTTAAAAATTAAAAAAATTATTTTGTGAATATATTTTTTTCTAGTCCACCATTATGCCCTATACAGAGGGTTTAAATTTACAACCTTATACTTAAGAGTGCATTAAAAGAGATGTTTAGTATCATTTTGACTATGAAACCCTGACGACAAGATTCAACCAGGTTGTTTTTAATGAAAATGAGATTTTACTATGAAACTAAAATTGATGTAGTACAAGATAGAAGATCAACTGGGAGCACATTTTATGCTCATCACCTAGTTGATCATAACCCATCTTCATCATTAGATTGATTTTGAACGGTTCAGATTTAATTTAATTTTTATACTTTAAATAAATTTTTTAATTATATGTAGAATTAAAAATAAAAATAATCTTATAACTATCACTTCTCATAAAAATGAATTTATCATATCAAAAATCACAAATTAAAAATTTTAAATTTAAACCATTCAGATCAAAGTTTAAACGGTTAAAATCTCATCATAATAATAAAAAATTAGTTGATTATCAATGTGATGAGCACAAAATGCGGACCCAAGATCAACTAGATAGGAAGAAACTGAGGATCGAATAGAGAACAGATTAGAAGAGGAAACCGAGAGGGAGAAAATTGATATTCTAATATTTAATAATCTAATCAATAAATCTGTATAGACTAAAATCCTAAGCAACTATTTATTCTAACTAATAATTATGAAAGTAATTAAATAATATAAATAAAATCTAAGATAGTGGGATAGTGGCTAAGTAAGTGCCTAATGATTATGTGACAAATAAATAAATTACAATTAATTAAATACTTCTTCATTTCCCTCGGGTTAGAAGAACTCGACATTGGAGAGTTTGACAGCTAGTAGTCATCAAGGAAGGCAGGGTCTATACCGTGAAACTCGTCCTCCTTGATCCATGTAGTGTTTGTTTGGATTAACGATAGAAGCTACTTTTCCAACGTAATTTACAGTATACGAGATAAATTTATGAGAGTAGTTTTACCTCAACTTACGTAAACGTACTTTACCACTGCTTTCTTACAGAGGCCGGTAGTATCAAAACCTGACCAGCCTTAATGAATAAGATACCGACGGGTGGGACCTGCTGGAGTGAAGATCTTCTGCTTATGTATTACAAACATTTAAACCATATAGGGAGTCAAAGTATACGTGACTTGGCCTCTTAATAGTATTTCTTGGGCTGTATGGAATCTCTAGGTTAACGTAAAATAGGCTTATTTTGCAACAAAGTCCCAACATGAAGATGTTGTATATGATGCCACAAGCCAACATTATCAGATGAAAGAGGCGATTCCCACAAAGACTCAGATGACAGGGAAAGGTATACAAAAGCATATTTCTTTGGAATATTTTCCAATACCCTCCATTAAACTAAACTATTGCTAAGACGACCAAGAAACTTCACCATTTATTCTTAATCTACCACGCCTAACGCCTCTGCTATATATATATATATATATATATTTTCACTGCACATAATATTCATTAATTTCCATTATATATATCTGGGCTCTGCGTGCTTTGCAGTTCATTAAAAAGTTCCATGTTTAAACTGTGATAAACGAACCAGCTTGAGGTCTACATTACGCCATTTTTAGTGTAAGTCAATATGCTTGTATTTTTTCACTTCAGTTTAATTTGGCTTACCAATTCTTTATGTATCATGCTTCCAAATGCTTTCTTCATCATCATCTTGTCTTTTCTATCAGGTTAATTTCTGTGCTACAAGTTGAATGAAACCAAAAATTGCAAATTTTTTTTCTTCAATTATCGGCATATCTAAACCATTCAATTTTTGAATTAATCATTTAGTCATATACATGTTTTTTTCTAGTTTGATTCGAACTTCTTTCTCATGCAACATTTAAATTTTAACGACAGATATAAAAATTTTAGAGATTAGGATTAACTCTTCAAATATGACTTATTTTAAGGATAGGAGAGAGTATTAAATTTAGTTTGCCAAGCTTCTACCTTTTTGGGCTAAAGTCATGCATGTAGATAGCAAATATCAGTCATGATCAAATCTGACAAGGCCTGGTTAAAAATTTAAACGTTAAGTTCGAGCTTGTTTGGTATCTGGCATATCTTAATATAGTTTTTATTATGCGCATTATGTGAATCTACTTAGCATATACTTTAAATCTTCTTCATACTTAATATTTAACGTTCTACCGACCAAAACCTCACTCATTTCCTTGTCCTATGCATGTTGACGTCGCATGCATGACGTTCTTCTTATTTGATATCAAAAGACCAGTCATATATATAATATATCGATCTCTCTGGTAGGGGGAAAAAATAAACAACCTGTTATTTTTTCTTCCTTATTTTTTTTTTCTTATTCCGAACTTTTATTGATACATCATGTACTGAGAAAATACTCAAAATACCAACCTCGTGGTGACTCTGTTGGGCAGGCATATGCATTTTGGACGTTTGAACCAGTGACTCTTCTCTGCTTTCAAAAACCAAAATTTCCAGAAAATTAGCTCAAATCCACGCCAGTAACGGTAAATCCCCACCTTAGCTAGTGAATGAAAAATGAAAATTAGGCCATTCCTTCGTTCCCTTTTACTTATTTAGTAATTTCTTGCAAACTTTGGTTCTGTTCTGTTCTGTTTTTATTTTTATTTTTATAGGGTTTGTCCATCCATCCGGGTCCGTTAATCTTCCCAAGTAACTTGGGAAAAGTTTTCACTTTTAGTCCGTATCTTTAAAGGGGACTACTACAATGGCTTCTCCTCTCTGTACATGGCTTGTTGCTGCCTGCATATCTGCAACATACGACAAAGACTACTCCAGAAAAATTTCTATGTTTGATTCTCCGAAGAGGCCTAGGAAGTTCATGTCCCACTACATCAATGCTGGTGCTGCTGACTACAAGAGTAGAATGCTTTCGTCTTTCTATTGTTCTGGTGTTCAAAGTCTGATTTCTTGCTTTGCATTTGATCCCTGTAAGGAATACAATTATTATTTCAAAGGGTCGTTGTCTTCTTATTTGGCTTCTTTTGTGGACAATGGATTATCCTCCCTTTTTGGCTCAAAAGTAGCCCCATCTGGAAGGAACATGTTCACTGGGCTTACTTCCCATTCAGGTAATTCAGCTCTCTCTAGTATAATTCATGCATTTGAATCTCTCACAGAATTGGTTGCTTATGATTGTATGGACAAAGAACAGCAACAAAACTCAATGAATTCCAATTTTCTTGGAGTCGAATTGCAAGCAAACGCGCACACACACCCCTTTTCTTAATCACTTAGTTGTGTTTTAATTTTTAAATAGTATGTCTTTGACCAGATGGTTAAATAGGTCTAGTTTGACCAACAAGTTAGATCCCTTACCATAATGAGGGGGATACAGTTAATAGAGAGAAGATAAGTTGGTACTACCTCCAGACCTTGATATAAGAGTGAGATAACTAATTTGCGGATATTAAAGAAATTAATTTAGTTATTTGTAACAAATGCATCTTGTTTTCCCTAAACTACCCTAACATATGCATTAAAATTATCACTTGATTGGGCCCCCTTTAATATGTACAATCAATAGAAATATTTTGGGTAAAAAATTACTCCCTCCGGTCCTAAATATAGGACATAGTTTGTAGTGTAATTTGCACTACAAACTATGTCCTATATTTAGGACCAGAGTTAGTATAAATTAGATTAAGGTTCTATATTTAGAACCAAAGCGAATCATTTGTCTAGTACCAATATTTAGGAGGAGAGATAGTAATATGCTCCTCCTATCCAAAAGGCAAGAGTTTAATGACTTGGCCCAGGAGGGGATTGGTTGAGCTGTGTGAAGTTAATCTGAACACAACTTTAGCCTCAATATTTGAAAACAAAAAACATAAGGCCTCAACATGAATGGATGATCTTATATATGCCTTAGGACAAAGGTCTAACGATTTTGCTGAAGCTTCACATTCTTATTTCTATGTACTAATATAAATGCCATGGTTAAGAGACATTGCTTGTCATATTCTAGGAAAAACTGAGGGTATGGCTTTGAATCCTGCTGAAGAAGTCACAAAGAGGAAGAGACCACTCATAGAGCGAAGGGTTGTAGTCACAGGATTGGGAGCAGTAACCCCACTTGGTCATGATCCAGACATGTTCTATAATAATCTCCTTGAAGGTGTCAGTGGAATAAGCGAGATAGAGGGTTTTAATTGTTCTCATTTTCCAACGGTATTATATACGTCTGCATTATTATTGCCTCAGATGGATTCATTGAACTAACTGATACGCCCTCTAGTCCTTTTTATAAGATACCAATAACTAAATTACATAGATCAAAAAGTTAGTTAAAATTGGTTAAAGACAATAAATATGTAAAAAATGCAACTCTTTTTCCAAAAAAGCCCTGAAGGTGGGTGGGAGACAGAATGAGTGGAAAAAGCGATGAGAGAGAATGAGTGGGAAAAAGTGAGGAGAAGGACATATAATTAATTGAGGGTAAAAATGGAAAAAAATTTGCATTAAATGTTTAGACATCTCCAAATGGTATCTTGTAAAAAGGAACATACCCATTCAAACAATGGTATCTTATAAAGAGGAACGGAGAGAGTAATATTTAACTTGAGGATGAACTTTCAGTATTCTTTGAATTCAGAAAATTGCTGCAGAAATCACATCCTTCTCAGCAGATGGATGGGTCCTACCCAAGTTTCGCAAGCGAGCAGATAAGTTCATGCTATACTTGCTCACTGCTGGTAAGAAAGCATTGGTAGATGGTGGAATCACAGAAGATGTTGCTGCAGAGTTGGACAAAAGCAGATGTGGAGTTATAATTGGCTCTTCTTTAGGTGGCATGCAGGTGATCCAAACCTTTGCCAAAAGTTTCTACCATTTTTGCCAATAAGGTTTAGTTCAATTGGCAGGATTTGTTCATAAAGCATTAATTTCTTCCGTCTGTATCTAATATATGTCAGGTGTTTAGTGACGCTATAGAAGCATTGAGGGTTTCACACAAGAAGATGAATCCCTTTTGTGTACCATTTACAACTACCAATATAGGTTCTGCTTTACTAGCAATGGATTTGGTAGGCTCTTACAGAAATCTTGATCAGGATATATTTCTAGCACATTTGTTAGACCTATCAATGTGGATTTATTAGTACATTCCAAATTTCCAATTGCAGGGATGGATGGGCCCCAACTACTCAATCTCAACAGCTTGTGCTACAAGTAACTTTTGCATACTGAGTGCGGCAAACCACATAGTTAGAGGTGAAACTGTGAGTGCTATCTTCAATACCATGCAAAAATATATATTCACTTAATCTTTTTGGAAATTTTTTTAAAAAAAGTTGAGTTCTCTTGCACATCTTGTGGCGTTGCAGGACATGATGCTCTGCGGTGGATCTGATGCAGCAATAAACCCAATAGGTAGTTACTGAGCTTATTTCATTGTAGAGGCACTTTAATCTGGAGAAATCATTAGTTAGGTTCAGTGTATGATTAATTAGTAGACCACATTACAATCATAGACATGCAAGTATGTAACTTTTCATTTATAAATGGAACCACAGGCTTGGGAGGTTTTGTGGCATGCAGAGCTCTTTCAAAGAGGAATGAAGAGCCAACGAAGGCTTCACGTCCATGGGACAGAGTAATGCATCCACATTTTCTTTATCAAATTTGTGTCCTTCCTTTGTTGTTTTGGGATATGTTTAGATACATGCAAGCGTATGAGAGGTGAATCCTAATAACAAAAAATGTGCTTGGTGTGCTTGTGTGTCTTTTATCAAATTTATGTCACCAAATTTACTTGATTTTTCTGTTAAAGTTTAACATTATTGCACCTCAGAATCGTCTCTTACCCTAAATCTTAACTAAAGATGCAGTTCTTGTTGATCAGGATCGTGATGGATTTGTTTTGGGAGAAGGAGCTGGGGTCTTGCTCTTGGAGGAATTAGAGCATGCTAAGGTATGTTGCAGAAACTTGAAATACTTATACAGAACACAAAAAAGCTGGAAATGAAAGAATTATGAATTTGTTAACTTCTCTCTTTAATTTCCTAGAGAAGAGGTGCAACAATATATGCAGAGTTTCTGGGAGGAAGCTTCACATGTGATGCATATCACTTGACTGAGCCTCACACTGAGGGTAAGTATCAACATCATCCAACAAGTTTGTCCCTTTTCATTAATATCTACATTTCATTCATCTATCTGCTGGTATTATTAAGAAAACAATTAAGTGCCTTCAATTCAGTTCTAGTTGGTAATTCTTTGTCAATAAGCATCCACCAATTGCTATGTACTCTGCTTTGGAACTCAAACAACTTGTTTAACATCTATATCTTTTTTATTCAGGAAAAAAAAGATGAATTAAAAGGCCCTTGGAAGGAAACAATTTTGGGTAGACCCTAATATTTTTTCCCTTTAAAAAGTTATATATCAACAAGCCAATGATAAATTATATATAAACATATAAACTAGTCATAACTCTTATTCTACTAAAAAGCATGTCATGTTTGTTATACATACATATCTTTAATATTGTTATCTGACTAAGTCATATTCAAGCATTGTCAGGTCTAATTGAGGGTAACTCTCCCAAATGCGCGTTTTGCATTCACATATATTAGTGCTTAAACAGCCACTTATAAACTATATATAGACATATAAACTCGTTAGAACACGACACTATTAAAACATATGTCATGTTTGTTATACATAAATATCTATTCATGAGGTCCATGTATATAGAATCAAATTTACTGAGTGCCAGTATATGTGGCTGCAATTTGGTACAGGCATTGTTCTTTGTATGGAAAAGGCATTAGCTCAATCAGAGGTTGACAGAAGGGATGTAAATTACATAAATGCACATGCTGCGTCCACACCATCTGGTGATCTAAAAGAATATGAAGCAGTAATTCAATGTTTTGGAAAGAACCCAGAGGTAAAAGTAAAGATGAATTTTAATTTCAGTCAGACTATCAAAAAGCACGTCTGTTTGTTGATATTACAAAGTTTGAGCTTTCATGATCTGCAGTTAAGGATGAACTCCACAAAATCCATGGTTGGTCATTTACTAGGAGCCTCTGGAGCTGTGGAAGCTATTGCAGCAGTTAACGTATGCATTGGTGAAATCAAATAACTCTTCTAATGTTTGACTTTTGCATTCTCTGTGAAACTAAAGGCTAATATTGCATGAAGAAAAACTTAGTTGTAGTGTTTTAGATATGACAAAAAATTTCAGATTCTTATGTGTAGTTCAAGAAGGGGTTTTTTTCTGACATTACAGGCAATAAAGACCGGATGGATCCATCCAAATCTCAACCTCGAGAACCCAGACAAAAATGTGGTATGTATGAATTGTAATGCATACTACTTGCATTCTCTTTGTTTTAGATCTCATGGTATGGCGTGTCCAGATATCATATAACAGTACTTGGGATTTTTATCTTAAATCGCATGCTTAAGGATGTGAAATCCTCATGATTTATACTTTTATGGGTTGTAGGGATTTCTTTAATCCAATGAAAGTTTTGTGATAAATTATCTTTGAAGCAGGAGACAAGTTTCATTGTTGGTCCAATGAAGGAACGTTTGAACATCAAGGTGGCTCTCTCAAATTCCTTTGGGTTTGGAGGACACAATTCATGCATCTTGTTTGCACCTACCAATTACAGGTGAAATCAATCTTGGGAAGACAAGGTCGACGGATTGTGTTTAGTTTTGGAATTATACTTGTACCTACTAGCATCTTCAAGCGGTTTTGTCTAGCTAAACTGGAAGTAATCTGTATACAAAATTTTTCAAATGACTTCATTTTGGTACTCAGCGTATGGCCTCTTGAAGGAAAACCTCCTATCTGATTGTATAAAAAGATTGGACAGCTCTCTTGCATTGTCAAAATCTAGGGATTGTATTATCGTCCACTGTTTTTATTATTATTATTATTATTATTATTTAATTTGAGGATTGGTTATTCTCCAACTTTTTTTTTTTAATTAGATTAAGGGTTTCTCCCTAAAAGTTTAGAGGACAAAAGATTTTCACCTCTCCCAATTAAATATGTTTTCTAAAATTCGAACTTGTGTTTTTCTCTGTACTGGGTGAGGCCCTTTAACATTTCATCTCAACCAACAGCTTGTTGATTATTCTCGAACTACTTCTATATTGTTTCTTTTTCAATAAAATCATTCCTTATATATTTTTATGATAACGACAATGAAAAACATTGTACAAAAAATAATATTAAATGAGGACCTACTCATAATCACAACATCAAAATTTACAACTTGAGTCTTAATTTTGTATTAGTTTTCTTATAGGAATTATCATTCTTCACATATTGTTCATGGTCAATGTATTTTGCTAATCCGGATATATAAAGTGGATAAATTGTAAACTTTAGGTAATGATCATATCCAAACATTTAAAGGTTGAATAGCAATTGCAGGCAAGCATGAGAAATTACGAATCAAACTTCCACATGGTATAATTCCCTAAAAATTACCAATACTGCCATTATGTTACTTAGGAACAGCACTAAATGCATCCTAGCTTATGATCACGGGTTTAAAGAAGTGAAATCTTGCATAAACTGACTAGCACAACATGCCCAACATGCAATATCTCCTGTGTTGCGTTTTCTTTTTAGGCTTCCAAGCTCTTAGAAGAGATGGGAGTCACAAAGAAATAAGAAAAGTAAGAGATCAAATGAAGGTGAGTTATTAGTGTAAGCATTCCCTGTATATCCAATTCAGCTGAAACTCACATGGAAACCAAAACAATATCTGAGGGGATATATATTACTCATTAACACAATACTCCTGAAAACAATTGGGAAGCCTAAGCACAACCAAAGAAATGCGTCCCAAAGGACATCAAGTTTTCTCATATCTTGGCTCCTTAAGCTAAAGGTTAAAAGAACGTCTCTTTTCCAGAAAGACTGATACAGCTACGCTCATCAGTGTGTGAAAGAGGATAACTGTTTGTGCTAGTCTTGATAGTTGTGACGGCAGCGAGTCACAGCAGCACGAGCCAGGATAAAAATATCATACAATATTGGTCTATGCTCAATCACCAAAGCTTAGATTTTACCCAGAATAGCAGGAAGACGACCCCAAGTACAATAGCAACGGGGGCCCACTTACGAATCAGAGCCTGCACTCAAGATTGCATTACAGTTATATATTTGCATAGTTATGCATAACTATGAAAGGAACTAATCACTTCTGAACATATGACAGGGTTAGATGGAAAAAGAGAGAGGTGGTAAATAAAGGTAAGAAACCGTGGGCCCTGCCAATGGGAACCTCGGAGAAACAAAATAACTGCAGGCATATGCAGTATGTTTATAGAATTTTGCCGATGAACAACCATGCATCATGTCATGTGACAATTTATATGATAAATTTATAATTCTTTATTTTTTGCATACATTCGAAATTTATAATTCTATTCAACCATGGAATGCAACAACTTAACCACAGGGCAAAAGACCAACATGCAAAAAATGTCAGATAGCCCAAATTGTTGAACACCAACGAAACTACAATATATCATGAAATGGTGACTACATTTACATTAATATATAGACAGACGCACACCCGTCCACCATGCCATGTCTTATTCTAGAAGTTTTCAAATTTAGTGTGTCTCTGTCTCTCTCTGGTGTATCATGCTTAAGGGTGTGTTTGGTTTAAGGGGGAGGGCATGGGAGGGGAGGGGAGGGGACGGGATCCTTTATTTGGTTTAAGAGGGAATGGGAGGGAAGGTAATAACTAATTGACCATTTTAACCTTACATGTTACTTTATGCTTTTATAATTATAGATTGTTTAAATTAATTTACACTTGGATTTAAATTAAATTATTACATTAATATTGTAATATGTGAATAAAAATCATATTTTTATCAATAGCTAATATAATAAATATTTTAAAATTAACAAATTTTTTCTTTTATATTTTTAGTAGGGTATTATTAGAATTTCAAAATATTCATCAGGGTAAAATTGTAAAGTGTAAACAACTTTAACTTTCCTCAAAAAGCCCCCAATTTGAGGCAACCCAAAATAAAGGGAGGGAGGGAATTAGAGCCCAAATTTTGGCTTCCCTCCCACCTAAAAATTTAAACCAAATGAAGGAAATTTGGTTGGAGAGGAGGGGATGAAAAATAAGCCCCTCCCCTTGTTTGGTGTGAAAAAGTGGAGGGGAGGGCCCCAAAAAAGGGGCTCCAAATCCCTCCCATTCCCTCATTTTTGGTCCCCCCAAATTGGGGGGTTTTGGAGGGAAGGAAAAAATTGGGACTATTTTGCCCCCATGGCTTTTTCATATTCCCATTTATACCCCTATGTGGAAAAGCAACCCAAAGAATAATCCCGTACTACGAAAGTTTGCTCAGAATTCAGATCTTTTTTAAGCCTTTATTCCCCCCCCCCCCTTCTAACCTCTCCTAGCTATACCTGCTGCAAAACAAAAACAAAACAAAACAAAACAAAAAGCACAGCACCATCATTCATACAATGTTGCATCACAGTTCATGTGAATTGAGTTTGATGTGATTGATGATTCTCTCAGTTGTTGAGGTTTCGTGTGTCTTTGTTCAAACTTCCCAATACTGAATGTTGCTTTGTCATATGCTTCTACTCTCTCTTTTTATTTACATACTTTGATGAGAGGAAATTGCTGCATTTGGTTCAACCCGTGGAGCGATCTTAATTGTGGGTGGTTCTATTTTGGAGGATTCTGTCCTTCATTGTGTCTGACAAACTATTTTAAATAATTTTTATTTAAAAAAAACTAATTTAAATTATTTATACAAGTATAAAAATGTAAGCTATTATATAAGGGTAAAATGGTAAATTAGTCATTATCTCCTTTCCCCTCCCCTCTTAAATCAAACAAAGAATCATTAAAAAACCTTTCCCTTCCTCCGCCTCCAACCAAACCAAACAAGGTGACCCTCTATCCCTCCCCTCCCTTTGAACCAAACAGGCCCTAAAGCTCTAATGCACTGTTGTTTCAGATGCGTCACAATCAATTAACATTAATCAGAAGTGACAAAAGAATAAGGAAGACTATATTGCCAAAATAAGCTAGATATCAGGTGCAAGATGTACTAAACACTAAAAGACTAACCTGGCGATTTAAATCTCTAGCCTTATCAGCATATATGCGAGATTCTGATGATAAGCGGCTGGACATTTGGCTAACCTCTGCACATTAGCATTTAAATCAATTGTAAAAGCATCTTTGTGGCACAAGATGTCAGGAGAAAAAATATGCTAAAACTAATCCTATTCATAGAATAGATAAAACATCTTACGGTCCAACTGTTCACCAACACCCAGAACTTCTTGCACATTTCGTGTCATTATCTGATGGACTTCATAGAGTTCATCATTCAACTTTGCAATATTGCGCTGGGTATGAGTGTCCTGGTACAATTTCTTTGTTTTCTGTATAAATGTGTCTTTTTAAGAAATTGAAAAAAGGAAAAAAGGAAAATTAAGCACCAGCAGGAAATGAGAACAATCACATGAATAAAACATGACAGATAATGCAAGAGGGCAAGCATGTAATGTGATATCTACCAAACTTAATGAAGGCATAAGGTCTGGCAGCAGTTTCAATTTGAGACCCATTGACACGCTCAAACTCATTCCTGAGATCTTCAAGATATTGAAAGGCTAGCTTCTTAGGGTAAGCACGATCACACATTGTCAAGTAACAGACACGTCCTTCAATAATATAACTGATGGATTGTCAAGGCAATCATCGCTCTCAAATCAAGTAAACACAAAGGAAATGCAACCCGCTCCCCCAAAACACACCCACACACAAACATGCATATATTAAGTTTCAAACAGTTGTAGACAATAAATTGCTGGGAAAACCTGCAAAAGAAGCCAAGTTGTGAAGCATTAAGATGGTATCGCATTTTGCACATGCATACAACACATCAATATAAAAAATCCAGCAACCACACTATTCATAAGCCATAAACAGTGCAACTCGTTTCTCAAACTCCACACAATGTACAAGACCTACGTCTAGTTATACAGAAAATAAACCATCTTCATTATAATTCAACAAGAAATGACAGAGGGTACTGCCTCCCTTAGGTGGTTTTACCCATTTGGTATTGGTCCAAAAAACAGAGAATGAGAGACAACAACCTACCAAAACAAGTAAAAAAGGTAGCCTCTTGTAATGTTGAGAACCATTAGATTTATGGCTATAAAGAACAGAAGAAAGACACCAAGCAAGCATATATTATGCATGGACAGCTTATATTGTGTATGGACTGGAGGCCCAGCACCATTGACATGAACATAAAACTAAGATAGCAATTTAAAGAACAACTACTACAGACATTTCTATAATTCACAAGAACTCATCACCGTTTATTGTTAATATGTTGGGATACCACCACTAAAACAGTATTGTCATGATGAAACCCTTGGTGATTAGATGTATTTTACAATACAATGTTGGAGCATGTAAAATAAACAAACAATTACCATACTATCACCACTCCACAAAACAGTCATGAAATATTAAGACACTAGGATACTGGAAAACATAAGGGCCAGTTTCAACTGACATCCTTGATGCCTCATGTTGTCCTCTTGAGAGGTTCTTAAACAAAGCCTTAACTTGCTGTTTGTAAAACTCAGCATCTCTAATATCACGACCATCATCCAGTCCCTCAACTAGTGGAAGACCATCAGTAACACGAGCAATCATAGTCAATTTAACCATCTTTTTCAGTTCACCACGTCCTTTTTAGCTCAGAACTCTCCAACTATAGCAGAATACACAGCAACAAAAGTTCATAATCAATGAGAGACGACGTTAGGCACAGGAATGAGAAATATTAAATGCACAAAATGAACTAATATAGATATCTCTTGGTTCTCTTTTTAGTAAATATACAAATAAACTTAATTAAGGGGTATTGCCCCTGACTACAGCACCATCACCAAAGGTTGCCTTAGCGTTGCAAATGGTATGAGCAATTATTACAATCACTATACTACATTTCTAACCTAATGGGCACATTCTTGGTACATAGCAGAGATTTCAACAAATGAGCCACACTGATCATGGATTATTCTCCAAAACTAAGCCTAATGCAACAACACAAAATTAATACAAGAAATAATTCATATTGCATATAATTAACATTGCCTAGGACCTGATTATAACATTTCCTCGTTTCTTATGAGGATTTGACATTGCAATTAGGTTTTACTTCCTCGATGCAACCTAACCGGGGTTCTGAAACTAAGTGCATTGTTACGTTCTTCAGATCTGATACGTTTGAATAATCAATTTATGCGATACGACGTGAAGAAACATCAAGTTATTGAGATGACATATGGGCGCACGTATCCAGATTTTTTCACTCTCAGTCATCAATTTTGGAATTTTTTTTTTTTTAAAAAGTATTCAATTCTAGCATTTCATCAAACAACTTGGCAGTGGAGACAGGGGAATTGGTGAGAAACGGAAGCAAAGAAGGGGATGCCATGATCAAAGGCTCTGAATTGAGAAAAGGGATGAAGCAGACAAAGAATAAAACGAAGAGAGGGTGACATTGAAAGAGGAAGCAACGACTAACCTGACAAAATGAGAAGCGAATGGGGTAGAAACGGTGGCCGAGCTGATCAGCTATTTGCCGTCGGTCGGTGACTCCGAAGTGATACCGCCGGCTGCCGATCTATGGATCGAGGAAGGAGGGACCAAACTTAGATGGACCCTAGAGAAGGCGAGGCGAGATCTTCGTCACAGTGAACGCCAGCAAACAGCCTGACACCGCATTTTCAAGAAAATAGTTTTGGCCAACCTTCGAGAAATTTTAATGGGCAAATTACATTGAATTCTCAAACATGGAAAAATATGACCTGGAAATTCATTGAAATCTTCAATTTATAATAAAGTCCTGTAAGATATTTGAATAATATATTCTAATTATAAAAAGACAATAATACCTTTAATGAAGTAAAGAAAAAGGCGGACATATACGTCACCGTTCTGATTACCCTTCCAATCCCTCCTTCTCTCACTCCTTTCCTTCCATCCCTCCTTCTCTCCGGTCCTCATCAGAAGAAACTCTTCCCTCCCGTCTCCACCATGCACTGCCTTCACCACCCCTTCCTCTTTTCTTGGGTCCACTCCCACCCTTCCCCTCTCATTTATCAAAGAGTTTCTTCTAATGACAATCAGAGAGAAGGAGGGATTGAAGGAAAGGAGTGAGAGAATGAGGGATTGGAAGGGTTGATCAAAACGGTGACGTATATGTCCGCCTTTTTCTGTGGTTCATTAAGGGTATTATCTTCTTTTCACAATTGGAATCTATTATCCGAATATTCCACGGGACTTTATTGTAAATTGGAAATTTCAAGGGACCTTTGTATCATATTTTGTTTTGCTTGGGATTTCAATGCAATTTTCCCAATTTTAATTTTTTTTTGGAGTTACCATGAGATGTTAATCTCAATAGTGGTTGGCAAAAAAAGAAAATCACATAATTGATGTCAATATATTAATGTGAAATCAATTATAATCATTTTCTTTTTTCCAATTGATAGCATATAGGAAAGAGATTTCCATGAGAGTAGTTACAATACATCTTATTAAAGAAATATTCTAGAGAAATCAATATATATTTTTTAGTAGTTTATTGAGTTGAAGGAGGATTGAAGAAGGCATTGCACAAATTTCCTTCTCACATTACTTCTTTTGAAGTCTCTCAGTTGTGATTTACGCTATATTCCAATTCCTCTCTAGTCTTGTTTGAAGTCTTTCATGTTCCACCACAATGCTATTGTACGATTGTGTGATTAGTGCTTTGTTCCAATTTCTCTCTAAACTACGTATTTTTGTGCAATTTAAGTAATGTCGGTCATTGCAATTTGGGACTGTTGGACATTTATGTGCAACTTTAAGAGAAAAAACTACACTGGATTAAGGTATAAATTTATCCTGAAAATTTTTTACGGGGAGCAATGTATTTTTAGAAGTTTTTTCAGGCTCAATATTGTCTCGTAAGTTTAAAAATATAATAATGTTACCTTTTACCATTTAGAAGTAAACGGTCAACATTAATTTTTTAACAATCAATATTAGTTTTTTAATAATATAGAGCAATAATTTTATGTTTTGAAATTTTCAGGGTAATATTAAACTTGAAAAGACTTCCTGAACAAATTTACATATTAACCCAATTATATTTAGATAGGATCAGAGTTTCGTACAAAGTAACAAAAGATAAGAGCCTATAATTAGAAATATTAGGCTCAAATGTTTTCGTATGATGATCCTTGGCTGAAAACATGTTTGAAATGGCTGAAAACACACAAAATGTGGAATAGCCAAAAAAAAAAATTGCAATATCTTGATGCTTTATAACGCTTTGTGAAATTTGAAGACTATTTTGGAAATGCCTATGTAGGCAGGAGAGAAGTGGGATGAATTGGGGGGGGGGGTGTTTCATTGCACGCAGTTGCAGATTATTTTAAAACAGCCACTAAAACTTTTTAAAATTTCACTATACCTTCTAGGACTAAACTAAAAATACAATTGTGAGTGAGAATATAATTATACTCTTATTTTACAAGTCAAATATGATCATTTAAAAGACTCATATGAAAATTTACATATTAAATATGTTTATTTATAAAATAAATAAAATTATAATATCATTTCTGCCATACACAAGATAATGAGCATATTCATAAGAATACTTACTATTCATAAGACACATGTAGGAATTTATAAGACCGTCTAGATCATGTACTAGGCAAAGACATAAATATCTTTTCAATCAAAAAACTTAATTTCAATTTAACTCTAAGAAATGCAGTGAAATTTCAAAAAATTTTAGAAGTTGTTTGAGAATAATTTGTTACAGAGAGAATGTAGGGAAATTTTCCCAAAGAAAAAGAGACCAGAGGAAAGAGGTCAACAGGCAAAAAAAAAAAAAAACAGAGATGAAACTAGACAATGAGGAGGAGCCCTAGCTGCTTAGCATATAATAAATAATAATTTAAAATTCAAATTCAAATCCAAACGTTAATTTAGATATCCTATTTTGGTGAGATATTATATATATATATATATATATTAAAAGACAAATAAATAATTCCTAATTCTTTTCTATCTTTCTGTCATGTTTGTTTCTTAACTAATTCCTAATTCTAATGGATAAATATCCTTAATGATAACCGATAACCTAATTAATCTAATTAGTTCACGATAGAATAAATCCTAAGTTCTATTTTATTAATTTAAAATAAAATTATAAAATAATAATTTAAAATTTAAATTCAAATCCAAATGTTAAATCACTATCATATTTTATTGAGATATTGCATATATTATTAAAATAAATAAATAAATTCTAATTTTAATGGATAAATATTCTTATTAAATATTGTTAATTGTTAATGGATAGTCTAAATATCCTAATTAAATCATAATTAGTTATCAAACTCCTATGAAAAGGACCCATGGAGTATCAGGCCCCTTCAGCGACCGTTCATTACTATCTCAGTTTCGGCTTTCCGAAGAAGGCAAGGAAGCTTGCATTGGCTCTCTTTCCTTTCCCTATTCTCTTTTCCTTTGATAAGAAAAGATCCGAACCTGTTTTTCTCAGCCACCACGCACGTTAGGGCAATGGATCGTGGCCGAGGTCGAACCCCTCACAGTCTAGGTCGTAATCCTCCAAAGCGATGGTCCCCACGTTCCTATGATCAATCCAAGCTTCCCCACAGCCCAGTAAGTAATTTCTTCTTTTCTTCAAGTGATTTCCCAAGAAATGAATACTCACCAACAAATGACAAGTGAGCAAAAATTTCTTTCTTGATATCTCATAGTGATTTTCCCTTTTTCGTTTTCTTTTCTATTGTCACCCTTCCTATTTTGTTCTTCTTTTGGTGGTTCCATGAGCATGGGGTTCAATGATGTTGAAGATATGCAAATGGGGTTCCATTGTATATCAATTATTTACGTTGTTTTTTAAATAATCTTCTCAGTTATACTATTCCATGGTTACTTGAGCGCTAATCAAACAGAACCGTGAGTGATATCAGTGAAATTAATTTATAAGCGTTTTATATCTTTATATTCCCCTTTTTTCTCTTTGTTCTGGTTATTTTTCAACATTAAGCCTCTAAATTAAAACTGGAATAAAGGTTCTCTCATTAAACTGATTTGTTACTCTATTTTGACTGCTTGTCAGGAGTGAAAGTGAGCATGCATATAAACTTACATTACGGTCAAATGCTCTTTTCAATTCAGAGTCTCTTGTTTTATGCATTCCAATTGCCCTCTTTTCAAGCAAGCCCAAACTAAACACAGAAATGAATTACTGTTATAAATATCAAATTTTGGCCTTTTACATAGGTTGTAGGAGATGGATCATCTGCCAGTAAATCATATCCTGCAGAGGATGAAAGGAAAAGTTATCAGCAAATCTCAGGTGGTAGTTTCTTGCAGGGTACCGATTCTCAAGTTTCACATTACTTTAATCGGTCGTCTTCCTCATCATGTGAAGTAGATGATGAATCTGTAAAAGTGACTGCTTGTCAACCACAGCAATCAAGCAGTTGTTCTTCCAAATCTGTTACTAAGGTTATTCCTTTATCATCTGTTTCATTCAAGCTCTTCAATTTCTAGTTTAGGATTAAGAACCATTATGAAGAACCTCTCTGTCTGATGTATCCAAGTTAAAATTTGCTCATGTGCAGAGTGATGTAGGTGAACATTTACAGAGCAGGAACCCTTCTCTTGGCCATAAAACAGAGGAAACAGAGAATCCATCCTATAAAACAGAGAAAACAGAGTCTCCAGTATTGGTTCATCCATATGACATTTGCCGTCCAAAAGAGTTTCCATCGGTTGTTTTGAAACCGTCTATTCTTGAACGTAATAGAGAAAGGCGGAACGAAGCCAAGCGCAATATGGATACAACAACAAGTAGGATTGTATTAAGGCCTGGGATGGTCCTCTTGAAGGGTTACATTTCATCAAGTGATCAGGTACCATACAAGTTTTCTCTTTCTTATATCTGTTTATCGTATGATTTTTTTTCTGGTGTACCATAATATAATTCATGAATATCTTTTTAATACCCTTAATATGCACACGCAGGTCAAAATAGTTGAAAGATGCAGGCAGTTAGGGGTTGGTCCTGGGGGATTCTACCAGCCTGGTTACAGTGATGGGACAAGGTTGCATCTGAAAATGATGTGTCTGGGTAAAAACTGGGATCCTCAGACAAGACAGTATGGAAACCACAGGCCATTTGATGGAGCAAAGCCACCTAACATTCCCGTTGAATTCCTTCAAATTACTGAGAATGCAATTAAGGATTCACATGTCCTCATAAAAAGAAGAAATCCAGAGAAGATACTTCCATGGATGTCACCAGACATATGTCTTGTAAATTTTTACACTCGAGATGGGCATTTGGGTCTTCATCAGGTATGCTTCTATATTTTAGTAAGGGGAATTACTATGAGGTGTCAAGAAAGGAATGTAATCACAAAAAAAGAAGAAGAAGAAAAATCTCACAAAAAGTGAGTAGCATACAATGACGGGTTCCAGTGCATGTTGCTCACTTGTTATTGAGATTTTTTTTGTGATAACATTCCTTCCTTAAGATCTCATATTGATTTTCCCGTTTTTAGTAGCTTGTCGAGGGTATTACTTATTATGTTCAATGACTTTGTACTCAGGACAAGGATGAGAGTGAAGAAAGTCTTCGTCAAGGCTTGCCTGTGGTTTCCTTCTCCATTGGAGACTCAGCAAACTTTCTATATGGCGACGAGAGAAATGTTGACAAGGCGCAAAAAGTGGTGCTTGAATCAGGAGATGTATTGATCTTTGGTGGGCAATCCAGACATATATTTCATGGCGTAAATGCCGTTCATCCAAACACTGCCCCCAAGATTCTGATGGAAGACACTAATCTACGACCTGGCAGGCTGAATCTTACTCTGAGACAGTATTAAAAGATACTTATAATGATGATCATAGTTAGTAGTAAGATATATTGGAAAGTATGTTGTAAATGATACTGCAAGGTATTTTGGTGTTTCTGATACTTAAAGTTGTATGTAATCTCTGTAGATGGACAGCATTGGTTCTTGTTTATAGGTTGAAAATTGACAAAGTGATAGTATGTTTCTTCTCAAGTTCCTGCTAGTATTACATTACTTAAGGATTGTTCGGCATTGCGTTTCTGTGATGCCAAACTTAACTTCTGGCTCCCATAAGTCCATTCAGGTTATTTGCTCATGTTTGGACTTGGGTTTTTCACAAATGGGTTCTGGCTCCCAACTAAGGGTCTGTTTAGATTAGTAGCGGCAAACGTGGTTTTTTTTTAATATGACTTTTACAAAAGTTAGATAGGATAAAGTTAAATTGTAAATGTGATTTGTGTTTGGATTGGTGGTGACTGGAGTGACTTTTTTTTTCTAACTTTAAACTTATTTGGATTATTATTTGAAAAGTCAATTTGAATGAAAAATGAGGATATTTGATTAAGGATTAATTTATGAAATTAGAAATGAGTCAATACCAATTTATAAAATTTAGAAAAAGTTAGTAACTTTATTATTGGGATCCGAAAATTGGTATTGAGCTAAATATAAGCTAAATTATGAAATCCAAGAAATTTAAGGAATTATAAATTAAATAAAGGGGAAATTTTAGAGTCTAGTGTGTGTGATTAATAAGAAAAAATGCTCTGGTCACAGTTGGGTACCATAGTAGAAGCACTTCAGAAGCAAGAATTTTTGGCTTCAAATCAAAAGGAGCTTTTTTTCCGTTAAGCCCATCTGAACAAAAGTGTTGCCAAACAATTCAAAATTTGTCTATCGGGCTTTTATATCAGAAAGAGCTTTTTATTGGCTTTTTTTTTTCCTCCCAACGCGTTGCCAAATAGGTACTAACTCAAGGGCCAAAATAACTTTTTATTATTTTCATGTAAAAGAGGTAAAAATAGGTCCACCAACAAGTTATTAATTGATGTGGTATGGGGTCTTACCGTAAAGAAGAGAACACAAATTCAAATTTTGAAAAGTATACTTATTAAAAGACGTGAGAATCCTTTATTGTCTAAGCTTCGAGGGAAACCTTGAATTTAGATTTGTATACACAATGTACTGGGGTGCATAAAAAAAATACAATGTGTTGGGAAAACTAAAAATGTTATTAACTACAGACAAAATTAATTAATAAAAAACTAAAATAAGCGTGACAAGGGAAATAAGGTCTAAGGCAAAAGTGTTATTTGTGCCCTTTTTAAAAATTGAATTACAATCCGTTTTATCGCCATTGGAGAGCAAAAATCACTAGATTTTTCCCATTTCATTTCATTTTACAATGTATGCACTCTCTCTAAGAAAACAGGATCAAAATATTTTCCTTTTCCTTAAAAACTTATTATGAATAAAAGTAAAAATAATACTGTGGTTTGCTTGCATTAAGTGACATGTGGGAATCTGTACTATTGCCTTCAATCCAACTCCTTCTCCCTTAAATGTTCATTTGGCAGCCAAACTTCAACAGCATTTACACCAAACTGCAGCAGTTGGTACATCTTGCAGTTTTATAAGATAACAACAAAATCTACCACCACCCTCACACCATTAACATGTTATCTTGTATTATATATAACCCAACACATAATCAATCATGTTTAACATTCTAACAAAACAATGTGGCACTCTTTATCAAAAGTTCACTGCTCTTTCACATTACCCAGAACAACAGGGGGAGGCTGAACCATGCTGGAGAAGCAGGGCACATGCTTGAACTGTGTGTTAATCTAATGATCTCAGCATGTGCCTTGGCTCTCCACCATGAATCTTCTCTCTTATTTCTCATTTTCAACCTTGTAAGTATACAATTCTTATCAAATCTTTCAGCACAAGGTATGTACTATGTACCTACATTATAATAATTTGTGGTTTTCTGTTTGCTTCACTGGCTAAAAATTGCAATGTATGAGGATTTCAATCAGCAAAAAATTTGCATATCCCAACTTTGTACAGCAAGAAGCTTCTTTATTTTCTTTTGGGTTAATATAATCATTGGTCCTTCAAGTTTACCCCCATTTTAGTTTTGATCCCTCAGGTTTCAAAATATAAGTTTTGGTTCCTTAAATTTCATTTCATTTAGAACATTGGATCATATAACTCAATAAACCCTTAGATCATTTTGCCCCTACAAGGACCAAAACAAATATTTTGAAACTTGAGGAACCAAAACCAAAATAGAGGCAAATTTGAGGGACCAAAGATGGTATTAACCCTTTTTCCCCTTTTCTTTTGGGCATAGAAGTTACATGATTGTTGATCAGAAAAGTAGGAAATAAATATAAAATGAACTTTTCTTTAAACGTTGATACAAAGGCCATGTAGCTTAAATTAGAAGGTCTTCTGTTTTAATTACATAAACATCACCATACATCACAAGCAGAGTGTAGTAGAGCAGAGCAGGCCAATCTTGTGTTACCAATGATTGGCTCTGCCACAATAAATAATTTTTAACTCAAAGAATATCAATATAGAGTTGGTATAACGGTGTAAGATCCCGCTAGATTCTTACTCTGGGTCTCAAGTCCAAGTCTCAGAAAAGACACTTGTGTCAAGAGGGGCAACCACAAACCCCAAACCGGATAATACTATAAAAAAAAATACCAACAAAGGAATAATAATTGATAAATTCTTTTAGACCAGTTTGTTGTCTTGAATTTCAAGCTCTTTTCTCCAAAGCTGATGCAGCAGAGCCAACTTGAACCAGCAAGCAAGAGCAAACCTTCTGCTTCAATCTCTCAACAGTCTCAACCATATCTTCACTCTCAGAGTTTAGAGTACTTCTCAGATTATCCAACCACTCCTTTGCATTCTTAAGATTTGATAGTGTGAGAGCAATATCCTTATTGACTCTGTCCTTTTTCCCTTGGGTTACCAAGGAAGAAAACCCAGAATCTAATGTCTTTTCTAAGTACTTCAAAAACCATAATCTTGTCTCTTTAATGAGGATTTGTCTCAGCTCATTTGCCTCTTTTGGACCATCACCTTTGGCCCATTCTAGTTTCCCTGACACTGATAGTTCTATTTGAGGTTTTGGGGACTTCAAGGTGGTGATTTTAATTTTACCAGGGACTAAGCTTGTCTTTCTTCCAGATTTATTTGTTTTTTCATGAGATGGCAAATTGCTTGACTGAAGTGGTTTTTCTTTTAATGAGGTTTTGGTGTTTTTTTGGTCCATTAGTTGTTGGAGGGCAAAGAACTTGTTCAGAGTAGGATGAGGATTTTCTGACGCTGCAGAAGAACAGAGATCGGCGAACATGCTGAAAAAAGAAACCTAGAGAAAATTAATATGGCGGTGTTTGCCGCTTGGTATGTGGAAATTTTACTTTCTCAAGCAGATTAAAATTCACTTAAAAGATGTAAAAGACTAACAGATGTGAAAAATCCAAGAGTTCAGTATTATACAAGAACATTCATTTTTTCTATGTAGGTCTGCAGATCCTTGAAAAATTAGGATATCCATGTACTAATGCCTTCATAAGCTGAAAAAATGGGAAAAAGAATCATGAACCCGCTTTGTTTCCGCTTTGCCAACTAGTGTTGGTCCTAGTGGAAGAAACTTTAGCTGTTTAAGTGTAAAGTCTTAAGTTTAAAAGCATGTTTGTTTCAACTTATAAAAACTTATAAGTTGCTTTTTACGTAAATCGAGACACAACTCCTCTCACATACTTACTTCGTATACCGTAAATCACTATTAAAAAGCAACTTATAAGCAATCGAATCGCTCAACCAAACATACCCTTAAATCTATGTGAATGCAAAAAACGCTTTTGAGAGAGTTACCCCTAATTAAATCAGATAATGTTTAAATCTGACCCAGTTAGATAGCTATATAAAAAAAAAATCACTTTCCCCCTCTCTAGTTACTGATTCCAAGTTTGCTGCTTCCACAGTTCCATGGATGGCTAGGCATGTTTGTTTTAACGATCAGATTGCTTATAAGTTGTTTTTCACGTAGATCGAGACTCAACTCCTCTCACATACTTACCTCGTATACCGTAAATTATAATTAAAAAACTGCTTTTAAACATTCCAATCGCTCATCCAAACGAGCACTAAATCTGACCACTTATTTTCCATTCTACTGAATCCAAGCATACCCTTAAATAAATAATTTGCTCAATTTAGATCAAAAGCCTAAAGTACCTTAGGCACCTGACAAGGATTGATGCAGCAGATGCTTCTCTTTGAGCTTCAACTGCAACCATAGAAGCTAAATGTTTCCTTCTAAGTATTCCCTTGTAAAATTGACAAGAACGTGATACAGAAAAAGAAATGAGTTTATAAAAATGCTAAGAAAAAAGTCATGTAAATATGTTGGTGTAGAATTAATACAGCACTATTAAGTAAAAAAAAAAAAAACAAAGATAAGTTAAAATTTACTCCCTTCAGTCCTTAGTATAAGACATATTCGAGGAGTTAATCCTGATCCTAAATATAAGACATAATTTTTATATTTGTCAATTTTTTCCTAATTTACCCTTAATGATGCTCCCTCAACTATAATCAAGAAGGAGAGGAAATCAGGGAATTAAGGAAAAAAAATAGGGTGTTTTAGAAAATACATGTCATATTAACTAACTCAACCAACTCCCTTAATCTAATCAAATTAGGTAAATATGTCTTATATTAAGGATCGAGGTAGTAATTCAATTTTATACTCAATGGACCAAAAGTAAGTTTTGGATTGAAGATAATGGAGAAGATAAGAGAAGAAAAGGAAATGTGAGATCTATACATTTCAATCAAAAGAGACAAATCATGCCCTTTCCTTCTCTTCCATTCTCCATAATCCAAACATATCGTAAATGTATCCAAAAAAAAAAAACATCTCATAAAGGATCAGGCTGCAATCCACCTTGCTAGGCTTCAAGAAGTTGCGAGACAAAGAGGACCAAGGAATTGCCTCTGACGTATAGTTTTTATCTTTACTGCTGGAGAAAAAGTTCAAGTTCAGATTTTCCTGTTTGTTAGAACTGTTTTTTGAAGAACTGCCCTTAGAAGGCACTATAGTAGTCTCTTGGACGTTACATTGAGCAGTCTCTTGCTTTGTTGAAAGTGCTTCAGGTCGATCACATGTTGAAATCATTGCAGGCATCTGCAATGCTAAATCATTGTTACTTCAATGTTCTCTTTGTAAGGAACAAATAACCAAATTGTTAATATCAAGGAATATGCTTAACATAAGTTAAGCTTCTTAAATAAGTTACAAATTTAAAATTCCTTCTAAGAATGCCCTTATTAAATGTGTGACATTGTGACTTATTAATTGCAATAGCTTACTCACTCTGCTCCATAATATAGGGCGCTTTAACTAATTCACGGGAAATAAGAAGTGACAGTTAACTCATGAATATGTCATAAATTAAAAAAATTTCCCACTTTTACCCTTATTGAAAAATGCGTTTGAAGATTGAATGAGTGGGCAAGATTGAAAATAAGCATTAATTACTGGGGCAAAATTGAAAAATGAGCATTAATTATCTTACAAGTGATTTATATTTTGGATTAAGCTATTTTTCTAGAAGTGTCATATATTATGGACTGGAGGGAGTACTAATTCCATATAATTAATAGGGGAAGGCGATAAAGACACTCAACGGTCCAATATTTTTTATATTTAAGACCAAAAAAACACTCCTAAAATTCTCTTATAAAAAGAATCAGATATAGTAGACTAGTAGTTTCTTAATTTCTCTTGACCGAGAGACCACCTAGCCTAAATCCCAAGAGATAATAAAGCTATGTCTTTCACAGCTCAGGAGCAGTGTTTGGAGAGAAAAGATATGAAATGACCAGTAAATTCTGTTCTTACAGTTTGTGTTGACAAAATTGTGTTTCATGTACTATACACACATGTAATAGTCTACAGATTGCCAATACAAATTTTCATGTATATGTGTGTATGTGTCAGATTCTACCTGCAGAAAGAATGATCGAGTCCTAAAACCATGTACTTTTATGTTACTAGAATTCAGATCAAACTCAACAATCTTACCTTACCTTTAATCTCCTTTTGCTTTCTTTTAGCTGGCCCAACTTTTTTACCACTTCCATTTTCTAAATCACTTCCTCTATTTCCTCCATTACTATCTGGTCCATTCACCTTCATTGATGTTGAAACACCCTGCATATACCTGGATGCAATTCCAGCCTTTTCCTTCTTAATAATAACAATCCTCTTCTTTTGAGTCTCTTTAAGTACAACTTCATTTTCAGTTTCTACATTACCCTCTGGTGGATCTAAAATAGTCTGCCTTAAATCCTTAGGATCTCCCACAAAATGGTGTCTTCCAGGAACTGGTCTAACCCCAACAAGAACAGGAACTTGTGTTCCTGCTGACTCCATTTTTTCGACATAGAAGAACTGTCCAAGCTGCAACTTATTGTTCAGAATTAGGTCATTGTCTTCCTTTGAGAGTGAAGCATAAGTTGAATGAGAAGAGTCAGATACTTTTACGAAGAAACCTTGGTTTGGCCATAATTCTGACCCAGCTAATGCAGGCACAATACCGATCACCTGAAGAAGTGCCAATCGGTGTTCCCCGATGACTTTCATGTTAGAGTTAATAGTCTTGAGAAGCTTTAGTAAAACTCCAGGTACCAGAGATGCCATTCCTCTTCTTCTTCTTCCTCCTCCACTTTCCTGCTTCTGTTCAAAGCTCTCACTTTCTTTCTTTTTTTTTTTGGGTGTTTCATTGTTCACAAGATGCTTGTTAAAATGCATGCATGTACGGGATATTTAAGAAAGTGAAACCAGATTCAAGTGAACTTTCTTATTTTGTGAGATCTTTCTAGAGAATTATGGCAAGTAAACATTTCTCACAATTTAATATTACTACAGAAAACTACATATTATATGCTGGCAGATTGAGCGATGAACTGACTAAACTTGCAAGGGATTCAAATTAAAGCTGATGTGAGCTTAAAATCCAATAAAAAAAAAAAAAAAGTTTTCTTCATTCTTATTGTGGGATCTTCATAACAAGAAAATTAATAGAAAACTGAGTGGGAAAGTAGCTTAATGAAGAGATGAAATGAATATAATATAAAATACGTTACCTGAGGGTAGAAGCACATAGAGAAATCAAAGAGGCTCCTTTTTGTGGGTTGGGAGTGATGAGAGATTCTGCTAAGAAATGAGAAAACAAGAATACCTTTATTGCTTGCCAGGCACGTAACCATCAGATTCTCTTGGCTTGAAAACCAAGAGAAAATGCACCCACGTAAGGATTTCTCTTCATCTAGTATTTGCTATGAGTTTAAGTCTATTATCTTTATATGACATTTATGATATACTACCTCTCTCTCTCTATCTTTCGAGTTGTTAATATCAGATTCAATTGATTTTTTTAGGGAAATTAAAGAAACTGAATAAATTAATTTAAAATATTTATATTTATCATTTTTATACCAAATTAACTTGTCTAGCTTAAAAACTAATGTATAATTTAATAATATATAATATATGTTATGATTAAGTTACTTATTTAGCTTCCTTAATTTCTCTAAAAAAAATCAACGGGGTCTTATATATTAAGAACCGGAGGGAGAATTTGTTATTATTATCTCATAATGTCGAACTCTTTTCATTTTTTTTATACTGTACGGGCATTTTATTTCATATCAATCTCATTTTTCATATGTGTCACTGTATGCTTAGTTCTCTATCATAGATTATTTTTTGTTTAGTAATAATCAAGATAATATTATACCAAAAGCATGGATTATCCCTGTTATTAATTTAAAAAAAAAAACAGAAGAAAAAAAGAAGTGTAGATCCCATCGAATAAATAAGACATTGTATGACAGTTCCAGAGCCCTTTGATTGACAAAAAGACAAATCAATTTTATGTTTAGACATAACCCTCATAGCAATGAGAATTTATTATATTATTTCAAGTGCCATGTTAATAAGAATGGTTTAACTATAGAGAGGAAAGTTGAGAAGAAAAAATGCTTCTTCAATAAAGAGAGAAATAATATATGATCGAGCATTAGAAAAGATAAAATAATTAGTGATTTATTTAGGCTTATTGATCAAAGTATAAATAAGATGTCACTATCAAAATATGTATAAAATAATGAGTGTTGATAGGGGAGAATGAATATGGTCATATTTCGTTTTAAGTTAGAGGGAATGTAAACATTGGGAAGGTAAGGATATCCACATGTCCCTTTCTTGCATGGTGGCTTCCATAACATGTCCTCGGCATATTTTTATTTAAATGGAGATATTTGCATATATTAATATACACATAATATGTCCTCTATTAATGACTTTTCATAATGTTTGAATGGTTGGTAATAATAAGAAAGGTGCTGGTGATGTCATACTCTTCCTTCCTTTTTTTGTGTAAGTAACAACTATTCAAATTATGTAAATTAAAATCTTAGTTATGATTAGTTAAAAATAATAAATTTGTAAGATATATATATATATATATATATTTTAATTATACCATTATTTATAAAAATGATGAATGAGAGAGAATGGTTAGGAAAAAAAATGAAAGAGAATGAGTGGGAAAAAAAGAGATAAGCGAAACATGTAATTAATTGGGAGTTAAAAAAAAGTGCATTATATTTTTAAACAAACACAAATTGTTACTTATATTTAGAATACGCTGAGAGAATATTACTTATAAATATAACGGAAGGGGGTATGTAATTTTAAAAATGTCTTCTCCCTCCATTCAAACGTTTGTTCTTGAACTGTCTAAACGTAAATGAGCTTCTTCAAAGGAAAATAGCCACGTTATGATTGAATCATCGGGGGGGGGGGGGGGGGGAATATCTACGTGCCAAATTATCCACCTACAACACATTGAAGGACATTATCGATCTGTATCCAAATGATATGTTACCATTGGATGCCTTAGCATGCAAGGCTCTGTTCAGAACAAAATAACAGAGAAAGATTATTGAAACCCAGTAAAGGCATTGGCTTCAGTTTCAGAACGAATCAGGCTAGCATACAAACCATTGGGATGGGAAGCAAGGAGACTATCATGGCTTCCATATTCAGCCACCGTCCCTTCTCTCACCACTGCGATGCTACCGGCCTCTCTGATCGTAGAAAGACGGTGAGCTACTATTATAGTAGTTGTATCTCTTGTAACATTCTTCAGTGCTTCTTGGACATGCTTCTCTGATTCCAAGTCCAAGGCACTACTTGCTTCATCAAGTAGAAGTACCCTTGATTTCTTCAATATGGCCCTTGCAATTGCTAACCTTTGTTTTTGGCCGCCTGATAGCTGGACCCCACTCTCACCAACCTGGTCAAGGAGAAGTTCAAAATAAGTGTAAAATGATTCAAATTTTTTTTACCAATTTATATATCCATTTTAATAGGGCGTTACACTTAAGAGATTTGGTTTGGAATTGGTTTCTCCCTATTATAGAGAGCCTGTCATTCAATCTTTTATTTATTTCTCATGCTATCTATCACTTGTAGGGGTGGAAACAGGCCAGGCCAGGCCAGGCTTTTGCCTTAACAGGCCAGGCCTGTTAAGGCAAAAGATGGCCTGAGCCTGGCCTGTGGCCTGTCAAAGGCCATTTCTTAAGCCTAGGCCTGGCTTGTATACAGGCCTGGCCTGGCCTGAAGCCTGTTAAGGAGGCCTGGATTTTTAAAACAAACCAACAGGCCACAGGCCGCACTACAAAACAGGCCTACCTTAAACAGGCCAAAATTGATATAAATTAAAATTAATAATAATATTAAAATACATCATAAAATATAAAACCAAATACAACAACATAATTTTCATTATAAATTGACCAATTTAAACCAAATCAATGCAAAACCATTATGGAAAATGACTTTGGCCTTTCTGCAAAAGTATCTCCCACTTCTTCATCTTCTATCCCTATTGTCAAAACCTTCATCCTCTCCTCCAGATCTGACATTGAACATTTGAACACCAAATTTCAAATACAACAAAGCTTAGACAGTACATTATTTCTCAATATAAAGACAAGCCAACCGACAAACAACAATGACACAAGAAAAGCTTCAAATTGCATGCACAATGTTTGTTGATTACAAGTGCATAGTTCGAGAATGTAGAACCAATATCCCCTAGCATTCCACTTGGATTACCATTAATTTATGACCATGACCCAAAACAAAAAAATTTCAATGTACAAGAACAATTTCCGGGACTACATTCTTTAAATTGTCAGCTTTTGTTTGAAGAGAAGAAATAACAGGCACGAGAAATTCAAATCACCTTTGAAATCCAGAAGTAAACACTGCACTTAACTTGAGACTCTAATAAACACTAGTGAGACAATACATTAGTCATCAGAAAACAAAAACACCACAACTAAATCAGACGAGAAGCAAGAAAATCGAAATCGAAAGAGTTCACTCACCAGAGCTTGAGATCTGCCGACGGTAGATGACTCTCAGAGGTTCAGGACGGAGAGCACAGCCGACGGTCCGACTGTGAGAGTTGACTCACCAGAGCTTGAGATCTGCCGACGGTCAATGGCTCTCAGAGGTTTAAAACGGAGAGGACGATGACTCACAGAGGTTCAAGACAATGATCGACTGGTTAGGTCTTCCGATCAAGGCGAAGATGAAGAAAGGAACAGGGACGAGATCTGAGATCTGAGATCTGAGACTGAGATCTGAGATCTGAGATTGAGAAAGGAACAGGGCCGAGATGAGATCGGAGTCACAATGATCGACTGAGAGCGTGAGAGTGGGACAACGATCGACTGTCGGCTGACCTGAGAATCTGAGATCTGAGAGTCCGAGTGAGAGTGGGAGACTGGGAGTCGAGAGAGGGTCCGAGAAGAGAGTCCGAGAGTATTGAGGTAGAGTGAGCGCGAGAGAGAGACCAAAGTGATTGAGATTTGGGGATTCGGGACTTCGGGTGGCAAATTTTTTTTTTTTTTATAAATAGTACCAGGCCGGCCTGATAGGCTTAAAAGGCCATATAATAGGCCTGGGCCTGGCCTGTTTAAAAAAACAGGCCTTCAAACAGGCCTGAGCCTGGCCTTTTTTTCTGACAGGCCAGGCCTGACCAGGCTAGAAACAGGCCAGGCCGCAGGCCCCTGACAGGCCGCCTGGCCTGTTTCCACCCCTAATCACTTGATACCATCTGTTGTGAACACAGATTAACACAGTGACATGAGATAGATGAAGAAGCAAGTCGGTGGTGTATTTTGTTGACTATTCCTCAACTACTCTCTGATTTGTTCCCACTTACTTTGTCTATATTTTTTCCTATAAATACCATGTAAATCCTCTCAGTTTATGCAATCAATTCTAATATTCAATTCTCTTCATGGTATCAGAGAAATAGGAGAGATTAGGAATACGAATTCATACCAGAATTCTTCAACACGCCCTCTGGGTTCTCCACTTTGTCAGAACCAGTATCGGCGTCCTCAGCGTTTCCAGTTCTCACCGTCACCCCACTCACCGTGCGTCGACTACACTAGTAGTCCCCACGGCGACCTTCGTTTCTGCATCACCTCCAATTGGAGCGACTGTACACGTCGACGAAGAAGCAGAGTGAGGGAGAGCCGCTGCTGTAGATCGGGAGCTTGAGAGGCGCAAGAGGGAGGTCCACCATCGTCACTTCATCTTCTTCTCTTCACCGGCCTGCACCATCTCCACGTCGACGTTACTACCACCATCGGCGCATCTGGACAGAGGAGGCACTCAACCACCGCCGTCGGACACCACTGCACCGTTGCCGTCACCTCCGCTGCTGTCTCTTCACAATCGACAGTCACCGACCAAAAATTCGTTCTCATGTTTGCGTTCTAAGACTCCGCTTCATTCTCGCCATCTCAGTTTCGCAATATCTGACTCAATTATTTAATTGAGTCGAAGACCAATTTGACATTTTCACAATTCAGAGGACTAAATTATCATTTTTCAAATTCGGAGGATCAAACTGTCATTTTGCAAATTCGGAGGATCAAACTGTTATTTTCCAAATTCAGAGGACCAACATGTCATTTTGAAAATTCTACGGACCAAACTAGTATTTCTGAAATTTGAAAAACCACTTTGTCATTCTTTCCAGTCATTATGTCTACAGTTTCAGATGCCTCTTCCTCTGTGCCTAGATCTAGTTCTAATGACCTATCCACGGTCCTCCTTGTCTCTGAGAAACTTACTAGCGATAACTATCGGGAGTGGTCTCAATCTATGACTCTTGCTCTCGATGGACGTGACAAACTTGAGTATATAACTGGTGAAGCAAAAAGGCCACTAACATCGAAAACCAAGGAGTTCCGCAAATGGAAATCTGAAAATGCATTGGTATCCTCTTGGTTAATCAATGCAATGACCTCCTCAATTAAGAAGAGTTTTATGTATCTTCCCTCGGCTCAAGAAATTTGGGAAGCTCTTCATGAGACATACAGTCCTGTGGGAAATAGGTCCCGTATATTTGATGTCAAGAAAAAGATATGGCAGCTAAAACAGGACCACATACCACTCGGTGATTATTATCTAGAAAAATCCTCACTTTGGCAAGAGCTTGATGCCCTACAGAATCAAACTTATCATTGTGGGGCAGATGCTCAAGAAGATCGCAAAGCAAAAGAAGCGGAGAGAGTATATGAGTTGCTTGCTGGTCTTGATGTGATTTATGATGATGTTCGGGCTAGAATTCTTAGTCAAGAACCCTTACCATCTGTACGTGAAGTCTATACTTTCTTGCGAAATGAAGAGGATAGACGAAAATCAATGCTTCAAAATTCGAATAATTCTACTGCTACTTCTGAGGCCTCAGCACTTGTTGTTCGATCCATAGAACCAAAAGGTTCTAAAGGTCGCCCATTCTATGATCATTGTAAGAAACAGGGGCATACTAAATACACTTGCTGGAACCTCCATGGTAAACCTGCTGACTAGAAGCCGAAGAAAGGGAAAGGAAGAGGTTACATGGCTGAAACTTCCAAGGAATCATCCCAAAGTGATCCTCTACACAAAATCATGGAAATGCTAGCCACACTACAGACTACGACCAAGCCTACTGCCACAATGGTCAAGAGAGGTAATTTCTTTCAAGCTTTGGCTGTGATAAAAGAACAATGTACAGGGAATTGTTGGATTGTTGACTCAGGTGCCTCAGATCATATGACTGACAATAAGGCTCTCTTCTCATCCTATACTCCTATCACCAAGGGTGTAACTGTACGAATTGCTGATGATTCTGAACCTATTGTTACTGGAATTGGTTCTATCAAAATCTCAGCTGCACTTACTCTTCACTCCGCATTACATGTTCCAAAGTTAAAGTGCAATTTACTATCCGTAAGCAAATTGGCTAATGATAAACATTGTCAAGCTAACTTCTTTGCTACCTATTGTATTTTTTAGGATCTGTTGACGGGGACGACGATTGGGAGTGCTAAAGAGCTTGATGGTCTTTATTACCTTAATGAAAGTGATCGTTCTCAAACTAAATCTTGTAATAAAGTGTCTCTCCCTAGCACTAGTAACCTAAAGTTATGGCACAAACGTTTAGGTCATCCTAATCTAAATTACATGTCTCAAATGTTTCCATCCCTCGTTTCTAATAAAAGCACCTTTGATTTTCATTGTGATTCATGTGAAAAGGCTAAGCATCATCGTACTTCATTCCCAAAAAACCCATACCAAGCCTCAAAACCTTTTTCCACAATTCACAGTGACTTATGGGGACCATCCCGCACACCAAACCGATCAAAAACAAAATGGTTCATCACATTCATTGATGACCATACACGTGTCATTGGGTTTACTTGTTGAAAGATAAAACAGAGGTATATCAAACGTTCCTTAACTTCCACTACATGATCCAAACTCAATTCCAAACCCAAATCCAGATCCTACACACCGATAATGGTACTGAATATTTCAATCAGGCCCTCTCTACCTTCCTGGCTGAAAATGGCATTGTTCACAAAAGTACTTGTCCCAATACACCTCAGCAGAATGGTATTGCTGAACGAAAGAATCGCCATATTCTTGAGACTACCAGAGCCATTATGTTTAGTAGTATTGTTCCTAAATATCATTGGGATGATGCTGTCCTAACTGCCACATTTCTCATTAACCGAATGCCAAGCCGACCACTATCTTACAAAACGCCACTTCAACTTCTCCACCAATACTATAATCTCCCATACCTTGAAAACACTCTGCCACTCCGGGTGTTTGGCTGTACATCATACGTTCATCTCCATCACACCAACAAACTTGACCCTAGAGCCCTTAGGTGTGTCTTCCTTGGCTATTCTCATTCTCAAAAAGATACAAGTGTTATGATCCAGTCTCCAAACGTTTATTTGTCACCTGTGATGTCACCTTCCTTGAAAATACACCTTTTTATGCCTTGTCTGCAATTCAGGGGGAGAGAACTGGTGAATTCCAGACAAATAAAACACCAAAGGATGACCAGACATTCACAATTTATATACCTACCCACACAGAACTTGCTCCTGATACACCTGATAACAACTTTGAGATTCCTGATAACCTTGATACCTCTGATAATGTGCCAATTCCAGGGGGAGACACAAATATGTGGGGTAATACCTACATGCGACGACACAAAAGAGGTAATGAACCACAACCTATTAGCACTCACCAGGAGTCAGTACCAGAGGCAGATCCAAGAGAAATAGAAGGTTCTGATCTTAATCTTCCCATTGCAATGCGAAAACAACCTAGACAACCCAGATCAAGTACCATATATCCTATAGAGAAATTTGTCTCTTATAAGGCGCTTTCATCTAAGTACAGTACATTTGTCTCTCATCTTGATAGAATCAGGATACCAGACACGATTGATGAAGCTATGGCTATACCTGAATGGAGACAAGCTGTTTTAGAAGAGATGGAGGCTCTCAAGCGAAATAAGACATGGGATGTAGTAAATTTACCTCAAGAAAAAAAGGCTGTTGGATGCAAATGGGTATTCACTCCTAAGTATAGAGCAGATGGAACACTCGAGAAATATAAAGCTAGACTGGTTGCACAAGGTTTTACACAAAAATATGGGGAAGATTACACAGAAAATTTTGCTCCAGTAGCCAAGCTGAATACCATCAGGATTCTATTATCTATTGCAGTGAATTTAGATTGGAATCTACACCAACACGATGTAAAAAATGCCTTCCTCAACGGAGAACTCAAGGAAGAAGTGTACATGAAGTTACCTCCAGGGTTCGCAGGAAAAAAAGGTGACCAAGTCTGCAAGTTAAAGAGGTCGTAATATGGGTTAAAGCAATCTCCGCGTGCTTGGTTTGACAGATTTACCCGGGTTCTGAAGAGACATGGGTATACTCAAGGGCAGAGTGACCATACTTTGTTTGTCAAACATCATAAGGGTAAGATGACTGTTCTGGCTGTATACGTTGATGATATAATTCTTACAGGAGATGACGAGGTGGAAATCAATCAAATCAGGACAACCCTGACACGAGAATTCCAAATTAAAAATCTTGGAGAAATGAAGTACTTTCTTGGAATGGAAGTTGCCCGATCTAAGAAAGGGATTTATATCTCCCAAAGGAAGTATGTACTCGACCTTCTAAAGGAAACAGGGATGATAGGTTGCAGGCCAAGTAACACACCTATACGGGTAGATAAAATAGATGAAGATGCATATCTCGGTAAAGCAGTGGACTTAGGGAATTATCAACGGATGGTAGGCAAACTAATATACCTGTCTCATACTAGACCAGACATTACATTTGCAGTAGGTGTGGTCAGCCAGCATTCTCATGATCCTAAACAGAAACATTTGAATGAAGTCTACAGGATCCTTCATTACTTAAAGGGATGTCCAGGACATGGCTTGTTATTTAAGAAAACTGACAAACGGATTGTAGAGTTATTTACAGATGCTGATTGGGCAGGTGATCAAGATGACAAGAAATCCACATCTGGATATTGTACGTATGTGTGGGGTAACCTGGTCACATGGAGAAGTAGAAGCAAAGTGTAGTTGCGAGAAGTAGTGCTGAAGCTGAATACAGGGCGCAGCACTGGGAATCTGTGAAGGCATATGGATAAAGCGTGTTCTTGAAGATTTGAGGAAGTCTATAAATCTTCCAATCAAGGTCTATTGCGATAACATGGCTGCAATCAACATTGCTCATAATCCAGTTCAACATGACATAACTAAACATGTCGAGATAGACAGACATTTTATAAGGGAAAAAGTTGATGAGGGGATTGTTGATCTAAGGTATATTCCTTCTAGAGAACAGACCCCAGACATCCTCACTAAAGGACTGCCCAAGGACAGGTTTGATTATCTGATTGGCAAGTTGAACTTGATTCATATCTAAAGTCCAACTTGAGGGGGAGTGTTGTGAACACAGATTAACACAGTGGCATGAGATAGTTGAAGAAGCAAGTCGGTGGTGTATTTTGTTGACTATTCCTCAACTACTCTTTGATTTGTTCCCACTTACTTTGTCTATCTTTTTTCCTATAAATACCATGTAAATCCTCTCAGTTTATGCAATCAATTCTAATCTTCAATTCTCTTCACCATCCTTCTATTTCATTCATAATATAATGGACAGTTTCTTTGTTAAAGAAAATTGAAACTTTCAAGTTTCATCATAGTCCAAACAACTACTTCAAACCATGAAATTGTTGAAGATAGAAGTCAAATAGACTTTATACGATGAATTGTTTCATCATTTTGATATTCACGTGACTGTTTTCATTAATATTTACATGTATAATCCCACGAATGGTTTGATTGTAATGAAACAAATCATATGGAGTAGAATACACAGTAAGCCATGAAGAGGACAAACTAATCTCAAACAGAACCACGTATGTTCAATTATAATTTACCATTTAAAGAATGATGGGCTATAACTTACTCCAAATTAATGGGAAAAAATGAAGGTTGATTATCAGTTGAGCATACCTGAGTTTCATAACCTTGAGGAAGGCTACTAATGAATTTGTGAATGTAAGCTTCCTTTGCTGCCACTTCAATTTCAGCCCAGGAAGCTTTTGGGTCTCCAAAGGCAATATTCTCCCTTATACTCCCAGCAAACAGTGTAGGTTCTTGACCCACCAGAGCTGTTTGCCTCCTCAACCACTTCACATCAATGTCTCTCAAATCCAACCCACCCATTATCACCTGCCCCTGGTTTGGATCATAGAACCTCTGTATCAACCATATGATTGTTGATTTTCCTGATCCACTTGCCCCTACTAAGGCAACTGTGCTTCCACCTTTGATTTTCAAATCGAAATTCCTCAACACTACCACATTAGGCCTAGATGGATACGCAAATGTCACCATTTTGAATTCTAGCTTCAACAGCTTTGATCTTTCTAGTTTCTTACCTTTAATCCCATTATTCCCTATCAATGGTCTACGGTGTATGATATCTAGAACAGCTGGAATTGCAGTAGCTGCCATTGAAGTATTTGGTGCCAAACCAGCTAGTTGTCCCACAGAAAATGAGCTCAAAACAAGGATGAGAAAAATCTTGTATACATCCCCGAAATATGCTTTGCCTTGCTTTACAAGGAGGGCACCAAACCAAAGAGTTAAGGTGTATGCTCCATATATGGCCCCTTGGAAGAACCCAAGCACTAGACCGAGAATCTGTGATCTTTTTACTGATTTTCTCCTAGGTTCTGATAATGCTCGATCAAAGGATTTGACCATCTATTCTTGGGCAGAAAAAGCAATGGTTGTTCTTATGTTTGAAACTGCACCAGAAGCGATGTTACTAGCTCTGGCAAAGGAATCATTGTTGACTCGTGGTCCAAGGTTTATAATCAAGTTTAGATAGTTTGCACCAAGAGTGAAAGGAGTTAGTGCAGCAGCCAACAAAGTTATTCTATAATCAAATGTGAAGCACACCCCAAGCAGAACGAAATAATAGAAATAAGAGTGACTGAATAGGTTGAGTATATTGTGCCTCATGCCTTTGCCCTTTATATAAGATAATTCTGTAACAGAATATTGTTACAAATACATCAAGACCATACACGTATAGAGAGAGAATCTGAAATGAAAATCTTTACAAGATTGTACAGCTGTATATCTAACAGAATAATAATGCTAAATACTAATTTACATTAACATTCCCCCTCAAACGAAAGGGTGTGGGACACATACCGAGTTTGTTTCTGAATTGTATAAACTTTGTATGTGTCAGGGCTTTTGTCAAACAATCTGCTATTTGAGAAGAAGATGGAATATATCGAATATCCAATATACCAGACAATACTTGATCTCTCACAAAATGAATATCAATTTCTATATGCTTACTTCTAGCACGTTGTACTGGATTTGCTGCAAGAGCTCTTGCACTCAAATTATCACACCAAATCACTAATGGTTGTTTGAGAAATAATCCAAGCTCAGTTATCAAAGAACGTAACCATTGTAATTCAGAAGCACTATCAGCTATTGATCTATATTCAGATTCAAAACTAGATCTAGATACTGCTTTCTGTTTTCTAGAACTCCATGAAATTAGTGTTCCTCCTAGAGAAACACAACATCCAGCCATAGATTTCCTGTCATCAACATCAGTAGCCCAGTCTGTATATGTAAATGCTGTTAATTGAACTGATTTCACTGGTTTGATATGTAAACCATAATGATATGTACCTTTAAGATATCTTAAGATCATTTTAACTCCTTGATAGTGAACCTCTGTAGGCCTAGATAAAAATTGACTCAATTTGTTAACTGAAAAAGCTATATCTGGCCTAGTTGTTGTCAGATATTGCAATGATCCAATAGCTCTCCTATATAAAGAAGGATATGCCATTACAGTACCATCTGAGACAGAAAATTGTCTACCAGTAACCATAGGAGTTGAGACAGGTGCACAATCATACATATTAAACTTCTTTAACACGTCTAATGTATACTTGCCCTGATTAACATAAATTCCAGTAGCATCTCGATAGATCTCTAGCCCAAGAAAATAATATAAAGGACCCAAGTCCTTAAGAGAGAACACAGAATTCAGCTTAGCTATAAATCTCTGAATCATCAAAAAATTGTTGCCAGTTATTAGAATATCATCAACATAAATTAATATGAATACCGTGAAGTTGCTGGTCTGAAGGAAGCATAACGAAATATCACTTCTGGCATTAGTAAATCCCCACTTCAGCAAAGTATATCGCAACCGATCAAACCAAGCTCTTGGGGCTTGCTTGAGCCCATAAATGGCTTTTACTAATTTGCATATATGATTTGGTTTCCCTTTATTGTAGAAACCTTCAGGTTGGCACATGAAGACATCCTCTTGAAGATATCCATTCAGAAACGCATTATTTACATCTAGTTGTCTTAATTCCCACTTGAAAGTAACTGCAAGAGTAAGAATTAGACGAATTGTAGTAAGCTTTACAACTGGACTAAAAGTTTCTCCATAATCTAGACCAGCGGTTTGCTGAAAACCTTTTGCAACCAACCTTGCTTTGTGCTTGAGAATCGTCCCGTCTGCTTTAAACTTTGTTTTGAAAACCCATTTGCAATCTACCAATTTCTAAGTTCCATCATACGGCACTAAGACCCATGTGTGATTTCTTTGTAAAGCTTCAAATTCCTCTTTCATGGCTTGCCTCCATTGACGAGACGCAAGTGCTTCTGAAACATTCTGAGGTTCTGTAGCAAAATGAAGTGAAGAAGGAGTTTCAGATTGAAGAAGACCAATAAAAGGATATCTGGGTTTTGTGATCCCCGCCTTTGATCGGGTAACCATTGGATGAATATTTAGATCAAGATCAGATTCGGCTATTTGGGTAGAGGTGTTTTGAGCAGGTACGTTGTCAACTTGGCTAGGTGAAAATGAGTTTGGAGAGAGAGACGGGATTGGTGATATGGATGAGACTGAATCTGAAGGTGAGGGTGTAGGCTAACGTTGTGAAGAATGTGGACTAGATAAGGCTTGGGATAGACTTGGACATTGGGATAGAATATATGGACTTTGTGGGCTCGGACTTGCATTACTGGAGGTGGAGGTTGAATGAAATAATTGTTGATTAATTATTATTGGTGCTATGGATTGATTTGTTTCAGAAGCACCTCGTCGGTTGAGAAAGCTTGTCACAAAAGGGAATTTATTAGCATAAAAAATCACATGTCTAGAAACATAGATCCATCTTGTTGGGCTTAAACACTTGTATCTTTTTTGATTTGTAGTAGGACCAAGAGAAACACACTTTTGACTATGAAATTGAAACTTGTGCTCATTATAAGGCTTCAAACATGGATAACAAGCACATCCAAAAGGTTGTAGTGAAATATAATCTGGCTTGATCTTGAATAAACACATCAAAGGTGACTGATCATTCAAAATAGGAGTAGGTAATCTATTAATAAGAAAAACATCAGTCTGAAAAGCTTCAACCCAATAAGCAAGTGGCATTGATGCTTGAGCTAATAGAGTCAAACCCATTTCAACTATATGACGATGCTTCCTTTCCGCTCTACCATTTTGAGAAGATGTGTAAGGACAAGTAAGACGTATAAGAATACCAGCTGATTCAACTAAATGAATAATAGGCTTATATTCAGATCCATTGTCACATTGAATTGCCTTAATTTTTGTAGTAAATTGATTTTCAACCAAATTCTTGAAATGAGTAAAAGCTCTAATAGCCTCTCCTTTATGTTTTAATGGATAAATCCAAGTAAATCTACTAAAATCATCAACAAAGTGAATGTAGAATCGATGTCCATGTATTGATTGTATAGGTGATGGTTCCCATAAATCAGTATGAATAAGTTCTAAAGGAGATAAAGCATGAGACTCAGATTTGGAGAATGGCAACTTCTTTGATTTTCCATATTGACAAGATTCACAAACATATTTCTCATTTACTCTAACAATGACATCACATTTATTCAAAACTTGTTTCAAAACTCTAGAACTTGGATGTCCTAGCTTATAATGCCATAAGATAAAGTCTTCATCCTTCTCTGAAATTTCAGCTACATGTGCTTCCATAATTGAGTTGCCATTATTAATTGGATAGAGCCCCTGACTTGCTTTTCCCTTCATCAGTACTTGTCCTGTTGCTTTGTCCTTCACCACACAATCATCATCAGAAAAAATCACAGCAACATGATTATCCTTGATTAGCCTATTTATACTTACTAAATTCTTAGTTGCATTAGGCACAAGAAGAACTTTATTTAACTTGATCTGTGACCCAAAAGAAGCAGTTCCTATTCCATGAACAGGAGTTTTATTTCCAGTACAGGTAAAAAGATTGAAATTCTTACCCACTGGAGTCACAACATCTAAATTTGCAGATGAAGAGGCGACATGGTGACTAGCACCGCTATCCATGAACCATTCAGAATCATTAACCGTATACGGATCTGCAAAATAAGCTTGCGAGGAGAAATTCTGGTGTTGGTGTTGCGACGGTAGTGGATGCGACGGTGGACGAAATGACCGATCGAACCTCCGATAACAATTTTTGACCTTATGCCCTGGTTTCTCACATAGGTGACAAAATGGTCTACCGCCGCCTCCTCCACTCAAGTTCCAGCTGCCGCGACGTCCTTGACCGCATCTGCCACGATTTCCTCTACCTCCACGCCAAACACCACGATTTGCAGATAAGTGGCCAGATTCTGATGAATCTGTGTGTGTCGCAATATGAGCTGAAGGATGAATCGTTAAAGAGGTAAACTGATTCAATTGCTCAATGCAACTTTCGAAAGCAAGCAGTGCTGATTGGGCTTCAATCCAGGTAAGACCAACTTGATCAATTAATTTTACAACAATTGCGTTGTATTCTGAGTCTAAGCCATTGAGAGTATGAAGAATTAATTCATCAGTGGATATGGTAGCTCCAGCGAGAGCTAATTGATCAGAAATTATTTTCATCTTGGATAGATAGTCTTCCATCCGCATGGCGTTCTTCCGAGTGTGGTGAAGCTCAGATTTGTAGATCATGACTCGAGATTTAGATACCGCACAAGTGAGAGCTCTAGCCCCATTCCAGATATCTAGGGCCATTTTACAGTGCAAAAGCTGAGCTCCGACATCCTGGGTCATTGTATTTCGGAGCCAGCCGACCAACATACGATCTACCCCATACCATTCTTCAAACTCTGGATTAATCACAGGCGCACTGGCTCCAGGAGGCAGAATAGATGCTGCAGGAATTACACCAGTACCATCAATGTGTGCTTGAAGCCGATTACCTTCAATCAGAGGTAACACAACTGATTCCCAGACTAAGAAATTTGTTCTGTCTAGCTTAACAGAAGTCGTCTAGCTTGATGAGTGAAACAGTGAGTAGGTTTTGGCCATAGGTGAGGAGATAGTCTCGGTAGAGTTTAACGAGGAGGACGACATTTCTGATTAGTCGTGAAAGAGAGCACCGGAAACATTTTGAGAGCGCTCTGATACTAAGAACAAAATAAGAGAAATAAGAGTGACTGAATAGGTTGAGTATATTGCGCCTCATACCTTTGCCCTTTATATAAGATAATTTTGTAACAGAATATTGTTACAAATACATCAAGACCATACATATATAGAGAGAGAATCTGAAATGAAAATCTTTACAAGATTGTACAGCTGTATATCTAACAGAATAATAATGCTAAATACTAATTTACATTAACACAAGCCCAACAGCAGCTGAGCTCAGCCCCATTAGAAGGACAGAAACTCGATCACCAAGCACTGATCGAAAACTAATACAGTCAATAGATAGCCTTGACACTAGCACTCTAGTGGAATTTTCTTCAAAATCAAACCACCCTGGTTCTTGTTTTAGTATGGATTGAAAAAGGAGGTCTCTAATCCTCATTGTGAGCTTAGTTCCAGCCCAACCACACAAACCTTGCTGTGCTGTCAGAGAGATTATGCAACCAAACCCCAGCCCAACAAGAACTAAACATAGATGGTTAATATCTCTTTTCATTATTTTTATGTCGTGTTTAAAGTACACTTTAAGGGCTATGCCTAGAATCAACGGAAAAATGGAGAGAAAAGCACCAGCAAGCATACCCAGTACAAATCCTGAAAACAGAGTCACAAACTCTGGTTTTTGCAGTTTCCATATCTCAGAAAGTTGAAAGTTTCTGGGCTTCTTCTGTTGCTCATCTTCCGTATCGGCTTGTTTTTCATCTTGAATGGATTTAAAGAACTTGGACCTTGAGATATCCACAGTATTTGTTGATCTTGTTAAATCAGGAACTGAGTTCTCATAGGCAGAAAAATCACTGACCTTTTGTATGCTGTTAGATACTGGTTTTGATGTGGCTTCCGTAGCAAGCATGACAAGGTTATAGTAGGCACCTGCCTTTCCCATAAGCTGTTGGTGATCACCAATCTCAGTCATAGAACCATTTTCAAGAACCACAATAGTATGGGCATTCTTTACTGTTGCTATCCTGTGAGCAATGACAATGGTTGTTCGTCCAGCAGAAATCTTGTCAATAGCCTGTTGGACCACAGACTCTGACTCGGCATCAAGAGCACTGGTAGGTTCATCCAATAGAAGGATTTTAGGATCTTTGATAATGGCTCTAGCCAAAGCAATTCGCTGCTTTTGACCCCCAGAGAGTTGGGTACCCTTAGCTCCAACCTGTCAAAAGTGGCACATTTTAGGCTAGAGCTAAATCAAAGGCAAGTATGCCTACTTGTAGATTTTCTTTAGTTGGTTTTATACATCAAAGGAAAAATGTATATCCATCTTGTTTAATAAACTGCAGATTCCCCCCTCTTCCTGATGGGTACAGAAAATTCTCGAGTTGCAGGCTTATTTTGTTTTCTGTTCTTCTTGTTATTGTATAATTGTTTCACAGCCTTTGTTTATTTGACTCATATTTGTCAAATATCTGAAGAGATTACTATACCTGAGTGTCATAACCTAGGGGTAGGCTAGAGATGAAGTTGTGGGCATCTGCCGCAATGCAAGCTGCAATTGCTTCTTTCTTGGTGGCATTGTCCTTCCCCATCGTCACATTTTCCAGAATGGTTGTCGCAAAAAGAATCGGTTCCTGACCCACCATTCCTATTTGATCTCTTAGCCACTTGACTTGCAGTGTCCTCAAATCATGACCATCTAAGGTTATTATCCCTACAAAGATATCAGAAACACAATGAAGCCAAAAGTGTAATCTATTTGCCTTCAGGTTTTCAGAGTTCTTAAGATAAGATCAAATTGTTATTCCGATATATGTTTTACCTTCAATAGGGTCATAAAACCTCTCTACTAGAGCAAAAATGGTGGACTTGCCCCCTCCACTGGCACCAACAAGTGCTGTTGTTCTTGAAGAAGGGATAACTAGTTTAAGGGAATTAAGGATTAGAGCATCAGGACGAGCTGGGTATGCAAAGATAACACTTTTGAATTCAATCCTTCCACGAACATTAGAGAGCCTCCTTCCCTCAGGACTGTAGGGATCAATCTCAGGGACTCTCTCTATGATTTCAAATACCCGAGTTGCCGCAACAATGCCTTGTGCAAACTGCGCAAAATATGAAAGTGCCAATGCCAAGCCTCTGCAAATTTACGAAACTATAAAAAGTTAAAATCTTTTTTCTAAAAAAAAGATTAATAATTAAACTAGAAAAGAAACTGGTTCACAATTTAATGATCAGATTGTGGTTGAATCAATAAACATAATGTATTTTAATTTTTTAACTATATTAAATTTTATTTTGTTAAAGATAAATTGATTAATATAGTCATATATATATATATAGTGTGTGTGTAATTTTAAATTAAAAATTTTTCATATATAATAGTTGGTTTCATTGTAAGTGATCCATTGGCAAAGAAGAAACCCAACTTCGTTTAAATATTACAAAGAAGCTACCCAGTAGGATGGCATTTTTGTTGGCACTTTTGAAAGCAAGATTAGACATTCTATGAGACAATCAAAGCAGACAGCAACTTGAAGAGCAAGAGAGTAAAGCCTCCCTTTGGAAGAAGGATCAGAAACCAATATTAATTTTTTGGGACAAAATCCCTCGCTCAATATTGAAAGTCCAATTATTATCCAAATGACATTCTTCTTATGATGTCAGTTTCACTAATTTACGGTAAAACGCAAGTTTTTGAAAGACAATCCAAACATTGATGGCCAAAAGACAGCTAAAAGTGATTCAGATCAGATGATTCAACCAAACATTGATGGCTTCTTCATTATAATGATTTGTTTGAGACTTTTTTTTTTTTATAACACAGAAGTTAGAATAAAAAACACAATCAAACAGAGGCATAATTCAAATGAGAGAGAGAGAGAGATCACACCTTCCCCCTACCATGACTCCAAAGAAACAGGCAATGGCCCGACCTCCATCAATCTCTCACTTGGCGATTAAGATAGAGCCATACCAGAAAGCCAAGGCCCATGTTGAGTATGTTACTAAATAGATGACTCCCATGCCTGCACCCTTAGCAAAACCAATTTTGACCCCAACTGGGACTGAATTTTTCAGCAGGTCAGAATACTTTGTAGCCATCTGGCTTTCAGCAACAAAAGAAAAAACTGTCCTAATTGAACTGATGGCCTGCTCTGCAATGCTACCAGCCGTTCTATAAGAAGCCTAGCAAAATAAATTAGGATATGAGTAGATTTTATATCAAAATATCCTTTTATCCTATAATTAATTAAAGGATAAAAATATATAAAGGATAATTAAATAAGTATAAAATATTAATAAATTTAATCAAATACATCTCAAAATCTATACTTATTTAATTATAAAATATATACTTATCAGAGGACAAACATCAATGAAGATTGATGAAGAAGAGAGGAAGAGAAAAAGGAAGCAAGGAACAACCAAATCCCTTTTTGTCATTCTAGGTGCGATTTTGAAAATGACATGCAAATTCTTTCTATGAACTCTATACTATAAAAAGAAGAAATATGAAACCCTACTCTTTGGAATGAAGAAACATGAACCCTTATGCTTTGGTGGAGGAAAATTATAACTCTACAAATGAAAGTTCTGTCTAGATGCTATCAGGAGTGAATCAATTCTAAGTGAATCGATTCTAAGTTTCAGATTGATGTTTGAATTAACTTATTTTAAATGATTTTATATTTTATAATGTAAATATGTGAGAAGAATTTTACATGAAAATAATCATAAAATAATGGCATGTTGTCACAGTGATACAAACACATCTCGGAAGAAGAGAGGCCCCGGGCTTGATTTGGCGCAAGTATGATTATATGTTATTTTCTCAGTTGGTGGTGGTCGTGGCGGCGGCGGCGGCGGCGGCGGCGGTGCTGGTTCTCCTATGAAGTATTAGTTAACCATAAATCAATATTATTGTTGAGTAGTACTGCGGAGTCCCAATAATACCAGGCTTACTATCTTTTGTGAAGCATGTGATGTGTCTAGCACCCAGTGATTATATTTCATTGCTTTTTTAAATTACGTCAAAGTAATGTAATGAAAAGAAATTTGATCCAAAAAAATATAATGAAAAGAAAAGGTACTTTGCTTTTGGAAGGAATAACTTGCATGTTACGTACAGGAAGACTTGGGTGGTGGTGGTGCTTCTCCTATGAAGTATTAGTTAACCATAAATCAATATTATTGTTGAGTAGTACTGCGGAGTCCCAATAATACCGGGCTTACTATCTTTTGTGAGTGTGCGTTTGGAATGGTTTATTTTTGTCCAAAACGTGCTTATAATTCGTGATTCACGGTATACGAGATAAGTATGTGAGAGGAGTTTTTTCTCGACTTGCGTAATAAGTGCGTTTTTCCTGTACAAAATGCTTAAACAAACAAGCCCATTGCATGTGATGTGTCTAGCTCCCAGTGATTATATTTCATTGCTTTTTTAAATTAATATAATGAAAATAAATTTGATCAAAAAAACATATAATGAAAAGAAAAAGTACTTTGCTTTTGGAAGGAATAACTTGCGTGTTACGTACAGGAAGACTAGGGTTCTTTTTTTATTGCTGATACTTACCAGATTCTGTGTGAACTGTTCAGATTTAATCTGGATTGTTCAAATATTTTATTTTTATTTGTTTTGATTGTCAGCATCGATTTTATTATTTTAAATAACATTACGTCCAAGTTATATAATGAAAAGAAAAAGTACTTTGCTTTTGGAAGGAATAACTTGCGTGTTACGTACAGGAAGCTTTGGGTTCTTTTTTATTGCTGATATTTACCAGGTTCTGTGTGAACTGTTCAGATTTATTCTGGATTGTTCAAGTATTTTATTTTTATTTGTTTTGATTGTCAAGCAACAGTTTTATTTTATTTTTCAATAATTGGTAGTGTTAAAGAGATTGTTTTTAATTTGTGTTTCACCTCGTTTGAAATGCAAGAAAATTATATATTTTGCGACATGTTTAGACCATCTACATCAAAAATTAAATCAGCACAAGGACACACTATCTTGACAAAAAGATATGTATATTTGGTCTATAAATAGTAAACAACCAAACGCACACAAACACATCAACAGCCCCCAATGGAAATAGCAATAGCTCCAGACAGTGAAGAAGAGAGAGTGAGAGATCTATAAGATGCAGCACAAAAAGGGTGTGTTTCAACTTTGAACAAACTGCTCCAGCAAGACCCATTTATCTTACACAGACTTAGTTCACAAACAACCTTCTTTGAAACTCCCTTACACATATCAGCTTTACTTGGCCACCTTGAATTTACCAAAACCCTTGTTGCTCACAAACCCAAACTCGCCCTCCAGCTGGACTCATCCCAGCGCACACCTCTTCACTTGGCTTCTCCAGAAGACCACATCGACATTGTGAAGGAACTGTTACAAGCTTGTGGAGAGGCGTGCTTGGTTCGTGACCAAGAACAAAGAATCCCTCTGCACTATGCAGTTATAAGAGGTAGAAGAGACGTTGGGTTGGAGCTGATCAGAGCAAAGCCAGAGTCCATGATGTTCCGTGCTGAGAAAGGGAAAAATATTTTCCACTTGTGTGTGATGTACAACCACTTGGAGATCTTTAAAGATTTGGTGGCTTTGGATATTCATTATGACACCAATAATATGCTCACTGAGGGAGACTCGGATGGCAACAACACCATTCTCCATTTGGCTATCATGTCAAAACAAGTTGAGGTACATTTTTCACTCAGTTGGATATAACATACCATTTAAATTGTATACATCTTTTTTCTGGTTCTGTTATTTATATAAACAAGCATAAGAAATAATAGTAATGGGTATTGAATTTTAGTGATTCAGGTATGTGTTTGGTTGATCCTTATATCAAAATGATGTTAGTTGAATTTTGGTGATTTATGTTTGTTAGGTTGGTCTTACTATAAAAATGATTTCAGTCAATTTGATGACCTACCTTGACTTTTTACACCACTAATTTAATTTAATGCACAACTAATTGATGTGGGACATAATATATTCTAATATTCCTTCTACTATTTTTTTCAACATTTTCATTCATTTTCTAGTTCTACAAATCGAATGACTCTTGATTCTATATTGAATTTCACTTATTTAGGCATGTATTAAATTTGTCTTTGTATCAAAATGACTTAAGTCAATATGGTAGGATTTACCTCAACTTTATATATCTTTAATTCAACGTTTAACTAATGGACACGAGACATGTAATATATTCTAATAATGAGCATATATATCTACTTGCTTATTGTTTAGACTGTGAGGTACCTCATTTCATTTAAAAGAATAAGATCAGAAGCATCGAGCTTGAAGAACGACATGGGTTACACTGCCGCCGACATTGTCGAGAGAATTCCACGGGACTCCAGGAGCCTCGAGATACAAGCAATACTAATGCAGCAGTGTGGCATCAATTTTGAGAATTTTGGGAAAGTCGCTGCAGCTAGAGAAGAAGGAGGACGAGGAGGAGGAGGAGGAGACAGACCATCATATTTGAATTCCTTGAGAAATGCTCTGCTATGGATGCGAAATTTGATTCATGCTGATGGTGACTGGGTAACACAAATGAGAGCAAATCTAAGTCTGGTGCCTACTATAGTCGCAACCATTACATTTCAAGCTGCAGTTAATCCTCCAGGAGGAGTCATTCAACAAAATATATTAGGTGATAACAAGAACATCACTTCCAGTACCGATCACGAAACATGGCTCGACGAAGGACCGCTCGGTTGCTTGCCGTACAAAGGTTCTGATCCGTATGATGAACTATGTCCCGGGGAAGCCGTATTTGTTCATACGCTGCCATATGATTTCAAAAAATTCATGATTTTTAATACCATATCTTTTGTTGGGTCTCTCATTCTTGCCTTCTTGCTTCTCAGTGGAATCCCTCTCAAAAGTAGATCTATGATGTGGGTGCTCAATTTAGGCATGCTTTCAAATCTCTCATTCCTATTAAATGCCTATTTTGCAAGCATCGTTCTGATCACTCCAAACGGTCACCGATATGACACACCCATACAGGTCATCACTTGGACTTTGAATGCTTTCTGTATAGTTGTTGTTGCCTACATTGTGGTGTTGCGGCTAGTGGAACCCCATAAGAAACGCAACACGAGTCGATAAACTATGCAGGGATGGTCAAGGTCTCAATCAGTTACTGTATCTTAGCGTTTATGTTTTTCCACCAACTTTTCAGGGTTGATTAGTATTATGTTACTATTAATTTTCTTGGTGTGTGAACTTAAATATTTAATTAATGAATGGCGTGTGGTTTATTATGTTTTGAGTACTAACATCGCCACCTTAAGCCGTCTCATCCTTGTTTGTATTTTATGCTTCAAGCTCGTCCTTCTTGCTTGCTCGGAGAGAGAGAGAGTGTGTGTGTTTTTAATTCTGTATAATTTTACCTCTAATTTTTTTCCTTGTACTTCTCATAGTTCCTAGTCTCACTCATTCTTCATAGTAAATAGGGGTAAATTAAAGTTCGAAAGTTATTACAGTTTTTCTTAATTGTGTTGAAATATGCTGAAAGTATCTTATGAATAGGAACAGTGGAGTAATTAATATATGAAAAAACTTTTTATACCCTTTTCAAAACCCTGGAAATACACCTCTTGCTAATATGTTTGACTCGGAGACCAAATTTGAATGGAAGTTCATATTTACATTATTCTTTATGAAAATTGATGACAACTCGTGATTACCCAGTGTGATGCTCATATTCTTTTTTTTTTTTTTTGTAATTATTAACGTGAAACTCTAGCTATAAATAATCCATATAACTTGAAAACTGGAAGTGTTCAGACCCCATTCAAACTGGATTTCTTGGGGGCTAGCTGGGTCCTTCCTCTAATTACAACTAGGCTTTATTATTTGGCTACTGAAGAAAAAGATTTTCAAACCAAAAAACAAAAAGCAAGAAAGAAGGATCAAGCCCCCAAAATATTACGGTGTCGTAGTGGCTAGTTTGAAAACAGAGAAAATAAAAAGAAAAAGGTGAAAGCCTTATTTGGCCATTCCAAAGTCATGTGCTTCACCATTTTACTAGAACTGCAAACAGTAGGCCTCTCATGTCATCACCTTTAGACTGTGCGGTCAGATAGAGGCTTAATTTTTTTCTTTTGACCAGATACAGAAGAGGTTTGATTATGGAAAATTATTTTTATTACATTTCTTTTAACTCCACTGTCGAGTGAGCTGTTAGTCTTTTTTTTTTTTTTTAGTTATCAAGGATGTCTATAAGTTACCTTGTGCTAGAGACTAATCTCTTTCAAAACATGGTAAGTTGTGCTAGTTATTACGTGAAAGTTTTTTTTTTTTTTTGGGATTCAAGGGTACCCTAGAAGTTTCAAATAATAGCAATGTCATCCCAACTGTTATATATGTTAACTTTGACCTTTAGTTAACTAAATATGTTAAGCTAACAGGTCCAATTCTCATCCATATTATTTTTGTTTTCTTTTGAGGTAAGGTTCAAATTCACTTTGAAAGTTTTTACTTATGAGTGCTTGGTATCCAAATTTTTTTTATGCATTCAATGTCACACCAAAAGTTTTTAAATTGTAGCAATATTGCTTCAGTCATTATCTAAGCTAAGTTTGACCATTAGTTAACTAAATATGTTAATATGACATATCCACGTGTCATCCGTTTCATTTTTATGTAGGTCAATTTATAAATAAGGAATTTTTTTCGTTTAAAACAATGCTTCGGCCATGGAGGATTGGAAAAATTGAGGAGGCGAAAGCATGGCAGCTGGGATTGTGGGCAGCATTGTTCTCAACAATTCCCTTAGTGTGTCCTATATCCAATACTCAAATCTTTTTCTTTATACTCTAAAGACGCTAAGATAGGTAGATACCTCTTCGATTTTCTCTTTGCTACATAAGATGCTTTCATCTCTCTAATTGTCTCCAACCCTTTAGGTGGGATACAGTTTATTGAATTTCCCCCCCAAATTTTGTGACTCTGACTTGCAAAAAAATAAAAATGAAGTTGATGACATGTAGACTTGTCAACTCAACATATTTAGTCAACTAATGATCAAATTTAACCTAAATAAAGGCCAAGAGATATTTAGAAAACTTCCTGGTCGACATCAAAACAAAAAAAAAACTTTCAAATACCCAGCGTTCCCCAAGTACAAACTTCCAAGGAAAATTTGCAGCTCGACAAAAAATAACGTGGCTGACACGTGGACCTACTTGCTCAACATATTTAGTCAATTAATGGTCAAACTTTACCTAGATAATGGCCTAGGCACATAGCTATGATTTGAAATTTCTAGGATAACATTAAACCTAAGGAAACTTTTGGAGATCAAACTCTTCTTAGTGAGATCAGAAAATTCGCAGCTTAGCCCTTATCAAATTGAAGAACCTCTTCAATCTGGTAATAAAATGCATAACATTCAATGACCTCTACTGAATCAAACCGGCCCAGCTAAAGAAGCGCGGATCCAATCTGAACAGTACGCTTACAAAACCTATAGATGAGGAGAAGTGGGTGTTTATTAAGCATCCATGTGGGGGATATTATCCTCTGTAATTACAACAGGCTGAGACATTATTGCCATAGTATCATTTGCTACAGTGAATTCCCCATTAAGGAATTCTTATGGAAGAACCAAGCTAAGGCACATCTCTCATTTTTGTCCAAGTATTTAAGAGGCTCACTGTACTGTATACATCAATATGAGCTGATGCAGGCAAGCTGATTCCAAGCCACACCTGACTATCCAGTATGCTCAGAACGCTTCCCTTCGTTTTTATTCTCCATCTTCACATTCATCACAGATAACTTCACTGCAAAAAGACAAGCATTTACCAATGGAATTAGCGATGAAAATTTTTACTTTAAGTAATCTGTCAGAAATTGTCAGTAATTTTACCAACAAAATTAATGACACAGAAATTCTGTCACTAATTCTATTAGAAATTCTATTTATTGACAGAATTTTTTATGGGTAAATTAATTAGTCACAAAAAATTACTGACGAAAAAAATTCCGTCAGTAATCTCTTTTCGTCACTAAACTGAAATTTCTTTGGTAATAAGCTGTTTTTTTTTAGTGCTTGGCAAGAAATATTGCCTTTGATTCATGCGTTATCATTCTAAAATATTACACTTTTATACATATATATGTATATATATATATATATATCTTTTATTAAGTCCAATTCTGTATGTGTGTGCGTGGGGAAGTGGTAGGATTTATTCTCATTATAAAATATATTATTATTTTTTTGCAAAAATTTTGAAAATACAAAATAAATATTTGATAACAGAGCAAGTTGAGAAGTTGATCTATATATATATATATATATATCTTTTATAAGTCCAATTCTTTATGTTTGTGCGTGGGGGACTATTTCCACATCAAGACTAGTCCCTACACTTACACTTGACATCTTAACATGTTTTTCTTTTCTTTTCTTTTCATAGCCACGTCATCATCCCTGCAAATGATGTAACGACATGCAATACATTACAAACAATATATAATCAATACAAAGTTGCAATCACCACTGGCAAACAGGCTAGGGCAACTTAATATAGGAGCTATCAATAGTGAATCTATTCAAACAGCCTCTTGAAGTAAAGATATAGATAAGACAATTGCCTTTCCGCTATTACGGAACAATAATTAGAGGATTTTTAAAGCTAATATTCTACTTTACCTAAAGATCATAATTCAAAAAAGTAGATCCTCTAGTTGTACATGGATGCACGCAACCAAAATTATCACAAAGCAAGTTTTTGCGTGTGATTGAAATGAAAATATAATAAACATAACATTCTCAAAGGTACCTCACGTCTAAGCTTTTTACTAATTAATGTCTCTTCCAAATTTATCTGAACTTCTGCAAGTTTTGATCAAATCACAGATACATTAATTTTTTTCATATCTGTATTCACATATACATCTTCTTCTTGTATTTTTAACTTGGAATTTTCTTGCTTTAATTCTCCTCTTTCTTATTTCACCCTTCTCAAGAGTACATCATACGTGCTCATCTCCAGACTTTAAAGGTAAGTTTGGATAGAGAGAAAAGTGAGGGAAAAATAGGGGAAAGGGAATATTAGGAAGGAAAACTTCCATAAATGGTTTTTTTTTTTTTTACTATTTTTGGGAGTTCCCCCGCCCCCCTAATTTTCTTTCCATCCCAATAAAGGATGAAGGTATTTTGCACGTACTGCATGCTATGCTTTATCGTTCAAACTTTACTAGGAAAAATATTGCTATATAAATTTCCTTACACTGTCATGTTACTATCAAGTATCAACAGTGAATCTATTCAGACCGCCTCTTGAAGTAAGACATAGATAAGATAATTGCATTTACGCTGCTGGAAGAATAATGGGAGCATTTTTAAGCTAGTATTCTTTTTTTGACCTGTAGCTGATGTTATACTTTACGTAAAGATTATAGTTTAAAAAGTAGATCCTCCAGTTGCACATATATATGCTTACATGTTTTACTTTCATTACAAAAAAACATTATTTTTCTGAAAGCAAAAGAAAAAGATTACACCTCCCTACTTATCAAGTACCTCTCAAATGAAAACATGTTTGTTATGAGTAGAAATTCAAATTGGAAACCTACCGGTGTGTTGGGTGGGAGAGCCCTAATGGGAGACTCATAACCAATCTCCCACGAGTATTAACCTTAAGGGCCCTTTTGGTACGAGAGATTTTGGAGGGGAGGGAAAATTTTTATGTGTTGGATTCAAAAAAATTTGAGAAGTGTGGTTATAAAATTTTAATAAAGAAAAGATGTAAAATAAAAGAGTAAGAGAAATTAATTAAAATTTTTTAACACCACTTTTCAAATTTTTTAAATCTAGCTCTAAGAAATTTTCCCGCTGCTCACTTTTCCTTCCCTCATACCCAACAGCCCCTAAGCAAATATTATTGTTGAGTATTACTGTGGAGTACCAATAATTGCGGGTTAATATCTTTTGAAAGCATGTTATCCTGAAAATTAAAGCATCTATGTGAGGCACTTGAGAGGTGGCAAGGTGCTCGGCATATCCGGAAGCACCTTGCCACCTCTCAAGTGAATGGCCTTGCATTCCTCTTTTCCACATCGCTTAGGATTAGGGATGGTATTACTTGGGAGACCATTTCGAGCCATAGCATTTACTCGTATTGCTAATTGTCCCACTTGAACTTCAAGGTTCTTAATTGCAGATTCATGAAGAGAAAATGTAGCCTTACTCTCAACCCTTGAAGATTCCACCTCTGATAAGATCCAGGCCAATATCTTGTCCATCTTAGATTCCTCTTCTTTTGCAAGAACTTGCCTTGATGGCAATGGAAAACCCGGTGGAGGAACCAGCTTGGTGCTAGAAGTAGACTCGTGTGAAGGGTTCAAGGTGTTACCTTGACTCCAAGAAAAGTTAGGATGAGCTCTCCAAGCACGGTTGTAAGTTTGTGAGTATGGATTACCTTGAAAAGGTTGAAATTTGCCCATATAGTTGACAGACTCAGTGCCCATGTAGAGAGGGCAATTATCGGGCATGTGGATGTCATTGCATTGCTCACATACAATCGGAGTAGCTTGAACAGAATGTATACCATGAGAAGTGCCCTTATGTATTTGAGACTCTAGGACATCAAAACGCTTGTTCAGAGCGGATAAGATTGTGGCAATTTGTGATGAAGAGTCTTCTTTTGTATTGAGCAGGGCTGGGGTAGTCCTTCTATCATTGCCTTAGATTGAGGATTCAGGCGTGTACAGAAAATTTGGATCACTACCCACTTATCCACCCCATGATTAGGGCATTGCTTCATTAACATCTTGTATCTTTCCCAGGCGGCATACAGATGCTCATTCGGCTGTTGTCTAAAACTTAGAAATTCGTCCCTTTCTTCCACTGATTTATCATCCGAGAAAAATTGAGCTCTAAATTTCACTTCAAGATCATCCCAAGAAGTTATGGATCCTTCCGGAAGATTGTTGAACCAATCTCTAGCTTTCCCTTGTAGAGAGAGAGGGAATAGCCACAACCTCAGCACATCTTGGGGTACTCCATTCTGCTTGAAGGAATCACACACCTCAAAGAAGTACATCAAATGCTTGTTGGCGTCTTTATTGTAGAGACCATGGTACAGCCCATGCATTTGCAGCATCGTGATCATCACCGGCTTGATCTTAAAAGTATGTGCTTGCATCTCTAGCATTCGAATGCAAGATTGAGTCCCTCGCATATTCCGGCTGGCAAAGTCATTGACGGTAGCTCTATCATATTCATACACCATTGTTTCAGCTTTAGATTCAGATTCTACTTCAGATTCATATTGAGTTATATTTGACTCAGATTCTGCTTCTGATTCAGTTTCTTCTTCGATGTGCGGTAATCTGTCAAGTACCACTATCAATCCGTCCAGGTGCAGATGTTGCATGTACCGAGATGATACCTACAAAAGGCACAAACCAACAAGTATCAAACTAAAACAAACAAAATTAACTCAAGAAAATAGGGAAAGAAAAATTGTAAACCTAACTAAAAACCCAAGCGAAATCTACTATCACAAGCCTAAGGTCAACTAAAAGATTTGTTAAACCAATCCCCGGCAACGGCGCCAAAAACTTGTTCGCCACTGCAAGTGCACAGATCGCGTCAAGTAATAAAGTGATAAGTAAATACCGTTCCCTCAAGGATTTGAGTAACAAATTAATTAAGCAATAGATTTGGTGAATTCAATTAAGTTGAGCCAAAACATGTTGTGTGTGGAAAAAGGGATTTCAAAAGATATATTTGTAAAACTGAAATTTACTAAACAAAACTCTGATTTGTGTGACTTCAATCAAGTATAATAAGCCTAGGATTGTCCATCCCCTTAATATTTCATAAACTTACTTCTTTTCCTCTCCAAGGATCCTTTCCATGGGGTATATATATGTCAGTCTAAGAATCGCAAGCATATGATTAAGCTCTCTCAAGTCATAACCAGTTTTATATCTTCGATTAGCATGCACAATCTCTTGCTACAGCTAAGAGAAGATATTCATTACACACCAATCTTAATTTGACAATGCTAGGTTAATAATTATATCTCTATGTTACTAACAAACCATCCGTTTAGTTATAAACTTCAAGTCTAGCATGATTTCACTCAAGTTCTACAATTAAATTAACTCTCTCAAGCTTAATTTAATTGAACACATCATCCACAGTGATGGCCAGTCACAGACAGCAGTAAAGACGGAGTAAAATCAAGATATATATGCCATTAGATACTTAGAGAGGAAAGGAATCAAATTTAATCCATACAAAGGATCATAAACAATCCTAGAATGAGACTCTAGCTATCCATGTTCAAAAATGAATCACAGACATAAACTCTCATTACAGCCATATCAGAATTACAGAGGAGAAATGGAATGAATATAGAAAAACCAGAGAATCTAAGCTGAAATCTCTGCAAATCTTCAATCTCTCCTTGATTCTCCTTGATTTTAGACATACCTAAGCTCAGAGGACTGCCTCAGCCGCCTCCCTAGGTCTTTCCTAATCTAACCCTCTTTTCAGCCTCTCGTTTCCGCTTTTATAGTTCCCGGATGACAAAACGCACAACAGCATTTTCGGGGGTTGGCCGCGGCCAGGAGATCTGTGGGCCGCGACCAGTGAGCTTCTGACCAGTTTTGGGCCGTGGCCAGTAACTTTCTGACCTCAAGTTGGCCGCGGCCCATGGAATGGTTGGCCGCGGCCAGTCATCTTTAAAGTTCAGTTTCCCCTCTTTCTATGATCTGTTATCATCCCTTCTTGCATTTCCCTGGCACGGTTGATGGCTTCAGCTTCACTTCACTTCCTTCTCCTTGAATTTGTCTTTCTCTGGTCCAACTATGACTAAATCTATATCCTTTCAACACAAAGAACTCACAAAAAATCATTAGTTGAGTAATCATGACAATTAGTAACATATTTCCCCCATATTTATACTTTTTTTGTGCCAAGCATACAAAGAACACATTTCCTCTACTTTAGCACTCTCCAATGCCCATTAATACATCCAAAGTAAGAGAGAACTAGGAGGAAATGTGCAAATCTGACAAGAATTTCATGAGGTTAATACCCTCTAACCAAAATTCAATACAAAATACTAGCAATTGCAATCAAAGTCCCTCAAAATACCAAACCCCAAATACCGTTGAGTCTAGTACATTAATCAATTATTATTCCTAGACATAGAAAATAATCACTTCTTAAAACACTATTAGAAACCACTTTGTATGCAATTTATTAAATCACTAAGTTTTCTAAAATACCAAACCCCATCAACCGATGAGTCTAACATCAAAAGAGAGGAACCCCTACTCTAGAGATGCTATTAAGCACTCTTAGTGTGTGATCTAAATTAATTAATGCAATTGGTTCCAAAGTAATCCAAAATCAACTCAATATCCAACAATACCATGCAAGATAATAGAGAATTAAGAAAATTACAATGAAACATATATGTAACCACATATATTTATGAGTACAAAATTCAACATCAACTAATCAAAATCACAAATTGGTTTAAACAAAGGTTAAACCACAAATATTAGTCTTAACTACAAAGTACAACTTCTAAAACCAAGGAAATCATAAATATATAGTCAAGCTAATAAACTAAAACTAAATATATCTTAGAAATCATAAGTATAAAATATTAATAAATTTAATCAAATATATCTTAGAATCTACACTTATTTAATTATAAAATATATAATTATCAAGCCTTCAAGGATAAAATGGGACCTAGAACTATTTATCTTTCTTGTATTTCAAAATTACTTATTATATATGCAAAAAATGTCGAGTCCAGCAAATCTTGCCTCCTTGCTAGCTATATCAATTATTTTTCTGTTCCTTTTCCTAAATCAAAATGTACATATGAGAAATAGATTCCTTGGGAACATGCAATTTTTATATTTTAATTATAACATTTGATTAAATTAATGATGGCAGTAAGGAGGTAAGATCTTCACTTGCAGGAAAGGAGATCCTGACTCAACTTGCATGATAGCCAAATGGAGAATGGTGTTCTTGCCATCCAAAAATCTCGCTCACTGTGGAGCATGTGGGTGCCATGAATGTCCAATTTGGCCAAATGTTTCAAGATCTCCAACTGGTTGTAAGTCACACACAAGTGGAAAACAACAGAGGACGGGGGGACGAGAGATATGCTAAAATATATGTCTAAGCTTCGAGGGAAACCTTGAATTTGGATTTGTATACATAATGTATCGGGGTACATAAAAAAAATACAATGTGTTGGGAAAACTAAAAATGTTATTAACTATAGACAAAATCAATTAATAAAAAACTAAAATAAGCGTGACAAGGGAAATAAGGTGGAAAGCAAAAGTGTTATTTGTGCCCTTTTTAAAAATTGAATTACAATTCATTTTATCGCCATTGGAGAGCAAAAATCTCTAGATTTTTCCCATTTCATTTCATTTTACAATGTATGTACTCTCTCTAAAAAAAAAGGATCAAAATATTTTTCTTTTCCTTCAAAACTTGTTATGAATAAAAGTAAAAATAATACTGTGGTTTGCTTGCATTAAGTGACATGTGGGAATCTGTACCTTCTCCCTTAAATGTTCATTTGGCAGCCAAACTTCAACAGCATTTATACCAAACTGCAGCAGTTGGTGCATCTTGCAGTTTTATGAGATAACAACAAAATCTACCACCACCCTCACACCATTAACATGTAATCTTGTATTATATATAACCCAACACATAATCAATCATGTTTAACATTCTAACAAAACAATGTGGCACTCTTTATCAAAACTTCACTGTTCTTTCACATTACCCAGAACAACAGGGGTAGGCTGAACAATGCTGGAGAAGCAGGGCACATGCTTGAACAGTGTGTTAATCCAATGATCTCAGCATGTGCCTTGGCTCTCCACCATGAATCCTCTCTCTTATTTCTCATTTTCCACCTTGTAAGTATACAATTCTTATCAAATCTTTCAGCACAAGTTATGTACTATGTACCTACATTATAATCATTTGTGGTTTTCTGTTTTGCTTCACTGGCTAAAACTTGCAATGTATGAGGATTTCAATCAGCAAAAAATTTGCATATCTCAACTTTGTACAGCAAGAAGCTTCGTTATTTTCTTTTGGGTTAATATAATCATTTGTCCTTCAAGTTTACTCTCATTTTAGTTTTGTTCCCTCAGATTTCAAAACATAAGTTTTTGTTCCGCAAATTTCATTTCATTTAGAACATTGAACCATATAACTCAATAAATCCTTAGATCATTTTGCTCCTACAAGGACCAAAACAAATATTTTGAAATTTTAGGAACCAAAACCAAAATGGAAGCAAATTTGAAGAACAAAAGATAATGTTAACCCTTTTTCCCCTTTTCTTTTGGGCATAGAAGTTACATGATTGTTGACTAGAAAAGTAGGGAATAAATATAAAATGAACTTTTCTTTAAATGTTGATACAAAAGCCATGTAGCTTAAATTAGAAGGTCTTTTGTTTTAATTACATAAACATCACCATACATCACAAGCAGAGTATAGCAGAGCAGAGCAGGCCAATCTTACGTTACCAATGATTGGCTCTACCACAATAAATAATTTTTAACTCAAAGAATATCAACATAGAATTGGTATAGCGGTATAAGGCCCCTCGCTAGATCCTTACTCTGAGTTTCAAGTCCAAGTCCTAGAGGAGAGACATTTGTGTTGAAAGGAGCAACTACAAACCCCGAACCAGATAATACTATAAAAAAAATACCAACAAAAGAATAATGATTGATAAATACTTTTAGACCAGTTTGTTGTCTTGAATTTCAAGCTCTTTTTTCCAAAGCTGATGCAGCGGAACCAACTTGAACCAGCAAGCAAGAGCAAACCTTCTGCTTCAATCTCTCAACAGTCTCAACCATATCTTCACTCTCAGAGTTTAGAGTGCTTCTTAGATTATCCAACCAATCCTTTGCATTCTTAAGATTTGATAATGTGAGAGCAATATCCTTATTGACTCTGTCCTTTTTCCCTCGGGTTACCAAGGAAGAAAACCCAGAATCTAATGTCTTTTCTAAGTACTTCAAAAACCATAATCTTGTCTCTTTAATGAGGATTTGTCTCAGCTCATTTGCCTCTTTTGGACCATCAACTTTGGCCCATTCTGGTTTCCCAGACACTGATAGTTCTATTTGAGGTTTTGGGGACTTCAAGGTGGTGCTTTTAATTTTGCCTGGGACTAAGCTTGTCTTTCTTCCAGATTTATCTGTTTTTTCATCAGATGGTAAATTGCTTGACTGAAGTGATTTTTCTTTTAATGAGGTTTTGGTGTTTCTTTGGTCCATTAGTTGTTGGAGGGCAAAGAACTTGTTCAGACTAGGATGAGGATTCTCCGATGCTGCAGAAGAACAGAGATCGGCGAACATGCTGAAAAAAGAAACCTAGAGAAAATTAATATGGCGGTGTTTGCCGGGTTTTTTTTTTTTTTTGGACTGACGGTGTTTGCCGTTTGGTATGTGGAAATTTTACTTTCTCAAGCAGATTAAAATTCACTTAAAAGATGTATAAGAATAACAAATGTGAAAAATCCAAGGGTTCAGTGTTATACAAGAACATTCATTTTTTATATGCAGGTCTGCAGATCCTTGAAAAATTAGGATATCCAAGCACTAATGCCTTCATAAGCTGAAAAAATGGGAAAAAGAATCATGAACCCGCTTTGTTTCCCCTTTGGCACTATTGTTGGTCCTAGTGGAAGGAACTTTAGCCGTTTAAGTATAAAGTCTTAAGTTTAAATCTATGTGAATGCAAAAAACGTCTTTGAGAGAGCTACCCCTAATTGAACCAAGCAATGCTTAAATCTAACTCAGTCAGATAGTCATATAAAAAAAAAAACTCACTTTGTTTCCCCTCTCTAGTTACTGATACCAAGTTTGCTGCTTCCATAGTTCCATGGATGGCTAAATCTAACCACTTATTTTCCATTCTACTGAATCCAAGCATACCCTTAAATAAATAATTTGCTCAATTTAGATCAAAAGCCTAAAATACCTTAGGCACCTGACAAGGATTGTCGCAGCAGATACTTCGCTTTGAGCTTCAACTGCAACCATAGAAGCTAAATGTTTCCTTCTAAGTATTCCCTTGTAAAATTGACAAGAAGGTGATACAGAAAAAGAAATGAGTTTATAAAAATGCTAAGAAAAAAGTCATGTAAATATGTTGGTGTAGAATTAATACAGTACTGTTAAGTAAAAAAAACAAAGATAAGTTAAAATTTACTCCCTTCAATCATTAATGATGCTTAATATAAGACATATTCAGGGGGTTAATTTTGATCCTAAATATAAGACATAATTTTTATATTTGTCAACATTTTCCTAATTTACCTTTAATGATGCTTCCTCAACTATAATCAAGAAGGAGAGAAAATCAGGAAATTAAGGAAAAAGACTAGGGTGTTTTAGAAAATACATGTTATATTAATTAGACTCAACCAACTCCCTTAATCTAATTAAATTAGGTAAATATATCTTAAATTAAGAGCCGGAGGTAGTAATTCAATTTGATACCGCATAGACCAAAAGTAAGTTTTGGATTGAAGATAATGGAGAAGATAAGAGAAGAAAAGGAAATGTGAGATCTATACATTTCAATCAAAAGAGACAAATCATGCCCTTTCCTTCTCTTCCATTCTCCATAATCCAAACATATCATAAATGTATCCAAAACAAAACATCTCATAAAGGATCAGGCTGCAATCCACCTTGCTAGGCTTCAAGAAGTTGCGAGGCAAAGAGGACCAAGGAATTGCCTCTGACGTATAGTTTTTATCTTTACTGCTGGAGAAAACGTTCAAGTTCAGATTTTCCTGTTTGGTAGAACTGGTTTTTGAAGAACTGCTCTTAGAAGGCACTATAGTAGTCTCTTAGACGTTACATTGAGCAGTCTCTTGCTTTGTTGAAAGTGCTTCAGGTCGATCACATGTTGAAATCATTGCAGGCATCTGCAATGCTAAATCATTGTTACTTCAATGTTCTCTTTGTAAGGAACAAATAACCAAATTGTTAATATCAAGGAATATGCTTAACATAAGTTAAGCTTCTTAAATAAGTTACAAATTTAAAATTCCTTCTAAGAATGCCCTTATTAAATGTGTGACATTGTGACTTATTAATTGCAATAGCTTACTCACTCTGCTCCATAATATAGGGCGCTTTAACTAATTCACGGGAAATAAGAAGTGACAGTTAACTCATGAATATGTCATAAATTAAAAAAATTTCCCACTTTTACCCTTATTGAAAAATGCGTTTGAAGATTGAATGAGTGGGCAAGATTGAAAATAAGCATTAATTACTGGGGCAAAATTGAAAAATGAGCATTAATTATCTTACAAGTGATTTATATTTTGGATTAAGCTATTTTTCTAGAAGTGTCATATATTATGGACTGGAGGGAGTACTAATTCCATATAATTAATAGGGGAAGGCGATAAAGACACTCGACGGTCCAATATTTTTTATATTTAAGACCAAACTCAACAATCTTACCTTACTTTTAATCTCTTTTTGCTTTCTTTTAGCTGGCCCACCTTTTTAACCACTTCCATTTTCTAAATCACTTCCTCTATTTCCTCCATTACTATCTGGTCCATTCACCTTCATTGATGTTGAAACACCCTGCATATACCTGGATGCAATTCCAGCCTTTTCCTTCTTAATAATAACAATCTTCTTCTTTTGAGTCTCTTTAAGTACAACTTCATTTTCATTTTCTACATTACCCTCTGGTGGATCTAAAATAGTCTGCCTTAAATCCTTAGGATCTCCCACAAAATGGTGTCTTCCAGGAACTGGTCTAACCCCAACAAGAACAGGAACTTGTGTTCCTGCTGACTCCATTTTTTCGACATAGAAGAACTGTCCAAGCTGCAACTTATTGTTCAGAATTAGGTCATTGTCTTCCTTGGAGAGTGAAGCATAGGTTGAATGAGAAGAGTCAGATACTTTTATGAAGAAACCTTGGTTTGGCCATAATTCTGACCCAGCTAATGCCGGCATAATACCGATCACCTGAAGAAGTACCAATCGGTGTTCGCCGAGGACTTTCATGTCAGAGTTAATAGTCTTGAGAAGCTTCAGTAAAACTCCAGGTACCAGAGATGCCATTTCTCTTCTGCTTCTTCTTCCACTTTCCTGCTTCTGTTCATAGCTCTCACTTTCTTTTTTTTCGGGGTGTTTCATTGCTCACAAGATGCTTGTAAAGATGCATGCATGTCTGGGATACTTAAGAAAGTGAAACCAGATTCAAGTGAACTTTCTTATTTTGTGAGATCTTTCTAGAGAATTATGGCAAGTGAACATTTCTCACAATTTAATATTACTACAGAAAACTACATATTATATGCTGGCAGATTGAGCGATGAACTGACTAAACTTGCAAGGGATTCAAATTAAAGCTGATGTGAGCTTAAAATCCAATAAAAAAAAAAGTTTTCTTCATTCTTATTGTGGGATCTTCATAACAAGAAAATTAATAGAAAACTGAGTGGGAAGTAGCTTAATGAAGAGATGAAATGAATATAATATAAAATACGTTACCTGAGGGTAGAAGCACATAGAGAAATCAAAGAGGCTCCTTTTTGTGGGTTGGGAGTGATGAGAGATTCTGCTAAGAAATGAGAAAACAAGAATACCTTTACTGCTTGCCAGGCACGTAAGCATCAGATTCTCTTGGCTTGAAAACCAAGAGAAAATGCGCCCACGCGAGGATTTCTCTACATCTGGTATTTGCAATGAGTTGATATTTAAGTTTATTATCTTTATATGACATTTATGATATACTAACTCCCAAGTCTTTAATATAAGATTCAATTAATTTTTTTAAAAAAAATTAAAGAAACTGAATAAATTACTTTAAAATATTTATATTTATCATTTTTATACCAAATTATCTTGTCTAGCTTAAAAACTAATATATAATTTAATAATATATAATATATGTTATGATTAAGTTACTTATTTAGTTTTCTTAATTTCTCCAAAAAAAAAATCAACAGGGTCTTAGATTAAAAACCGGAGGGAGAAATTGTTATTATTATTTCATAATGTCGAACTCTTTTCATTTTTTTTTTATAAAATACGAGCATTTTATTTCATCCCAATCTCATTTTTCATATGTGTAACTGTATGCTTAGTTCTCTATCATAGATATTTTTTTTTTAGTAATAATCAAGATAATATTATACGAAAAGCATGGATTATCCCTGTTATTAATAATCAAGTGCCATGTTAATAAGAATAGTTTAACTATAGAGAGGAAAGTTGAGAAGAAAAAATGCTTCAATAAAGAGAGAAATAATATATGATCGAGCATTAGAAAAGATAAAATAATTAGTGATTTATTTAGGCTAATTGATCAAAGTGTAAATAAGATGTCACAATCAAAATCTGTATAAAATAATGAGTGTTGACAGGGGAGAATGAATATGGTCATATTTCGTTTTAAGTTAGAGGGAATGTGAACATTGGGAAGGTAAGGATATCCACATGTCCTTTTCTTGCATGGTGGCTTCCATAACTTGTCCTCGGCATATTTTTATTTATATGGAGATATTTGCATATATTAATATACACATAATATGTCCTCTGCATGTCATTAATGACTTTTCATAATGTTTGAATGGTTGATAATAATATGAAAGGTGCTGGTGATGTCATACTCTTCCTTTCTTTTTTTGTAAGTAACAACTATTCAAATTATGTAAATTAAAATCTTAGTTATGATTAGTTAAAAAAAATAAATTTATAAGATATATATATTTTTTCTAATTATTCCGTTATTTATAAAAATGATGAACGAGAGAGAATGGTTAGGGGAAAAAATGAAAGAGAATGAGTGGAGAAAAAAGAGATAAGCGAAACATGTAATTAATTGGGAATTAAAAAAAAAGTGCATTATATTTTTAAACAAACACAAATTGTTACTTATATTTAGAATACGCTGAGAGAATATTACTTATAAATATAACGGAAGGGGGTATGTAATTTAAAAAATGTCTTCTCCCTCCATTCAAACGTTTGTTCTTGAACTATCTAACACATAAATGTACGTAAATGAGCTTCTTCAAAGGAAAATAGCCACATTATGATTGAATCATCAGGGGGGAAAGTTATCTACGTGCCAAATTATCCACCTACAACACATTGAAGTGGACATTATCGATCTGTATCCAAATGATATGTTACCATTGGATGCCTTAGCATGCAAGGCTCTGTTCAGAACAAAATAACAGAGAAAGATTATTGAAACCCAGTAAAGGCATTGGCTTCAGTTTCAGAACGAATCAGGCTAGCATACAAACCATTGGGATGGGAAGCAAGGAGACTATCATGGCTTCCATATTCAGCCACCGTCCCTTCTCTCACCACCGCGATGCTACCGGCCTCTCTGATCGTAGAAAGACGGTGAGCTACTATTATAGTAGTTGTATCTCTTGTAACATTCTTCAGTGCTTCTTGGACATGCTTCTCTGATTCCAAGTCCAAGGCACTACTTGCTTCATCAAGTAGAAGTACCCTTGATTTCTTCAATATGGCCCTTGCAATTGCTAACCTTTGTTTTTGGCCGCCTGATAGCTGGACCCCACTCTCACCAACCTGGTCAAGGAGAAGTTCAAAATAAGTGTAAAATGATTCAAATTTTTTTTACCAATTTATATATCCATTTTAATAGGGCGTTATACTTAAGAGATTTGGTTTGGAATTGGTTTCTCCCTATTATAGAGAGTCTGTCATTCAATCTTTTATTTATTTCTCATGCTATCTATCACTTGATACCATTCTTGTATTTCATTCATAATATAATGGACAGTTTCTTTGTTAAAGGAAATTGAAACTTTCAATTTTCATCATAGTCCAAACAACTACTTCAAAACATAAAATTGTTGAAGATAGAAGTCAAATAGACTTTATACGATGAATTATTTCATCATTTTGATATTCACGTGGCTGTTTTCATTAATATTTACATGTATAATCCCACGAATGGTTTAATTGAAGTGGAACAAATCATATGGAGTAGAATACACAGTAAGCCATGAAGAGGACAAACTAATTTCAAACAGAACCACGTATGTTCAATTATAATTTACCATTTAAAGAATGATGGGCTATAACTTACTCCAAATTAATGAGAAAAAATGAAGGTTGCTTATCAGTTGAGCATACCTGAGTTTCATAACCTTGAGGAAGGCTACTAATGAATTTGTGAATGTAAGCTTCCTTTGCTGCCACTTCAATTTCAGCCCAGGAAGCTTTTGGGTCTCCAAAGGCAATATTCTCCCTTATACTCCCAGCAAACAGTGCAGGTTCTTGACCCACCAGAGCCGTTTGCCTCCTCAACCACTTCACATCAATGTCTCTCAAATCCAACCCACCCATCATCACCTGCCCCTGGTTTGGATCATAGAACCTCTGTATCAACCATATGACTGTTGATTTTCCTGATCCACTTGCCCCTACTAAGGCAACTGTGCTTCCACCTTTGATTTTCAAATCGAAATTCCTCAACACTACCACATTAGGCCTAGATGGATACGCAAATGTCACCATTTTGAATTCTAGCTTCAACAGCTTTGATCTTTCTAGTTTCTTACCTTTAATCCCATCATTCCCTATCAATGGTCTACGGTGTATGATATCTAGAACAGCTGGAATTGCAGTAGCTGCCATTGAAGTATCTGGTGCCAAACCAGCTAGTTGTCCCACAGAAAATGAGCTCAAAACAAGGATGAGAAAAATCTTGTATACATCCCCGAAATCTGCTTTGCCTTGCTTTACAAGGAGGGCACCAAACCAAAGAGTTAAGGTGTATGCTCCATACATGGCCCCTTGGAAGAACCCAAGCACTAGACCGAGAATCTGTGATCTTTTTACTGATTTTCTCCTAGGTTCTGATAATGCTCGATCAAAGGATTTGACCATCTGTTCTTGGGCAGAAAAAGCAATGGTTGTTCTTATGTTTGAAACTGCACCAGAAGCGATGTTACTAGCTCTGGCAAAGGAATCATTGTTGACTCGTGGTCCAAGGTTTATAATCAAGTTTAGATAGTTTGCACCAAGAGTGAAAGGAGTTAGTGCAGCAGCCAACAAAGTTATTCTATAATCAAATGTGAAGCACACCCCAAGCCCAACAGCAGCTGAGCTCAGCCCCATTAGAAGGACAGAAACTCGATCACCAAGCACTGATCGAAAACTAATACAGTCAATAGATAGCCTTGACACTAGCACTCCAGTGGAATTTTCATCAAAATCAAACCACCCTGGTTCTTGTTTTAGTATGGATTGAAAAAGGAGGTCTCTAATCCTCATTGTGAGCTTAGTTCCAGCCCAACCACACAAACCTTGCTGTCCTGTCAGAGAGATTATGCAACCAAACCCCAGCCCAACAAGAACTAAACATAGATGGTTAATATCTCTTTTCATTATTTTTGTGTCGTGTTTAAAGTATACTTCAAGGGCTATGCCTAGAATCAACGGAAAAATGGAGAGAAAAGCACCAGCAAGCATACCCAGAACAAATCCTGAAAACAGAGTCACAAACTCTGGTTTTTGCAGTTTCCATATCTCAGAAAGTTGAAAATTTCTGGGCTTCTTCTGTTGCTCATCTTCCGTATCGGCTTGTTTTTCATCTTGAATGGATTTAAAGAACTTGGACCTTGAGATATCCACAGTATTTGTTGACCTTGTTAAATCAGGAACTGAGTTCTCATAGACAGAAAAATCACTGACCTTTTGTATGCTGTTAGATACTGGTTTTGATGTGGCTTCCGTAGCAAGCATGACAAGGTTATAGTAGGCACCTGCCTTTCCCATAAGCTGTTGGTGATCACCAATCTCAGTCACAGAACCATTTTCAAGAACCACAATAGTATGGGCATTCTTTACTGTTGCTATCCTGTGAGCAATGACAATGGTTGTTCGTCCAGCAGAAATCTTGTCAATAGCCAGTTGGACCACAGACTCTGACTCAGCATCAAGAGCACTGGTAGGTTCATCCAATAGAAGGATTTTAGGATCTTTGATAATGGCTCTAGCCAATGCAATTCGCTGCTTTTGACCCCCAGAGAGTTGGGTACCCTTAGCTCCAACCTGTCAAAAGTGGCACATTTTAGGTTAGAGCTAAATCAAAGGCAACTATGCCTACTTGTAGATTTTCTTTAGTTGGTTTTATACATCAAAGGAAAAAAGTATATCCATCTTGTTTAATAAACTGCAGATTCCCCCCTCTTCCTGATGGGTACAGAAAATTCTCGAGTTGCAGGCTTATTTTGTTTTCTGTTCTTCTTGTTATTGTATAATTGTTTCACAGCCTTTGTTTATTTGACTCATATTTGTCAAATATCTGAAGAGATTACTATACCTGAGTGTCATAACCTAGGGGTAGGCTAGAGATGAAGTTGTGGGCATCTGCCGCAATGCAAGCTGCAATTGCTTCTTTCTTGGTGGCATTGTCCTTCCCCATCATCACATTTTCCAGAATGGTTGTCGCAAAAAGAATCGGTTCCTGACCCACCATTCCTATTTGATCTCTTAGCCACTTGACTTGCAGTGTCCTCAAATCATGACCATCTAAGGTTATTATCCCTACAAAGATATCAGAAACACAATGAAGCCAAAAGTGTAATCTATTTGCCTTCAGGTTTTCAGAGTTCTTAAGATATGATCAAATTGTTATTCCGATACGTTTTACCTTCAATAGGGTCATAAAACCTCTCTACTAGAGCAAAAATGGTGGACTTGCCCCCTCCACTGGCACCAACAAGTGCTGTTGTTCTTGAAGAAGGGATAACTAGTTTAAGGGAATTAAGGATTAGAGCATCAGGACGAGCTGGGTATGCAAAGATAACACTTTTGAATTCAATCCTTCCACGAACAGTAGAGAGCCTCCTTCCCTCAGGACTGTAGGGATCAATCTCAGGGACTCTCTCTATGATTTCAAATACCCGAGTTGCCGCAACAATGCCTTGTGCAAACTGCGCAAAATATGAAAGTGCCAATGCCAAGCCTCTGCAAATTTACGAAACTATAAAAAGTTAAAATCTTTTTTCTAAAAAAAAGATTAATAATTAAACTAGAAAAGAAACTGGTTCACAATTTAATGATCAGATTGTGGTTGAATCAATAAACATAATGTATTTTAATTTTTTAACTATATTAAATTTTATTTTGTTAAAGATAAATTGATTAATATAGCCATATATATATAGTGTGTGTAATTTTAAATTAAAAATTTTTCATATATAATAGTTGGTTTCATTGTAAGTGATCCATTGGCAAAGAAGAAACCCAACTTCGTTTAAATATTACAAAGAAGCTACCCAGTAGGATGGCATTTTTGTTGGCACTTTTGAAAGCAAAATTAGACATACTATGAGACAATCAAAGCAGACAGCAACTTGAAGAGCAAGAGAGTAAAGCCTCCCTTTGGAAGAAGGATCAGAAACAAATATTAATTTTTTGGGACAAAATCCCTCGCTCAATATTGAAAGTCCAATTATTATCCAAATGACATTCTTCTTATGATGTCAGTTTCACTAATTTACGGTAAAAAGTAAGTTTTTGAAAGACAATCCAAACATTGATGGCCAAAAGACAGCTAAAAGTGATTCAGATCAGATGATTCAACCAAACATTGATGGCTTCTTCATTATAATGATTTGTTTGAGACTTTTTTTTTTTTTATAACACAGAAGTTAGAATAAAAAACACAATCAAACAGAGGCATAATTCAAATGAGAGAGAGAGAGAGATCACACCTTCCCCCTACCATGACTCCAAAGAAACAGGCAATGGCCCGACCTCCATCAATCTCTCCCTTGGCAATTAAGATAGAGCCATACCAGAAAGCCAAGGCCCATGTTGAGTATGTTACTAAATAGATGACTCCCATGCCTGCACCCTTAGCAAAACCAATTTTGACCCCAACTGGGACTGAATTTTTCAGCAGGTCAGAATACTTTGTAGCCATCTGGCTTTCAGCAACAAAAGAAAAAACTGTCCTAATTGAACTGATGGCCTGCTCTACAATGCTACCAGCCGTTCTATAAGAAGCCTTTAACAAAAACCAGAAAGAAAAGGAGTCATAAAAAATCCGTTACACTACAGAAAAATTAAAGAATGCTAATCAAGTCTTTTTTTTGCTCTTACCTCCTCTTTTGCTGATAAACCACCATAAATACCCTTGTAAGCTATACCACAGAACATGGTCACTGGGGTAACTGAGAGGACCACCAGAGCGACTTTCCATGACCTTGAAAACCCAACTACATACCCAGTTATGAATGTGCATAAATGATGAATGAAGTGAGCCATCTGTGAACGCAAAAAGATTCAAAATGCATTTAAAGATTAAGTCAGCTACACACGAATATGGTAAAGAACCTGCCAGCTTAGATCTCAATGACAAAGTATCGAACTTGATTAGCAGGAATCGTTAGTTAGATTTGGTATACAAAAGATTGATAGATGAAATCAATCATGATTAGACAAACAAGTCATTGATCCATTCACAATTGGCTCAGTCTACAAATTTTTCATAAAATGAATATAAGACTTTTCTCAAGCATTTAGTGAAGAGATTCTTGGGTAAAACCAATGTACATGAATCCAGCCAATGGGTGATAGATTATAGATATTTGGTGAACCCATAAATAACACGATTAAATGCTTATTTGTCGTTAATTTTTTCTGTAGTTACATCGAGTTATCTTTAAATTTTTCATACTTAGTATCACATGGTATCTTAAAATTATGCAAAATATTTACATAAAATAAAAATTATAATCTTAGATAAGAAGTAAAAGTTTTGGTGCAAGTGAAAATGTCTTATATGAGACTTAGTGAAGGAAAAAATGTGATTTTACTACTTAAAAATTGTAGATTGATTTATTTAATTAAGGCGTAATAGAAGATATAATAATTTAATTAAAAATGTTTGTTCGGGCCTAATATATGCAAAATATTCAGAAAATTATTCGTTAACAATAAAATCAGGAACAAATACAGTATATAACATAATATGTCGTCTTCATTTTTAGGAATAAGAAGAAATATAAAAGAAAAATGTAATACTTATGATAAATAAATGGATAAATACATTTAATCTGTAAATTTAGGGCTTGTTTTTAAATTATAACCCCAAATTGTTTTCTTTCAATTTTCTTCCTAAACTTTCATTGTCTTCATGTTTTATTTCATCTTTGCTATTATCAAACCCATGTTCATTTTGAAGTAATATTATGCTGTTCAATTTGATAGTGGCACAGGAAGAAGAATGAGCCAGAGATATAAAGGATGACCTTATCTCCCATAACTTCTTGAATTTGTGCAACATCACTTGCAATCCCATGCATAATATCAGCAGTGCTGATCTCTGTATCATAAAAGCTAATGTCCTGACGAAGAACAGCTCTCAGATATTCTCTTCTTATTCTTTGAGCAGATCGCTCTCCTACCAACCTCCAACATGTGATCTCTGCCAATTACAGTGATCAATGCTCAGACACCTCAATGATCAAAGAATTATTGGCTATCTATTAAAATTAAAACATATATTTAATGTCATAAATCTCCTTACCCATATATGCTCCAACCATCACCACTACAGCTAACACAGTCATATATAAGCATATCTGAAAAATGAAGGTCGGTAAAGAAAGAGAATCAGAGTAAATAAGAATTAATGGATGAATATAACTAATGAAAATAAAGAACAAAGTAAGAGCATGCGTACCATCTCTATATCCATCATTATCTGGGCTTTGTTAGCACCATCTTTTGATTGTTCAGAAATCTTATTGACAACTTTTCCAAAAAGAAAAGAATACCAAGGAAGTGAACCTCCATTTATGAGAGCTCCCAAGCAACCCAAAAACACAAGCGCTAAATCCCACTTTGTTGAATACCGAAACAAGCTGAACAACCCAACTGCTTTTGGGGGATCCAAATCATCATCATAATAATCCATATCCCCCTCTTCATCATCTTCACGAAACCCAGAAAACTTGTCGATCCCATTATGACTATACCTGCCATCGCCGCCGTGGCTGAAATGAGCCGGTACTATCTGCCCATGACCACTATAACTATCATGTTTCGTATATGACAGTTCTGGATCTTGACCAACACTAAAAGACGTAAAACTAAGTTCATCTTCTTCCGCCAAGGGACCACTCTTCCCCTTTCTAGGACCAATAATTCCTTCTTTGATAACATCCAATCTCGAAAATCCACTATAAGACTTGCTATTCTGATCGCCATTCTCACCGGCGACGAAGCTCTGAAGCTCGACTCTCCCAGAGGGAATGACATAGCCTGAAGCTTCAGAATCTGAGTTCGCGGCAAAACGGCTTCCTCTGTAGAACCCGCTCGTTCTTGAAAGGTAATAATCTTTCGCGGACCGATGGAAAACCCGGCTCCGATCTGATTGGGCTGGGCTTGAGGCCCATGGAATGAAAATCGATCCCAAGTTTCTACTACCGTACTCGCGCCACCCGGTGGGCTCAAATTGCCATGAAACCTCTGTCTGCCATGAACGGTCGTCGTCGGAAGTAATGGGAATTGCCGGAGCCCTGTTCCGGCGACCGAGTTCATGATTGTGGTTGACCCGAGAGCTCGACGCAGCTGCAAAAGACGGAGACGTATTGCGAGAACTCACCGGAGTTGAGGGGTAGCGTCGTGTGGGATAGTGGTGGCTTGAGGAGTGATAGTCGGTTTCAAAGGAAAAACCGGCCATGGCTGAAGCAGAGGAGGAGAATTGAGAAAGATGAAAATGGACAAGATTCGATTTTGTGGGTAGTAAGGGAGATACTTTAGTTTAATGACTCAAACAACATGAAGACTTGGCACAATCCGTCAAAGAGCGAGGGACAATGGAGAGATCAAAACATGGGAAACATGAAAGAATCATTGAGGTTTACGTATGTATTGAGTCTTTGTAAAGTATCGAAACAATTTTTTTGTGCATAGACGGCATGCAAGGCAACGGTGGCCGGCTGAGCCCGTTATATATATAGTTGAGTACATTCTTATTATTCCCCAGGAAGCAGGTCTTGTTTTACATAATTTAATATGTTTAGATTTAAGAAATTAGTTAAATTAATTAATATATCATATTATTTTTTAAAATACCTTAATCATTTTTTAATTAATTTTCTCTTCTTCTCTTTTTCTTGATTATTGTTGAAAGAGTATTAATAGGGATAAGATAATAAAAAATTAATAGATATGAAAATCATACCTTATATTTAGTGTTAACATCAATTTTTTAAATATATTATATATTAAGGATATATTTTTAGTTAAAATAAGTTTCCGTGGATTTCATCATGATTCCAAGTAAGTTTAGACGTGCGACGGCACAACACAACCTTATGGAAATCATTGAAATGTCGTTATATGAGTGATCTTTTATGGCCAGGTCACCATGCCTTTGTCTCTCTCTTCCTATTCCAATCATAAGTACTAACGCGGACGACCGGTTTCCATTTGTCGTGAAACCCTGCCTTGCAAATATTTTTTCAGGTGAAGGGTCTATTTTGATATGAAAGTTTAGCAATTTTGTCCATCTTATTTTTGTTTAATTATTAGTTGATTAAATATGTTAAGCTAACAGTTCTGTATCATTAACATCATCTTTTCCCTAAACATAAGTATTCTCTTGTTGAAGACAATCATATTAAAAGCATTATTGACAAGGTAATTAAACCCGGGCCGGTCAGTGAACCGGTCGAGGTACTGGGTTAAGGGTCAGTGGGTTAGACCGGAGTCAAACCGGGACAAAACCGATGAGAAATAGAATATTTTAGACTTATAGTATAAAATTCTAAAGGAAAAATTTTTTTAAAAAAATAAAAAAAAATTTAAAAATAAAAAAGTTGACCCGGACCGGACCGGTTTAGTGCCCGGGTCGCCGGTTTCCGGGCCGGTCCGGTCCGGTCCGGGTCAGAGAACTATGATTATTGAGCATTAAATATGGGCAAATTTCCCCACAAAAATTCAAATATTGGTTTATCAGGGATTAGTTTCTTCCATTAGACTCAACTTCTGTTGGTAACATCATTTTTATTAAGGCGTAAATTTATTCCAAAAGTTTTCAAATGATAATAATGCCACTCTGATATTTATCTAAGTTAAATTTCAAAAGGATGGGGTCTTCTGATCATTGGACTTGGGTTGAAAGCTACAGGTAAGAATCTCGACAAAGGGATCTTATATTATATTCCTCCGGTTTTTAATATAAGACATATTTAGAGAACTGATCTTGTTCCTAAATATATTATATAATTTTCACATTTGTCAATCTTTCCTTACTTACTTTTATTGATACTCCCTCAATAATGATCAAAGAAGAGAGAGAATTATGGAATTAAGGAAGATGACTAGGGTGTTTTAGAAAATACATATTATATTAACTAACTTAACCAACTTTCTTAATTTAATCAAATTAGATAAATATATCTTATATTAAGAATCAGGAGTAGTTTGTAAAAAAAAAGAGAGTTATGGCATCTGCATCTGCATACTAAATCGAGGAAATACATTAGGACACAGGCAACATCTTCATTGTTCATTGGATTTGGATATCATATAATCTGAGTCCTCGGAATGATCGAGTGGCAGGAGGTTTGTGTGCATCGAAGAGCGGCTTCTGAAAGTAAACGATGATGATATATTATTGTTCCATCATCATTCTTATCTCTATACTTCCTATTTCTGAAGCCAGCAGGTGAGAGAATTGTGCTTAGAAATACTTAATATACAATAGATTCCCATTGAGTATTTGAGAGGTGAAGGTTTTTAAAATTTAATTTCTTAAGGAATTGCCTTATCAATAATATCTCATGAATCAAGTGCTTCTTAGTGTAATGGTTGATAAAAACACACAAGTATCTTTCTGATTAGGCCCCCACAAATAAATATTACAATGACACTGTGCCAATTAGGCGACTCTTTATTGAATATAATATGCAGAATATTAGTACAACATAACAATAAGCCAACAAACCAAATCACCTGGAAAAATTTGTAAATTCAAAGATATTTACATAAACACATCATATAGAACGTTGTATTCATGCCTACCTCTCATTTTCATATCACATATTCAATAATGTCCTTTACACCATGTCTAGATTTTCTCAGGTCGATCTCCTGATGATCTTCTGTAACATCGTCACCTTCATCAGAAGTTATCGCAAAGACCCTATCAACCAAACCTTATTAATCTTTTGAAACCTGTCATGAGTTCTTTTCAGGATTGATTATAAGATGAGTTACCTACAAAAGAATAGGTTCCTGATTCTCCTGATCCGAGACGTATCATTGAACTACAATTCCATGATGCAGGACTTCCCATTGGAGAATACACAAAAGCATAAACATCAGAAGATTCATGTGGATAAGCTAAAGAAAGATGTAAGCTTGAATTCCATGAGACACGGCTTTCAAATGGTGACTCCTGAAGAGATCCTGCATTGTTGAAAGCAGAAGGCATACCCAATCTCAAATCCAGAATTACCAGATTTTTCAGATTCCAGGTTCATATCCAGAATTGCCAATCTCAAATTTTCCCACTTTGCATCAAAAGCACAATCCTCAAAAAGATGATTACTTTCCAAAAAAAATTTCTTCAGAAATATCTTGATCCTCTTCACTCCAAAGGGATTCAAATGGATGCTGTAAAAATAGGGGTAACCTTAAATCAGACCCAAAACTGGTGTCTGTATTTAAAACATCGAAAAATTGTCCTTCTTTTTACTCAAATTGAAAGATCTAAGTTTCTGTGTCTGTAGACCCTAAAAACTTGGCCTTCATTTCAGCTCTACTCTGCTCAAGATTATCCCGCATGGCCTTCATTTTAGCTTCCTTCTCTGATCCTTTACAACTCCATTCTTCCCTCAGTTTGGCATCCCTTTTCTGCATGTACCTCTCGTAAAATTTTCCTCTTGAACTATCCCCAAAATTAAGATCCAAGAAACTTAACCTCATAGAATCACCATAATTGTGGTTCTTCACCATCTTCACTGGTGCTTTACCATCAAAATTCACAACATCACTAGAACTACTATCGTGCTCAATTCTCCGTTCAGAACCATACTGGTCTCCAGGAACTCGTTGTTTGTGCTCAGCAAAAACCTTCTCAAGCTCATCAGCTTTCAATTTCAGCTCATCATTCAAAGCCCGATTTCTTTTGGACTGCCTTGGTCTCTGAAATTGGTCTAAAAGTTCTTTCCCGGGAACATTCAACTTGCCGCTTTCATAAGTAACTTGAGTCTCGTCCCTCTTAATTCCAGACTTGCTAATATGTTCATAATAACTACCAGAACGAGGTTTTTGGTTTGTCCTTTTAACCATATCAGAATCCTCAGTCTTAGTTTTCTGCATGCTGGAGAATGAAGAGTTCTTCATCACTTCCACAGATTCTCCACTCCGATCAACCTCAACCTGACCAAAAGGAGATTCCTTAAATTTCAGTCCAAAAGAAATCGAGATTTGAATGATGAACAGCTTGTTTGTTTGAGTTAACATTTAAAAAGCATTTCCAGTCAATCTAAAAAAACACCTCTCACGTATACTTACTTTGTATATACAGTAAATCAATCACGTTGAAAAACAGCTACTACGACGGTGAAGACTTGGTCCACGAAACAGAGGAACCGGAAGATACCGGACACAAGGTGTTATCTGTATCCTTCCTCTCACCAGTCACATCAATGGTCATGTCACCGGCGCCACTCCATCTTCTCAATACTGACTTTCTCGGCAGCCACAACGGTGGAGCACACAGAAGTTTCAGGCCAGAACCGCCGTAACTCGGCGGATTTGCCAACGATGTGTTTAGCGCCACTGTCCCTGGAGGAAGAATTCTACTTCTTCTTGTTCTCGAAGAGGTTGCTTCGGTCCTGCACGTTGAGCCGCCGGGCCGGCTGAGTTGTCGGGGTCGAAGAAGACGACGACGATTCAATCGAAGCCTCTTCTGGTCCTCAACCTTTTCGGCTAGTTCGTCTTTCTCAGACTGGCAAAAGGCTTTGGCTGCTGCCACGTTGGGGTTGGGTCTCTCAGTTGTGGGACCCGGCGAGAGGTTCGGTGGGGTTGTCAACGGATATATCCGAACCAACGGATGATCGGACTTCCCTGTCAACACCACCTGGCTTCCAAGTGGTCGTAAGGTCCGGTCTTCTTTTGCACAGTGACAAAAATTTAGTATGTGTTTGGATTAGTTTTATTGAGTGTTTGGTAATTTGCCAAACCTAGGTTTACGTAATCTGAGATAAAACTCCTTATACATACTTACCTCATAAATCGTAAAAGCTATTCTCAAAAGCTAATCCAAACACACACTTAGTGGGATAGTTTTTGCGACTTACGAGATAAGTGTGTGAGAGGAGTTTTATCTCGGATTGCACAAATCATAGTTTGAAACCATGGTTTTGGTGCTTGCCAAACACACACTTAGTGGAATAGTTTTTATGATTTATGAAATAAGTAAGTGAGAGGAGTTTTATCTCAATTTACAAAAAAAATAACTTCTGAAATCATGGTTTAGAAGTTAGCCAAACATGCACTTAGTGCAAGCTTCACTAAAAAAAAAAGGGAGAATGCTCCCTCCCTTTGATCCTATTTATAAGAAGATAACTAAATTACCGAGCTATGTGGTTTAAGAAAGTGACTAAAGTTAGTTAAAAATAATAAGTACATCTCAAATGAATTTTGTTTTTTAAGTATATCCTTTGTTTATGAGGGGTAAGTAAGAGAGAGAAATGAAATAAATATGAAGATTACTAACATTTTAATTAATATAATGCATTTAATTAATGAGAGGTAAAAATAAAAAAAAAAACTCATTAAATATTTAGATAACTCTTATAACTTTTATAAAAAGGATCGAAGGAATACTATTTATCCAAAAAAGGCTGAAAATTGCACTTTAATAACAGGCCTAGCCTTATTAAAAATAAGAATACAAGTTCAAATTTTGTGAGAAATCTATTTATTAAGAAAAGCAAAAACCTTTTACTATCTAAACCTCAAAAATAACCTTTATCAAATTCAAAACACGAACAATAATATTCAGAACCCTTGTTTCTTAAATGTTCGGTTCAGATTGTGGCCAAAATACTAACCTACAGTAAATACTTCCATCCCTCATCGCCTATCAGCGTGTTTGTTTGGGCGATTTTTTCAGCAATCGGATTTGAATAGTGTAATAATTGGGTTTGAACAGTATTTTGATTAAATATGGGTGTTTGTTTCAGCGATTGGATTTAAGGTAAAAAAGGTCATAAGTTGGAAAAAGTCATAAGCCTCAAAATGAAGCTTATTGGAGTTTATGTGCCTGTGTGTGTAAAAAAATATTGATAGGAGTATTTTCATATTTTTGGGGATCAATGAGGTACTCAAAATTATTTCTAATAACAAAACTTCTTTTATGAAAAATGTTCTAAATAATTTTCTCTTTCTTTAGATGGTAATCTTCTGCTAATTAGAGAATACTTTGGAATAAGAGTTTAGGCAAGTTTTGAGTTTTGTTAATATATGACTGTAGAAATGTAGAAAATAATTAATAATTAATTTTAATCAGTTTAGATTTATTATTTAGTTGTTTTATGATTTTATAATCATTTTTTTAATAAACATATCATAAATTAATTTCTATATAGTGTTTTTACCCATTAAATTTAGTTTAAATAATTTATTTTGATTATTGGAGGTATTATTGAGGTTTTAATCGGTTTATTTTGTTAGATTTTGAGTTATGTGAAAATATGAGTTAGAATTTAATATTTAAATTAAAGTTTGATATAATTTATAAAATTTAAGCTTGAGGTGCATAATAGAAAAAACTTTTGGAGTATACCAATTTAAATTAGAGTTTGATATAATTTTATTTAAAATTGTACCATTACCAAATTTTGAGTATATATCTAGTGGTAACACTGTCGCCATTGGATGGTTTGGATCAATTTATCACCAAGAATGCTACTTTAAAAAATGCAGATATCTTCCGAGGTCCCATTTGGCAATTAAGTTGCCAATGAGTTCTTTTTCCACAATTAGTCCTTCATTTTTTCATTTTTCATAATTTTTTCAATTTTTTTCTCTTAATTAATACAAAAGTCACTTATGCAAAAGTCAAACAAAACATTATTCACTTTTACATAAGTTACTTTAAATTATTTATCCAATCGCTAATTCAAACACTCATCATTTTACCCAATCTAACTTTTTTCCAATCTTAAGATTCCATAAATTTAAGTAAAAATAAATTATTTATCTAATTGCCAAAACAAACACACCATATATTTATAAAACTTCTATCTAAGCCGAAGAACAGCAAACTTCTATATAAAAAGGAAAGGAGGGAGTACCATGATTGATAAATCCACAGACTCTGAGCTAAACAGTGGGTGATAATATTAAAAAAAAAACCTTCATAACAAGTTGAGAACAGAAAAACATCTTAAAATTTGTGCATAAAATTATTAAAATAACTCCCCAATTATTAAATATAAGACATACTTAGCCAATTCACATATGATATGAGAGTTGGTTTAGTTTGTTTGGTATAGTCATTATATAAAAATATGTATTAATTTGCTTAGTGCTTATTTAGGATAGCTTAATTTTAGTTTATAAGTGTTTTTAAATTGTGATTTATGATATACGAGATAAGAATATAAGAAAAGTTTTGTTTCAACTTATGTAAAAACCACTTATAAATAAAAAATAAGCTATCACAAATATAGACTTATTGTGTTTGGATTAGCTTTTTTTAGTAGCTTTTATGACTTACGAGGTAAGTGTGTGAGAGGAGTTTTATCTCAGTTTACGCAAACCATGGTTTAGGATGTTACCAAACACACATTTAAAATAGTTGTTTATCTCATCATTTAAGCTTGAGTGAAATTTGAAATTTCACATGGTAAAAGATTATTAAATGATGGTATGGTCCCAAGGAGTGAGAAAAAATATGCAAACAATAATATGATAAAACAATATAGTACTCCCTCCTATCCTATTTATAGGAGCTCAATAATAGAATTGTGCGGTTTAAAAAAATGTTTAAAATTAATTAAAAATAATAAGTATATCTAAAATAAACTTTAGTTTTCAAATATATTCTTATTTATAAAAAACAAGTAAGAGAGGGAAATAAAGTAAATATAAATATCATTAACCTTTTAATAAATGTGATACGTATATAATTAATGAAGGGTAAATATAAAAAAATCATGAAATATTCAGATAACTCTTATAGGATTTTTATAAAAAAGACAAAACCAATTCAAATTTTAGATTTTTTATTTAATAAAAGACACGAAGTGAAATAGGATTTTGTGTCTAAAACAAAAATACTATTAATTAATTAGTTAGTTTATGAAGTTAATAGAGTCATACTTATTAGATTTTAGTGAGGTATGTATATTAGATTGATCTTTCTATCAAAATGACTCAAGTCAATTTGATAGGACATATTATTGGATTATATATCTTCACTCCAATGTTTATGTAATCAATGTGGGACTATTTTTTATATATTCTAATATTCTCCCTACTTCCTTTTTTTCCATTTTTTACCTGGGCTTGTATTTTTTTTTTTTAAAGTCTCAAAGGCCTCAGGTCCACAATATATTTTTTTTTTAATATTCTTTTTCTTCATTTTTTGTTGTGTCACATTGATCGGATGACTCTGATACCATATTAAATTTTAGTGAGGTATGTATATTAGGTTGATCTTTCTATCAAAATGACTTAAGTCAATTTGATAGGACCTACCATTGAGTTATATATCTTCACAGAGTGAACAGGGCATAAGCATAGAAATCAGAGATGAAAATGATGATATGCAAAATCAAAAGGATAATCGAAGAATATCTATCCCGGTGATCAAGAATGACAAGCCATCTAAATCTTTATCGATTAGCAAGAAGACCGTCATTGCATAATCAAACCTGAAACAATGTCCAAAAACCAAATAATCATCTTCCAGATTTAGAGTTGGGAGAATCAAGGGAAACGAACAAAACCTTTAGAGCTTCACTCCTGGAGAAACAAAATAGATTTGACGGAGAGCCATTCCAAACAAGAGCCGCTATTCGACAACCGAGAGAGAACGACTGAGAGAGCGAGAGAGACATGCCAAACAGATCAAGATGATGAGACAAAGGAAACAAGAAACACATTCGGAGCTCTATCTTGGTGCTCTATAGACCATTCTCGTCAATCAACACGGAGAAACATTGAGAAGAGAGGAAAGATCAATAAGCGTGAAGAGCCCTAGATTGAATCTGGGAGAGAGACAACTGGCAAACAAATAAGAACCAGTAAGTGATGAGTTGGAAAATAAAGAACCAGTATGTGTTGGGTCAGACCGATTCATGACCCGATTAAAAAAAACCGATGTAGGAGAGCCCTAAACGCAACTATAGCTCTGATACCATATTAAAAAAAAAAGCTCAATAAACTAAATAATTCATATTATTAACAATTGAACTGCAAATGTACTAGTACCATAATATATATAGCCATAACTGGCCAACGCCCACACTGAGCTGATAACAAATAAACTACTATCTAATAACAAATGTACAAACCTAATCAATACAGTTATAATATAATCAACTATTTATACTTAAACATTTACAACAAACATGTTAAACATATTTGTTAAAGGAATTTGTTTATAGTTATTTCTTATCCATGTTTGTTTATTTAAGTATTGCTACACATGCTCATCAATTTCAATTATTCTCCCAAATATAAATAAATCCAAACCTTTCCCATTCCCATTCAAAAGGGACTATATAAGTATGTTTGTTTCAATTATGCTCATCAATTTATGCTCATCAATTTATAAAGCATGTTTGTTTCAACTTAAAAAAACTTATAAGTTGCTTTTTACGTAAATCGAGACACAACTCCTCTCACATACTTACTTCGTATACCGTAAATCACTATTAAAAAGCAACTTATAAGCAATCGAATCACTCAACCAAACATACTGTATATATAGAAGCTTTTGTCGATGGCTCAACAGTCAATCACACCCACAAAAGGTAACTGGCACTTTTTCAATAATTCTTTTTTTTATTCCGACGTCTTCAACCCCAGATTTATTATTGTTTTTTGTTATTTTTTTTAACCAAAATATTGCTTTTGTCAGTGGTAGCTTATTTTTATGCCTAGATTGTTGATCTGAGTAAATGTGGAAAACTTCACAATTTATAAAGATTTGTTTATTGTTTTGGCAACGGAAACGACTACTTTTTCTGCTTTTTGAGTTTTTGTCACGGGCAATATACTACTAGTATTTACCTGATGAATGTTTCTCCTATATATATTATTTAGAGCACGTAATAAATTATATGCGTTTCATGATAAGCTTGCTCTCCCTCCAATAGATGCGCACCATCATTTCATCTTTTTTTTTTTAATAAGCACATGTATTCTCCTATTGAGTAATCCATACTTATGTTTAAGACATACTCTCTCCGGTCATAATTATAAGATAAAGTTGATTTTTTTAGAGAAATTAAGGAAGCCAATTAAATTACTTTAGAGTATTTATATTTTTATTTTTTTCTCTAAACTAATTAATTTGACTAATAAACTAATATATAATTCAAGGATACTAAAAGTGTATAAACACTCTAAAGTAATTTAATTAGCTTCCTTAATTTCTCCAAAAAAATTCAACTTTATCTTATAATTAGAACCGGAGGGAGTATCTTTTTAATGAGAATTCAATGTTAATACATTTTTTTAATGAGAATTCAAATCTTAGTTTATCATATTGAAATGAATTAATCCCTTCCACTAACTAGACACAACCAGTCAACCAGGTTGGCGTCATTTCATCCATCTTGATGTTTAGTATTTCAACCAACTATTTACAGATAAGGATATGCGATTTCATTTTAAATTAAGGGAAAATTAGAATGAAGGATATGAAGAAAAAGATATTGATTAAGAAGAATTATAAAAATTATAATTATTTATAAGGACCAAATATAAAAATATAAAATTAAAAATACTAAAATACTCCTAACGAAATCTCCTGCATTTTCTCCTATATTCTATTTCTAAAACTAAAACTAATACAAAATTCTAAATTTCACTAAATTAAAAAAAAAATATCAATCTTCATTTTTCTCAACTTGCATAGATATCTATGAAAAAAATTACACATTCTTTAATTTTTTCAAAATTATTTCTTTTAAAATCAACAAAATTTTTAATTAAAAATAAAATTCTATAATTTTAATAAAAATCAAGGTCTTTTATAATTTATTATATATGTTAATCCAAGAAAATTTAAATGATTTTTTATTTTAGAAGAAATTTATATGGGTTAAAAAAATCATTTAATGTTAATAAATTTAAAAAACTCTAAATAATCTATATATCCTGCAAAAAATATGAAATCAGTTTATTTTTATTTTTTTATAAAAATATCTTAAGTTATATCAACATTAATAATATAAATCGGGCAACCTAACGATACATTGATTATATTGATAGGGAAGTTGGTGGAAAAAAATTCAAAAATATATGATTTTGATCACCTCATATGTAAATGATGGGCGGTTTTAGTTTCAATGTTAGTTATTTTTTTAATTATGAATATAAGAGATAACGTAGGAGGTTTGATAGGAGCAGTTTAATAATTTTAAATTTATAGTATGATGTTTGGTCTTTCTAAGTAATTACAACTTTTATGGTGCTTTACAATAAATATTATTTTTTCTAGGTACTTTATTTTAATTTTCCCTTAAATTAAAAGAAGATAAGGCACCACTGACCAGAACTAGAAGGAAATCTCTTTGGAATAGAGTGCTAGACGGAGTGAATAAATCCTCGTACCAACTTCATGTGGGATATAAAGAAAACATCAGTATCTAAATCAAAACTTGTTTCTTTTCATTCTCCTCAAATCTCAATCCAAGCGTTCCTTAAGTAACAACCACATTTACTTGCACAAATAGAAGCAAGGTGGACAATCTACTGCTCCTCTTGTCTTATTTACAGGGTAAAGAGAAAAAAATTATTAGTTCTATGTACAAGACAAAGAGAAAATTTTTTTATACGAATATGCAATTTTACCCTTAATTTATTATTATGTTAATTTTATTTTTATAGTGTATAATGTATATTAAATAAGGATAAAGTTAAAAATTGTTGAAATTTAAAGTAGGGTTAATAAAATTTAAGATATTTTTTGGTCTATGTGAAACATACTAAAAATGCCTTATAAATATCACCAAAAGATTATAGTATAACCCAACGGAAAATAAAGGAGAAAGCAAGCAAAAGTGAGAAAACAAAAACAAGAAACAAAGGACAGAAAAAGAATTACATAAAAGGGAGAATTTCAGTTAACCGCAACAGAAGTAATTTTATTTCAGTTAATACCTAAGAAATCTTGAAATTTCAATGCATTCCCAATTTTTTTTTTTTTAAAACTGTTTGGTTGTCACTAGAGCTTCAATGACAGGTCCCTAGAAGCCGCTCAACCAAATCGGCCTTCGCTGCCTACCAGCTAGAGCTCTGGCCATCGAAAATTAATTTGTATTGGTCATATGCTTATTTCACTTGTTCATGAGAAGTTACACATTTGCAAATGAGACTTTTTTAATTTACATTATTCATATATTTATTACACTTGTTTATGATGAGTTGGACAATTACATATTAAACTTATTCATATGTGTATTCCACTTGTTCATGAAAAATTGGATATTTGCAAATGAGGCTTATTCATAACCTTATGTTTTCTTATTAACCAATTAATTTATGTTGTTCATATGGCTATTTCATGTGTTTATAGGGAGTTTGACACTTGCAAATGAGACTTGTTCACAAGTGTAAAATTCTTCATGAACAAGTCTGGCCAGTTGGTGCCGGAGCCTTGGTGGCTGTCCACTGGAGCTAGTTCCAATTAAGCGGCGCCGGAACTCTGGCAATGATTGAACTTTTAAAAAAACTAAAAAATTAAGGGTATAATTATTTTTTTACCCACAAAACCTATTTTCATTTTAGTTCTTGAAAGTTGCGTGAAACAAAGTTACTCTCATGGGGTTGACTAAAATTTTCAGAACATAAAACTTCCCTAGATCCCGAAAAAACATATAAATAACCTCCTCAAATTTTTAATTCTATGCAGATAATTTAAATTATCAGTTTTATATTCTTTAAACATCACTTTTCCTTTGACAAAACCGTCTGTTTTAATGTGAAAACGATAGTTTATCAATCACTATCCACGAATAGTGCCTCCCTGTTCTCACTAAAATTGAAATCCTCAATTATAGTCTTGAACATTTTTCTCATAGAGACTAACCCCTTCACATCTCGACAATTATCACAATTTTCAATCTCACCCCCACCCCAACTATTTGACCAGTAACTATAAATGGCTTTTTTTATTGCCTGAGTACATAAAATCATCAAGCTGCTTTTCCAAAACCTCTGTTGTAAACCTAGTCTCGGCATTAGTATGCCTCACAATCTCTAGTTTGAATAATTGGACTGCTTGCCCAACCCACTCTGCTCTTCTGCGACCTTTGAATGAATTGTAAATGACTTTGCCAATGCTGATGCTAGTTTCTTTACAGTGTTTCCATTACTTGTAAGTTGAAACAAAGAGTCCACATTTGCCAATTAAAAAGAGAAAGAGATTATAACAAAAGAGAAATCATGAAAAATTGCAAGTCAAAGCCATTTGGAAACCAGAGGAAGGTTATTGAATTCTTAAGAGACAATTGGAATACAGCATAATCAAGTTCAAGAGGTTTGTATTCAATCGAGGGGAAGGATTTTAATATTATTTTATTTAGAATTGAATTGATGAGAGGGGAGGGATTTAGTGTTATCTTGTTTGGTTGATAAGGGGAGGGGAGGTAAAATATTTTCATATGAACAATTTTATCCTTATTTTACTTTTTAAATTTTGTAGAATGTTTAATACTTATATAAAATTATAATTTTATAATGGGTTAATATAACTTTTGGTCCCTGAAGTTTGATCTAATTTTGGTTTTGGTCCCTCAAGTTTGAAATCAGTGGTTTTGGTCCCTGAAGTTTTACCCAATTTTGGTTTTAGTCCCTCAAATTTAAAATTGGTGGTTTTTGTCCCTCAAGTTTGAAAATGACTTGTTTTTTTCTGGGTCGGGTCGGATTTCAAAAATGGGTCACCAGGTCCTTTTCAAACTTGAGGGACTAAAACCAAAATCGGATGAAACTTCAGGGACCAAAACCACCAATTTTAAACTTGAGGAACTAAAACCAAAATTGGGTAAAACTTTAGGGACCCAAACCACCGATTTCAAACTTGCGGGATCAAAACCAAAATTGGATCAAACTTCAGGGACCAAAAATTATAGTAACCATTTTATAATTATTAAATTGAATAATTATAACTTTCATAAGCATAATAATCACATATACCAAAATATTAAAGTGAGAATGGGGATGAGAAATAAAGTCAAAAAGATATCACAAAAATATTAAAAACTTTTATGGGCATAATAATTACAATATACCAAAATAATACCTCTCCTCTCCAAATCCCCCCATTTAGGAGGGGAGGCTTAAACTCAAAATTTTTACGTTGTCAAATAAGGGAGGAGAGCGGAGCAAAATCCATCCCCTCCCCTTTTCAATAAAGCCAAAGGATATTGTTCGTCTTCATTTTCATTTATCAACAAACAAAATCCCAGTCAGATTGCAGATTCTGCGCATACACTAGGAAAAAGGAAACAGTTTCAACATTCAATATATGAATAGGTAATTTGGTAGTTGGTGCTAATCCAATTGGCATATTATAGACGTCCACAACGTCAATCAAGTTGAAATTTAATGCCAGTTACAAACCAGATGCCCACAAGACAGATCCTACTTGCTATAATCCCAATATACATCATAGATCAAAGCCTACAAGCCCAGCTCAAACAAGAATGCACCAAAGTTCATGCTCTTGCAGCTATACAGAAATCCAAATTATCCGCAATGAAATTAGATGATATAGATCTGATCCAACAAAACCAAGCTCAAGTTCTAGAAAAGCATCAATGTATATATCCCGCAAACACCAGACACCCTTAAACCCCAAATTCAGTTCCTACAGTGCTAAAGCCTAAACCTAGAAAGAAACGAGCAAACATTTTAAGCACACATTTATGTAAACGTATTCAAACAAGTATGCATGCAGCAAAAATTTTTAAAACAAATAGTTAAAAAATACACTAAAAGAAAATAAAACTACAGATCGGCGAATTCAATCCAAACCCAAGATCAGCTACGAGATCTTCGATGGCGTAATTCGATCCTCCAATATCGAATTTAAAATAGTACCAACAATTCACTCCCTCATCTTCTCAAGGGATAAATTTACAGACAGTTAAGAGATAAATTTACAGATACACTTAAAACTACAATCACAAGCGTTCTAAAGAACAGTCTAATCCAATCTAACCAGGTTATCACTGTCACTATGATTGTTAATGTTATTGTTGATGTTGCTGGCGTTTCCTCCTCCTCCTCCTCTCTTACCACGCTTCAGCTGCGATAATTCCAGCTGGGTCTTCATGAAAAACTGCATTCTCTGCAATTCCATCTCCTTGGTAAATTTCATCCTCTGCTTCTCCATTTCCACAACCTGCTGAATCTTCGAGCTCTCTGCCTTTTCATATGCTTCCCCGAATTTCAGTATGGCCTGCGTCAATTCCCTTATAGCACTTCCCCAACCTTTACTCTTTGTTTCCACAGGCACAGCATCAGAATTGATCACTCTTGACATTCTGGGTCTCTTCGTCTCATATGTAGCCGGTGGAAAACTATCACTCGAAACCGGTGACGATTCTCTCTCAGACGGCGACGAATCTGAGTTAACCGGAGCACGCTTCCGCAACTGTATCTTCTGGCTTGGCGTCTTCATCCGAAGCTGGGGCTTCTGCAGTCGTTGATGAGCCTGATACGGATTCTGACTCGCAGCACGAACTCCTACAGGAATTCCCAGAGGCATTTTCTGATTTGACATATTGTTCGCCGTGTTAGCTCCGGCGGCGCTAGACCCAGAAACTTTCGCAGTCGGACCGATCAACTGGTCCAACCTCTCGTAGAACGGCCATTTACTAGGTCCACCACCGCCCGCGATCTTGGACTTCTCCAACTTGTATTTCTTCTTCACAGTGTCGATCCGATTCTTGCACTGAATATCAGTCTTGGGGGTTTTCCTGTAGTCCTCCCTACTACTCACAATATCCGCAACCTCCTTCCAGTGCTTCTGCTTCAGATTTCCCCTGCTCAGTTCCAAGTACCTCTCCCCCCACGCGTCTATCAACACCGCCGTTGCTCCTTCACTCCAGCAATCCTCCCTCCCTCCTCCACCACCACCATTACCCTTTGGCTGCTGGTGCTGGGCCGGAAGCGCTAGTGCCAAGCTGTTGTGGGGCGGCGACGGCGCCGGCGCAGCCACCGTAACCGTGATCCGACCGTTGGCCGGCGGCGAACCCGGGGATTCACTGGCCGGCGAATGAGGCGACTGGATCTTGTCGTCAGCTTCCATAATCTCCCACCGCCGATTTACCAAAGTGCAGCGAAACAGATAAAGAGAGAGAAGGAGGAGGAGAGAGAGTGCGAGAGAACCGAATTAGGGTTTCATAAAGTTTTGGCATGACCGGCGATATGCGGACGCCTTTTTCTTTGTGTTTGATTATTATAATTTCGGAAATGGTTGAACTGACGGCAGGTGGAGGGGGCGGGGGTTTGATTTGACGGCGTCCGTCGAACGGGTATCACATACTGGGACACGTGGAGGGATGCAATTGGAGGGCGCCGAAAACTCCGTCAGCGGCATTGAGGTTGATTGCCGGCTTCGCAGGGGGACCTTCTGCGTTATTATCGTGTGTTAGGAAGTTGACGATAAACGCCCATCATTTTGCGTCCGAATTACCGATGCTACCTACCACGGCAGCCTCCAGTGATATACCCAATTTACCCCCGTTCTTATCCATCACCTTTTTGGCCCAACACGGGAATCAAATATCATATCGTTTTTTTAGCTCAAAGCATCAAATATCATATCAATCCGGTGTTAAAAAAAGTACTATTTACAAATATTCCATGGTAAAATTTATAGTGCAAAGGTATTCCAAGATCAAGTTTCTAAGCAGGTACAATTTTTATTAGATCACTTATAACATATCCCCAGCTTTTTGTATATATATTTTATTTTGCACATATAGTTAAAAATAGGTTGTATATAGATAATAAAAAAAAGTTCCATTTGCTAAAGAAATGTTGCAATTGGATCCATAAACAAATTTCATATACTTTTTAAAAAAAGTTTGCCATGAAAAATTTCTTAACAAGTTTCCAAAATTTTATCAATCTCATTGCTAATTTAAGGAAAAAAAGTAACATATTTAGTGAAAAAAAAAAATACTTGTTACATCTTTATTTTTTTACAAGGCAATTTTGGGTTAGAAAATAGATTCACTTTCTTAGCAGCAGTAGAGATTTTTTTTATTTTTGACATTTGAACTTTTATACCATATTCAAATCATTCAATTTTATTGTAAAATTCTTAAGAACAGTCAAAGGATGAAAAATATAACAATATTTCCAACACAAAATAAAAAATATATTAAATTTTTAGTTCTAATAAAAAAAAGGGAGAATTGTTCAAAAATACCTTGGTTCAATTTAATTGCTGATTGCTACCAAGTGTGCAAGCGATCTTCTGTTTTGTGCAAACCATCTTCCATGTGTGCAAAAATCTTTCATATAAATGTGCAAGCGATATTTCATTTTGTGCAAATCTTTTTCCGTTTTGTGCAAACCATCTTCCATGATAGAATTCAGCAATTAATTTATCAAAAAAGTATTTATCAGCAATTCTCCCTAAAAGAAACCCTCAACAGCTCTTAGAAGGAAGGACAAAGAATATGGTCTTTTCTATAGTCTATACAATAGACAGTATTAATCTTCAATTTTTTTTATATAAAAAAGTGTAGAGCATTTCATTATGTTGGCACAAAATTGTAGAAGTAGACTGATGATAATTTCAGATGTTTATGAAATGAAGGGCAATAAATGAGAGGGACAAAGAGGTAATTAGAGAGGAAGGGAGGGGAGGGACAAAAGTGGGAGAAGCGCGTGAGTTGTCGGTTCAGCGGTGACGCACACAGAGAGATGGGAAAATCGAGAGAGAGGGTAGGGAAGGACGAAAACGATACGGGAAGGGGTGGGACACGTGTCAAAGGGAGAGAGGGTGGCGGACGGTGGCTGGTTACATAGGAGAGTACGGGAAAGATGCAGGGTGGCCCACTGCAGTTTCAGCCCACGGCTTCAGTTTTTTTTTTTTGGGGGGGCGGTTTTCCGGGAATGCGCTTGTTTTGAGGCGTCACGCCTTCCTGATTTTCCTCGATATTTGATTTTTACTCTTTATTCTTTATTCTTTTTTGGCAGTTTATTTATCTTTTTTCACACTTATTTGAAATGACATCGAGACTCAGTTACTTAGCTACACCTATTCTTCTCATTTCTAACTTTATTCCTAAGCATGTTCCAACCTCCCAGTGCTGGTACAACTCCCCAAGCAAACAAACAAACAAAATGAAACAAGAGTGAAAACTTACGAATTTAAAAAAGCAATAAACAACGAAAAATTATATTAAATAATTCAAATAAGCTGTAATGGTTAAATTTATTATATTGAGAGAGGATTATATGTAATCCTGATACAACTCATTTAATCGGGTTTATATAATATAAAAAATATTTAAAGCCGATAAAACGTGTCAAGCTCGTTAAGTCGACTTGTTTAAGTTTGTTTAAGTCAAGAGCCAGGCTTAAGTTGTAGTGTATTTGGATGAAGTCGGGTCTAAAAATGCTAACCCTATAGGGCTACGGGTTTAAACGGGCCTTCACTGCAAGACCTCCAATTTTTTTTTTATTTTTATAAAATGACTACAAGTTGGGTTTTACTTTAAGGCTAATAATTTTTTAAATTGGAAATACTTTTCAAATCATATAGTGTTGTTATTTGAATGTTTTTAAAGAAAAAAATTGATTATATTCTTATTAAAAAGCTAGGATAAGGTTGTTGATGATATTATAGTTAGTTAAAAATCTTCTAATTGATTTTTAAAAAAATATTTACTCAATTTTTAAAAATCTTTCATTTGTTCTTAATAATTTTACAAAGAAATTTTTCCTTATAAAATATTAAAAGAATCATTTTTTATAGGTGTAAGATCCATAAAGAGAACAATTCTTTAATTGTATTTAAGGATGTCTGAATATTATGCAAACTATATTAAAAAGATAAATTAGTAACACATTAAAAAAATGAGAAGGTAGAATCTCTATCTTATAAAAAATTTTGTTTTAAGGCAAATAATTACTTATTCTATTTATCAAAAAATATAAAACATTTAATACTTTAAAAATATTTTTTTCTTAAGTTAACAATTTTTGTGTTTTAATTTAATCTCTTTAAGAGAATACAAAAAAAAAAAAAGAATATTTTTTATTAAATAGGCTTGAAGCCCACGGGCCATCCCAAGCCTGTGAGTAAAAGGGTCGAACCTCAAAATATGACCCATTATAGGAGTCGGTTCTAAACGGGCCAGCTCGGCCCTCCCACCTCTAGAGCATTACATTTTTGTATTACAAGTTAATACATTACATTCTTGTATTACAAGTTAATACAATCTTTAGTTCTTTAAGTTTGCTCTTATTTTAGTTTTAATATCTCAAGTTTCAAACTAATTGTTTTGGTCTCTCAATAGGTAAAATTGTATGAGTTTTTATTAAATTATAAGGACTAATATTTTAAATGAAACTAAACTTAAGGAACTAAAGCAAAAATGAGGGCTTGAGGATCAAAGATTGTATTAGGTAGCCAAATGTCTGATCATCTAATTAATGACTCGAATGAATGGTTTAACAAGATTCTTACTATCTATTAGGGGTGTTCATCATTTTCCCGTCTCGACTTTCTTGTCCCAATCCCGAGCAAATCGGGACGGGAAAAATTCAGGATCGGGAAATCTAAACTTGGGATCGGGATCGGGATTTCTCGATCCTGAAATAAATAGGCATATGTGTATTTTTTTTTTAGTCTAAAAGCACTGCTAGCAGGTCGACTCATTCATCACTCACCCAAAGACCACAAATCGACCTAGACAACCATACTAAAGTAGTGAAGTCTTTTAAGCCCTAATTCGGTGATTCTCTTCCCTCCTCGGCATCCTCGCTCTGCCTGATTCCTTTCCCTTCCCTCCTTGGTGTCAGTCGCTCTGCCTCGATGAAGACGGACATCCGATTCCTAGTCGACGGTCTCTCGTTGCCTCTTTTCCTATTGGACGACGCTGCTTCGATCGCTCATCCCTCTTTGTATTTCAACCCCTCTCCAATTGCTCCACTGCTCTAGATCTCATTGCCAAGCACTCAAGCTTTTATAAGTGGTGAATGTTCAGTTGGCTTTTTCTTCTTTGATCTTTCAACTATGAGAATCAGATTGATCAAATCAGTTTTTTATGTAATTTTTTAGTTCAATTGATTATCTTCTATGATTGTATTGGGGTATTTGTTCGAATTGCATATGTTACTAATTAAAATTAACTAAGGCTTATTGATTGTATATTACCTTCGTACATTTAGTTTTTTCACTGGATTGACTTGAGAATGAAAAAGAATATAGTATTAGAAGCTGAATTATGTGGATACGTTTTGTCTGCTTTGTTTTAATTGGTCCTTCAGGACTTGGTCTGGGAAAGTTGAGAAATTCCCGATCCCCTCGTCCTGTTGGGACGAGAAATTTTCAGGATCAGGATCAGAAATCAAATCCCTTCCTGAATACTTCTTGAGATCAGGATTTTCTGATCTCATACCCATCCTGAATAGGGCTACTATCCATGTCTACTACTTCCTCTAGTTCTTGTCATACACAATTTTTTCCTAATTGCACAAAACGAATTGGCGGTTAAGATTAGTTAAAAACAATAAATATATAAAAAATGTCACACTTTTTCCAAATATGCCTCTATTTATAAAAAGAGCATAGGATAGAGGGTGAGTAAAAAACATGAGAGAGAATGTGTAATAAATGATAAAATAAAAGAGACTTAGTGGTAAGTGGGGGATAATTAATATAAAGATGTGTATTTAATAAAAGTAGAAAAGAAAGGTAGTTTAAATGTTGAGACACAAGAAAAAAATTGTTTATATTAAATATTAACACCAAAATAAAGTTGTTTATGAAAAGGATAAGAGGGAGTATCCAGCAAAACCATAGCCGAGGGGATAGGCTTGGCAGAATGAGTGGGGAAAGAAGACCCTATTGAGCCTAAAACTTTAATCCGACTTTGTGAAATGGCTTAAGAGATGTAGCATAGGTGGGAGCCAAAAATGCCGAGAGTGAAATATCACTATTTTTAACGTTATTTTACTTATTTCATAAATTAAAAGCGGAGTTAAATGGGGATACAGACCTCATGTAATCAAGTTTATGCAATAATCACTAGATTACATTTCCTCCTATTCCATAAACTAAACAGCATTAGTCTAAATGATATTTATATTTTATTTTATTTTTTTAAAATGAAGGAACTGCAGAGACGCCCAGCTAGATGAGACTGGGACCGTTAGTTTGAGGAGTTGAGATAAATGGGCCTCGCCAGCCCATTTCCATATTCATCAACTTTTGAGATGTAGTCCCAGAAAGATAACGAGTTTCGGCGAAGAATTAATTCTGCATTAGCAGTGTCAGTTTATTTAAAATTACAAAAAAATATTCTGGGTTGGTTAAAAATATAAGGGAGTTGTCGGGAGTTATTAGGAGAACCTTGAATTAAAAATTAGTTTATCAAGTACTCCAAAAAAAAAAAAAAACCTTATCAAATTGAGGTGGATTATTAGGAGTATAAGGTCTTAAAGAAGGAATGTAAGTGAACAACATGTAATGACAAGGTTTAATGTAAAAAAATGGTACTTCCTCCGGTCCTAATTATAGGACATATTTATCTAACTTTGGAGAAATTAAGAATAGTAGTTAAATTAGTTAATCTTATTTATGTTCCTAAAATGCCCTTATTTAATACATACAAGAAATCATGTTCTATTGATGTTGATTACTTGCCTTGAAGTATCAATTGGGGTATTTTGGGAAGAAATTGACAAAAATTAAAACTTTGTCCTATAATTAGAACCAAAATCAACTCCCAAATGTTGTCCTATAATTAGGACCGAAGGGAGTAATAAGTCTATACAACTCACTTGTTATTATGACTCTCTGATCATTATCCATCGATTATTTTCAATACATCTCCATTTTTAACCCATAGTAATTATCCATAGATTATTTTCAATACATCTCCATTTTTAACCCAACAATTCTTAACCATATATTCTTTTATATTTAATCAACAAAAATATTTCCTCTGGTTTTTAATAAAAAACATATTAATCAAATTTAATTTGATTAAAGAAATTAGTTAATAAGACATAAATTTTCTAAAACACTCTAATTATATTTTTTAATTTTTTAATAGGACATATTTGGAGAGCATCAATATAGGTAACTTAAAAAAAAAGTTAAATATAAAAATTATGTCTTATATTTAAAATTAAGATCAACAACTTAAATATGTTATATATTAAAAATAATACGAAGTAACTTTTTACTCTGTTGTCAAATAAATTGACCCTAGTCTTCTTACTATTAGGAGTAGTTTTGATTTGATATGTTGCTCTTTGTTGATTGAGAATGCGCATAGTATTGATCAACCAAGCAAGAAAATAATGTAAAAAATTCGGCAATGCAGAATCAAAGTGGCTGAGTTTGCTTTTAGGACCTCTTGTGGTTCACTCCGCCTCCCATCATGCCTCACTAAGCTCCTTCCCTTCGACTTCATCGATTCAATCGCTCAAACTTTTCTCACATACTATATATATATATATATTCTCAATCTCCAAACCTCCATTTTTATATCTTAGATTGCTTTCTTCTTCTTCTTCTTCTGCATCATCATAATTTCTCTGATAAAACCATGGCCTCCTCTGTTTTTTCTCCTTCCATGACCTCCCTTTCCTTCACCTCTGCCTTCACCTCCACCAACCATCGCCAAATTAATGGCCTTTCTACTTCTTTAAGGCAATCACATTTCACTTCAGTAGTACTGCTGAACCCACCTGATGATTAATGATTCAATGGTTAAATTGGAAGATGCTACTATATTGTGAATTATAAACTGAAAGTTCACCTAATTGTAATAATGAGATCATAAGGTGGGAACTCATTGATTGCTTCTTCTTATATTTGCAGGGTAGTTCCATGTTTGGAGGGCTAAGACTTGAGAATAAGGTTCAGTTGCAGATGGCAACAACCAGAACCTGCTCTCTTTCTGGCGGTTTTGCAACTAAAATCTCATGCTCCACTGTAAATGTTTTTAAACCATATCAATCAAATGTTCATGATTTTGGTATATGCATACAAAGATAAGTCTGGTCAAAGCAAAATGAAGTAGCCTTTTAATGTGTTTTATTTACAGGCTCAACCAGAAACTCTGCAAATTGTGCAAAGCACTATTGCAAAGCAACTTTCTGTTGATGAAAGCACTGTGACTGCCCAAACTAAATTTGCTGATCTGGGTGCTGATTCTCTTGACACTGTGAGGCCTCTCTTCAATCATCAGATTTACCATATGAAGCTAAGTCCTTTCTAATTTGTTTTGGTTTGTAATATTCAATGCAGGTTGAGATTATGATGGCTTTAGAAGAGAAGTTTAGGATTTCCATTGGAGAAGCAGGAGCTGAGAATATCTCCACCGTTCAAGATGCTGCTGATCTTATTGAGAAGGTGAAGGCTCAGTCCTGAAACCAAACCATGAAGACTCATTCTCATAAGATTTTAGTTCAAGTCTAAGCCTTGCCACCCAAACCCAGTTGAGAAGTTTTTGGCAGGATCAAGAAAGATGCTTGCTTTAGTTTTCAATGGATTGTCGCTTCTCACGTATAATTTTTTCTCTTCAAATAAAATTGCTCTCAGAATTTAAGCCCTTTTGACCCCACTAAATTATATATTCATATAAAGATATTCTATAGAAAGTCTTCAAAGAACATCCCTATGTTAAACTTCACACAGCTCCAATCAGATAAGCTTGGACCATAATAAGAGAAAAATGATGGAGTAGTAATTTTTCAATAGAGTAACTGTACAGTAAAGTTCATGAGATCTGTCATTGAATAAGCTATCTATCATCATCAATATCAATATCATTATCATCACCATCAATATATAATAAATAACTGTTTACTTAAGCCATACACGAAAACGGCTTACCTATGGCTCCCCTTACATATTATTGTTCACAAGCCAGATTAGAATTTCTCAAGCTGTGCATAAGCCATTTCCCATTTGCAATTCCCCGCCCCCATTTGAAATTCAAATGAGTCACCCCTTGATATATGCGCCACGTCATGGGGTATTCACATCAAATAAAAAAACTTTTTGACCCATGTTTCCATTTATCTTCCCTACATCTTCTCCCACCAAAACGCCTCCTCCTTTGTGCTCTGTTTCGAATAAATGGCCAGCAAGGGGAAATCAATATGGCTTCGCGAACTTACTCCAGGCGTATGTGAGGACATCATCGTTGTGAAAGTTGATAGAATCACTCCAAGGGAAACTGTCCGTGTGCATCCCGATGACGATCGGCCGATGAAAGTCCTGTGTGCATACAAGTTTGTCATCTTTTAATGAGTTGATATGTTTACTTATCTTTTTCCCCTTCCAACTTTATACTTGTGTTCACTGTAGATTCTTAAGCGAGTAGGCTTACTTTTTGTTACAGGTTACTCATATGATGCTTGTGATGGAGAGTGATTACATGATAAATGATTTCTTGGTTTGCTTGTCTGGTATGGGAGCACATGAGAGGTATCATCTCAAATTCTGGCCATCAAGTGTTGTGAAGCAGATACCGGTCACTATGACAAAGCATGTATTTGATATGATATCAATCTTTGATTATGTTGATACAGACCCCAGTTGACTGGGTTGCTAGGTATCCCTTCTTGTTTACTCGACTTAGTTAATCCATTTAAACCAAACCTATCCAACATATTGTTAAGCTTTACAATAACGCAGATGTTTGGGGTTATCTTGAGTCCATTTCGTCCAATCCCTTAAAAAATGAATGGGGGATCTTTTGCAAGGAAGTCATTTTAGAGCTTGAAGACATGACAGGGTCACCGAGAAGTACTCTTATTCCCAATGGATTACATTGTTTCAAGTGATCCTGGTTTTCCAAGACGATAAGCTGTGCATTTTATTATTCTAATGCAGGGCTAATAAGGTATTCAAGTGTTCTTTGATTAGTGAATGTGCAGAGGCAACCATTAGAGCTTATGAGAGGTTCGCCATTTCACCATGGAATTTGCAACTGGAGCTGAGGGTTGTTTTCCACAAGCACAACCCTATAAATTAAGTAGCTATAGAAATCATGTGTTTGCATTTTCCATTTTTCATCCTGATATATGTTAAATTTACCCTTGGTGCTGTCTAATTTATAAGCCTAAAACTTATATTTATGAACGCATTCAATGTTTGGTAATAGCTTCAAGAACACATTTTAAATTTTAAATGAGTAAGAGTCACAAATGATTTTTGTTTCAGTAATGCCCTGTCTCTATTTTTGCAAACTCGCTTTTCCCCATTGAAACTGATCCGGTTCAACTTTTGCCAATTATATGACTGCTTTTAATTAACTAATGGTGCAGGCTACAATTTTTATGTGTTATCTTTTTAGTCATAGCCACACAGTATATATGTTCATGGAAATGCAAGCTTGTCATTTTTTAAGTTCTTTGAAGCATGGTTTGTTTCTGTATTTATTCTGGATCAATTCTCTTTGTGTGTTATGATCAAGTTGAAGAAATTTACGTTAACAAACCATGCAGGTCGCATATGCTTTTTATCCTTACCTCTGCTTTGCTTTGTGCCTCATATGAGTATGACTGAGGTGCTTGCGTGTAGCTGACCTTTTGTTTTAGTATACAAGTAATATTGAGCTTCATGTAGTTCTTCAATCCATGATATGTTTCCATATTAGATCAAAAAAGATATCTTTTCATATTCATTATGTCACATATCTCCATATTGTTAATGTTCTAATTACTTTTGTTGTTTCAATATTATCATTGAAAAGGGTATTGTTTTTACTGTGACCTTTTTATCTTTTCTTTTTGACCAATTATAAGCAGCATGTAATTGGTATTTTCAAGCTATTCTATTTTTCTCATTGCATTTTGACCACCTAGTAGCAGCCAAAAAGTGGCATCTTCGAGGAAAATGTATTTATTTTAGTATGTGTTTGTAATGTCACTCTTTTTATCTTAATATACACTGAAATATGATACTTTTTTTATACACTTTTGTCTCCAATTAGATTCAGGCATTACTTGAGATATGTTGTCCTTTTACATTACTGCTTTGTTGAACCACCAAGGTTTATCATCTTCTGTAGCTAAAAGACTTGGTCTTCAGCTTTTGTTTGTGTTTTGTTTTAGCACTCAAAATAACCTTTACATGTAAGTGATTTAATAGCCCTACTATCTTCTGTAGGTAAATAACTTTTGTGTATGTGCTCAAGTGCATATCATGAATCCAGACAGCATACAAGGCATACATAGCCTGTCATCTAATCTGCTACAACAATGTAGATCATTCAGGATAAATTTTTCAATGTTGTTTGTGACTAAATATGTCTTTTGTTCATCCTGCGAGGTTTATACTACTTCTTTGCTTACTAGATGACATATGTAACTTAGCTTAATTCCTTCTTCCTTTTTGAATTTTTTGTCCAGAGGCCCATCATAATCCTATCTTGATGACGGGTTGGATCTCTTTAATGTCTTATTTCAAGTTCTCCCCATATATCAGTTGTTTTTAACAAGCAGTGGAGATCTAAAAATCAATTTCAAATCCGCTCCCTGCCCAGTCTCCAAATTTTAACGAATATATATACATTTTGCGCTTCAACATTTCCCTGCATTAAATCGAAGGTGTTGCAAGCTACTCCCTCCATCCCTATATATAAAAGCCTTTTAACTTAATTGCGAGATTTTAAAAAACACTTAAAAGTAGTTAAATGTAATAATTATGTAGGAAATTTAACTCTTTTTTTTAAATGCCCCTATTTATGAATGAGTGAGAGAGAGTAGCAATGAGAAAAGGATGAACGAAAATATATATAGTATAATAATTAATTGAGGGCAAAATAGAAAAAAGTACATTTACTATTAAGACAAACTCAAAAAAAAAAAAAGACTTTTATATATAGAGAGGGAAGGGTATTACACTCAACTGTAGAAAAGTATTTCATATTTACAGCCTCTCACATTTATCTCGTCTTATTTACAATTACAATTCTTATGAAGTTCTTTTTAGTTTCTGTGCTTTTTTTTTATATTTTTCTGTCTTCTACTTTTCTGCTTCGGTTTAACCAGGCCATATCATTCTTTTATCAAAGACTTGCATGATGAGACTGATAGGTGGACTATCATTATGAGAGTCTTCTGAAAATGGAATATCTACCACAAGATAGCATCTTCAGACGTTTTTATGATCGACCAATTATATGTTACATTGCCCAGAATTAAAAGCATAAAAGGATTGAAGATGATTGTAGGTGACAATGACAATGGGGATAACAGGACAATAAGGAATGTCATGTGGAAGTTTTTCAAAAATGTAAATATGTGATAATTATGATTTAAACAATGTAATGTTTCACACACTTAATATATGTAATCCATTATTTTCTCTATTGTTTATATCAATACCCAAGTTTTAATTCTAATACAATTAATTATTGAACATAATAGAATATATAGCATTAACAATTGAATTATCCCACAATCATAAGCACCTCTTGCAACACACGGGAAACACAATCTAGTTCATACACACACACACAAATGCAAAACCCAGTACACAAGGAAAATAGAAGCTAGACGAGGTTAAAAAAGAAAAGGTTGTGTACTAACAGTCTTACAGAGAAATGAAAGAAAAAAGTAGTCTAACTCAGCAAGTACTGCTTTCTTCTTCTTCTTCTTCTTCTTCTTCTTCTTTCTCCTCCTTCTGAGAATCTCATGCAGCTCTGACTTTTCCTGCAATTACTCGTATTGATCTGCATCTAATTGCCAACTGAATGTTGGATTTGTGTGTGTCTCTCTCTATATATACACATATAGATACTAGATCAAACTATTTCACATCTTCTATCTTTCTCTCTGTATCTCAGCGATCCAAAGCACTTATCATTACCCTGTAAGTATCAGCATGATAGAGCACAGTTAAGAAACAGAGGGACAAAGACAAGAGTGTCATTTCAACAATACACGAAGATGACGAACCAATAAAACTCAGTCGGAGTCGTAGTCACCGCGCGCACCGGAGACTGAACTGAAGATTTTCCGACCGCGAATTTCTCGAAATGTCCACTCGGCGTTCTCGCTGCATACAAAAATCCCAAACAAATCAAAGACGAAAACTCAAAAGTGAAAACTAACATATGCAATTAACATAAACGAGTTGAGAGTGAGGAATGTATTACAGATCAAAAGATCCGAATCGGAGGAGCAGACTCGGAAATCGGGTACAACGGTGATGATCGGAGTGAGAGGTGGGTGAGAGGAATCGAACTTGCGGAGCTTGCTGAGGCCGGTGTCGGGTGTGGGTCCGGCGAGAGTTTCGTCCCAGAGCTTGTGAAGAAAACCCATTGATTCGTTCTCACTTCTCACTTCTCACTTCTCAGCAAAATCACTCAAACAGGACGGAACGACGGAGAGAACCAGACTTTTTGCGTAGTAAAGGAGAGGAGATAGTTGGGCTTGGGTCAATGGCTCGAAATCCTATATAATATTTAATTATTTTTTACTTGGATACCGAAATTGCCAGGAAAGTAGGGTGAATATCCATTGTAGATTGTGATTAATAAAAATATTAGCAAAAAATATTGATATTAGTGACCAGATAATGGGATAAAAAACAAAATTAATATTAAAAAAATTTAAAGTTGTCAAAGTGATTTTACTTAATATTAAAAAAATTATTTTCTGGTCCAAACAAATCATTCCCCTCTTCTTGGATTTTAGGGTAATCTTTTTGACAAGGCACAAGAGTATATTTTGTTAATAGCACACACATCTCTTTGAAAATGCTCTTGGGTGTATAGAATCCTCCAAATATAGAAAATAAAAAAAAACTCAATAAAATTATGATATGAGATTTTTCAATTTACAATTTATCATAATATTTGATTGTAGATAGGATACAATAACATTGTATAAATCAAGGAGCATACAGTATTTAATGAATAAAGGGGAAAAATCTAGCTGAATTTTTCAACCATTGCATGTTCTGAGTCAAAGCCAATTGATGAAGATGTGCCTGATAAATTAGTGATTGACTTGATAGGGTTGTTTCTTGTGTATTTTCGTGTGATAAATAGTAGTTGAGTATGATGTTAAGTTAACAACATCTCAAATAGTCATGGAAATATGAGAGCAATTGAAGGGGACCCACCATTTTTGGGACCCGTCGAGGACATTATTGTAGAAATTCAATGTCGCCATCGTCTTGATCCAATAATGGAGTTTAGTTGGGTCATCTCCGACAGGGAAAGCCAATAAATTAGTGACAAATTAGGAAAACATAGGGCAATGTGATTGGGGGAAAAAATGGAAAAAAAACTTTAAAATTATAAAATCCTAAATCAGATTTATTATTAAGAATTGATAAATGAATCATGAAATTTAATAAATAATTTACAACTCATTATTTAAGAAATATTTAATTTAGAATTTTATAATTTTAAAATTATTTTTTTATCTTTTTTTTCTAACATAATTTAAGAAAATATACATAGTCCAACAGAAGAAGAAAAAAACTAATTAATATATATATTTGTTAAGATCTATTTTTTAAAAATATTTTTGACCCTATCACACTCGTTACTTCCATATTTTATTATTTGTTAGTTCCCCTAAGACACTCTAAAATTGGTCCATATTTTATTAAATGTTAGTTCCCCTAAGACACCCTAAAATTGGTCCAATTAATTACAGTTAATCTTGATTTTCAATAAATTACCACCTTATTGAAAAAATATTAATATTTTTCACCAAAATAATAGTACATGTGAAAGAGAAATTGTCAATTGAGTTATCAATAATTCAATATTGAATATAAATTTGTATAAAACCTAAAGTAAATTACATTTTTTCACATCTTGTAAATAGTTTGGCCTTCTATAATTTGTACACATATGTTGATATTGATAATTTTTGGTTATTTCAAAACACATTACTTTTATCTTTGTTAAAAGAGTCATAACACAGTAATATATAGCTTTTACTAAATTCATACAATTCATAATTAACAAGTAGAAATGTCAAAATAGAGATTGAGTCAAACCATTAATCATTTTGCTTTCTATGACTCTGCCTTCTTCAACTCCTACTGCTACTTTCCTCCCCTTCCTCCTTTTCCCTTCTTCATATCTTGAAGCTGCTCCATTTGTCTTCCTCCCCTTCCTCCTTTTCCCTTCTTCATATCTTGAAGCTGCTCCATTTGTCTTCACATCCAAAAATTTTAAACAAAATAAAAACGAAAAAGGATTAAATATATATCCTGAAACATATATCCTCTCGGTCTTTATTATTTATAAAAACCTATGACATGTTTCATAATACAATATGTTGTCTAAAATATTATTTTTTTCCCACCTAATATCGTTGACTAACCATTAAATTGTTTAACTAATCAACCAATTATCTGTCTATAACTGATAACTTCTATTAAGGGTGATCATGATATTTTAAGAGAGTAACCAATTTGAACCAATAACTTCATTGATTTATGTAAAATTGTTATTAGATGCACTTGTATCCTCATTTGGAATAAGAATTACAAGTTGTTTTGAAACTCACGTACGTAGATGATGATGAAGATGAAGAGCCAGAAGCATAGCATATATTCCCTTCTCTTACGTTGTCTGCATCAATCATTTGTTCAAATAGCTGCTGCAACTCCTCTATACTCTCCTTCCCACCATTTTCCTGTTATACGTACAACATAACCCAAATTTCATACACAACAAGAACCACACTTATCTGCCTGCAAAATCATAGACATCTAACATGACTGTTCAATGTTTATTATATGTATGAGCACTACAATTATGACCTAGTAACTTATAATTTATGGGGCCGGATTTCATCTTTTTTGTATAAATTTCATAAAATATCTTTTCAGTCCTCTAACCCTAAAAATATTGACAAAAAATGTTATCATTAAAATTTTAAACGTTAACAAAACATTTATAAATGTTAATATATTAAGTTTAATTTTCAAAAGCAACAACGATTGACGTAAAAAATCATCATTTGAGAGTAACAATGTTAAGGTTCAAAAATAAAATGATACGGGTGCTTCATAAAATTAAGGGACTAAACTGAAATCATGTATAAAGTTATGGGACCAAATATACATTTTTGCCTAATTTACAGATTTCATGGGCTTTCCGGTTTGCAAAAAAGAGTTGGAAACAAAAGATTCATGGGCCTACCGAGAGGCCAGAAGCCCAAAATAATTTATTGTCAAGGAATGGGCCCTCCTCGCAATTAATAGGCACAGAACATTGAAGCTTGGTTTCTATTGTGCTTTTCTGAAAGGTATTTTGGTAATTTTATTATATATTAAAAAACAAATCAGATTGCAAGATATGGCAATGGCATGCGGTTTGAATCCGAAAGTCCAATTGTGACCAAAAGCAAAAGTTATAACAACAACGTAGGAGTGGACAAAAGGTGATAGAGACAAAGTGAACAACAACAACAACAACAATTAGCTTTATCCACTAAACAAACATAGGAAAGTAGGAAACAAGAACAATCAAATATAATATACCAAAACACAAAGGGGAAAATTTGACAGTTCAACAAGCAAGCATTTAATAAATAATAATTAAAAAAAACATAGCTAAGAATATAAAAAGGAAGGGAGGCTCACATTAGCCTTTGTTTGGCTCATCATTGACACCATTTCGTTCAAGAACTCACTCATGCCCAGCACCACCACACCAATATTTTATTAAGCTCATCATGAGATTTATTTTGATCTTAACTATAATATCTCAATTTATTTTATCTTTTAAATTTATAATTTTTGTTATAAAGTGTTCCTATTGATTGCACATATTAAGATGGTTTCCATTAAAAGATAGTTTCAATACACATGATTAAATATGACATTTTAAGAAAACCAATACTCACTCATTTTTATAAATAACCAATTTAACAATTTCGTTAATATCCGTGTCCCTTCACAAACAATCTGCCCCATGTGAGAGAAAATTCCAGTGTTGGCGAACCAGTCCGGCTCGGAAACCAGCGAACCAGCCGGTAGACCGGTCCAGTTTGCAGTTCGGTCCGGGTTTCTATTTTTTTTTAAAAAAAATAATTTTCTTCAGAGTTTTATATTAATAAGCCTAAAATCTTTAATTTCTCACCGATTTGGCCCCTGATCTGACCCATTAACTTTTAACCTAATACCCCAACCGATTTAGTACCCGGTCCGGGTTCATGAACCTTGAAAAATTCTAAATGCTTGTGCGTACAGTGTACATAAAATACAATGGATCGAGTGTGTGTTCTTGGTAAGCTGGATGCAATGAACAGAATTGTCCCTTTATTTGTTTTTAAACAAAAAACAAATATTGAGAACAGTAGCTTATCGTTAATAATGAAAGCGAATGAAATTAATTAATAGACTTAACTATAATTCCAAACAAGGAAGACAGACCCAATTGATAGAGCCTATTCATTGAACCAAAGTCTCCTTTTATCTTAACATGGGCGAGAACTCACACACACACTATAACATTATAACATGTACATGTCTCTCTGCTCATCCTGGTTAATTAAGCATCATCATTTCAAAAAGAGAAAATATGTAGAAGCAAGTTTCATTAGCATCGTCCAAAATGAGAAGCTAAGGATGGATGAGAAATTAAAGAACATTAAAGAAGGGAAGGAAAATTCATCTTCGGTTCTTAATCTAAGATATATTTGATTTTTTTGGGTTTCTTTTTATAATAAGTTGATATATAATTAAATAATACATGATATATATACTACGATTAAATAACTCAAAAAAAAAATCTAACTATATCTTATATTATATTAAGAAGCGGAGGAGGAGTATATAAATAACTCACGTTTTGGTCGTCATCCTCGTCGCTCTTGTATAATCCCACGTCGCACAAAAACCTTTTGTTGACGTCTGACTGACGACACTGTTGCCCTCAACACATAATTACATCGTAAGTACCAGCAAGATATATTAGACATTAGTATATTCTGATATAATAATGAGTAAAAAAAGGAATATTATACGATGGTGGGTTTGATGATGTATGTTGAGTCATCACACCAAAATGCAGAAAGCAATTAAGATGATAGGAGAATAATATATATATATATATATATATATATATATAAATGCCAGAATAGGCCTGGTGGATTGCCTGGAACTTGTTCCTAGCTTCTTCTATGGTCTTTGAATTCCCCGACGCCAAACAACGATTTGGGGGCCATTTCTATATAAATAAACCCCTTTTAACAAAAATCCACTTACTTTGAAAATGCAAGAAAATTTAATTTAACTAATCAGAACAAGTTTCTTGTAGGCATGTCTGAGCTCTGATTCGGAGCAGTCCTTGTTCACACCCAGAACCCCGTACAAGTCATTACCTCCTCCTTCATTATTAATAGCCATTTCCACAAATCCCACGCAGAGGCTACTATTGCCCTATTTGGTATGCTAGAATTGGAGATATGGATTTAGAAATGGAATTGAATTTCATATGGTTAACATGTTTGGTACACTTTTGGAGATATGGAATTGATTTCCATATGGAAGCTAGTTCCATCAAAACTGATGGATTTGAATTTCATCACATAACTCATGGAATTCTAAAAAATATTCTATGAAATTCCCCTGATGCCCCTCGATCATCTTTCATCTCAAACTCATCTCCATCCAATCATCACCGACCACCGACTCAACCTGACGGCGACGGCAACCTTCAGCAACTTGTGACGTCGACCTCCAACAACCAACAGCGGAGCCCTGACATCAGCCTCCAGCGATTTCCACGATGACAACTTTGGAGAAGACGAAGATCTCCAGCGACTTGGACGAGATCCACACGAGAGAAGACGAAGCGATCTCCACGACGACGACTCCGACTTTGTCACCATAACTGGCGGCAAGATTGACCTCCAATATCGACAAATCTTCAATTTCTGGTCAGCTGTGTCTTCGTCTTCGATGGATCTGCAATTTCTGTAATGGTGGGTTTGGTCGATTTCTTTTTTTGGACAAGGTGAAGATAATTAAAAGGGCATATAAGTTTTTTTACATAAAAATCATATCTCATTTCCATAACATACCAAACATACTTATAAACTTCATTTTCATCTCCATATCCATTTCTATTTTCATATCCATATCCATTTCCATTTTCATATCCATCAAAATCAATTATGCGTAATAAACGGGTCCTATATATGGTAATAATAATAATTATAACAGTTCTTAGAACGTTGGCAAAAAAAAAAAACAGTTCTTAGAAGTTAGAACACAAGTATCTATAGGAGACTACTATATATATTTGTGGGCAAGAGACAAAGTGTTGGATATTTGACTATTCTGTGGGTTGAGATTGAGATAGAGAGAGAGGAAGGAAGGAAGAAGCTAGGTCTTCGATCTCCAACTTCTTCGCTGTAAGGTTCAGGAACAATCCAGATGCTCACACTTTATGTGTGTGTGTATATACACGCACTTTTCAACTTTCTTCTCTTGTTAATTCCATGTTCGTTTTATTATTATATAGGTCACTGTGGGATAAGGCGATCAATGTTCATGCATGGCTGAGATTGCGCGCTGCTACAGATATTTTCTGACTCGCCTTCTCCAGAAGCTTCTTCTTTCTCCCCTCTCACTCATTCTGTGCTCCCGCCACTTCGGGGTTTGTTAAAAAGTTATTTATAATCCCATTGCAAAGATGTTTTAATGATATAAGGCCTGTTAGATTGCTTTAGGACTTAACTTTGACTCTTAGATGAGATACTACATGTGCTAAGAGGGGCAGTTACGAGTCCTAAAATTGGAGTCCTAGAATTGAAGTAGTCGGTTAGTTGGGCACCTGATAATAAAATATAGAAGGGCCTGATCCTGTTGATAATATAAAAAAAGTTATTAAGAATGAAATGTACCTCATAGTCAGAAATATGCTTCGAATACCACCAAACACGAATTCTTTTTTTGTGGAGAATAGATAATAATAGATTTTCATCGATCAAATTTAGTGCATGTATAATCTTTTCTCTGATCTTTAATATAAGAGCCAATTAACTCTTTTGAGAGATTAATGAAGTTAAATAAATCACTTAATCATAACATATATTGCATATCATTAGATTATGTATCAACTTATAAATCAGACAAATTAATTTAGAGAAAAATGATAAATATAAATACTTTAATATAACTTAGTTTACATCATTGATTTCTCCAACATCAGAGGTAGTATTTAGTAATTGCTTAAGAAGAAGAACCCTATATTAAAATTTTATGGTAAGATACATTGTTAAACCCATTCATGCACATCTTGGGCATACAAACTGCCTCGACTGCAAATGTTTTAAGAAACAATTAAGTTCAGAATGCTAAACATATGTTTTAGCTCGATATTATTTTACTTGAACACTAAATTATTTAATCCAGACACTTGTCTTGTCATTGTCACGCATCATTCTGATCATATATATGGTTGTTAATTACAGATCCAACAAGAGAACTCCTAATTAAACTCCTATAAAAAATAAAAGAAAAAAAATCCTAAATCCCCACCACTTTCTTTTTTTAGTTAAGAATAATTTTCAAAGATTGAAAATAAAATACTATTAAAGTAATAACAAAAAAATACTATTAAAGTAATAATCAACATCATCTCATCCATCTATATATAAATAGAAGGAAAGCATACTTTTCAGAAATACACAAACGATATACATATTCTGATCTCGATTTTAATTTATCCATTGATGTTGATTCACCATAAGTATTTTTCTGAATGCGTTTGACACTTTAAAATATTTTGTAAATTATCCAACATCCTAAGGTATTTTTTTTATATGCATTCAACACCGAAAAAGTATTTTGTGTTTTGTCTAGTACCCTAAAATATATTTACAAGTGTGTCTAGCATATAAAAAGCATTGAAAAAAATATTTTATATTGTTGGATACATATTACTTAAGCAACTTTTCGAGGAGTTAATGGCAAGGGCAAAAAGTATATTTCAAAATCTTAAATGAACCACAAGATAATTTAAATACTTTAAAATGTTGTATGCACCTGGAAAAATTGTCCAGGTTAATAGATCAACCATAACTCTATGCTATATACCAGAAATTAAATTGGAAAAAATCAATATAATATTTATAAATTAAGGTATGTAACATTCAAGATATAAATTGATGTATCAAATCAAATATATACTTGAAGGAGAAAGGTGTGGGACCAAAGAGTAAAGGTGCAGATATGACAGAGCATTGAACTACTATATGGATCTATAATTCAATACTCTATAATGTACACTAGTATAGACGAAGTTATGGAGATGACAAAGAAAATAATCTTAGAAGTAGGCAAAGAGTTTGACGACAATCCAATAATGGTTAGTCACTTGGTTGTTTCAGTGCAAGTGGTGGCTTAGGAACATGCAAATCTCAAAAGGAGTGATGCAGCACCAAAACTCCCACGTGATATTTGGCCCCTAAATCCAATAATCGAATCGACTCCCTCGAATTATTTCACGCACTTTTTTGTCTTTTCTCTTATAATTTAATAATTATGTAGGAAAATAAAATTTAAGTTGTTAGAAAACCATCAAATTTATTACTTAAATAACGTAAACTTATTAGTTGAATTATGATTATTCATTCACATAAATTTCACATAACACAAATTTATAGCCAAAGAAATTCAATACCATTTACCTTAAACAAGTAACTACTGGATTGCATGTTTAGTAGAAAAATCTGATAATGAAACTTCTCATTTAAATGTATATACCTATCTTTTGCAAAAATGACATGTCTTTAGATTTGATACCATCATAACTTTGGTTTTGATACCAATGTAAATTAGTGATATACATAGGTATCCTTATAAAGGATTATCATTAAGGGGCATCCATGCTTATAAGTATGTTTATCATTTATATAATAACTGGGGATGGTTTCAGAACCGTATGGCTCTATACTGTGAGATTCTCACAAAATCACAATTAAAGAATTAGAAAAAATGTGGTTAGGGCACCAGTTTCAGCTTGTGGCTTAAAATTAAATACGGATGCACGTTTTGATGTTAAAAATGCAGAGGCAAGTCTCAATGGAATTATCCGCTGTTTTGAAGAAGATATAGTCCATGCATATTTTAGCAAAGTACAGCGAGGGAAGTTTATATTAGGCTGAAGCTTTATCCGTTCTAGAAGGGTTTGATGTTGCTAAGAGTTTAGGTTGCAAAAACATCGAACTTGAATTGGATAATGATCAAATCATTTGGATGATACGATATGAGAAACTAGCAAGACCAAATGACAAAGAACTAAAAAGTACTCTTAAAAGTTTGCGCTCCGTTCTACGAGCAGTTGATCAAACGGCCTATGTGTTTAGAGAAGCCAATCAAATAACTTGTGAAGTAGTAGCCAGATTGTATGTCTTGCAGCAAACTTAAAGGATGAAACTCCTCATTTAAATGTAATTATCCGTTGCAAAAAAGTCATACTTCCTTAGGTTTGATACCTTCAAAACTTGGCTCTGATACCATATTAACTTGGTTATTAAAAGAAATAGCACCTAAAAACACCTCGTCAAGTCGCGATTGGATTGCATGTTTAGTGAAAAACTCAGAATATGAAACCCCTTGTTAAAATGTCCTTTTCACTCACAAAAAAGCATACTACCTTGAGTCTGATACCATTAAAAATTTCTTTCTGATACGGTTATAACTTGGTTATTAGAAGAAATACTACGCAAAATCATCTTATAAAGTAGCTGCTAGATTGCATATTCATAGCAACGAGGATGAAACTCCTTGTTTAAATGTGCTTATCACTTACAAAAAAATACATACTTTGTTGGGACTGATAATATCATAACTTCGTTTTGATACCATACCAACTTGGTTATTAGAAGAAATAACACATAAAAATACCCCGTCAAATAGCTACTGGATTGCACGTTTAGTAGCAAAAATTGATAATGAAACTCCTCGTTTAAATGTATGTACCTGTCACACATAAAAATGACATATTTCCCTAGGTTTGATACCATCATAACTTTGGTTCTTACACCAATATAACTTAAATGATATAGTGCATAGGTATCCTTATAAAGGATTATCATTAAGGGGTATCCATGTTTATAAGGACGTTGTTCATTCATATAGTAACCAGAGATGGTTCCAAAATCATATGCTTTGTACTGTAGGATTCTTACAAAATCACAATTAAACAATCAGAAAAAATGTGTTTTGGGCACCTGCTTTAGGTGGTATCTTGAAATTAAATATGGATGCACGTTTTCATGTTTAAATGGAGAGACAGGTCTCGATGGAATTATCTGCAGTTTTGAAGGAGATTTAGTCCATGCATATTTTAGACAAAGTACAACGGGGAGAAGTTTATTTCAGGCGGAAGCTTTATCCATTCAACAAGGGTTTGATGTTGCTTAGAGTTTAGATTACGAAAATATCAAACTTGAATTGGATAATGATCTAAACGTTAGGAGATAAGATATGAGACACCCAAAAGACCAAATGACAAAGAGTTAAAAAGTATTCCCAAAAGTGCACACTCCGTTTTATGGGCAGTTTATCAAACGACCCATGTGTTTAGAGAAGCCAATCAAACAACTCGTGAAGTAGCAGCCAGATTGTACGTATTGCAATAAACTTAAAGTATAAAACTCCTCATTTAAATATACTTATCCATTGCAAGAAAGACATACTTCCTTGGGTCTGATACCACATTAACTTGGTTATTAAAAGAAATAACACCCAAAAACACCTCATCAAGTGGCCGTAAGATTGCATGTTTAGTGGCAAACTCAGAATATGGAACCCCTTATTTAAATATACTTTTCACTCTTAAAAAAGTATACTACTTTGGGTCTGATACCATCGTAACTTTCTTTCTAATACTGTGATAATTTGGTTATTAGAAGAAATAGTTTTGCAAAAAACCTTACGAAGTAGCTACTGGATTGCTATAAAGCAAGGAGGATGAAACTTCTTATTTAAATGTGCTTATTACTTGCAAAAAAAAACATACTTCCTTAAGTTTGATACCATATCAACTTGGTTTTGATACCATATCAACTTGGTTTTTAGAAGAAATAACACATAAAAACACCCCGTCAAGTACTTACTGGATTGGAAGTTTGTAGCAAAATCTGATAATAAAACTCCTCGTTCAAATGTATGTACCTATTACTCACAAAAATGACATTTGTCCTTAGGTTTGATACCATCGTAACTTTGGTTCTTATGTAACACCCCAAATTTTATTTACCGAAACTATATTGTAATTATTTGGATAATTCAATAAAGTGGTGAATATTTATGAATTTGGATCTTGTGAATTTTGAAATATTCATATTCATATGGAAATGGGCAAATTAATTCAAAAATTGAGTTAAATTACAAAGGGGATAGCAAAATCATAATTTTGCCAATTTAGCCCAAGATTAATTATTTTCTAATTAATTGGAGTTAATCTCAATTAATCAAGGAAAATAAAGGAAAATGCATAATGTGATTATTCTTAGTGAAATAAATCAAGAATTGAGAAATTAAGGGGATTATACATAAAATCAATTATGTGAATTATGGAATTATGCAAAACAATTTTTCTCCTCCCTTCCTCTCATTATTTTAGTCTATGCATGAAAGAAAAAGGGGAAAAATTATTTAATACATGATCACATGTAGGGGTGTGCATTTTTTTCCCGTCCCGACCTTCCCGTCCCGATCCCGAGCAAATCGGGACGGGAAAAAATCGGGATCGGGATCGGGATCGGGATCGGTATTTCCCGATCCCGAATAATTCCCGATCCCGAAATATTTTTTTTTTTTATATCTATCACTCTATCAGTAAGTCACTGAGGATCAAAAAAAAAAAAATTCTATCGTGTTTCACTACTCGACTCGGTCTCTCATCTCACGCACAGACACTCACAGAGTCACAGTCTCACTCTTCGTTCTCTTCTCGTCTTCTCGAAGCTCGACCTCAAGTCCTCGACCACTCGACCCAGACGGCCAAATCCCTAATCTCGGCGTCTCTCGGCATCGGCGTTAGGGTCGGCGACGGCGACTTTGAAGCCCTAATTTCCTTCCCCCTTCGGCGGTTCACAGCCTTTGGCGGTCTCCAAATCCCCAATCTCGTCATCGGCGTCGGCGACTCTCTCGGCGGTTCACAGCCTTCGGCGGTTCACAGCCTTTGGAGGCCTAATCTCGATTTCCAAATCCCCAATCTCATATCTTATCTCAGACTCTCTCGGCGACAAGATCTGTAAGTGGCTGAATTGGCTTTTTGTTCTTTGATCTTTGTAGTTGTAGTTGTAGAATTTAATTTATATGTAAGTGGCAATTTTCGGTTGAAATGCTCTGCTGCCATGGAATTGGAAATATAAGTATACAATGTTTACTTGTTTAGGAAACAATGAAATGAAGGAAACAATGTTTAGGGAACAATGATTAGTGATTTAGTGTTACAGCAATGTTATTTTTCCTTTGTTTTCATATTTTAGATATTGTTTTGTCTGTATTAATAATGTTATATTGTGTCTGAATCAGTTTGTATTATGGATCTAAATTAACTCAATTTTATGGCTGCTTTGGTATAAATAGAATCAGAATTTGTTTTAGTACGTGCATAGTTGGGCTACATTCTGTTATATATGAAATACATTCTGTTTCAAAGTGGTTGTGCTACAAAAATTAATTAAAGACCTACCTTGATGTATCTCAATTGTTTAACTATATCCATTCAGAAAAATACTAGAGTTGGTATGGCTGCTGAAGGATATATTGAAGTAAGTCAGGCAGAACCTAAAGATCCTTCTACACAAGGTAGTGAAGCTACTCGTACAGTAGAAGAGGGAAATGTCACAAGTGATACAAAAGATGATGAAGTTGAAGGTCCTAGTAAGAAACAAAAATCTTCAGTTTGGGATTCTTTTGAGAAGCTACCCATTGACCAATTTAAAGATGGAGAACTTCGAGCCAAGTGCAAGTATTGCAACAAGCCACTTAAATGTGACCCTGTACTCCAATGGACAAGTGGATTGTTGAAACATCTACAAACATGTCTCAAAAATCCAAATAGAGTGAACAAAGCCAAACAATCTTTGTTGGCATCCACTCTAGAAGGAAGTAGCAGAAAGCTAACTCATCACGTCTTCAATCAAGAAGAATGCAAATTGTCAGTTGCAAAGTTTGTTATAATGGATGAAATGCCATTTCGAGTGGTGGAAGGTGCGGGGTTTAAGCAAATGATGATGAAAGTTGAACCTCGCTTTCAAATTCCTTCAAGAACGACAGTAACAAGGGATTGCTTGAGGTTGTATATGCAAGAATCAATCAAGTTGAAGAGGTATTTTAAAAGAACAAAAGTTCGTGTTTCCCTCACAACAGATACTTGGACTTCTTGTCAAAATGCCAACTATATGTGCTTGACTGCTCACTGGATTGATGAGGATTGGACATACCAGAAGCGAATCTTGAATTTTTGTGTCATAGAAAACCATAAGGGTGAGACAATTGCGGCAACTTTGGAAAGATGTTTATTAGCTTGGAACATTGATAATGTTTATACAATCACTGTTGACAATGCTGCTTCAAATGACAATGCAGTGGCAAGATTGAAAGAAGTTTTAAGGCATTGGAATGGTTTAGTCTGTGATGGAAACTTTTTGCACTTGAGGTGTTGTGCACATATTTTGAATTTAATTGTTTCTGATGGTGTGAAGGATTTGCACAGTAGTGTTGAAGGCATTAGAAATGCCGTTAAATATGTAAGATCTTCTCCTTCAAGGCTTAAAAAGTTCAAAGAGCTTGTTGAGAAGATGAAAATTGACTCAAAAAACACACTAACAATGGATTGTCCAACTAGATGGAATTCAATTTACCTCATGTTGGAGAGTGCCATTAAATTCAGCATTGTTTTTGAAAGGATGATCAACGATGACAAAGATTACAAACTATTCTTTGTGGAAAAAGGGATAATTGGTCCTCCTTCGAAAGTGGATTTTAAAAAAGCTACAGAATTTGTTGAGTTTTTGAAAGTGTTCTATGACATGACTTTGCAATTTTCAGGGTCACTTCATGTTACTTCAAATGAATGCTTCCAACAAATAGCTGAAGTTTATGTTATCCTCAGAGATGCAGCCAATGATCATATGAGTTTGTTGTCTAACATGGCTGAAAATATGTTGTCCAAGTATGAAAAGTATTGGGGAAATCTAGGTGACATTAATCCTTTACTGATGATAGGGATTTTGCTTGACCCTAGGTATAAAATCAAGTATTTGCAGTATGCTTTTGAGGCTATCTTTGAGGAGGCCACACAGTGTGAGACAATGATCAAAATGGTGATGAATGTTTTGTATCGTTTGTATGATCATTATGCAGTTGGCCTAGATACATCTCAATCTCAGGCTTTAAGCCAAACTCAGGCACAAGCATCTAGTGAAATTCAAAGTACTATTAGTAGTACTTCTTCAACTCAGTCTCGCATATCCGAGTTGCGTAAAAGAATGCCTATAATGAGGCTGTTTATGGTTGGAGCTGAGGCTGATAATAAGCTAGATAAGTATGGAGAAGTGGATAAATACCTTAAATCTGAGTTGGTTGCATTAACAGATGAAGAGTTTGATGTTTTGGCATGGTGGAAAGAAAATGGTCAAAAATTCAGAGTCCTTTCATTGATTGCACGTGATGTGCTAGCCATTCCTGTCTCCACCGTCTCTTCCGAATCTGCATTTAGTACGGGGGGTCGTGTCATTTCAGAATACAGAAGTTCACTCTCATCAAAGACAGTTGAGGCCCTCATTTGTGCGCAAAATTGGTTGTCTCCATCTACTTCCGTGTTGTGTGATCAACTAAAAGGACTTCAAATTGATAACTTCAATGACACAATTGCTGTAGAACAAGGTAATAATATCTAGTCTTTTGGTCTAATTATTTTGTTTCATTTATTATTTATTAATTTGTAGTAATTTTTGGTTCTTTCATTTCTGTTTCTTGTAGCTGAATCGATATCCTCAACTTCAAGCATGTCATATGAAGAGCAATCACTAGACAACTAATCACTAGACAATCAAGGTTGCTGACTTGCTGTTTTCTATGGTGGTGTTAGACATTTCATTTTGGATGAATGTAACAAGATGTTGGAATCTCTGGATATGTTTAGTTGCTGCTGTCTTGCTTTTTTTTGGATGTTGTTTTCTATGGTGGTGTTAGACAATCAAGGTTTATGAGATTCTTGTATCAGTTGTGTTTGCATGGTTTAGAAGAGTTTTTACTTTCCTGTTCATCAAATATATATAGTTTTTATTATATTAGTTTGCAGCTGAAGTGGTATTATTCATTAGTTAGTGATTTGTTATATCTCCCTCTAAATCACTGTAAATATGTGTGGAATCACTTTGTGCAAGTGGCTGAGGATACTGGTGAGTGATCCATCACCTCTATTTTTCTATTCTTCAAGTAGCTAAGAAGAATGTTGAGATGTTATGAAGTTTAATTGGTTCTTGCAGGGGGATCTGCCATTGCAGAACTGGGGAGAGCTCTGAATGAATACTTACCTGTTTTAGTTGGGCTTACAAAGAAAGGTTTCAGAAACTTATGCACATCTCCTGCTTTTCAGGAGGAGATGCTAGTGAGTGCTACCACTTTATCAATTGCATTATGGGTGAATGAGCCATGTGAAGTGTGAAAATCAATTAGTACTTCAGTTTTTAGTTATTTGTTTTTTAAATGATAGATTTTTGGTGAATTATTTCATACCATGCGTTGGTGACTACTTAGGAAATATTTATGCTGGAAACTAGGTGCGGTCATCATCCATCATCCATGACTGAATGTAGTCATTGAAAATGCAGGCTTTATATGAGAAAAATATTTGACAAAAGTAAATTTCATTTTCTCTCATGTTATAGATACACCTCACTTTTGTTCCTTGTGCCATCTGTTTTGATTAATGGAACCTATGAAGGATAGGCGTTTCAAAAATAAGCTTCTCGTCTCTGAACTTGTGTTTAGCCTTCATATTGGCCATGATAGGACACTTTTAATTTTATATGATCACTTTAGATTTTGTAATGTTGCTTGGTCTGTGTTGCTGTCCATGCTCCCTTGGTTGGAACGCAGCTTCAAAATGCCATTCTTTTAGTTCCAAGTAATCAATGATTTGGTTGTCTTGGAGGTCAGTTGGACATTAAGATAGTTTTTTGAACAACTTGCTACTTCTGCTGCTGGTGTTCCTTTGTTTGAAATTTTTCTTACAGTGAATAAGAAAGGTGAATATAATAAGTTGCAGGTATCTATTCTCTACTTCTTAACTTCCATATCATTGTTTGCTTAGATATTATAGTAAATGCAACAAGCATTCAGGTGAATATATATGTTTTTATGTGATGATGTATTATATTCTTAGCAAAATTCATCTGATTTAATGAATTTTTTACTGTTAGGGGTTTCATATTATTAATTATTAATTGAATATTATTCCTTTATGCTTTTTAGTATTTTCCTCACTATTTCCTAGTTATGTGAATATTTTTAAAAGAAATTCCTTTATGCTTTAAACCGCAACAAGCAATCTGGCTCTTGCTTCTACAGTCATGCACATTCATGTCTTCTAATATATCTTTTTAACATCGATGAGCAGGCTTATCAGTGCTTGTTAGGATGTGGCTTCAACCAAGAGTATGGAAAGAATTTCCCATCACTTGAATTCTACTCTAGGTACTTCATTGTTGTTCAACTTCAAAATAATGTGACTCAAATAAGACAGGGATGGTCATTTTTTATTGTATGCATCATGTAACCTCAATCTTATATATATGTTTATATATATATTGCGTCATAACCCAGTTTTAATAACGTTGCTGTGCTGTATCTTAATTGTTGCTGTGTCTTGTTTTCTTCCTGTATGTGGTGTGTTTATTTTGGGCTGAAGGTCCATCTTTAAAAAAAAAAATGGGCCATCAGCTAGCCCAGGGGAATTCGGGAATTCCCGATCCCGAGCTCGGGAATTTCCCGTCCCGTCGGGACGGGAAATTCTCGGGATCGGGAATCAATTTTGTTCCCGAAGCCCTTTCGGGATTGGGATCGGGAATGGGATTTCCCGATCCCGTCCCGATCCCGAACACCCCTAATCACATGCCATATGAAGAAGGAAATGATAATCAAGGTTGAGTGCACACAAAATGGAAATATGGTGAATGCATGAAGGGATAGCTTGAGTAAAGGAAGGGAGATACTTGATTGCATGATGAGAATAGCTTGAATGAAGGAATGAAAGAAATTGAGTGCTTGGAAGAGGACAAACTTGATTACATGTATGAGAATGCTTGTCTTGTAAGATGAGAGGGGGTAGGGACGGTTTTTTTAGGGGAAAGCAAAAGGGAGATCATTGATTCAATATAATGGAATTAGGTGGAGACACTAGCTAAAATCATAATTTTTTTATCTAATTTAAAGATACAGACACTAACAACTTCATGTTACCATACGTGATTGACCCGTGATATTTTCATTTATACCAGAGCTTTCATACTTACCTGGATACAATCATGCAAAAGGCACGAATCTCCCCGCATCGGTGATGAAAAAGAATCCAAAGTGCAAACACATTAAAGGAAAGCCATATGTACGCGTCTCTTACTCTTTATGTATACATAGTTTCTACCTTATGATCCCTTGAAACTAGTATACTCTCTAGAAACAGCTAGGATATGGCACTAGCTTAGTGGTCTCTTTCTCATCTAGGGAGGTGGTGTAAATAAAATTCAGCCATAAAATAATAAAATATGCTTTTGTACTTTTTTAAAATATGTACTTTGTACTATACAAGTTAAGCTTTTGTTCTCGTTTTGGTATGAGAAGATATGGCGTCTCCTCAAGTGCACGTTACATATATATTGATGTTGCTGGCTCTCTGCAAATTGAGTTATGGTATATGCGATATAAATGAATTAAAACTGTTATCATCTAAAAAAATTAAAAAAATGAAACAAAAAAGACTAAAAAATAAAAAAAGGAATAACTGTGGGCGAGAAGCCCCTGAAATTGATGAGATGACAAAAACAAAAACAAAAAAACAGCACTGAACTAAACAGGCAAATGGATGGATCACACAAAACATGCCTGTCTCCGTCTTGAGAAGGAAGGATCAAGATAAGAGACAGGCCCCTCTCTCACTAATTCAACTTGCTTGTTTCTATCCCTAAAACAATAACTATTAATTAGACAGAGTTTGTCGGGGAGAAGTTTATTTCAGGTCAAAGCTTTATCCATTCTAGAAGGGTTTGATGTTGCTAAGAGTTTAGGTTACGAAAACATCGAACTTGAATTGGATAATGATCAAATCGTTGTAATGATATGATATGAGAAACCTACAAGATCAAAAGACAAAGTCCTTAAAAGTACTCTTAAAAGTGCGCGCTCCGTTCTACGGGCAATTACTTAAACAGCCCATGTGGTTAGAGAAGCCAATCAAACAACTCATGAAGTAGCAGCAATATCGCATGTTTGCTGCAAACTCAAAGGATGAAACTCTTCATTTAAATGTGCTTATCCGTTGTAAGAAAGATATACTTCATTGGGTCTGATACCTTCAAATTTGGTTCTGATACCATATAAACTTGATTATTAAAAGAAATAACACTAAAAAACACCACGTCAAGTGGCTTTTGGATTGCATGTTTAGTGACAGACTCAGAATATGACATCCCTTATTTAAATGTACTTTCACTCGCAAATAAGCATACTACCTTGGGCCTAATACCATCATAACTTTCTTTTTGATACAGCGATGACTTGGTTATTAGCAGAAATAATACGCAAAAACACATTATGAAGTAGCTACTGTATTACACATTTATAGCAAGAAGGATGAAACTCCTCATTTAAATGTGCTTACAACTTGCAAAAAAATATGTACTTCCTTGAACCTTATACCATCATAAATTAGTTTTGATAGCATACCAATTTGGTTATTAGAAGAAATAACACGTATAAACACCTTGTTAAGTAGCTACTGGATTGCATGTTTAGTAGCAAAATTTAATAATGAAACTCCTCGTTCAAATGTATGTACCTTTCACTCGCAAAAATGACATATTTTCTTAGGTTTAATACCATCATAACTTTGGTTCTGATATCAATCTAACTTAATGATATAATACATGGGTCTCCTTATAAATGATTATTATTAAGGGATATCGATGCTTATAAGGACATTTTTCATTCATATAATAACTTGGGATGGTTCCAAAACCATATGACTCTGTACTGTGGGATTCTCACAAAATCACAATTAAAGAATTAAAAAAATGTGGTTTGGGCACCTGCTTCAACTGGTTGCTTAAAATTAAATACGGATGCATGTTTTGTTGTTAAAAAAGCAGAGGCATGTCTCGATGGAATTATCCACAGTTCTGAAGGAGATTTAGTCCATTCGTATTTTAGACAAAGTACAGAAGGGAGAAGTTTATTTCAGGCCGAAGCTTTATCCATTCCAGAAGGGTTTGATGTTGCTAAGAGTTTAGGTTACAAAAACATGGAACTTGAATTGAATAATGATCAAATCGTTAGGATGATACGATATGAGAAACCAACAATACCAAATGAAAAAAAAACTTAAAAGTACCCTCAAAAGTGCGCGCTCCATTCTACAAGCAGTTGCTCAAACGGCCCATGTGTTTAGAGAAGACAATCAAACAACTCGTGAAGTGGCTGCTAGATTACACGTTTTGATACCTTCAAAACTTGGTTATGATACTATAATAACTTGGTTATTAAAAAAAATAACACCCAAAAACAACCCGTCAAATAGTTCCTAGATTGCACATTTAGTGGCAAACTCAGAAGATGAAACCCCTTGTTTAAATGTACTTTTCACTCGTAAAATAACATACTACATTGGGTCTGATACCATCCTACATTTCATTCTAATACCTTGTATGATACCGTCATAACTTGATTATTAGAAGAAATAACATTCAAAAACACCTTATAAAGTAGCTGCTGAATTGAACATTTATAGGAAAGAGGATGAAATTCCTTATTTAAATATATTTCTCACTTACAAAAAAATACATACTTCCTCAGGTTTGATACCTTCATAACTTAATTTTAATAGCATACCAACTTAGTTATTAGAAGAAATAACATACAAAAACACATGGTCAAGTGGCTACTGGTTTGCACGTTTAATTACAAAATCAAATAATGAAACTCCTCATTCAAATGTATGTACCTATCACTGTAAAAAAATGACATATTTTCTTGAATTTGATATCATCATAACTTTGGTTCTAATACCAACGTAACTTGAAAAATCTGAGATATCATTTATTATTACATAAAAATGATAAAGAAAAGTTCACCTGGAGCATGTAATAAAAAAAAATTGGTGGATTTGGTCCTTCAGCGTACTAATCTCAAAATGAACTGCGTAATAACCAAAAAAAGTTCTCCTGATCCTGCAATCCTTCTCTTGAGCTTAATTTCAATGAATGGACGCATTCCACGTCATGTTATCTCCTCCAAATATGATGGGTGTGCATGACACGTTTCTTGATTAAAATGATGATAAATACAAAAGTAGATTTCCTTCTCCCTGTGTAATCCTTGAAGTCAACATATTTTTTTAAAAAAGTATGAAAATTATAAATATTCGCCTTATTCTAGGTGCTTTAGATTAACGGGAGAAATTGTCTTTGTAATTTACAGTATATAGATAAATTTATGAGAGAAGTTTTGTCTTGACTTACGTAAACGTATTTCTTCACTACCAACTCAAATAGGCCCTAATTGAAACTTTATTTTATGTGGGTAATTTACAGTATATAGGTAAATTTATGAGAGACTTGACTTACATAAACGTATTTCTTCACTACCAACGCCCTAATTGAAACTTTATTTTATGTGGGCGCCCACACATACAAACATTTTCTTTTTAATTACAGAATTCATTAATACAGGGATAACTAATGAAATGTTCTTCCTTTCCTGAAACACAGTGATACAGTATCATTACACAACAGTAACAAAATTCTTCGGCCTACTCAGAAAATTGTCATGGCGTGTAACCAGTGCTTCAATGAATCATTTGTTTGATTTTACTGAGTCCTCAAGGCCTTGATCCAATCAAGTTCAACTCTGAAATCACCTGGTCCAGATTTAGCACCTGGGACACCACCCTCAGCATTCACAGACAGGGACATGCCAAGAATACGAGATGGGTTCATTTCCAGATCTGCATCTATAACGTTCCCTCTCCAAGTAGGTAAATATCGAGAAAGAGGAATCTGATCAATCAATGAAAACATCAAGTAAATATCGAAATTGTCAAAATTCACTTGCGTGAAAACATGTGTTACAGGATTTCAGTGCCCAGTATGGGCCGATGTTGCTCACTTGCTGGGGACATCACATGACATGTGGAAAATAAAAGGAACATAAAAAACAGCTAAAAGTTACGTCTTGTTTGGTTTAAACAGTTTTATATCAGGGCTTCCTGACCCTGGTTTACGCGCTATTTAACAATGTCAAGTGTGTAAACCGTCAAAGAAAAGGAGGCTTTTGTAGAAAGGTAATTTATTTTAGCAACGTGATGTAGCATGACTATCAAAACAGCCTATAAATGTCTTTCAAAATTAATTAACCAGGCATTGTACTTGGGAATTTGGAGGTTACTGAAAATATAATGAATTGGCATTTGTTTTCAATGCACTAGGGGGAAAATGGGCCTTACTTTTGCAATATACCAGTTATCTTTGGGCACAAAAACAAAAGCTTGCCACGAATTATCTTCCTGCTGTCCAGGTGAGTTTACCCAATTTTCTGTGTAGATCTGCATCAGAATTAGACAAGTTAAGTCACTTGGAAGGTGGAGAGGTACTTAGTGTGCGTTTGGAATGGCTTATTTTTGTCCAAAACGTGCTTATAATTCGTGATTCACGGTATACGAGGCAAGTATGTGAGAGGAGTTTTTTTTCGGCTTGCGTAATAAGTGCGTTTTTCCTGTACAAAACGCTCTCACAAACAAGCCTTTAGAATTTGTATCCTTGACTATGAGAGAAAAATGGCACTCACAGTAGATATATAGCATCTTCCATCTCCTTTGAGTTTCATCGCGATAGTATCATATGAATCCAAATCTATGTAGCCATCAAACTGCGAAGACGCAAATAATTATCAAAAGATGTCGCATAATATTGGGTTGAATGAATATAAGGGAGGCAACAGGGAAGCAGGGCAGCAAGACAACAAACCTACTTCTATATTCAACAAATCTTAAGAATGGTGCTAATATTGTTCATGTAGTAAGCACAAAACGGCTATTAATAATTGCTTTTATTGGGAGAAACAAAATCCAGCATTCATATGGAATCAATTCTACCCATCAATAGAGTTCTTCCATTAACAGTTAACAGATCAAGGAAAGAAGATTTAGGTATTTCAGCTTTCAATCCTAAGACTTTGTTTAAAAAAAAGGTGCAGAAAAGAAGCAACCACCTTTTTTGATCGCATTCCACAGAAGCCACTTCTCATTATATTCCATTTTGAATCCTCCGACAGATCCAAAGAAAGATTTCCCGAGAAGATCCCTACCAGAAGGTATTAGAAATTATATGGATACAAAAATCAGTCTTTCACCACTTGTCAAGAAAATAGAAAAAAAAAAAAAGGACTTTCACAAAACAAAGTAAGAGTCTCCAAAATCTAGCAAATGCCACGTGATTTATAAGCACTAGTGTCATAAATAATTCTACATGTGGAACCTTGAAGTTTTGTTTATGAGGTATGTTTTTAAGTATTTCCCACATTCAATCAGCAACGATTAAAATAACCTCACAGATAAAACATGACAATATAGCCTTTCATTCCCTAAATATTCAGTAAAACAAAATAGAATGTATACTAATTGAAAACTTCTGGGGCAAGGAATGTGGGGTTCTCTATTGTATACAAATGCTATTTACCGTTGATTCAACAGGAAGTGTTAAAAAAGAGTAAATGATACAATCATGCAAGTGCACAAATGATGATTCATCTGGGGCTAATACCAAATTGAGCATCATATTATTGTGTTTTAAGTCATTTGTGACTATCAAAGTACACGATAATCAAAAATTTCACGGCTAGTAGTCTAGTTTCAAAGGATAAGGTTTCTGCTTGAAAACTATTGCCAACTAAAATTGAGCAAAGTTTACTGCATACAGGTAATGGATATAATAAGCAGCAACAACAATAGCAGTTTAGGGCAAAACTAAGTTCGCATTACCACTTGATCCATTTTCTGATTCAGTTATCTCCAATGATGCTGAGGACAAACCTGGATAGCAATTGGATATACACATTTAAGTTATTCTCAAAGCTTTTTATGCATAACAATCCACCAGTCGCAAATATGAACATGAATTGATAACTGTTGCATAACCAACATGAAGGAAGCATTGCATGTTATTCAAATCCAGAATCATGTCATCATGCTAAGAGGTTCTTCTAAGGAATTATCAAATATTTAAAAGATCATATCCAGAGCCATTGCATTTAGGTAGACTGGTTGGACAATCATCCACAATATACCCTTGAATTCTGCCCACATTTTTAATTTCACCAAAGTAACTTTCACTTTAACTTTCATCCCTAGCCAATATGATTCTCACAGCCATTTCACGAGTAATTACAGTCAAGACCTGCTTTAACAATCCTGAAATGCAGATCAAAACTAATTTGCAGCCTAACACAAACCTTCATATTATTAGTCTCAGAATTCCACACAGTGGCGCAGTCATAAACGAGTTACATATCTCCATGTTCAGAATCAGAATATAGATGCCATTTCCTCCACACACACACGCACGCGCACACAGAGAGGTACACAAACCTTCACTATAAGTCTCAGAATCCCATCCAGTGGAGCAGTCATAAACTAGAGTTGCATACCTCCATATTCAGAATCGGAGTATAAATGCCATTTCTTCAACTCCTCCTTTGAATTGAAATTGAATATGTATCTTTCAGCCGGAGGCATTAAATCGTCAATATTCCATGCAAAGGCTGTTATTCCATGTTGCACAAAAGACAGAGTCGGCCAAAATCAGTATCATCACATAAACTTTTAGGTAAACCTTACAAAAAAATATCCAACCCCATATATATTTTTCCAATTGAATGCCAAGCCAGACGCAGTAATCAGAGAAATGAGCATTTGGCCCACCGGCGCGGGGGTAGAGGAATGAGCTAAGGGTTAGCTAAGAAAGTTGCAAAGCTTTGGTCACTAATGCAAATAAGGCAGAGATTCTTTAGGATACCCTTCTTCGTAGCATTTAGAGAAGCTTGCACCAGTGTTCGCAGTTTTGACATGTCTCCCACACTCGAAGCTCCTCTTTAGTTTCAGGTTCAGCACTAATTCTGTTTGGGATGAAATAAAAACAAAGATTAATCTACGCAGTATATATCGACATAATATAAGAAATTCAATCCCAAAACAAATTATGACAGGAATGGCAATACAAGAGGGAAGCAAATTGAAAAATAAAAATAACCTTTCTTACAATTAACTTTAGAGTACTTAAACTACAACCAAAAAACGGCACAAACCACGAATCTCAAATTCAATATCTGATGCACATAATCCATGATTTAGAAGCAGCAGTTTCAGGAAGATCTAGTGCAAAACAGAAACAAGAAATACCAGCTCAGCCACAACTTTTCGTTGTCGCCAACGTGATTGTTACCAGCGGCGAACAGCGGTGGAGCAGAGTGTATCAACACTTGCCGTCATCGACGGAGAACGGTGAGCAAGCCCAGCGGGCTTAGACGGCGTCGTGTATGAGAATTGAAATGAAAATTGGGCCCAATACTTCGGCGGTCGTTAGTTTGGGTATTTAGGCGCGCTAGCCGCTTAGTATACCCATTGAAAAATTACTTAGCCCAAGGTCTACGAAATTTTGAGGTACTTTAGAGGAAATAAGATGGGGATAGAAAGACAAAATTGCCCTTCAAAAGAATTGGGCAAATCCAGAATCAACCCGTCTCTTCCTCCCACCATGGCCCTTTCTCACGTTGTTCCCGGATCTGCATCATTCTCACCGTCATAGCGAAAAAAGCAATCTGTTCAAAGGAAATCAAAGGAGGATTTTGACAGAGAATCAAATTGGTCATCCCCAACGTTCACTTATTGCGGCGATAGCAGTTGATGCGACAACCAATGAGCAAGCCTCTCTGAAGCTTCTCCCTTCCCGTAACCAATGAGCATCAATACCTCCTCCGATTCTCCTCCGGCAACGATGTTCAATTTCCGGTTTGAATTAGCCGGTGTTCGTTTTTTTTTTTGGTTTACTAATTCAAAGATTCATGTGTTTTCAAAGCAATTTCTTGTTTTGGGAGCTTCCTAGCATCAGCGACGACACTGGAGTTTGAATTTTGTGTTTTGGTTTTTTGTGCCGCTTCCTTCAGGAATCCAAGGATGGAAGGCAAAACCAAGCTTCATACCTTAGTAGCTGCCGACGCCTCTGCAAATTATAGGGCACACTCTGACGTCTCATGCAAATAGCCCATATTGGTTCGCGGCTGTCGCTCACTCTAGTTCGTCGGCGCCGCAACTTTTCACACTCGGCCGAGCCTGGTTTTCGTTTGATTCCTTCTGAGCTCTGCGTGTTTTCATGAGGCAAGGGCAATGTGGTCATTTCATTTGATATTTTATTTCTCTTGAAGGGCCTTTGTGCAAACAGAACAGATCCAGTTGCGCGTTTTTCCCACTAGATAGGCCCTTAATGGGTCCGCGTCTTTTCAGCTCTTAGGTTTCCTAGTCCAAACCATTATACTTGGGCTGTAAGCCATTTGGGCCCTTAAAAATGTGACGACTACTAACGCCAGTTCTTCATGGATAGCTATTAATTTCAGTCAATAAAAGTCTAGATAGTAAAGAAATTGGTTTATAATCATAAAATTATGAGTTCATATTCCATCGATATGAGTACTTGTTGGTGAGCAGAGTTTTCATACTCACCATGATACAATAATGCAAAACTAAGTGTCTATTTGTTTTAGATTTTTAGAAGTGATTTTACGATTTATGAGATAAGTATGTGATAGTAGTTTTATCTTGACTTATAGAAAAGGGCTTCTAAAATCACGGTTTGGTTTTTTCTCAAACAAGCACTTAAAAAATATTATGGTGATGTTAGAAAATGCACTCTTAGCCTATCTTTGGATAGAAAGAAAAGTGAGGGGGCAATTGGGGGAGAAGATACTAGTTTGGAAAACTTTCATAAATAGTAAAAAAAATTTACTATTTTTAGGAGTTTTCTTTGCCCCCTAATATGTTTTTCATCCAAACATAGGGTTATCTTGTCAAAAAAGGAAAAATAAAGAAAGAAAATAAAAGAAAATAGTCTGTTGTCATAAAATGAATAGTAACGCTAATAACAATTAAGAATCATGGGCAACAACCTTTAGAAAAGACAGATTAGTTTTTATTGGCTAAGAAAAAAAGACAGCTCAGTTTATAGTTGCAAGATTCAAATTGAAATATTTAAACTAGCTAAAATCATAATTTTTTAATCTAATTTAGTGAGTGTTTGGAATAGCTTATTTCTGGGAAATAAGCACTTATTACATCAATCGAGATAAAACCTCTCTCATATATTTACCTCGTATACTATGAATCACGAATAATAAGCACTTATTATCCAAAAATAAGCTATCCCAAACAAACACTTAAAGATATAGACGCTAACAACTTCATGTTACCATATGTGATTGACCCGTGATATTTTCATTTATACCAGAGCTTTCATACTTACCTGGATACAATCATGCAAAAGGCACGAATATCCCTGCATCGGTGATGAAAAAGAATCCAAAGTGCAAACCACATTAAAGGAAAGCCATATGCATGTGTCTCTTACTCTCTATGTATACATAGTTTCTACCTTATGACCCCTTGAAACTGGTATGTACACTCTCTGGAAACAGCTAGGATATGGCACTAGCTTAGTGGTCTCTTTCTCATCCAGGGAGGTAGTGTAAAATTCAGCCATAAAATAATAAAATATGCTTTTGTATTTTTTTAAAATATGTACTTTGTACTATACAAGTTAAGCTTTTGTTCTCGTTTTGGTATGAGAAGATATGGCGTCTCCTCAAGTGCACGTTACATATAGATTGATGTTGTTGGCTCTCTGCAAATTGAGTTATGGTCCATGCGATATAAATGAATTAAAACTGTTATCATCTAAAAAAATAAAATAAAAAAAGGAAACAGAAAAGACTAAAAAATAAAAAATAAATAAAAAGGAATAACTGTGGGCGAGAAGCCCCTGAAATTGATGAGATGACAAAAAAAAACAGCACTAAACTAAACAGGCAAATAGATGGATCACACAAAATATGTCTGTCTCCATCTTGAGAAGGAAGGGTAAAGATGAGAGACAGGCCCCTCTCTCACTCATTCAACGTGCTTGTCTCTATCCCTAAAATAATAACTATTCATTAATATTGAATTAATAATAATAAAATATTTTGCCACATAATATATTTCGCAACAAGTATATATACTCTCTCCGATCCATAATACAAGGCACTTATAGAAGAAATACAAGTTTAGAATATAAATCACCTCCACTTTAATTAATGCTCATTTTCCTATTTTGCCTCTGTGATTAATACTCACTTTCTAACTTTACCCATTCCACTCATTATATCCCCTTCCTCTAAAATAATATTTCTAATGCAACTAAACACATTTCTCAAGAAAGTTAAAAATGGAAAAAATTTATATTTTAGGATATATTAAATGATTTAATTATCATTTCTTACTTTCCATAATATAGTTTAAATGTTCTATATTATGAACCGGAAGGAGTATATTCTTGCAGAGTCAGGAACCAAAGCATAGCAAATTGCCAGAATCTTATTATATATAGATATTATTCCCAGCTCATTTTCTTGTGTCAGCCGCTTCTGCGCTATCAGACAGCCAAACATTTATATATCTGATGATGATATGTTGGCGGCCAATTTCCTGGCATCCAACTTTACAAATAGGGTACGTATATATACAGTTATTAGTTACTGTTTAAATATTTGTCCAATTTATTTTTATTTTAAAATATATGTTTTATTCTCTAAATTTACATCAAATTTAAGTTTAGTTGACGTTTTAGATGCCACTTTCATTCAGTTTTCATTTAAATATCTTTAATTTAAAGATTAGCATGTCCACATTTGATTGTGGAGTCACTATTTAAATTCGTTAAAGTCAATATTTTCTGTTAATGAAACTAATAATATGAATACCAACAAACTGTTAATTGAGGTGGTGTAAGTGATTTCACCCCTGGAATGAGGAAAACACGAGTTTAAATCTTAAGAAGCACAATTGTTGATAGAGGCGAAAACCCTTTACGTTATAAGTCTTGAAGGGGAAACCCTTAACCATATAAAAAAAATAGCATTAATATTAGGAGATTGAAAACACACGTTAAAGTTTATAAGACACTAAACCAAAATTTGATGTGAATTTAGATCACTAGACATATATTCCATCCTTATTATTCCCTCTGGTCCTTTATACTCCGGTCTTTAATATAAGATATAATTAACTATTTTAGAAAGATTAATGAAACTAAATAAATTACTTTAAAGTATTGATATTTATCTTTTTTTATACTAAATTAATTTGTATGACTTATAAACTGATATATAATTAAATGATGCACGACATATGTTATAATTAACCGATTTATTTAGCTTCCTTAATTTCTCCAAAAAAAGTCAGTTATATCTTATATTAAGGACTGAGAGAGTATAAGATATATTTATCTAATTTGATTAGATTAAAAAATTTAGTTAAATTAGTTAATATGACTTGTGTTTTCTAAAACACCATAATCATTTTCCTTAATTTTCTTATTCCCTCTCCTCCTCAATTTTTATTGAGGGAATATCAATAGAGGGTAAATTAAGAAAAAATTGATAAATTTTAAAATTATATCTTATATTATATTAACTCTTTGAGTATACCTTGATCAAGGGAGCACTTAATAGTTCAACGCAATATTAATACAAATTGATACATATTGAATTATTGGGAAGCAAAAGACAAAAAGTGCGATATTGAAAGCATCAAATCGAATCCTATAGCAAGCTTGTGAAAAGGTGGACCAAACGCTTGGCTGGATCCTGTGATTTCGGCATAGGTTTTCGTTTCTCGTTTGCATCAAAAACCATTCTTTACTTAATTATTATAGGGTTAAGGTGCAAAAATACCCATGAACTTGTTTTAAAAGTGCATCCAACATCATAAACTTTTTTTAGGTGCAAAAATACCCATAAACTTCTCAAAATGGGGCAAAAATGTCAAACCGTTACTTGGTATAAACGTCCGTTTTGTGGGACCCACAATTTTATTTTTTGAGGTGCAAAAATACCCATGAACTTTTCTAAAAAGTGCACCCAACACCATAAACTTTTGAAAAGTTCATGGGCATTTTTGCTCCCAGAAAAAATTTTATGGTGTTAGGTGCACTTTTTAAAAAGTTTATGGGTATTTTTGCACCTGAAAATTTAAAATTGTGGGTCCCATGAAATGAATGTTTGTACCAATTAACAGTTTGACATTTTTGCCCCATTTTGAAAAGTTCATGGGTATTTTTACACCTAAAAAAAGTTTATGGTGTTGGATGCACTTTTGAGAAAAGTTCATGGGTATTTTTACACCTTAACCCATTATTATAATGTGTGCTTCGTTATTAATTTTTCTCCTTCCTTCCTTCCGCACAATCATGTGCTGTTTTATAATTTGCAGTTCAATTAAGTTTGAATTTAACTCCACAAGACTTGTCCTTTTCAGATCTCTTGACTGTGTCGTAAATTAATAACAACATGGTTCAATAGTACTATTATTTGACTTCAAATACTATTCTTAGTATAGTGATCATAAGGCGAGATTGTCAGCAACAAATAATATCATGGGAGAAGAAGCAACAGAAATATATATATCACATCCAAATCAACGAAATAAGTTTTTTCTTTATTACGAAGGATATATAACTGGTCGGGGTTGCTAGTGAGCTGGAGAACAAGAGGAGCATCAAATTTGTTTGTTTTGTTTTGTTTTTTGTTTGTTTCTGATGTTTTTTAAGGACAATGACAAACTTTAATAACCGTCATTAATTTTTTTTAATAGAAACAGAACATGTATATCAATTAATTACAATCGTTTATGTGCATGTTTGGGAAAGCTTTTTGCACAGTAAAAACGCACTTATTACGCAAGCCGAGAAAAAACTCCTCTCACATACTTACCTCGTATACCGTGAATCACGAATTATAAGCACTTATTGCCCAAAAATAAGCTCTTCCAAACACACACTATCTTATTTTCATACACATGTACATACGCACATATCAATATTTTATATTTATCTTAAAATAGTTTAATATCTCCAATATTTTTTAATAAGATATTATTAAATCCCTAGTAGTGATCCAAATTAAATTTGATGGAACAACCTTAAAAACAAATTACCCCATTGCATCGGGATTTCAAGTTTAATCATACTTATAATCTCAAACCGCTATTATATATATATATATATTTTTTAATTTTATTAAGGGAAAAGTTTCCCCCCTGTTTGTTAAAGCGCAAAGGTTTGCTCCACTCTCAATAAAATGTACTTTTCAGAATACGAACTTGTAATCTTCCCCTTATAAAGTGAAGCCGTTTACCACTCCGACAACCTATCTATTTGATTATTACATGTCCCTTTAATTTTTTTCTTTTAAAAAACCCTTAAAAACCCAATTAGCAGAGCACGAAAATATGGATATCAGAGGCGTGATATACAAATTAAAACTCATTCAAGTTCAGAAAGTAAAAGCTTGAAGAGAGTACTAAATTATAGGCAAGATTTGGCTTGGCAAGGGAAGAGGGCAAGATTTGACTGTAAGTAAGAGAGACGCTGCTGATTTTCAAAATTTTCATTGAGAAATGAAGAGGGCAAACATTATGTTTACCCTATTAATAATAATCATAATTACAATTTACTCTGACTCATGAGAAATCATCAGATGCAGCCATAACTAGTAGCAATTAAACTAATCAAATTAGGAAGCTTTTTGATTTCATCAAAATGAAACATTCAGTCGAATCATCAGTTTGAGCAATTGTAGAAGTGAACAAGCTCATCCATGGAATCCAACACAGTCTCGGTGCTTTCAAGCATCCACAGCAAGTGCTCGAACAAGACCACCTCACACGCCACCACGACGCCGTCCTGATGGGCCGACGAAGCGGACTTATCGACTAGCTCCTGAAACAACGGGTGGTCCACGACGTTGGAGGGGACGAGGTAGCGGCGGCGGGATCGTCCGACGTAGACGGCGTGGAGGTCCATGTTGTTAGAAGCAGTAGCAGCGACGTCGCCGGGGGCTGCGGAGACGCAGGAGTTGGAGCGGCTGAGCTTGGTGAGAGAGGGCCACCTCTTGATGGCAGACCTGAGCTTGGTTAGCTTCCCACCTATAGCCATGGAGGAGATTTTAGAGAGAGATGAAGGAGAGAGAGAGAGAGAGAGAGTGTGTGTGTTGGTGAAAGTAGTGAGAGAGACGGTGGGGATATATAGGGACGGAGGGGCGGGGTCAAACACGTGCATTGGCCCACAGATTGAGAAGGAGCGACATGTTTGGCAAAAGATGGGATCACCCTATTTATTACCAATAATAAATTAATAATATAAGAAAAAATTGCTCAAAATTTATTATTAAGAAGTATTTAAAATTTATTTAAGGATTCAACAAAGCAATCTATTTATAGCGGGTACAATTCTTCTTTATTTATGCATAGCATACCTTTAATAATGTATAAATAATTATCTTACACGCAGATAGAGATGAGCTATACCTTGTAAATATCCAGTTATAGTATTGCATTTGATCAATGACTTGGGTCCTTTTTAAGTAATAAGTTTATAATTATAATGGGTGACTTTTCAATAATTTTACCTGATAATAATAATAATACCAAAAAAAAAAAAAAAAGATGGGATCAGATGTGTTGGTTGGCTGCTTGTGCTGCTTGCCTCATGAACCATCCCCCTAAAGAATCCTCTAATATTCCTTTTCCCACTAAAAAGACATTATTATTATGTAATAGTGAAGCTGTGTAATTACAAAAGTGTTTATAGATAAAATAATTTATTATCAACCAAATTCTCAATTTGGTAGCAAAATTTGAATTCATATTTCAGGATTTTTTACCTTAAAAATATTAGTGAAAAATCCGCGCTTTAGTTGAAGCAAATCCTTATTATAAACAAGTAAACTTTACTTCCATTTTAGGTTCTTTATTTTATAATATGCTTCCATTTTAAGTTATGCTCCCAAATTAATGAATAGCAGACTAATATGTAACATGTATAAGATACTGAGCACACCTCATTTTTTTTAAAGGAAAAAAACTTGTATAATTAGAAAGCCTGTTTCCCATCAAATTGAGACATATAATTATTTTATATTATTTTTCAAATTAAAAATAAGACTGTTTCTATGCTGTAAGAAAAATGTTTTTTCCGGGAAATTAGAGCGAGATAAACAAATTATTGGGTTCCACGTGCATGTTAACATATGAGTTATGGACCCCCCAATATTGATCTATTTTCAGTTGTACGAATCACACACTAGTGTTTGTGCCTCTGTGGTTAAAAAAGAAAAAAAAAAAGACTCACACGCGAGTGGAAAAAATTCATTGTGCTTGCCTTATGTTAATCCATTTTAATTTAAATTTAGACTATAGGTTGCCAACGGTTGAATTAAACAAAACAGTGCTACTATAAGTAAAAGATACACACACACAATCCTCTGCTCCTATATATCTATAGTATAAAGAGAAAAGAAAAATTTTGATCCTATTTATAAAAAATTAGAGAAAATTTTTACATGAATGTATAATTTTATCATTCATTTATTATTACATTGACTTTGTTTTTATGAGCCATGATGGATATTAAATAAAGGTAAACTTGAAAAGTTATTTAATTTTATGGAATAATTAATAAAACTTAAGGTTTTTTTTTTGTCTATGTAAAACATATTGTAATTGACTTATAAATAAGATTAGAGGAGTATATATTAATATGCATTCTAATTGAAAACTTCACGATGGAAAAAAATTTTCAATAGGTGGGGAAAAAGTTGAAGTTTGATCCATAAAAATATCAACTACAATACAAAATATATTAGTTGTCCTTTGAGTATCAAAGCATATCCTTAATTCACACTAAAAATTAGTCTTCCTTGAAATATAGTACTCCCTCCGGTCCTAATTATAAGATAATGTTTAGGAGTTGATCTTGATCCTAATTATAAGACAAAGTTTTAATTTTTGTCAATTTATTCCCAAAATATCCCCCATTGATATTTTTTCAATAATAATGAAACACAATAACAATTTTATAATACACTTATGTATTCTATAAAGTGAGTAATACTTACAACTCATTAATTTCACATACACCTCAATTCTATTGTTTCTTTTATTTTTTTTAATAAAATAATTTTGAAACCCTGAGAAACTTTAAGTTAACGCATTTTGATAGTCTTTTAAAATAGAGAGTAATACACGTTGTTTGTGGTTTTTTCTTGGCTCTCAGGCACACTAGCTAGAGAAATTAATTCTCAATCTTTATAATGAATGGATCAAATCTGACTTTGTTAATCAAATAATGAGTTTTGAGGTCCTTAACTACAATTTCCTTAGATACAAGAAGTGCTCCAATTAATACTCCAAAGTTAGGGTATTTTTGGAAAATAAATAAGATTAACTAACTTAACTACTATTCTTAATTTCTCCAAAGTTAGGTAAATATGTCCTATAATTAGGAGAGGGAGTAATAATAAAGAAAACAAAACAAAACAGATCCCTCTTACTTTAATTACAAGGTCTATATCTTTATTGTTGATGTTTAATTTATGAATTATGACAGCATAAATTTTGAAAAACAATGATGAAAAAAAAAAGTCTTAATTAACGGCAATAGAATCTTGTTTTAGGGGTTAATATGCAAAGTTTCTGCCTTTTTTGTTCCCTACCTAATAGACTGTAATATCTCTATCATAGAAATTATTGTTCCCACATAGAATCATTCCTGTATCGTGTTTTTAAATTTTATTAAAACGTGAATCATACGACAAGTTTACAAAATAGTTCAAAATAAAAATAATTATCAGTAAATTTTCCAGAGGGCCCACTATTGATTATTTCATGTGCATAAGTGATTGTATGATGCTTTGAACAATTATTATTGAAAAAAATTGAACAATCATAATTCATAAACAACTACTACCTCTGGTCCTAAATATAGGATATAGTTTGTAGTACAAATTACACTACAAACTATATCCTATATTTAAGACCGGAGGGAGTAATTGGATTGTTAGAAAAGAACATATTTTGTGTCTGGTAAACAATAATGTTTCAATAAATATCTAGAACAAGATTTGTAATACGTCCATTAAGTGATCATATGGACACACATAAATATAAGAAAAATTAGGTGGGTATCCCAGACAAGATTAATTTTAGGGGGTTGGTCCATCATGTGCCATATTGAGAACTACATTAAAATTTTAAAAATTTTAGAGATCCAATTTGGATTTGCTCCTTATAAACCATGTGCCATGAAAATGACAAAAAAAAAACATATATATAAATGGTGTTTGATGACGGTTAAGTAGACACAAAATCAAACACATATTTTGGATTCAGGTTTTTGTTAAAGAAAACAGCTCGTTGCTCTTAATTATGTCGATGCATGCATGCATTTTTTTTTTTAACTATATATGCATGCAAGTTACCAACAAAAGTTTGGTTTAGTCCATGATCATCTGCTCCCACTTTCTTCTGATCCCAAATACTTGGCTATAAAGTTACAAATAACCAAGGTATTAAAACTCGAACCAGGTAATGAACCAGTCGGGGTACTGGGTTAAGGGTCAGTGGGTCAGACCGGGGCCAAACCGGAGCTAAACCGGGACCGAACTTATGAAAAATTGAAAATTTTAAACTTATAGTATAAAATTTTAAAGGAAAAATTTTAAATTTTTTTTTAAATGTGAACCCGGACCGGACCGATTTACCGGCCGGTTCGACGATTTTGGAGCCGGACCGACCAGTCCGGTCCAGGTTCAAGAACTTTGCAAATAACTACTTAACGCATTTAGAGACTATTTCTTTTAAGTTTGTTATATATTACAGGTAATTTTCATAACTCTATTGATTTATTCTTTCAACTTCTACTCTATTGCCAACTATCTTAGCATGGAAGTTGCTAAGTAAATGAGAGGTTATTGTTTCAACCTCATTTATGAGTTAGTGTTTATTATATAATTCAAATATTGGTATTTTCATGAACTTCACTACATACAAGTTTGGCAAAGCGAGGTCTAGAACAGTGAGCAAAAGATATCTAATTGGATTGCCATGTGCCAAGATCACCCTATGTGACATAGTTCAATACGTAGTCAACCAGCCTGTCCCTGCCCTTAATGGTCATTGAACCAACCCAATGCTTAATAAAGCACTCATAAAAGCCCATAATTAAACCCAAACAAAAACGACTCTATTTTCTCATTCCTAGTGGGCCCCAAGGGTAGATTATAGACTTCATTTTTCTCTTTCAACATACTCACCAAAAATTGAACCCAAGCACCTATATTTCACTAAAATCAAATTGAAATAAATTACATGGGTTGTGTTTAGCGAAAAAACTTAATTCTTGGCAATGTGATAAATTAAAGTTCAATTTCTTAGTGAAAGATATGCATATACTTAATGTCCGACTTGTCTTTAACATAATTATGTTAATAGAAGGATAAATATACTTATATGGAAAATTGGATATTTTGTGGCAAAATGTATATTTACATTTACAAAACATAAACCATATGAATCAATTGCCTCTTCCAAGGTCAACCCACTTTTTTTTTACTTAAAAAAAAAATTGACCCCAAACCTAGCCTTAGGAATAAAGACATACACACTCTTTTTTTTTTTTTTTTGCCATCATTAATATATCATACAATTCTTTTCCCTTTTGTAGAGAGTGAATAGCACTGTTCACAAGCCAATAAGCCGATGAACAGTGTCGGCTTCATCTTGGACTTGCTGGTCGATATTTGAATTTCAAACTCCTAACTTTTCAGGTTTTCAACTTTCCTTATTAATATTTGCCTTTCTCTCTCCGTATGTTTCACCCCATTTTTTTTAGTCTGCAATTTTTTCCCCTTTGGCAGCTTTTTCCTTCCCTGAGCCACGCTTCTCTATTTTTTCATTGTCTTTCCCTTTCTCATTTTCATTTCACAGACTCAGTTACAATGGCTATCGGTTTTCTTCCTCTGTTCGTGTTCCTCCCTCGTTTCTGTGTCAAGTAAGTCTTGTTTTCAGATTTTATTCTCAAAATCGTTGATCTAGCGATCTAGGTTTGTTCATTTTGGGCTTGTGTATAACACCTTTCAGTTTCACAAGTGCAGAATTCTCGAGCATTCCAAGGATCAACTATAGTCAAGTGGGGAACAATCTGTCGTCGCCATTGAAATCGGTGGAGCTAATCAAATCTCTCAAAGCCAAACTTGTCAAAATCTATGATGCAAACCAATCCTCAAAGCCCTAAGTAACACGAACCATCAAGTCTCAATCATGGTCCTAAATCAACTCATCGTCAACATTTCCTCTAATCAAACCCTCACCGATGAATGGGTCAAAACCAATGTGCTTCCTTTTTACCCTCAAACCCTGATTCGCTACCTCCTTATCGGCAACTAGGTCATCAGTAGCAGCCCACCGAAAGTTTGGGTGATGCTCATACTGGCGATCCGACGAATCAAACATTCTCTCAAACACTTCGGGATTCGCAAGGTCAAGTTCAAAACTCCGTCAGCCATGGACATGTTAGAATCATTGTTCATCTTTGCTTTATACAATGAGAACCAAAAACCGGGTGTGGGTACGGAGCAACAGCCTACAACCAGTGAAAGGGATCCATTCAGAAGGGATAACAATATCTTTATGGGTTTTGTTTCTACCTTTCTTCTGAATTTTACTCTGTCAGTTTCTTTTTCACCGTTAGAAATTGTTTTCATGGTTAATTATAGTGTAGTTCATTATACTATTCCTTTTGAATTTTACTCTGTCTCTTTTTTCCATGGTCAATTTAGCAACAATAGATTTTTTTCCCAAACATGATATGAGAAGGATTCTATATGTTTTCTTTTCATGGTCACCTCTCTTACATGAAAACCAAGTAATCTTAATAATGAGTTTGTATTTGTCATTTACTGTCCAAGATTATGCGGCCAGAAGGTACATCAATCAGATAGCTGAAGTGAAGGTATATATTCTTCAAGTAAAAATATTATATCATGCATTGTGACTGCAGAGTGGGACACATACAAAGGATTGCCTGCAGAAGTTAGACAGAGAACATGAGGGGGATATCATTCTTGCATTGTGACTAGAACCTTAAAGTCCTATTTTATTTGATGGCCTGACTAATTTACCATGCAACAAGTGTTATAAATACCTATTCAATTTTTAGTAGTTTTTCCATGCAAGGGCAGACAATATTTGTGTCCATTATTATTCATTGTTGGTTTTTCCATCATTTTCTTGATGGTTAATATCGTGGTTTGTCAGATCAATCCTGAAGGTATTGCTCTTAGGGATGAAAAAGTTTTTCAGGTTTCTCGAGAGAAGAAGGTTCCAATTGTCATGCTCACATATGGTCATTTTCCCATTCCCTTTTCCCTCTCCCAAATATATTCTACTTTTGGTACTTATGAATTGTAGCTTAGGATTTTAATACCTATTCTGGCAGGATTATTTCTACACATGGTAATCATGGTCAGCAAATGTGTTCTCTATTTGGAAAATGAACATAACTTTGTTTGTTTGCTTAGGGTTCAAGTTTGTTCTCTATTGTAGCATATAAAATACGTTTTCTTTTTATTATATGAAGTTATTTTCATTTGTGTTTAAAGACTTCATTTTTGTTTAAAGACTTTATATTCCATAAAGTTATTCATCGTAACATGACCAATACCAATTAGCAAGGATAAATTAGATTGAATGAAGGACAATTATTTTTACTTATAGTTTGGGGGAGTAGGTAATTTTATATGGTTTAACTGAGCATATTTTTAATGTCTGTCATTCTATTTGTATTGATTAATATTTTTTCCTTGATTTGTGTCAAATGCAGTACAAGCTATAATATTTATCATTTTTGTGTACCTTCTCAGCATTATGGCTATAGAAGTAAGTGTTGCAGTAGCTCCATACTATAGTAGGTATGAATAGTTACTGTATATCTTTGTTTACATTAGTGGCCATTTATTTATGACCACTGAACAATTCAGACCATTGTTACAATTTTTCAAATGCCTGCTGTATAATGCCTACTACCTACCAAAGTAATAAACTTATGTGTATTTCATAAAACAAAACCCTATGTTGGATCCAAGTCTTCTATATAAGTGAAATCAGTTGGGTGTTACCTCCATATAATCAATTTGGTGTAAGTTAGCATAGTTAGAATACTCAATATTCTAAATGGCAGGTGTTACTAGCATATAAACATTTTGGCGTATGTCATCTTTTTTTTTTTTGAGTTGCGGCAAAAGTATAGTTAACATGATAATAAAAACTAGATTAAATATTCTGAAAATAATAAAGACCAAAAGTATAGTTTCCATTTGTGACCCATTATTTTGGTGGTGACCATATATAACCAATTGACAACCTCCACATACTCATCATGACAATAATAATACAATGCAATACATAAAGGCATAGGCCTATCCTATTGGTGGTCCATCCTCTAATTGTTCACATGGCTTCCCTTTTTCTCTGTTCATGTGAAAGTAAAGAAGAAGGACAAGCTTCTCCTAAAGGTTTGCAGACATTGCTGCCCAATCATGTTTTTTTTTTTTCCTTTTTTCAATGCTCTTTTTCTTGTGGTCCTTCCATGGCATGGATCGGTTTTTTAATCCTTCCTATTCATGAGGTAATTTATACATTTGATTTTATGTTTACTCTTTGATCATATGGTTTGAAATTAAGGTTTACATAATTATATTGATCCATATGTTTTGTTTTTAATTATACCTACTTCGTTTGCATTTAAAGAGATTTTGTGCTTAATCATCGTAGAATTAGATTTATTTGTGGCTTGAAGGATCAAAAGATGAAAAGCTAAGTCTATAACTAAACTTGATTAACACATTGCAATCATGACAATTATATGTTGCACTGTCTAAAATAAGAAGCATAGATGGGTTTAAGATTGTTGTAGGGGATGACGATTATGGGTCAAGTAACACTATAAAGAATGTTGTATACGAAGAAGTATTTAGAAACGTAAATGCTTAGGTATGCAATTGTGATGCGAGAAAACAAATAACTGACAATGTGCTTTTTCAAACATTGAAATGTCACGTTACAAGTTCTTATATTTATTGTTCTTACGACAATGCACTAATATGAAAAGAATGGAAATGTAAATGGTTGTTGTTACTATATTTAAGGAAACCTAATAGGAGTATAATCTCTCCGTGCAACATACAAGAAGTACACGCTGGTTATAAAGATATACACACTCACTCACACAATAATGATGCTGTTCACCTTAAGGCCATACACATAGATCCTCTATGGGCGTCTTTTTTAAAATTCAAATTTAATTCTGAAGGATCTAATAAGATCTTATATCACTAGATCAACTTTATATTGGTATACTTACACTCCACTATAATCAACCAGGCGAGTGTGAAATTATCGATATTAAGGAATATAATGATGAATGAAGCAAGAAATGGGAAATAAGATGAAGTATTTGTTTGGAATAGTTTATTTTTGGGTAAAAGTGTTTATAAATTGTAATTCACGGTATAGGAGGCAAGCATGTGAGAAAAATTTTATCTCGACTTACATAATAAATATTTATATTTAAAAAATAAGTATTCCCAAACAGATGAGGCAAAGATAAGAAACTTTAAAATGAAATCAAAGCGTATGGATCCGGACACGTTGTAATGAGAAAGAAGCCTCATCCACGGCTGATTAACACGTGGAATCACGATTCTTCCAGATCTTTCCCCTTCGCTCCCTCCATCCCTCTCGAACTTTCCCTCCGTTTTTTTTTATATCTATCCCAAATTATCTCCCTCACCGATCGCTTCATTTCCTCTCTCTGCATTCACAGTTCTCAATTTCCTTTCAAACGCCTCTCGTCTTGCTCCTCTGCTTTAGATCCAATTCTCCTACGCTCTCTAATTCCAGATTTTCAGGTAGGTTTATTGGAAACCCACTCTTCATTTTCTGCTTGTTCCATTTTTTAGTTCTTTTATGAGAAAGACGCTTCTCGCTTCTATCGCTGGTGTTTGTTGCTCACTCTTCGTTGCCTGGAAAATTTCCACCTCATTTTCTCCCCGTTTTTGGGGGAATAATTTGGTTACTATATTATGTATGCTTTTTTTAACCCTTCTGTGCATTCAAAAGACTTCTAACATTTTCTGCGTGTCATCTTGAATTAGTACAAGTTTTTATATTATTTTTATCTGATGTCCTTCCATTTTCAAGTATTTTATTGCTGAAGTGAATAATTTAATCATTGAATATTTGATGTTTGCTTCAACTTTTTGCAATTTTATAATATTTCAAGACTATAGATTGTAGTGCTGAACTCTAAGATGCTAGTTATGTTGCATCTTAACAATAATTTAAACTTACATTTCAGAATGTTTTTTTCTTTGTAAATTAATAGCGTAAAAATTTGCATAGAATCAGCAAAATGTGATATTCCCTGGAAACTTGATCATCATCTTCATTTTCGACGGTTTATACTGACCAGTCACCGTTGGCAGCTTGGTGATTTCAGAGTGATTGGGTGAGGATGAGCAGCATTGTGGATTCGTTCAACGGAGGTTTGGACAGTCTGTTCAATCTTCCTGAAACAATTGAAAAACTCATGTTTCAACGTCGAGCTCACGACTCTAAAGAAAACAGAGGCGTCTCTAACATCCCAGTGGACATTATGGAAACTCCCAAAGAATATGTATTTTACATGGATATCCCTGGTCTCTCCAAAACTGACATTCAGGTAACTACCTACCTACCTGGCTGTATATGTCTGTTAATTGGACTTCTGCATATTATTATTATTTTTAGTGCAAAGTAAAACTGAAGGGAGTACATTCGATTGTTGGTCTTCCTACCTTTTAGAATTGTATAGACAATTATTACATATGGATAGTTCCCAATTAGGCTTGTCTGTTGGTCAAGCTGTGGTTTGGTTTTTTCAACCTTGTTCTTGTTCGTTTTATACATGACCTGAGTCAATTTCGACTTTGACTTCCTTGTTCCCAGTAGACAGTGAAAATTCTTTCCTGTTTTCCTGTTTTTCATTCTTGGGGCAGAGGGTGTCCAAAGGCCTGTCGATTTTGAGTATAGATTGAAGTACTTATATAATTCAGATAGAGGCAATAGAAGTTGAGTTTTTTAGATTCGTTTTCTCTTTAAACTCTGAATTCAGAAAAAAAAAAAAAATCAATGTTCGTCATTTTCTCTAACTTTCTGATAAATTCTAGAGGACCCTTACATTCTTTCGCATTGATGATTGTGCTTACTATGCTTTCTTGTACCAACTAACATATAGGAGCTACGACTTGTTTATGGGGTACGGTGAAGAGTAAGGCTACTTAATGCAAGCATTTTTCATCAATTTAGAATTCAAAATAATAACTATCATGCTTATAGACTTAATAGTTATGCAGTTATAATGTTTTTGCCTACCAGTGATTGAACTTGGAATCTCTACGTCAACATCCTCAAGCATTTAAGCTGAAACCAGATGTACTTTACAAGTGTACTATATTGGAACAAAAATCTTTCTAGCCTTCAATCCGACTGTTGCTGTTCGCAGATATGCATGATATCATCTTGTTTAGCATGTAAAAGATAAGAAACATATCATTTAACATTTTAACTCATATTGATGGGTTATGAAAAGATGTTTGGAGTCAAATGATGGAACATAACATCTTGCAAGGACCTGGGTAGTGGTATACTTCCACAAATTGACATGCATGAACTTGCGGTGTTAGAGAAATTAATGAGTGAAATCTTTTACAGGTGACTGTGGAAGATGAGAACACACTGGTGGTTCGAAGCAATGGGAAGAGGAAACGCGAAGATGGGGAAGAAGAAGGGTGCAAGTACCTGAGGCTGGAGAGGGGAGCGCCTCAGAAGCTGCTGAGGAAGTTCCGATTGCCGGAGAATGCCAACGTGGCAGCCATCAATGCAAAATGCGAGAACGGTGTTCTAACTGTGACTGTTGAGAAGCACCCTCCACCTCCAAAATCCAAAACAGTTCAAGTGGCCATTGCCTGAGGCGACATTCTTCAGGTTTCTGTCACTGTGTAGGCCTTTCTTTTGTTTAGTGTGGTCTAGTTGGTAGGGTGCCATGGATTTTGTTGAAAATTATGTTGCCAATGCCTATGTATGCCAGTGGTTTGTGTCAGGAAATTGGTAGCTGCTTCCTTCAATATTGTATTCTTAATGTTTCCATGGAGCAAGACATCGTTATACTTAATCATGGATAGTGAATGAATGTGTATTACGTAAATTTTAAGATTAAGATCTTTCTCTCAAGCGAACAGTTTCTTTTTTATTTTTTGGTTTTTCTGGGTTAAGACTTGAGAGATTCAAGCCGTACTTGGTAAGTTTAGTATGATATTATTATAATTATTTATTAAAATAAAAGTCTTCGCATGTACTGAACGAATTTTTAGTTAGAGTAAAATCCGACAGTCGTTTGACTTTTACCATAAGACATATATCATGAGTAAAAATGACATTTTTTAGGATCTATTGGCTATAGTGTGTTTATACAGGGAATCCTAGAAATTTGTAAACAGTAAACTTGTTGACTTAAAAAATCATTCATAGTTATCATTTTCAAGGATAAAAAAAGGTGGCCTAATGCACGCGGTCATATTTAAGTCACATGACAGAAATCTTTTCATCTTGTTAAGATTCACTCTAATCTTCACCATTTTTAAGGGTTAAGAGGAAAAATCAGAAGTAAATTGGGAATTTTTAAGTGGCAGTCATTCCCTCGTTCTTATAGAGGTAAAAGTGGACGTCATAGGTACGTTAGAAATTTTTAAGAATTTAGTTGGAAAAAATATTTTTTAAAAAGGTCTAATTTCTCATCATTATCTGGACCTTTCTCTAAAATATCTAGAATACGTTTTCAATATCAATATTCGAGTGTCATGCTAGTTAGTTGAAAGGAACAAAATCCTTATCCACATAGTCAGGGTTCAAATGACAGATAGATAAAAGAGAGCTACAAAGATAGAAAAAAAAAAAAGGAATATGATTTTAGGAAGTCATCAAATTTCGTTTTCTCTTAATAATTCTACCACCTCCTGTTCTTAATATGAAATCCAGAACTGAGATAATAATGATGACGACGCATAAACAAAGCACTCTATTGAAGTTGATTGTGTTGGTGTCCAACTTATACACGCTAACACACTCACCACCCATCCGAGATGGGGTTTGAGAGCACCCACAAGGGAAGGGATTATTCTTGTTACTTCCTGGTAGTTATGAAGTCCGCCAACGACAGCAAAACCAACGAGAGGTGAAACCGCACGTTAATGTCAGGGAAACACAGTTATTTTGAATCTGCATCATTTAAGTTCATCAAATCTTTGTTCTTTTAGATGGGAGGAAGAAGAAACTCTTTCCCATCTTTTCTTTGAATGCCCTTTTGCAAGATCCCTTTGATTTGGCTCTTTTTCGATCAGAGTCCTGCCACATGGCTTCTCTAAATTTAAAAGTTGGTTGAAAGAAATTTTGATTCAGTTATATAATGATCAGTGTTACCAAATGGTAAGCGAAATTATTTGCTTGATTAATCTCCTTTAGAGAAAAAGAAATTTGGTAATTCATCAAGGAATAGCAATTTTTCTAAAAGCTATCATCCAGGAAAGTAAAGCATTCAACTTCTTTCACCAAATTAGCTTTCTCTATCAATATTAATAAAAAGCAATTGCCTCCTGCTCTAGGTATTAACTTCTTCTGCCCTACTGTGAATGGAAGGGATATGTACTGTGAATGGAAGGGATATGATCTTTTTATAAATACAAGAGGTAGTGTTAGCATCATTGTCATGAAATTATTTGTTATAATGGATCCACTTTGAAAGAATTCTTAAGAAGAAATCAAACAGTCTCCAGGTGAATATTTCTATCAAAGTGCTTCAGAACATCTCTCTTCCAGTGTTTGAATTCATGATTGGTTGTGGAAGGATCAAAACCTCCACTCTCTGTTTATTGTGTTAATAAATGCTTCCTCTGCATTGGTGCTACTCCCTCTCAGTCTCAGATAAATAGTATAACTTTTTTGACTTATTTATGCTTTTAATTTCCTTGGTGTTTAGACACTTATTCTGGTTTTCGCTCTTGTATTAAGTTTTCCTTGAGAACTTTGACAATATGCAATATATAGCATGTACTCTTAAATATTAATGAGTATCATTTTGTCTTGTTTAAAAAAAAAAATCAAGGAAACAGTTTGCACGCTCACTAACATCAAAATTGGTTTCTTCCATTCATTTGACTAAAACATCAGAAAAAGAATGGACGAAGCTAAAGGGTATGGAGTTTAATACAGGGCCATCTAAGCCGTGTGTGGAGTGAAAAATCAAATTTAATAATACAAATCATGCAAATTATATGAAACTATGTCGCCACTATGAGCTCCACCAAGCTGCTACCTTTTCTTTTTCTTAGACTTGCGCTTCTTTTGGGAAGATGGTTCTCCAGTTTTTTTAGCATCCTCTTTCTTTGACTTGCGCTTACGCTTCTTCTGGGAAGATGGTTCTTCAGTTTGGTCATCATCCTCCATTAGATGCTCATATTCTTCATAGCTTGCAAAAGGAGATGCTGCACTTCTCTTGTTCCCTTTTTGTTTTCTCTTGTCAACTACATCTTCCTCATCAACGTCAAAATCATCATCAACATCTCCAACATCTATATCATTGTCATCCTCACTGACATCACCGCCTTCAATTGGGGTGTCGGAGAATTCCTCTGCCATGTCTGAGAGCACTTCCCTCTCGCCATCACTAACATCACCAATCAAGTCCTCGTCATCGTCATCCACAACTTTATCCAAATCATCATAGTCATACTCACCATCTCCATCCAAAGATTGATCAGCATTATCCAATAGATTCTCAATCTCTTCATTATCGCTCTCATCAGCCCCATCTACGTCACTGCCATCAACATCAAACAACTCCTCGGCAGCCTCCTCATCGGCTGTCTTCTTTTTCTTTTTCTTTGGTTTCTTGGAAGAATTCATCTTGTTTGTGTAGAACTTGTGGAAGACAAGATCCTCTGGTGGTACATCTACTTCGGCTAGTGAGAGAATTTCTGGTCCAATCAAATGGTTGTTAATGCTCATCTGCAAAATCAAAATCACGTCAATCAGGTATAACGGAAGGCAGAACCATTATGCCTTGACTTCAGAAATAGCTGACATCAGAATCTGAAGAAGTTGATTAATCTTGTACCTGTTTGGCAGGTTCAATCTGAGAACCACCATGCCATGTACTTTGCTTTGGTTTCTTCTCCATGAATTTGTCTAGGAAAGCTGTCAGTGATAGGTCATTTAGTGGGTTTCCATTATAGACAATGTTGGCTCCAGAAAGAAGAGTTCTGGCCATGGTAGCTACTGATGGGTGTGAATGTGAAGCAAGAACCATTAACTCCCACCAACTAACCCGGTCTGCATTGCTGTTAGATGGAAGGAAATACGGACACAATGATGAAGGAGAAGACAGAAAGTGTAACACAAGGATAAATAAATTGCAAAATATGAGATCTTCACTAATATATCATTCTGATTGCACCCTCTAGTGCACCTGATATTTTGAAATTTTTCTACATGAAAAATAGAGATTGATTATAACCAAAAAATAAATTACCAAAACGAAGGCTCTCTCTGTCGTGGATTGTAACCTCCAGGCAACAAAGACTTATTGGAGGATGACTGGGATTGGTGATCTTCATCATCAGGCGCATATTTTGAATTCTCAGGAACTTTTTCATTCCTTGCGAGCATAAAATCAGCATCCTCTGAAGCATCATCTGAATCATCTTCAGAATCGGAAGATTTTGGAAGGTCATCTTCCTCATCTGAAGATTCATTCTCAGCATTGTGATCATCACCATTCTGGACAGGTCCAACATCATCTTGCTTATTTTTTGCAGTGCTGGGTTCGGCATCAGTTGCTTCTTTAACATCTTCAAAGTGTTCTAGCTCCTCATCGATAGACACGCTCTGCAACATGAGGTTCCTGTATAACAATAAAAAATTAGTAGATGGCTAATTTTACCGTAAATTTGTCAGTGCTTGACTTCCAATGAAAAGAAAAATAATCTATAGTTTTTAAAGACATTCTAACATAAAATAATGAACAATAATTCTGGTATAGACCAAGACAATCAATAATTCGATAATTAATCTTACCATAAAGGAGGTCTTGCTTTAAGGAGTTCAGAAAGAAGGAAAAGGCAAGCACAGGCAAACTGTGCAGGCTGCTGAAGAGCAACCTGTTGAAGAAAAAGAGGTACATCAATCATTAAAACCAACTTACACAAGAAACAAGGCAGCAAAAGTACAGTTCACCACTTGCCTGCAAAAGGCGTTTAGAAAATGCAGCTACACGCTTTAAATTCATATCCCTCTTCATAGCTCTCAGAATAAGTCCAACAAACATTTCCACCTGAAAATAAAAATGTAAGAAACAACTTTCAAGAGAACAGAAAGTCAAAACGAAAAACATTTTTCACAAAAGGTAAAATAAAACCTGGATTTCACATACCTTTGACGTATGCATGGCAGCAGTTAGCAAGAGTTTAGAGTACAAGGCTCGGTAAAACCGATCACTGGCTATCTGATTCTTAGATGATATTTTATCAAGAAGCATCAATGCCTGGAGTCCTACATTAAAATTCTTTGAATGAACCTGCAGGTTTGAAGTTTTCATAAACATTAAAGAACAAAGATCAACTAATAAAAGTTGCTTGTGCAACATCAGTCAGTGAGATATTGAATACAACTTCTCAACTATTTTGACATCAAACAGCAATTACCAATTTGAAGAGTACTGGCGTTTGAACATCAATAATATCATCAGCTTCATCACCAGAGACAAAGGGGAATGCTCTATTTACTCCCTGTAAAGTTAGACCAATGTTTATGAAAACCCAAATTATATGTATTTTTCCAAAGCCAAAATGTCACAACTGTTAATTCACAAATATTAGCACGTTGATACTTACAGTCAAGAGAGCTGATAGAAGCCGTGAATCCAATTCAGCATGTGATTCTGGTGCATCTTTCGACTTTTCACCTTTAAAATTTGCCTTCTTCCTTTTATCAATCTTTTGATTGCTGCTTACTCCAGAAATCAAGACCTGAACATCAGAACTGTGAATAATACTTTTCTTTTTCCATTTAAAATTTTCTCCTAACTCACACAGAACAATCACAAAATAACATGATATTCCAATACCTTAAATAGAGCAAAATATACATCTATTAAACGTTTTGCAACTTTCGGCCCATCTCCTCTATGTGTGAGACGGATTTGGCTCAAGAAGTTAACCTGAACATGTAGATAAGGAAGATCAGCTATATTTTTTCAGTCAAAGCATGTCAAGTATGTGTCCAAAAATCAATGCTCAAAGAAGGGTTGCAGAGTCAAGAAAATTAAAGGGCCACTTCTGTAGCCATAGAAAAGCAATTTTAATACGACCAATGTATATACTCTTCCAAAAGAAACTATATTCTACAGCAGAACTAACATTTAAAAAAACAAAAACAAAGATGTCAAGAATATTTTGCTGGCTATGAACTGTGCAAGAAGAGAGCCCTAAGCAAAATAAAGATGAAAATTAGTATTTAAGACATTCTCCATTTGTGTATATGATACAGATCTGAATAGTACTAACATAAATGCCAATGTATAAACTAGCAAAAACAAGCCAGAAAATAGACCTCATTTTTTGTATACGTGACAAGTGACAACTAACTAGAGTCGACAAGGAGGACTGTAATCCTAATTCTGTATTAAGAAATGTATCGGCAATAGAAGTTTAGGACTTACTACATGGTACTGAGCCCGTGGTCCCAAATGAGGGCGAAAGAGAAAAGAATCCACCTCATCAATAACCACACCCTGAACAAAAAAGACAAGGCGCAAATACATCAGTATAATGAAATCCCTTAAACAAATAACTGTTTAGTCAGGACCAAGCATATAATATTGACACTCCCAAAATGTAATATCTACATTATCATTATCAAAAAATATAAGACGATAAAATGTATTATCAAACATCCATACCTTCATATTTGGGTGGTCAGACATGAGGTTTGACAAATGAAAGTCAGCATTAGAGGCTGCCTTGTTATCTGGATCTCCAAGCTGAAGTAATTCCAACGGATATCCACATCCCCAACCATGAAAAAACCATTAAGTTTTGTCAACATCTTAAGTACATGTAGCAAGCTCACTCATGGGCTAGCAACGGTGACAAGGAAAAATTCATGTTCAGCACAAATTGTAGTATAGCAAGTGCAGAAAGCTCAATACTAACTCACTTTATTAACAAGGGCAGAAAGTAGTCTGCGCTCTTGCTCTGACTTGCTCCTCAATAGCTCATATATGGACTGCAAGCAACAAAAAAGAGGAGGAATACCCACCCAAAACAGTGGACCAGAAATTAAACATATATCCTCTTAATATATCTAAATACATGTAATAAAAAATCTCAATATTGTCTTCATTTCACACTAGCATGCATTAAAAGGAAAAGGAAGATTAGATAAGGAAAAAAGAGATATTCACAAAATCCTTTTCCTTCTATTCATATGCTTATTTTCTATAATAATTTTCAAACTCCTCAAGAGATTAAAGACCAAAAAAAAAAGAAAAAAGAACTGCAAACCTGAAGAGTCTGTAAGTATTAGCAACCCTTTGTTTTAATGTATTTTATTTTAAAGTCAAAGCTTCTAGTAAAGATGACTTATCAAGCCACAAAAAATATGAAAAACAGAGTTGACAAAAGATAAGTGAAAATATGAACAGAAAACCAACCTTTAAGGCTTTGTTTTTAAGTACAGGTAACATGTCTCTGGATGCTTCTTCAAGTGCAATAACAAATCTTTCATATCTGAGACATCAGAAGATATTCATTGCAATACTCCAAAAGAGCTTGGTGGATGTCAATAAAGTGAAAACTAGGGGGGAATAAGAAATTAAAGAATGTGGCCCAACAGCAATAACAGAGGGACACATACCTCTGCTTCAAGCACTCCTCCCAATACCAGAAAAGCAAAAGAGAATAACCATCTTTATTTTCGGGAACATGATTTATTGGCCTCTGTATCAAAGTCTTCAATTTACGATCCGGTAATAAGCTGCAAAAAAAGAATAGAAAGCATATGCAGGATCAGAGATGTATCTGACTCATTATCACACAAATTATGAGCTATTAGAGTAGCATAACTAAAGGCATAGCAATCAAGCCCACGAATTTAGTTTGAACTATGCAGACTAGCAAATTATTAAAGATGGGGAGACGTGGAAAGGGAAAAACTGAGGAAACACAAACCTTGACATGAATAATTCTTTTAGTGCTTCAAAACCAGTCAATGCGTGGCGTTTTCCAACCTTAGATGTAACCATTCCTAAATGAACCAATATATTCCATTAAAAAGCTCAACTCTATGGGAAAATGGGAAAGACAAAACGGCACTTATACATCAACTACATAGAATAAACAGAGTCAGCCAATCTAGCAACCAAAACATTCAGGGTGAAGTAATATCATGAAAAGTACAATGTTAACCTATAAAACTTAAATAACCCTGTCTGATCAAAGTTTCAGTGAAACATGCACCATACTTCACTCTATAAGCACAATTCTAGGGAAGTGCTAATAGGAAGGGATTATATTGCATTCATAAACATTAAACTGAATTGCAGTTTGAGTAATGAGATGTCACACCATCTAAGAGAATCACGATATTTAAAGAGAACAAGAAATAAACTTCGGGTTTCAAAAACTAAAGTCAAAGACTCACATCAGCAAAATGTAGAAAGGGAGAATTTGAGATTGAGCAAACATAATACATAAAAATAAGAACACACAATAACCACTCCACCCTATCAGTAGCTCGACAGAAACAAAGTTCATGTCATGTCACATACGGCGCCACTTAGTCATGTCATGCCATGAAAGTCGCGGATTGCGTTATAGTTTAACCGGATTAACCACCGAATTAACCAGTTATAACGGAAGAAATCACAATAAGAAAGGAAGATCCAAGGTTTCTATGGATTTGAGAAGATGAGGAGCTAACTAACCCAAGAGAGCATCAAGTGACCGCAAATTAGCAATTGGGTTGTCTCCCACCATTACTGAGAACGCTGACACCTTATCAACCGCAGTACCCGACCTCTGTGTGGAAATTAGCATTTTGATGTCGCCACTTTGGCCTCTCGACGACTCATAGTCCTGAACATACTGTGCCACCAATCTCTCACCCATCTCCCTTTTCTTCTCGGCAAGGCTTTTCCACTCTTCTACATTCTTTATTTCTATCCTTTTACCCTCGCCAATCACTTTCGCTTCCAACTCAGCCGCATCCACATACCACACACCCAAAGTACTGGCTTTCATCAATGGAAGCTTCGGGAGATTCTTATACTTAATAAAACCTTTCCCCTTATCACCATTCTCCAGTGATAGAACAGAAGGCTTAGGCTTGGGTTTCTGAGCCGCTCCACTGTTTTTCCCTAAAGACTTATTTTTCGTCTGATGGCTATCATCAGAACTAGGTTTTGCAGCTGTTTCTGGCTTCTTTGATGGCTTTTTTGTGTTGATGGGTCCTTTTTTGCGAAAATCAACATCGTTGAAGCCTGAAGATGAAGAAGGTAAAGAGGACGATAGGCCAAGCGAAGAGGCGAAAGAGGCGACATCTGATTTCAGAAGATCAATATCCTCAGGCTTCTTTGAGGACTTCTTCGAATTCGCTATCGTCATTGCTGCATGAAAAAGGGAAGAAGAAACACTTCCGGAACCAAGTGATGATTCAGAGGTTGATGTCGAAAAAACATGTAGGGTTTTAGAGCCTCCTAACGGAAAATTGAGGCCCAGCTAAAACATCACGGCCCAAAACGAGGAGACTCGTGTAATGACGCAAGTGTAGTACTACAGTTTCAGTTAGGAGTGAAAATAGGCTAGGCCCCTATCAGGCGGCTTACAGCCTGACCTGCTTAGGGTCTGGCCTAGCCTGGCCTATTTATTAAAAAGGCCAGACAGACCAAGGCTTATTTAAAGGCCTAAATGTATAAATAGGCCAGGCCTATTTTATTAAAGCCTAGTCTGTAAGCCTTCAGGCCTGGCCTATTTACATAAAAAAATATAATTTTATTTACATCACATATGTATATGCACACAATATTTAATTTATATGTTTTTTATACTCATATTTATATATTTTTCATTCTTATATTTTAATTTTATTTGCCAACTACTATTATATTATAATTTCTAATTTAAAGTTATAATGGGTAATTACTATATTACCCTTGTATTGATTTAATGATTTTTTTTATTGTTTTCTATTATGCCTTTTTTACTCAAAGACTTGGACAGTTAGACCTAGCCGTCATCTCATCATCTTTTCAAGCATTATTGTTCATGCTTGCTACTCCTCTCGCTCCTTTCGCAACCCAAATCTCTTGTTCTGCTTCGTGCAATGCATAAAAACTAATCAGCATTGCTTCAAGTTTCTCACTATTTATATTTCTTTTCCACTCAAGTATCTCTCGCCACTTAAACCATTATTTGTTGTTCAGTATTATTTCATTGTAGCTTTTTGAAACTGATGACGACTTTGTGCATAATTTATTAATAAAATTTATTTTCAACTCATAACAAATCATAAAAAAATGTCAAAAGTGGTCACCTATGTGGAAAAGTGCATATCTTCTACATCAGATTTAGTGTATGTGTTGGCATCGTTTTGATATATTATCTAATTTCCAACATGAGTTATCTTTTCAAGGTTTTATTATATTGGTATATGATATTCCTTTTTTGGTTTATTTTATTTGACTTTTTTGTTTGTTTCGATGAGTTTATTTAAATAAAGACAAACCCATTGGAAATTTTTTTTTCTTTTATTTCCATTTGTTTGTTTTTATTTATTTTACTAGCTAAAGGGAAGTTGTGACCTAATTGAATTAGTTCACAAATTTTAGAGAATGATTTGAAGTTTGGGAAAATTTAAAAGCATAGTTTGAAAGATATTTCTTTCTTTCTATTCAAGAGATAGGTGTACAGTTATGTAAATAAAAATGACTCCTACTTTATATAGTCAATAATTATTTTGCTTTGTTATTTTTTTTAATATAGAGCAAGTCCTTGTAATGGATAGCCGCAACAACAACACAAGTGAATATGCTCCTCCTCAACCTCAAGGACCTCAAACTGGACAACAAATTAGTGGGCATGTGGCAACTCCTTCAAATGATGCAATGAACATTAACAATAATGCCTCTTAACAGGTAGTAACTGGGGGTGAAGAAGATTCTGTTATCACAAAAAAACGGAGAAAAACTTCAGTGGTATGGAAAGATTTTGAAGAAGTTCAACTTGCTAATGGTGTCAAGAAAGCAATGTGTTTGTACTATAAAGAAAAGCTAGCTACTGGTGGAAGGGGGGTTAGTACTAGCCATCTTAAGAGGCATTCGGCGAGTTGCTTTAAACGTAGGTTATTTGTCTCTCGACAAAATAAGCAAACCACTATACAATTTTCTCCAAGTAAATCAGGAATTAATCCTTTATTGTTCCTGGCACTAAGTACTCTAATGAAAATATGAGAAAAATCTTAGCTACTGCTATTATGGTGCATGAGCGTTCTTTTAACATGATGGAAGATGATGTTTTGATGTGGGCCTTTGAATATGCAAATCCAGATTTTAGAAAAGTCACTCATAAGACTGTTAGAAGTGATTGCCTCAAATTGTATGAAGATGAAAAGAATACTTTAAAAAAAGTATTGAAAAATGTGAGCAAGGTAAGCATTACAACAGACATGTGGAAGTCAAGTCATCAAGTAGCTGAATATATGGTTGTTACTAGCCATTTTGTTGATGATATGTGGAATCTTCAAAAGAGGGTTTTGAGTTTTGTTAAAGTTCCTGCTCCAAGACGAGGAGTAGATATAACAAATGCAATTTTCAAATGTTTGAGATCATGGGATATTGAGAACAACATATTCTCAGTTTCTGTTGATAATGCTAGCTACAATGACACTTGCTTAAGAACTTTGAAAGAGAATTTGTCATTGAACAATAAGTTGGTACTTGGCGGGCAACTATTTCATGTTAGATGCTTCGCACATATCCTAAATGTTGTTGGTGCAAGATGGCCTTGGCACCATTAAAGATGTCATTCATAAAGTTCGTGAAAGTGTCAAGTTTATAAATATCTCAGATATAAGGATGAAATCTTTTTCTGAAGTTGTGGACTTGAAGGGATTGAAGGAAGGAATCTTATTCTTGATTGTCCTACAAGATGGAATTCTACATTCTTGATATTGATGACGGCAATAAAATTCAAGCATGCATTTTCTGCTTATAATGAAAAAGAGCCCCGTTATACTTATGCACCCAATCCTGAGCACTGGGAAAAGATTGAGAAGATTTGTCATTTCTTAGAAGTTTTTAATGATGCCACTCATGTCATCTCAGGTAGTGAATACCTTACTTCTAATTTATATCTTGCTGAAGTTCATCGGGTGAAACAAGTGATTGATGATGCAATAGAGTCTCTTGACCCATTCATGTATGAGATGACAAAACCTATGAAAGAAAAATTTGATAAAAATTGGGGAGAATGCAACTTATTGATGGCTATTGCAAGTGTTTTGGATCCAAGGATCAAATTCTTGGCTATTAAGATAAGCTTCCCTTTAATATATGAATCAGAAAGTGAGACTATACGAAATGTGGAAAAAGTGAAAAATGCATTAGAGGAATCATATCTTGAGTATGTGGATTTGTATTCCTTATCTTTTGCATCTGATAAAGTCAATGTTGATAGTGTTGCCTTATCAGATACTAGTGCACAACAAAAAGATAAAGGAATGCAATGAATGTTGAATATGATTCATCAAAGGTATTCGATTCCTCCTATAAAATCAGAGTTGGAAACTTATCTTGCTGATGATCCTTATATTCCTTCTTTTGAATCTTCATCTTTTTGTGCGTTAGAGTGGTGGAAGAACAATAGTGCAAAGTTTAAAGTTTTATCAAGGATGGCATCTGATATACTAGCTGTCCCTATCTCAACTGTGGCATCAGAATCCACATTTAGTGATGGGGGAAGGATAATTGATGAATAGCGTGTTAGATTGAATGAAAAATCTGTTGAATTTCTTTTATGTGGTAGGGACTGGCTTCGTCACAAATATGGGTTGAAGAGAAAATTGAAGGTATGAATATTATATTATATACTTATTTATTTTTATATTTATTGCATGTTGGTTGGACTAGTGTTGGAACTAATTATTTATTTTAAATTAATTCTTTTATTGTGTAGGAGCCATCTGAACAGGAGGAGATTATACTGAAGCCTTGATCTTGATGTTATTATGTTGTTTAATTTTTTTTTATACACAATTTTCATTATGGTGATAGTATCTTTTTATGATATTTTTATATATCGTGGATGTTGAATTTTTGTGTTTATCACTATATTGATATGAGTATATTTAGTACTGAATTATAATGGATACAATTTTCTACTACTAATAATTAGGATTATTTTAATTTATGTAGCATTTAAATAGGCTTTAAGCCTATGTAAAGCCTACAATTTGTAAATATGTTGGCTTTAAAACCTACCAAGAGCCTACATTTATTTTGGTTTTAGTAGGCTCAAAGCCTATTTGTGGTCTTCAAGACCTGCAACATGAGGCCTTTTTAAAGGCCTACATTATAAGTAGACCTGTAAAAAGGCTTCAGGCTAAGCTAGGCCTCATGTAGGTTCAGGCCTGAGTCTAAAAAAAAATCTTCATGTAGGCTCAGGCTTCAAATTCTTATTACAGGCTCAGGCTTATTTAGCCAAAGTTTAGCTTAGTCTGGCCTATTTCCATGCTTACTTTCAATCAAACAAAAATAAGGCACCATTATTCTAAATGTAAAAACTAGAAAGGATTTAGAGTTTGATTCTAAGTATCAAATCTTAATTTACTTTATCTCTTAAATTTATAATATTTTTTGGGAGAATCTCAATTAAATTCTACCGAAACACCTAAATTCAAATCTAGGCCTGCACTTTTAACAAAATTTTAATGGGCCCAAAAACCCTCATTAGAGATTTATGATTGTTGTTAAATAACAAAAATGCCACTTTATAATTTAAAATATAAAAGATCTTAAAAATAATACCAGCAAATTTTACACGAATAAATCCGTTAAAACTTATATAAATCATCACACATAAAAAAAATGCGAATTTTTTTTTTTTTCAAATATCAATAAGAATCACTGCTGAGGCAGAGACCTGCACCGTGCAACAACAATGTGAAAAAGAAAGGACTTCAACATAAGTTGGAAGCTAAGACTTCACATTTGGCGTGAGAATTAATACTACCTCCGGTCTTAGATATAAGATAAAATAGATTTTTTGGAGGGATTGAAGAAACTAATTAAATTACTTTAGAGTATTTATATTTATTTTCTTCAAACTAATTAGTTTAACTAATAAATTGATATATAATATAAGGATATACAATATATGATGTGATTAAGTAACTTATTTTTTATTTATAAGTATTTTTTACATAAATCGAGATAAAACTCCTATCACATATTTACCTCGTGTATCGTAAATCACGATTTAAAAATATTTATAAGCTAAAATTAAACTATCCCAAACAATCACTGAGTTAAATATTGCGCAATGGTGACAATCTCGATAACGAAGGACTGTACGATGACAGTAATTTTAGCTCACAATTGAGAAAGCACATAAGCACAAAGTGAGAGACAAACAAAGAAGTAAATTTGAAGCTTTGTTGAATTCTCACGGAGATGGGCATAAGAAGTGGGGGCTAAAGGGGGAGGATTTGGGGTTTTGTTATTTTTCATCCATAATAATTAAAAGCAAAACGATTAATATCAATGTGCATGAGAATCTCACGTTTAGGGTAAATCTAGTTTAGATAATCAAAGCTTCAAACTTGCACCAATTTTATTTTTCTTTTTAACTATAGAGGAGTAGTCTTTTAACAACATTCAGAAATTTCTAATTAGGTTTATTGGCCTCATTAATAATTCGTTAAAATTATAGGCATGAATTTAGATTTAGGTATTTCAATTGGATTTAATTAAGATTTTTAGTAATTTTTTTCTCCCAAGTATCTTTGTTGATGGCATATAGTAAGGGAGTAGTCCTCAAATAATAGTTACAATGTTCATTATTGGAAAGGGTGTTAAACATCACACATTTCTTACAAATAATTAATTTAACTAGTTTTTTTAATATTTGCATAGTTAGGATTATAGTAAGCACCCAGTACTATTATGGGTATGTTTCAGAAAGCGGTGGAAAAGTACGTCCAAGCAAGTCAAGACAAAACTCATCTCACAAACTCACTTCGTATGTCGTAAATCACGTTGGAAAAGCAGCTTCTACCGCTAATATAAACAAGCGCTATATTATATTGTTATGATAGGAGAAAAATTATATTTTTAAGTTCTAAAATTTCAATTATTTCTAAATTTGTTTTTAATTTAAAATATTTATATTTAAATATTTTTATTAACTATGTCAATGTTTTATCAATATCAATAAATTTAAAATATAAAAACCCTAACAGATAGCACTTTTCCTAAGTACTATTTTATTTGCACGTAAGTTTTTATATTATAATTATAATTTTTATTTTTAGAAATCAGTTTTGTAATTGGAAAAGTTTAATTAAGCCTGATTATTATATTTTTCTGAACCCATATCAACTAGGAACCATGACTTTGGTATGAAACTTTAACTTGTTCAATTGCCTATAAAAGAGATGAAATAATATAGGTGAGTTTCATCACTATTTATACTTCTTTTTCTTTTCTTCTTTCTTTGTTTTTTCCCCTTGTGCCCCAGCATTTTGTTTTGTTAAGCACATGCACCATTCTATTAGAAGGAATTTTATTTGAAAGACTATTGGACACTCACGGCATCTCTACGAGATCTAAATATTCTTTTTTTTTTCTAGACACATATATCCTTCTATTAGAGGTAATCATATTCGAAGCACTATCTAGCATTAATATATGCATCTCTCCTAGTAGAAATTTAAATATTGGTTTGCCGTGTTATAAGAAACTAGCTTATTCCACTAAACTCAACCCTCTAATAATCAGCTTATTCTATTAGACCCAACCTCAACAAAAATTCAATACATGCATGAAACATTACTCTATACCAACTTTCAATTGGGCCAGCCCATATATGAACAACTCCAGCCTATGGAGTTTATCAATACGCTCCGTTTGTATCATGTTGTTAGTAATTTACCCCTCATTCTTAGGTTCAGCTTGTGAAAGGATCATCGGGTTGGACACTCTCATTAATAGGAGAGGGTTCGATCCTGGGAAAATCCACTTAGTTGTGGTTTAGTCGAGGTATTGGAGAAGGCATCCCAACTTAGAGTCCTACTCTTAGATCGTGAGTGAACTTAACTTATTTCCTAAAATTTTGATATAAAAAAAAAAGGTTGTTAGTAATTTTATTAGGTCCTTAGTGAGTAGAAGAGCATCGCCTTCTTATTCTAACTGATCCAACAACAGATCATCAGATTATTGTTATTATTATTATTTTTTTTGTTTACAACTGGAAGAGACTAGGACAGATCAATCCGTGGTGATGCACATTCTTGCACACCCAACACCCTCTGCATCCTCATGCAGAATCCGCTGTAGAGCTCCTGGTAGTTCATCTAACAAGTGGTAGCCTAAGTCTAAACCCAGCGCATGCGTTGCCAAGAAGTCTACACTTCTATTCCCCTCACGGTAAACATGTATGACATTGACCTGCCAATCCTGATTTAATAGCCTATGAATATTCTTGATGAGCCCCATGTGAATATTGGAACCACTTCCCCCACGTTGGATCAGATTTAACGCAACCAAGCAATCAATCTGGACTAGAACACGTCTATACCCTGTGGACCATGCTAAATCTAAACCATCTGCTAGAGCCCAGAGTTCCGCATGAAGAGACGTGCATGTTCCGATATGCCGGCAGCCACCCGTAATCCACCGGCCTTTATGATCACAAATGACACATCCTGCCCCCGCACTACCTGAATCACTTTTCCTGGCTCCATTACAATTTAAGGATATATGATCATGTGGAGGTTTGAGCCATGTAATAAACCTCTTTTCCTTCCTTATCGTGGCACCACGTGCAAGACACACCAAATTAGCAGCCTCTTCACTGAATTCCGCCAGTACATGCACCTCCTGAATTAGCTTTAATACTTGGGGTTGCTCATTCTGAAAAATGGCCTTGTTCCTAGCCTCCCATAGCTTCCAACATGTGAGACCAAACAAGGTGCCCCATCTTGCTTTCCCACTGGGACACTGTGTCTCATTCTCCAGGTTCTGCATTATTGTTATTATTATTAGTTCTTCATTATTCTTATTAATCTCAAAGCAGTGTTCATGAAGCTGAAAACTTCTTGCATCATTGTTTTTAATTGCAAGAAGTTTTTGTAATTAGAATGTTATACTTAGATTGTTTTAATTAGATAACCAAATAATATGATGTAATAATTAAAATATCTAACTTGGTTGTCATTTGATAGATTTGGAGTTTTTGTACCATCAAACACCTCCCAATTTTCTTTGCACAAAAGTCGGGGATTGAATTTGCCTTCTTTGTTGGAGGGAACTAGTTTTTTCTTCTTATTTTTAGGCTATTGTCAATCTTAAATTGAAACTTCTTGCTGCGGATGGATTTATTTTTGGGAAAATCACTGTAAGGTCCCAAAAACCATAAAAAATTATAAAAAAGTCTCAAATCAAATTCCTCTATCAAAAAAGTCTCTAGGAACAGCATTGTGATTAATTCAGAATGTGAAATTATTTTATGCCCCCATTGAATAAAAAAAGGAAAGGAACTACATATGCCTTTTTTGACAAGTGCTTATACATATTTTGACAACTGGATAAGCTATTTTGACAAGTTCATTTTCCTCCCTAGAGAAGTTTTGAAATTTCAAAACTTAGTGTTCATACTTTGACAAGTGTTTATGGCTGTTTTGACAATTGCATAAGCTATTTTAATAAGTTTGTTTTCCTCCCTGGACGAGTTTTGAAATTTCAGAACTAAGTGTACCAATTTTGACAAGTGCATATGCCTTTTTTGATAAATGTTTATGCCTTTTTTGACAAGTTCATTTTCCTCCTTGAAGAAGTTTGAAATTTCAGAACTTAATATTCCTACTTTGACAGGTGCGTATGACTATTTTGACAACTACATAAGCTATCTTGACAAGTTCATTTTTCTCTCTGGAGAAGTTTTGAAATTTCAGAACTTAATGTCCCTACTTTGACAAGTGCATATGTCTTTTTTGACGAGTGCTTATGCCTATTTTAACAACTATATGGGCTATTTTAACAAGTTCATTTTTCTTCCTGGACAAGTTTTGAAATTTCAGAACTACATGTGCCAATTTTGACAAGTACATATGTCTTTTTTGACAAGTCTTGTACCTATTTTAACAACTGCATAAGCTATTTTGACAAGTTCATTTTCCTCCCTCGAGAAGTTTTGAAATTACAGAACTAAATGCGCCAATTTTGATAAGGGATTAAGGTGCAATTTTACCACTGAAGTTTTGTACGAAGAGCGTCTGGCACAAATATCTTTTAGAAAGGGAAAAAATACCAATGAACAATTAAAAAGGGGCATCCACCATAAAAACCGTTAAATCCGTACTAACGCCGTTAGGGTTTTCTTCTCTTATAATTTAACGCCGTTAGTACGGATTTGTACGGATTTAACGGTTTTTGTGGTGGATGCCCCTTTTTAATTGTTCATTGGTATTTTTGCCCCTTCTAAAAGATATTTGTGCCAGACGCTCATCGGACAAAACTTTATTAGTAAATTTGCACCTTAACCTTTTGATAAGTGTATATGCCTTTTTTGACAAGTGTTTATACCTATTTTGACAACTGCATAAGCTCTTTTGACAAGTTCATTTTCCTCCTTGGTAAGAACAAAATGCATAAAGGAAGGCACAATCTGTGAGAAGTTTCGAAGAATCATATCATCTATAATTGGAAAAGAAAGTAATGAAATTTGTTTGAAATTCAAAGTTACCCTTGAAATTTTAAAACTTCTCCATTGAGAAAAATGAACTTGTTAAAATAGCTAATTCAGTTGTCAAAATAGACATAAGCACTTGTCAAAAAAAGCATATAATGTTCCTTCCCTTTTTTATTTAATGGGGGCAACAAAGTAATTTTACATTCCGAATTAATCACAATGCAGTCCCTAGAAACTTTTTTTTAGGGGAATTTGGTTTGGGACTTTTTTATAATTTTTTATGATCCTTGGGACCTCATAGTGATTTTTCCTTTATTTTTCTATAGGAAGCTTGAGGATTCCAAGCAACAGTAAGATGATCAAGTGCTGGATGCGCTAGCGTATGTCTTTACAGACTTAAATGCAGCCGCAAATCCGCATCGTCCATGGGTCCATTTGGAGTGTGTTATCCATGTGTTTTTATGGGATACCCGGCTAACCAAAAGGGTTATCTTTTGTATAATTTGCACTCTAAATCTCTTCTTGTTAGTAGGCATATTTCTTTTCTCGAAACTAGATTTCCTTTTAAGGATTTCATCCCTACTAATCAAAGGGGGGTCATCCTCAGAAGGTTAAAACCATTTGATTTCGATATTCACCTTCTCATTCCTACTGCAAATTCTCCCACACCAAGAAATGTTGGACTGCCCAGTAACCACACAGATCAGCAGGAACCTGGTAGCACAGAATCTGCAGTACTTCCAGAAACTGTTGGCAATACCGAATCAGGTAATGCAGAACTTGAAATAATTCTAGAAGGTGATGATTTTGGGAATGAAACCCCCATAGATGTGGAGGAACATGCTCAAAGGAATGACAGACCCCTAAGAAGTAAGAAGTCACCAACATGGCTTAATGACTATATATGTGCTGCTGCCACAAACACTCAAGCAGAGGTAAAAATAGCCTGTAAGTATCATATCCATAAATATATATCTTATGATAATATCTCTTCTTACAAAGACTACTTGTTATCTATTGATGCACTTCTTGAGCCGCAAAGCTTTCATCAAGCATCACAGGATCCTAAATGCATGGAGGCTAAGAGGGACGAAATGAAAGCACTAGAGCAGAACAAAACATGGGAGATAGTTGATCTTCCTAAAGGAAAGCGGGCGATAGGATGCAAATGGGTATACAAGGTGAAGTATATGTCTAGTGGTGAGGTGGAAAGGTATAAAGCAAGACTTGTAGCTAAAGGCTATAGTCAACAAGAAGGTATAGACTACTTTGAAACTTTCTTCCCCATTATTAAAATGGTTACCGTGAGAGCTATTTTGTCACTTGTTCACAATGCATAATTGGTATTTGTTTCAAATAGATGTCAATAATGCATTCTTACAAGGGGACCTAAAAGAGGAGGTATACATGCAAACGCCTCAAGGATTTGAATACATGCAAATGCCTCAAGGATTTGACTCTTTTGATAAAAATAAAGTTTGCAAATTACACAAATCCTTGTATGGTTTGAACCAAGCTTCCTGACAATGGAATGCTAAGCTCACGAAGGCATTGATACAAGGGGGTTTAGGCAAAGTAAATATAATTATTCTCTCTTTATAAATCAAACAAAAACTGATGTGACTTTAGTCTTAGCCTATGTATGACTTGGTGATAGTTGGTAGTAATATGGAAAAGATAAATGCCTTGAAAGCACACTTGCACCACAGGTTTAAGATAAAGGATTTAGGACACTTGAGATATTTTATCGGGATAGAGGTAAGTAGATAAAAAAGGGGAATGGTTTTGTGTCAACGAAAGTATGCCTTAAATCTTATTTCAGACATGGGACTCAGTGGAGCAAAGCCACTTTCGGTCCCTATAGACCAAAATATCAAGTTATCAGCAGATGGTAGAAGGGATAACAGATTTAATAGAAGTAAGAAACAGGGCCGAAAATTGCCTAAGAGGAAACAACAAGATCCTCTCCTACCTGACCCCACCATATATAGAAGATTGGTAGGTCGTTTATCATATCTTATTGTTACTCGTCCTGACATTGCTTATGTTGTGCAGACATTGAGTCAATTTCTAAGTGCACCTAGAAAGGCTCACATGGAGGCTGCAATTCGGGTTGTGCAATACCTCAAAGGGAATCAAGTTCAGGAATAATGTTGGAGTCTAGAAGATGTTTTCACTTGGAGTGTTTTGTTGATTCTGATCGAGCAACTTGTCCGGACACTCAAAGGTCAGTAACCGGTTATACAATCAAGCTTGGGGGATCTTTAGTATGTTGGAAGTCAAAGAAACAATGTACGGTTTCCAAATCTTCAGCTGAGGCAGAATATCGTGTGTTGAGTGCGGTTGTTTCAGAAATTGTATGGTTGTCAGTTGTCACGCATGCTGAAGGACTTGAAACAAATCCGGTGTTTCATGAATGAACGAAGCACATTAGATAGATTGCCACTTCGTTCATAAAAAATTAATGGAAGGTTGCATCACTTTACAGCATCTAAACTCAAAATAGCAGTTGGCTGATCTGTTAACTAAGCCACTTGGTCATGATGATTGCAAAAGGTTTTTGTCCAAGTTGGGAACCATTAATTTATATGGTCCTCAACTTGAAGGGGGTGTTAGAATTTGTATTTTGTATATTGCATTTGGTATTGTGCATAATCTGGTTGTACATTATGGACAGAGTTGGGTCCATATCATGTATTTGGTTAGGCCCATATCGGGTCTGTCATTGGTTGTAATGAGTTAAGTTGTACTATAAATAATAGTGGTCTTGGTCAATATTTGTTGACTGGACTTTTCATATTTTTGTTTCACTTATCCTGACTCTCAATCCTAGTTTCTGGGTGCTTAGGTAAATGCCTGAAGGTAATTGACAGCTCGCCCTGCTCAACATTGGTATGACCTAGGAGAAAAGGAGATTTCACTATGTCCTTAGATCGTGAGTGAGCCCAACTCTTTTCCAAAAAATTATGTATAAAAAAAATGCAACCACAAATGGCAGCTTGCCTCCCATAGTTGATCAACCTCAACTAACATCTTAGGGCCTGTTTTGGTTAACGTTGGAAAAATATGTTCACACAAGTTGAGGCAAAACTCCTCTCACACACTTACCTCATACGTCGTAAATCATGTCAGAACAACAGTTTCTACCGCCAACCCAAACGAGCATTTATTGGTTGTACCTGTAGTTTTCTCATTGCCTGAAAATAAAGCGAAATGGGATTGATGGAGATTTAATAATTTGGTTTTGGGCTGAAGTTTTGACATGTTAATCTTTTTCATATTGTTTGAGGAGAATTTGAAATTATTTTTAAAAAACTCGAATCCTGTTCGCCATCAGCCCCCATTATCGTTTCTTTTTAAAAATTCGTTTTCGTTTCATAGTGGCCAAGTTACTTTCTGAAACAGTCCGATGAGCTGGATTGATTCCTATTGAGTACGCTTAATAATGGAAGATTAAGTCGGAGTTTTCTTTCCAATTTCCCGGTAAGAGAGAAATGATTGATTATGTGTTTGTTTGGGATCACATTTAAAATCTTTAGAAGTGCTTATTCATATAACTCGAGATAAAACTCTTCTCACATACTTATCTCGTATACCGTAAATCACGATATAAAAACCATCTTTTTAAAGGCTCCAATCACTGCTCTAATATAATATATATAGACAATAAAATGTATAGCAATTCTTTAATTCGACAATTTTTAATTCGACATACACTGGGTATCATGACCAATTTTAGTTTGAATCCCCAATTCTTTAATTCGACTAGTGGATTCAGTCCAATTTCAATGAAACCGCATGAACTTCTATGTATATGTTTGGTATCACTTATTTTTTGACAATAAATATTTATTACGTAAGCCGAGATAAAACTTCTCTCACATACTTACCTCGTATATTGTAAATCACGATTTATAAGCACTTATTGCTAAAAAATAAGCTATTCCAAACAAACACTGGGTATGTTTGGTTGAGCGATTCAATTGCTTATAAGTTGCTTTTTAATAGTGATTTACGGTATACGAAGTAAGTATGTGAGAGGAGTTGTGTCTCGATTTACGTAAAAAGCAACTTATAAGTTTTTTTAAGTTGAAACAAACATGCTTACTATCATATTAACCTTTCATCGGTATCAACATAAATATTATTAATATCAAATCGTTGATAAATCATGTTCAGTTAATCTCTCACTTCACAATTACAATCAACAAGATGAACGGGAGACAAGTCGATGGCATTTCTCCTGCCAACAAGTTCAACTCAACCAGAGTTATTTTTTTGGTACAAACTCAACCAGAGTCGTTAATAGCCAAATAGGGAAGAGGGAGATAGATGGATATGCCAAGCTAGTTATATTCTTAAATTTTTATATACCACGTTCAAGAATGAAGAAAAAAGTAATACTCCCTCCGATCCTAATTATAAGACAAAGTTGACTTTTTTGAAGAAATTAAGGAAGCCAGTTAAATTACTTTAAAGTGTTTATATTTTTAGTATCTTTAGATTATATATTAGTTTATTAATGAAATTAATTAGTTTGGAGAAAAAAATAAAAATATAAATACTCTAAAGTAATTTAATTGGCTTCCTTAATTTCTCCAAAAAAATCAACTTTATCTTATAATTAGGACCGGAGGGAGTACACAATCTTTTTTACTTTGTCAGTTCTTTGGTATATGCATATTTGCGTGTACGTAAAATTTGCATGTGTAAAAATAACCAAGTAAATCCGTAGCTCACCACGCAATAAAATAATCCATCCGATATATCCTTGTTAGGGTGAAAATATGAACTAAACAACTCCCTGACTTATCAATCAGATAGCATATTAATGTTGACAGTTGAAAAGCCAAATTATAATTCAAGACAAGCCTCAGGCCTTAAATCTCGCCTCCCAATTTTCCACATAAGGATTAATGTCTGCAAACTTTTCAAATTGGCTGAGAACCTTAGAAAGAATACAAGTGAAGTTAGGACTTGGTAGGAGGGGCTATGCAGTCTATGCTGGATGGTAAACTGAGGTAAGTCTTGGTTCTTGATAATGAATTGTTGGGTTATCCATTATAAATCTAAGAACACAGAAACTTCATAGAGATGCGGATAACTTACTTGTGAAAGCAGCTAATAATAGTTTCAATGGTGAAATGTTTACTTCCTCTAATGAAAATTGTACACAGGGTTGAATATTCCGCCATGTCTAATGTATCTAAGGAGCAGACCTATGAGGAGCAGAAAGAATTACCAATGAAGACATCTAATGTTACCTCTCATTTAGATCTTGGGGGCCAAAAATATAACTTTCAAATATTTTTATGCCCTCCAACAAAACTCAGCAATGCCGCTGCTATTTGCATTTGGATGATATCTTACCATTATTTCTGTACACGAAACCACATCCTTCGGATGTGGAAATATAGGCAAAAGACACAGACCTAGACATGAAGCATCTCTCCAAAAGTTACCCAGCGCAAAAAGTTTTCAGCATAACCACCATCTTTGTTCAGCTCTGGGGCACTCTGCTTTCTCGCCTAAAAATATAGAAAAGTAATTCAAAATCAGCGGTGTGCTAGAAAAGTTCCACTCTAAGTATTTAGTAGTCTGCAAGTATCGTTGAAACACAAGAAGTTGATATAAGCAGCCTCATAATCCTGCAATGCAGTAGAGAACTAGGGTACACAAACTGAGGTCCTCATCTCCAGAACTGAGGAAAATGGAATTTGAGTTCCCAATTGCAATCCCAATAGATATCAGCAAATATAATATCTCAACTACAAGAACTCACTAATAAAATTTATGCCTTAAATATTTAGCTAGGCCATGGTATTTCTTGAACTAAATGCATAGATGTTATTCATTTGCAAATTCTTAGATAACTACGACTTGTTAATGTTTACTAAAGCAAAGCATGCCAATTTGAAATGCTTCTAGAACAGAACATGTACGCACCTTCATGCTGGGTCCAGATTCATTTGCAGATGTAGTCGCCTCAGTTCTTAGTTCATTTGCAATGTTCTCTGATGAGAGGCTGGTTGACCTGTAGACATTAAAACTATTGGTATATCTTGAAGAATTGGACTCGAGAAAGACAGACTCAAATGACTCTCACTAACAATACAGAAATCGAGACTTAAAAGCACGACAATTTAAACAAACTCCAAGACAATAAACTGGTTTGACATTGCCCTAAATCTCCATAGCCACCTTCAAATCCATTTAATTGACCGCAAGAACTTCATATAAGCAGTTCATACCAAAGCATTGTCATTACATTACACGCCATAAAAGAACCATGATGTTTGGATACATATCCCAGTTTAGACACCTTAACCTCAATAATTAAATGTGAATTGGGCTCTTTCCCCATTCTCCCATCAGAGCTTGACTTCACGCTCTACTACTTTGACTTGAGACTTTACTCCTCCAAAATTCCTCAAGACTAACGTATTCCTATGGCACAAAAGTTTCTGAAGACAAACCAAATATTGCTCTCAACAATGCTTGAGATCTGAGCATTGTAGCACAAAGTCACAAACCAGTTATTATCCATAGATTTACCTGCTAGAGCAATCCAATTTGAGCTCAGATGCCGTGACTTTCCTGCAAAGGCACATTTCAAACCTAAATTCAAAACAATGTTTCTACATTCACTCAAAAACTGAGGACAGCAAAAAGGGTGAAAAAAGATATTGTTTTATCAATTGTGGAAAAATGAAAATACTAAGCAACACTATATTATATAATGATAAAAAGTAATCAGAGGCAGATGCCATATGTCTTCTGCTGAAGTAAAGGCAAAACATCAACAGGTACTACCTTTCAAGTAATTCCTCTTCCAAAGAATTTCCAGAAGATGAAAGCCAGTCCACATCAAGAAAATTTGAACAGTCACAGGCATCCCCATGTTCATCATAACATATGTGATCACTTTCGTAACATCTGCCCTCAAGCACTCCCCTTCCTATCTGCCTGTATATCGACAAAGCATCACACCAAAATGTATGATTATAGATAGGGCAATGTGATATTCCCCACCAGTTTTTTTAATAAAAGCTTCTGGCATCATAAAAAATATAACCACAGCATCGCTTTAAAGATGCTCTCAGTTTTAAACTTTTTTCTCATTCTTCCTCTAATTTTATTTGCAATAAAGCCAACTGACAGTGGTGTGCATATTATAGCACATTGTTTAACACTTGCTGCTGTACCTCTCCAAAAGGGGGGAAAATCTTATTTAGCAAAATTTTCGGAAGGAACATTCTGCTTTTAATCATAAATATCACTGTATCCAGCAGGTGGACTACCAACTACCAGCACTACCAGAATTCACAACATTCAAAATGCAACTTAAGCGTACTTGTATTGACAAATATCACTTCCACAAGAAAAGACATCTGGATCAGACTCTGAAAGACATTGCTCATCAGCTTTTTCAGATAAATGCTGACTGTTTGTATCATCCATGTTCCTACTTGTGTCACTTTCACAAACAATATTGCCATCAGATAGCGATCTTTTGATAGTTGACCTGCCAAAATAAAGGAATAGTGTCAATCTTTCCACAAAGGATGACTTTTTTTTACAGAATATTTATGTATGCACCCCAAAAAGGAAATATACTTCCATCTTTGCACGAGAAGCATGAATTAGAGTGAAATTGTACAAGTATCCATAGCCAATAAAAAAATTTCAGATTAAGAGTTTTAGTGCAAGTTTAAAAATCTTTTTTTCATGAAATATTCAAATAAAATAATAAATAAAAAATTTCCTTCTATAGTGCTTACTGCAACTCATACCAAAAACAAAGTCACATACTACTACATGACAAGTTCTGTTTAGTAGAGCAAGGACAAAATGGAATATTTTCAATAAAAAAAAGCAGCACTAGTACTCTTAAAATAGTTTATAAATTAAGATCTTTTAGATGGGAATGAAATAGAAAGACATTCCATAAAGCATCCTCTATCAATATGCCTGATCTCTAAGTTATAACCAGATCTAAGCACACACATTCATTAAAAACCTTTGATGGCATAACACAGGACAGCATCAGAAGTTCACAAATGTTGGTCAACTTCTTCAAATTTAAATATTGATTGTATTAGAATTTTTTTTCTAACTAATATAAGCCCCTTTTTAGATGCCTGATTAAATGGATATGACCTGAATAGGAACAGTGAATAATAAAACACTTTGTACCTAATATTATCATCAGCTAAAATTGGATTATGCTTGGCAACATTGTAAGACTGATCTGAATCTAGCTCCCATAACGCTGGTTTACCCTGTTGTGGCTGAAAATGCCCCAAAAATCTGGCCCATATAATAAATCATAGAATCATTAGCTAACCTCATTGCAATGCAACTCGGACAAGTCAATATATACAATGATGTGGATGTAACTTAATAAAACAGGCTCATTTGACTCACATGTTGATTGCGTTTTGTTTATCACCATCCAAGTATGTATTATTGTAATAGCGCTGCAGAGTTCTGATAAATTCCTGGGATTGCGCGGCTGCCTTCCATTGACCTCTTCTCTCAGAAAATATCTGTCAATAGCAAGTGCAAAATTGAAAATTCATTAGGATGGCAGGACTGATTCATACCAAGACTGCAGGCTAGAAAAATAAACATGCAATATCATTGTCATAAGATTAAGCTAATGCTGACAGCTAGACATTATAAATTTTGTTTCATAAACTTGGAACGATCAGGCAGCTTCAACAGACGGCTATACACACTGAAACGCTTTTCATTATACCATAAGCATCAATAAATTGTCCTTATCAATCAAAAATTGAAACCTTGGCCGCAGATCCTAAATAAATTCATTGGGTGCAAAGAATTTCTGATCCCATATTACTTTTCACAATCCTTAAAGCCTAAAAAAACTTAGAAAGATACCTTATTGTGCGCTGCTGAACCCCCGTATTGGAATGCCAATGTGTCACCCATCGACTCATAGACAGCCATTAACTCAATTGCCAAATGGTTGTCAAAATCAATATATGGGGATTCCAAATATCTTAAAGCTTGTAGCTGACGTCCAAGAGCAGTCAATCCATAAGCATATTGGGCAACATTAGTACGATCTAAACAGTCTATGCAATTAGTCCTCAAGACCCCTGATTGAAGCATCCAGGGTTTTACACAGTATTCTCCAATCACATCATCACTGAAATAACACCTGTCAATTTTAGTTTCCCTATTAATAGTATCCTCATTAATACAAGCCAGTTGAGTGGCATAGAGATCACGGACATTATTCCTGCATTATGCATTACATTAAAAAAAAAAAGAATCAATGAAGTTACCGACAAGAATGTCTAGGCAACATCAATTAATGACCATTGTAATGAACAAGCAGAAAACACTGATGGATATTCTTCCACAGTCCGGTAAAGTCACACTGCAATGTATATCAAAATCTAGTGGATAATCTAAACTGAAATGTGTGCAAATTAACAAACATAATTTCAAGGGAAAATGTATCAGTCATTGTAAATAAATAATGCCAAATAAAAACAACAATTAATGCCTGATATACCAAATGCAAACCAAGGCGAAGAATGATGTATATTTAAAATGATTGTTTCTATTTTTCAAATTTAAAAGCATTGTAGATTCTCCTTGTGTCCAAAAGGCAACATCATAGATATACTATTACATTAAACATCCAGCACAAAATGAAGTGAAAGAAAAGTTTATAAGGTTCGTTTGTATGACTTACTCAGAGAAAGAATTTTGCAATAATCCCTCTGGCTTTACATTCGGTGACACTTGACAGTAGAAGATGCCCGTTAATTTTAAAGCATAAGCAGCAACTTTTCCCAGTTGTGTCAACACATTAGTAGCTTTGCTGTTAAAGATGATTGCTCCAATAATGTCAAAACAACATCCCAAGGAAAAAAAAAAACTCTATGGGTTAGATGACAGAAGTGAAAACTACCATTTTGAGTGCCGATTCAGATCCCAGTGAAGGAAACTGAGGTGATTTTCCCCTCTAAGGATTTTATTAATGGACCTGACCGCATTTGCAAACTCAGCTCGGAGAATAGTTTCTCGAGGCTTCTTCTCACGTGTCTTATAAACAAAAGTAGTTCAAAGATGAACAAAGATGTTAGACAAGAGACAAAGAAATCGGCATGCTAGATTATAATTATTCAATCCTTACACCCTACCTTAATCAAGTTTAATATAATAATGGGGTTTCCATATCTCTTCACAAGGTTTTCAAAATGAAGTCTTGTGGCTTCAAAGTTATGGTCCTCCTTTGATACTGGCATGAGAAAGAACCAAAGTTGGCATAAATAACAGAGAAGGCAAGATGGTTAGAAAAGAAGTATTTTATTCATATCATACATATAATGTCAGGCTTCATATTCAATGGAGAGGCTTCTTGAGACCAGAAAAGAGGGATTGATCCCCGCATCTGTACCACAGAACTGATTTGCATGGGGCATCCATCTTGTGCACCTTCAAAGACTATTTGCTCTGTCTCAACATCATTAGCCACTCTGCCCTTTTCATTCACTCCTCGTTTCAAATATCTGCATCAGAAGAGATATATATATATATACATACACACACACACACCAAGGAAAATCTCGTGGAGATAAATCACCCAATTTATACTAATTCAATAACTCAAAATGTATCAGGAAAATCAAAAGAGATACAAGCTGGAAGTCTTGGTTGCTAACTCAATTAGAAACTCGAGAATATATTACAAACCATTAGAATAAGTGTACATCATGTAAAAAGGAACACGATCATAAATATGTAGAACAGATTGTAGCTTTGATAGTATAACTAGTTCAGATTCAGCAATGGACATACCTGGTGCCAGCATAATGACATGAGCGCCTAGCAATGAGAGTTAAGTAGAACTCCCTCTCAAATATAGAGAGTTTAACCTGGACACCACGCAATGACATGAGTGCCAGTAAAAAAGAAAGCACCAAATCTTTTTGAACAATGATTTTTGCAACAATATCAACACAATTCTCCAACCCTATATGAAATATGCCATCCATTAATACTACTCAAGAAGATGTCAAACTTGAAAGTTGAAACTACTTCCTACATTAAAGTGTTAATCAAATCTCCAATACATACTTGCGAAAAGAACATTCCAACATAAGACAATTGAAACACCAATACCTTTAGGTTTTTAATAACTGCAGCATAAGTACCATGAAGTAAAGAGTAGGCAAGAAAGCTTATTAGTCAGAAGCATAATAAAAAGACAAATTGATACAAATTAAATAAAGAATAAATAGAAGGGTAGCCTGGCTGTAGAATTATAAAGCAAGAAAGAAGAAAAGAAAATCTTGAAAAAAGGCTTTAAAAAGAAATAAATTACTAGCACCACTATTGGCTTCATTAGCTCTTATGTACCAAAGAAGACACATTTACCTGTTTAAAAAAGCCATGCACTAAAGCAACTGTCCAGGAAGTATTCTGAAGGTTATTCCTGATTTCACGAGTTAAGAACTCATTCCAAACAAACATTGTTTCATAAAGTTTGTGTCCTGTTGTACTATTTTCAGCTAAGTTCTTTTGAAGACTTCGCATGACATGGTATGAGTAGCTGAAAAAGAAGTCCTTCCTAAGATCCACACTGCATAGAAGCTTCTTGTATCTAAGTCACAAGAGAAGAAAGAGCAAAGCCCATTAATAGATGCTTCTTAACATGAAGGTAAAGAAATATTAATAAAAACAACTTAAGGAGCATTATCTCCAACCAAAAGTGAAAAAAAAAAAAAAGGAAAGAAAATAATCTCCCCGGTGAAACCCTTGGGGGTACCTTGTCTCACTCTAAAAGTTATATTTACATCACAACAGCAATGAAGATTGCCCCTGTACATATGCAGGAAATGAACTGGCAACAGAGTGTAGGACAAGAAAACAAACTGATGCAGGTAAACACTACAAATATTGACTCAAAAATCTGGAAGCAGTATGCATGATATTTTAAAAGATACAAGTAGATAGTACCACAGAAACATGACGAGGTTTACCTGAGGATGCCCACTTTGTGTATATACACTGAAGAAAGATATCAACATATATAGTAAAAAGAAAGCCCCTATAATGAAAATTTCCAACACAAATAAAATATGACGCTCAAACCATTTTTTCTCAATAAAACAAACAGAATGTTATCACTCAACAATAAAGTGAACTCAAATAAATAACCATAATATATAATATTATTCTCATCTAAGTACAATGGGGCAGGGTATAATTCTCAATGCTACACTCAGATGTCTCTTCAAATGTACCGTAGACATATTACATTTACATGTAGAATGGACTAAAGACCTGTTCTCATCTTTAGAATATGCCATTTTTGATCGCACAGAAGGATGTGGAACTGGAATCATTTCGCTCTTTGTGATGGTGTATATTGCGTGCCCACAAATTGTGCCAATCTTCCTTCGATTTGTTATGAGCAACATGTAATATGGCTCAAGAAATTTGATGAATCCTAAATCAAAAGAAGATGTGGATGCTTTCTAGTTAATAATAGTGAAAAGATGGTAACAGCAACAGTTCAATTAGAACATACCAATGATTCCATAGCAAGTTGTAACAAATTTAAGTCCCCCAGTTGACCTGTTTCCTTCATGTATCCGTCTTAAAAGATCACAACACTCAATTTCTGAGTACATCATCGAATCCTCAGTGATATTTAGTTCAGCTGTCTCCAATCTATCAATCTTTAAGACCCTCCAAGAGGTTCTGCTCTTGTCTCTCCCAATCATATAAAATTTCTGCACATAGAATAACCTTAGAATTAGGAGCAAAGTTAATGTTCCTATTAATGCCAGATCAGTAGAAATCATATGAAAATCTAACAGTGAAGCAACGCGAATAGTTTAGTGTCTAGAGACTCGAAGAGAAAAGCAATACTTTACGTTCATGAACGCCCACTACACAGAGGTAAACCTCGAAGTGGGGAAAGGCAAAGAACCTTGATGTAATGGACCAGGCACTGTAGTAAAACAATGGACGCTGGATAATAGGACCCCATACAAGATTTGCTTCTCAAAGCCAGATAAGCTTAACTAACCATTACATCCGCTTTGCAATGAATTAATGATTATAAAATCTATTAGCTGGACAGATCAGGCCGATTTTAATTAACTTATTCTTGCAAAATCTATGAGAATGCTCATAGATAACCACTTACCAAGCCACCTCCATGGTGGCAAGCGTCTAAATCCCAATTTAGAAATAAAAGATCAGTCGCCCCTCACCGATTTCTGATATTTTGCCCGTCGATGGGCATCAAGGTTCACAAACAAACTTGTTAAGCATGATAAATGAAATACGATTTTGACCAAAAATACGCAACCAAAGAAACGCCTGCATCAATGAACAAAAACATACCAACCCAGATGCACAAAGAATTTCTACCCATATCAGGCGGCAAATAGTATAATGAAAGACAATTGTACGCGATAGTCAAGTGTATAAGGGGCGAATAAGATATGTATGTATACCGAGCGAGTTTCATAGAGCTTGAACTTGTGCATCACGCAGGAATTATGGTCAGCTCCATCATTAATAGAACGCTGCTTCTCCTTTGATAGCTCCATCAAACTTCAGATCCCGAGCTTCCAAAGCTCGGGTTGTTCCACCAAGATCACCAGCAGAAGAATTTAAACCGAAAACCACAAAAACATCAAAACGAAAAAAGCTAAATAAAATAGCCAAAGCTTTCTGTTTGACCAGAAGTACTACAATACAAATAATCCAATGACAACTCAAGCTTTTACATCTATCCAATCCAGGTACAAGTGCTCAAATCCAATTAAAGAAACACAGTGAATCCTCGGAAAGCCAGCAAATCAAATCAAAGCTAGGCAACAGCTTGGGACTTGGGAGAGAAATCAAGAAGCTTAGGCTTCGGGGAATGGCTTCATCTATCCAATCCAGGTACATGTGCTCAAATCCAATAAAAGAAACAAAGTGAATCCTCGGAAAGCCAGAAAATCAAATCAAAGCTAGGAAACAGCTTGGGACTTGGGAGAGAAATCAAGAAGCTCAGGCTTCGGGGAATGGAGAAGCAGCTTTTTGACGAGGTGTGGACAATGGTGGATTCAGAGAAGGAAGAGAGAAGAAGGTGATTGTCAGATCGCCAGAGAAGAAGATCGCAGCTTCGGACACTGCACCATACATCCACACAAAATATAATATAATCACAATTCACAAAAATGCAAACCATAAAAGTAAAAAAAAAAACAGAGTGAAAACACTCCGCGTTTAAATTAAATTTTCGAGCCGGTCTTCATAAAAAGAAATTTATAACGCATACTTTTACCAAATTTGAATCGGTCGAATTTTTGGTAAAAAAATAGAAATGTCCAGGACTCCTGTTCACTGCCAAGTGCCAACTCGGTAACTCGGCGATTCAACAGATTGACAAAAAATAATACTTCCCCAATTTTTTTAGGAAAGATTAATATGATGTCCAAAGAAAGATTTAATTAAAAAAAAAAATCTCAATAACAAGTAAGGACATAAATGTTTTGTCATTCAATTTTTCATTACATACTCCTCAATTGTTATCAAACTTTTTTATTCTTATTTTTGAGAGATTATGACTAATTATTTAAATTATTAAATTTCTATTTTCACCAAATCAGAAATGAGAACATATAATGAAATCAATTATAAAAAATTTACGGTTCAAATTCATGAATAAAAATATTTTTTTTAAAATTGCACTTTTATATATTGATTGCATTTAACATATTATAATATCATCTTTTTTATTTATATGACTCAGTTACTCATCTCTTAAGAAAAAATTAGAAGGAATATAGTAAGCAATATAATGAGATTGAAATATCAAATCCATTCCAGTGATTAATTATAAAAAATATAAAAATAAATATATGATTCATCTATAAATGAAAGTCTCGCCATTATTTTAACTTTTTTCAATATTTATAAATCACAAAATAAAGTTTCATACACAATAAAGAGTTATTGTGATTACTCTACAAATTTTTATACTTTAATTTAAAAATAACTTACATAATTAAGAAGATTATTTTCAATAATGTGTGTACATTTTTTAAAAAATCCTGCGTATATTTAAGTTTAAATTTATTATTTATAAGGGTTTAATTTATATGAATTTCTTATATATTTGTTATCGTCAATTTATCTCATCGTTATGTAATAGATATATAATTCAATTGATAATTATTCAAAAAAATGCAAAAAAAGCACAATAAATATGTTTTGATTTAGAAATCTCGTCGTGCAGGTGTGATTTTTTTTAATTATGGCGTGAATAGGAAATAACTAAGAGAGTTAAGAGAATAAACATAAGAAAATATACCGAGTCAAATTATATTCTGTGCTGTTGAAATTAAACACGGCTCTTGCCAATTGAAAAAAGTTAAACACGGTAAGTAATCTTTTCGGAAGAATAATACTACATCTTCAATTATGATATACCGTAAATTATTTAAAGAAATAAATTTAAATTTATGTTTAGCATGTTATTTTAAAAAAAGGGAAATATAAATTATGACTTTTTTGTGATGATTATTTTTTTGTTACACTCTTAGCTCCCGTTGGTTGGAGAATAGGAAATTTTAATGAGCTTAATTTTTTAAAAAAATTAGAATAAAGTAGTAGGAGTAGTAATAATACAGAGAAATACTCACTAAGTTAATAAGGAAATTCTCATATATTGGCTATGGGTTTTAAAAAATAACATCTAAATTATAAAAATATTTTTTAAGAAATTGACTTGGACCACACCGGACCAGTCTAGGTGGTCTGGTCCCCTGGTCTGGAACCCGATCCACCGACCAGCCAATCTAGTCCGATTTCATTAAATTGCTTATTTGGACCAGACCAGACCAGATCGGACCAGTTCGGATCAGACCAGACAAGACTCGACCACCGGGTTTTTGCTCATCCCTAGGTGAAACATGAAATTTTCCAAAAGTAAATAATTTTCAGTGATTGATAATATATTTTCGAATGTTTTTAAATAAATGTAGGTAATTTCATTAATGTGACATTAGCCAAGTGCATTAAAGTCTGATTTATTAGGAAATTGAGAGAAGGAAACAAAGGGAAATGCATTTGATTTGATTGGTTGATGGCTGGTGGAATGTGAAAGGGAATATCCAAAAAGGAGTGTTTCGAATGGCTTGGAAGGCATCAATTATTGGCCTTTCCTACCTTCCCTCACGTTTTACACTCATACCCTTCTCAATTTGCCTCCCCCACTTGCCTTTCTAGATTGCTTTCCAAGTTTTCTCACAATTTTTTATTTATTTAATTACTTCTCCATAGTTAATATATGTGTTAGATAATAAATACTAAAAAATTATTTACATTATTTTATTTATAAAAAATTGTATTGTTTTTACTAAAATATTTCTTTAATTATCTACATTAGAATTACTCTTTGATGGAAATTTCCTCAAAATACATAATCAATAGAAATGGTTCAGGAAAAAATTATAAATTTTAATGACAAATTAGATTGAAGTCTTATATTTAAAATCAAAATAAATAATCTAATTAATTAGATTATACATTTCGAATGGAAGGAGTGTTCATCATAATTTAATAGAAAAAGTCAAACTTCGTTTTTTTTTAAAAATCTCCAACAATCTATTTGAAGAATGGACATAAATTATATGACTATTGTGGTAATCTATTAAAAAATACCGTGTTGATTGAAGAGCTGGTTATTGTTTAGAAAATTTGAGGCGGTCGCTATTCTTTTATTTCTAGAACTTATTTTTAATCAATGTTGATTCTTTAGAGTTTAGTCTATTTAAACAATTTTATTTTAAATTGAAAATAAATATCTGTTTACAATAACTAAAAAAAATAATATACTTTAGGCTTGAGGTGCTGCTTTCAGACAACTAGACAAGTGAATACTCCACGAATTATTTGGCTTGTCACTAAATCTTATTATCTATACGTGTATAATGCAAGAGCCTATCTTATAATTAGTTAAATAAATAAAGACTAAAGTATACTTTCAGTCCTTTCAATTTCACATAAGGTATATTTTTTGTCATTTAACTTTATAAAATATACTTTTGGAGTTTTGGTCATATACTTCTAACATCACTAATGTTGCTAACGGAAAATGTTAATGCAGCAAACTCAACTAATAACTATGCAGCTGATAAAACATATTTTAATTTTAATTTTTTTTAATATGATATATTTAGATTAATAAACTGACAAATAGTTGCAAATGAAATTGGGATTTTAATATTTAGATTATTTAACTAAATTTTTTATATTTAGATCATTAAACTAAAATTTTTAAATACAATGAAGGTTTGATATTGACTGTTTTATTAGGTTTTCAGATATTTTTCAATTTATGCATATTTTAAATTTAATATTAATAGGATTTAATTATATAGTCATCATTTGAGTTTGCTGTATTAGCGTTTTCCGTTAACAACATTAACAGTATTAGAATTATAGGACTAAAGTATAACTCATATAAATTTAAACGACTAAGAATATACTTTAACCTAAATAAATCAAAAGGAAACTTTGCTCTCAATAAAGATCTATTTGTGACAATATTTTTTAACAAAAGACTTTAAAAATAATCTTTAGGGCTAAAATCAACACTTGTATTTCTATAAGAGATATTACTAGTATTTATTTGAAATTATATCTCATGAGATCTAAAATTATAAATCAAATACATTTTAATTATGATATTGCAGAGATTAAATTACAATTCCCAGAAAAATCAATGACAACTTTTCAATACACATAAAGGAAATTTTCGTTCAGAAAATTATTTTCAGAAATATCTTATAGTAATAATGATCTTGGATTCATCTTTATAAAAATCTAACTGATATGAATCAAATGATGCTCTCTGGATGCGTTATATCTTCAAGGAATCAAAGGGCCTTGCCCATGGTTTCCAACTTTATTGACGGCTAATTAACATGTGTGCCATCCGTTGTATTTATCATTTTGTTTTTCCTTTTTAATTTGCAAGTTTTTGGTGTCTAACTTAATTTACATGTATTTTTAATAATTTCATTTATAAATAATTAATTTTAGTCAAGAAACAAAAGATTGGACTAAAGTATACTTTTACATGAGATATATTTTTTGTCCTATATTTCTAACATTGTTAATGCTACTCACGGAAAATGTTATTAAACTTAAATAAACCAACAAATTGATACAAATGAAGTTGAATGTTTTGATATTTAGATTGTTAAACTAATATGTTTAGATTATTAAAATAATTTTTTTTAATAAAATCGAGATTTTGATATTGATTGTTTCATTAGGTTTTTATATATTTTTCAATTTATACATATTTTAAATTTAAGATTAAGATAATTTAATTACACAGTTATCACTTAAGGTTACATAATCACCACTTAAGTTATTTGGTCAATGTTTTCCGTTAAATATTAACGATGTTAGAGTTATAGGATCAAAAGTATGTTTTATAAAGTTAAGGAGTAAAAAATATATCTCATATAAATTTAAAAGAGTTATGACTTGTTTGGTATGAGGGATTTGGAAGAGAGGGAAAGAGATGGATAATTTTTATAAGTTGAATTTAAGAAAATTAGATAAACGGGGTTAACTATTTTTAATTAATTTTTTATACTTTTTTATGTTACATGTTCTCTTTACTAAAATTTTATAACCCAACTTCTTCAATTTTTTTAAATTCAACTCATAAATTTTTTATTTTCCATCCATTTTCCTCCCCTCACCCCATACCAAACAGCCCTTAAAATTATACTTTAGCCAAAGATTTGCACTGAAACCATCCCTTCTAATGACAGCAGGGAGTAGGGGGCATGATTGTTTTTTTTTCTTTTCTTTCTTTGTTTTTTTTTTTTTGGTTTCGAAATGAAATAATTTTGAGGAGATGATAAATAGTAATAAAAAGGTTCTCAAAATTAATTTCTTAGTGATGATAAAAATGTATTATTATTGGTATTTTATAAAAATATTACCTCTATTCTTTAAAATTCAAACTAATTTTTAAATCTCAAAATGATAACATGCAAAACATTTAACCTTTGAGTGAATTTGTGAGCGATACCGAGTTGAATCAATCAGCATTAATAACTGTATGTAATGTCGGCTTCCTCACCAATTCTAATGATGTTGCTAATGGTTTTCCTAACAATCTGAGGGACTTAATTTGAATGAATATTATGATAGGAAAAAAATAAATAAATACCATCTCAACTTTCAAAATTCAGAAAAGTCCCTTAACATATGCAAATGATAGAGAAGAGATGGGGGTGGGAATCTGGATTTTTCATGTTTGAGAGAAAAAACCAAAAAGCCCCCATTACCCAATCATTGTTACATATATTATCATTATTTATTGATTTTGTCAAAACCATTATTTTTTATGTCACTCTCATTACTTAATTGGTCACAATTCAAAACTCTCTGTCAATCAATTTATAAATTTTGTCAGTACTTATTGATTTTGTCAAAACTATTACATATTTCGTCAAACACCACTATTTCTTTCATCAATTTCATTACTCAACTGGTCAAAACTCAAAACTCTTTGTCAATCATTTTACACATATTGTCATTATTTATGGATTTTGTCAGAACCATTATTCTTTTAATCAATCTCATTACTCAATTGGTCACAATCCAAAATTCTTACTCAATCCTTTTATACATTTTGTCAGTACTTATTGATTTTGTCAAAAACATTATAGATTTTATTAACACCTTTTGTCAATCTCATTATTCAACTGGCCACAACTTAAAACTCTTTGTTAATCCTTTTACACCTATTGTTAATACTTATGGATTTTGTTAAAACCATTACTTTTTTAATCAGTCTTATTACTCGATTAGTCACAGCCTAAAACTCTTATTCAATCCTTTTACACAATAAGAATCAAGGCTAATCAAGTTGTAATTCTGAATCTTCCTTTTTCTTTGTCATCGCCTGAACTCAACCAGAAAACAAAGACAAAGAAGAAGAAGGATTGCAATTTAGGAGCTTAAATTCCTTCAAATCCAATGATCAATAAGAGAGGTGGATGTTTATGGAAGCTCATAAGGTTCATTGACATCATTTTAACTTTTTGTTTGAAAATCGACCTCCCAGACGAGGTCGTTGGAGCCACCTTGACGGAGCATGCTGTGGTGTGCTACTGCTAACCCTGCGGGCTCATTGATTTGCTGGCACTCACGCTCTACAAGGTTATGGCATTGTTGTACCTACGAGCCCTTAGTAACAAGCATCCTCGCAAGCGGGCTAGCAAGGGGCTTCTGATCGTCATTGGTGCTGTTGGCTTTATTGGTGGCTGAGAGGGAGGAGGTTGGACATGGTGAGATCTGAAGTGGGAGTCAACACAGGAAGAGGAAGAAATGAAGAGAGAGAGGGGAGAGAGAAAGAGGAGGCCGGTTTCTAACTTTATGTTATGTGAGGGGCATTTTGGGTTGTGACTTATTGTGTAATAAGACTAACTAAAATGATACTGGTTTTGACAAAATCCGTAAGTACTGACAATAAGTGTAAAAGGATTAAGTAATGGACTTTTTGATATTTTCTTCCAAACATGAAAAACCCAGATTTCCACCCCATCCTCTTTCTATCCTTTGCATGTGTTAAGGGACTTTTTATAGGTTTTGGAAGTTGAGGTGGTATTTATTTGTATTTTTTCTTATTGTGATTATTGAATGCCTGTGGTTTATGAACACTTATATATACATACATATATATATATATATATATATATATATATATATATAAGTTATTTATTCTATAATTATATATCAATGCTATGTTTTGATTAATATTCAAATGTTTTTTAATGATTATACATGGACATGGTCGTACAGGCGCATTCGCATATACGATATACGTATAATATTATATGAAATATGTTAATTTAATATATATTTTTAAAATTATGAAATTCAAAATTTTTTAGGATCCCTTTTGTCATATCTATGCATAATCAACACGAAATTACTTCATTAGTGCAAACTTCTAGAAGCATCTGAAGATGAAACTGATACTATATGTTCTTAAACTCTTGTATTGCCAAATTGTATTTTTTATTCTATTTGTATTTCAGGATGTATTCACACTTCAAAGTCTATCAATTAATTTAAGAAATGTATTTCATATATTGACTATTTGTATTTAATCCTTAAAACCAGCACGAAAGCATCAAGCAAGTAATACAAGTATTCACCTATTAAAATCATTTAAACAATTTTAATTAGTCTTAATTAATGTATAAATTAATCAGAAAGTATGGACTTATTACGAAAAAGAAATTGAGCAAGGACACGCAAAATAATTGAGGGTAGCTTCATTTAATGTTGACCTAAGAACGTGGGCCACTTATTTATGAAAAGGGGACAGACTCACATGTGAACTCATTCAACCTCCTAACATGGTGCCACGCCAATTCTCAAACAAGTCATTTCCTGAAAAATTCTTTCTTTTTTATTTAATTAAAAGGCTTGATTTTATTTCCATAATGACAAAAATAAAGGAGTGGTAAGCTAGCTAATGTTAGTGTCTGTTTGGATTAGCGGTGGAGAATAAGTTTTTTTTTATAGATGAGTTTTTAGAAAAGTCAGATAGAAAAAAGTTAGATTATAGATGTGATTTGTGTTTGGATTGGCGGTGGTAAAAATAACTTTTTTTCTAACCTTAAATATGTTTGGATTAGTGTTTGAAAAGCCCATTTAAACAAAAAATGACTTAAAAGAGTATGAATTTTATTGAATAATGTGTGTGTATGTATAGATATATATATATATATATATATATATATATATATATATATATATTATATATATATATATATATATTATTTGTATATATTGTGATTATTGAAGTAAAAAATTAAAATTAAAATATGATAAAATACAAAAGGTTCAATTATTAGTGAAAAAAAAGTAAAATACACTAAAGTAAAATTATGCATATCTTGCAAGATTTGACTCCTCCATTACCCTATTTTATTATATATTCACATATTTTATTTGAGATTTTTGTCATAATGATTAAGCTTAAAATATCTCTTTTGTTATAAAAAATTTTTGTGTGAAATTAAGGTTTTTTTTTTTACTTGGGTATGAGATTAAGGTTGAAAAAAATATGGCAAAAAAAAAAAAAGGTTGAAAAAAGGGTAAAAATATCGTATATTTTATAACTTGCCTTAATTGATTAATTTTTGGAATATAATGTATTAAACTTTGAGTTTATTTTATTTGCATATCAATTGGGTCAAAATTACAAAAAAAACCCAGAGTCTTTGGAAAATACAAATTGATGAAGGAAGGCACCAGAGAAAATTGCAAAAAAAAGGGCCCATAAGTTGAGTTGCAGAGCGCCGGAAACAGAGGTCGAGGTCATCATCAAATCCAAAGGCTTTAGTTTGGACATACACTCATTTTTCAAAGGCTTTTGAAACTCAATCATGCCACCAAGTTGCTACAATTCTATAGCACTTGATGTGTGCTTTTGACTCTGATCCAGAGGTTGAGTGAGCTTCCACCATCATCATCCTTCTCTTCCATTGGCTTCTTCACTTAGAGGTTGAGTTGTAGAGCACCGGAGACAGAGACCCGAGCTTCTTACATTCATCTCCACTTTCAGTCTTCCACCTCCACTGGTCATCATTCCCCCCCTTCGTCATCCTTCATCTACTCCCAATCTGAGTTATGGTGGAGCTGTGCCAGACGTTGACGGTGAACACCTTGCAGACATTGATGACTCACCTTGAGCTTCAAACACCTACCCGAGCACAAAGGATTAGCTGCGAGAAGGAGGGTGGCCCGCTGCCGTGCTCACCGCGGGAGAGAAAAGCAGGTAAAGTAGGCTTCTTCCAGAAGCCACGTTTGTAGGAAAAGCCCAGTGGAGGGTGACTCCTTCCCATACGGTCAAAATCACAGTCTCATCTCCTACCACTCAATTGTGCCTTCAAATGCTTTGCCAAACAGGCTCTTAATCGGGTAGATGGAACTCTAGCTGCTTCAGCATAGCTGTCAAATTCTAGTTCGTGTAAATTAGATGTGGAAATAGGTTAGGCATTATCTAAATAGGCTTAAGCCTGTAATAGAAATTTAAAGCTTGAGTTTGGGTCTGAGCTTATATGTAGACTTTTTTTTACGCTTAAAGCTCGGCTTTCAAAAGGCTTGACAATGCTTGAAGCCTGTTTAAAAACATACTTAAAATGTAGGCCTTTAAATAACCTTTAAAACCTATTCATCTAAATTCATATATAACCGTCTTCACGCTTATTTAAAATATTACATTATGTCTTAAAAACCTAGCATTCATTTTCCTCATAATATAAGGGCTTAGTAAGGAAAAGAAAAAAATGTCTAGTGACAACAATTATCCGAGCAAATAGAAATAAGAAAAACTAATCATCTGTTAACTAATAAGATATATTTATAAAATTGACTAAGCATAATAAGCAACATGTAAAACTAGATTTTATCTCTTTCATTGTTCCCATATAAATTGGGACAAACTCCTCCTATTAAGATTACAATATTTCATTTGGCATTAAAATAAACTCTTCAATTATTATTGAATAGCACAAATCAAGGAAGAGGGAGTAAATGAACATTGTCATCTCGAGTGATCGAAGATAAGAGAAGTAGGGGGATTAATGATTGATTCGAAAGTAAGGGTTAAGAGTAATAACGATGAGAAGTGAAATTTAGAATTAAGGTTAAGTTGGTAAATTTATAAATCATTTAAACAAATATTTAGATGACATTATATATATTTATATTATAGTATAAATTAAAAAAAGTTAAATAGGCCAGGCTCGTAAGCTCATAGGTTAAGCCTTATGAAAATAGGTATGTCCTATTTATCTAAATAGGCTTGGTAATAGGCTTGAGCTTGAACCTGACCTATTTACTAAATAAACTATATTAGACTTCATGTAAGTTAGACCGTAGGCTCCTGTTAGGGCCCTAACCTATTTCCATCCGCAGTATAAATGCATAAATGTATCTGAGCTACTGTTAACTAAACCCGATAAACGACAATACTTGAATATGTGTTGGAAAAAAAACCCTCTTTGGTCCCTCAAGTTTGCTCTTATTTTAGTTTTGGTCTCTCAAGTTTCAAACAATTGACTTTAGTCCTTATAGGGTAAAATAATCTAAGTTTTTATTGAGTTATGAGAATCAATCTTTTAAACAAAATAAAATTTAAGAGATCAAAATTTATGATTTAAAATTTGAGGAATCAAAACCAAAATAGGGATAAACTTAAAGGAGGAAAGATTATATTAACATTAAAAAAAGAGACAACACTTGAATATGTCCCAATTAATTAGCTATATAAAAAAGTGGGGTGAAATAATGTGCGATATTCAGGGGAGGGGCGATAATCGGAGGGCGAGGAAGTGGCCACGTGGGACCACGAGAAAAGCCATTCGAACCAACGAGGGTCTTGCGGCCGACCATGGAGCGATGCTTTCAATTCACCGTGGCCAAATATCTTTGACCAATTGTACACATTACAGCTGTCTGATGACGTGGACATTTCATCCCCATCACGTGATGCCTGCTTCTTGCTTCTCCCTCTTCTCTTTAGCAACATTACCACACGTCTGTAACCAAAAAAAACGCCATGTCTGATGTGTATTATTTTCATTGGTTTATACACCGATATTTAAGGAGCCACTTGCTCTGAAAAGGAAAACATTGAATCCTTTAATGAAAAAGAAATAATAACGGTTACAATTAATCACATTAAAGTTTTGGCTAAATAAACCTGCGGGACTTGACAAAACCAGCTAACATAAGTGGCTGTTCATTAGCCATGCCTCCTAACAAAATACTCGCATGCACTGCTTTTATTTTTGTTATTATAATCCAGTGTCCGGTTTGAGATTTGTGGTTGTCATTTCCAACATAAATATATCCTTTGAAACTCGAATTCAATATCATGAACGATCTAGTGGAATCTTACACCGCTAGACTAATTTTATGTGGGTCACATACATAGCTTTTATATCAAAATGTAAAATAGAAAATGGTTCAGTTGGCAAACAAATAAATATAAAATGGTTCAAAATATAGCAACAAGTGTCTTTTATACTATCAACAGTATCCGGCTCCTTTTCTACATCATATTACTAAGTATCCGAACAATCCACTATTTTAGTTTCGAGGTTTGTGGCTGCTTCTTCCAACACAAGTGTTTTCTCTAATATTCAAACTTCAGATCCAAAAGGATCTGTAATCATTCTGTCTTAGTATATTCCAACATGTGTTAGTCCTAGTGGAAAAAAGGTTTTGACTATTTAAACACGATGTCTTGAATTTGAATCTATATAAATGCATAATACATCTTCATGAAAGTTTTCAGGGCCAGACAATATTCAAATTTGATATAGTTAGATATCCTTACAAAGAAAAGTTTCAAAATATTAAACTTCATGTATGTATAGTTAGACAATCATGCTTGAGATATTATCGAGTACTGATACCATGTTGTGAGGGACTAACATTATTTCGGTTAGATCAAACTTGCCTGGCGCATAGTTTTTTTTATAGAGTGGACATTTTTAACGAGGGAGGCCTTTCTTGAATATGGGGTATGAGGCCAAGTATATATCTGGTCGTTGATGTGGACAACATCTATAACACGTCTCATCGGGTAATTTCATATTGAGAATGAAAACAATTTTTCGCTAATTGCCCAAACAGAATTTAATTGAATTATCTGAATTGATGGTGACCAGGGGTGATGTACTTGAATTATGGGTCCAAGGAAAGAAACATGCATGCACGTATCCATATATTTTTTTTTGGGCCGGATGCATACATGTGTGCGTAAATGACACAATGATAGTGAAATTTATAGGACATAAACCTCTTTGAGTTCTTTGCAACGTGACAACTCTTTAGTTAGTATCGGTATAGTACTATACAAACATAGAAAGCAAACCAATAATTGATGAGTTTTTTATTTTTATTTTTGAATTAAAAGACATATATTAATGGCATAAGATTACAAGTGAAATAGAACTCATCACAAACATGTCACCAGATTGCAAAGTTAATTACGGGCAAAAACATGAGCATATTACAAGTTAAACAAACTCAGCCTTTTTTCCCTACGACAAGCCATGATTAAATTAAAAATAGAATTTATAAAAATCAAATGTCACATTACAAGTATAAAAGGATAAGAGTGATACGAAGTCTATGATCTATAGCATATATCATTATCAATATATATATATATATATATATATATATATATATATATATATATATATATATATATATATGACAACAAAACAGCCACTTCAATAATTTTCACTTTTACAATTTTCCCCCCTTTCTTTCACACTTTAGTGAGACATTCGTATGAATCATTATAATTTGACTTTTATGGTATGGAAAAATAAAGTGCAAAGTCCAATAAGGCCTATCCTAAGCATATCAACAAAGCTAACCTTTTTGATATATAGCATTTGACTCTCGATCCCATGATTTACACTGTATTATAATTTATAAAACTTTGCTTCACTGGTCCTTCCATACCTCTTGCGATGTGGTGGAAGCTTTTTGTCTAGTCTATACATCAGGTAAAAAACAAAACACAATAATAACATTTTATATGGAATGAAATTATTTTTAATGCCACTTTTGTTGATAAATTCTAATGTTATGTAACCCGGACTGGACCGAAAACCGGCGAACCGGCCGGTAAACCGGTCCGGTCCGGGTTACAATTTAAAATATTTTTAAAAATTTTTCCTTTAGAATTTTATACTATAAATCTAAAATTTTCAATTTCTCACCGGTTTGGTCCCAGTTTAGCTCCGGTTTGACCCATTGACCTTTAACTTAGTACCCCGACCGGTTCAATACCCGGTCCGGGTTTTAATACCTTGATAAATTCTAAGTTGCTTGGCTTCGATTATGATTATGAGAGGGAGAGTGTGTGTGTGAATATATACTAAAACACTTTTGGCATTAATCAATATTGTGGGATACGCTCATACTCCAAATTAGCTCATTGGAATTTCGAGTAATGCTAAATTAGGTAATTTAACAATATTGTTTCTTTTTTATCCAATAAAGGCCTTTCATATACGAACATGGTATTGTTTTAACATTATAATTTATTTAAAGAATTTAAACATCCTCATTTATAATATTTGGAAGATACTATATTTGAATGGATCGTGGGAGTACATGGTGCAAATCCATTTGAAAAGTTTGTTATTCGAGATATAAATTTTAAGAAAGTTCTCAAGTTGGAATCTGTGTTAGGAAAAATTTCCTTCAATTGAAGTATGAAGATCCAACTCAAAATAAGATTATCAATCAAGAGTTTTGAATGGGAAATGGTTTGATCATAAAAAGTATTACATCTTCTCAGCTATTTAACTATTAAATTAGTTAATTGTTAAATATGTGCATCGTTTATCTGAAATACCCTTTTAAATTATTTACATTAAAACTACCACCTCTAATCTTAAATATAAGACTCAATTGATAGTTTTGAGGAAATTAATAAAGCTAATTAAAATATTTTAAAGTACTTATATTTATTGTTTTTCTCTCTCTAAACTTATTTATCTGACTTATAAACTAATATATAATTTAATCATACACAATAGAAGATATGATTACATAACTTATTTAATTTCTTCTATCTCTCCAAAAAAAAGTCAACTAAATCTTATATATAAGACCGGAGGGTAATACTAGTGATGAAAACTCTCTTAACATATATAATTTGAAAAAAAAGGATAAATATGGAGAACAATGTGGATTGAATTATTATATTTAGATTTAAGTCCAATTCCCAACTAACCTATATTTTAAGGATCGGAAGTAGTAATAAAAAAGGAAAAAGACAGTAAAGTCTCAAATAAGGAAAATAATATCTGTAAAGTTTCATAGCTTGACAATGACAAGTGAAAGAGCTATTATTGACAAGTTTAAGACTTTTATGATACTATTTTTCTTAATTAGAACTTTGATGTTATTTTCCCTAATAAAAAAATGCACACATGTGTATATACATGAGAGAGAGAGAGAGAGGACGACGACGACGACGATACAGGGAGCAAGCATATTAAAGAGAAAGGGAAAGTGTTAAAGGCCTAGCAATCTAGTGTCATACAAACTCCTGCTATAAGTAGAAAGTTGTATGTTCAATCCCCTTTGTAATTTTGAACTCTTTAATGCTGGTTTTATTATTATTATTTTTTATTAAAAAAGAGAGAGAAGGGTAAGGTCACAACACACAAGTATTGGTTGAGTACAAGAGGGAGTTTGATGGAGGAGAGAGAAAGGGAGCATTATTGAAGACAGATGAGGGGCAAGGCGCGCAACATAGAAAGTTGATGCTCACAACCCTTAAGTTTTGTTGCTTTCACTCCTCTCCTTCTTGGACTGCCTTCTCATTTTGCTTCCAAGTAGTCCACAAGTCATCATCACCTTCAAGCTCACAACCTCATATCCATATATTTATATCTTATCACACTGTCTACTTTCCTTTTCTCCTTTTCATTATTCATTATCTCTCATACAAAATAAATTCTATCCATATGGGTTAGATATCTAATTTATAGAGATTAGAAAATTAATTTAGTGAATTGTAAAAAAAATTTTTTAAAAAAATTCCCTTTTTTATTATTTGTATTAAGAATCAATCAATTGATGAAAGAACCACTTAATATATACCATCAATAAAAAGAGGACAGACAAAAAATTATAAATTTAAAAGATAAATGGGTTTGAAATATTATATTTAAGATGAAAGCAAAACCTGTACTCGCTCTTATAAGTAAGATAGGAAGGAGTATTATTAAATAATTATTATTTGGCTTCTCTATTTTATTATTTTTCCTGGGCACAACCCACTGTTTGCCTGCATGACTTGCGGGCGGGTGCCATGGTTGCTTGTATCTTACGAAGAATAATATTCGCTTTTTCTGTCCCCCCACCCCCCAAACTATGGTTGTATGTATGTTCTCTCACTGTTTTTTTATAAGTATATGTATTCTCTGAGAGATAATTGTATTTGAAATACTGTCGGATATTAAATATGAACACCTCTTCTAATGAGAATTCAAACATTGATTCGTCATGTTTGACAGTTTGAGGGACTAACCCCATTACGCTAGACCCAATCCTCATTGGTGTAGGGAGATGAATGTTTCTTTTGATTTCTTTTATCATTGAATGCATCCACTATTAAATTAAGTTTTAATGATTGTGATTTAATGCTATATAATAATATTATTATAATATTAAATATAATAAAAATCTATCACGATAAATAAAATAAATCTCTTGAATGAATCAATGGAGACACTTATTTCTCCTTGTGCTGGTGTATATTCTCTTTTGGTTAAAATTGAAGCTTCAATTCATTTTGTTAGCAAAAGTAAGGAAGGGAGGCCCTTTTAACACTTACTTTACATGAAGTTGTAATATCAGGCCTAATAAATCATGGGCTTGGCTTAAGCCCAAATCGGCTTTCCGCCGAAAGTAAAACTACGATACTCAATTACATGTCTCTGAATTAGGGAAATTTTTTTGCCAGCCTGAATTTGGGAACATTACTCGTAAGTTCAAGATAAGAAAATTAATTAAATATAGAGAGGTTAGAAAAAAAATTTATATTTATAAATCAGACAAGTTAAACTTTCATATTTATAAGTAAATTATAAAAGATTGAATGTTTTGTGACCTCTATATTTAATTTTCTTACTTGAGATCTACAGGTAATTTTTCCTTTGAATTATTATAAACAAGTTAAGCATTAAAACAAAATTATCAATAATGGTTGGGTTTCGGGGAAAGAAACTTAATTTCATTTAAATAAGATTTATGCCCCGTTTGGTACACACTAGAAATAAAAGAGAAAGAAGTGGAAGTGGAAGTGAAAATAGATTCTATAAGTTGGACTATTTAGTTGGTGGAAGCCCACTTTCACAAAAAATTATGGAAGTCACTTCCTTTGATAGGCCCATAGAGCTGAAATGGGTTTCATGAAAGTGAAAATTTATGGTCATTATACCCTCGATCATTTTTCCAATTTACAACTTTCTCATCTTTAATATAAGACCCATTTTAGTAATTCAATTTCTTTATTCAAGTGGGTCTTACATTAAGAACCAGATTATTTAGATCAATGATAAGTGTAAAAAACTATTCCTTTCAATTCTTTTTATAAGTTTATTTAATTAATTATTTTACGTGACTTAATAAAATTAATTATTTGTTGTAAAATCTAAAAAATTTCAATAAAATTCATCAGCCAGGGGAGTTTGATTAATTAATAACAAAATTCTATAGTCAGTTAGTGATATTAATTGAAAAATTGATATTTAAACAAAGAATGATATATCATATTAAACCCATGGGAAGTGTGGGGATAGCTTGCTTCGTGAGTATACTTGTATCAGTTTGTTGATTGAGTCAGCCATACTTCACCGTATAAACACTGCACTCATGTATCATTTACAATTGAATGTAATAACCTTATCAGTGGAAAAATAGCTTTTTAGACCGCTTAAAATTGATTTTTTACACCCGTTTTGGATCCGGTCTTGAAACAGCTAGTCTTAAAAGTATGTCACTTTTAAGACCGGTTTGGTAACGGGTCTTAAAAGTCTAACGTTTAAGACCGGTTGTATTAATAACCGGTCTTAAAGTAACAATTTTAAGACTGATTGTTATGAGCACCGGTTTTAAAAGACCTATATTGTGAGGGAATTTACATAACATTTTAAAAACTAGTTTTATATACAACCGGTTTTAAAATTAAAATTTTTAAAACTGGTTGTATGCGTAACCAGTCTAAAAATAACTTTTAAGACGGGTTATTTTTATAACCGGTCTTAAAAGTGTTAGATACATATATATATATATATTAATTATGTGTGATTAGGTTAGTTACCATAACGCATCTTAGAATTGCTACCTCCAATACCATATTTATTAAGTGTCATATGGTATTCAGTTTGCTTCCACTTACCATGTCCTTTTGCTTTAACATTCAACTTACCATTTCCTTTTGCTTTAACCTTCTCATTGAATTGAGAACTTGTAACATGTCATATATCCTCATGTATAATAATGTTTTGTTTAAAACTATCATATATATATATATATATATATATGCATAAATGAATTCAACCATATCATATTATGTAACCAACAAATCAATTCATCAAAATATACAAGAATCATGTTAAAACCAACAAACAGGTCAAATCATACAACCAACAATATTTGTAACCAACCAACATGTCAATTTATCAATATATACAAAAAAATTCCTCAGTTTTACAAGAACTCACTGTTGTAAAAGTTCATAAATGAATTCAGCACAACAATTGCGAATGTGCTCAATATCTTCTTCTAGAAAGGGGTCAGCAAGTTCAAACATGTGAAACACCAAAGCCAGGCAAAATATTAACTTCACTTAAAAAAATAAAATTAATACAAAATTTTTGAAATATATATACATTTACCTCTTCAGTAAGTTCTGTCGTGCCTAGAGTAATAATATTATACATGTGCCTCAGAATATACAACACACACAAGTTGGACCCCGGTGGTTGCCTACAGGTCTGAAAAATAATATGATATCATTAAAACAAGTATAAAATTAAAGCATGGCTTATTATTGAATACATTTTTAAAACAAACTAATATGTAACTAACATTTGGCAAGATCCATGTATAGTCTTTTACCTCACGCGTAGGCTTACCACAAGCAGTGTGTTGGAATGCCTGTATAGCCCTATATCATCAAAATCACAAAGGTTATTTATTTTACATAAATTTCATAAATTTTGCACACGAAAAGTAATTAATAATGCAAGAAAACTTACGCGTTCAAGCTCTTCTTCAATTTACTAGTTGGCTTGTTGAGGTAGAGGGGGCATAGAGGATGACATAATAACTCTTCTTGCACAAAATAGCCAATTGCCAATGATCACTGAAAAAAGGGAAAACTTTTAAGCAAATATAAAACATTATGTATATTATGAAATATAAATTTGTTTCTTACCTATGCTAATATGGAGCCAAGAAACACTCGATTGAGGTTTCACTAAGCATGTGCAATAAGTATGTGTGTCTCAGAGAAGCAGTGGTCCCTTTGTTATAGAGTTGAACTAGGCATAGGAGTTCAAATTTATAGGTTTTTTCAGAGTCAACCAACCTACGATGCATGCACTTACAATAATTCAAGTAAGGACATTAAATCAAATTTTAATGGCGTAATTTGTAAAATATTAACTTCCAATTTGAGAAGATACTTACATAAAAAAGAGCTGGACAATTGAAATTGTAAGCTGTAGTAGAGGAGCCACCAGGGACATTAAATCATCCCTCTCAAGATAGCATTACGCCCCTGACTTGCTAACAGCTGACTCAGTAGACCAATCTCTTGTTGCAAAGGATGTATCATATGCCATCAGAATCACTTGCTGCATGACATTCAATGGAGGCCGTGAAACATCTTGAGTGGAGGGAGGTGGAGGTGGAGGTGGCGGGGATTCCTCAGCTCGATCAGAAGCAAGGTTCTTTGGCCACAAGATGAAAGAGTTGATGACATCGCCCACAACCTTGAAGTCATCAACATGGACAAGGAGATGTGCATCTGTAACGATCACCTCTTCAACTGCCACTCTGACTTGATCATCCTTTATTTCTTGGTGATGGACAGTTGATCCCAAGTTGTGCACGCTCCCTCGTGCAACCAATCATCTCAGGGGATCCTCCACAAACAAGTCACAAGGCTCGACAATTTCTTTTCCAGGACCCTCTGATGACTGACCAATGCAACTCCCTTTAGTGCTCTGTTTAGGGTTTAGGGAATGAGCCTGGGGAGCACTGGTATCTTCTTGTCTTGTACTCGTCATAATCATCCATTCATCCTTCATCTTGCTGAACCTTTCTTCAAATCGTGCATCAAATGATACTTCTGCCTCGGCCCTAGGTTCTTGGGCCTTTTTCCTTTTTTCCTGCGAATAAGAAATAAAAATTAAGTCATTGTAAATCAATAAAGACAATTAATAATTCATAAGCAAATCAAATGTAAAATAAGTCAACTCACCAATATTTTTGGGGTAGTCCGAAGCCATCTAAATTCTTGCCAAGTCTGTTCGTCAATAAAAGAATACTGATCACACGGATTAGAATAAGGCTAACCTTCTTCCACCTCGATATGCACGTAATTGTTAGCTAGACTTGTCTTAAACTTCCTCCAGCGTTCATCACAATACGTCATTGTCTTGTCATACAAGACTTCACTCTCAGGAATGTTGTAAGTGAGTTGGATAGTTTCCTAAATATGTTGTTTCATATTTTTATCCCCATTTCTCCACTGCTCTATCAAGATGCTAGGCTTATTGCGTGCTAGGAGGCCAACAAAACTCCTATACCGGCTTGCATTAGGCCCGATTGATTTCCAATAACTATCAAACTCAATCAGAATCTTTTTCCCAGTATTCCGATTGAGAGGAATGTCTCTCAATTGGGTGGCTCTCCTACCCCTTCCTCTAGGCCGGTTACATGGCTCAGTGTGTTCCTGGCTATGAGCATTGCTAGGCTCGCTTTGATTTGGATTAGTTGGATTGGGAGTACCCTCACTAGGATGACTTATTGTCTAAAAACACTTTAAGGACACTATTTAAGGATAGCTAATGCTGGTTTAAGGAAATTTTGCTACACGGCACTATCTACAAAGGCATCGTTTAGAAGCCATTCCCAAGTTAGGCAAACATGAACAAATAATTAATTGCAATGCACAAATTCAACATACATGCAAAAATAGGAGGCAATGTTAGCACAAGTTGAACAAAGTTGAACATATATGCATTAGGAGGCAGACTCATAAGCAAAAATAAGAGGCATGTTTGAACAAGTTGAACAAACATAAATGCATTAGGAGGCAGACTCAGAAGCAACACCAAAGTTCATATCAAGCAATATCAGCACTAATCCAGAGTTTTACTATACTGAACATGCAAAAATACAGAACCAAAATCAAACCCTTCTCATACACAAGCAAAATAAACCTAGGTCCACAGAAGCATAAGGACATTAACCTCAGACATACATGCATTATGTAAAACTCTTCAAAATAATTAACGATACTTTCAACCTTTGCTTGAGGATCTTTTTCTTTCTCTAGATTTGAACAGTCTTTGGCCACTTTATGATTCGAGTAAGGTCTATCTTAGGAAGCAATGGACGGTTCTGAAAAGTGGGTTAACGACTTGCTGCAAGAATCGAATAAAGAAAATGGAGTCTAAGTCATCTCACAATTTCAATGAAATACCCAAAAATGAAACCATTAATTAAATTGAACGTCTGGCAATTGAAACACAAACCTGACAATAAAAATGAGGTTGAGAACGAAACCAATCGGACGGAACAAAGGATGATAGACTTGCGGCAATGTATTCAACCGTAAATCTCTGTTGACGGCGGCGAAGTTAAGGACAGAGGAGAGAAGGGGAAAGGAGGAGCTGCCGCGAACCGACGGAGGGGTTTTGCTGATGTGCTTGAGTCTCAAATTTCAGAATTAAAATTAGGCGCGTTTTGAAATCTATGTCAGTTTTAAGACCAGTTGTAATTAACAACCGGTCTTAAAAGTAATATTTAAGACCGGTTTTAATTAGAAACCGGTCTTAAAATTAATATTTAAGACCGGTTATTAATAAATATTAATAACCGGTCTTAAAAATTTTCTATTTTTAAGACCGGTTATTAAATAATAACCGGTCTTAAAATTTTAATATTTAAGACCGGTTTTCATGTACAACAGTCTTACAAATAATAACTATTTTATTTTTTTAATTGTCTTTAATTCAAATAATATTTTCTAGACCGGTTATATTTAGAACCGGTCTAGAAAATATATTACATGTATCTATTTTTTTAATTGGATATATTTTAAGAACGGTTTTTTATTACAACCGGCCTTAAAATTATTTTTAAGACCAGTTTTAAATATAACCGGTCTTAAAAGTATTTTTAAGACCGATTATAAATATAACCGGTTTTAATATTTCATCATAATTACAAAAATGCCACGGGTCATATTTTTAAGACCTTATCCGATATAACCAGTCTAAAAACCCTTTTCTGTACTAGTGCCTCTTTGATTTTACATCTTCTTTCTTCCACTGAACATAGTAAAAAAAGAAGCATGAGAATCAAAGTATCAAATGCATTTATTACAACCAAACATTCACTACCATTAAACTGAGGCACAAACCATGTCCTTATTATGCAAAGTATGATTCCAGAAACAAACAAAGAAACAAACAAACTGAATTTGCATGACATATATAACATCACCCCTAAACAAGAAACTAATTAATCACACAAAGCTTGAAAGCATTTATTATACAAAACATATCTAACCACCTAAGAAATCTCATAAAAGCAAAAACAACCTAAAGCTAAAAGATTAGAGAGATTGAAAAAGCTGCTTCACAGTATAAGGCCCTGTGATGTGTTGTTGGGATCTATTCTGTTAAATAAAATATTTACATATTTATTTTCCCTTATATGATGATTTTATGGATGATATTTGAGCTTAATTTAATGAATTTGGGTGTAATTGATAAATAAATGATGGTTTTGGCATAAAATAGAATTTATGAAAAATACTAAATTTGACTCTGTTTTAATTTTCAGGCAATATCTAGAGCTATAAATGTCAGATTGGTACATTCTTTATATGACTAAAAAGCTAAAAAAAAAGCTCTACAACTTTTATGTTGAGCCTAAAACTCAGTTCTGCCTTCAAGGGTTTTGAATTTTGCTTGGAAGTTGAGGATATGAATTTGTCCCTGACTGACCTTTGCCCACTAATTTAACCATAACTTGAGCTGTAAATGTTGAAATGAGGAGCTTCCAGATGTGTCTTCAAGCTAAGATCCCAAGCTACAACGTTCATGAAGATCACATTGTGAAATTCCACCGAACTGAATGTCAACATTAGGCAGCAATAAAGAAGCTTGGCAGCCACAAGGTCAATATTGGTAGCTTAAGGTTAAAATTCATGCCTAACAATGTGGAAATTTTAGCATCTCCTTCAACTATAAATAGAGGAGCTCAAGACACAAGGAAACACACCATCTTAGAGTTAATTTCATGCATTGTATTTGCTTCTTGCATGCTTCCTTCATGGAAGGCTTATGTAGTCCTCCTTTATGGATGGTATAGGTTGCCACCTATTTTTACCTCCTACATAGAAGATTATATTTTTCCATTTTCATACATCTTGTAGTTGTATCTTTGTGTTTTAGAATTTAATAATTGAGTTTCATGCAATTTTTATAAATTTTTCAATTTATTTTTGTTTTTTATTTAAATTTTATCATGAGCTAAATTTCCATTTTCCTAGGGTGATGATGTAGCTTACTAATGACGGATTGAATCTTAACTTATTAAATTTAGTTTTAAGTTTTCCTTCATGATTGAGTTTTAATTAGTGTTCTTAATGCTTTCAATTGATTGTCTATCTTTTGAATGATTTCAATATGTATGTTGAGACCAAAAGGAGATGCATGTGTGTAGATCCTATAATTGAAACAATACTTTGCATATGAAATATGAATATATTCATATAAGTTGTGTAGTCTTAATGAGTTCTATAAATCTTAATGTATGATTGATTGCTTTAATTTATATATGGATATATTAAATTAACAATTAATTATAGAATTGCTTGACCTTGAAAGAGGTTAGTAATTAAATTAGGGAAACTCGGCTATCAATCATGTGGAATAAATTGGATTAGAATAGATAGGTGATTCAAGCCAAAATTTGTTAAGTGAAATCTAGTCCCTATTGCTTTTTCTCATAATTGTTTTCATATCATTTGCATTCATATTTAATCATTTTTAATTTTGTAATCTTAATCACCAACTAATTGATCGACCTAATAGAATTAATATTATTAATTTTGGTACTTAGTGATCAATCCTCATGAGAGCAATACTCTACTCACTTCTGTATTATTTATTTACAACAGTGTACACTTGCACCGTTTAATAAATCATTTACAATCGTAACACATTCCAAATGAGCTCTGCTAATATCTTGTTGGCACTGTAGTTGTATGGCCTCCATCAAACCACACACACTCATTCGGATTAGGACATACCTCGAATGTTTCGTTCCCTTTGAACCCTCCTCCACACCCACTTCCTCTGTGCGTTCCACTTCCACAACATGCTGATTTGCCTTCCTTGAGCCCTACAATACAATAACGTTGTAACTCATCATCATTGTCACTAAACAGTGTTATGCACATACAGACATAGCTTTTACTCCCTCTGGTTGTTAATATAGGACTTATTTGGGGATCAACTCCTAAATATAAGGTCTATTTTTTATATTTGTCAATTTTTTTTTTAATTTACTCCTATTGCTGCTCCTTCAACAGTCAACAATAATCAAGTAAGAAAGAGATTGAAGGAATTAAGGGAGATAATTAAGCTGTTCTAAAAAATATATGTTATGTTAACTAATAACTTAACTAACTTCTTTAATATTATCAAATTATGTAAACATGTCTTATATTAAAAATCAGAGGGATCATTAGGATTTGATTGGGTTTATCATATTTGGAAGGATTGTTGCCCTAGTCTAAGATGGGATTGTAGTAATCAAATATGGAATACTTGAATCCTGGTAACTTCCTCTCTAACTCGTGTAGTGCTACAGATAGAGCCTTGTTGTATCGTCTTGCCATTGCCAGTAAGAATTCAACACAACCACCACTTGGATTAGTGGTTGTTGCTCATTTAGAAGGTGTACATCCCCAGGGTCCCAAGTTTTGAAATGCTATTTTTCTGCCTCCTAGCCTGTATACTTCCTGCTCAAACAACAACATGGAGAATTTATAATCCGATGTTGTCCACAAGAATATGAAACCTAGCTAGGTTGATCAAGAGACATCAGACATGCATGATGTGTTCACACACACACACACACACTTTCTCTCGTCCCTAATATTAGAGCTAGACAAGGGATTTATTTTGGTTTTAAATATAATATATCAATCAATTTTATCTCTCAAAATTTATAATTGAGAAAATTTCATTGTAGCCCCTCTAAAGCCATTTAATATCAAACATCCTTCAAAATTTTCTGAAATTTCACTTCACCTCAAGAATAAATTGAAATTAAAATTTGTGCCTGAAAAGACAATTGTGCCCTTATTTTACAAGTCAAATATGATTATTTACAAGGCACACTTGGTACAAGTCAAATATACTTGTTTACAAGATAAATAAGTGAAATTACAAGACAATAATCTAGGCCATATATACAAGACAAGGAGATTGTCCATATATACAAGACAAGGAGCAAGCTCACAAGAACAGATGCTATTTATAAAACACATACACGAATTTACAAATACATGTGAGAATTTACAATACCGTCTCGGCCATGCACAAGACAAGTCTTTTCAGCCAAAAAAACTCAATTTCAATTTAGCCCTAGTGGTGTAATGAAGTTTCAAAAAATTTTGGGGATTATTTGATATTAAATGGCTACTGAGGGGATGCATTGAATTTTCCCTTGATAATTTTTTCTCCCAAAGTAGTCTTATTAATTGCAATATTAAGAGGGTTTGCATGCAAGGGTATTTTAGTGAAACCCGATACATCCATTTGTCACAAATAGCTAATTCAATTATTATTTTAATATTTACAAATTAGTCATCTAGTTCTTGTATTAAGGGCTCGGTCACGTTAGACTAACCTTGAGAGAGTTGGTCAAGTTGGCAATGACGTTCCTGACATAGCGGGCATGGTGTGAGTCAGTGAGGTTTTGGGAGAGTCTGAAGTAATCATTGCTTCCTATACTGAACAAGTACACAGCGCTCCCCACAATCCTATTGGCTTCTTTTTCTCCATATTTTTGTTTCAGTGAATTTAGCACGTCCCTCAAGTAGCTAACTTGCTTTGGGAAAGATATCTGCTCAACACGTACAAAAATATATTCTCAATAACTCAATATGCTCAACAGGGTAGGAAAATGTAATTAATGAAGAAGAAGGAAGAGCAAAACTAACTGCGCCATTAGGGGCTTGACCAAGAACGGCTGATCCACCAGATGCAAAGTAGGCTCCACTAGTGAAGTCATGAGCTACTGGTTTGAGACTTTGAGATATGCAACAAATATAGGCAACTTGGCAAACAGAGCTGTTGTGGGCGAACATAGTACAAGTGTGTGTGTGTGTTAGTGTGTGTCGGCAATCATAAAATTAGCTACTACCTTCGGTCCTAAATATAATACATAGTTAACTTTTTTTGGGAGATATTAAATAAACTAAATAAGTTATTTGATCATGTCATATACTCCTCTGGTTCTTAATATAAGACATATTTGGGGAGTTGATCTTGGTCCTAAATATAAGATATAGTTTTTATATTTGTCAGTCTTTTTCTAATTTACCTCCATTGATACTCTCTCAACAATAATTAAGGAAGAGAAAAAATGAGGGAATTAAGAAATATGACTATGATGTTTTAGAAAATACATGTCATATTATTAATTTAACTAACTTCTTCAATCTAATCAAATTAGGTAAATATGTCTTATATTAAAAACCGGAGGGAGTATTGTGTTTGATTAAATTATATATTAGTTTATCAATCAGACAAATTAGTTTGGAGTAAAAATAATAAATATAAATACTTTAAAATAATTTAATTAGCTTACTTAATCTTTAAAAAAAGTCAGCTGAGTCTTATATCCGGAGGTAATACATATTTATAGGAGGGGAAGTGAGTAAAAACCTATGAAATCAGGGACAACACGCCCGTCGGAGATTCTGCCAGTGGGGTGGTGGAAGTAGGTGATGCCATAAGGCCAGTGAGATGCTGGGTCGTCTTTGAGAGAAGTGTCGATATATACATATATATAAGAAATAAATTGATTAGTAAGTCTAATTGTCAATGTAACAGCACTGTTTTCAATCAAATAACTCCATATAAATAGGAATGGTCTAAAAATATATTCGACTTTTGGATATGGCCAACTTTAAAAAAAAAAAAATCATTACTACAAAAGAGAGATTTAGTGACACCCTCTTATGACACTTCTTTAAAAAAATACCACAATTAATTATTTTTTTTAAAAAAAATTAAAAGCTGTGGCATTGGTTATTACAAGTGCTACAGTTAATATATGAGCTTGCATGGTGTTTGCCTAAGCAAGAGCCATACAAAGCCTTTATTTTTTTTTTTTAAAATAAAGGGTTAGTTATGGCGCTTGTCTAGGTAAAAGCCATAGTTGCCCCCAAGGTCAGACAAGCTCCAAGCAAACAACACACAAGGCTTTTATTTTTATTTTTAAGAAAATAAATGGTCAGTTACGACGCTTGCCTAGGTAAGCGCCATAACTGCCCAAGGCCCTTTTTCATATTCAGATCCATATCTGTGACATTGTCTTCAGATCTAGATCTGCGACATCATTTTCCAGCAGTATCTTATTTCAAATCTTGTCTTATCCCTTCGGTCCCCACTCTATTGGTTTACCACTTTTTCTTATCCATTTTCCCCACTCCCTTCTTCGTATATAATACTTTGTCCCCACTTGTATTTTTGTTGGTTTGTAATGCAACCAATTAATTTAACTATGACATATAGTGATTTTATGAATTAGGTATTTGTTTGGAGTTATTTCCAGTGTTCTGGAAACCGGACCGGACCGGCCGGTCCGGCCCGGTAACCGGCGAACCGGCCGGTTGGCCGGTCCGGCTCCCGGTTCGGTTTCCATTTTTTTAAAAAAAAAAATTTTTTTTTTTTACTTTTTCCTTTAGAATTTCATACTATAAGTCTAAAATTTTCAATTTCTCACCGGTTTGGTCCCGGTTTAGCTCCGGTTTGGTCCCGGTCTGACCCACTGACCCTTAACCCAGTACCCCGACCGGTTCACTACCCGGTCCGGGTTTTAATACCTTGGTTATTTCATTCTGATTTAGTTTTGTTCATTTTGTTATAGATTTATACTGTAAAATACAGGGTTCATTAGGAAAATAAAAAAATTACATTTTTGTTTTAAAAAAAAAATACTTCCTTGAGGAAGCAACATAAGAAGTGTGTGTATATACACACTTCCTTAAAGAAGGTCTATAGGAAGCACCATGGGAAGTGTTATATATAACACTTCCCATGGTGCTTTCTATGGCCCTTCCTTGAGGAAGCGTCATACTTCCTGTGGCGCTTTCTCATAGAAAGCTATTTAAAAAAGAAATAAAAATAAGTTGTGGTGTTTCTACAGCTTCTTTTAATGTCATTAAAAACTATGGTGCTTTCTAAATATCATAATATTTATAAAAAAAATGACATTTTTGATGTTTTTTGTAGTAGTACGTACTTGTCAATGCCAAGATCAAACAGAGAATCTCTCAACACAAAGAGAGCCTCCTTGGGTGATGGGACAGGTCCGCCATTATTGCAGCTGAGAGAGCTGAGAATGATGAGTACCAGACACGAGAGAGAGAATAACGATGTTGTGGCCATCTTCTCAATCTACTGGTCCTAAAAGAGGTAGCTTGGTAGTGGCTGCGTGATGCTATTTTTTGGTGGGAAGGAAAGACCCTTATTTATAAGGGAGTGATCCTTAAATAGGTTCACTTTTTAGAAAGACGAAGGAAGTTAAATAAACTATTTAATCATATCATATATTGTGTATCAATAGATTAAATAAGGAAGTAGTCCTGAAACAAGTTCCCTTTTTCTCCTTTTTTTTTTTCAGTGAATTTGCCAAATCCTTCAAGTTAGTATAGTAATCACTAAGGCTGATTCAGTGGCAAATGCTGAATCCTACTATATACGTATGTAATAGATATGAGGGTATTGACGGGGTTTAACCTGCAACCTTCCACTTATAAGGAGCGACCTTCCACGCACAAGGAGGTTTCTTACTATAAGTTTCAATCTTAAACACAAGAGTTAGACAAGAGATTCATTTTCATCCTAAATATAATTCATTTTACCTCCTAAATTTATAATTTTCTCCCCTATAATATTCTTATTGATTACATATAATAAGAGATTTTTCATTAAGGGACGGTTACAATACACATGTTTATAAAATGAATTGGAGGAAAACGACATACATTTGTTATAAATAACCAACTTAACTAATGTTCTCCATATTTATAAATTAATTGTCTAATTCTTATATTGAGAATTAGAGGCATTATTAGGCTATAACGCCATTGACTGGTATGGATAATAGTTGTGTTGATTTTTTTCCGGCCAATTAGGCCACAAAGGCATTTATTTGTTACAAATAGTTAACTTAGCCAATTTCCTTCATATTTGTTTGATTTTGGGCCTTTAGCTCTATATATATAATACAAAATATAAAAAAAAAAAGAAGTAATTTTGGGAAATAGGAACCGGATTAACTAACTCTCATTTCAACTTATGATCTACTGAATGAAGATGACCCAAGGCACCAAAATAAACCAATGGATTAAAAAGGAGAGGGGTGTCTCCACTAACTTCTCACTCCATTTTTTCTTCATTTAATGTCATAACCATTAGATAATGTTTTAATGGGTGAGATTTAATACTATGTAACAATAATATAATTGTAGATTTTCAATATATGTAATATAATAATAAAATTTTTTATATAGCATTACTTCTCACCCATTAAAAAACATGATTTAATGGTTGAGACATTAAGTAGAGAGAGAAGTTAGTGGAGATACTCCCCGAATTAAATCTCATTTCCATGAGGATTAGGTGGTTGATATAAATGTCACAATGAAAGGAACACATATTCGTACTATTTTTTTTTAATTTCATTTATTCGAAAAAGTTGGGCCACCATTGATATCATGCATGGCCGATGCTAACAAATCAAAATCTTCAATTTTAAATTGGTTCCGGATCTTCACTTCAATGATCGTGTGGGCTAGACGTTGTACCACAAACACACACACACCCACACACACACTAAGTATATATGTATAGTCAGGAGAAGTTCTAAAGATTTTCATAGAATCTGGAAGGAATTGATGATGATTGATGAGTTGAATCACGAAACTCAAATAGCTCTTTGAGATTGTAAGGCCATGTTTGGTAGCGAGTTCCATTCCACACCATGCTTGCAAACTCCTGGTACACTCCTTCTGTAGGATGAAGGATATCAAAGAACACATAATCACTTAGATCTTCACATGCCTCAAAATTCCCACAGCATGCCTTCTTCGCTTCCTTCAAACCTATCAATGCAAAAAAAAAAAAAAAAGTCCAATCAGTATCATCTCCAAAAAGCATTTGAAACTACTGATATGTTCCACTCAAACAACACTAGCCTTCACACTCACCAAGTCTAGAAGGGGAATTAATCACGTCTAAGAGAAAGCTGTAGAAATCGCTTGTTGAGTATTTGAAGCCTACAAGCTGAGTTTCTAGCTTCTGAAGCATTTTAGAAAGATCTTTGTTGTGTAACTTGATTAGTGCATTGGCTTCCTCCCAGCAACTATTTTTTATCTCTCTATAGGCTGGTGCACAGCCAAGAGGAGCCAAATTTGGGACCCAAAACTTCCTTCCTCCTTTCTCATATACATCCTGTTAGGTCACCAACTCAAACATATTCAAGTTAGTATCTTTTCACAAGCATTATGCTTATGGTACATTTTTAAAACTACAAAAATTAGTATCAAACTAGCTGAAGCCTATTTGATACGGCTTATGTATTTTCAATTTATTCTCTGATTAGTCATTATGGGACTCTCAATATATTCTAGTGTTTAGATTTGTCACGGCTTTCCAAGAGTGTATATATTCTTACTTTGATCGCAGCAGTGAGGTTTCCAATCACCATTCGGACATATTGTTGAGGGTATAATTTGATGAAGCTGGAGTTTATAGCCAAAGGGTAAATGTAGTCATCGCCTCCTATATTCATCATATATACAGCTCTTGAGACCAATGCTCTGCCTTCTGCATCACCAAGTTTTTTCCTTAGTTGCTTCTTCACATTCTTGAAATACTCCAGTTGAGTTTTGAGGGGTACCACCTGCACATTTGAATTACTCATCCGTGTTTGCTTCTGCTTTCACAAGAAAGAAATCCTGGCTAGCGGCTACTGTGCTCCACTATAACATAACTTTCTTTCTTCTTTTTTTTCTGTGTAAACCCAATGTGTCACTAAGTCACTTTGGACTTGAGACTAATAATATATGTTGAGCTAGGAGCATTAAGATTAAAACCCTCCCAACAGATGCACTTCTCGAGATTCAAATTTATGTTCATATCTTTGTGGGAGTAAGACTACTTACCATATCAACTGACAGCTTGTTGGTTTAGTTAACTAATTTTTATTATAAAAGTTAGATAACTAACTTAAGAAAATGAGTTAACTTAGTTATTTATAACAAACGTGTGTTTGTTTCTCCAAAATGTAATGTGCATTGAAACTATCTTTATGGAAATCTTTCTAATATAGGTAATTAATAGGGACACTTTGGGTAAACAATTAAAAATTTGGGAGACGAAATGGATCTGATGAGCTCTTATATTTATAATCAAAATAAATCTCTTGTTTGTATAATATATTTAGGACAAAAGGGAGTAATTAAAAGGTTCAAGTTCAATATACCCTGGGTGGCAAGCTTTTATGAACAAAAGTATCAAGGTAAAGCCCAGTTTGTAAAAATTAGTCTATTAGAAGAGAAAACCCTTTAAATGTATAAACTAAACTTTACTTGTGATGATCTCAATGTAGGACTCACAAGCACCTGTGCTATAAAAACAAATCTAAAAGGAAAGCTCAATCTTAAAAGAAGAACCCATGAATTTATTAGCCATATCTCACTTGCGGGACTGATAACAAAAGGCTTAGTCTACTAACACTCGAATCTGATGTTTTGATATAAGTGAAATTGTGAAAAGAAACGAATAACATACCATTCCATGATTAGTCTCAACTAGAATACCAGCTCCACCAGATGCAAAATTTGCCCCATCAGTAAATCGATGATATCCAGGTTGTAGATATGGCGGAATCAGAGGAATCTCTGCATACTCAGCTGAAATGGAGATATACCTAAGTTCTTTATTAAACATATTATATAAATTCTATATCAAGAACATGATTCAACGTCGCTGCTTACCGATAAAATCTGAGACGAGACGTCCATCACTGGATCTGCCAGTATAGTATTTGAAGAAGGTGATGCCATAAGGGCAAGATGATGAATTGGGCAATAAAGCATTATTGAGGTAGATGTTGTTTCCTGGATCCGACAGTGAGTCTCCGAAGATAAACAATGGAGTTTGGTTTTGTTGCAGACATGGAGGAAATGAATCAGCACAGCACAGTGTATAAAGTACTGTGCTCAAGAAGAAGAAGAAGCAGCAGCAGCTGATAGGGTCATACACAAGACTTGTCATAATGTTTATATTCTTATAATCTGCTAAGACTTTTGTTTTGATGAAAGAATCAAATGTGAGTCTGATGAAGATGTGATAGAGTACTGTCAACCAAAAAGAAGATCAGTAGAAGATAAACAAAAGAAACTTCCTGGGACCAACCAATTCAATTTATTCAATTTTTTATGTTTGCGTTTTGCACGCGGTACATCATGTCAGAAAAAATAATCACAAATCTATCTTAAAATCTGTGTTGGTGTGAGTGGGAACGAGTATGGTGGGAAGAAAGAAAAAGAAGTCTTTTTTTTAATCGAAATAAAGAAAAAGAAGTCAGTCACTCTGCTTTATATATATTCTGCTTTAGTCCAATTTGAAGTTGAAATCATTCTCACAAATATTAGTCCTATGATATAAAGTAATTTCAACATATTTCACCTAAACGTTAAACTTTATTAACTGCACTTTAAAATTCAATAACATTTCAATTTTGCTTATATTTAAAATACATTATACTTTATAAGAATAAAGTCAATACAATAATAATAAAATGAATAAGTAAAATTGTATATTCATATAAAATATTTCTCTCTGTGTTCAATAATTTAAAACAAATTTTTTTCTCTGGTATATGAATAGGTCCTGAGGAATACATTGGAATCCAACCTTCTTCAATAACTCGGATCTTCAATACACAGCACTATATGAGAAAAGACTCAGTCCTAGACATTAGAAGAAAGTAGATGATGGTGTATGAGTGGAATAATTCGGATATTCAATATATAGCACTCTTCTATCCTCCTCCTTGTTTTTTCCCCTTTAGTTCTCTCTTTCCCTACTCTTTTTTATATCCAAACACCAGTGAAAGCTTCAAATCACAAAGCATGGAATGCAGGTAAAAGGCATAAAACAAAGTGAAAACAAATGTGATAATAAAAAAAATAAAAGTTACCATGAGCTCATCAACACAAATGCGAATTTGGGTTCTCTCATCGCACATTTATAGGGCTATGAAAGCTTTCTTATAAGTGAGAGGTGTGTGTTTGATCTCACTTGTAATCTTAATTAGGTGATTAGTACCTGCCTTTTAGATTTTTTTTTTTTTAAAAGGTTGCTCCTTGTTGAAAACTAACTTTTGTTTTTATCCATTCTTCTTTTGGTAACTGACCTTTGTTTTTAACCATTCTTCTTTTAGCTTCATGTGAATTTGTGCTCACAATTGCTTCTCTTCTCTAATTTTTCCTTTTATTTTTCTGTGATCTTATTATTAGTAGTATATACTATGATCATTCCCGGTCCATGGTTATTTGATTCTATTTATTGTTTTCATATTAAATATACAGGCATCTACATTCGTGTTTCTGGTAGTAGTTTCAGTCCGTCCACTGCAAATCTTAGAAAAATAATCCCTCTGGTTTTTAATATAAGATATATTTAGGGAGTTGATCTTGATCTTAAATATCTTTCAATCTTTCCCTGATTTTTCACTATTAATGCTCCCTCAACAATTATTAAGTAGGAGAGGAAATAAAGGAATTAAGGAAGATGACTAGGTTATTTTTGAAAATAACTGCCTAAGTTTACAAGCTTTTTCTTAATTTAATCAAATTAGATAAACAGATCTTATATTAAGGAACAGAGGGAAGTATTGAATAGGGCTTTAGACTTTCAGACTGTTTTTTTAGCAGAAATGAGGACTGTTAATTTAGTTAAAAGTGTATGAATTTCAAAGCAAGCCAATTTGATATTCTATTCATAAAGGTTCCGAATTTGTACACACATAGCACAAACACTCGCTGACATCTATATATATATATATACTATATATATAGCATCACCGCTAAACTAGAAACTAAAGGTGGTGGTGGGCAACATGACCGGGAGAAGCTAATCACAAAATAGCCTGAAAGCTTTTATTACACAAAGCATATCTAACTACCTAGGCAATCTCATATAAAAGGAAAACAATACTAAAGCTATGCATGAATGAAAGAGAAAAGTGAGGGAAAAATAGAGATAGTAAATACTAGGACGAAGAACTTTAAAAATAGTAAAATATTTTTACCATTTTTAAGAGTTTTTCTCCTCCTAATATTTTCCATTTTCCCTAATTTTCTCTTCCCTCAAAACTAAGGTAAATCGAAAAAGATCACGGAGATTGAAAAAGTTGTTTGACCGTATAAGGCCCTGTGATGTGTTGTGGTGATCTGTTCCATATGAGCTCTGCTAATCTCTTGTTGGCACTCTCAGTCGTATGGCCTCCATCAAACCACACATACTCACTCGGATTACTACACAACTCAAAGGCCTCGTTCCCACTGGACCCTCCTCCACACCCACTTCCTCTATACGCTCCACTTCCACAACATGCTGATTTCCCTTCCTTAAGCCCTATAGTAATACAACGTTGTGTAAGAATTGTCACACAATAGTGTTATATGCACATACAAACATACTACCTTTGGTCCTTAATGCAAGAGTTACTTCGGAGTTGGATTAGGTTCTAAATATACAACCGCAAACTATTTTGTCTTCTCAATTTACAATTTTTTTGCCAAAGTATAGTCCTATTGAATGCATATATTAAGAGTTGTGTCCAAAAGTAGTCATAATGAAATATGATATTTTAGGAAAACTAACCTATATTTATTATAAATAATTAACATTACTAATTTCCTTAATTTATTCAAATTAGTCACACTAAATATAAGAGGCAGTAGCCTATAATTAGGATTTGATGGGTTTACCATATTTGGAAGGGTTGTTGCCCATGTCTAAGACGGCATTGTAGTAATCAAATATGGAATACTTGAATCCTGGCAGCCTCTTCTCTAACTTGTGTAGTGCTACGGACAGAACCCTGTTATGTCGTCTTGCGATTGCCAGTAAGAATTCAACGCAGCCACCACTTGGATTAGTGGTTGTTTCTCTGCTCGAAGGTGTGCATCCCAAAGCTCCCACGTTTTGAAATGCTATTTTTCTGCCTCCTAGTGTGCACACTTCCTGCACAAACAATAGCATTAAGATTTATGATCCCATGTTGTCCACAAGAATATGAAACCTAGGACCTGAGGTGGAGTGACATATGCTTCTAAATAATTTAATTTACGGAAAATAAAAAGTGACAGTTAATTTATTAAATATGTCTTAAATTAATTTTTTTTCACTTTTATCTTTATTGAAAAATATGTTTGAAAATTTAATGAGTGAGTCAAATTGAGAATGAGCATTAATTATAAGAACAAAACTGAAAAATGAACATTAATTATCTTATAAGTAATTTATATTTTTGATCAAGCTATTCTTTTTAGAAGCGTCTTATGTTGTGAATAAGAGGGATGTATATATGCATACTGCCTATTCTTCTAAATATAAGAACTAAACTAGAGATTTACTTTGTTCTTAAATATCATACCTCAATTTACTTTATCTCCAAAATTTATAATATTAATTACACATAGAAACAGGATTCCATCAAGAATAGGTACAATGCACATAATTAGAAACGATATTTTAGACAAACTAATAAATTTTGTTAGAAATAACTAACATAACTAATTTTTTTAATATATATAAATTAATTGTATCTAATTCAGATATTAATGAAAAAGAGAGTATATAGAGTTGGTAGAGTGACCTCGATAGAGTAGGTCAAGTTGGCAATGACGGTTCTGACTTGTTGGGCTTGCTGTGAGGCAGTGAGGTTTTGACAGAGTCTGAAGTAATCATTCCCTCCTATGCTGAACATGTACACGGCTCTCCCCAGCATCCTATTCCCTTCTTTTTCACCATATTTCTGTTTCAGTGAATTTGCCACGTCCTTCAAGTAACTCACTTGTTTTGGTAAAGGTATCTGCTCACCACATTTGACATGAACCCCAACACAGTAATTAATTCGTTCTTACTCAATTTCTTAATGACGTTTAAAATGATAAATCTTGAATTGACGTCAACTAGTCCATGCCCTTCTCTCTCTCTAGAAGGCAGAGGTGTATTCAGCACCCGTGAAATAATTTTTTTTAATATAAAACGGAATCCATTCTTCAACAAAATATACACAAAGGTTTATGGGTGTATTCAGATTAGTTTTTGGAGAATAGCTTCTGGAGAATAGATTTTAAGAAGAATAGATTCTGAGAAAAAAGTAATTTTGATAAAATGAGAGTGTTTATGTATTATGGTCAGAATAACCTTTTCTTCATGGTGTGGTACCCACATAATGAGAAATGATCAATGAGAGAGAGGATGGGGCCCACACAAGGAAAAAATAAATAAATAAAGATTTTCCCAAAACCATGGTTTAGAAAAATTTTGGGTGTTCAGTAACCAAACCATGGTTTTGAAAAAACATCCGAACACACACTATATTACCTACCTTTCTTCTTCATCATCCTCCACCTATTCAACTAATAGATGAAGGTTTGGGTGTGTTTGGTTTGACGGGGAGGGGGATAAATTATCTTTTTGGACGTCTCTCCTCCAAAATTTACCCTAAACCTTTTAATAAAAAAGTAAATTTTGGAAAATCAAAAAGATAATTTACGCCTTACCTTTCCTCCACCCTCAAACCAAAAACACCCTACAAATACAAAAATTCTGTGCTAAACTATGAGCTACCATAGCCAGGTAATCAGCATGTCGAAGGTCTCCTAATACCCAAAAATGAATCTCTACATGCCAGTGTTCATGCCAAAAGTGTCAGGCCTCATTGAAGTATTTTTCTAAATACATTCAGTGTTTTAAAGTATTTTATAGTGCACATAACACCCTGAATTATTTATTTAGGGCGTCCATCACCATAAAATACTTTTTTGTACAATTTTGCGCTTAACACTTTAAATAATTTAGGGTATTGGATACATTTGAAAAATTATTTTAAGGTGTTGGAAACAAAAAAAAATTGTTTATGGTATTAAACGCATCTAAAAAATACTTTAAGATATTAGGTTCACCATACTAATACCCCAGAAAAAAAACTTCATGTTGGGTGCACCATGAAAATAACTTAGGGCATGGATGCATCTTAACCCTATATTAAAACACAGTTGAAGACATGAAAGAAGAGAAGAGAGAGAGATAGTAACTCCAAAATCAGCTAGACTGAGAACGGCAGCTCCACCAGATGCAAAATTGGCTCCATTAGTATAGTCATGAGCTCCTGGTTTGAGATATGCTTCAAATATAGGCAACTTTGCAAACAGAGCTGTTGTTGGTGAAATTCATTAGTTAATTTAACACAAATTTGGAAACATGTTTCAGCTCAAGAAAATAAACAGGGGAATGAGGTGAAATTTTGGACCTATGAAGTCAGGGACGACACGGCCATCGGAGATTCTTCCGGTGGGATGGTTGAAGTAGGTGATATCATAAGGCCAATGAGATGCTGCATGTCTCTGGCTAGTGTTGACTTATTTATTATTGCCGGGATCAAACAGTGAATCTCCGAGCACAAACAGAGCCACCTTGTGTGGTGGGACAATGGATTCGCCATTGTTGCAGCTTACAGAGCTCAGAAGGATGATTACTACGCACAACACAGAGAATAGGGATCTCGCCATCTCTCTTATTTACCTTTTCCTGCTCTTGCTAGCCTTGAGCCATTATGGCCCTTATTTATATTGTTGTCCCAAGATGAAGTAAATACAAACACAATAATGTTAAGATTCGGTATTACTACTTCTTAAGTACTAAGTATTTTGTCTAACTTATTTATATTTATGATTTTTTAAACTATTTTATCTAACTTATTAATTGATATATAATATAATAATATATAATATATGATATGATTAAATAACTTGAGGGTTCAAATCCTACTAATGTGAGGACTTTGTTGGTAGGCAATTTGTAAGTGTCTCAGTAAGCACTCTTTGAGCCTGGAGGTATGCCTTGTCTCAGATGAGCCCTGGGACCCAACTCACCTAAAACATCTCTCTAGTCTGAAAAAAAATAATTTATCTAACTTCCTCAGTCTCTAAAAAAAATCATATGAGTCTTATATTGGTAAATAGTATCGTAAAAGTTGAAAAACTAGAGTTAGCTAGGTTGGTGATGTTGAGTAATTATAGATGTGAAAGAAACACAACATGTTGGGTTAGCATGGGGCGTGGGAGTCACTGAACAGTCGGAAGGGCGAAATCCAACTGAAATTCTGGCACCACACTAGTAGAAAAAATGCGTTTTAAACCGGCCCATTTAGACTGGTTGTAGTGGATTAGGTTTAAAAGAAATGCGCGGTGGCATTTTTGTAATTATAAACAAGTTGGGAGACCGGTTATTATAATAACCGGTCTAAAAAAGATTATTTAGACCGGTTTTATACTAACCGGTCTAAAAAAAGGGTTTTTAAGACCGGTTGCTAATTAAAAGTGGACTTTTAAGACCGGTTGTTAGGCAACCGGTCTTAAAAGTCCACTTTTAAGACTAGTTGTTAACCGGTCTTAAAAATCCTTTTTTTAGACCGGTTTCCCTATTAACCGGTCTAAAAAATCTTCCCCAATTTAATTTCGCCGTGCCTCTCACTCTCGCCTCCTTCCATTCTGAATCACCCAAGCAAATAGATCCCAATCTTTTCTCTCCTCAGCTGTCGACTCCCCGTCCCTTACCTGATCCCATTCTGAATCGAGTCCGTCGTCGCTCTTCGGTCGTTGTCATACATTGCTTCAGCTGCTCGTGGTTGTCGTCGTGGGTGCTGTATGTCGTCCCTTATTCACTGCATTTCTTAATGTGTGGTTTTTTATTAGAAAATTATAAGTTATTATGAGATTGTGTTCTTTTCCTTTCACTACTAATATTCACTTCGTAGCATTCTATCATTCATTTTGTCATCAATAAACCATTGTCTGAAGGGAATGTAAGTATTTGAGTTGTAGCTATATTATTGTGTATATATGTGTGTGTCTCTTTCTAGCATGAATTCTATCTTTATCTTTTCCTCTTTGTTTTTCCTATTTCTGTCAAGCCACTTGGTGCCAGTCAATTGCGAATTGGCACCATTATCTGGATTTTGTTGAGAATGATTCTTATATGTTAAGAATAGATAAATTAGTCTATGCACAGCTAAGAGAATTAGTCTATGCACGCCAATTTTATCTCCCACTTTTGAAGTGAACCCTCTGATTGGGTATTAGTTTATCCAGTATTCCCAATAAAGTATTTTCCCCAATTCTGGCTGTTGCTTCTGCCCCTTAGATAGTCTAATTTTTCCTTGATTTTCTATTTCCTTCATTGACAATGGGCTGTAAAACTTTATGACATGTGCTTAATTGTTTGTGCCAGCTACCCTAAATACTGGATGCGTTAGGTGGCCTTCATGGAGACTAAGGGAGGAAGAGAAATTGCAATTAGCATACAACATTAAACCAAGCTTTTGCGGTTATTGGCAAGTATCGAGAAAGGTATGTAGAGCTCTCTTTTGTGCGTGTGTTTTATGTGCTTGACAAGTGACAATTCATTAATGTGGGTATTTTTATTAAGTAAAGGAGGGAGTAATATATATGTGCATGTCAAGAAACCATAGTACCTTTCTTAGGTGATATCTCAGGATAATGATGATGGGAGGCCGAACAGTGTGAAATATTTACTCCTTTGGTCTCGGTCTGAGAGGTTTTAAAGGTGAAATATTTATTTTGGCCTTGGTCTGAGAGGTTTTGATGCTTTTTTTCTGCAGAGGACGAGCAATTTCAAGTTGTTTAGGCAGGATTTGGTTTATTATATATCCCTTTCCCTCTACATCGTTGGCCTCCCTCCAATTGTAGGTTTGTTTGTTTTTTTAAATACAATGCGTTAGTTTTAAGACATTTAGTATATAATTTTCATTTTAAGACATTTGATAAGTTAACTATTATTTTTTTAGTTGTACTGTATTGATAAAAAAAATTAACCTTAATTACTATAATAGTATTACTAATAAGGAAGCAGACATAAAAAACCAATGTGAAGGAAATTAGGGAACATAGGGGTGTAGACTTATAATGTGAGAAAGTTCCTATGGTTCAAAGATGTTAAATTATGTTATGAGCAATTCACATATTGAAATGTTATCAATAAGAGTTTTTATTTTAAAAATAGGTGCATATGTCTTGATTGAATCGAGGAATTGGACCTAATGGATAAAAATAAATAGACCTAAGCTTCATCTATTTCTTTTTCATTGATTATTATATCAAATAGGTTCATGAAAATTTAATCAAAGGATTATTACAAACCCTTGAATTTGGGTGAAAGGGATTCAATTTAATTAAAACTTTGAATCCTGTATTGATGGTGACCGAAAAAATATGATTGACATATATTGAATGCCAATGTCAGTGTCTTACCTTAAATTTAACATTTCAGTTAATTTGACTGTTTTTTGGCCTTGAAGTGCGAGTGTGATAGAAAATGATTATAAGAGCAATGTTGCCAACTCTTGTCATTACACATTCAATATGCATGATTGGGGTTGAGATCTAACTTCCTCAACCCCATTTATATAAATTTGTGGTCAAAATCTTTCTTATATTTCAAAGAAGTAAAAAAGTCAACACTCTTGTTTATTCCATTTCTTGCTTTCTTCCTGACTTACAAGCAAAGCTATATAATAATGATTGTGAATTCTGTTTTGAGCTGAATTCTGTGTTAATGGGTCACAACTAGTGAACCTTTTCAATCCTGCCTTTTCCAGGGGAAAAAGTAGAAAACAAAAAAAAGGTGTTGGAATATATCGATCGTAGTTGGATACAAGCTAAACGGACGAGTGTTGAATATGATGTTGGGGTGAGGGGTTTTTTAGACTTTGCAAAAAGAAATGCCGATGATGATAGTGTGATGCTTTATTGCCCTTATGTAAAATGTTTGAATGAGAAGCGATTAAGTGCTGTAGATATATATATACACATTTAATTTGTGAAGGGTTTTGTAAGACCTATGTAGTATGGGTATGGCATGGTGAACAATTAGAAATGTCAAGTATATCTCAATAGGGGGAAGTGACTTGTGATGATGATAATGACACAGATATGGATGATCGGATAGATGATATTATTCGTGATGTAGGAGAAGAGGTTTTTGAACAATCACATGCATATGGTAATATGTGCAGTGATGCTGAGATGCCGTTGTACCCAGGGTGTAAAAAATACCAATTGCTGAATGTTGTATTGAAATTGGTAAATTTGAAAGCACGGTATGGATGAAGCGACAAGAGTTTTTCAGAAATGCTTGAGGCCTTTAAAGACATGCTTCCTGATGATAATGTGTTCCTTGTCGATACTATAATGCTAAGAAAATACTGTGTCCACTAGGGATGAAGTATAAAAAGATCTATGCTTGCCCTAATGATTGCATATTGTATAGAAAAGATCATGAAGAGAAGGAGCAATGTCCGATATGTGAAACTCTGAGGTATAAATCAAATAAGGGCCCTGCAAAAGTGTTGTGGTATCTTCCAATCATTCCAAGGTTCAAGCGCCTATTTGCCAATGAAATTCATGCCAAAAATTTGAGATGGCATGTAGATGAGAGGATTTCTGATGGAAAACTTCGACATCCAGCTGATTCTTCTCAATGGCAGAAAATCGATCAATTATTTTCTAGCTTCGGTGAAGAACCTAGGAATCTCAGACTTGGGCTTAGCACAGATGGTATGAATCCTTATGGTAGCCTAAGCAGTATACATAGTTCATGGCCTATTTTGTTGGTAATTTACAATTTATCTCCTTTGTTATATATGAAATGAAAGTACATTATGTTGTCTATGTTGATTTCAGGACCAAAGCAACCCGAAAATGACATAGATGTTTACCTAAGGTTGAGAAAGTACATTATGTTGTCTAAGGTTGAGAAAAGAAGCTTTTGTGAGTGTTTACATGGTACTAAAGTTCCCTAAGGGCATTCTTCAAATTTTAAAAAGCTTGTATCGATGAAAGACTTGAAGTTAATAGGGTTAAAGTCTCATGATTGTCATATCTTAATGCAACAACTACTCCCAATAGCTATTCGAGACATTGCCGAATATGATCTTCAACACATATTGACTAAACTTTGTTTCTTCTTTAATGCCATTTGTTGTAAAGTTATTGACACGGAAAGATTGGAGGAACTGGAAAATGAAGGATATATGATCTTGTGCCAGCTTGAGAAGCTTTTTCTTCCTTCCTTTTTTGACATCATGGTACACTCGATTGTTCATCTAGTAAGGGAGATAAAGTTGTGTGGCCCTATCTATTTCCGGTGGATGTACCCAATCAAAAGAACTATGAAAATATTAAAAGGGTATGTGAAGAACCCCAACCGGCCTGAAGTATCTATTATTCAAAAATATGTTTCTAAGCAGCTATGGAATTTTGTCAACATTATTTGTCAAATGTATGATATATTGGCCTTCCTAAATGTCATGATCAAGAAGGGGGTAGACACAGGGCAACAGTAAAGAGCATAGATGTTAATGAATTGCAACAAGCCCACTTGTACATCTTGAACAATGTTGATGAAGTTCAATATTACATGAATGCCCATAAAGAAATTGTACAGAAACAAAATAGTCGAATGACTGAACAAAGGTTAATTAGGGAGCATAACAGAACTTTCACATATTGGTTCGAACAAAAGGTTGATGGAGAAGAATGTGTTTCTGATACAATAAATTAGTTAGCACATGGTCTTGAAGTTGATGTCATAAGTTGGACTTCATTTGTGATCAACGGTTATACCTTTTACACGAAGTTCCTAGATGATAAGAGCACCGTCCAGAACAGTGGTGTTATATTAGTGGCTGAATCTATGCACTTCTCTAGTTTGAAAGATAAGAACACTACATTAGCTGCCATACCTTATTATGGGGTGATTGAAGAGATTTGGGTGGTTAACTATGTTAAAATTAGATTTCCCATTTTCAAATGCAAGTGGGTTGATGTCAATAATGGTGTGAAGATTGATAGATTAGGATTTACATTAGTAGATCTGAATAGTAGAAGTTTTGGAGATGAACCTTTTATTATGGCAGATCAATCGCAACAAGTGTTCTATATCACTGATCAGGAAAATAAAATGTAGTCTGTAGCTCTTCAAGGAAAAAGGGTCGTTGATATTGACGAGAAAAGTCGCTCAAATTATGATCTTCTTGAGACTCCTTCTTTTTCTAGGGGTTTACCAGAATTGAACGAAGAAGATGAAGCAGATAATGCACACGGCATAAGAAATGATCATCACGAGGGAATATGGGAGGATATCTCTTTATGATACTACTTTGAACTTAACTAATTAAAGTAATTATGATTATGATTTATATCTGAAGAATATGTTTAGTTATTTTATCGATATAGTCTTCACATGTCATAGCTTAGGATTTATCTTTCTTTGTTGTCGTTACAGGAAAATGACGAATCCCCAGCGTCTTAGTGTAGAGGATCAGCCACCTACTGCACCTCTGAGTTAGCCACCTAGTGCTCAGGAGAGTCAGCCACCTAGTGCTCAGCAGAGTCAGCCAACTAGTGTTAATCAGGGCGAGCCTAGCAATGCTCGAAGCTAGGGTCATAGTGAGCGCAGTAGCTAGTCTGTACGGAGGGGTAGATATGGCACACGATTGATAGACGTTTCTCTCAGTCGGAGTGTAGGCCAAAAGATACCGATTGAGTTTGATAGATATTGGAAACCAATTGGTCCTAATGCCCAACGGTATAGGAGTTTTGTCAGCCTCCTTGCACGCAACAAGCCGAGCATCTTGATAGAGGAGTGGAGAAATGTCAATGAAAAGGTGAAGAAACATATTTGGGACACTATCCAGGTATACAATTCTCTTATGTATGTAATTAATTATTATCAAATATGTCATAAATTTTTCACTTACTCCTTCAATGCATGCATTCTAGCTCACGTACGACGTTCCTCAGGGTGAGATTTTGTACAACAAGACAATGACGTATTGTTATGAGCGCTGGAGCAAGTTTAAGACAAATCTGACCAACAATTACATTCATATCGAGGTAAAAGATGGTCAACCTCGTCTTAATCCGTGTAACCAGTATACATTTCTTGATCAAGCGACTTGGCAAGCATTTGTTAGGCTTCGGACTACTCAAGAATCTTTGGTTAGTTGACTTATTTTTCGTTTTATTTACTTAGCAATTATCTTAATTGATTATAACACTTTCCTTTTGTATCATTTTTTATTCGCAGGCAAAAAGCACAAGAGAGTGGTAGAAATAATGATTGCCCTCATACAATATCTCGTGGGGGTTATGCAAAGGATGAAAGAGACTTGTTGGCGGCCAAACGGAAGAGATTGGAAGAAGCATCTCAATCTGATCCTTCTGTTCTTCTTTCTCCACCATCTCTGATTTGTCGCGAAGAAAAATGGCAATTTGCCCACCAAAAGAGGAGTGGGTCTTATACGAGTGAACAATCTAGTATAGTAGGTGAAAGAATTGTAAGTATATATCGTTGCTGTTATTAATTACATAAGAAACGTACATCATTACTTATGTTTATTATTTTGTATTATCTTATAGGAGGAACTTAGAAAAAAACAAGTTGAGGGATCTTTTAAGTCGGAGGGTAGGAATGATATTCTAACAGTTGCTACTGGCAAACATGAGCATCCAGGCCGTGTTAGGGGAGTTGGAGGAGGGGTAGGGATACGAGATTACTTTGGAGCCCTCGTACGCCATTCCTAAAAAATCGTGACTAGGGAGGAATTAGAGACTATGTTGGCTACTGCAAGAGTAGAAGCAAAGGCCGAGGCTGAAGCATCATTTGATGCACTATTAGAGACCAAGTTGAGTAAGATGAAAGAGGAAATGATAGTGTTTATGAGCTCAAGACAAGATACCAGTGCTCCCCAGGCACAATCGATTGATCCTAATAAGCAGAGCACTAAAGGGAGTTGTTGCAACATCGGGCAGTCATCAGAGTGTCCTGCAAGGGAAATTACTGAGCCTTGTGATATTTTTGTCGAGGATCCTCTGAGGCGGTTAGTTGCACGGGGTAGTATGCATAACCTGGGATCAATTGTCCACTACCGACAAATGGAAGCTGATCAAGTCTGAGTGTTAATTGACGAGATGATCATTGCAGATGCACTTGTCCCTATCCCTTCTGATGAATTCAAGATTGTAAGTGATGTCCTGGGTACGTTCATCTTATGGCCAACGAACCTTGTTTTTGTTTGAGCCGACGAAAGTCCGATCAAAGCCCCACCAAGTCCAGCTCCCTTCACTCAGCAAGAAGTTTCATAGCCTCTACTGAATATCATGCAACAAATGATTCTGATGGCATATGAAACATCCTTTAAAACAAGAGATTGGCCTATGGATTTAGTTATTGGACAGTCAAGGGTGACATGCTATTTTGAGAGAGATGATTTGATGTCCCTAGTAGTTCCTAGATAAAATCTTACGATTGGGATTGTCCAACTGTTCTTAATATAAGTATCTTTTGCAGTTCAAAGTAAATATTTTAAAAGTTTCACTGTTTACCTTTTATTTATGTGCTTGCATTATTATAGGTACATGCATCGTAGGTTGGTCTCCTCTGGCAAAAGCGAAAAATTTGGATTCTTATTCCCCCATCACATCCAAAAGAAAGGGACAACTGCTGCTATCAGACATAGATACTTATCAGAGAGGCTTAGTGAAATTGGAACTGAGTGTTTCTTGGCTCCATATGTGCATGGGTAAGAAGCAAACTGATATTTTATAATTTATATAATTTTTTATTTTTGCTTAATATTCTTTTTTTCAGTGATCATTGGCAGTTGCTTCTTCTATGCAAGAGTAGTTACACTGTCATCCTTTTATGTTCCCTCCACTTCAAACCAGGGAATGATTTGAAAAAGATCACAAACTCGTTAGTTTTCTTGCATTATTACCTTTTGTATGCAAAGTTTATGGAATTTGTGTAAAACCAATAACCTTTGTCATTGTGGTGATCATAGGGCTATGCGGAAATTCCTACACATTGCTTGTGGTAAGCATGTTCGTGACTTAAAGGACCCTACATGGATCATGTCAAAGGTTAGTATATATTGATTTGTTTAAAGAATGTAATAAGCCATGCCTTTATATTTGTTTTAATGATATTATGTTTTTTCTCAGAGCCGTAGGCAACCACAGGGGTCCAACTTATGTGGTTTTTATATTTTGAGACACATTTACAATATTATCATTCTAGGCACAACTGATTTTACTCAAGAGGTAAATTAATATTTCAGAACTTTTGTATTACTTTATTGTTTTTAAGTTACTAAGTTAATGTTTCGTTTGGTTTTGGTGTTACAGATGTTTGATCTTGTTGATCCCTTTCCTGAAGAAGATATTGATTTCATTCGCACATGTTGTGCTGAATTCATCTATGAGCTATTACAAAAATAGTGAGTTTTTGAATCCAACGTTACATTGTACATTATTGTTCTCATATGTATTGCTAACAAGGTTTATGTATTTGTGTAGGACAATTTCTGTGATATGGGTAATACAGGAGGAATGGGATTTGAGGGACTGACCTTTGTAATTTTTCTTCCCTTTGTATTTTGTAAAGTTGAGGAATTTCTGCTCTTGCTTGTATCTATACTTGAATTTTATTGCTGCTGTTGTCATTTTAAAGTTTCGCATCCATTTCTGAGCAAATTCTTCTGTTTGGACATTCCTTCATGTTTTTAGTTTTAGACAACTTCATGTTGCACATTGAAATTGCAAGAAATGGAGTGAATTTGGAGTTCCTAGAATCTGATTTTAACTTGTTGCTTAAATTGTGACATTTGATCTTGAACCTTGTTCTACACTAATTACCATTTGTTGGAAGTTTATTTAAAGTCACCTGGCTTACACCTTTATTTGTGCTTGTTGTTGATCTTGCTGCTGTCATTGCTTTTATGAAATCTGTTATGTTGCTTTTGTGCAATCTGTTACTTACTTCATACTTAGGGAGTTGCATATAGATAGACAAATACATGCACTCCATTTCATCCGTTGCATTTTGCATTGTTCTCTATTGCTTCAAGATTCATTACTGCTGTCATTTGGTCCTCCTTACTGTCTAATTGCACTGTTGGTGTTATTTAGTGCTAAACTAAGGTTGGTCATTACCTTTGGCTAAATTCTTGACAAATTTGCTTGCACTCTACTTGTGACCTAGGGACTGAAACTACAAGTGCATTTGGGCTGAAATTGAGCCAATAGAGTTTACATTAAATGCTGCCATATTTTCCATACTGTAATTAAAGTGCTGCAAATGACTCATCAATGTGTGACTGGCTTATATGAAAATTTGTTGCTGCTATAGACTGCTGCTTTTGAATATTACAATTGAAATCTGTGATTGTTTTGTACTGCTGTTAAAATTGGAGCATCCAGTGCGTGTATATATAAAAGGGACGTTTTTAAAAAAAATAGAAGCTTTAAGACTGGTTGTAACCACAACCGGTCTTAAAAATTCACCTTTAAAACCGGTTGTAGGAACAACCGGTCTTAAAGGTCAGACCTTTTAAGACCGGTTGTACCCTTTAAGACCGATTGTACACACAACCGGTCTTAAAAGGTCTAACCTTTAAGACCTGTTACGGGCAGAACAGGTCATAAAGGTGACCTTTAAGACTGGTTTTAAGAACAACCGATCTTAAAAGTATGCTTTTAAAACCGGTTATAACAACCGGTCTAAAAAGTCAATTTTCCACTGGTGCCAATGCAGCGTCAACATACACAAAAAGTCATGTTCTTGGATCTTAATTTGCCACTACACTTTCAACTTTCATGTAATGTGAAAACACAAAATTGCACATATTTTTTGGAGGATTGGGGTATGGGAGGCCCCAAGTGCAGTACGTTTACATTTATTGCAAAGACATGGGGAGATATGCAGTGATATCATACCATACCTAACTACTCACCGCTTGGACTATGGAGCCAAAATATGCCATTGTGAGAAAATAGCGAGGATGAATCTGATAAGGGCGGAGGGGTGTTTTCATTGATTTATCTCTCTATTTACTTTTTATTGAATGTATCTACCATTAGATCAACTTAATAGTTGATATTTAATAATGTGTAAAGAATATCATTATAATAAAAATCTACCATGGCCAATCCCAACCTTGAAAGTTGATCTAATGGTAGATACGTTTATTGGAGAGTAAATGGAAACACCCCTCTCCCATCTGATAAGTGGGTGGCTGGTTTTTGGAACAGAGTAGAGGTTCAGAGCTATTGGGCTTCAAGTTTGTAGAGTAATCATTAAGGCTGATTCAGTGTCTATTGTGAGTATGCTGCAAAATTTACTGTTGAGTTCGTACGGTTTGTATGTACTCCCTCCGGTCTTTTTTATAAGAGTCTAAAATTTTAATACAGAAGCTTTTGTTGATTGGCACTATAGTTTTGTTTTTATCTTTTTAAATTCAAAATCTCCCATGAATCTTAGTTTGTAGTTTTATATGTGCTTATAATTTTTTTTCCAGTATTTGCTTGACGTTACAACTCTCTTTTGTTAAACTTCCTATACATTGTAAGTTTTTTAATTTTTGAGCTTACTAATATAATTTTATTAGTTGTTACTAGTTTAATTTGCTCAATGTTTTTTATATTTAATTTATTACGAAATCTAAAAAAATTATTCTCAATTGTATATGTTGAAAATTAATTGAGATGATATTACATGTGACTATATATAGGTTGTATATATGAAGATATGTGTAGTAGTTATAATTTTTAGCTGCTATAGTAATTGTTTGGGCATGTTTGTTTTGACGTTGAAATTGCTTATAAGTTGCTTTTCAAGTAAATCGAGATAGAACTCCTCTCATACTTACCTCGTATATCGTAAATCACGATTGAAAAGTTGCTTTTAATCATTCCAATCGCTGTTCCAAATGAGCACATTGATGAGTTGCATAAGTGAAGTAATTATAACACTTGTACTTTTGTTGGATTGTAATGCAACCAATTAATTTAACTATGATATGTAATGATTTTATGAATTAGTTATTTGTTTGGAGTTATGTCATTATGGTTTGGTTTTTTTTATTTCGCTGTAGGTTTGTACTGTAAAATACAGGGTTCATTAGGAAAAGAAAAAAAACTACGTAAAATTATTTTTTTAAAAAAAATACTTCCTTGAGGAAGCGCCATAAGAAGTGTGTATATATACACACTTCCTCAAGGAAGAACCATAGAAAGTGTCATACTTCTTATGTCATTTTCTCAAGAAAGCGTCATAGAAAGCTATTTAAAAATAAAAATAAAAATAAACTGTGGCGCTTCCACAGCTTCTTTTAATGGTGTTAGAAGCTGTGGTGCTTCCTAAACGCCATAGTATTCATAAAAATAAACAACACTTATGACATTTTTTGTAGTGGTATGTACTGATTATTGCTAGGATCAAACAGAGAATCTCCCAACACAAAGAGAGCCTTCTTGGGTGATGGGATAGGTCTGCCATTGTTGCAACTGAGAGAGCTGAGAATGATGAGCACTAGACACGGGAGAGAGAATAATGGTGTTGTGGCCATCTTCTCAATCTACTGGTCCTAAAAGAGGTAGCTAGATTGTGGCTGCGTGACACTATTTTTTGGTGGCAAGGGAAGGCCCTTATTTATAAGGGAGTGGTCCTTAAACGGATTCACATTTTAGAAAGACGAGGAAGTTAAATAAACTATTTAATCATATCATATATTATGTATCATTAGATGAAATAAGGAAGTGTTGCTGAAACAAGTTCACTTTTTCTCCATATTGTTGTTTCAGTGAATTTGCCAAATCCTTCAAGTTAGTATAGTTTCACTCTTTCTAAATAGGTTCACTTTTTAGAAAGATGGAGGAAGTTTCATAAACTATTTAATTATATCATATGTTGTATATAATTAGATTAAATAAGGAAGTGGTCCTGAAACAGGTTCACTTTTTCTCCATATTGTTGGTTTAGTGAATTTGCCAAATCCTTCAAGTTAGTATAGTAATCACTGAGGCTGATTCAATAGCAAATGCTGAATCCTACTATATGTATGTAGTAGACATGAGGTTTATTAACCTGGTTTAACTTGTGACCTTCCACTCACAAGGAGCTTTCGTACTACTACTTTCAATACTAAATATAGGAGTTAGAAAAGATGTTCATTTTCATCCTAACTATAATTCATTTAGTCTCCTAAATTTATAATTTTCTCCCCCATAATATTCTTATTGATTACACATAATAAGAGGTTTTCCATTAAGGGACAGTTACAATGCACATGTTTATAAAATGCATTGGAGGAAAACGACATATATTTATTACAAACAACCAACTTAACTAATGTTATTCATAGTTACAAATTAATTGTCTAATTTTTATATTGAGAATTAGAGGGAGTATTAGGCTATAAGGTCATTGACAGGTGTGGGCAATAATTGTGTTAATTTTGTTTCGGCCAATTAGGCCACAAAGTTATTTATTTGCTACAAATAGTTAACTTAGCCAATTTCCTTCATATTTGTTTGATTTTGGGCTTTTAGCTCCATATAATACAAACAAACAAAAAAGTAATTTTGGGAAATAGGATATGATGAACTCTTATATTTGGGAGACGAATTGGATATGATGAACTCTTATATTTAAGATCAAAATAAATCTCTTGTTTGTATCCTATATTTAGGATTAGAGGGAATAATTAAATGGTAAAAGTTCAATATATCCTAACTATTTTGTCTAACTTATTTATATTTATGTTTTTTTTCAAACTATTTTGTCTAACTTCTTAACTGATATATAATATAATAACATATGATATATGATATGATTAAATAACTTGTGAGTTCAAATTCTACCAATGTGAGGAACTTGTTGGTGGGCAATTTGTAAGTGTCTCGGTAAGCATTCTTTGAACCCGGAGGTATGCTATGTCTATGATGAGCCATGAGACCCAACTCACCTAAAACATTTCTCTAGTCTTAAAAAAAATAATACTTCATCTAACTTCCTCAATCTCTAAAGAAAAAGTCATATGAATCTTATATTGGTGACTGGTATTGTAAAAGTTGAAAAACTAGAGCTAGCTAGGTTGGTGATGTTCAGTAATTATAGATATGAAAGAAACACAACATGTTGATTTAGCATGGGGTGTGGGAGTCACCGAATAGTCGGAACGGCGAAATCCAAATGAAACTCTGGCACCAACGCAACGTCAACATACACAAAAAGTCATGTTCTTGGATCTTAATTTCCCACTACACTTTCAACTTTCAAGTAATGTGAAAACACAAAATTGCACATTTTTTTTGGAGGATTGGGGTATGGGTGGCCCCAAGTGCAATACGTTTACATTTATTGTAAATACATGGTGAGATATGCAGTGATATCATACCATACCCCACTCCTCACCGCTTGGACTATGGAGCCAAAATATGCCATTGTGAGAAAATAGTGAGGGATGAATCTGATAAGGGATGAGGGGCATCTCCATTGATTTATCTCTCTATTTACTTTTTATTGAGGGTATCTACCATTAGATCAACTTAATGATTGAGATTTAATAATATGTAAAGACTATCATTATAATAAAAATCTACTATGGCAAATATCAACCTTGAAAGTTGATATAATAGTAGATACACTCATTGGAGAGTAAATGGAAACACCCCTCTCCCATCTAATAAGTGGATGGCTGGTTTCTAGAACAGAGTAGAGGCTATAATCTATAGGGCTTCAAGTTTGTAGAGTAATCATTGAGGCTGATTCAATGTCTACTGTAATCATGTTGTGAAATTTGGTGCTAAGTCAGTATAATATGTATGTACTCCCTCTGGTTGTTTTTATAAGAGTCTAAAATTTAAATTGTCTTCCTCCTTTTATAAGAGTTTGACAAGAATTGTTTGAACATTTAATGAGTCTTTTTTACCCCTAATTAATTATAAGTATGGTATTAGCTAACAGGTTGGTGATATTCATGTTTACTTTAATTTTCTCTCTTACCTGCCCCTCATAAATTATGACATCTTGGAAAACAAAGTTTATTTCAGACATACTTATTATTTTTAACTAACTTTCACCATTTTCTTAAACCGGGTAATTATGTTATTAAATTCTTATAAATAAGATCAGAGGGGGAAATAGATTCAACCTAAGGTCATAGGCGAGATTGAACCTACAGTCTTTCCCTTATAAGGGAGTTTCCATACTATTGGGTTATAAAGCCATTAACAAGCGCGCACAATAGTTTCGTCGAATATTTTGGATTTAATTTTTTAATTTTTTTATTGAACCTGAAACAACATCATTTTGATAGATTTTTGTTTTAGTAATTCTGTTTTGTTAGATGATATGTGACTTATACATGAATGTTCTATATACTTATGGATTAATATTTTTTATTTAGATATTATTATAATTATGAATTATCTAATCTCAGTTTAAATCATTGACCCTTTAACGTATAACTCAATCAATTTGTTGGCTAATTTGGTTTTCAGTGCCTTGCTCAATTGACCCATATGAGTTTGTTTGATTTGTTGAATTTGGGCTTTTAGGGCCGTGTAATACAAAATAAAAAAAGGTAATTTTGGGAGATTGGAACCAGATTAACTAAGTCCTAGTTTGACTAATTATACTTTTTTTTTTAACAATGACTTATTATACTGAATGAAAATGGCCCAAGGCACCAAATTAAACCGATGGAATAAATTTGAATCCCATTTCCATACGCAATAGGTGGCTGATATAAAGCACAAATCCCCATTGCCAAGAATCGAGAATTAGCCACTCATTTGATTAACCATGGACACAGCTTCTTCAAATTAACACAAGAACCCATGGTAATTGAAGGAACGCAATTGGATCGGTGGTGACAGTTGGAAACAGAGGAAGCAAATGGTGGTTCGGTAGTAGCTTCCGGCGGTGAAGGCTAAGCAATGGAGGTGATGACGAAGATGCTTGTTCCTCCCCCCCCCCCCCCCTCTCTCTCTATCGTTCTCTACTTCAAAGCTCTGTCTCGGTCCTGACAGTGCTTGTCCAGCACAGAGAACCGATGGAAATGATGGCTATGATGAGATGCGAGGGGGGTCGCTGGTGACGGTAGATGAAGGATGGGAAGTCACCGGCGACCATTGAAGGTGGAGATGAAGATTGGAAGTGATGTGATGATTCTCGATGATGATCTGCTTGTGCGGCGCTGTTCCTGCGAATCCCCAACCTGCTGCTCCTCTGATCTCTCCGTTGGTGGTGACGAGTGATGCTCGCCGGCGACCTGTGGTGGTGGATGAGCCGCCGGCGAGAGAGAGGATTAAGACAGCGAAGGGAATGAAGTCGAGAGGCTCTATGCAGTGTGCTCTCCTCTTTTTTGTGATGTTTCTTTCTTTCTTTTTTTTTTTACAGAAAAAGTTTAGGTAGGTTCTCCCCATCAGTCAGAGGATTCGAACACACTCCCTTATGATTGGGGTGACAAGACCTTAACCAAGTGTGCCAATGCTTCTTTCTTTAATCACCCTCAGCTCATCTCCGTTTCTGTGTCTTAGTCGGGTCTTGGGCTGATTAGTTTTTTTTTTCTTTTCTTTCAGCTGCAAAAGCCCAAAACTACAGCCCATGTCCATGGTCTGCCCTCTTTTTTTTTTTGAATCTCCAGTTTTCAGCTTTAGTTTGGGCCTATGCTTTCTCTTGTATGCTTGGATCTCTCTCTGTTTTTTTTTCTGTTTTCAGCTTAAGCCCAAATATTTTTCATTTTCTTATAAAACACTTACAATACAAAATTAAGCATAATATAACATCAAAAGTCCAAGAAAACATTTATATGACTAATTAACAATTTTATGAACATTTTGCGCATTTTTACAATTAATTCAATACAAATGCCCCTAATTAAAAATAATGCTTAATCATGCAATAATGCTATAGAAAATGTATTAAAAAACCCCAAATTAACCATGAAAAATCATATAAAATTATGGTTTAATCACGCTGCCTCCTCTACCTTCTTTTTCCCTTAATCTCCATTAGTCCTCCTCTGTCCTTATCTTCACCATAGTCAACTATCTTCATCTTCCTACCATTCCATCTAACACTCCACGACCTTCTTTCTCTTCTTCCAGTCCATCCAAACTTTGGTGTTTTCTTGATGTTCTTTGGTTGTTGGTTTGTGAAGCTAATGCGGATGCTCTAATGGACATGGATTGCTGACTTCCAATGAGTCTTGGTAGCAAAAGAAGTGGCAAGAGCTTTAAGGTTCTATAAGGGGAGTTCATTATTTTCCATTTGCTCAATTTATACATTATGTCTTTGTGAATTAATTTTATATTGGGATATGCATATCTTGAGACTTAGATGAGTGATTATTTGTCCATGTTGGTTAATATCTTATGTTGAATTTGGTATTGATGCATTTGAATTTTATTGAACTTATTTTCCTATTGGATTAATGAAGTTATACATTCTATGTGATATCTAGATTGTGTGATGGATTTAATTTAATTTGAATGTCGCGATTGTGCTTTCAATTAAGAAGAACCAAGTGCATTAATCAATTTTCAATACACATCAAGTGGGTTTTTAACAATTTGTCTAAGAGGTGACTAAGAATGTGATTGTAGGACTAATAATTTATTAGGTAGATTGGACCTAATGCGATTGTTTAGGGTTTTTAATTTGACTTGATGCAAAAGTAACTCCTAAAATATTTTAAAGAAGTTAGGAAAGTCACCAAATTTGTCACCAAGATTCATTTCATCATTCATATTTCCAATTCCAAATTCCTTTCCATTCACTCTTAATCATTCTCCATTTTTATAAAGAAAGTACCAAAAATATTATATTATCATTTTAATTAAATTTCATCTTTCTTTTAGTTATTAATTTAAGAAATCCAAAAATCGTTTCCCCCTTGTTTTCTTTCATTGCATTCGCATTACATCTAGATTACCTAAAACTCAATAAAAAGCTCCTCAAGTGAGACGGCCCGAGTGTTGCATTGTACTGCAATTCTTGGATAAAAAAAATATTCTGTATTTGACCTCAAGACGTAAAGACACGGTTAAATCACTTCTACGTCACCAAGTTTCGTCCTTAATTGCTTCCCCATATTCTTGAAATAATCCAATTGAGTTTTGAGGGGCACCACCTGCAAATTTGAATTACTCATCGGTGTGTGTATTTCTGCTTTCACAAGAAAGAAATATTGGCTAAGGGCTACTGTATTCCACTATAATGTAATACCTTCAATTTTTAATATAAAAGTTAGATAACTAATTAATAAATTTTAACAAAATTAGTTAAGTTAGTTATTTATGACAAACATGTGTTAACTTTCCTAAAATACCCTATTTGATCACGTGAATTGAAACTACTTTGATGGAAGCCTCTTAAACATGTGCAATTAATAGGGAATGCTTTTGGGAAATAATTAAAAATTTAGAAGACAAATTGGATTAAGATATTATATTTATAATCAAAATAAACCCCCTAATCTAACTCTTATATTTAAGACTTGAAGGAGTAATTAAAAGGTCCAAGTTCAAAATATCCATAGCGGCAGGTTGTAAAGAAGGCAAATATAAAGGTAGAGCCTAGCACCATAAAACTAACAGGTAAGGAAGAAGAGCCATTTAAACTTAGGGTTAATATAATTTTTGGTCCCTGAAGTTTGATCTGATTTTGGTTTTGGTTCCTCAAGTTTGAAATCGGTGGTTTAGGTCCCTGAAGTTTTACCCAATTTTGGTTTTAGTCCCTCAAGTTTGAAATCGGTGGTTTTGGTTTCTAAAGTTTCACCCGATTTTGGTTTTGGTCCCTCAAGTTTGAAAAGGACTTGGTGACCCGTTTTTGAAACCCGACCCGGAAAAAAACCAAGTCTTTTTCAAACTTGAGGGACCAAAACCAAAATTGGGTGAAATTTCAATGACCAAAACCACTGATTTCAAACTTGAGGGACCAAAACCAAAATTGGGTGAAACTTCAGGGACCAAAAGTTATATTAACCCCTAAACTTATAAACTAAACTTCACCTGTGAAACTCCTGAGCATTCTTACAAGCACCTTTGTTATAATTCTAAATGCTAGTATAAAGGGAAAGTCTAATATCAAAAGACTAGTTAATTGGAAGGAGAGTCCCTTGAATTATCGCACATCACTTATAAGGCTACTCAATGTACGATTTGTAAAAATGGATTAGTCCACTAACACTAGAATCTGATGTACGGATATCAATGAGATTGTGAAAAGAAATTAAACAAATAACATACCGATCCTTCATAAGTCTCAAGTAGAACTAGGGAATTGAAAACCGGACCGAACCGGCTGGTTCAGCTTGTGAACTGACGAACCAATCGGATCGGTTTGGGGGTGAACTGTATGGACCGGTTCACCCATTTTATTTTATTTTTTAAAAAATCATTTTTTAAAATTAATTTTACACATAATTTTATATAAATAAGCTTAAAATATTCACTTCATCACCGATTTAGCCTCGGTTTAGTTCCGGTTTGATTACCTAGCTGACCCACTGACCCATAACCCAATGTCATAACCGATTCAATGATTGGTCCGGTTTTTAGTACCTTGAGTAGAACACCAGCTCCACCTGATGCAAAATTTGGTCCATCAATATATCGATGATATCCAAGTTGTAGATATGGCGGAATCAGAGGGATCTTTACATACTCAGCTGTAATGGAGACACATACATAAGTTTTCTATTAAACATACTCCTCCAGTTTTTAGTAGAAGACATATTTACCTACTTTGATTAGATTAAAAAAATTAGTTTAATTAGTTAATATGACATGTAATTTTTAAAACACTCTAATAATTTTTCTTAATTAATTCACACATTCTCTCTTCTCCTTAATTATTGAAGAAGAAGCTGAAATGTTGGCACACAAGTCTTGCCATTATGTTACATCAGTTATTATTTGCTAAAACATTTGTTTTTATAATTTCAAAAATTCATATATATAATTTTGTCCAAAAAAAAATTCATATATAATAGGTCTTGTATAAAGTAAGGCTCCAACATGGATTTCTGTTGGTGGGAACGCATGTGCGTATGGGGGCGCCCAATGTGATGAACACTCAGACGTCAACACGCGTCTTCTGTTATTTTCCCACTGATTTTCAACATTCTAGTATTTTGTGGTACCACACTTTTTTGTTATTTAACATCATATAATGACAAGTTTTCATATAAGAAAGATAACAAGTTCATTTTCACAAAAAAAAAAAAAAAAAGATAACAAGTTCATATTATACTTATCATTGAAATTTTTGGTTGATTACATTTTTTTCTGTGACCTTATAGTAACTCTCTGAGCATTATTCGATCTGGGCATCACTAGAAAAGATTGATAAAGCTTGGGGTAGCTCTGTGGGCATCAATACCTTGGAACCCAAAGTAAGCCACATTTTTTTTTTTGAATAAGATACTGAGATACATTAAACCTTCAATAGGTTAATACAAAACCTTGGATAAAACCAGTGAAAAACCTTCAACCCTTATCATCGACCGCCTCACAATAAGAAGGTGGTGGGTAATCAAGGAGAACAAAATTTCCTTGAATGCTGTGAGCTAAACTCGCTAAATGATCTTTGCTTTTTTCTTTACTCCAATTTGAAGTTGAATTTATTCTCACCAAAATATTATATTGGAATCCAACCTTCTTCAATGTTTGGGATCTTCAAACAAACGGCCAACTAACAGTTAATGTGTATTTGTGTATTTGTTTTGGAAGTTCATAGTTATTTTTGTCCCTTAAAAAAACATCTGTGTCGAGTGTTTTTTTTGAGAAAATTTCATGTGTATTTTTGCTCCTTAACCTTTGAAAAATTCAAATAAACGGTGAATGTGTATTTTTGCACTTATTTTAAAAGTTCATTATTACTTTTATCCCTTAAAAAAACATTTAGTGTTGAGGGCGCTTTTAGGAAAATCTCCATATGTATTTTTATAATTTAATCCTTCATCTTTCTATACTGAACAGGTACACAGCCCTCCCCAAGGTCCTATTGCCTTCTTCTTCACCACACTTCTCTTTCAGTGAATTTGCCAAATCCTTCAAGTAGCTCACTCGTGTTGGGAAATATATCTGCTCATAACATTAGACATGAACATTAACACAGCAACTAGTTCTTGATCAATTTCTTAATGATGTTTAAAAGGATAAATCTTGAATTGATTTCAACTAGTCCTTCCCCCTCCCTCCCTCCCTCCCTCCCTCCCTGTATTAAAACAGAGTGGAAGAAACGAAAGAAGAAAAAAGAGCAAAAGATGGTAACTCCAAAAGGGGCTAGATTGAGAACGGCAGCTAACTAGGTTGGTGATGTTGAGTAATAATAGATGTGAAAGAAACACAACATGTTGGGTTAGCATGGCGCGTGGGAGTTACCGAACAGACGGAAGGGCAAAATTCAACTGAAATTTTGATACCAACAACAACACGTCAACATACACAAAAGGTCATGTTTTTGGATCTTAATTTCCCACTACACTTTCAGCTGTCATGCAATGTGAAAACACAAAATTGCACTTTTTTTTTTGGAGGATTGGGGTATGGGAGGCCACAAGTGCTATACAGTTTACATTTATTGCAAAGTCAGTGATATCATGCCATGCCCCACTCCTCTCACCACTTTGACTATGAAGCCATTATTTGCCAATTTGAGAAAATAGTGAGGGATGATTGTTACAAGTGGGTGGCTGGTTTCTATAATAGAGTAGAGGCTCAGAGCTATAGGGCTTCAAGTTTGTAGAGTAATTGCTGAGGCTAATTCAGTAACAAATGTTAAGTATGCTGCCAAATTTGCTACTGAATCCTACAGTGTCTATGCAGTAGAGCATGTTACAGACGGGATTGCACTACGTGGGACCTTTCCATTTACCATCTTAAATATAAGGGGTTAGAAAATAAGTTCATTTTCATCCTTAAGGACAGTTACAATACATATAATTAAAAAAAAAATTTTAAAAAATCAACATAGATTTGTTTCAAATTATTAGCATAACTAATTTTCTTTATATTTAAAAATTGATTGAGTAGTTCTTATATTAAAGATCAAAGGGAGTATTAGGCAATTAAGAACATTGATGGGTGATTTGACCATATCTTTACGTCTTGGGGTCAAATGCAAAATATTTATAACTAAGAATTGCAGTACAATACAACACTCGGGTCGTTCTCTTTCTCTTAAAGAGCCTTTATTGAACTACCTAAGTAATCTAATTATCACGCAAATGCAATAAAACAAAAGGGAAATAGATTTTTGGATTTTTTTTTCAAATTAATAACTAAAACAAAGATGCAATTTAATTAAAATTCCTAAACTACTATTTTTTTTTATCTTTTCTATAAAAATGATGAAAGAATGAATGGAAAGGAATTTGGAATTAGAAATATGAATGATGAATGCTCTTGGTAATGAAGAAGTGACAATCCTTACTTAAAAAGATTATGGGAGTTAATTTTCTCTAAGTTTTGAAAGTAAAACTCCAAACAATCACTCGGGTTTAGCGTTCTTAATTAATAATTACTCCTGCGAACGTAGCTAGTAACTATCCCTTAAGGCATTATTAAGAACCATTTAGAGTGCAATTAAAATTGGAATAATGCAACCTAAGTCTTCTTGAAATTGAGTGCTAAACAGCCCCTCAAGGGTACAAATCAATCACATTAATCAGACAATAACATGCTAATTAACATAATCTCATTCTAACCACAAAGAAATTCATACATATATAATCTTCACATTACAAAATCTAATCTCAACTATAAATATCAAACCAACAGACAATTAACATCAATCTCAATTCCAAAATCACATATATAAAAATTCTTAAAATTAGATGATCCAAATATGTAATTCTAGACTAACAGAATAATACTAAAAGAAGTCCCTATGTAATTCTTAAAGGTCAAGCACATGTTTTCATCACCAATAAGCAAAGGAAAATTAGTCACACATAGCCACTGCCACAATTCATATCAGTTTCCCAACCAAAATATCCAATGAAGCTAATATCAATATCGGCTCAGTGGGAAAGACGAGAGTGGTGTTAAGCGGTGGAGCTATGGCTGTGGTGAGTAAAGTGGGTGGCTGCAATCTGAGAAAAGAATATGTTAAAGGACTCAGGTGGTTGGGCGACGGTGGTGAACCTGGCTGGAAGAAGGACAGTGACGGTGAAAGTGGAATGTAAAGGAGAAACAGAGGAGCAGTGACAATGGTGGTCTGTTGGTTCCGATGGTGAAAAACGGAGCTGTCACTGGTGAGCTGTGGTTCGGTCGACGGCGGAAGGTCTTCGTCGGTGGTGGTTCATCCGTCTCGTTCCCTCTTCTCTCAAGCTTCCTCTGCTGTCCAGAAGTTCCACGGCGCTCCCAACTGATTCTCCCAGCTCTGCAACAATGATGGACGGTGGAGCTCGCCAGCGGCTGTGGTGGTTGATGGTGCCGCCGGCAAGAGAGGAAGATGAAGGTGATGGGATCGTGTACCAGGTCCGACCTCTCCCTTGTGCGGCGCTATGCTCTGTTTTTATCTCAGCTCGCTCTCGTCTGTGTCTTAGTCGGGTCTCGGGTCTGTATACCCGACTTTCAGCTCACCATGGCCAATTCTTCAATGTAAGGCCCTGTTTCAGCATCTCGGGTCCTCACTCCCAGCTGCGGCCCAAGTATCTATATCTCCCAGCTCGGATCTGTTCTCTGCCGAAGAAGGTGCTCTACAGTAACTTATGCACCTGGTCAAAACGCAAGTTCTGACCAGAGACCTATTTGCAAACTTGAAAACTTCTGATGGAAGGATCAAAGTGAAATATTTTGAAATACTTGTGAGGTTACTAAAATTTCTGTAACTTTTGGGTATTTATCTGTATTTCAACCCTGCCGTTTTCTTCATATTTTTGTAATTTTTCCAAAATTTAAGGCCCCTTTTTGTGATTTTACCCAATCTTCAAAATATTAATTTGACCTCCAAAATCTACAATTTTCTTCCAAAACACCTGAAATGCAATATTAAGCACAAGGTAATATCAAAATTTTAAGGGACAATATATAAAAAAATAATAATTAATGAATTTTGACAATTTTGCCCCCTAATTCCCATTAATTCAAAATAATTGTCCCTAATCAAAATTAATACTTAATAATGCAATAAGGTCTTAGAAAATACATTAAAATTCCAAATTAATCATGAAAAATTCATATAAAAATATGGTTTAATCAATGGTTGTGAGCAATAGTTGTTTTGATTATTTTGTCAATTAGGCTATAAGGCTATTTAATTGTTATAAACACCTAACTTAACTAGCTTCTTTCGTATTTAATTTAGTTTAGCCTCTTATAATACAAAAGGAAAAAAGAAGTAATTTTGGGAGATAGGAACCAGATTAACCAACTCCAATTTAGACTCATTCTACTAAATGAAAATGACCAAGGCACCAAATTAAACTTATGGGTTATATGTCATTTCCATACGCATTAGGTGGTTCATATAAACGTCACAATCAAAGGAACGCATATACTAGTAAAGGTCTTTTTATTTAATTCTTTAATTTGCAAAAGTTCAGCAACCATTCATATCATGGCCGTTGCATACAAATCAAAATCTTTAATTTTATATTAGTTCTGGATCTTCACTAATGATTGTGTGGGCTCTGGTCTTCACCACAAACACACAGACACACACATATTATAGAGGAGAAGCTGTGAAGATTTCCATAGAATCTGGAAGGCGTTGATGATGATTGATGAGTTGAACCAGAGACTCAACGCCTAATTTGCCTCAAATAGCTCTTTGACATTGTAAGGCCATGTTTGGTTGCGACCTCCATTCCACACTATTCTTGCAAACTTCTGGTAAACTGCTTCTGTGGGATGAACACCATCAAAGAACACATAATCATTTGGATCTCGACAGACCTCAAAATTCATTCCTCCTTTATTGTACCCTCCGAATGGACTCTTCCCACAGCATGCCTTCCTCCCTTCCTTCAAACCTATGAATGCCAAAAAAAAAATAGGAATCAGTTCATCTCCAAATCATTTGAAATTACTGATATGTTCCAATATAACAACATTGGCCTTCACACTCACCATGTCTAGATGGGGAAAAAATCATGCCTACGAGAAAGCTGTAGAAATCGCTTGTTGAGTATTTGAAGCCTTCGAGTTGAGTTTCTAGCTTCTGAAGCATTTTAAGAAGTTCTTGGTTGTGTAATGTTGCTAGTTCATTGGATTGAAGCAGAGCCAAATTTGGCACAAAGAATTTCCTTCCTCCTTTCTCATATACATCCTGTTATGGACCAGCAACTCAAGTTAGTATCTTTTCACAAGCATTATGCTTTTGATACACTTTTAGAATTACAATCATTAGTATCAAAATAGTTTAAGCCTATATGATACAACTTGGATACATTCAATTTATTGTCTGATTAGACAATATGAGACTCTTAATACATTCTAACATTTAGTTCTGTCATGCGTTTCCAAAAGTGTACATATTCTTACTTTGATGGCAGCGGTGAGGTTACCGATCACCATTCCGACGAACTGTTCCGGGTGTAATTTGAGAAGGCTGGAGTTTGTAGCGAAAGCGAAAATGTAGTCATTGCTTCCTATATTCATCAAATATACAGCTCTTTTGACCATTGCTCTGCCTTCTGCGTCACCAAGTTTCCTCCTTAATTGCTTCTCCACATGTTTGAAATACTCAAGTTGAGTTTTGAGGGGTATTGCCTGCAAATTTGAATTACTCATCAATGTGTGTTTTTGCTTTCACAATAAAGAAATCCACTACATGTAACCTCAAATTTTTAATATAAGACTTAGTTAATCTTTTTTTTTTTTTTTTGTAAACTCATAGTGTCCTCAAGTCACTTGGGATTTGAGATTAATCTCTGTTGGGCTAAAGCGTTAAGATTAAAGCTCTCCCAATAAATACACTTCTCGAGATTCAAACTTATCTCTTTTTCCTTATAGAAGTGTGACTACTTATCATATCAACCAACAGTTAGTTAATTTAGTTAACAATTTTTAATATAAAAGTTAAATAACTAACTTAAGGAAATTAGTTAACTTAATTATTTATAACAAACATATGTTGATCTCTTTAAAATATCCTCTATAATAATGTGCATTGAAACTAACCTTATGAAAATCTTCTTAATATATACAAGCAATAGGCATACTTTGGTAATCAATTAAAATTTTGGAAGACAACGTAGATTTAAGCTTTTATATTTAAGATAAAAATAAATTCCTTATTTGTCTCCTAAATACTAGAGGGAATAATTAAAAGATTCAAGTTCTGTTTTTTTTTTTTTTAATTTTTGCCATCTAAAAGGTCCAAGTTCAATATAAAGGGAAAGCTCAATCTGGTGTTCCCAATGCTGGACTCATAAGCTCCTCTGTTATAAAAACAATCCAAATGAAAATCCAATCTCAAAATATTAGCTACAGGGAAGGAGACCCTTTGAATTTATAACAAAAGGCTTAGTCTACTAACACCAGAAATCTGATGAAATTGATATAAATGAAATTGTGAAAAGAAACAAATAACATACCATTCCTAGACCAGTCTCGTCTAGAACACCAGCTCCACCAGATGCAAAATTTGCCCCATCAGTAAATCGATGGTATCCAGGTTGTAGATATGGCGGAATCAGAGGAATCTCTGCATACTCAGCTGAAAGAGAAATATACGCAAGTTCTTTAATTTATGAAACATATTATATAAATTCAATCTCAAGAACATGATTCAACATATCGTTGCTTACCTATAAAATCAGGGACGAGACGTCCATCACTGAATCTGCCAGTAGGATATTTGAAGAAGGTGATGCCATAAGGGTTAAAATTGGCCCTCAAGGCATAACTACTGTTGAGGTAGTTGTTGTTTCCTGGATCCGACATTGAATCTCCGAAGGTAAACAGTGGAGTTTGGTTTTGTAGCGGATCTGAAGATGATGAATCAGCATAGCGCAGTGTATAGAGTACTGTGCTCAAGAAGAAGAAGTAGAAGCTGATAGAGTGATACACGAGTCTCGCCATAACGTTTATTTGATTATAGTCTGCTAAATCTTATGGTTTTACAATGTCTAACAATCATATATATATATATATAATATAGGTCTTGTATAAAATAAGTGGCTCCATCTATCACGGATTTGTGTTGGAGTGATGATCACTGCCGGCCACACGCGTCTTCTGTGACATTCCCACCGCATTTTTATCACACCGCGTCTGGACTGCGTCAGGTCCTTCCTAGAAGATTCATTTAACTAATTCCGAAGGATTAACGATTAAGAAAGTTAAATTAATTTTTAATATAAAATATATTTATCTAATTTAATTATATTAAAAAAATTGATTAAATTAATTAATATGATATATATTTTTTAAAATATTTAGGTCATTTTTTTTAATTCTCTCTCCTGTTTAAATAGTATTAAGGAAGTATCAATAGAGATAAACTATAAAAAGATTGATAAATATAAAAATTTTACATTATACTCATTTAAGATTAAGATCAACTCTTATATTAAAGAGCCAAGAAGGATTTTAAACAGGGTTACAAGATTAATGAAGCTTGGGGGAGTATTGGTTTTTTCTTTGTGAGCATAAAATAAACTATTTTTTGTGGGCACAAACAACTTGGAATCCAAATGAAGTCAGAAGATGAGATATAGTGCTGTCAAAAAAAAAAACGACAAACAAATTAAAAGAATACTTTCTGGGACCTACCAATTTAATTTTTTTTTTTCCTGCTGCTACTGGGAATGAATCATCACGTCAAATCATCACTAATCTATAATAATGGTGTGAGTGGGAAAGCGAGTGTGGGAATCAAGAAAAAAACGCAAGCAACCTTGCTTTGGAGTATTGGAGAGTCCATCCCCTTTACTTTATGCTTTTTTAGGCCAACTTGAAGTTGAATTCTTTATCATAAAAACTATTAATCGTCCACTACAAGGTGCTTCCACATGTTTGACACGTATCTTGAAATTCATTAGTTCTACATAAAAATTAAAAAACTTTCTAATTTTAGTCATATTTAATATACATTACCCACAAAGTTAAAATAATAACAAAGGGAGAATAATATTATACATTTATATGAAATATATCTCCACCTGCCTTATAGATAGGATAAAAAAAAATTCTTTCTCTTGTATATAAATAGAACTTGAGGTAAAAATTCACCCCAAACGGAAGAAAAATAGTTTGCAATTATCCGCAAAGCGCGATGACAATCACTGAGAGTATCTCTGACGAAGGGGATGGGAAAACTATGGAGGAAGATGAGCTGCAGGGAGAAACATCAAGAAAATGTCCATAGAAATCAGGGGCATTATTTCTAAGAAGCAGGGAACGAAGAACAATGACATTGTGATGGAAGAAGCCTCAAAACAGAGTGAAGTTATTACTACAGACCAGCAGAAGCATACTGTGAAGCAGAATCCCAGAAGCCAGATTTCTTATAAGTCTAAGCTTTTAGGTGAGGAGGAGAAGAGCTTAGATAAGGATTTTGAAGACCAAATGGATGAATGGCTCAAAGAGGAAGAGGCTTTAGCTCCTAGCCTATCAGAGGAGCAGAGGAATGCCCTGAGCTCTATTCCCTCTCTTAGTATATCAAATGAGAAACTAAAGGATCTGTGCAGGCCATGGAAAGAGGCGTTAATTCTGACAGTGCTAGGGAAAAGGCCAAACCTTCATATGATGAGGGACCGGGTTAAATGGCTTCTCAGATCAGAAAACTTTGAGATCATTGACTTACCCAACAATTACTTCATTTTCAGAACAGCTGATAAATCATTACGTGATAAGCTTCTCTTTGATGGGCCTTGGCTAATACAAGGCCACTACCTTGCAGTTCAGAGATGGAATCCGAATTTCAGTCCGTACTGCAATAAGGTGAGAAAAGTTGCAGTTTGGATTAGAATTCCCACCCTCCCTTTGCATATGTATAATGAAGAGTGTATGTTCGAGATAGGAAATTTGATTAGCCGTACCCTCAAAGTGGATATGAATACCTTAGCCCATCAGGAGAATAACAAAAATATAGTGGAAAGGGGTAAATATGCTAGAGTTAGTGTGGAGGTCGACTTAAACAACAAACTTCAATCTCGTTTTATTCTCCGAAACCATGTCTACACGGTTGAATATGAGGGATTGAATGTCATTTGTTTTAAGTGTGGACTTTATGGTCATACCTTGGAAACGTGCTCAACCAATTCTCAAGGTTTAACGGACACACAGAAATCACCGGAAAATATGGACACTCAAGCTCCAGCGATGGTAAACGGAAAACAGCTAGAAGAGAAGAGGCCTCTGCTGTCCGTACCTGGCATAGCAGTGGAAGAGGAATACGGCGCGTGGATGAAAGTTAAGCCCAGAGTCAGATCACGCCATCTTGTCACGGATTTGGACAGAAAACAGCAAATCATAGCGCCTTCCCCTGCCCGATCAAGCCCAAAGATCAGAGAGAAAAGATCTGGCTCCCGATTCGAGGCTCTTTAACAAACGGATCCAGAGGTCCCTTCTCGTGAGCAATCTAAGTCAGCTAGAAGGAAAGGGGAGGCGGAGCAGCTTTGGAAAAGAAAGGAAACAGTCCAAAAATCGTCTCCTATCAGAGAACCAAAGCAAAACCAACGGATAGATAGTCTGATATCTATGTTCGAAAATGGTGATCCTAGCTGCAGTCAAGTAAGAGCTATTGATAAGGGATCGGATAAGGACAAGACAGCTAAAGGTAAGAAGGAACCTAAGTCAACACGGAAGAGTCCAAAAGCCCAAGTGGACTCGGAACTGCCAGCAGACACTAACATCCCGAAAGCCCAGCATGGGGGAACCGACGATCAAGTGGTTATGGGCCAGATTATGGTGTCGGACGGATGTGAATTTTTGGGTCAACAATTGGCAAACGAAGGCCAGCATGTGCTGGGTCAAACATTGAATGATGGACCAGCGACTCAGCTGGCGGAAGTGGCGAAGAAACCGAATGTTACTATTGTCTGTGATCAAGCGGTTAGCAAAGAAAAATGCAAAAAAAATGTAAATGTCAAAGTCCACTCATCTCAATTCAAGCGCAAGCATAGTGGAAGAGGACATAACATTGTATTTGGATCCTTATCTCAAAATGGGCCCATTAACTTAAAACACCTTATGGAGAATGCAAATAGCATGGGAGCTAGTATTGTGATTGACTCTAATAGGCCTAAAAAACTTGATGCTCCGCAACATATGGCTTTGAACTTTCATACTGGAAGTGACCATCTCCCCACTACTCAATCATGCTTGTCGGCTCCTCAGGAGCTACAAATGGACCAGGAAAGTCATAATGTTCAAGCTCTAGCTTCACAAAATTTTCTAGAACCCAACAATGCATTAAATGAAGCGAATTTGGGTGAGGAAGACAACAGGGAAGTAGCCATCTCTGATTAGTGATGCCTATCGTTTCAGGTTCTTATTCCTTCTCTTTAATTGTTTTTATGATTCCTATAAATATTTTATCTTGGAATTGCAGAGGTGCAGCCTCTAGATCATTTCCTAGAAGAGTCAGGGATGTGATTCATGGCAAAGACATTAAAATTCTCATTCTTACTGAGACTCGTGTTAGTGGCTCTAAGGCTGATAGGATTATCAGGAAATTGGGTTTTAATACTTGGCTCCGTCTGGAGGCTACTGGTTATGCCAGCAGAATCTGGATTATGTGGAATGTGGAAGAAGTTTTGCTTCATTATATTGCCTCATCTACTCAAGCCATTCATGTCAAAGTGGTGCTTACTAATGAAAATTCTGATTTTATCCTCTCTGGCATATATGCTGAACCTAATCATATTCTCCGACAAAATCTTTGGGAGGAGCTCAATGATTTCAGTGCTACCGTTAATCTCCCATGGATTGTGCTAGGTGATTTTAATGCCTATCTCTACAGTGAAGATAAAAAAGGTGGATCCAATCCTAATGCTCGGTCAATGAAACAGTTTCAAGACTGCATCACTCACTCTCAACTCATTGAAACGGATATGGTTGGTGACAGATTCACTTGGGAAAGGGGTTCCCTTAAAGAAAGAATTGATTAGGCTTTTATGAACTCTGAATGGAATAGATCTTATCCCCTAACCAAGGTGTATCACTTGAGTAAATTTAGCTCTGATCATAGGCCAATCTTGCTGAAGTCTGAGCCATCGGAATCTATCAAAACAAAACCTCCATTTCGCTGCCAAGCTGCTTGGTTTATTGAAGATAGATTTAGTGACTTAGTGAAAGATACGTGGGGCTGAGGTGCATGGACTGATAAAATCAATGCTTTCTCCAAAGAAGCCTATGAGTGGAATAAAAGAAAGGTGGGTAACCTTAATAGTAAAAAGAAATCTATCTTACAAAGGATTAAGGGTGTTGAAAGGGCAAGATCTCGCCGAGACAATCAATATCTTATTCAAACTGAAAATGAGCTGTGGAAGCAATATTCGAAAATTCTTGCTCAAGAAGAGCTTGTTTGGTACCAGAAATCTCGCTGCAATTGGTTGAAATGGGGAGATAAAAATAGTAAATTTTTTCATACTTCTGCTGTTATCCGCAGACGGCGAAACAGAATCAATGGCCTCAAACGAAATGATGGTGTATGGACTTTCGACCAATGTGAATTGAAGCAGATGGCTACCAACTACTACACACACCTTTTTCGTAGCGAGATTGATTACTCTAATCCTATTGTAACCTATATGCATTTCCCTCAATTAGATGCTATGGATCACAGCAGGATTCATGCAGAGGTAACTAGGGAAGAGATAAAATCTGCAACCTTCGCTCTGGGGGCTTTTAAGGCACCAGGGCCGGATGGCCTTCAAGCAATTTTCTATTAGGAATACTGGTCGATAATGGAAGATCATATTATTGAGTTGGTTTCTGAGGCCTTTAGAAATCCTATTGGGGTGAAAGCGATAAATAATACAAATATTGTTCTCATCCCCAAAAAAGATAATCCAGAATCTATAAAGGACTTCAGACCAATATCTCTATGCAATGTCAGTTATAAGATCATCACTAAGATTTTGAGTAGCCGTCTTCGGGACATTATAAGTAAACTTGTGGGTGACCAGCAATGCAGTTTTATTGCTGGCCGGCAGAGTAGCGATAACATAATTGTGGCTCAGGAGATTATTCATTTCATGAAGACTAAAACCGGTAGGAAGGGGTGGATGGCAGTTAAAGTGGATCTGGAAAAGGCCTTTGACCGTCTTGAATGGTCTTTCATAGAAGAGACCTTGAGCTCTATTGGTATTGATGGGAAAATTCGTTTGCTAATTATGGCCTGTATTTCAAGTCCCTCCTTCTAAGTCCTGTGGAATGGAGAACCCTCTCATACCTTTAGGGCATCTCGTGGCATTAGACAGGGAGACCCCCTCTCTCCCTATATCTTCACCTTATGTATGGAAAGGCTCAACCACATAATCCGAGACGCTATTAATGATGGGGCGTGGAAGCCCATTTGTCTTAATAGAAACGGCCCAAACATCTCTCATTTGTTCTTTGATGATGATCTCATTCTTTTCGGAGAGGCTTCTGAGAGCCAGGCGGAGGAGATGCTTCGTTGTATTCAACTTTTCTGTAGTGCTTCTGGTCATAAATTGAATAGAGACAAGACTAGAGTGTGCTTCTCAAGGAATGTGAATGGTTCAAGAGCTTGTAGCCTTAGCCGAAGCATGGGAGTTCGCTAGACCGGGGACCTAGGGAAATATCTTGGGATTCCTTTACTCCATAAAAGAGTCTCTAAGATTACATTTGCTCCTATCTTAGAGAAAACCCAAAAAAGACTATCAGGTTGGAAGCGGGGCTGTTTAAACCTTGCAGGCAGAGTCACCCTTATTAAAGCTGTTTTATTTGCTTTGCCCTCTTACCATATGCAAACGATGTTGATTCCTAAAGGTGTGCTTCGTGAGCTTGAGAGGAAAAGCAGGGACTTTCTGTGGGGGGAGAATGAGGATCAGAAAAAATTGCAACTCATCTCTTGGGACCAAATTACCAAAGAAAAGAGGAGCGGCGATCTTGGAATTCGTGACATGCGTAAACAGAATGAAGCCTTCATAATGAAACTCTGCTGGATGTTATTGAACAACAAGGATACGTTATGGGTCAGACTTCTTAAATCCAAATATCGCTGGGACCAGACAAATGGACCAATAAATCAAAGGAACTCATCCTTCACCTGGAAAGGGATTTGCTCTATCTGGGATAAATTCAGACGTGGTGTGGGAGTCCAAATTGGGGATGGAGCTTCGAATTCTTTTTGGTATGACAATTGGTCAAGCATAAATAGACCATTGATCGAGTTAGTTCCTGGGTATGAAGCTTTTGTTGATAGCACAGAAAGAGTCCAGGATTATGTGCTTCCCTGGGGCGAATGGGATTCTGCTAAGCTAGGAAGGTGGTTTCAGCGTGAAGACATAGAGCGTATCCTTTTTTCTCATCCTCCCTGTTCTGAAAGAGGAGAAGATAAGTATTTATGGAAACCTTCTTCTGATGGTTCTTTTTCTGTTAGCTCTGCATACTGTTTTCTCTGTGCAGGTTCTCACAGCTCAAATGATTCACTTTGGAGGAAGTTATGGCGATGGCCGGTTCCTGAAAAGATCAAAACTTTCATGTGGCTCATCGCTCATGGGAAAGCTCATACTGCATATCTCAGAGCACGCAGAGGTTTAACTGACCAAGCAAACTGTCCGTTCAACTGTGTTCAAGAAGAAGATACCATGCACCTCTTAAGGGACTGTTCCAATACTCGGGAGCGGTGGGTCTCTATTGTCAAACCAGGCCTGTGGAGTACCTTTTCAACCTTGCAAGGAACGGATTGGATTAAATGGAACTTGAATCATGAAGCGGGCAGGAGTTTCACAGAGAAGATTAACTGGGCTACTCTATTTGGATATGTGTGTTGGGACATTTGGGTAGCTCGCTGCAGGAAGCTTTTTGGAGACGATTCGGGATTTGACTCTCAAAATGCTCATGCTAGTTTATTTCGGGCCAGCTGGGATATGGAGTTAGCATCCAATTGCCAGTTTTATGCATCGACTACAAGAGGAGGCGTCACTCGCAACCAGCCGGGCTTTGTCACCTTAGAAACAGATGGCTCTGTTTTAGACTCTGGTCAGAGCGGATGTGTTGGGGCTATAAAGCTGGAAGATGGAGGATGGCTCTGTGGTTATATGAGTAAGCTCACTCATGTTCCCCCAGTGGTGGCTGAGATCATTGCAATCATTTAAGGGCTTCAAATTTGTTGGAATCGAAATATTACAAAAGTTTTAGTCCTTACTGATTGTCTTGAGGCCATAAATCTTCTTACTAGGGGATGCGATGTGTCCTACCCCTTTAAGGATGTTATTGAGGATACAAGACTTTGGTTATCTAGGAATTGGCAGGTCCACATGCGCTATATTCCCAGAGAATTCAATCTGTTAGCTGATCACCTTGCCAAGGCTACCCACACTATGACCGAAACTTTTGTTCTCCTTGCTCACCTACCTCCTTCCCTTCATGAGGCGGTCGGTGAAAAGGGATGATTAGTATTGTTGTTCTCTCTTTGTACTAGTTCATCTAGTGTAATCCAGTTTCCATTCAAAAAATAGAACTTGAGGTATACATTGGAATCCAACCTTGCATCAAGGACTTAAAATTAATAAAATTGATGCTTAAAAAATTATAAGAATCAAATTTCTTCTCAATATAAAGTTACTACAAGCTAGTAAGCACTTCTCAAAGTTATTACTCATGTTTCTTTAAGTTAAACGCTGATTTTTTTTATTATTTCATCAATTTACATGCACTCTTTTTCCTTTCAGAAACAACTCCATCTTTTTTATTTTTCTTTCTGTTCTAACCATCAATACTACAAGTGAGAGTTCCAAATAGTAGGATCATAGTAGAAACTGTGCTCTCAGATTGTGAGGCCTAATGATGGTATGATTCCCATTCCATATGAATTGGGAAAAGATTCTCATATGCCCTTTCAGTTGGATGGATTGTATCAAAGACGACATATTCACTTGTATTTTCTTACACAATTCATAAACTTTGCTTCCACAACTAAAATTACCCCTTGTAAGATCCACTCCCCCAGCATGGCTCACTTGCTTCCCTGAAACCTTCATAACAAATTAATTAACCCACAAACATTACAATTATAATATTTGGTTTTAATATGTGGAACTTGAAATTTAATTGAGAAAATCGGCTAAACATGAGGGTAGTTAGGGTATTTTACTCTAAAAAATACTACCTTATGTCCTTAATAGAAGAACTACTTAACTACTTTAGGTAGATTAAGAAAATTAGTTAAATTATTTTATTATTAAAAATGTGTATTGGTTTTCCTTAAAATACTCTTTTAAATCATTTGGATTAAAATTAGGGAAAATCCCATATAAAGCTAACTAAAATATTGAAATCCTAAATCAGGCTTTTAAACTTAACAAATATCTCATCAGGTTGTTGACCCAAAATAGGATTTCAGAATGTGAATAAAATGACTTTATTACCCTCCCTCATCAATCAAATGTCTCTTTCTCTATTAGTCCTTTAGCCCTCTTCACTGAACTCTTGCCTATCTTCTCCTCCTGGCCGCCTCTCCAATCCCTCCTAACTCTCATAACTCACTCCTCTGCATTTCAGGCACAGAGTAATGAAGTGAGAACCAAAAAAGTACGGTTTGATGAGCTTTGCGTGTTGTTCCTAGATACCACCTGATTGTGGACATGTCTGATGAGCATGAGCTTTGATTAGCAAGATTGTGATCAACCCAATGATAATGGGTAATGTTTGAAAGGTGATCTCGTTTTGTATAAAAAATTAGTGATTGTCTTCACCCCAATGAAAGTTCATGATAAGAGTGTTGTCAAAAACTTGCATACTTCAAGTTTGTTATTTTAATAATTTAGAAGTATAGAGGTAATTTGACTCAATTTCTAAATCCAAATTTAGGTCATGTAGCCTAATTAATGATTTGTTAAGTTTGACGACCCAAATTAGAATTTGAGTTTTTCAAATGGCTTTTAATAGAATTTTCCCTTAAAATTATTTTTAATAAAAACTCTTTTAACATGTCTAATCAATAGGGATAATTTAAAAAATAAATAAATATAGGGATTAAAATAGATAGAATTCTTATATCTATGACTAAATCTAACCCCCAACTAATCTTAATATAATTATATTAGGAACCAGAGGTAGTAATAAAAATACACACATGTGTATATATGTGTGTACATGTGATGATGACAACATAGGGAGCATATTCAAGAGAAAGGGAAGGTGTTAATAGCCTTACAGCTTAGTGTCATGCAAACTCCTCTTATAAGTGGGAAGTTGCGTATTCAATTTTACTTGTAATTTTAGACCCTTTATGCTCCCCTTTGTAACATCATTTTTTTAGCACTTAGAGTTAATTGCAATTAAGTTTTATTTAGTTAAGAGTATAGAATAAATTAATACTTTAAAAAGAAGTATAAAGTTTAAAAAAATTACTAAAAAAAATAGGGTAAAGGTGCAAGAATGCTTATAAACTTTTACCAAAAGTGCGTCCAGTATCATATACATTTCGAATGTACAAAAATACTTATGAATATTCAAAATGAGAGTGAAATTGCCAACACCGTTATATATGCACATATAAAAAGAGCATAGGTCCCACTACAAAAAGCAACGATACTAAGTCAAATTTAACAGTGCTGACATTTTTGCTCTTATTTTGAATGTTTATGGGTATTTTTACACTTCCGAAATGTATATGATACTTAACACACTTTTAGCAAAACTTCATGAGTACTTTTTGCAAATTTATTTTAAAAAGTAATACAAATGAAATACCTCCTTACAGTAGTTATTTTAAATATATGGATATGTGTGTAAACTTATCTTATTATTTTAATAAGTAAAAAAAATGATGTTTGAATATTACCATCATCATTAATTTTTTAAAAAATCATTATTTTAATCTAAAGTCAGACGCTTGATTCTTTTTTTTTTTTCCAATAAACAGATCCTCTTCATATTATAAAGCACAACTACTATAGTTCAGCTTCAGATATAATACAACATAACCACAATAAAATTTACTCTACCACTACCCTACCATAGATATATTACAACCCAAAAATTGATCTAGTCAGGCTCCCTCGCAATATTCCTCGCATCCTTCTCCAATAAATTCCTCAGCTGCACTGGTGGCCTTTCGACCCAATCAATTGGGCATGACCTACTTAAAGCACCTTTAGCAACCCAGTCGGCTACTAAGTTCACTTTCCTGAAAATCCACATGCAAGAATGGTTCCCTATTAGATTCCTTGAACTTTGAATGTTCTCAAGGATAGTAATACTTCTCCAATCATTTGGAGTGGTCTTCATGACAAGGCAATTTATCAAGACCTGATTATCAAATTCAAATTGGACATCATCTAGTTGATTATCCTAGATTATCCTAGACATATTGCACTGCATCTAGAAATGCCAGACCCTTCGCCATTAAGGCTGAATTAGCATTTACAATATGTGCTTTCCCATCCAGTAACCAACCATTAGAGTCCCTAACCACAAAGGCGATAGCTGCTCTATTTTCCACATCCACAAAGTCACAATCTGAATTAATTTTAATACTATTACCTTCTGGCGGTTTCCATGAGTATTGATCCTCACTCTCTTCCTCCCTTGGATTGGAAGACTAAAACTCCAGGTTGCTCCAACCCTTTGCATCCCAGAATTCGCTAAGCAATCTGCACGCTTTGGAAAAAGTAAATATAAGGTCAGGTTCTTCATTTTCAAACAGGAATGCATTTCGGGACTTCCATACTTGCCATAGGGTCATAGTGACTAGAGCTTTTTGCCATTGTGAGAGGATAGACCCACTAAAATTAGTTGCAATCCACTGAGCTACATCAAAATTTGCATTATCCTCTATTTTCAAGGAAAGATTACAACCAAACCACACTAGTTTAGCCCAGTTGCAAAAAAAGAAGAGATGTTCCCTTAACTCTGGGTTCTGTTTACAGATTAGACATAGGTCCATTAGACAACAAATTCTTTTTTAGAGGTTTTTGAAATTAGGAAGAGCATTAGACATTAGCCTCCACATGAAGTTCTTAGCCTTTAGAGGGACCTTCAAGTTCCATATCTCTTTCCAAACTATCCTATGAGCATTATTTAAAGATGCTGAAATATTCTCAGCTCTTTTTAAAACACTTTTGGCAATCTCATACCCTTCCTTCACAGAATAAGTGGTTCTTTTACCCCCCAACCCATACCCATCTATCTTCTCTATTACTTGAAGCCACAATCGTGTTCCTGATTACTTCCTGTTCATTCTCTAAAATCCATCCCTCGATTGCCCATAAATCCCACTTCCCCTCTCTTCTTAAATCTGCCACTCTTAAGGCCATTAAAGCTTCATGAGGGCATTCTGATCTTAACTTCTTTCCTGGCAGCTCCCCTAACCATAGATCACCCCAAACACTTGTACTCCTCCTGTTTCCAATACTCTTCACAATCTGATTTTCTAGCACACTCCTGCCTTCTATGATACTGGACCAAAGCCATGACGGAGTTCTTCCTTTCTTGGCCTCTAAAAAGGTGCACTTTGGAAAATATCTAGCCTTAAGGATTTTTACCCAAATCTGATCAAATTGTTGCAATATCTGCTACCCTAGTTTTGCTAGTAAGGCAAGGTTAAATGCTTCGAAATCTTTAAAGCCCAACCCCCCTTCATTTTTGTTTCTTTTCATTCTATCCATTGACACCCAGTGAATTTTCCTCCCCTCTCCTACCCCATTCCACCAAAACCTGGATACTTAGCCGTTTAATCTTTTCAAGACAGATTTAGGATACATGAAGCATGACATAGAATATATCATAATAGAGTTTGCAACAGATTTAATCATGACCTCCCTACCTGCCTCAGATAGCATATTTTTCCTCCACCCTTGGACTCTTCTCTCCATTATATCCAACACAAAATTTAAGGATTGAGATTTTGACCTTCCCGAGATAATTGGCAAACCCAGATAGTTCCCTAGAACATCAACTGCGTGAATTTTAAAGAAATGTCAAATTTCCTCCCTCAGGATTGCTGGTGTATTTTTAAAAAAGAACAAGCATGATTTGCCTACATTTATTTTTTGACCTGAGGCTTTGCAATATTCATCAATAATATCTTTCATATTCCTACAGTTATCTGTCTTGGCTCGAAGGAAGAAAACCGAATCATCTGTGTATGCACTGCCACGCCAATAGTCCCTGAGTAGCTAACAACAGTTCGGGTAAAGACTGTGTGTCTTCCCGGCGGAGAAAGGGGATGAGGGTGGAGTGTAATGTGGAAGCCGAAAGGCTATGTGTGAGCACCGCTACGCCAATAGTCCCTGAGTAGCTAACAACGGTTCGGGTAAAGACTGTGTGTCTTTCCGGCGGAGAAAGGGGATGAGGGTAGGGTGTGATTGTGGATCTACTATTGTGAGCCTGAATGGCTATGTGTGTGCACTGCCACGTCAATAGTCCTTGAGTAGCTAACAACGGTTCGGGTAAAGACTGTGTGTCTTCCCGGCGGAGAAAGGGGATGAGAGTGGAGTGTGATTGTGAATCTGTGACAGTTGTGAATAAGCTGGGACTGAGGTATAGTTGTCTAGTAGAGCAGAGCTAATTCAGCTGATGGCTAATTCGACTACATGATCGGGGGTTCTCGTTTGTGAGGGCAATTACCCCGGCATGGCCAGCATGGCTAGCCACAAGGTTGGTTGCACCGGTGTTGACCCAAGGCCGAAAGGCGGTGCGTAAAATTAGAGTCTGCGATATACATTTGATAAGGAAGTGGATTTTCTTGTGAGTCCTGGGTAAAAGGTGAGTAACCCAACCATCGACGCAGGGCATCCTCAGCGGGGGTAAAATCGGGGTGGGCACCACCGGCACGGGGCATCCCTAGAGGGGGTAAAACCGGGGTAGGTGTGACAATAATTGAGTAACCCATCCACCGTCACGGGGCATCCCCAGCGGGGGGTAAAATCGGGGTGGGCACCACCGGCACGGGGCATCCCTAGAGGGGGTAAAACCGGGGTGGGTGTGACAATAAAAGGCGCCTGGATAGAAGAGACTGAGACTCTAGGTGGGCCATTATGGTAGGGCGCTTCGGATAGAAGAGATTGAGATTCCGGAGTGACTTGATGCGATTGTGGTTGATACCAAAAGTCCCGGTTACCACTAGCGGAGTCACTGGTGGGTGTACGGGTGAGGGTAAAGCTGTATAAGTGGATATAGCAGAAGCTGAATGTTTGTGTATACAGATGAGGCTGTCGTTTGATGTATTGAGGTTGTAGGGTTATTCCCGAAAGGGGTAACTAGATTGAGTTGAGCAGAGTGGTGGCCTATGCTACCCAACTGCCGAGATCTTATGATATGGCTCCTGATTTAGAGCCTCTGGGTATTGAGATGCACTAGCCACTCATGAATTAGAGGGCTTGCGACGATTGTGATTATGTGATGATGGTTTTGGTAGCAATCGTATGTGGAAACGATTGCATTTGTTTAATAATCGTGAGGTGATTATGTTTGTGCGACAATCGTGAAATGGGCCGATTGCAATTTGTGGCAACTGAGTTGCATTCATTGTTTGAGATTCTTGCAAGAATCGAATTTGTGGAGTACCGTTTGTATGGGTGGTCTAGAAGGGACCATCCAATGTGAAATGAATTGTGAAACGGAAGCTGTCGTGAAGAAGCATCCGTAGTTTATGGATTAAGTGGTTCGACAAATTTCGAGGACGAAATTTATTGAACGGGGGGAGAAATGTAATATCCCGAATTATGAGACTTGAGGCTAGAGAATAAGCCTGAGATTAGTGGATTGCTAAGCCCCGGTTTAGCAAGATCCCAAATTGTGATTAAGGGATAATGACTCCAAAAGTGAAAGTGGTTAGTGATAAATAAACCCTTTTGGAGATTATGGTGTGAGTTGGCACCCGATGTGATTCGTATGTGCTGTGAGCAGTGCCAAAACCCTGTATTTAAGCTCAATTATGGATTAACATCTAAATTGACTTAAAATAGAGGGAATGCGCATATTGTGGCTAAATGAAAAGATGTGAAGTGTTGGTGGTGATTCAATGAGAATTACCGTAATCAGGGGCAAAACGGTAAAGTTACCGACCAATTGGTCAGTTACCGAAGAGGAAACTCATTGGTAACTTCAAGATCAATGGTTGAGATTGATTTGTGTAATAGATCAAAGGGTGGAATCTCATGTGGGTGAGCTTATGTGAGCTCATGGAAGGTGAGCAAGATGTTGACACTTGGCAAGTTTTGGGCCCTTGGATTGGTCAAAGTGTAAAACTTACTTTTCCTCTCTCCCTCTCACTTTTTAGTCGGTTGTGGCATCTCAAAAAACTGAACATCATCTTCATTTCATCATCTCATCCCTCTCTCTCTCAAGACTCCATGGCGCCATGCTTCAAGGGGGGAAAGAGAAAAGAAAAAGGTAAGATTTGCCTTGTTTCTTGTCCTCTATTGCTAAAACATCCTTCTATAATGTTGTTCATAGTGATGAGAGCTTCATCTCTATGGTTTTAGATTCTTGATTGGAGGTGTTTGATGGCTTGAGGAAATTTGGAAAGATGAAGAATCAAGGAATTGGTTTGGGAAAGAGGAAGAGGTGAGTATTTGAAGCCTTTTGATCCAAGTTTTGTGAATTATGGTTGAGTATTGTGAATTTCGAATTTTGCCCTGATTTTGTGTGATTTTTGAATTGCATGAATGGCCTTGTGTTTGAGTGGCAATTGGTGTCATGTTGTGGTATTTGGCCATTGGATTTGGTTTGAGAACTTGGAATGAAAAGAATGACAATGTGTGATTGTGTTGTGGTTTTGTGTGACATGTTGCAATTCATTGTGAAACATGTCAATATAATGTGAATTTGGTTGATTTGGTATTTCCAATGGATTCCTTGTGCAAATTTATGTGGGAATGAGGTTTGGTATGAAAATGGGAACCATTGGAAGCAATTGTCAAAATCTGGAATTCTGTCTTTTGAATTGCTGTTCTGGGCAGTCTGTTTGTGTTGCCTTTTTGAATAGGCAAATGATGTTAGAAAATTCTGAAAATTTCTAGTCTTGAAGTTCACATCTTAAGCTTCAAAATGGACATATAATATGTGCCATTTTGTTTTGGGAACTGGGATTTATAGCTGTCCAAAGTTTGGCATCAAAACTGGACCCTGTTTTGGTACAATGTTAGGTTTTTGGTAAATCTGGACTTTTGTGGTGATTTCAAGTATAGGCCAATATTTTTCCTGTGTAGAGGACTTGAATAGATTTAATTTGGCTTTGGGATTACCTCATTTCAATTTTTTTTGAATTAGTTATGATTTTTGAAAGTTCAGCCAAGAAACTGGATTTCTTGGGCCGCGGCCCGTGGATTCTGGGCCGCAGCCCAAATGTTTCTGGGCAGTTTTGGGCCGCATCCCGTGGATTTTGGGCCGCGGCCCACCCCCAAAAATCAGTGTTTTGCATTTTCAAAAGGTGATCTTTGGTCAAGTGTTTCCCAAGCCTTTAGGCATATGTTTAGGCATTGATTAGCCACCTAAAGGTGTTAAATGATAACCAACATTAAGTGTTTGTATGTTGAGGAATTGGAAAAGGGATTGACCCTATGTTCATGATTTTGATTATAGGGTTGATGTTCGCCCTGATCGTGGTTTGGTATTCATTCTAATCGCGAGTAAGCGAAGCTGGAGCTTACGTGGAAAGAGTGTAGGGAACATATCTCTTCTGCTTGTATTTGATATATGTGTTAATGTGTTGGTGCATGTCTTAGCTTTGCATAATTGTGTGTAATTTGAAGCTATGTTTCAATTTATGCTATGGCCATAGGTATATTGTTCGAAGCATTGAGCTTGCAAATTGTCATTGTGTTATCATGAGTTGTGTGATGCAAGCATGTCATGCATTAAACATCTATCGTACATGCATATTGATATTGTTTACCTACTGAGATTCTCTAGAGTCTCACCCTCCCCTACTGACCTTTCAGACCATTCCCACATGACACCAATTGCCACTCAAACACAAGGCCATTCATGCAATTCAAAAATCACACAAAATCAGGGCAAAATTCGAAATTCACAATACTCAACCATAATTCACAAAACTTGGATCAAAAGGCTTCAAATACTCACCTCTTCCTCTTTCCCAAACCAATTCCTTGATTCTTCATCTTTCCAAATTTCCTCAAGCCATCAAACACCTCCAATCAAGAATCTAAAACCATAGAGATGAAGCTCTCATCACTATGAACAACATTATAGAAGGATGTTTTAGCAATAGAGGACAAGAAACAAGGCAAATCTTACCTTTTTCTTTTCTCTTTCCCCCCTTGAAGCATGGCGCCATGGAGTCTTGAGAGAGAGAGGGATGAGATGATGAAATGAAGATGATGTTCAGTTTTTTGAGATGCCACAACCGACTAAAAAGTGAGAGGGAGAGAGGAAAAGTAAGTTTTACACTTTGACCAATCCAAGGGCCCAAAACTTGCCAAGTGTCAACATCTTGCTCACCTTCCATGAGATCACATAAGCTCACCCACATGAGATTCCACCCTTTGATCTATTACACAAATCAATCTCAACCATTGATCTTGAAGTTACCAATGAGTTTCCTCTTCGGTAACTGACCAATTGGTCGGTAACTTTACCGTTTTGCCCCTGATTACAGTAATTCTCATTGAATCACCACCAACACTTCACATCTTTTCATTTAGCCACAATATGCGCATTCCCTCTATTTTAAGTCAATTTAGATGTTAATCCATAATTGAGCTTAAATACAGGGTTTTGGCACTGCTCACAGCACATACGAATCACATCGGGTGCCAACTCACACCATAATCTCCAAAAGGGTTTATTTATCACTAACCACTTCCACTTTTGGAGTCATTATCCCTTAATCACAATTTGGGATCTTGCTAAACCAGGGCTTAGCAATCCACTAATCTCAGGCTTATTCTCTAGCCTCAAGTCTCATAATTCGGGATATTACAATAGGTCTATAATCGCTCACTGATTTAGGACAATCTACTTTTGGAATTAAAACCAAATCAGTCACATTTATGGAATTTAAAGGGAATCCATTTTGGAAAAAAATCTTTTTATTAGCTCATATACCTGTTTTCTGACTACGTCCCAAGCTTTTTGGTAGAAGGACCCTGTAAAGCCATCAGGACCTGGCGCCTTTTGCCCTACCATTTGGTGTGCTGCCACTTTGACTTCCTTGGGTGTAATTTCAACCAGTAAGGATCTGTTATCCTCTTCCGTAATCACTTGATTTACGCACTCCAGCACTCTGGTAAGTCCCTCTAACCAACTGATGAGAAAAGAGACGTATAGCATTGGCCAAAATACTCTCCAATATCCTTTTCTGACTCTAACCATTCGTCTTCACTGTCCTTAATCTTTGTGATCTTGTTTCGGCTTCTTCTCCTTATAGTTGTCATATGGAAAAATTTTGAATTTTTGTCTCCATATTTTAGCTACTTAACTTTGGATTTCTGGGCCCAATATAGCTCTTCCTATTCCCATAACTCCCCAATTTTCTTTCTTAGCTTAGCAATTTCTATCGATTTCCCAGGGGACCAATATGCATTTACACACTCTTGTACTTTTGTCAGTAGAAGGTTGATTTCTTTTTGCCCATTTTTGAATTCCCTTTTCCCCCACACCCTTAGGCCCTCTCTCAATTTATTTAGGCTTTTCAAAAACTCATTTAGGTCTTCATTGCCCTCTTCCATCCTCCAGTTTGCCTTAATAACTTCTAGTAACTTAGGGTGGCTGACCCATCCAGCATTAAACCAAAATAATGGTGGCATTCTCTCCTCTCTATGATCAAACTCAATGAAAATAGGACAATGGTAAGATCCGATTGCTTCCAACACCTGCCCCTTTACCATTTTAAAACTGAGACCTCTAATTCATGTTGACTACTGCCCTATCCAACCTTCCCCTTATAAATTATGCACCATTATGATTGTTCATCCAAGTAAATTTGCCCCCGGTAAACTCAAGTTCCATTAGGTCACCATTAATCATAAAGCTTCTGAATCGATCTAGGTCTCTTCATGCTCATTCCCATCCACCCTCTTTATCTGAAGCATACAACAACTCATTAAAATCTCCCAGTACTATTCAAGGTGTCTCCGATCCAGAATTAAGTTTATCCAGTTCAGCCCACCAACTCAACTTTGAGTTTAAGTCAGTTAGCCCATAAACTAAGCTCATGTTCCCTATATCTTTTCCTTTAATTTTCACTTCTTCTAAATGAATTATGTGTCTGCTAACAAAGCCCACTTTTAGTTGCACCTCTTCCTTCCACCACACTGTTAATCCACATGATCTTCCCACTGGCTCAAAATATTCCCCCATATCAAACATGAGTTTTTTTCCTTATTTTCTCTATCTTTCTTCTTTTCATTTTTGTTTTTGAAAGGGAAACCATTTTTGGTTTCAGTTTTCCATATTGGAACTTAAGGTTACGAATTGTCAGGGTAGTTCCTAGCCCCTGAAAGTTCCACCCCAGACAATTCATGGCTGCTCGGTGGCTGTCTCCGGCCAGCCACCATGCTTATTGGACTCTTCCTGATAACTAGGGCCCTCCTTCTCACTCATAGTTATGTCCCCCTAGAAAAATTAGACCATTGCACAATCTAAAATTTAGAAGAATCTTCCATAAACAGCGCCTTTCTAATCTTCTTCCGACCCCTAGCGGGAGATTTTGGACTACTCCCAATATCAAAGTGCAAAAATCCATCATACCTTTAATTAAATGGGTTCGACCCTTCCTCCTCTACCCATCACTGTATTTCTATTTCTACCTTCTCTCGTTCTCCAGCGCTTTTAGACAATTCCATTTTGTGGTCCTTTCGTCGTTTGCACAAGGGAGATTCTGTAAGAGCTTCTGCTTTCCTCTTGATATTAACATCTCTGATCCCTGCAGTTAACTCTCTTATTTCTTTACTCTGATATGGCACTAAAGCGCCTAAATTTTTATTACTGTCCTCTTCTTCTTCAACGAGCTCTACCCAATAATTTTCTTGCGAATTAAAAATCCTCCTCTGCCTTGCCCGAATAGCACTTGTGGACCCATCAAATTTCTTTAATAACTAATCCAATTTGTTATCCCCAGCCTCTCCCCCTTTCGCTTGGGCTTTCCAAAAAGAGCCCATTTTGAAATGGGCCCCCTATCCTTATACGAACGGTCTGAATTTATTTCACTTGCCCCTTCCTTTTCGCATATGTTTCCTGCGCCCTTTTGAAACTAAAGTGACACCTCCTTTTTGTTGCTTTTCTTCAGTTGACTTTTGGCCCATCGAACCTTCTCCCCTTACCCTGACATTCTGCACCTGACACAATCTTCTAGACGTGTAATTAATACTTCCACGTCCTTTTGCAACTCTCTCATCTCCGAGGACTTCCATTGATTTCGACCAACTTGCGTAATGCTTTAATCCCTCAAAGCTTGAGCACACAATGTAGCATCGAACCCATGCATCACCCCTTGGACTATAAACTCCATTGTCTCCTCTTCACAATTTCGACTTTCATGGCACAGTTAAAACAGAATCTTACTAGCTTTTCGTACTTCACCTGAATCCAAACATCATCCAAGTTATCCGGCCTTGGAGCATGAAATCCTGGGATCAGTGGTTTCTCGAGATCGACTTCGACTCTCGCTCTAGCGAAACTTTTATTAGCAAATCTTCCCTCCTCTAGGTTTTCAATCTCAACAATTCTTCTAACTTGATTAGTCATTAACATGATGTTATCAATCATTCTTCCCTCCAAAGGGATGTTATGGAACTGCACTTAGAACTCACATGAGTTTATCAGCACTTCATTATCGCTCAGGAACGCTATTCGCCGTTTAGCTTCCGCAAGCATACGGGTCGCAAGTAATAAAGTGATGAGTAAAGATCGTTCCCACGAGGACTACGATGAAATCGAACTAATGAATGCAATCATGTGTTCAATTAGGTTGAATAGATTCATTTGAAATCAATTAAGTTGAGCCAAAACATGTTGTGTAGGAAAAAGAAGTTTCAAAAGACATTTTGATAAAAACTAAGAATTACTGAACAAAACTCTGATTCTTATGAATTCAATCAATTATACTAAGCCTAGGATTATTCATCCCCTTTGTATTTCATAAACTTAATTCCTTTCCACTCCAAGAATACTTTCATGAGATATATATATGTCAGTCTAAGGTTCACAAGCAATTAATTAAGCTCTCTCAAGTCATAACCAAATTTATATCCTCCATTAACATGCACAATCTCTTGCTACAGTTAAGGGAAAATAATCATTAAGTAACCACCCTAATTTGACAATACTAGGTTAATAACTATATCTCTATGTTACTAACAAACTATCGGTTTAGTTCTTAAACTTCAAGTCTAGCATAATTCTACCAAAATTCTACAATTAAATTAACTCTCTCAAGCTTAATTTAATTGAACAAATTATCCACAGTGATGGCCAGTCACGAATATCAGCAAAAACAGGGTAGAATTAATATATATATACCGTTAGATACTAAAAGAGAGAAGGAATCAAGTTTAATCCATATAAAGGTTCAAAGACAATCCTAGAATGAAAACCTTAGTTACCCATGTTCAAAAACGAATCATAGATGTCAACATTCAGTACAACCATATTAGAATTACAAAAAAGAAAGGGAATAAGTACAGAAAAACCAAGAGAAATTGAGTTGGAATCTCTTTCAATCTTCAATCCCACTTGATTTCCTTGAGAAAGCCCATCTCCTTTGCTTGCAAATGCTCCTTAGCCGCCTCCCCAAAACCTCATAATGTCAAACTTCCCTTTTGTTTCAGCATTTTTCCTTTCAAATGACCTAGAAACAAAATACATTGCTACTGTTGTCGCGTTTTGGCTGTAGCTAGAAAACGTTGTCTTTCCTCTGTCTGTCTTCTAGTTGCAGCCAAAATGGCTTGGCTGCAGCCCAAAACTTTCTGGAGGTTGTCTGGCTGCAGCCAAGCATTTGTCTTCAACTCTTCCATCTCTTTTCAATGGTGCAATGGTATTTTGCTCTTCTTCCCAACTTCTTAATCAATGATTTGTGCTTCCATTGGCTCTTTGAGTGTCTCAAGTGTGATCCTATGAACACAAGAAAGTCCATACAAAGCAAAGGGTGATGTATGACAGCAAAATATTCACATTTAATCAAATAATTATACCCTTTTAAACCAAACACTCATTAGGCACATTTCCTTCACACTTCAATCCTCATATACCCATTAATCAATCAAAAAATGCGATAAATTAAGTGTAAATGTGTCACTTTGATATGAATTTCACAATGCTAACAAACGCTTTCCTTCTCTGCAAGCTCATTATATTATTTCAAACTACCCACAGACTTTCTTTTAATATTCTGTTAGCTTCTTTAAGATCTTTAAATGTAAAGGTGAATAGATTAAAACGTATCATTTTCACTTCCATATCTCCTGAAACCTTCCAAGTAGCGCTAACAGATTCCCTTACTGTCACGAACCCCATTCTTGTGCTTGACACTACTTTCCCCATTAGTTTACATATTGTCTCTTTTTCTTCCGATGATTTCTTCCATTGCTGCTGTATATCTAGCCGTCCTCTGTTCATTGCACGATTCCCGTTTCCACTATTTTCCGTCGTCATTTGTACCACAGCACTTCGGCCGAAACATCATAAAAGTGACAGGGAAAAACCCTAACAGACACTCTCACTCTAGAGAAAGTTCTCGCGTCTACTTTGCATATCTCATACGCTTGATTCACTTCTATATTTTATATAAGATATCTTTCTTCTCACTATACCTATTCAGTTAGCGCCGCATCCCTACCCCAACTGCAAGGTGGGTTGGTTGTGCTTACATCAGTCTTTTGTTTTCATTTCTACTGTGCCTTATCTTGTGATTTACCTTGTCTTATCACTGTTCCATTTTTCTCCCTTTCCTTTTCTAGATATCTTTTTCTCTTTCCCTCTCATCTCCCCACCATTACTTGCACCACTACTGTATCGCCGTTTGGATATACATGTTCCTTTTTTAAATGTCTTTTTCTCTTTCCCTTTCACCATCACACCATTACTAGCGTCATTGTAGGTGGATGTGGTTGATCTGGCTTCCGTCCTTTTTCCTTAAAAAAAGGATGATATTTTTTTTTTAGTTGTCAGATTGAAATCCCAATAGTCTAGATTTAATATATTATAAAAATATTATTATTATATTATTATATTAAAAATATTATTATAAAAATATATTAAATATGGACCATTGAGATCTCAATCCGACCACCTATAAAAAAAAGATCATTCTTGGGGGGTGGGGGGAGCCCTTTCCGTGGTTGAGTCGGTATATATTTAATAAATCTTCCTCATGATTCATTGTCTTTGACCCCATTGCCCCTTCCTTCAGCTAAATCAACAGTGTGTGATATGTACGTAGTATATGACTATATTTAAGACCTACTTTCATTCTTTCTGCGTGGGCGTGAGTTAGAGGTTTTATTTTCACTCCCATGGCCAGCGTATTCTTGGTTTTCGGTGTGTGTGTGTTTGTCAAATCCTTTAAGTAGTTCTCACCTTTTTTTTATCAACTGATTTTGCTTGCATCCTTTCAAACATTACACACACACACAAACAATTAACCGATTTCTTGTACTCTCTGCTTCCAGAATCCCCAAATCCCATTCTATTTTTTTGGGGGTTACTATCGGTGGTGAATGGGTGTGTGTATAATTTTTGCCCCACCTCCCTTTTACCCATCGTGCGCGCGTGTATTTCATATCCTTCAACAAGACCCTATATTTATGCTTCGATTCTTCCATGTGTGAGTAGATGTATATTAATCAATTTCAAGACCCCTTATTCCTTCTTCCCGTGGGTACATACTGGCATCCATTTATTATAGTATCCTGCCACCAAATATATGTGTAATTCTCTATTGCAGTGGTTTCCTTAAATGTCTTTAACCCATATTATCACCATATGAACCCAAAATTTTATAATGATGCTATTCCCTACAGCTATACATGATGCTATGTATAATAATAATATCCATATAATAATCCGTATAGTTGCCTATTTTTCATTTCAATTGAGCCATTAGAGGATCATTAGGGTTTTATGGCAGTTTGAGGTAGCTTTTGAGTAAAATCCTAAAATACATTTATGTTTGTGACTTTGTAGACTTTGAATGAGAGGTTTAATTGGAGTAATTATATGACAGGTATAATTGGAGTAATTATTGTGTGTTATCTGTAAGTTAAAGAGTAATATGTAACTCTGAATATTTTTCTATATACTTGTGAATTATGTATGATTTAATCGTAAATAACTACCTTTTATTTTTAAAAAAATGAACTAAATTATATGTATGTATATATATATATATATATATATATATATATATATATATATATATATATATATATATATATATATATATATATATGTATTCTAAATTCTCAAGTACATGATGTTACAAGTAAATTTTTTTTTGTAACTCATTTTCTTCATATAGCTAATATATGAACTATAGCTAATGTATTGTTAGATTATTGTTTCATTTCAGTCATGATTGTATATGTGATGATATTTAATACAAATGGAAACATGATTTATTGTACTTTGACTTTTAATGATATTATATTTATTAATTATTGAATATAACTATCATGATATTTGCATTTGTGATGGGTTGGAGTAAAGAGGAGGAATTTGTATGATCAGGTCTTTTACCACGTCATATGCCATCACTCTGTGTACCGTGGATGGCACTTGTCAATGCCCCTTCTTCCATGTTTTCCTTTAGCCGAGTTGCATTAGAGCTGTGAGATATGTGACACCTCCTTAGTTTTTTTCTTTTAAGAAAGGGAGTCATAGTCTAGACTTAAGCTTTATATTTTTGGCCGGGTGTATTTTAAGAACTGGTGAACTTGGGACAATCCAATTAAATGTATGAGTTTTTGTTAGACCATATGTTAGCCTATAACTCCAGTCAGTTGAATAAGGATGAGCGATGATATAAGGGAGGTTGCATATTACATATTGTATAATTGTATATTACATGTTATGAATGGGAATATAGATTTGCTTAATGATGATTAAATTTGAAATCATTTTATGTGAGGGACATGATATATGTAGATATATGTATGATCAATTCTTTAGTTAATTATACGTGGTTTACTTGTGTGTAGTAGAAATTTTCAGCAGCTACTAAGACATGAATTCTCATCCCTTTATAGTAATATTTTTCATGTGATTGTTATAGTAAGAAGCAAGGGGAGACACATGTGGAATGAGCCTTAAAGGCTCTTTTGTGCTCCTTAAAAACATGTTATATTGTTTTATTTGCCATGACCCTAAGACTTCCATGTTTGATTTTTATTGACTAAAATATTTTGATGATTTAATTTGACATATGGTATGGATTTTATTTGAATTTATTATATGTTTTGATGGTTTAGATGTTGGACATCCTTATTAACTATATTTCAGATACTTTAGTTAAGTTTTTGTTTGCTTATTTAGAAGTGTTATTGAAGACAGGTGAGGAGCAAGGAGTGCATGCATCTTAGAAAGTTAATGGTCACAGCCCTCAAGTTTTGTTGCTTTCAATCCTCTCCTTCTATGGCTACCTTCTCATCTTACTTCCAAGCTCCAATTCCTCATCTGACGCTGCTTCTCTCCTATTCTTTCACGTTCCGCTGCCCTCCTTTTACTTGAAAATTGAGTCTTTTTAGCTTAAAATAATGAGACTGGTATTTTTTTTTTTGAAAAATAGAATTCAACATTTTGGAGTATTTTTTTTTAGTATCAACCTATACTTTAAAATATTTTTTTAATAGTACTTGGTGCATCCAATATCTGGCATCCAAATATTTTTTGAGTATTCTTTCACGTTCCGCTGCCCTCCTTTTTCCTTGAAATTGCGTTTTTTGGCTTAAAATAATGATACTGGTAGTTTTTTTTTGAAAAAGAGCATTCATAATTTTGGAGATTTTTTTTTAGTATCACCCTATACTTTAAAATATTTTTTCAATAGTACTTGGTGCACCCAATATCTAGTATCCAAATATTTTTTCAGTATCATCCAGTATTCGAAATTAATTTTTAGTACATACAACATTCTAAAATATTGTGCCAAAATACATTTAAAACACTGAGTATTATTAGAAAAATATTTTGAGGGCTAGATGCAATAAAAATTAGTTTAGGATACTAAAAAAAAATTATTAGTTTTGAGGACTAGTTGCAATAAAAATTAGTTTAGGATAATGAGTCAGCGATACTGAAAAAATATTTTAAAGAAATGGATGTTATATATTAGGTGGTATTAAAAAATATTTTAAGATGATGAATTGATTAAAAATTATCTTGAGATACTGAGTGTTATTAAAAATTATTTCCACGTGCTAAAAAAAATAGTTGAAACACTGGATACTATTTTTCAAAAAAAAAAAAAAATTGACCAGTGTCATTATTTTGCACCAAAATTGACAGTGTGTGTTTGGGAAACTTCCAAACCATGGTTTCAAACCATGGTTTGCGAAACCCGAGATAAAACTCCTCTCACACACTTACTTCGTAAGTCGTAAAAGCTATTAAAAAAAGCTAATCCAAACACACACGTAGTTTTGAAGAAAAGGTGGACAACGGCTATAAAATAATAGGAGAGAGAAGCCGCGTTTAATCCTCATCGAAGTCATCATCATCACCTTCATGCTCCAAACTTTACATCCATACGTCTCATCACACTTTTTTTTTCTAATTTTTTCCTCCATTTAATCATTGATATCCAAGGTACTAAAAATGGATCGGTCACTAAACCGATCAGAATATTGGGTTAAGAGTCAGTGGGTTAGTTAGGTAATTAAACCGGGGCTAAACCGGTGAGGAAGTAAATATTTCACACTTATTTATATGAAATTCTGTGTAAAATTAATAAAAAACTATTTTTAAAAAAATTAAAAAATGGGTGAACCGGTCCATATGGTTCACCCCCGGACCGGACCGGTTGGACCATCGGTTCGCCGATTCACAGGCTGAACTGGCCGGCTTGGTCCGATTTTAAATTCCCTGTTGATATCTGATACATATTCAATATTCTCTTTCGGCATGATTTGATGGTTTTACCATTTTTGGAAGGATTGTTGGCCACGTCTGACATGGCATTGAACATGTTTGTTTTAACATTAAGATTATTTATAAGTTGTTTTTTACGTAAATCGAGAAAAAACTTTTCTCACATACTTATTTTATATACCGTAAATCACAATTGAAAATCTGTTTTTAAACATTCCAATCGTTGTTCCACACGAGCATATTGTAGTAATCCAATAAGGAATACTTGAATCTTGCAACTTCCTCTCCAGCTTATGCAGTGCCACAGATAGAGCCCCCGTTGTGTCTTCTTGCCATTGCCAGTGACAATTCAAAACAGCAACCACTTGGATTAGTTGTTGTTGCTCAGTTAGAAGGTGTGCATCTCAAAGCTACCACGTTTTGAAACCTAGGATGTGTCTGGTTCTTACTTCAAGGTTTGGTTGACTAATTTGAAAAGTATAAGTTGTTTATAAATAGAACAGGAAGGAGTAATAAAGAAGACACAAGTCCCTAGAACCCTTCAATTCTGTTTTTTCTATTGCTTTCTACGAGCTGTCTGATAAAGCATCATGTGAAATGAGCTTCATTGCCTCCCCAATGGGGCAATGATTTGGATGACCCAAATTTAATATTTCTTAAATGATGATTTTTAAATAAAAAATCATTTTAAAAAAATTAATTAAAAGATTATCTTTATTTTTTATTTTCTACTTAATAAAATAATTTTTTTAAAAAAATTAAAAAAATTTTGGATCGTCCAAAAATAATCTTGATGGTCTATCAGCTAATCTCATGATAGGCACCTACACTGAATTCCATGTGAGATAATCACAAATCTATTAGAAAATTTGTGTTGGTGGGGTGTGTGAATGGGTGTAGTGGGCCCGAATGTGTTGGAATCCATATGTAAGGAAAGTGAAATAAAGAAAAAGTAAGCCACTTTGCTTTATACTGCTTTTGTCCAATTTCTAGTTTGGGCTTTTAGCCCTACATAACACAAGAAAAAAAAAGTAATTTTAGGGATAGGAACCAGATTAACTAAGTGTGAGTTCTGATTAGCTTTTGGAGAATAGCTTTTACAGTTTACGAGGTAAATATGTGAGATGAGTTTTATCTCGATTTGCGAAAAAATATTTCTGAAACCATGTTTTTGAGGGTATAAGAACACATACTTGCTCTACTGAATGAAGATAGCCCAAGGCACCCAAGTAGACCTATGGATTAAATCTCATTTCATGCACATTTGGTGGCCGATATAAATGTCACAATTATAGGAACACGTATACTAGTAAAGCTTGTTTTAGGGTTAATATAATGCTGGGTCCTTATACAGTTTCATTTTCATTTTGATCATTGTAGTTTCAAACTATAGGTTTTGGTTCCTTAAGTTCCTTTCCGTCTAAACATTAGTCCCTATAATAAATACCTTAACAGTGTTAAATATGATAATGTAACACTAACATTGTCAATTATGCTAATGTGACTTGATGACTAGGCAATTTCAGTGTTATTATTATAGTTTATGTGTAGAGTTGGGAATAAGAGTTGGTTCTTCACGGGCTCAGGCCTAAACAGGTGGCCCGTTTAAGCCTGACTTCTCTAAACCCTTCCAATTTTGAAGCCCCGCCCTTATGCTATCAGGTTAGGGGCGAGCCCATGGGCTTTAGGCTCTTTTGACTAAAAAAAATACTATTTTTTCCTATCTTTTTGAAGAAATAAAGTTAAAGCAATAATTTCTTAATTTAAGACATAAATATTATCAAAATTAAATTATAAAGAAATAAAGTTAAAATAACAAGTTATCATGATAAAAATTTCAACACTTTACACATACATGCTCACACTGTCACACATGAAAACTACTACTAGTAGCCACATGTCAGTAGACTTATCTTTTTTTATGAAAAAATATTCTTTATAGGTATCTATACCTATGAATTTACCATAGGTGATGTAAGTTTTGTAAATTGCAATCTTCATTTTAATCTAAATAAAATTCGCTTTCAAATTTTACAATCTAGTTATTATTTTACTTTAAATTGAGATATATTATTATTTAAAATCATAAATTTTTAGTTAAAATCATTATTAAATGTCCAAATTAATCTATTTTTTTAAAGTTTAAATGAATAAACAATTATGAAAAACCAAATAAATCAAACCATGTTATAAAATTAAACTAAAGAAAAATATAATAATAACTAAATATCTGTAACATCATTAATAATATAAAAATTATAGTATTATATGAATTTTAAAAAAATAAAAATAAAAGTGGCATTGGTTAGCCCTTGGGCCTATAGGACTAGCCTTTTTAGACTCTCGACCCCTTTTAGAATCGTTTGCAATTTCTAGGGCAATATTTCAAGCCCTCTAACTGGCCAAACGGGATTGGTCTATTTTCCCAACTCTACTTATGTGGCTAAGGCATTGTTTGGTTTACGATTTTTCAAGGGGAGGGGTGGGGATGAACGTATTTGGTTGGGAAAAGGGAGAGAGAGAGGATGGGAGAAATTTTATTTTTTAGTGCTCCCCTCCCCTCCTTTCACGCCCCTCTAAATTTGGGGGTTTTTTAGGGGTGAGAAATATTATGTCTTATCCTAACTAAAATACTCATGCTAATTTTTCATTATCCCAGGTTTACCTATCTAATTATAAAACCTATATGATATTATTAAGATAAGCCAAATAAATCAAAAAATCTATCTAATCAAATCCTATCTTATTAAATATGATTAAACTCATTCAAATTGACCGTCTTTCTCCCTTATGTCAGTATATATGCTTCCCCTCTCCTCCTTCCTCTTTATGAACGCCATATGCTCCTCTACCTATTGTTGCCGCAAGTTGCTCTTTCAACCATTCAAACCTTCTTTAGGTTGCAGGTGTCTATTTATAAGTTTCTTTTATATGATACATCACTTTAGATAAATTTATTGATTTATGGTCTAGTTAAATATGTTTTAATGTTATAACATGATTACAAGTATATACCTGGAATAATCTTATATAAGTTAGATAAGTTTGTATGTTTTTAACGTTATCCCAAGTATCTCAATAAAATATGATATATAGATGATACCATAATTATGTTTGTTATCTTGGTGCTATAATTTGATTTAGGTTTAGCTTTAAATTTAAAAAACATATTAAATTTGATGAGTTAACATATTAAAATTATCATTTCAAATGTATACAAGGTTTTTTTTTATCATATATATAATTGAGGTAAGAGAGGTCTTTTGTAATTTATAAATTAGTAAATAATAACTTTGATGTCTAAATAAAATATTAGGACATATTTGTCAATATTAAATTGACTAATATCCTTTCCCCTCCTAAACTAAATAAGAACACTCTCATCCCCTTTCCTCCTATACAACCAAACAAAACTTATAGCCTCCCCTATCTCCTCTCACCTTCTCTCGTTTAACCTCCTCTCTCCTTCTTACTGTTGAATCAAACAAAGCCTAAGTGATGAAATTTAAAAAAAAAAGGAGGGAACTAGGGAGAGAACACCGTCAAGCTGACACTCTTCCCTTGTCCATCATCGTCTTCATAGAGAGAGAACGCCATTGGGAGGACACACTCTTCCCACAACATGCCTTCTTCCCTTCCTTCAAACCTATCAATGCAAAAACAAAAAAACAAAAAACCAAAATAACAAAAAATAAAAAGTCCAATCAGTTCATCTCCAAATCATTTGAAATTACTGATATGTTCCAATCAAACAACATTGGCCTTTACACTCACCATGTCTATAAGGGAAATTAATCATGTATAAGAGAAAGCTATAGAAATCGCTTGTTGAGTATTTGAAGCCTTCAAGTTGAGTTTCAAGCTTCTGAAGCATTTTAAGAAGTTCTTGGTTGTGTAATTTTGCCAGTGCATTGGCTTCCTCCCAGCAACTATTATAGCTCACTCTCAATAATGGTGCGCAGCCAATAGGAGCCAAATTTGGGACCTAGAACTTCCTTCCTCCTTTCTCATATACATCATGTTATGTCAGCAACTCAAACATATTCAAGTTAGTATCTTTTCACAAGCATTATGGTTCTAGTACATTATTAGAATTAGAACAATTAGTATCCAAATAGCTGAAGCCTATTTGGTACTTCTTATATACTTTCAATTTATTGTCAAATTAGTCAATGTAAGACTCTTAATTTATTCTAATATTTAATTATGTCACAGCTTTCCAAGAGTGTATATATTCTTACTTTGATCGCAGCAGTGAGGTTTCCGATCACCATTCCGACATATTTTTGAGGATATAATTTGATGAAGCTAGAGTTTATAAGGAAATGCAAAAGGTTGTCATTGCTTCCTATATTCATCATATATACAGCTCTTGAGTAGATTTGGGAATTTGGGCTGAGCTCGTCGAGCTGGCCCATTTAGGCCCGAACCTTTTAAGGGCCGGGCTTATAATTTAGAGGATAAAAAGGAAAGCGGGCCTAAAAGGCCGACCCTGTAGGGCCGCAAGCCCTGTAGGGCTGGTCCTGTAGGGCCGGCCCTTTTAGGCCCGTTTAATATTTTTTAAAAATAAATTAATAAATATAATATCATTATATCAAATTATCAATATGAGAGACACATAAGTACCTAATAGAGTATTAATAACAGGCAAACACTTATTAATTAGTTTGATTTATTTTATTTTCTATAATGGTTTATTAATTTAAACTTTAAAAAAAAGGCTAATTTGGACATTAGATGATTATTTTAACTAAAAATTTATAAATTTTAAAAATAATGTATATCAATTTAGAGCAAAATAATAAATAAATTGTAAAACTTTGAAAAAGAAATTTTTTTTAAATTAAAATGAATTTAAGCCCGTTAAGGCCAGAGCCTGTGAAGGACTAACCCTATAGGACCACGGGCCTTAAAAATATGATTTTTTTTAACAAATGGGCCTAAACAGACCGGCCCGTATTCCGGGATCTGCTCTTGAGACCAATGCTTTGCCTTCTGCATCCCCAAGTTTCTTCATTAATTGCTTCCCCACATTCTTAAAATACAACAGTTGAGCTTTGAGGGGTACCGACTGCAAATTTGAATTACTCATCGGTGTGTGTTTCTACTTTGGCATGAATGATCCTGGCTACCAGCTACTATATTCCACTATAATATACTACCTCAAATCCTGGCTACTTCATATAGAGAGAGAGAGAGAACGCCATTGGGAGGACAAAGCTGGAAAGGAAACTTCAGGCGGAGAAAACATAGTTGCATTTCAAGTAATATTTTGTTTTTTAGTTTGTTCTCTCTTGCGCTTCGAGTGTTCGGCTTGGAAACTCGGGAAATAACAAGGGTCTGCTTTAATTCACTCCGTGACTCTGTTCATATCATTGAGTCCTTAAAGTAATATTTTAAACCAAAGGTATATTTTGAAACCAGAAGAATAGTTGTGTGATGGGCAATTAAGCAGTATCAAAAAGGTTGAAGTGGGCGGGCAGAACAAAGAAATAGATGGATGATGGGCAACTTGGGTTTGCATCCAAGCTGAAGCAGGTTTTTGTGGGTCAACATGGAATTGCAAAGCAAAATTCTTCATATTAAAAAATCGCACAGAGGGAGACTCGAATCACAACTTGGGACTTGGGATTTTGAAGGTCACGAGTTTCAGTGCTAAACATGCTCTAATTCCTTCCAACCGCGTCCTCCCATGGCATTCTCTCTCTCTCTCTCTCTCTCTCTGAAGACGATGATGAATAGGGGAAGAGTGTAAGCTTGATGGCGTTCTTGAACATATGTTATATTATTTTATTTATTATGATGCTAAGACTTTTGTATTTGATTTTTATTTATTAAAATATTTTGATGAATTAATTTGATATATGGTATGGATTTTATTTAAATTGATTATATATTTTGAAGATTTGGATGCCGGACATTCTTATTGGATATATTTAAAATATTTTAAATAAGTTTTTGTCAGTTTGAATTGGGGTGTGGCTCCCTTCTAATTTTAAAAATGAAAAACAAAGAAGGCCAGGTAAGGTCACAACCAAGGTATTAAAACTCGGACTGGATATTGAATTGGTCGGGGTATTAGATTAAGGGTCAGTGGGTCAGCCCAGAGCCAAACTGAAGTTAAACCGGTGAAAAATTGAATATTTTAAACTTATTAATATGAGATTCTAAGAAAAAATATTAAAAAAGCAATTTTTTTTAAAAAAAAGTGAACCAGTTCGGTTATCAGACCGAACCGGTTTAGACACCGGTTCACTGATTCCCGAACCGGACCGACCGATCCGGTCCAGAACCCTGGTCACAACACACAAGTATTGATTTAGTGCAAGAGGGCTTTTAATGGGGAGAGGAAGTATGAATTATTGGAGATAGGTGAGAAGCAAGGCGTGCAATATAGAAAGTCGATGCTCACAGCCCTCAAGTTTTGTTGCTTTCACCTCTCTCCTTCTCTAGCTACCTTCTCATCTTACTTCCAATTCCTCATCTGACGCAGCTTCTCTCTTATTCTTTCACGTTCCGCAGCCCTTTTTCTCCTTGAAATTGCGTGTTTTTGGCGCCAAATATTGACACTGGTATTTTTTTCCTCCAAAAATAGTATTCAACATTTTGTAGTATTTTTTTTAGTATACCTCATATCTTAAAATATTTTTCAATAGTACCGGTGCACCCAATAATATCTAGCATCTAAATATTTTATTAGTTTTATCTAGAATCTTAAACTATTTTTTAGTGCATCCAACATCCTAAAACATTATGCCAAAATATGTTTGAAACATTGAGTATTATTAGAAAAATATTTTGAGGGCTAGATGCAATAAAAATTAGTTTAGGATACTAAAAAAAAATATTAGTTTTGAGGGCCAAATGCAATAAAAATTAGTTGAGGTCATTGAGTCTACATTATTAAAAAAATATTTTAGAATGATAGATGCTAGATATCAAGTGGTATTGAAAAATATTTTAATATGATGAGTAAATTAAAAATTATTTTAAAATACTGAATATTATTAAAAAAATATTTCCACACGTTAGATGATGCTAAAAAAAAAAAAGTTGAAACGCTGGATGCTATTTTTTTTTAAAAAAAAAAAAATTGACCAATGACATTATTTTGCACCAAAACCGGCATAGTTTCAAAGAAAAGGGGGACAGCGGCCATAAAAGAATAGGAGAGAGAAGCCGCGTCTAATCCTCATCCAAGTCATATCATCACGTTCACGCACCAAACCTCACATCCATGTGTCTCATCACACTTTTTTTCTTACTTTTTTTTTCTCCATTCATAGATAGCTCACGCATATTCAATATTCTCTTTTGGCATTATTTGATGGGTTTACTATGGGTTGGTTTGTAATAGTTTATTTTTATGTAATAAGTGTTTATAAATCGTGATTCACGATATATGAGGTAAGTATGTAAGAGGAGTTTTATTTCGAATTACGTAATAAACAATTATATTTAAAAAAATAAGTGTTCCCAAACATACACTATATTTATAAGAATTGTTGCCCACGTCTAACGGTCTAACCCGGCATCGTAGTAATACAATATGAATACTTGGGGCCCGTTTGGTACTGGTACTAGGAAAATTAGGAAAATTTGAGGAGAGAAAGATACTTAGAGATGGGGAAGAAATATTGTAAGGGGTGATGGAAAATGAATTAAAAGAAGATAAATTATTATATTTGGTATGAAGAAAATTGAGGGTGAAACTTGAGAAAAAAAAAGATAAACACTTATTTTATCTTCAAAATAAATTAATAATTATATATTAATTAAATTTATATTTCAATTCATATATTAAATAATTAGTAGTACAACAATTTAAAAATTAAATAAAATGAATAAAATATAAATTATAATTTAAATAAATAAAAAATATTTTATTTATTATTGAAATTGAAATTATTTTTCTATAGAATGAAATTCCGCTTTATTAAAAAAATTTGAATTTATTGATGAAATTCGAATTTGTAAAGCGAGAATCCTAAAATATTTAAATAAAAAGGCGGGAATCCTGAAATTTGCCTATCACATTCAAATTTGTTAAACAAATTCAAATATGATAAGCAAATTCTATTTGATACTATTTAAATTTTTAGGATTCTTGCCTTTTAATTTAAATTTTTCAGTGGCATATTTGCTTTTCGGATCTTCCTTCTCGGAATGAACTTAGGTCCCCACCAATTTTGGTGCAATCTCATCTTATCATCTTCAAGGGAACATTGGTGGGTCAGGGAATTTGAGTTTTCGAAAAGATTGAGCCAAAACTGTATACCAAACAAGAAAACTTACTCATGTTCCCTTCCTTTCCCACTTCTTCTTTATACCAAACGGGCCCTTGAATCTTGGCAACTTCCTCTCTAACTTGTGCAGTGCCACAGACAAAGCCCTTGTTGCGTCCTCTTGCCATTGCCAGTAAGAATTCAACATAGAGACCACTTGGATTTGTTGTTGTTGCTCAGTTACAAGGTGTGCATCCCAAAGCTCCCACGTTTGAAACCTAGGATGTGTCCAGTTCTGCTACAAGCAATGATTTTAAACCCGGGCCGGACCGGACCGGCAACCGGAGCTTTAAGCGGCTCGTTTTCTGGTCAGGAACCGTGTGAGGGGTTGAGCCGTGTTGAGCCAGTAAGAACCGGAATTTAAGCCGGAAACCGCCATCAAGCCGGGAGCCGGGACGAGTTTTGAAAAGCCGGTGGGTCATTATGATGAGAAGAAGAAAGAACGAGAGGAGCAAGAACCAGCAAAAAAAATTCCAACACCAACCTTTATGATTTTTTTCTTTAATAACTACAGAAAAAACGAAAAAACAGCAATGGAATGAAAAAGATGAAACCTCAACCACTTAACCTTCGATTCTTCGAACATGCCGGAGACAGATGAAAAAAAAGAAGATACCGGAGAGAGAAGAAGATGCCGGAGATGAAGAGGAAAGAAGGTGATCGTATGAAAATATACTGCCAATCTCTATTTTCAATGTAAAAAGTTTACTATTGCCATCCATTACACAGGCTTTACAGCTTCACACATACACATTCATCGAGGTATGCAGAGTGGAGACTTTTTAAATTATAAAAAGTGGGAAACTTTTTGCCTTTTTTCTTTTGTTAATTGATTGAAAATATTTTTTTTTACATATAAAAAATAACGTCTTGTCTTTTCCGCCAAAGCAATGACAACATCTTAATTTAAGATGTAATGCATTTTTTTCGCTGCCAAAAAATGCATGATGTCAATTTATTCATATCTTTTTTTGTCTGTATATGTTAGTTTCATGTACTTACTATTGTTTATTTGTTTATGTATTTAGTATTGTTTATTGAGTAAATTTTTTTTTATATTTATTAAAATCATATAATTAAATAATTATATGATGTTATTTAATTAAAAATTTCATATAATGCTAGTTATTAACTGGTCAAAAAGTATAATGCTAGTTATTATGTTGATCATTAGACTTTATATGAATTCATTTTTTATATAAATTATTATACAAACATATAATTATTTTTTATTATATTTTTATTTAATTATTACGTCACCGGTCCGACCGAACGGTCCAACCGAACCGACCGGTTGAACCGTGACCCGCTGACTTTCCCGGCTCAATATCCGGTCCGGCTTTTAAAACATTGGCTACAAGGTTCGGCTGACTAATTTAAAAAAATTAAGGAAATTAAATAAATTGTTTAATTATAAATTATTTTACATGATAGAAAAAAATAATTTAAAATAATTTATTTAATTTTTTTTAATCTCCTCAAATTAGCCAACTAAATTTAATATTAAAGACCGGGTTGTATTTTGTGGTGACACACTTTTTCTTTACTTAATAGCGTACAATGATAAGTTCTTGTGGAAGATAGATAACAAGTTTATATTATTCACTTATCATTGAGATTTTTGAGTGATTAATATTTTTTTGGGAGACCTGGTAGTAATTCTAATCTGGCCATCTACTAAATTGCCATTTTAAAATAACGAATTAAACAGAGGGTTAAAGATTGATAAAGCTTGGGGATGGTAAAGTTTTTTTTTTGTGGACATAAAATAAACTATTTTTTTGTGGGCATCAATAGCTAGGAATCTAAAGCTAATCTCAAAATCCCAACCAAAAAGAAGACGCAAGTCCCTGGGACCCTTCAATTCTGTTTTTTCTGTTAAACTATTTTTTGTGGGCATCGACAGCTAGAAGCAAGATGCTGAAAATCACACCGATAATTGAATCGGTCATGATACTGGGTTAAGGGTCAGTGGGTCAGTTAGGTAGTTAAACCAGAGCTAAATCAGTGAAGAAATAAATATTTTAGACTTATTTATATGAAATTATGTGTAAAACTAATAAAAAATGATTTTTTTCAAAAAAAAAATTAAAAAATGAGTGAACTGGTTTAACAAGTTGAATGAACCAGTTGGACCGCCGGTTCACAAGTTGAACCGGCCGGTCCGGTTTTAAATTCCTTGGCTAGAAGTCTAAAGCGAGTATGAGGACACCAACCAAAAAGAAGATGCAAGTTCCTGGGACCCTTCAATTCTGTTTTTTCTGTTACTTTCTGCGAGCTGTCTGATAAAAGATTATGTGAAATGAGATTTTGGTGTCGATCCTTTGCTCAGTTGATCTGGATTGTCTATATTTGATATGGGCTGCCAAGATTTAATATTTTTTAAATAATGATTTTTAAATAAAAATTTCATTTTTAAAAAAAAGTTAGTTAAAAGATTATTTTTATTTTAGATTCCCTATCTAATAACTAATTTTTTTAAAAAAATAAAAAGTAAAAATATTAAATTTGAATCGTCCAAATCTAATCTAGGCAATTTAAATTAGCTGAGCTTATGGTGCCTATCCAAACTGAATTCCATGTGAAATAATAAAAAATGTATGATAAAATTTGTGTTGGGGGTGTGTGTGAATGACTATAGTGGGTCCGGAGATGTTGGAATCCATATGTAGGGAAAGTGAAGAAAAAGTAAGCAGGCATTATGCTGCTTTAGTCCAATTTCTAGTTTGGGCTTTTAGTAAAAAAAAGTAATTTTGGTAGATAGGAACCCAATTAACTAATTCCAAGATCAATTTAGGATATGTTCAGATTAGCTTTTGAAGAATGGTTTCTGGAGAATAGATTCTAAGCATAATATGTTATGAGAAAAAAGTGATTTTAACAAAATGAAAGTGTTTTGGTATTATGGTCAGAATAACTTCTTTTTCATGGTGTGGGCCCACATAATGAGAAAGGATCAATGAGAGAGAGAGAGGGTGGGGTTCACATAAGAAAAAGGACCAATGAGAGAGAGACAGTGGGGCCCACACAAGGAAAAAAAAAAAAAGAAGCTTTTTCCAAAATCTAGGTTTAGAAAAATTTTAAATGTTCATCAATCAAACCTAGGTTTTGAAAAGTTGGCCGAACACACTCTGTTATTCTACTAAATGAAGATGACCCGAGGCACCAAGGTAAACCTATGGATTAAATTTCTTGGGTCTGAATATGTTGGAGTGCATACGTGGGGAAAATGTAATAAAGAAAAAGTAAGCCACTTTGCTTTATGCAGCTTTAGTTCAATTTCTAGTTTGGCCTTTTAGCCCAATATAACACAAAAAGAAAAAAAAAAGGGTGATTTTGGGAGATAGGAACCGGATTAACTAACTCCTAGTTTAACTTACACTGCTAAATGAAGATGACCCAAGGCACCAAGGTAAACCTATGGATTAAATCTCATTTCCATACGCATTTGGTGGCTGATAAAAATGTCACAGCAATGGGAACACATATACTAGTAAAGGTTGTTTTAGGATTAATATACTATTTGGTTCTTAAGACCTTTATTTTAGTTTTGGTCCCTATATTTTTAAACCATGAGTTTTAGTCCTTTAACTTTCTTTCCATCTAAAACATTAGTGTCTGAAATTAATGGTGTTAAATATGATGATGTGACATTAACACTGTCAATTATGCTAATGTGGCTTGATGATTGGGCAATCTAAGTGTGATTATTGTAGCTTATGTGACTAGGTGATAAAATTTTAAAAAAAGGAGGGTACTAGGGAGAGAACAACATCAAGCTGACACTCTTCCCCTGTTCATCATCATCATCATCATCATCTTCATAGAGAGGGTGAGGGGGAGGGGGAAGAGAGAGAGAGCCACTGGGGGACACAGCTAGAAGGGGAACTCCGGGCGGACAAAACGTAGTTGCATTTCAAGTACTGATACAGTAATCAAGCCATATAAGCTATAGTAATTACACTTAACTTGCCAAGGTCATGAAGCCACATTAGCATAATTGATGATGTGTGTCACATTATCATATTTAACATCATTGAGGTCTTTATTAAAATACAACGACTAATGTTTTAAATGGAAAGAAACTGAGGGATTAAAACCTATTATTTGAAACTATAGGGAATAAAACTAAAATGAAGGTAAATTATAAGGAGAAAATATTATATTAACCTTTTGTGTTATTTCATCAATTTGTCAAAGTTCAGCTACCATTCATGACTGATACAAATCAATCAAAATCTTCAATTTTAAATTGGTTCTAGATCATGTGGGCTAGAGGTCTTCCCCCAAACACACAAACACGACTGATGAGTTAAACTAGGAGACTTATTAGAATGCTTAATTTGCCTCAAATAGCTCTTTGAGATTGTAGGGCCATGTTTGGTAGCGATTTCCATTCCACACTATGCTTGCAAACTCCTTGTTCACTGCTTCTGTGGGATGAACAGGATCAAAGTACACATAATCACTTGGATCTTCACAGGCCTTAAAATTCATTCTTAGTTTGTTCCCTCCAAACGAACCACTCCCACAGCATGCCTTCTTCCCTTCCTTCAAACCTATCAAATGCAAAAAAAAAAAAAAAAAATCCAATCAGTTCATCTCAAAAGCATTTGAAATTACTGAAATGTTCCAATCAAACAACATTGGCCTTCACACCCACCATGTCTAGAAGGGAAATTAATCATGTCTAAGAGAAAGCTATAGAAATCGCTTGTTGAGTATTTGAAGCCTTTAAGTTGAAATTCTAGCTTCTGAAGCATTTTAAGAAGTTCCTGGTTGTGTAATTTTGCTAGTGTAGTGGCTTCCTCCCTGCAACTATTATGGCTCACTCTCATGGCTGGTGAACAGCCAATAGGAGCCAAATTTGGGACCCAAAACTTCCTTCCTTCTTTCTCATATACATCCTGTCATGTCGTCAACTCAAACATATTCATGTTAGTATCTTTTCACAAGCATTATGCTTCTTATACATTTTTAGAATTACAAGAATTAATATCAAAATAGCTTAAGCCTATTTGCTAGGATTTGTATACTTTCAGTTTATTGTCCAACTACTTAATGTGAGACTCTTAATATAATATAATATTTAGATCTGTCACGGCTTTCCAAGAGTGTATATATTCTTACTTTGATCACAGCAGTGAGGTTTCCGATCACCATTCGAACATATTGTTGAGGGTATAATTTGATGAAGCTGGAGTTTATGGCCAAAGAGAAAATGTAGTCATTGCTCCCTATATTCATCATATATATAGTTCTTGAAACCAATGTTGCGCCTTCTGAATCGCCAAGTTTCTTCCTTAATTGCTTCTCCACATTCTTGAAATACTCCAATTGAGTTTTGAGGGGTACCACCTGCAAATTTGAATTACTCATCTGTGTGTGTTTCTGCTTTCAGAAGCAAGTAATCTTGCTGGTGGCCACTACTGTATTCCACTGCAACATTGCTACGTCCAGAGATAACTAATTAGTTAAGTTAGTTATTTATAACAAATGTTTGTTGGTTTCATTAAAATACCCCCTTTAGTAAATAAAAATTGAAACTTCCCTTGATGAAAGTCTACATAATATATGAAATTGATAGGGATACATTGGGCAAAAAATTAAAAATTTAGACGACAAAGTGGATTGGACTCTTATATTTAGGCTCAAAATAAATCTCTTGTCTATCTATATTTAGGACTGGAAGGAATAATTAAAAAGTCTAAGTTCAATATATTCTTGGCGGCAAGCTTTTATGAACACAAGTATAATGGGAAAACCTGATATCAAAAGACTATCCTATTGGGAGGGATCAGAGAGCCCTTTAAACTTATAAGCCAAATTTCGCTTGTGATGTTCCCAATATAAGACTCACAAGCACCGTTGTTATGAATACACAAATCCAAAGGCGAAGTCCATTTTCCAAAGATTAACTTATTGGATGGGAGAGCTCTTTGAACTTATAAACCATATCTATAAACCATATTTCACTTTTGGCATTGATAACAAAAACCCTTAGTTCACTAACACTAGAATCTGTTGATGTATCAATCTATGAGATAGTGAAAAGAAACAAATAACATACCATTCCTTGATTAGTCTCAACTAGAACACCAGCTCCACCAGATGCAAAATTTGCTCTATCACTGTATTGATGATATCCAGGTTGTAGATATGGCAGAATCAGAGGAATCTCTGCATACTCAGCTGAAATGGAGGTAAATGCAAGTTCTTTAATTTATGAAACATATTATATATATTCAAGCTCAAGAACATGGTTCAATATCCCTGCTCACCGATAAAATCAGGGACGAGACGTCCATCACTGAATCTGCCAGTGGGATATTTGAAGAAGGTGATGCCATAAGGGCTATTATTGGCCTTAATGACAGGAGTATTGTTGAGGTTGTTGTTGTTTTATGGGTCCGACAGCGAGTCTCCGAAGATAAACAATGGAATTTGATTTTGTTGCAGACATGGGGATGATGAATCAGCATAGCACAGTGTACTGACTACTGAGTACTGTACTCAAGAAGAAGAAGCTGATAGGGTGATACACAAATCTTTCCATAATATTTATTTTACTATAATGTCAAGCGCGCGCTCGCACAAGTCTTGTATCAAGTAAGGCTCCATCATGGATTTGTGTTGGGGGTATGCTTGCGGGTCTGGGGCCACCCATGTGATGCTGACTTTTTCAACATATTGTACGGTTATTAATATAAGACATAATTGATTAATTTTGATAAATAAATAAAATAAAATAAATTAGTTAACTATTATGATCTTGCTCAAATATGTATATGTATCATTAAGTTATGTATTAATTTAAAAATCAAAAAAAATTAATTGGGTTAAAGAGCAAATTTACCAACGAAGTTTTATCCGAGGAGCGTCTGGCACAAATATGTTTTAGAAGGGGTAAAAATATCAATAAACAATTAAAAAGGGGCATCCAGCATAAAACCGTTAAATCCATACTAACGGCGTTAAATTATAAGAGAAGAAAACTGCTAACGGTATTAGTACGGATTTAACGGTTTTTGTGTTGAATGCCCCTTTTAATTGTTCATTGGTTTTTTTGCCCTTTCTAAAACATATTTATACCAGATGCTCTTCGGATAAAACTTCGTTGGTAAATTTTCCCCTTAACCCAAATTAATTTGGACAAAAATGATAAATATAAATACTTTAATATAATTTATTTAGCTTTTCTTTAACCTTTACAAATTAGTCAAATGAGTTTAATATTAAGAAACAGATGTAGTATTTTGCGGCACCACACTTTTATGTTATTTAACAACATACAATAATATGTTCTTGTATATGAAGTAACACCCCCTTCCAATCAGCAAAAATCAAATGTTTTGTGTCGTAAAGTACTTTCCTTAGCTTTGTCAGAAAAAAAAAACAAAAAATTACTTCAGTGTATGATTGGTTACACTCTAACCTGCACTTCCTTCTCCTTAAAATTAATCCATGTCATGGGCCTACTTTTTCCCTCCAAATTTGGCCTAATATTTTCTTCGCCCTGGTCCTACTCTTTCTTACTACCCTTGTTAGGGTTTACCACAGCTTTGGACTTTGAGCCACATGCTCCCCCCTTCATAATTGCTAGAGCCGACCTCCCCTTAGCTATAGCCACCTCAGACGTTAATTTGCAGAATTACTAGCTTCGACCCATAAATTGTGTCTGGTCTCTCTTTCTTTTTTTTCTTCTACCTCCATTTTTAGGTGGGTGTGTCTCTACTAATCATTTTCTCCATCAATGTCTCAATCATTGAATTATGTTTTAATAGTTGAAACTTAATGTTATGTATTAAATAGTATTATGATATTAAATATAATAAAATCTATAATTACAATATTATAATTGTTATAAAAATGTAACAATTAAGTGGAGAGGAAGTTAGTGGAGAGGCGCTATTCCTTCACTTGATATCCTTAATGCTCACCATCTCAACATCAACGGGCAGTGTGTTTTTGGATGCTTAGAACCTGAATCAATTGAACATCTATTTTTAAATTGTCCTTTTACTAAGGCAGTATGGTATGGTAGTTTATCTGTGTGGTTTCGATTCTCTTACTTTGATCAATTGAAAGACTGGATAAAAGCTACCTTCCCCATCTTACTTAGTCAAGGTCTCTCTTTTGAAATAGTCATGGTGTTCAAATTATTCTCCATAATTTGGATGAAAAGAAATCAGCTTTTACATAAGCTCATTCATAGTGTTTCTCCTGATGAGGTGATCAAAGAAATTCAGCATACTGCATCTATAATAGAATATGTGCACAAATCTAAGGATTCTCCTGCTCAGATGACTACTTCATCCCTTTTGGAGGAACAAACACTTCATACCATTCCACCTCATAGTTGGATTGTCCTAGTATGGAAGAGGAAACGAGCTGCCCTTATAACATGCTAGTCATGGATATGCTTTCATGGACAATCAGTTCAATCGTTTATATGGAGAAAAGTTTCTCACCAACCATTTGTTACTCTTCATTGCCTAAGGGGAGATTTGCTTTGGATTGCAAATTCTACTCTTTTTATAGATAATGATAATAGATGGCTCAAAATCCTTTGTTACAAAAATCAGATTCTACCTCCTCATTTGAATTTAGATAGTCCTCATAATGTTTTGTACAGGGATATTGTAACCCCTTCTCCATTAAGGCCTAGATTAAGTTCATAAACACATGATAATGTCGAATTAGAGACCATAAGATGATTTGGGACTTATAAAAATAATCTTTTACCCAAAACAGGGTTTACAGAATAGATCTCATATTCACATTTATTTTAATACATAAATGGCCTGTACAATTAGATTCCATTCATCAATATCAGAGTACAATGTAAATTCCCAACACACTCGGGTTCTATTAATCAAGTAAGGGTTTTATAAGGCACAATTGCCAATAATCCATTTCCCTTACTAGGGGATTACACAATACTAAACCATAAATCCAATATATATACAATTATTTTCCAAAAACATCCAAATAATTTTACATGATAACCAATACCCAAAATAATTTCCTAAACTGGAGCTCTATCCCCTCTTCATCGTCCGCTTTCCCTTAGATCCTTCGTCCCTATCTAAAACTTTGGTTTTTGGGAGAGTGAGATTCTAAAGAATCCCCGTAGTGTTAAATTACTCATAGTATGCACAACAATAAGGCATGAAAGAAAATCATAACTCACACATAGCAACTACAACGGCAGTTACAGTGGTAAGGGCAGGTATGACGGACGTCACCCTTACGCTTGCTCACGCTATATTGCACCACAACAATTCACACAATATATTTCACCATAGCTGGGATTCATATAAAGCATTTCACACACAAGCAAGATATATAACACACAGCCTACGGCTGGGTTCACAACACGCCGCCCCACGGGTCGGATTCACAAAGTCCATGTCGATTACAACGGTAGTTCAACGGCCGAGCTAGAGATGACCAGCGTCAATCCCTAAACGGCTCACGCTGAAGTGCTCACATTGTAATGGACCATGGGACATACAGTTCACAAAGCTTAATGACAAGTCATGCATACCAAAACATCATACACAACATGAGAGAAGAGTCATTACCTGGTTCGTTCCGTGCGTACTCTGTCACAGGTTTCGCCCGAGCAGGACAAATATCGAATCCTGTAATCCCAATTAGGGATGAAGAGTTATTCTCTATTCCAAGACTCAATTGACTTCACAACACTTAGATTTGATTATCATTTATGTCATTTAGGTGGCTACTAAAAGCTCAAACATATGCCTAAAGGGTTGGGAAAACAACTATACCAAAAACCATCTTCGAAAGTCCAAAATATCATTTTTGGGGGTTGGCCGCGGCCCAAGAATCCACTTGCCGTTGCCAAAAACAGGTCCAAAGCATTTGGGCTGTGGCCAAGAAAAATCCTGTTTCTTGGCTGAACTTCCAAAAATCATAACTAATTCTAGAAAAATCGAAATGAGGTGATTCCAAAGCAAAATGAAATCTATTTAAGTCCTCTTTACTGGAAAAATATGGACTATTACTAGAAATCACCACAAAATTCCATAATTACACAAAACGCAACACTGCTCTAAAACAGAGTTCAGTTTAAGTCCCAAACTTTGGCAAAGCATAACTCTCAGTTCACAAAACGAAATGACATGAATTATTTGTCCATTTTGAAGCTTGGGATGTGAAATTTAAGACTGAAAAGTTTCATGATTTTCCAATACCATTTGCCCATTCAAAATATCCATTAAAAAAGACTGCCAGCACAGAGTTTTTCTCTAACCAATCTTGCAACTTTTAAAACTAAGTTCCCAAAGGTTCAAAATTCATATCCAACACTACTCCCTCACAATTTTCCACAAGGAACACAATGGAAACCTCAAAATAACCAAAATCCCAACCTATCACCATGCCCTATTTTGACCAATATACAAAACCAAACAAAGTTGCCAAACTTTACTTTTAAACTTCAATTCAATTCAATTAATTCAAAACACCAAACAAGGCACCATTTCCATGACAACAACAAACCATACTCCCCATAACCCTAAATCACGAAAATTAGGGCAAAATTTCCAGAAATTCAAGGCCCAACCAATGGCCGTAAAACTTATATGAAAATGAAGTTTTTACTTACCTCAACAACTTTCCCAAAGAAGTTCCTTGGTTTTCCAACTTCTAGATTTCCTTGTGGCCACAAAACAGCACCGATGGAAAATCTAAAACAATGACAATGAAGTCCTCAACTCAAGGAACAACTTTATAGAAGGGAGTTTTGGCATACAAGGTCAAGATCTCACCTTTCTTAAGCTTTCCTTCTTCCTCTTTGGTCTCCAATGGCGAAAATGAGAGCTTGGAGGGAGAGAGAGAGAGTTTTGAGATGATGATGATGATGAAGCATGGCAGAATTTCCACCCCCATGCCTTTCATGCGTGCAAAGAGAGAGAGGGATATGGAGAAATGATATTAAAATGCAACATTTGACTTTCTCCAACACTCAAACAAATCCCATCTTGCCAAGTGTCACCATTTCATTGGCTCTCATAAAGTAAGTAACCAATTAGTTCCTCTAGCCACTCCATTAGCCATTTGGTCACACATCTCATTTCTCCTTAGTTAGTAATTAATCTCTCCATTAATCACTAACTTATGGCCATTCTTTCAATTTCTCATTGATTATGGCATATTAATTAAAATTGCCACATAATACATAATCAAATTCTTTTCCTTCTTCCATGTGTCATTTACCCCTATTTTAGCCCATATAATTATTTGTCACATAATTATGCTAAAATACAGGGTGTTGGACATTTCTAATAACTGATTCATGTCTCAAATCAACTTTAATTCCCAAATCATTTTCAATAATTGCCATTAGTCCTTAATCAAAATTTGGGGCGTTACAAATATATCCATACTTTTAAGCTCTTTCCAATATGGTCAGGTAGGTAGGGTCTCGAATATAGGTAACTCCCTCAGTAGCTCACTACAATCATGTACTAGTGTGATTGTAGACATTTGATGTAATATCTTTTTCCATATTTAATGATAATGGCATTTTATAAAAAAAAAGTTAGTGGAGAGATTTGTTCCACTACATGTTACAGGGATACAAAACACGATTTGGCAACCAGCGTATCTTCCTTTCGGCCCACTTCCTGATTTGATTTTGACCTAAAAGGTATATTCCTCTGCCTCTTTGAGCTCTGAGTCTTGCCTACTGCTTTTGAAACTAACATCCATGGCCCAAAGTGTTCTGCCCTTGTCGTAGTCTCTAAAGAGCTGGCCCTGTAGGGCCGCAAGCCCTGGAGGGTCGGCCCTACAGCCTTGAGAGCTGGCCCTTTTAGGCCCGTTTAATATTTTTTAAAAATAAATTAATATATATAATATCATTATATCAATTATCAATATAAGAGATACCTAAGTACCTAATAAAGTATTAGTAACAGACAAACACTTATTAAATGGTTTGATGTATTTTATTTTCTACAATGGTTTATTCATTTAAACTTTAAAAAAGAGACTAATTTGGACATTATATGATTATTTTAACTAAATGTTTATGAGTTTTAAAAATAATGCATCTCAATTTAAAGCAAAATAAATAAATTGTAAAACTTGAAAAAAGAATTTTTTTTAATTAAAATGAGTTCAGGCCCGTTTAGGCCCGAACCCGTGAAGGGCCAGCCCTGTAGGGCCGCAGGCTTTAAAAATGGGGGGTTTTAAGGAAGCCTGAGCCCGGCCCGACCTGTATTCTCGACTCTAGCCTGAGCCTAGTCTATTTAATAAATAGGCTAGACCAGGCCGTAGGCTCCTGTTAGGAGCCTAACCTATTTCTATCCCTACCTATAGTATTCTTATTGATTACACATAATAAAAGGCTTTCCATTTAGGGACAGTTACAATGCACATGTTTATAAAAAGTATTGTAGGAAAACAACATGCATTTGTTACAAATAACCAACTAATATTCATATTTATAAATTAATTGTGTAGTTCTTATATTAAGAATTAGAGGGAGTATTAGGCAATAAGGCGATTGACAAGTGTGGGCAATAGTTGTGTTGATTTTTTTTTTTTGGGCCAATTAGGCCACAAAGTCATTTATTTGTTACAAATAGTTAACTTAGCCAATTTCTTGCATATTTGTTTGATTTTGGGCTTTTAGCTCTATATAATACAAAATTAAAAAAAAGTAATTTTGGGAAATAGGAACCGGATTAACTAACTCCTATTTCAACTTATTCTACTGAATGAAGATGACCCAAGGCACCAAATTAAACCTATGTATTAAATCTCATTTCCATAAGCCGTAGTTGGTTGATGTAAATGTCACAATGAAAGGAACACATATACATACTACTAAAGTTTTTTTAATTTAATTAATTCGTAAAAATTGGGCCACCATTCATATCATGGCCGATACAAACAAAGGAAAAATTTTCAATTTTAAATTGGTTCTGGATCTTCACTTCAGTGATCGTGTGGGCTAGCTAGATGTTTTCCCACAAACACACACACATATTATGTATATATATGTAGTCAGGAGAAGTTCTAAAGACTTTCATAGAATCTGGAAGGAATTTATGATGATTGATGAGTTGAATCATGAGACTTAAATAGCTCTTTGAGATTGTAAGCCATGTTTGGTAGCGGGTTCCATTCCACACCATGCTTGCAAACTCCTGGTACACTCCTTTTGTGGGATGAAGGATATCAAAGAACACATCAAAGAACACATAATCACTTAGATCTTCACATGCCTCAAAATTCCCACAACATGCCTTCTTCACTTCTTTCAAACCTATCAATGCAATACTAGCCTTCACACTCACCAAGTCTAGAAGGGGAATTAATCACGTCGAAGAGAAAGCTGTAGAAATCGCTTGTTGAGTATTTGAAGCCTTCAAGCTGAGTTTCTAGCTTCTGAAGCATTTTAGAAAGTTCTTTGTTGTGTAATTTTATTAGTGCATTGGCTTCCTCCCAGCAACTATTTTTTTATCTCTCTATAGGCTGGTGCACAGCCAAAAGGAGCCAAATTTGGGACCAAAAACTTCCTTCCTCCTTTCTCATATACATCTTGTTCTGTCACCAACTCAAACATATTCAAGTTAGTATCTTTTCACAAGCATTATACTTATGATACATTTTTAAAACTACAAAACTTAGTATCAAAATAGCTGAAGCCTATTTGATAGGACTTGTGTATTTTCAATTTATTCTCTTATTAGTCATTATGGGACTCTTATATATTCTAGTGTTTAGATTTGTCACGGCTTTCCAAGAGTGTATATATTCTTACTTTGATCGCAGCAGTGAGGTTTCCAATCACCATTCAGACATATTGTTGAGGGTATAATTTGATGAAGCTGGAGTTTATAGACAAAGGGTAAATATAGTCATCGCCTCCTATGTTCATCATATATACAGCTCTTGAGACCCATGCTCTGCCTTTTGCATCACCAAGTTTTTTCCTGAGTTCCTTCTCCACATGCTTGAAATACTCCATTTGAGTTTTGAGGGGTACCACCTGCAAATTTGCATTATTCATCCGTATGTGTTTATGCTTTCACAAGAAAGAAATCCTGGCTACACTAGTGGAAAAAGGGCTTTTTAGATCGGTTCAAATTGACTTTTTAGATCGGTTCTGGATCCGGTCTTGATACAACCGGTCTTAAAAGTATGTCACTTTTGAGACCGTTTGGTAACAAGTCTTAAAAGTATAGCTTTTAAGACCGGTTCTATTTATAACTGGTCTAAAATCAACAATTTTAAGACCGATTTTCATGAGCTCCGATCTTAAAAGAACTCTTTTATAAGGCGATTCATGTAACATTTTTAAGACCGGTTATGATTATAACCGGTCTTAAAAATTATTTTAAGACCGGTTTTACATACAACTGGTCTTAAAAATGTTAATTTTAAGACCGTTTTACATACAACCGATCTTAAAATTAAAATAACTTTTAAGACGGGTTATCATTATAACCGGTCTTAAAAGTGTTATATATATATATATTATTTGTTTGTTATTAGATTAGTTACCAAAACACATCCTTGAATTGCTACCTCCAATGCCATACTTATTAAGTGTCATATGGTGTTCAGTTTGCTTACACTTACCATTTCCATTTGCTTTAACCTTCTCATTGAATTGGGAACTTGTAACATGTCATATATCCTCATGTATAATGTTTTGTTTAAAACCATCATATATATATATATATGCATAAATGGATTTAACCATGACATATCATGCAACCAACAAGTCAATTCATCAAAATATACAAAAATTATGTTAAAACCAACAAACATGTCAAATCATGCAACCAACAATATAAATGAATTCAACCAACCAACATGTCAATACATAAATGAATATATACAAAAAAAATTCCTAAGCTTTACATACAAGAACTCACTGTTGTAAAAGTTCATAAATGAATTCAACACAACAATTACGAATGTGCTCAATATCTTATTTTGGAAAGGGGTCAGCAAGTTCAAACATCTGAAACACCAAAGCCAGACAAAACATTAAATTCACTTAAAAAAATAAAAGTAATACAAAATTTTTGAAATATATATACATTTACCTCTTCAGTAAGTTCTGTCGTGCCTAGGGTAATAATATTATACATGTGTCTCAGAATATACAACACACACAAGTTGGACCTCGGTGGTTGCCTACGAGTCTGAAAAATAACATGATATCGTTAAAACAAGTATAAAATTAAAGCATGGCTTATTATTGAATACATTCTTAAAACAAACCAATATGTAACTAACATTTGGCAAGATCCATGTAGGGTCTTTTACCTCACGCATAGGCCTACCACAAGCAGTGTGTTGGAATGTTCGCATAGTCCTATATCATCAAAATCACAAAGGTTACTTATTTTACACAAATTCTATAAATTTTGCACACGAAAGGTAATTAATAATGCAAGAAAACTTACGAGTTCAAGCTCTTCTTCAATTCACTAGTTGGCTTGCTGAGGTGGAAGGAGCATAAGAGGATGACAGAATAACTCTTCTTGCACAAAATAGCCAATTGCCAATGATCATTGAAAAAAGGGAAAACTTTTAAGCAAATATAAAATATTATGTATAGTATGAAATATAAATTTGTGTCTTACCCGTGCAAATATGGAGCCAAGAAACACTCAATTGAGGTTTCACTAAGCCTGTGCGATAAGTATGTGTGTCTGATAGTAGCAGTGGTCCCTTTGTCGTAGAGTTGAATTGGGCATAGGAGTCCAAATTTATCGGTTTTGCCAGAGTCAACCAACCTACGATGCATGCACCTACAATAATTCAGGCAAGCACATTAAATCAATGTTTAACGGCGTAATTTGTAAAATATTAACTTCCAATTTGAGAAGATACTTACATCAAAAAGAGCTGGACAATCGAAATCGTAAGCTATTGTAGAGGAGCTACCAGGGACATTAAATCATCCATCTCAAGATGGCATTGTGCCCCTGACATGCCAACAGCTGACTCTATAGGTCAATATCTTGTTCGAAAGGATGTATCATATACCATCAGAATCACTTGCTGCATGACATTCAATGGAGGCCGTGAAACATCTTGAGTGGAGGGAGGTGGAGGTGGCAGGGATTCCTCAGCTTGATCAGAAACAATGTTCTTTGGCCACAAGATGAAAGAGTTGATCATATCGCCCACAACCTTGAAGTCATCAACAGGGATAGGGAGAGGTGCATCTGCAACAATCACCTCTTCAACTTCCACTCTAACTTGATCATCCTTTATTTCTTGGTGGTGGATAGTTGATCTCAAGTTGTACACACTCCCCCGTGCAACTAATCGTCTTAGAGGATCCTCCAGAAATAAGTCACAAGGCTCACCAATTTCTTTTCCAGGACCCTTTGATAACTAACCAATGCAACTCCCTTTAGTCTCTGTTTAGGGTTTAAGGAATGAGCCTGGGGAGCACTGGTATCTGCTTGTCTTGTGCTCGTCATAATCATCCATTCCTCCTTCATCTTGCTGAACCTTCTTCAAATCGTGCATCAAATAATGCTTCTGCCTCGGCCCTAGCTTCCGCCCTCATAGTGGCCAATATACGATCCATCTCCTCCCTAGTCACCATACCACTTGAGGAACGGCGTGAAGGTGCTCCAAAGTAATCCCTTATGCCTACCCTCCTCTAATCCCCTTGACACGGCTGAGATGCTCAGGTTTTCCTGTAGCTATAGTCAGAATGTCATTCCTTCCATCCGACCTAAATGATCCCTCGACTTGTTTTTTTTAAGCTCCTCCTATAAGATACAGATGATAAATGTTAGTAATGAAATTTGTTTACTAAATAATTAATAACAACAAGTTAACAACAATACTTACAATTTTCTCACCAACTATACAAGATTGTTCACTCGTATAAGACCCGCTCCTCTTTTGGTGAGTGAACCACTTCTGTTCGTTATATATCGGAGATGGTGGAGAAAGAAGAACAGAAGGATCGGATTGAGTTGATTCTTCCAATCTCTTCCATTTGGCCGCCAACAAGTCTTTTTCAGCCTTCGCATACCCCCCACGAGACATTGTATGGGGTCAATCATTCTTTCTTCCACTCTTTTGGGCCTTTTTACTTTTTTCCTGCGAATAAGAAATCAAAAGTAAGTCTTTGTAAATCAATAAAGACAATTCATAATTCATAAGCAAATCAATTGCAAAATAAGTCAACTCATCAATGCTTCTAGAGTAGTTCGAAGCTGTCTAAATTCTTGCCAAGTCTGTTCGTCAATAAAAGAATACTGATTGCACGGATTACGAAGAAGCTGACCTTCTTCCACCTCGATATGCACATAATTGTTGGCTAGATTTGTCTTAAACTTCCTCCAACGTTTATCACAATACGTCATTGTCTTGTCATACAAGACTTCACTCTCAGGAATGTCATAAGTGAGCTGGATAGTTTCCCAAATATGTCGCTTCACACCTTTATTGACATTTCTCCACTGCTCTATCAAGATTCTAGGCTTGTTGTGTGCTAAGAGGCTGACAAAACTCTTATACCGTTGGGCATTAGGCCCGATTGGTTTCCAATATCTATCAAACTCAATGGAAATCTTTTCCCTGGTATTCCAATTGAGAGGAATGCCTGTCAATCGGGTGGCCCTCCTACCCCTTCATCTAGGCCAGTTACGTGGCTCATTGTGTTCTTGGCTCGGAGCATTACTAGGCTAGCTCTTATTTGGATTAGTTGGATCGGGAGTACCCTCATTAGGACGACTCATTGTCTAAAAACACTTTAAGGACACTATTTAAGGAAATTTTGCTACACGGTGCTTATTGTTATAACACGGCACTATCTACAAAGGCATTGTTCAAAAGCAATTCCCAAGTTATGCAAACATGAACAAATAATTAATTGTAATGCACAAGTTGATAACCAATATCAATTAAAGCAATAATTAAGATGAAGGAGGAATTATTAATTGCAATTGCAAAAGCAATTCCCTAAAGCAAGTTTTCATATTGGTAAAGATTTTAAATTCAAATCGCATGGCCGAATCAAAAGAAGGAAACCAGAAGCTACAAAATCAATATAACAGAAGCAACAAGCTTAAACTAAACAAAACAGAACCTAGTTTAGCAAAATCAACTAGGAGCTACACCACTATAGTCTTCAACTAGGATCAAAATCAAACAAAATGTACAAAACCAAACAATCTTAAACTAAACAAAACAATATAACAGAAGCTACACCACTAGAAGCAACAAGCTTAAACTATAGTCTTCAACTAGGATCAAAATCATCACTACGACTCTCAAAATCATCACTTTCAAATGGAATATTAACACAGGTCTACTAGAAGCAACAAGCTTAAACTATAGTCTGTAATGCAAATGGAAAACCATCAAAATAAACCCAGGTCCACAATTTCAGAATAATTAAATGGTACCTTAAACCTTTGCTTGAGGATCCTCTTCTTCCTCTGGATTTGAAAAGTCCTTAGCCACTTGTTGCAGGAATCGAACAAAGAAAATGGAGGCCAAGTTTCAATGAAAAACCCAAAAATGAAATGGAAACACAAACCTAACAATAAAAAGGAGGTTGAGAATAAAACCAATTGGAGGGAACAAATGATGATAGCCTTCCAACAATGTATTCAACAGTAAATCTCGGTTGACGACGGCGAAGTTAAGGACAGAGGAGAAAAGGGGAAAGGAGGACTTGAGACTAATATATGTTCGACCGGGTGTGTTAAGGTTAAAGCCCTACTGATAGATGTGCTTCTCAATATTCGAACTTATGTTCTTCTCCTTATGAGAGTGAGACTACTTACCATATCAACTGACAACTAGTTGATTTAGTTAATTAATTTTTATTATAAAAGGTAGATAACTAACTTAATGAAATAAGTTAACTTAGTTATTTATAACAAATATGTGTTAGTTTTTCTAAAATGTAATGTGCATTGAAACTACCCTTTTGGAAATCTCCCTAATATATGCAATTAATAGGGACACTTTGGATAAACAAACAAAAATTTGGGAGACGAAGTAGATCTGAACTCTTATATTTAAGATCAAAATAAATCCTTTGTTTGTATCCTATATTTAGGACTAGAGGAAATAATTAAAAGGTTTAAGTTCAATATACCCTGCATGGCAAGCTTTTTTGAACAAAAGTATAAAGGGAAAGCCAAGTCGTAAAAAACTAGTCTATTAGGAGGGGAGCCCTTAAAACTTATAAACTAAACTTTACTGGTGATGATCTCGATGTAGGACTCACAAGCACCTTTATTATATTAAAAACAAGTATAAAGGGAAAGTCGAATATTAAAAGGTTAGCCTTGGAGGTGACCCATGAATTTATAGGCCATATTTCACTTTCGGGACTGATAACAAAATGCTTAGTCCTCTAACACTCGAATCTAATGTTTTGATATAAATGAAATCCTGAAAAGAAACAAATAGCATACCATTCAATTCCTTGATTAGTCTCATCTAGAATACCAGCTCCACCAGATGTAAAATTTGCCCCATTAATAAATTGATGATATCCAGGTTGTAGATATGGAGGAATTAGAGGAATCTCTGTATACTCAGCTGAAATGGAGATATACCTAAGTTCTTTATGAAACATATTATATAAATTCAAGCACAAGAATATGATTCAACAATGCTGCTTACCGATAAAATCTGGGACGAGATGTCCATCACTAGATTTGCCAGTATAGTATTTGAAGAAGGTGATGCCATAAGGGCAAGATGATTAATTGGGCAATAAAGAATTATTGAGGTAGATGTTGTTTCCTGGATCCAACAGTGACTCTCGGAAGATAAACAATGGAGTTTGCTTTTGTTGCAGACATGGAGGAGATGAAACAACACAGCACAGTGTATACAGTACTGTGCTCAAGAAGAAGAAGAAGCAGCGGCAGCTGATAGGGTGATACATAAGACTTGTCATAATGTTTATATTCTTATAATCTTCCAAGACTTTTGTTTGGGAGAATTACACAGGGGTCTCATGGAAGCTAAAATACAAAGAAATGGTCCCAAGAAAATATGGAATTACTCTCAAGTCCCAAGGGACCATTTTGTAATAAATTCTATATGAGAAAAGTCTCAAAAACCCTTAAGGAAGGGGGCAAAAACAAAGACAGCGTGATCTTTGCTCATTCGAAATCAGCTTCTTCTTTTTTCCTCTTTCCTCCTTCGAAATCCATTAGAACAGAAGGCATTCGGCCAAATCTTTGAAAGCCGAGACTCGATGGTGTGCAACGGAAGGGAGCATAGTGTGCGATGGTTTGGTGAGATCTGGAGAGGGACTGAGCTTCTTTTCCTCTTTCAAAATCAGAAGGCATTCAGCCAAATCTGTGAAACCATATGTTAAATCTCAAGTTTTGATGATAACAAAGAATGGTATGAAAAAGATATGATAAACAAATAAGTTTGAACAAAGTAATAACAGGAAAAAGCATCACTTGAAGTAAGCATTGGAGTAATGAAGAAAGGCCAAGAGAAAAAGCTGAGAAACTTCATCACTGGCTTCTAAAGGATTACTCGAGTAAGTACTCGAGTAATGGACAGAAACTTGAAGTAACCAGAGCAACCTTCAAGTAACATGCCAACGTTACTCGAGTAAGTACTCGAGTAATAAGGTAAATGACTCCAAGTTGCTCTCAGCCTGCCAATATTACTCGAGTAGCTACTCGAGTAGCTACTCGAGTAACCAGGTAACTCACTGGCAGTTGCTCTCGGCCTGCCAACGTTACTCGAGTAAGTACTCGAGTAACCATGTCAAAGACTTCCAGTTACTCTCGGCATTTTCAACCCTGCCAATGATACTCGAGTATGTACTCGAGTTACTCAGTTTCAAGAAATGTGTTGCTCTCGGCATTTTCAATCCTGCCAACGTTACTCGAGGCGCTACTCAAGTAACTCACTGTGGTAAGCAAAACTTGAAGGTATTACTCGAATAACATAAAATGCTTTTCTCACACTTCACTTCAAGTTACTACTCGAGTATGCAGAATTACTTAGAAGAAAAACTTCAAGTCACTACTCGAGTATGCAGAGTTAGTTAGAAGAGAACTTCAAGTCATTACCCGAGTAAGCTATGCATAAAAATTTATGTTTACTCGAGTAAGGACTCGAGTAACAAGGTAATCAAACTTGAAGTGCTCTCGACCTTGAAATCCTGCCAACATTATTGGAATGAAGCATCGAGTAACCTAAAGTTTATTTGAAGGTTTACTCGAGTTGGTACTCGAGTAACTAATGAAGAAAAGTTTGCCATACCCGAGTAAGTACCCGAGTAAACAAGTATTTCTAAAGGTTTGGAATTTTGTTTACTTCATGCACTACCCGAGTAATGTTATGTTTGCTTATTAACTTGCAGTTTATCAAAGTTTTCCTGATGATACTCGAGTATGTACTCGAGTAAACTTTAATGAATACTCGAGTAGCTACTCGAGTATGTAAGTTCAGATTTTGAGAATTCATTCCAACGTTTATTGATTTGTTTCCTATATGATTAACCTTTTATTGTATTAGTATTCTTAGCATATCCACAGATAAACAATGAAGAGATCTTACCAAATAAGGAAAGTCAAATGCAACGTTCAAATGTCACCTACCGCCACCTACCGCAAACGGATAGTTTTCAAATACTGGAAAAGTCAACAGTGGCTGCGCACTCTCTAACGGACATGAAGAAAAACGTTCCAACAATCATTACCAACGCATCTATATATACGGGAACATCCAAACAGAGAACAGAGAACAAGAATACACACACGAACGTATCATCAAGCTCATTACTCTGTTTTACATTATACTTGTAATTCTATGCTTCAGTGATTCTTATTCACTCTGTGAGAGAGATATTTCATTCAAACTCAATATTTGTTATTGAGGTAACTTAAGGTTGTGGAACCTTGAGTTGGGATTGGATTACAACTTGTAAGGGGGAGCAAGTGTCTAGGCGAAGGAACTTGCTTGTACTGAGGTGCCAAGAACCCATTGAATCTTGGAAGTTATAGCGAAACTCTCAGAGAAGCTTTGAGGACTGGACGTAGGTCAAAGTGGTTGTGGCCGAACCAGTATAACTCTCGGTGTACATTTCGGTGATATTTCTCCTTATTCTTTATTGCTTTATATTCACTGTCAAGTTTTTATATTTGCAACGAAATTTTAGTATCACCTAATTCACCCCCCTCTTGGGTGAAACACTTGCCTTAACACCATAGACTCGACGGTGTGCGACAGTATTGGTGGGATCTCGCCAGTGTAGTTCAGGCGCGGGCGGCCGGGTAAAGGAATTCCGATCTTCCCTCTTCTGTAGTTAGGGTTCGATGAGTGGCATTCTCAAAATCAGTAAGCTTCTACAATTTCTAGATTCATTTGATTGAAAAATGCAATTCATATAATGGTTATGAGATGTAAGGAAACTGATGGTGTTGTATATGTTGATGATTTTTAGTAATTACCCAATAACTAATTTGTAATGAACCTAACCGAACCAGTTGGTGTATCCAATCCTCAGTTATCATGCATTATGCGAGTAAGGGACCATTTCATTCTCAAGCTTAGCCAGATAGAAGAAACAAATTAATGACTTTATTAACTAATCTAATACACACCTCACAGACCACCAAAAGGGGAAAAAAATCAAAAGAACTAACCTAAGGATTCCCGTGTAGACATCTTAGTCTCATAAATGTGCCTATCAAGGAACTAGGGAAATAGATTCAGTAGACCAGGTACTGTCACATATTACATATTGCCTCCTCTTCTCGAGCAGTTTAACAGGAAAATGATTCTAACAAAACCAACCTTTTTTCCTTCCCCTTGTAGTTTTATTTTCATCCTCAACATTCCTTCCATAACTTACTAACAAGTGACTACCTTGAGAACTAAAGCTAGTTACAAATTCTACCATATCAATAGAACTCAAATTGAAGTGGTATGAGAATATATAACAACTCAAATTTTCTTCTTCTTTTTTTCCAAGTCAAATTATATATATAAGTGACCCAACTATATATATGTATCTAAGTCATATCAGTCACTTTGTCTACTAAAATACTAGACTCCATTAGTGTTGAAAATAATGTAGCAGTTCTTTTGTGAAGTACAATAATAGAGACAGGCCCAAACTATAAATTAAAGAAAGCCTATAATAGTAGGGCTTATCTTGCATTATTACACACACACACACACACACACACTATTTTCCTGTCAAACTTCAATAATGATAAATATCTTGGAATTATGAGGTGTCCTGAGTTCTTAACACAGATATCGAATGGGCATCTTTGTCTCAAAATTAAATTATTCCCTTCGTTTAACTCTCTAGTAACTTCATTTTGAAAAAGTAAGTACATTTCTAGGGGGAGAAAGCTACTCATTTGATGATCAGTTTATTTGGCGGCACTCTTAAAAGACAAACACGTAACATGTCCTTATCCCATGTCAGTAAATGTAAAGAAAGCTATTATTAATCAATCAATCAATCAATCAATTAACAAAGTCAAGTAACTAGCCAGGTTCTCTTAATCTCTTCCACGACCTGATTATATGTATTTTTTCCCCTAAGCTCTACTTTGGTTTTCTATATCATTCTATTCACCAAATTTTTTCCTTGGTGTCTGCTATATTGTTCTACAGTAGGTTCCTATTTTCTGGATTATTGACGAGAAAGATAAAACTTAGAAGTCTCTTGAGGTAAGGGGAATTATTTACTCAAACTAATAATTATAAATCAATCCTTTTATGGTTGCAGTGATCCAGCTGAATTTTAAAACATTGATTAAAGGGGTACAAATCTAAAGAAGAATATACTCTGAAGATAATAAACTATAACTATCTTACTGAACGTTGAGAATTTTGTTTTTTAAAAAAATGAATTATATAAAGAGCAATGACAAGGAGTATTTGATGAGCCCATGTCGTGTGAGTTCACAAAATAAAACTAGGTTTGAAAATATAGCATAGTAGCTCAACCTAGGTCGTTAAAGTTGTGAGAAATCATTTTGAGAATTTGACTTTTAAACTAATGAAGTAATCTAAGCTAAAGCAATATTTTTGTATTTTTGGGTTTATAAGACAAAGAAACAAACATAATTGAAATCAACACTAATAACAAGATAAATTCAATTAACTAATATAATGATGAAATGAGATTCCCTTGAGTTGAGGTTTTAGTCTTCCTTGCTTGTTAATAATATGAATTCCATAATGAGTTAAGAGGATGGAACTAAGATACCACTAGCTCCATACTTGCAATAATCATTTAATTCATTCTATCGAAGCAATTAAATGAATATCACCAAATAATTCAGACTTAAGGAGATGAATAATCAACTTCCAATTCTAGCTTGTAATTACCATTACAAAAGTTCAAAGCATTCAGTTTAGTCATTTACAATCCACTTAACCAAGTTGAAATAAACAACCCAACCTACTCCTAATTTGAATCATACAAAGCTTAATTAATCAACTCCTAGCTCAACCACCAAGTTTATTCACTTGATATAGAACAATCTAGATCATAATCACATACTTTACCAAGCCATACAATTATGAAATAGAAAGAGAGCTTAAGGAATTCCATTGAAGTTTAAAAGCTCAAACCATTACCCAACTCAAGGAAATCATCAAGACTTAGCTACTCATGGAGGAAGAGGAAAAAAACTTGATGAATCAGCAAAGAATAACCATCAGCAGCAACGTCGCTCCCAACCTTCTCTCTTCGATGCTTTCAATTCACTTTGGTCAGCAATTTCGGCTGTTCTCACCTCTTCCTTCATTTTTCTTCAAATCCTTATCTCGGTCAAAGGCCTCCTTTCCTATTCGGTGCTGCTCTCCTTTTAATTCACAGTCGCCACTCTTTCTTGTCCATTTCCTCCAATACACACACAGCCGCCGCCTCATGCCATCTCTTTTCTCGTGTCTCTCCCTCCTCTCTTTATTCACCGCCTCACTTTCTTTATTCTTCCATTCAATCATTTAGTCCACGGGTCAGCCTTCCTTTCATTTGGTCCAGCTCCCTTATTGTAATTCCAATCCCATTTCGGTCCAACAGCCTTCTCCACTCTTTAATTCACCCATTTAGGCCCATTAGCTTTTTTTGTCAGCTCCTCTCCCATCTCTTCATTTCAGTCCAGCCCATCTCCTTTAATCTTCAATTCAATCAGCTCCTCTTTCTCCTTTTCGTGTTTCTTCTATTCATATAGGTTAAATAAGTAAGTTGTGCAATATCATCACCTACAAAATTAGATTCATAAAGGTAATATCTTTTGTTCACAATTAAAGAATAATGAGAATAACAAATATTAATTAAAAATATAACAATTTAACCACTATAATTCCCAAATTATTCCTTCACTATAATCTCACATTAACATTTGATTATGCCCAAAATATTCAATTAAGTCCCACAAAAGCCCAATATTAATTAATAAAAATAATATAAATATTGAGCTCTATTAGTATTGTGTTTTCGTTTACTTAGAAGTCTCTTGAGGAAAGGAGAATTGATTTACTCAAACTAATAATTATAAATCAATCCCTTTATGGTTGCAGTAATCCATCTAAATTATAAAACATTGATCAAAGGTTGCATTTTGCATTTCCATTCATACTTTTTGATGTTTGTGTTTGCTTATTTGTTTACTCTTATTATCTTGTATACTTATGCAAAGATAAGCCTAGTGCCTTGTGACATTATGTTGAACTGTGACCTATAATCACAATCACGTGGGTTTATTTCAATGTTTCTTTTGAATTAGTGTAATCTGTTCCATTTAGGTGATAATGTTATAAAAAATCAGTTACAGATGCATAAGAATATTGTATTCAATTATCTACAGTTTAAGATGTTTTTGACATTATTTGCACCAATGTTCTTCTTTTGTCTGCATTTTTTAATCATTAGTAATAAGCAACTATGAGGCATGGTTTGTGTTTCCAACTAGTTCATTCCTCTCTACTTTGAGCTTTTAGTCTGCTATTAGTCTTCAATAGTTGGGTAAATATTTTATCTATGATATGCATCCAATTGGTTGGTTGGCAAGTGTTTCATTGAAAGTGAACTTTTTGACATATTAGTTACCAAATATTTGAACTCTATACTCTAGCTTTGACTTGTAATGCATTAAACTTGACTCTGATGTTTTGCATATGTTTTTGATTCAGTTTTCATGATTAGCTCTTTCGTCTCTACTCTCTGAATTTGTAGTTTTCTCTTCATCTCCAAGTGGAACGGTATGAATTTGTTGCCAATGGCTTCTTTTGAGATTTTTATGGTTCCAATTGATTTAGGCATTTAGGAATGATGCTTGGTTGTTTGTGATTGTGATAGTGTTTCTGAATGAAAACAGGCTTTGAACTCTTTAGCTTTGAACTAAAAGATAGCAGAGCAATAGGATCAAAAAACCTGAATTTTTGAATTGTGTTTGTTTATAATAATTACTCTTTTGCTTGTGTTATGGGGTTGATGTTGTTTTATTCCAACTTCAAATGCTTCTCGTCAGAATGTAAATGGGTGAAGTGCAAAGGTCTACTTTGTCTGTCATAGGTGATTTGCATGAATTAATTCATGGGGTTGATGTTGTTTCTTTTTATGATGTACTTGCTATTTTTGGATTGTATTTGTTTATAATAATTACTCTTTTACGTGTGTTATATTTGAAAGTTTGAGTGGTCGTTGTTTTCGGACTGTATTGTGAGTCACTAGTTCCTCTTAGTTTATTTATTTTTTTGTTTAAAACAAAAACTATGCATTACTATACAGAAAATATTTGAAAGTTTGAGTGGTCGTTGTTTTCGGACATGGATTGATTCAATTCTGCATTTAAATATTTTGTTCTGCCATGTTTGGTCTTGTAAATAAAGTTTTTCTTATATGAATAAGATTTGGGGAAAATCCCGAAATTTTCTTTGGCTATGCCTTTGTGGTTTATGAAAAATTCTGAATCTGATGGGCCTCTTTTTGCTATATATGTTAACTTTCTTAGTAGTTCCATGTTAAATTTTTAGCAGCATATAATTTTGCAATGAAATGCAATAGGTCTTTGTATAAAAACTATCACATATTTTTCATTAACCATGTCCAGGAAAGGAAGATGGAAAAAGTTGGTTCTGGCAAAACCAAACAACGAACAAACAGCCCCACACGAACAAGGCCAGCCAGCTTTTCTGGCTATACTCTATTCACGGAAGAGTTTTTCAGCCAAAAGGAGGACAAGCAGAAGGGAAAGGTGAAGGACAAACAGAAGACAAAGGTGAATAAGGTGCAGAATTTTCAAAAGGCCAACCTAGAGGTGAGAGAGGCCTGAAATGCGTTGACTGAAGAGAAGAGAAAAGAATATGCTAAACAGGCTAAACAATTAAGAGGTCCTAGCAAAGGGAAGACGTATGTCATTCCATTTCTGACAAGATGCGCACCAAAATAGTTTATGACTTGCATTGACTTATGTTTTGTGTCATGATCAAGTGTAGGCACAACATATGGGTGATATGTTTTTGGATTTGTCCAATGTCAAACTTGTACTTGAGACGTTTTGAATATTTATGAATTACATAGTTATTTTCGTTAGTAAATGTTAGTCCTACAGCTATGCACAGTTGATGCTCTTTCTTGCACAATGCTACAGGCCCTACTGTCAACTTCCGGTGTCTTCATTGACAACTCAATGAAGCAGCTGTGTACTATGTAGATAGATGTAAAAAATGTTGACAGTTGTTACTAATTATTAATAATTGCATGACCAACCATATATGTCTTGTTATTATATAAGTACATTTGGAGGTTATGAACCACTCTAGCAAGGATTTTTTAACAAAAAAACATAAATGATTCTTACTTTCTTTTTGTAACCTTTAAATGTGGAATTGGTTTTGTTTTTTTTTCAAATGTATCCCCGTCAAAAATCTCATCAATTGCAGCTTAAAAATGTGGAATTAATTTCATTTTTACAGAGTTAATAATAAGTTAATTATACCTAATTTTGCAAACATAGAAGCAACTTCTGCCTACTTGCCGCAGCAATTTGACCAACTGGCCGTGGCAAGTAAACATTCTCAATAGCTACGGCAAGTACCGTTTATATACTCTCTGTGTAACTAGCTACGACAAGTTGACAGACTTGCCGTAGCATGTGCTCAATGGCCCTCCACTGACAACTCAAGGGGCCTCCACTGACAACTTAATGGGCCTCCAATGACAACTCAAGGGGCCTGCAATGACAACCCAAGGGGCCTTCAATGACAACTAAAGGGGCCTGCAATGACAACTAAAGGGGCATCCACTGACAACTCAATGGGCATCCACTGATAACTTAAGGGGCCTTCAATGACAACTCAATGGGCCTCTACTGACAACTCAAAGGGCCTGCAATGACAACTAAAGGAGCCTTCAATGAAAACTAAAGGGGCCTTCAATAACAACTCAAGGGTCCTCTACTAACAACTCAAGGGGCCTGCAATGACAACTCAAGGGGCCTTCAATAACAACTCAAGAGCCCTTCGATGACCACTAAATGGGCCTTCAATGACAACTCAAGAGGCCTCTACTGACAACTCAACGGCTTTCAATGACAACTCAATGGGCCTCTAATGACAACTAAAAGGGCCTCCGCTAACAACTTGAGGTCCATTCTTTGATAACATAATTTATATCAGGTCCAAACATTCGAAACATGACAGTGGTTTATAGAAATGTCAACATAACTGCATAAATATATATTAACAACTCCATAGGCATACACTGACAACTCCATGGGCCTATAATGACAACTTGACGTTCATTCATTGACAACAAAATTTACATCAGCTTCAAACATTCAAAACAATTGCTTCATCATCTAGTACGTCCACAAATGTTGTTCTATCACACGACAATGTGAACTTCATAATAAGTCCGCCGCTCTCTTTTCCCACAATGGAGGATATGATTGTTTTAAACTCTTCTAAACTTGTTCCTTCCTTAATGGTTCTAGATCTGATGATTCCACCAACATATGTTAAATCACCATCTCTACTTACTTCAAACCTTTGCCCTATATGAAGGAAACATAGTAGATTCTTGCCAGACGTCATTGCCATCTCTGCTGTCTACTGCACAAAAAAGTTGCCATTAACAATGTTAGGAGCCTTATTAACCAATACCACAACCCCTATTAACAACACTTACTTACTACATAATCAGGACCTCCAACCACACATATTTCACACCTTGTTAATTAAATCCCACTTATAATGACTAAAAATGACACAAAATACCAAAAAACATAGCAAACCTTTCAACCCCATTCCAAACACTATTACACCACAATGAAGGAACATTTAAATATGACCTCTAGTTGTTATTAACAATTTAAGGAGCCTCTATTGACAACTATCGTTGCTCCCATTAACAACTATTTTTTCCCTACGCAAATCAAGTTATGTAGCCCCTAACCTTTGACCCTCTTCTTCATTCCTTACCTCTTCTATTGCAGAAACACACCACCATGAACCAGAAAACAGAGCATACAAAATCATACCAAAATACATTGAAACATTTGCCAAAACATATTCATTGCATTTACAAGACCTTCCTTTATAGTTTGCTAACATATGGAGAACAATGCCCACAAAAATCATGACCAAAATAAATATCAATCAAAAAAACATTTAGTTGTCACAAAAAATATTTAAATATGACCTCTAGTTGTCATTAAAAAGTTAAGGAGCCTTCATTGACAACTATCGCTGCTTCCATTAACAACCCTTTTTTTCCTACGCAAATCATGTTATGTAGCCTCAAACCTTTGACCCACATCTTCATTCCTTACCTCTTATATTGCAGAAACACAGCACCATAAACCAAAAAACAGAGCATAATAACACCAAAAATAGAGCAAACAAAATCATACTCAAACACAATGTAAACTTTGTCAAACCATATCCATTGCATTTAATAGATCTTCCCATGGCTGCTGATCTCCACTTAGTTTTTCCCGCCATCTCCAGACTTCTTCTGGACGTAATGTGCGTGATTCACAGCATTTAATAATCTATTTTACTATTTGTTTGACATGGGGCAATTGAGACTTTTCTCAAATGGAGTTTATTACAAAATGGTCCCTTGAAACTTGAGAGTAATTTCAAATTTTTTTGGGATTGTTTCTTCGTATTTAGCTTTCATGGAACTCCTGTGTAATTCTACCCTTTTTTTTTATGAAGGAATCCAATGTGAGTCTGACGATGTGATAGAGTACTGTCAACCAAAAAGAGGAGCAGAAGATAAACAAAAGGAACTTCCAGGGACCAACCAATTTAATTAATTCAATTTTTATGTGGCGTTTTGCACGCGGTACGTCGTGTCAAATAGGATCATTACAAATCTATCTTAAAATCTGTGTTGGTGTGAGTGGGAACGAGTATGGTGATTGGCGGGAATAAAGAAAAAGAAGTCTTTTTTTTTTTAATCGAAATAAAGAAAAAGAAGTCACTCACTTTGCTTTATATACGCTGCTTTAGTCCAGTTTGAAGTTGAATTCATTCTCACAAATATTACTCCGGACTTACAGCATGTTTCACACATATCTTAAACTTCATTAACTATATTTTAAAATTTAATTATTTTCCAAATTTATTCATATTTAATATACATTACATTTTATAAGAATAAATTCAATATAATAATAAAATGAACAGTAATATTTATATATTCACAAATATTACTCTGACATATAAATAGAGTCGGAGAAGTACATTGAAGTCCAACATTCTTCAATAACTCGGATCTTCAACATATAGCACAATATGAGAAAAGACTCAGTCCTAGCCATTATAAGAAAGTAGATGATGGTGTCTGCATGGAATAATTCGGATCTTCAATATGTAGCACTATTCTATCCTCCTCCTTGTTTTTTCCCTTTAGTTCTCTCTTCCCCTACTCTTTTTTATAGCCAAACACCAGTGAAAGCTTCAAATCACAAAGCATGGAATGCAGATTAAAGGTATAAAACAAAGCGAAAGCAAATGAGATAAAGAAAATAAAAGTTACCGTGAGCTCATCGAACACCAATACAAATTTAGTTTCTCTCATCGCACATTCATAAAAAAGATTGCTTTTTATTCTATTCATAAAGGTTCCGAATTTTCTACACACATAGCACAAACATTCGCTCACATCTATATATTTACTATATATACATATATAGCATCACCACTAAACTAGAAACTAGAGGTGGTGGTGGCACCATGACCGGGAGAAGCTAATCACAACATAGCCTGATATATATAGCATCACCACTAAACTAGAAACTAGAGGTGGTGGTGGGCACCATGACCGGGAGAAGCTAATCACGACATAGCCTGAAAGCTTTTATTACACAAAGCATGTCTAACTACCTAAGCAATCTCATATAAAAGGAAAACAATCCTACTAAAGTTATGCATGGATGGAGTGAAAAGTAAGAGAAAAATATAGGTAGAAAATGCTTGGACGAAAAAATTTTAAAAATAATAAAATATTTTTATCATTTTTGATAGTTTCTCCTCCTAATATTTTCCTTCCTCCTAATTTCCTCTCCATTCAAAAATAGGATAAAGCAAAAAAGATCACGGAGATTGAAAATGTTGCTTGACCATATAAGGCCCTGTGATGTGTTGTGGTGATTCGTTCCATATGAGCTCTGCTAGTCTATTGTTGGCACTCTCAGTTGTATGTTGATTGAATCATATTTTTATATGAATTTTTTTTGATTAAATTGGGATTTTAAATGCATTTCCTTAGACATTATTGTATTATTAAGCATTAATTTTGGTTAGGAACAATTGTTTTGAATTAATGGTAATTAGGGGTAAAATGGTCAAAATTTATTAATTATTTGTACAATTTGTTTTTGGATTTTTAATGCAATTTTATGCTTAATTTTGCATTGTTGGTGTTGTGGAAGGAAATTGGAGATTTTGTAGGGTCAAAATAATATTTTAAGGATTAGATGAAATTACAGAAAAGAGCCCCATGATTTGTGAAAATTACAATTTTATGAGGAAAAGGGGCCAGGAAAATTTACAATAAAGGAGCCAATGTTTTTATAAATTATAGTTAACCCCACCAAGGTTTCAAAACTGTGCACTTTAGTCCCTCCTCCAATGTTTTCAAGTTTGCAATGAGGTCCCTGGTCAAAACTTGCGTTTTGACCAGGTCCTAGGGTAGTGTTCCCTTTCTTCATCAGATAAAAGATGCAGACCCGAGAGCACAGTGTGTGGAGCGTGAGTGAGGGTGCGGCGCAAGATCATCGACCACCTTCATCTTCTTCCCCTTCCGTCCTCCCTTGCGTCGCCGTCGGCCTTCATCTTCCTCACCATTGCCGCCGGCTACCCACCTCAGCTGTACTCCAAGAAAGCCACCACCGTGAGCTCCGAAACAGGGGGGAGAGGCGCTGTAGACCTGGGAGAGCTCAAGCCTGAGAGTCGAGCACGGTGAGCTTCACTTAGCCTTCAACCAGAGTTCTGGAGAGGAGAGATCCAGAGGTGCTGCGAGTTTTGGAGAGTTCAGAATCGAACCAGAGTGCCTGACCTTTGTGGCTCCTCCGGCGTTTTCTTCCTTCCTCTGCTTCAGACAACCACCGGCCAGACAGAGTCCCGTGAAGCGTTGCTTACCAGAGCTCAGAATCACCGTTGGCCCCTGTTCTATTTATCACCAGACTAGCTTCTCCACACCACCTCCTCCGTCGTCTTTCACTTTCACCCATTCTTTGTGACATTCCAGCGTCATCTCTAGTTTCCGGTGTGAGTTTCCAGATTCCGGCTAAGCTCTGCAGTTTCCGGCGTTGTTCATAATTTTCCGGTGCCTCTTCTTTTTCACAGTGCCAGCTACCCTCTTCTTCTTCTCCAACCATTTCATCACCATTGAAACACCACCCCCATCATCTACTGTCTGTCCCATTTTCTGACCGAACCACATCCTTTAACCATTATTTTGGTTATTCACTCATATTTCCATGGAACTTTGGCATTTTGAGGAAGTTGTGGCTACTGTTAAATTCATGAGAGGCTAAATTTCGTGGTTCTTAATGATGATGATTTGTGCTTGAGCTCAATGGACTGGAGTTTTTCTATCATTCCATTAGTCTAGAATTATATATTTAATTGGTTTAGGAATTATTATATATGATTCTGGAACTGAGATTGATATTAATTGTCTTTTGGTTTGATATTTGTAGTTGAGATTGGATTTTGTAGTATGAAAATTATATATGTTTGAATTTTCTTGTGATTACAATGAGATTATGTTAATTAACGTGTTATTGTCTAGTTCATGTGGTTGATTTATATCTTTGAAAGGCTGTTTAGTACTCAAATTCAAGAAGACTCATGTTACATTATTCCAATTTTAATTGCACATTAAGTGGTTTTTAACAATATTTCAAGAGGTAGTAGTTAGTTATGTTTGTAGGAGCTACTATTAATTTGGATTATTGGACCCAAGTGTTATTTTGAGGTTGCTTTTAAGACTTAATGAATTCTTAACTCTCATAATCTTTTTGAGCAAGGATTGTTTGTTATTTCTTCATTATCAAGAACATTCTTTATTGATACTTTCCACTCTATACCATTCTATTCAATCTTATCCATCCCATTTTTATAAGAAAAATACCAAAAATAATAGTTTAGCATTTAATTAATTTGCATCTTTCTTTTAATTATTAATTTCAAAAACCAAAACTCATTTCCCCTTACTTTTATTGTATTTGTATGATAATTAGATTACTTAGGTAGCTCAATAAAAAGCTCCTTAAGTGAGACAACCCGAGTGTTACATCATACTGCAATTCTTGGATTAAAAATATTTTGTATTTAACCCCAAGACATAAAGACACGGTCAAATCATATATGTTCCGTCAAACCACATATACTCACTCGGATTAGGACATACCTCAAACTTTTCGTTCCCACTATACCCTCCTCCACACCCACTTCCTCTATATGCTCCACTTCCACAACATGCTGATTTCCCTTCCTTAAGCTCTACAGTAATACAACATTGTGTAAGAGTGGTCGCACAATATGGTTATATGCACATATAAATATATTACCTTTTGTCCTTAATATAAGAGCTATTTAAGAGTTAGATTTGATTCTAAATATATGAACTCAATCCATTTTATCTTCTAAATTTACAATTTTTCGCCAAAGTACCCGTATTAAATGCATACATTAAAGGTTGTGTCTAAGAGTAACCATAATAAAAGATGATATTTTAAAAAAACTAACTTATATTTGTTACAAATAATTGACATAATTAATTTTCTTAATCTATCAAAATTAGTCAACTAAGGATAAGAGGTAGTAGCCTATAGTTAGTCAACTCAGTCCTAGACATTATAAGAAAGTAGATGATGGTGTCTGCATGGAATAATTCGGATCTTCAATATGTAGCACTATTCTATCCTCCTCCTTGTTTTTTCCCTTTAGTTCTCTCTTCCCTACTCTTTTTTATAGCCAAACACCAGTGAAAAGCTTCAAATCACAAAGCATGGAATGCAGATAAAAGGTATAAAACAAAGTGAAAGCAAATGTGATAAAGAAAATAAAAGTTACCATGAGCTCATCGAACACCAATACCATTAGTTTCTCTCATCGCACATTCATAAAAAAAATATTGCTTTTTATGCCAATAGCTTCATAGCATAGGGCCATGAAAGCTTTTTTTAAGTGAAAGACGTGTGTTTGATCTCACTTGCAATCTTAATTAGGCCGTTAGTACCTGCCTTGTAGGATTTTTTTTTTAATAAAAAAAAAAAGTTGCTCCCTCTTGGTAACTAACTTTTGTTTTTAACCATTCTTCTTTTGACTTAGCATGTGAATTTGTGATCACAATTGCTTCTCTTCTCTAATTTTACCTTTTATTTTTCTGTGATCTTATTGTTAGTAGTATATATATGATCATTCCCGGTCGCGGCCCATGGTCATTTGATTCTATTTATTGTTTTCATTTTAAATATCCATGCATCTACATTCATGTTTCTGGTAATAGTTTCAGTCCGTCCACTGCAAATCTTAGAAAAATACTCCTTTCAGTCATTAATGTAAGATATATTTAAGAAGTTGATATCGATCTTAAATATTTTTCACTACAAAAAAAAAGGTATTTTGTAGCGGTGCATTTGTAGCGGTTATATTAAACCGCTACAAATTATAGCATTTGTAGCGGTTTTTACCTAAACCGCTACAAATTTGTAGCGGCAAGATATTTTGTAGCGGTTTCCTACAAAAAACCGCTACAAATTTGGCGCGAAATTCCCGCCAAAACTTGTAGCGGTTATTTTGTAGCGGTTAATGCACATAAACCGCTACAAAATACCAAAGGTCAGAATTTTGTAGCGGTTTATACTGAAAACCGCTACAGAATTTCAAGAGACTCCAAATTTGTAGCGGTTCTGGGTAATAACCGCTACAGAATTTCAAACGTTGTGAAGATTTGTAGCGGTTATTGTAGAACCGCTACAAATTTGGATATTTGTAGCGGTTAAAGTAGCGGTTATTTTAATAACCGCTACTAATTACTGGCCTATTTAAACCCCCCACCTCCTTCATTTCTCCGTTTGCTCATTTTGTTTCCTGAGGTTTCTCTGAGTGATTTCTTCGAGATTTGAGCGTTCAAACGTCTTTATAGGAGTTTTTGGTCAGTATTCCGCAGTATTTACACTTGAGGTACGTATATAACACATATTTTTATTTATATTTGTATTTTTGTTATATTTTTGTATAATAATGGACTAATTTTTTTTTTTAATTTGTACAGTTGATATGGCTTCAGGACAGGATAAGGGGAAGGCCCCTGTGGTCCCCAGACCGACTTTACGGGGTGGCGGCAGCCGGGCAGGGGGCAGAGGGAGGGGGCAGCGTGCAGGCAGGGCTACCGAGGCATCTCAGCCCATCCCTCCACAGGAACCGCAGACGATCCCACAAGCGACGACCGCAGCTGAGGTGCCTGAGGTGGAGGTGCCAGAGATTAGCGTTGAGGACTTCCTCAACGAGGAGGAGTTCGAGATCCCGATTAGTGGGTTCAGGGAGATGGAGCAGTTCCTCGATGAGGAAGAGGCTCGGGAGCAGAACAACCCACGAGGGTCGTTTTCGCGGTCCACTGGGTTTGAGGTGCAGGTCGAAGGTAAATTATTTAATTTTTTAATTTTTTAACTTTTTAACTTTGAATTATAATTTATCTAACGTGCGGTCAACTGTGCAGATGAGCAGGGGAACGTGTCGACGATGAGGCTGGATGTGGCCGGTCTGAACAGCATGGACCGGTCCCTGCGAGTTGTAGTGCCGTGGAACGAGGGCACTGACCAGCCGATCCACAATGGGGGTCACCTGCTCAACCGCTTCCTGAGCGATCTGGGATCGAATTGGATGCGGTTCCCCCTTCACTTCCCGACGTGGAGGCACATTCCGAGGGGGCCGAAGGACCAGGCTTGGGAGGAGGTGATTCAGGTAATTAAAACTATTCAATTAATATTTTTTTAATTAATTCTATTTAATTATATTTTTTAAATTATGATTTTTAGTATTATTGATATTTAAATGTATTTTTTTCAGCTGCGGTTTGCCGTCCGGGCCAACCGGAAGAGGTACGCCCTCGTGAAGATGGGCGACGCCTGGAGGAACAGGAGGAACCGTCTCTTCCACAGTGTGGATGGGGACGGGACGATGCCTCTGGAGCAGCTGCAGGAGAGCGTACCGGACGGCGTGCCGCCGAACGACTGGGCGCGTTTCGTCCAGTTCAGGAGGAGCCCTGAGGCGCAGGTAATGTATTTATTAGATTTTTGATATATAATTTTGTAATTGTTAAATATTAAATTATAATATCAATTTATTTTGTATTTAATTTTAAATTATAATACATTTAATTTTTTTTCCCAGGAGCTTGCTCGGAGGAACGCCGCGATCCGGGCGCAGCAGACGATCTACCACACAGCAGGATCGAAGACCTTTGCTGTGACCTACAGCGAGCTGGTAACTTTTCAAGTGCTTCACTTACTTTTAGCAGATTAATTCATAACACTAATTATTGTTTTGTAATTGTTTCAGGAGACGAAGGCACAGCAGGAGAACCGTCAGACGGACTATGCGGAGCTGTACGCCATCACACACAGACACCGTGACGGGACTGCGACCTCTCAGCAGGCAGAGGCGGCGATTGTAAGTTAATTTAATATTATATTTTTTATAAAACCAAGTTAATAATGAAAAATTGTAATTATTAATTGTTTCATAAAATGGCAGGAGCGGATGCAGCAGTCGCAGGCTGAGCTGCGACAGACCCAGCCTGAGGAGTCACAGGGGTCAGTGGACCCGACGGCTCCTCTGAAGGCGGGTATGGCTCAGCCTGAGCACCCCGGACGAGTGCGGGGGATGGGGATAGGCGCCAGACCCAGCATGATCTACGGCAGGAGCGCCGCCTCTGAGGCTGGCAGCTCTAGAGGGGTCAGACGTCGGAGGGACGAGTCGATTGACCAGCTGCGGTCAGATTTGCAGCAGCAGATGGCGCAGCAGATGCAGGTGCAGCAGCAGCAGCAGCTGCAGATTCACGCAGACGCTATATACGCGCAGCAGACGCAGTGGCGTGAGATCGCGAACACTATGCTCGAGGGAGCATGGGGTCGGCTGTTCCCGGACGAGCAGCATCCAGCGGTCCCCCCTGTCCCTCACTACGTCGTCCCGGGCACTACTCCTCCTCCTACAGCTCCTCCTCCTGCTGATGAGGATGGTGCGGTTCAGTCTGCGCAGCGGCCCGATCCAGCGGCATCTGAGGGAGCCCCACCTGAGGGAGAACCAGAGGATCAGCCCCCAGCTTCTTAGTTTAGGACATTTTCTTTTCTTTTAAACATTTGTAAATATTTATGAGATTTTATTTCAGAATTTTCTTATTGTGTTTTATATAATTATATTTAAATTATTATATCGCATTGAAATAATTTATAAATGATTTAAATCTAAATTTAAAAAAAAAATTATATATATATATTTGTAGCGGTTTTAGGTTAAAACCGCTACAAATGTATATATTTGTAGCGGTTATTAGTACATAACCGCTACAAATATATAATAATTTTATAAATTAAATATATATATAATTTATTTTTTTTTAATATATTTTAAAAAAAATAAATTATATATACATTTATAAATAATTTATAAATGTATATTTGTAGCGGTTTTTAACACATAACCGCTACAAATTTACTTATATATTTGTAGCGGTTTCTCTTCATAAACCGCTACAAATATATATGTTTGTAGCGGTTATACACTAAGAACCGCTACAAACACTCAAATCATTTGAATTTTGAAATTTGCCGCCTTTGTGCACAGTTGTAGCGGTTACCTTATGTATAACCGCTACAAATTAGAAAATTATTTTTATATTTAATGTCCAACGGCTTTAATATTAGTAGCGGTTTAATATAAATAACCGCTACTAATTCGTTGAACATTAGTAGCGGTTTTATATATATAACCGCTACTAATACTCAACAAGTACATTTTGAATTTCCCACCAATTAACGGCTTGAATATTAGTAGCGGTTTTATATATGTAACCGCTACAAAATTATAAACGTTGGAATTTCTGTAGCGGTTGGTGTAGCGGTTGAATAACCGCTACAAAATGATAAACGTTGGATTTTCAGAATATAAGGTTCTAGGCATTCGTAATTATCTTCTCACTCATCTTCTTCTCTATACTTTCTTCTCTCTCACTTGTAGCTATGGATAAATCATGGATAAGGTTGCCGCGCAATTCTCCTGAATATTTGTACGGATTAAACAGTTTCTTAGATTTCGCATTCACTCACGCCAGCTGTAACGGCAAGATCGTCTGTCCGTGTCGGAAATGCAAGTTCAAGAAGTGGCATCCACGAAATGTTGTGAAGGAACATTTGCTTGTGAAGCCTTTCCCTGAGGACTATACGTTCTGGGCAGTTCATGGTGAGAAAGCCGGCGTTAGATATGACGAGGCTCTTCCTCGAAGTTCTCAAGTAGGCGTTCAAGTAGATGAAGATGATCCTGTGAATGATGCTGTGCGTGATGCATTTGGATTTCAAGGCGACAACTTCAACGAAGAAGTGCACGGCTCTGAGCCGGCTTTTATGGGGAATGAAGCAGCTCGGGATTTTTTCAGCTTGATGGATGAGGCAGATCGTCCTTTATATCAAGGTTGTCGCAAATATTCTAAATTATCTTTCTTGATCAAATTGTATCATATCAAGTGCTTGTGTGGGATCACGGATAAGGGAATGTCGATGTTGCTCGACTTATTACAAGATGCATTCCCCGACGCCGAGATTCCCACAACCTTCTACTAGGCCAAGAAGATCATCAACAGGTTGGGGTTGAATTATCAAAAGATTGATGCGTGCCCAAATGATTGTATGCTGTATTGGGGAGACGATTCCAGCAGGGAGACGTGCAAGAGATGTCACACATCGAGGTACAAGACAATTCGGAAGGGGAAAAAGCAGAAGAAGAAACCTGCAAAGATTCTCAGGTACTTCCCTTTGAAACCTCGTCTACAAAGATTATTTATGTCGTCTAAAACTGCTGAGCACATGAGGTGGCATGCCGTTGATAAAAACGAAGACGGTAAATTAAGACATCCGCGGGATGCAGCTGCTTGGAAAACGTTTAACAACGACTTTTCAGATTTTGCGACTGACCCCAGAAATGTTCGGCTTGCGTTGGCGACCGACGGTTTCAATCCTTTCGGGAATCTTAGCACAAGTTACAGCATTTGGCCGGTAGTCTTAGTTCCCTACAACTTACCCCCTGGATGTGTATGAAACAAAGCTCTTTCATTATGTCTATGATCATTCCAGGCAAAAAGGCACCGGGCAATGACATCGATGTGTATCTCCAACCGCTTATTGCGGAATTGCTTGACCTGTGGAATGTCGGCTTGGAGACGTACGACACTCACAGCAAGACTTTATTCAACATGCGTGCAGCCTTGATGTGGACGATCAGTGACTTTCCTGGCCTTGGCACATTATCTGGTTGGAACGTGCACACTGGGTCGGCGTGCCCGGCTTGCAATTTCGACTCTGACGCACTGCGCCTTCCCTACAGCCGAAAGTGGTGCTTTATGGGGCATCGGAGGTTTCTCGATGGAACGCATAAGTTCAGATTGCAACGGAATCGCTTCAATGGGAAACCAGAGAAAAGAGGACCACCACAGGATTTGTCCGGTACAGATATCTTACAGCAGCTTGAGCATGTTGACGTCGAGTTTGGAAAAAGCGACGGTTCAGCACAAACTCGCCAAAAGACGCGCAGGACTTCGACGCCTCAGCAGTGGAAGAAGATAAGTATCTTCTTCACGCTTCCGTATTGGAGATCTAATTTACTTCGCCACAGTCTTGATGTAATGCACATTGAAAAGAATGTTTGCGACAATGTGCTGTATACGCTGCTTAACGAACCCGGCAAGATAAAAGATCACCTTCAAGCTAGGAAAGATTTACGCGACATGGGAGTTCGTGAAGACGCTTGGCCAGATGAGAATGACAGATTTACACCGGCAAAGTTTACCCTCACAAAACCGAACAAGGATGTGTTTCTCGCGACGTTGAAGAAATTAAAAGTTCCTGATGGGTATTCAAGCAACATTTCTCGATGTGTCGACTTGCAGGCTCGAAAGGTTGCTGGCTTGAAGAGTCACGACTCACATGTTCTTATGCAGCAGTTACTCCCTCTGGCTATAAAGAATACACTTCCTCCCGATGTTTCCATCGTTTTGGTGGAACTTTGTTCTTTCTTTCGGAAGTTGTGTTCTAAGGTTTTGATCGTTGAGGAGCTCGATCAGCTGCAGTCGAAAATCATTCTTACGCTTTGTCACTTGGAGATGATCTTTCCTCCGTCCTTTTTTACTGTGATGGTTCACCTCACAGTCCACCTCGTTCATGAAACAAAGCTCGCTGGACCAGTACAATATCGTTGGATGTATCCGATTGAGAGGTACTCATTTTAAATATGTGCTTTCATTTATTGTCTGTATTTAATGTTTGCTCGTCGTCCTTTTCATCATTTTATATCAATTTTCTCTTATGTACTTCGTAGGTTCCTTGGGAAATTAAAATCTTACGTGAGGAATAAGGCGTGGCCAGAAGGTTGTATAGCTGAAGGCTATATAGGGGATGAGGTGTTATATTTTTGCTCAAGGTACTTTGATGATCTTGAGACGGCTTTCAACCGCCCGCCTCGTGTTGACGATTGTCCTGAACCTGCGCCGACATCAGGAGAATTTATCCCTCGTGTTGGTAAACCAGTTGGAGCAACTGAGAACTTCAAACTAACGGCAACTGAGAAGTTCCAAGCACATAGACATGTCTTGATTAATTGCACTCAAGTTGAGCCTTTCATACGGTAAGAATTGTACACTCACATGTATGTTATTTGATCTATATCTTTCGTAACATTTCTCACTTTCATTTCACTAACGCCTTTCCATTATTAATTGCAGGGAATTCAGAAGTCATGTCAAGCGTCAGCTCAGGATCCGTACACAGACATCCTCGGAAGTTGATAGGAGGGTCCACAGAGAATTCCCGGGCTGGTTTGCTCGCAGAATACTAAATGACCACAACCCACACTCACCGGATTTCAGAGCTCTCGCAATTGGCCCTCTTGATCATGCAAAACGGTTTACAGCGTACAATGTCAATGGTTTTAAGTTTTGCACGTTTTCACGGGATTTGGGATTGCAAACACAGAATTCGGGTGTTTATGGCACATTTGGGACAAGGAGTTATGCGAGCAGCAGTGACGCCAACATGCAGTTCGGAGGCGTCCCTTACTATGGCAAGCTTCTTGATGTGGTCGAGCTTAATTATCAAGGCCGTTTCACCGTGACGCTGTTCAAGTGTTTGTGGGCAAATACCACTACTTCTCGGGGACTGACAACTGACGACCTAGGGATCACATCAGTCAATTTCTCACGGCCGATTCATACTGGTATTTCTCAAGATGATGAGCCGTATATTCTAGCTTCAGAGGCACATCAGGTTTATTATGTCGAGGACGAGCGACATAGGGATTGGCACATGGTCGTTCATTTAAAGCCAAGAGACCTTTACGACATGGGTGAAGGCGATAACATCGCCTACGAGAGTGAGCCATTTCAGCCAGCTGATTTTGAAAACTACTTCCCTGAAGGCGATGACAATTTACCTCTACTGCGGTGAGTTTTTTTAAGTCCACGTCATTTCAATTAAATTTTTTAAATTTAATAATACATCAATAATAATAATTTTTTTACAAAATTTCTGTAGGGATGGCGACGATGAGTGATCAAATTCAATTGTAAAAAATTCGTCTTTACAAAAAATGCAAAAAATTTGTGTTAAAATAAAATGTAAAAAAAATTAAAATAATATTTGTAGAATTCAAGTGTAAAAAATTTTTCATTACAAAAAATCCAAAAAATTTGTGTTAAAATAAAATGTAAAAAAAAAATTTTTTAAAAAAATTAATATAATATTTGTAGCGGTTATTAAACCGCTACAAAAAAACAAATAACCGCTACTAAATAATAACCGCTACATTAACCGCTACAAATAATTAAACCGCTACAAAAATATAAATAACCGCTACTAATTAGTAACCGCTACATTAACCGCTACAAATAATACGTAAATCCCTATAAATACCCTTATCACAACTCATTTCAAACACTCCCCAATTTCTTTTCACCTTACCCTTCTTTCATTTCCTCTCATTTACAACTTCTTTCTTATGAGTTGAGGAGCTGAATAATACGATCAAATATGGTAACAAGATTTTCAATTTCTTTTAGAATACTTCTTTCCTTTCTATAAAATTTATTCTAAACATCTTTTTTTCTACATATATCTTAACTCTATCTCATTTTCATCTATTTTTCAGATACAATTACATGATATTATAAAACATAATAATTCCTTATTACCTAACTATCGTTAATAATATTATTAATATAATTTTATACTAATCATATTCAATTACATTTTTTCTTTTTAATTTATTAATAAGTTAAACTATTAAATAATAAACTAATTGAAACAAATAAAATAATAACAAATTAAACTATTTAATATAATATTGAAAAAAAATAAAAAAATTAACGTATATATTTAAAAAAAATTTTAAATATTTGTAGCGGTTATTAAACCGCTACTAAATAACGCGCCTTTTTAAAGGTAAATTTAAATTTTTTGGCGGTAAATTTGAATTTCATGAAATTAGTAGCGGTTCTAAGAACCGCTACTAATTTCATGAAATTCAAATTTGGTAGCGGTTTCCTAACCGCTACAAATAAAAAAAGTCATTTTTAACAAATTTTCATTTTTATATATTTGTAGCGGTTTTTTAACCGCTACAAAAAAAAAATTCACTCTAAATAAAATTTTTCATATTTGTAGCGGTTATATAACCGCTACAAATATCTCTTGATTTTGTAGCGGTTACTATTAACCGCTACAAACTTTGTAGCGGTTATTTTTGATTGAGTAGCGGTTTTATATAACCGCTACAAAACCGCTTGCAACGTACGATTTAGTAGCGGTTTTTCTAACCGCTACTAATCTAGTTTGTAGCGGTTAGAACCGCTACGAATACCTATTTTTAACCGCTACTAAATCACGTTTTTTTTGTAGTGTTTCAATATTTTTTTAATTTATCGTTATTGATGTTCCCTCAACAATTATTAAGGAGGGGAGTGAATGAGGGAATTAAGGAATATGAGACTAGGTTGTTTTTGTAAAATACATGTTATATTAACTAAATTAACTAACTTTTTCTTAATTTAATCAAATTAGATAAATAGATCTTATATTAAGGAGCAGGAGAAAAAGTATTAAATAGGGCTTTTGACCTTCAGACTATTTTTTTAGCAGAAATCAGGACTGTTAATCTAGTTAAAAGTGTATGAATTTCAAAGCAAGCCAATTTGATATTCTATTCATAAAGGTTCCGAATTTTCTACACACATAGCACAAACACTCGCTTACATCTATATCTATTCTATATATATATATAGCATCACCACTAAACTAGAAACTAGAGGTGGTGGTGGGCACCATGACCGGGAGAAGCTAATCACAAAATAGCCTGAAAGCTTTTATTACACAAAGCATGTCTAACTACCTAAGCAATCTCATATAAAAAGAAAACAATCCTACTAAAGTTATGCATGGATGGAGTGAAAAGTAAGAGAAAAATATAGGTAGAAAATGCTTGGACGAAAAAATTTTAAAAATAATAAAATATTTTTATCATTTTTGAGAATTTCTCCTCCTAATACTTTCCTTCCTCCTAATTTCCTCTCCATTTAAAAATAGGATAAAGAGAAAAAGATTACGGAGATTGAAAAAATTGCTTGACTGTATGAGGCCCTGTGATATGTTGTGGTGATCCGTTCCATATGATTTCTGCTAGTCTCTTGTTGGCACTCTCAGTTGTATGGCCTCCGTCAAACCACACATACTCACTCGAATTAGGACATACCTTGAACTTTTCATTCCCACTAAACCCTCCTCCACACCCACTTCCTTTATACGCTCCACTTCCACAACAGGCTGATTTCCCTTCCTTAAGCCCTACAGTAATACAACATTGTGTAAGAATTGTCACACAATAGTGATTTATGCACAAACAAACACACTACCTTTAATCTTTGATATAAGAGTTACTACGGAGTTAGATTTGGTTCTAAATATATGACCCCAATCCATTTTGTCTTCAAAATTTACAATTTTTTGCTAAAATACCACTATTAAATGCATACATTAAGGATTGTGTCTAAGAGGAATCATAATGTACTAGAATCATAATGTAAGATGATATTTTAGGAAAACTAACCTATATTTTTTACAAATAATTTACATAATTAAATTCCTTAATCTATCAAAATTAATCAACTAAGAATAAGAGGAAGTAGCCTATAATTAGGATTTGATGGGTTTACCATATTTGGAAGGATTGTTGCCCATGTCTAAGATGGCATGGTAGTAATCAAATATGGAATACTTGAATCCTGGCAGCCTCTTCTCTAACTCGCGCAGTGCTACAGACAGAGCCCTGTTGTGTCGTCTTGCCATTGCCAGTAAGAATTCAACGCAGCCACCACTTGGATTAGTGGTTGTTGCTCTGTTCGAAGGTGTGCATCCCAAAGCTCCCACGTTTTGAAATGCTATTTTTCTGCCTCCCAGTCTGTACACTTCCTGCACAAACAACAGCATCAAGAATTAATGATCCCATGCTGTCCACAAGAATATGAAACCTAGGATGGGAGATGGAGTGCCATACACTATTACACTTCTAACTAATTTAATTTAGGGGGAAAAAAAACACAGCTAACTCATTAAATATGTCTTAATTTAAAATTTTTTTCACTTTTATCCTTATTAAAAAATGTATTTAAAAATTTAATGAGTGAGTCAAATAGGGAATGAGCATTAATTATAAGGATAAAAATGAAAAATAAGCATTAATTATCTTATAAGTAACTTATATTTTAGATCAAGCTATTCTTTTAAAAGCGTTTTATATTGTGAATAAGAAGGATGTATATATGCATACTGCCTATTGCTCTAAATAAAAGAACTAAACTAGAGGTTTACTTTGTTCTTAGATATCATACCTCAATTCATTTTTTTTTCCATAATTTATTATTTTGTTTTTTAAATATCTCTATTGATTGCATATAGAAAGGGAGTTCCATCAAAAGTAGTGGTAATGAACATAATCAGAAGCTATATTCTAGGCAAACTAATAAATTTATTAAAAATAATTAACATAACTAATTTTTTTAATATTCTTAAATCAGTTGTAACTAATTCAAATTTTAATGAAAAAGAGAGTATATATAGAGTTGGTAGAGTGACCGTGAGAGAGTAGGTTAAGTTGCCAATGACGTTTCTGACATGTTGGGCTTGCTGTGAGGCAGTGAGGTTTTGAGAGAGTCTGAAGTAATCATTCCCTCCTATGCTGAACAAGTACACAGCCCTTCCCAGAATCCTATTCCCATCTTTTTCACCATATTTCTGTTTCAGTGAATTTGCCACGGCCTTCAAGTCGCTCAATTGTTTTGGGAAAGATATCTGCTCAACACATTTGACATGAACCACAACACAGTAATTAATTCGTTCTTACCATAACTAAATTATGAGCTACCATAACATAACTAGGTAATCGGCATATCAAAGGTCTTCTTGATACCTATAATGAATCTCTACATGTCAGCCTCTATGCCAAAAGTGTCTGGCCTCATTAAAATATTTTTCTAGATGCATTCAGTACCTTAAAGTATTTTATAGTACATCTAACACCTTGAAATATTTTTTCAAGTCATCCATCACCCTAAAGTAATATTTTGTGCCACTTAACACTTAATTTAGGATATTTTATACATCTAAAAAATTACTTTATGATATTGGAAGTACAAAAAAATTGTTTATGGTATTGAATGCATATGGAAAATATTTTAAAATATTAGGTGCATAAGACTAAGTGCTTGTTTGAAAGAGCTTATTTTTGGACAATAAGTGCTTATAATTCGTGATTCACGGTATACGAGGTAAGTATGTGAGAGTAGTTTTTTCTCGACTTGCGTAATAAGGGCTTATTTCTCAAATTTAAACTCTACCAAACATACACTAATACCCCAAAAAAAATATTTGAATGTGTTGAGTGCACCTTGAAAAAAACTCAAGCCATAGATATATCTTAACCCTTTATTAAAACAGAGTCGAAGAAATGAAAGAAGAGTAAAGAGAAAGAGATAGTAACTCCAAAATTGCCTAGATTGAGAACGGCAGCTCCACCAGATGCGAAATTGGCTCCATTAGTATAGTCATGAGCTACTGGTTTGAGATATGCTTCAAAAATAGGCAACTTTGCAAACAGAGCTGTTGTTGGTGAAATTCGTTAGTTAATTTAACACAAGTTTGGAAACATGTTTCAGCTCAAGAAAATAAACAGGGGAATGAAGTGAAATTTTGGACCTATGAAGTCAGGGACGACACGGCCGTCGGAGATTCTGCCGGTGGGATGGTTGAAGTACGTGATACCATAAGGCCAATGAGATGCTGTATCTCTCTGGCTAGTGTTGGTGTATTGATTATTGCCGGGATCAAACAGAGAATCTCCGAACACAAACAGAGCCACCTTGTGTGGTGGGACAGTAGATCCGCCATTGTTGCAGCTTACAGAGCTCAGAAGGATGATTACTACGCACAACACAGAGAATAGGGATCTCGCCATCTCTGTTATTTACCTTTTCCTTCTCTTGCTAGCCTTGAGCCTTTATGGCCCTTATTTATATTGTTGTCCCAGGATGAAGTAAATACAAACACAATAATGTTAAGATTCGGTATTACTACTTCAAGTACTAAATATGAGGTCGGCAAATATTTATATTTATGATTTTTATTTTAAACTATTTATCTAACTTATTAATGATATGATATCTAATAATATATAATATATGATATGATTAAATAACTTGTGAGTTCAAATCCCGCAAATGTAAGGACATTATTGGTGTGCAATTTGTAAGTGTCTCAGTAAGCATTCTTTGAGCCCGGAGGCATACCCTGTCCCTGGTGAGCTCTGAGACCCAACTCACCTAAAACATTTCTCTAGTCTGGAAAAAGAAAATTTATTTAAGTGTGTGTTTGGGATCACGATTTTAGAGAATAAGTCCTTATTACGCAAGCCGAAATAAAATTTCTCTCACATACTTACTTCGTATACCGTAAATCACGATTTATAAGCACTTATTGCCCAAAAATAAGCTATTCCAAACGAACACTAACTTCCATAATCTTAAAAAAATAAAATCATCTGACGTGACTAGTATTGTAAAAGTTGAAAAACTAGAATTAGCTAGGCTGGTGATGTTGAGTAATTACAGATGTGAAAGAAACACAACATGTTGGGTTAGCATGGGGTGTGGGAGTTACCGAACATTCTGGCACCAACACAACGTCAACATACACAAAAAGTCATATTCTTGGATCTTAATTTCCCACTACACTTTCAACTTTCATGCAATGTGAAAACACAAAATTGCACAATTTTTTTTTGGAGGATTGGGGTATGGGAGGCCCCAAGTGCAATACATTTACATTTATTGCAAAGACCTGGTGAGATATGCAGTGATATCATACCATACCCCACTCCTCACCGCTTGGACTGTGGAGCCAAAATATGCCATTGTGACAAAATAGTGAGGGATGAATCTGATAAGGGGAGATGAGTGTCTTTATTAATTTATTTTTCTATTTATTCTTTTTTAAATGCATCTATCATTAAATCAACTTAATAGTTGAGATTTAATAATATGTAAATAATATCATTATAATAAAAATATATCATGGTACATCTCAATCATTGAAAGTTGATCTAATGATAGATACATTTGATGAAGAGTAAATGGAAACACCCCTCTCCCATTTGACAAGTGGGTGGCTGGTTTCTAGAACAGAGTAGAGGCTCAGAGCTATTGGGCTTCAAGTCTGTAGAGTAATCATTGAGGCTGATTCAGTGTCTATTGTAAGTATGTTGTGAAATTTGTTGTTGAGTCAGTACAGTATATATGTACTCCCTCCGGTCTTTTTAAAGAGTCTAAAATTTAAATTGCCTTACTCCTTTTTATAAGAGCTTGATAAGAATTGTTTGAACATTTAATGAGTTTTTTGTACTCCTCATTAATTATATGTATGATATTAATTAACAGATTGGTGATATTCATGTTTTCTTTAATTTTCTCTCTTACTTGCCCTTCATAAATTATGGCATCTTGGAAAATAAAGTTTATTTCAAACATACTTATTATTTTTAACTAACTTTAACCATTTTCTTAAACCGCGTAATTAGATTATTGAACTCTTGTAAGGTCAGAAGGAGAAATAGATTCAGCCTAAGGTTATAGGCGAGATTGAACCTACAATCTTTTGTTTACAAGGGAGTTTCCATGTTATTGAGTTATAAAGCCATTGACAAGTGCGCATGATAGTTGGATCGAATATTTTATATTTAATTTTTTAATTTTCTTATTGAACCTGAAACAACATCATTTTGACAGATTTAAACTTAAAAGGTTCAAGTTCAATATATTTATGGCGGCAGGTTGTAAAGAAGATAAGTATAAAGGGAGAGCCTAGCCCCAGAAGACTAGCTGGTAGTGAGGGAGAGCCATTTAAACTTATAAACTAAACTTAAACTTCACCAATGAGGCTCCTCAATGTACTTACAAGCACCTTCGTTATAATTATAAACATAAGTATAAAGAGAAAGTCTAATATCAAAAGACTAGTTAATTGGAAGGAGAGCCCCTTGAATTTATACATCGCACATCACATGTAAGGATACTCAATGTAGGACTTGTAAAAATGGATTAGTCCACTAACATTAGAATCTGTTGTATGGATATCAATGAGATTGTGAAAATAAATTAAACAAATAACATACCGATCCATGATAAGTCTCAATTAGAACACCAGCTCCACTAGATGCAAAATTTGGTCCATCAGTATATCGATGATATCCAGATTGTAGATATGGCGGAATAAGAGGGATCTCTACATACTCAGCTGTAATGGAGACATATAAATAAGTTCTTTATTAAACATACTCCTCCGGTTTTTAGTATAAGACATATTTACTTATTTTGATTAGATTAAAGGAATTAGTTAAGCTAGTTAATATGATATGTAATTTTTAAAAATACTATTCATTTTTCTTAATTAATTCACTCATTCTCTCTCCTCCTTACTTGTTGAAGAAGAAGCTGATATGTTGACACACTAGTTTTGCCTTTATGTTACATCAGTTATAATCTGCTAAATCATTTGTTTTTATAATGTCAAAAATTCATATATAATAGGTCTTGTATAAAGTAAGGCTCCAACATGGACTGGTGTTGGTGGGAACGCATGTGCGTATGGGGGCGCCCAATGTGATGAACACTCAGACGTCAACACGCGTCTTCTGTTATTTTCCCACTGATTTTCAACATTCTAGCATTTTGTGGTACCACACTTTTTTGTTATTTAACATCATATAATGACAAGTTTTCATATAAGAAAGATAACAACTTCATTTTCATAAAAAAAAAAAAAGATAACAAGTTCATATTATTACTTATCATTGAAATTTTTGGTTGATTACATTTTTTTCTGTGACCTTATAGTAACTCTCTGAGCATTATTCGATCTGGGCATCACTAGAAAAGATTGATAAAGCTTGGGGGTAGCACTGTGGGCAACAATAACTAGAAACCCAAAGTAAGCCACTTCGATTTATTCTTTACTCCAATTTGAAGTTGAATTTATTCTCACCAAAATATTATATTGGAATCCAACCTTCTTCAATGTTTGGGATCTTCAAACAAACGACCAACTAACGATCAATATGTATTTTTACACCTATTTTAAAAATTTATAATTACTTTTGCCCTTTAAAAAAATATTTAGTGCTGACGGCGTTTTTAGAAAAATCTCATGTGTATTTTTGTAATTTAAACCTTCATCTTTCTATCCTGAACAGGTACACAGCCCTCCCCAAGATCCTATTGCCTTCTTCTTCACTGTATTTCTCTCAGTGAATTTGCCACATCCTTCAAGTAGCTCACTCGTGTTGGGAAATATATCTGCTCATCAAATTTGACATGAACATTAACACAGCAACTAGTTCTTGATCAATTTCTTAATGATGTTTAAAAGGATAAATCTTGAATTGATTTCAACTAGTCCTTCCCCCCCCCCCCCTCTCTATGTGTGTGTGCGCGCGTATTAAAACAGAGTTGAAGAAATGAAAGAAGAAAAAAGAGCAAAAGATAGTAACTCCAAAAGGGGTTAGATTGAGAACGGCAGCTAGAGTTGGCTAGGTTGGTGACGTCGAGTAATAATATATGTGAAAGAAACACAACATGTTGGGTTAGCATGGCGTGTGGGAGTTACCGAAGGGCAAAATTCAACTGAAATTCTAATACCAACAACAACACGTCAACATACACAAAAAGTCATGTTTTTGGATCTTAATTTCCTACTACACTTTTCAACTTTCATGTAACGTGAAAACACAAAATTGCACTTTTTTTATTTTTGGAGGATTGGGGTATGGGAGGCCACAAGTGCAATACAGTTTACATTTATTGCAAAGTCAGTGATATCATGCCATGTCCCACTCTTCTCAACACTTTGACTATGAAGCCATTATTTGCCATTTTGAGAAGATGGTGAGGGATGAATGTTACAAGTGGGGGTGGCTGGTTTCTGTAACAGAGTAGAGGCTCATAGCTCTGGGGCTTCAAGTTTGTAGAGTAATCAAGATATTAAAATCTGGATCGGGTATTGAGCCGGTCGGGTTACTGGGTTAAGAATCAATGGGTCAGACCGGGACCAAATCGGAGTTAAACCGGAGCCAAACTGGTGAGAAATTGAAAATTTTAGACTTATTAATATGAAATTCTAAAGAAAAATTAAAAAAAAAAATTTAAAAATAGGAATCTGGACTGTACCGGTCTACCGGCCGATTCGCCGGTTTCTGGGGCGGACTAGCCAATCCGGTCCAGGTTCAACAACCTGGAGAGTAATTGCTGAGGCTAATTCAGTGGCAAATGTTAGGTATGCTGCCAAATTTGCTATTGAATCCTACAGTATGTATGCAGTAGAACATATGTTATAGACAGGATTGCACTGCCTGGGGCCTTTCCACTTATCATCTTAAATATAAGGGTTAGATAATTAAGTTCATTTTCATTCTTAAGGATAGTTACAATACACATGATTAAAAAAAGTATTTCAAAAAATCAACATAGATTTGTTACAAATAATTAGCATAACTAATTTTCTTTGTATTTAAAAATTGACTGACTAGTTCTTATATTGAAAATCAAAGGGATTATTAGGCAATTAAGGCCATTGATGGGTGTCGGCAATAGTTTTGTTGATTATTTTGTCAATTAGGCTATAAGGCTATTTAATTGCTATAAATACCTAAGTTAACTAGTTTTTTTCGTATTTATTTGGTTTAGCCTCTTATAATACAAAAGGAAAATAGAAGTAACTTTGGGAGATAGGAACCAGATTAACCAACTCCAATTTGGACTCATTCTACTAAATGGAGATGACCAAGGCACCAAATTAAACTTATGGGTTATATGTCATTTTCATAAGAGGTGGTTGATATAAACGTCACAATCAAAGGAACGCATATACTAGTAAAGGTCTTTTTATTTAATTCATTAATTTGCAAAAGTTCAACAACAATTCATATCATGGCCGTTGCATACAAATCAAAATCTTTAATTTTATATTAGTTCTGAATCTTCACTAATGATTGTGTGGGCTCTGGTCTTCCCCACAAACACACAGACACATACATATTATATATATATATATATAGAGGAAAAGTTGTAAAGATTTCCATAGGATCTGGAAGGCGTTGATGATGATTGATGAGTTGAACCAGAGACTCAAAACGCCTAATTTGCCTCAAATAGCTCTTTGACATTGTAAGGCCATGTTTGGTTGCGACCTCCATTCCACACTACTCTTGCAAACTTCTGGTAAACTGCTTCTGTGGGATGAACACCATCAAAGAACACATAATCATTTGGATCTCGGCAGACCTCAAAATTCATTCCTACTTTATTGTACCCTCCGAATGGACTCTTCCCACAGCATGCCTTCCTCCCTTCCTTCAAACCTATGAATGCACAAAAAAAAAAAAAAAAGGAATCAGTTCATCTCCAAATCATTTGAAATTACTGATATGTTCCAATATAACAACATTGGCCTTCACACTCACCATGTTTAGAAGGGGAAAAAATCATACCTACGAGAAAGCTGTAGAAATCGCTTGTTGAGTATTTGAAGCCTTTGAGTTGAGTTTCTAGTTTCTGAAGCATTTTAAGAAGTTCTTGGTTGTGTAATGTTGCTAGTTCATTGGATTGAAGGAGAGCCAAATTTGGGACAAAGAACTTCCTTCCTCCTTTCTCATATACACCCTGTTATGGACCAGCAACTCAAGTTAGTATCTTTTCACAAGCATTATGCTTTTGATACATTTTTAGAATTACAAGAATTAGTATAAAAATAGTTTAAGCCTATCTGATACAACTTGTATACATTCAATTTATTGTCTGATTAACCAATACGGGACTCTTAATACATTCTAACATTTAGTTCTGCCATGGGTTTTCAGAAGTGTACATATTCTTACTTTGATGGCAGCGGTGAGATTACCGATCACCATTCCGACGAACTGTTCCGGGTGTAATTTGACAAGGCTGGAATTTGTAGCGAAAGCGAAAATGTAGTCATTGCTTCCTATATTCATCAAATATACAGCTCTTTTGACCATTGCTCTGCCTTCTGCGTCACCAAGTTTCCTCCTTAATTGCTTCTCCACATGTTTGAAATACTCAAGTTGAGTTTTGAGGGGTATTGCCTGCAAATTTGAATTACTCATCAATGTGTGTTTTTGCTTTCACAATAAAGAAATCCATTATAACATGTTACATTGTTACCTCAAATTTTTAATATAAGATTTAGTTAACATTTTTTTATTTTCCGTAAACTCATAGTGTCCCCAGGTTTGCTTTACTTTTATCCTTTCCCTCCCTTTTACCTTTTTTATTCCCTCTCTTCCTCAGCTCGCCGATGTCCCTCTCTTCCCTTGTAAAAGTCACTTTCTCTTTTGCACAACAAACACACACACACACATCTTCTTCATTAAAATTCTCTTGTCCATTTTTCTATTTTTGTTCCGTCTGTCCTCACTCTTGTCCCTAGTTGTTCCCTTTTCTTCATACTCTCTATCTCTCTTCCTCTTTTGAACCCCACTCCACTGCACAGCTCACATTTGCTCATCCTCGTCACTCAAGCTAGCGTCACCAACATGGTCCCCCACTCCTGCACTGGTCAATTAATAGATTTGTAAGTGTCTATGCTTTTTTATTTTTTTTATTTTCTTTAGGTTCTTTTATATGATATAACATTGCTCAGTCGAATTTTCTGGTTAGTTATGATGTCAAGAAGAAGACTGTTTCGTTCTTTTTATTTTTTTATGTTAGATTTGGAGAGTATTAATGTAAGAACATTATTGTTGATCTAATTTTAGTGATAGGAATACACAGACAAGCAAATCTATTATAAAAACTACTACTGGAAAAGAAATATTGAAATAAATTTTAACAAGCAAATATTTTTTAAATGATAGGAACGCAGAGACAAACGTAACAAAATCATACAAACAATTTAAGAAAAGAGAAATTGATGTATGGCAGGTAAAAAAAAGAAAAAAGAAAAAAGATGTAGGTATATCTTTATTTATACTTCGTCCTTTCATACGAGACTTTTATTAATATCATAGAAAGTAATATTAGAGAAAAACATAGACAATAAGCAGAAAAATACAAACAATTTAAGAGCTGACAATGTTCATAATAAAACTAACAAACCTGAGCATTTTAATTTTTTTTAAAAAAAAATACCTCTTGTGACGCTTGATGTAGGAAGTTCCACAGGAGGGGGGTCTCCTGTGGCGCTTACTGATATAAGTGCCATAGGAGGTCTGGTCTCCTGAGGCACTTGTTGATGTAGGCGCCACAGGAGACCCCCTTCCTATAGCTCTTCCTTCAACAAGCGCCATAGGAGGGTATTTTAAAAAAAATAAAATAAAATGCTGTGGTGCTTCCAAATGCCATAGTTTTTTTTAGTGGTGTCTAGATATGTAACATTTTTCTAGTGTCAAAGCTAATGTAATTATAAGCGTCATATCTTTACTTTTTTGTACTAGTGATACTTTGGGTAATCAATTAAAATTTTGGAAGACAATGTAGATTTAAGCTTTTATATTTAAGATAAAAATAAATTCCTTGTTTATCTTCTATATTTAGGACTAGAGGGAATAATTAAGAGGTTCAATTTTTTTTTTTTTTTTTGCCATCTAAAAGGTCCAAGTTCAATATAAAGGGAAAGCTCAATGTGGTGTTCCCAACGCTGGACTCGTAAGCTCCTCTGTTATAAAAACAAATCCAAATGAAAATCCAATCTCAAAATATTAGCTACAGGGAAGGAGACCCTTGGAATTTATAACAAAAGGCTTAGTCTACTAACACTAGAAATCTGATGAAATTGATATACATGAAATTGTGAAAAGAAACAAATAACATACCATTCCTAGACCAGTCTCGTCTAGAACACCAGCTCCACCAGAGGCAAAATTTGCTCCATCAGTAAATCGATGGTATCCAGGTTGTAGATATGGCGGAATCAGAGGAATCTCTGCATACTCAGCTGAAATAGAAATATACGCAAGTTCTTTAATTTATGAAACATATTATATAAATTCAATCTCAAGAACATGATTCAACATATCGTTGCTTACCTATAAAATCAGGAACGAGACGTCCATCACTGAATCTGCCAGTAGGATATTTGAAAAAGGTGACGCCGTAAGGGTTAAAGTTGGCCCTCAAGGCATAACTACTGTTGAGGTAGTTGTTGTTTCCTGGATCCGACATTGAATCTCCGAAGGTAAACAGTGGAGTTTGCATTTGTAGCGGATCTGAAGATGATGAATCAGCATAGCACAGTGTATAGAGTGCTGTGCTCAAGAAGAAGAAGGAGAAGCTGATAGAGTGATACACGAGTCTCGCCATAATGTTTATTTGATTATAGTCTGCTAAATCTTATGGTTTTACAATGTCTAACAGTCATATATATATAATATAGGTCTTGTACTGGTATAAAATAAGCGTCTCCATCCTTCACGGATTTGTGTTGGAGTGTGAACACTGCCGGCCACACGCGTCTTCTGTGACATTCCCACCGCTTTTTTATCACACCGCGTCTGGACCGCTTCGGGTCCTTCCAGGAGGATTCATTCAACTAATTACGAAAGATTAACGACTAAGAAAGTTTAATTAAGCTACTACTGGATGCTTAATAAGACATATTTATTTAATTTAATTAAATTAAAGAAAATTAATTAAATTAATTAATATAATATATATTTTTTAAAATACCTGGATCATTTTTCTTAATTCTACCTCATATTTGATTATTGTTAAGAGATCAATAAAAAAGAATAAATTTTAAAAATAAATAAATTAAAAAAATTGATAAATATAAAAATTTTATATTATTTTCATTTAGTACCAAGATCAATTTTATAAAAAGTTGAGGAACAATTTTAAATAGAGGTACAAGATTGATAAAGCTTGGGGTAGTACTGGTTTTTCCTTTGTGGGAATAAAATAAACTATTCTTTTCTATCTTTTATTTTTCTTCTCCTATTTAGTATTAGTCCTTTTTATAAACATCTTTCTCCTCGTTATTAATTTTCTTTCATTAACTCATTTATTACATATTTCCTTTTATATTTATTATGTATTCTCTTTCTTAAATTTTTTTCATAAATAGGAATATATTTTGAAAAAATATAATATTTTTTATATATTTATTATTTTTAATTAATCTTAATTACATACTAAAAATAAAAATTGTTTATAAAAGGGATAGGAGAATTATATTTTGTGGGCACACATTTCTAGAAATCCAAATGGAGTCTGAAAAGTACTGAAAAAAAAAGACACAAACAAATTAAAAGATGTCTTTCGGGGACCTACCAATTTAATTTTTTTTCTGCTGCTTCTTGAAAGCTGTCGGATGATCATCATGTCAAATCATCACAATCTGTCGTAATAATTGTGAGTGGGAAAGCGTAAGTGGGATTAAAGAAAAAGAAGGAAGCCACTTTGCTTTGGAGTATTGGAGAGCCAATCCCCTTTACTTTATGCTATTTTAGTTCAACTTGAAGTTGAATTCTTTGTCACAATCCTCTCCTAGGAGGTGCTTCCACGTATTTGATGTATATCTTAAAGTTTATCAACTCTATTTTAAAATAATTTTTTTTTAATTTGAGTCATATTTAATATACATTACACACAAAATCAAAATAATAATAAAAAAAGAGTAATATTATACATTCATATAAAATATTTCTCCCTTTACTCTATAGATAGGATCAAAAAAATTTTCTTTCCCTTACATATAAATAGAACTAGAGAAGTACGTTGGAATCCAACCTTCCAACGAGGACTTAAAATTAATAAAATTGATACTTAAAAAATTATAAGTTACTACAAGCTAGTAAGCAATTCTCAAAGTTATTACTCATGTTTCTTTAAGCTATTAAAAGCTGATTTTCTTTATTCTAAACAAGATAGAAACCTTGAAATTTTTATTTCATCAATTTACCTGCACTCTTTTTCCTTTCAGAAACAACTCCATCTTTTTTATTTGTCCTTCTGTTCTAATCATCAGTATTACAACTGCGAACACCAAATAGTAGGATCATAGTTGAAACTGTGCTTTCAGATTGTGAGGCCCAATGATAGTATGATTCCCATTCCATATGAATTGGGAAAAGATTCTCATATGCCCTTTCAGTTGGATGGATTGTATCAAAGAAGACACATTCACTTGTATTTTTACACAATTCATAATCTTTAATTTGCTTCCACAACTATAATATCCCCCTGTAAGGTCCACTTCCCCAGCATGCCTCACTTGCTTCCCTGAAACCTTCATAACAAATTAATTAACCCACAAACATTACAATTATAATATTTGGTTTTAATATGTGGAACTTGAAATTTAATTGAGAAAATCGGCTGAACATGAGGGGTAATTAGGGTATTTTACTCTAAAAAAATATTACCTCATGTCCTTAATAGAAGAGTTACTTAACTACTTTATATAGATTAAATATAGATTAAAAAAAATAGGGTGAAAGTACAAGAATGCCCATGAATTTTTATTAAAAGTGCATCTAACACCATATAGATTTTGAAAGTGCAAAAATATACATAAACATCCAAAATGAGAGTGAAATTGCCAGCACCATTAAATACGACATAACACTGTTATATATGAATATACAAAAAGAGCGTAGCCCCATCACAAAAAGCAACTGTGTTAAGTCAAATTTAATGGTGCTGACATTTTTTCTCTCATTTTGAATATTTATGAGTATTTTTATACCTCCGAAATATATGTGGTGTTGGACGCACTTTTAATAAAAATTTATGGATATTTTTGCAACTTTACTCAAAAAAAAATAATGCAAATAAAATACCTCTATAAAAATGTATTTGAATATTACCACCATTATTATTTTATTCTTTTCTAAAATAATTATTATTTTAGTCTAAAGTCAGACCCCTAATCACTTCTATATCTTATACTCCTTTCGGTCCTATTTATGAGTAACTTTTTCTCTTATAGGGCTGGTCCTTTTATAAGAAACTTTTACTTTTTATCTGAAAATGAAGCTTCTTTTTCCTATTTTACCTTTATTAAATATTCATTTTCTCTCATATCTTACACTTATTATCCTCTCATACTTTTTATCTTTTCTCTCTCCTATACTTTTTTCATAAATAAGGGTATATATAGAAAAAAATATGATATTTTTAACACACTTATTATTTTTAACTATCAGTTTATTTTACATAAGTAAAGAAAAAATTATTTATAAATAAGACTAAAGGGAGGATAAGATATCTTTCTTCTCACTTTACCAATTCAGTTAGCGCCCCAACTGCCAATTGTGGTCGTTTTACTTCCAATCAGTCTTTTGTTTTCATTTCTTCCGTGCCTTATCTTGTGATTTACCTTGTCTTGTCATTGTTCCATTTCTCTCACCTTCCTTTTTTAAACGTCTTTTTCTCTTTCCCTCTCACCACCCCACCATTACTTACATCACTGAAGATGGATTCGGCTTACCTCCGCTGCGCCTTAACGTCCGCTGCGTCCGCTGCGTCAAAACTACACCGTTTTGGTGTAGTTTTGGGTGTAAAATGATCAGCTGGTCTTTTTTTTTTTTTTTTTTAATAGTAACTATTATTTTAAAGGATTTTTTTGGAAGCATCTAACATCTTAAAAATGTTTCAAATAGCATACAGTATATTAAAATAATTTTTGACGCTTTTAACCCCTTCAAATATTTTTTCAGTTGTACCCAGTGTCTTACGTAATTTTACCCTTAATGTATTTTTTCAGCTCAAAAAATTACTTTAAAATATTCAAGTAGCATAAAGTATTCTAAAATAATTTTTGGTGTTTTTAACTGCTTAAAATATTTTTTTAGTTGTACCTAGTGACCAGTGCCTTAGGAGACTGACTGTAATTTTACTTTTAATGTATTTTTCTCAATAGTAACTAGCACCCAAAACATAGGATATTGGTTTATTAATTTCCACCCACTCTAAATATATTTTTCTAGTAGCACCCAATATTTTAAAGTAATTTTTGGAGCTGAAAAAATACGTTAAGGGTAAGATTATATTCAGTTTGGTAAGACACTGGGTACAACTGAAAAAATATTTGAAGGGGATTAAAAACGCCAAAAATTATTTACAACTGAAAAAATATTTGAAGGGATTAAAAGCGTCAAAAATTATTTTAATATACTGTATGCTATTTGAAACATTTTTAAGATGCTAAATGCTTCCAAAAAAATCCTTCAAAATAATGGATACTATTAAAAAAAAAAAAAAGACCAGCTGATCATTTTGCACCCAAAACTACACCAAAACGGTGTAGTTTTGACGCAGCGGACGCAGCGGATGTTAAGGCGCAGCGGAGGTAAGCCGAATCCACTGAAGATGGGTATCGCCGTGTGTATATACACCTTCCTTTTCATTAATGGGAGTTGATTTAAATGGTAAGTGAGTTGGTTCCGTTTAAGTAAGGTCTCAGGTTCGAGTCTTGTGTATGCAGAAAATTCCTATTGGGAGACTCTCCCACCATAGCCAGGTCGACGCGGGTTGGATCTGGATGTAGTCGAGGCAAAGCTCCGGTGAACCGGGTAGGCAACCAAAAAAAAAAAAAATACACCTTCCTTTTTTAAATGTCCTTTTTAAAGTTGTGAAATTTGGACAAGTCACTGAATCGGTTAAGATATTTGGTTAAAGGTTAGTGGGTCAGATCGGAGTCAAACTAAAACTAATCAGGGGTCAAATCGGTAAAAATTAAATATTTTAAGTTTATTAATATAAAATACTAAAAAAAAAATAAAAAATTGAATTTTTTAAAATAAAAAAAATTCTTGAACCGGATCCAACCGGTTGGGTGATTCCCAGTCTAAACCGACCTATCCGGTCTGAGGTTAAGAACCTGGATCTTTTTCTCTTTCCCTCTCACCACGCCACGATTACTTGCATCACTGAAGATGGGTATCGCCGTGTGGATAATTGGATATACACCTTCCTTTTTTAAATGTATTTTTCTCTTTCCTCTCACCACCACACCATTAATTGCGTCATTGTAGGCGGGTATGGTTGAGTCGGGATATATTAAATCTTCCTCCATGATTCATTGTCTTTGACTCGATGCTTCTTTTTTTCTGTGTGTGTAGATAAATGAATATTTAATCAATAATGACCCCATCCATTGCCCCTGCCTTCAGCTAAATCAACAGTGTGTGATATGTACATAGTATATTACTCCATTTAAGACCTACTTTCATTCTTTCTGCGTGGGCGTGATTGGGTTTTCATTTTTGGATTCATTTTAATGTTATTCTATTTTCACTCCCATGGCCAGCGTATTTTTGGTTTTCGGTGTGTGTGTGTGTATGTCAAATCCTTTAAGTTCTTCTCACCTTTTTTCTAATCAACTGATTTTGCTTGCATCCTTTCAAACATTACACACACACACATATAAACAATTAACCTATTTCTTGTACTCTCTGCTTCCAGAATCCCCAAATCCCATTCTATTTTTTGGGAGTTACTATCGGTGGTGAATGGTGAATGGTGAATGGTGAATGGTGAATGGTGAATGGGTGTGTGTATAATTTTTGCCCCACCTCCCTTTTACCCATCACTGTGCGTGTGCGTGTGCGTGTGCGTGTGCGTGTGCGTGTGCGTGTGCGTGTGTATTTCATATCCTTCAACAAGACCCTATATTTATGCTTCGATTCTTCCTTGTGTGAGTAGATGTATATATATTAATCAATTTCAAGACCCCTTATATATTCCTTCTTCCCGTGGGAACATACTGGCATCCATTTATTATATTATCCTGCCACCAAATATGTGTAATTCTCTATTGGGGTACGTGGTTTCCGTAAAAGTCTTCAGCCCATATCATCACCATATGAACCCAAAATTTTATAATGATGCTATTCCCTACAGCTATACATGATGCTATGTATAATAATAATATCCATATAATAATCCGTATAGTTGCCTATTTTTTGTTTCAATTGAGCCATTAGAGGATCATTAGGGTTTTATAGCAGTTTTGAGGTAGCTTTGGAGTAACTCTAGAGTAGCTTTTGAGTAAAATACTAAAATACATTTATGTTTGTGACTTGTAGACTTTGAATGAGAGCTTTAATTGGAGTAATTATTGTGCGATTACCTGTAAGCTAAAGAGTAATGGTAACTCTAAATATTTTTCCTATATGCTTATGAACTGTGCATGATTGAATTGTAAATGACTATCTTTTATTTTTTAAAAATGAACTAAATTATATGTATATATGTATGTTTTCTAAATTCTCAAGCACGTGATGTTACAAGTAAATTTCTTTATAACTCATTTTCTTCATATAGTTAATATATGAACTATATAATTAATATATTGTTGGATTATTTTTCATTTCAGTCGTGATTGTATATGTGATGATATTTACTACGAATGGAAGCATGATTTATTGTACTTTGACTTTTAATGATATTTTATTTATTGATTATTGAATTTAACTATCATAACATTTGCATTTGTGATGGGTTGGAGTACAAAGGAGGGATTTGTATGATGAGATCTTTTACCACGTCGTATGCCATCACTCTGTGCACCTAGATGGCACTTGTTAGTGCCCCTTTTTCCATGTTTTCCTTTGGCCGAGTTGTATTAGAGCTGTGGGATATGTGACACCTCCTTAATTTTGTTCTTTTAAGAAAGGAAGTCATAGTCTAGACTTAAACTTTACATCTTTGGTCGGGTGTATCTTAAGAACTAGTGAACTTAGGACAATTCAATCAAATGTATGAGTTTCTGTTGGATAGTATGTTAGCCTATAGCTCCAGTCAGTTGAATAAGGATGGGCAGTGATATAAGGGAGATTGCATATTACATATTGTATAATTGTATATTACATGTAATGGATGGGAATATAGATTTGCTTAATGATGATTAAATTTGAAATCATTTTCTGTGAGGGCCGTGATATACGTAGATATATGTATGATCAGTTCTTTAGTTAATTATACGTGGTTTGCTTGTGTGTGGTAGAAATTTACGGTAATTACTGAGACGTGAAATCTCATCTCCATATAGTAACTTTTTTTTCATGTGATTGTTATAGTAGGAAGCAAGGGAAGACACATGTAGAGTGAGCTAAGGGCTCTTTTGTGCTCTTTGAACACATGTTATATTGTTTTATTTGTTATAGCCCTAAGACTTCTGTGTTTGATTTTTATTTACTAAAATATTTTGATGATTTAATTTGACATATGACATGGATTTTATTTGAATTGATTATATATTTTAATGATTTAGATATTGGACATCCTTATTGACTATATTTGAGATACTTTAGTTACACTAGTGGAAAAATGACTTTTTAGACCGGTTTTAAATTGGGTATTGATACAGTCGGTTTAAAAAGTCTGTCACTTAACAACCGGTCTAAAAAGTGTGACTTTTTAGATCGGTTGTAGCTACAAGCAGTCTAAAAGTTCCATTTTATTTTAAAAAAATCCCAATAATAAGAAACGAAGCTAGAAACTTCCCAAGACATGATAGTAGGGATGAGCTGCCGGAGTTCAAGTGTTGGAGCGAAGTCACCGAAATCGTCAATCACTCTGTCTGTTTCAGCCTAGATGAAGAGGACGCCTTCACCGTTGCAATAAACCTTGATGAGGCCATTGTCGTCCCGACGAAGCCAACCAGCCATTGGGTAAAAAGGCACCAGAACCTTTACATCGAAGAAACTCGACACGCTCGCCGCCATTGTCGGCCTGTAGAAGTACACGCTCAGTGTGTGGAAATTCGGCACCACCAAGTTGGCATTGGAATTCCACAGCACTGTCCACAGCATCTCCACCACCGGCCACACAATTGTCAACTCCTTCACATTGATCGCCTTCCTCTTCATCCTAATTAGTTTCTTGCTCACAGAGAGGTGAAGGAATTGAAAAAGGTGATTAAGGGAATGGATTTGGGAAGAGAAAAAGAGATTATTGGAAAGGATAGAAGAAGTTGTGTGGTGTGGTTGGTATGACTTGTGAAGGGACAAGTTATATGGAAAAGCAAATAGTGGAAATGTTGAGATTTGGGAATATCTTCTAAGCGCGGAATTCAATTTAAGCACAGGAGGAGCAAGGGTATGAGATTTGGGAATATCTTTTAGAGCAGTTAAAATAAAAAGTAGGTCTAAAATACCACCTTTTAGACCGGTTGTGAATCATAGCTGATCTTAAAAGGGGAAAAAAAATCTTGTAGACCTGTTTAAAAAACAACCACTACTACAAAAAAGTAAAGTTGTGGCGCTTATAATTGTATTAGCTGTGGCACTAGAGAAGTGCCACATATATGGACGCCACTCAAAAAAGCTGTGGCGATTCCATTTTTAAATTTGTTTTTTGAAAAATACCCTCCTGTGGCGCTTGGTGGAGGAAGTGCCACAGGAGGGGGGTCTCCTGTGGCGCTTGCTAACAGCCACAGTAGGGTCCCTTTTTTATTTTATTTTATTTTAATCTTTCTTTCTTTCTTGTGGCTCTTTTTTATGCTTCCTGATTGTGAAGCTTTATATAAAATGAGTGGCTTTCGCGCGTGTTTATCATCTCCACAAATTGTCAATCTTTCTATTTTATATTTCAACCTATTATATATATATATATATATGATTTTCACATTTAAAATTCAAGTTCCCCAACAAAAATGTTCTTACAAAATAATATATTTATTGTCATTTCCCCAACAATAATGTTCTTATATTAATATTCTCCAAAGCTAACATAAAAAATATCACAATACAAGAACTTGATATGTGAACACAGTACATCAACAACAAATTAAGTAAATTAAAAGATTACTAAAAAACGCAAGCTTGTCGGTCAAAAAATTTAAACAAAGCAAAAAGGCAAACGAAACAAGCTAGGTTTTCACTTTTTCCTATTAAATTAGGAACAGAAAGGCAAACGTTATATGACAGTTTATCTTGACTAAAAATAAATTTAAACAAAGCAAGTTAGAATGAAACATTTTTCTTCTTACAAATCTATTAATTGACCAGCGTAAGGAGTAGGGGACCACGTTGGTGACGCTATCTTAAGTGACGAGGATGAGCAAATGTGAGCTGTGGTGTGTAGTGGGGATCAAATGGAGTGGGGTTCAAAAGAGGAAGAGAGACAGAGAGTATGAAGAAAAGGAAACAACTAGGGAGAGGAGTGGGGATGGACGAAAAAAAAATGGAAAAAGGGACAAGAGAATTTAATAAAGAAGACGAGTGTGTGTGTTTGTTGTGCAAGAGAAAGTGATATCTTTTACAGGAGGAGGAGCGTCAACGCGAGCTGAGGAAGAGGGAATAAAAAGGTAAAATGGAGGGAAAAGATAAAAAGTAAACTTAAATGAGGGAAATCTGATTGGCGGGAGAGTTGAAAATTCACATCAAGCTAATTGTGGCACTTCTTTAAAGAAGTGCCACAGCTGCCTTTTTTTTTTAAATTTTGGGGGGCAAGCGCCACCCTTGGATCCATATCAGCTATGGCCCTTGGTGGACCAGGCGCCACAGCTGGGTCAGTTGGGCCAACTGTGGCGCCTGCCCTGATAGGCGCCACAGTTGGCCCCACCAACGACCAGGCGCCATAGTTGGTCCCCAAATTTTTAAAAAAATTAAATAAAAAAAGAAAACAAAAAAAAGGGGCAGCTGTAAAGAAGTGCCACAAAATGTGCGCCACTTTTCAACCATTTTGTAGTAGTGAACCGATGTAAAATATTTCATCTTTAAAACCGGTTACTAGCGAAAATCGGTCTCAAAATTTTCAAAATTTTTTTTTTATCTTTTTAGACCGGTTGTTTGAATTACTGGTATAAAAACTTTCAAATTTTTTTAATTTTTTATCTTTTTAGACCGGTTGTTTTAATAACTGGTCTAGATAATTTATTTTACATCGTATATTTTAATAACCGGTTTTACAAATTTTTTATAATTACAAAATTGTCATTGATCATCTTTTTTAGACCTTATCTGTTATAACCGATTCAAATGTGGCGATATAAAAAGACAATTTTGTACTAGTGTTAAGTTTTTGTCTACTTATTTTGAGGTGTTACACCCTTCTAATTTTAAAAAAGGAAAACAGAGAGAAGGGAAAGGTCACAACACACGCAAGTATTGATCGAGTACAAGAAGGGGTTTGGTGGGGGGGATAGAGAAACTGTGAATTATCGAAGACAGGGAAGGAGCAAGGAGTGCAACATAGAAAGTTAATGGTCACAACCCTCAAGTTTTGTTGCTTTCAATCCTCTCCTTCTCTGGCTACCTTCTCATCTTACTTCCAAGTTAAAATTATTTATCTGACGCTGCTTCCATCCTATTCTTTCATGTTCCCCTGCCCTCCTTTTCCTTGAAAATAGTGTTTTTTTAGCTTAAAATAATGACACTGGTAATTTTTTTTTTTGAAAAATGGCATTCAACATTTTGAAGTATTTTTTTTAGTATCAACCTATATTTTGAAATATTTTTTTAATAGTACTCGGTGCATCCAATATCTGGAAACCAAATATTTTCTGAGTATTCTTTCACGTTTCGCTGCCCTCCTTTTACTTGAAATTGCGTTTTTTTCAATTTTTTGGCTTAAAATAATGATATTGGTATTTTTTTTTTTGAAAAAGAGCATTCATAATTTTGGAGATTTTTTTTTAGTATCACCCTATACCTTAAAATATTTTTTCAAGAGTACTCGGTGCACCCAATATCGAGCATCCAAATATTTTCTTAGCATTATTCAGTATCCTAAACTAATTTTTAGTATATCCAGCACCGTAAAATATTATGCCAAAATACGTTTACAACATTGAATATTATTAGAAAAATATTTTGAGGTCTAGATGCAATAAAAATTAGTTTAGGTTACTAAAAAAAATATTAGTTTTGAGGGCTAGATGCAATAAAAAATAGTTTAGGACACTGAGTCAGCGATACTGAAAAAATATTTTAAGATGATGGATACTAGATATTGGGTAATATTAAAAAATATTTTAAAATGTTGAATAGACCAAAAATTAATTTAAAATACTAAGTACTATTAAAAAAATATTTTCATATTCTAAGTTATACTAAAAAAAATAATTGAAACACTGGATACTATTTTTCAAAAAAAAAAAAAAGGACCAGTGTCATTATTTTGCACCAAAACCGGCATAGATTTAAAGAAAAGGGGGACAGCGGCCATAAAAGAATAGGAGAGGGAAACCGCGTCTAATCCTCATCGAAGTCGTCATGTCATCATCATCACTTTCATGCTCCAAACCTCACATCCAAATGTCTCATCACACTTTTTTTTCTCCTGTTTTTTTCCTCTCTCGGCATTATCTGATGGGTTTGCCATATTTGGAAGTACAGTTGGCCACGTCTGACATCGCATTGTAGTAATCCAATAAGGAATACTTGAATGCTGACAACTTCCTCTCTAACTTGTGCTGTGCAAGCAAGCTACTAAAATCTGGATCAGATATTGAACCGGTTGAGGTATTGGGTCAAAAATCAGTGATTCAGATTAGAGTTAACTCAAGACTCAAACCGGGGTCATTTAAATATATATATATATAATTTAAATGTTCATCCATATCATTTAAAAAATTATATAAGATTTTTTTTTTTCAATCAATAATTCAATATAATCTCATGAACCTAATGCCCACAAAAATATTGTTAAGTATATAAGAATTTTTCTCCAACAAATGTAAAAAATATTCTACAATCCTTTTAAAACTCCTTGAAAATTAAAAAATTTCAAGAAAATAATTTTTCTATAAAAAAAAAAAGCCAAAACAATGTAGTTTGGAGCATAAAAATGTAAATTTTTTTTTTAAAAGAGGCAACCCATGACTCAACCGGGTTGCATCGGGTCACCCTCGGATTGACTAGGTTGAAATAGTACTGAGTAGTTAAATGAACCGGACTGGCCAATTGGCCGACTCATCAAGTTCTGGTCCAGATTCATGAACCATGAGTGCCATAGAGAGAGCCCCTATTGTGTCTTCTTGCCATTGTCGGCAAGAATTCAACACATCAACCACTTGGATCAGTTGTTGTTGCTCAGTTAGAAGGTGTGCATCCCAAAGCTCCCACATTTTGAGACTTAGGATGTGTCCAGATCTTACTACAAGGTTTGACTGACTAATTTAAAAAAAATTAATGAAGTTAAATAAATTGCGTAATTATTACATATGTTATATGATAGATATAAATACTTTAAACTAATTTATTTAGTTTCATTAATCTCTCTAAATTAATCAACTACGGTTTATATTAAGGGTTAAACAATATTTTGTGGTAACTACACTTTTCCTTTAACTAACAACATACAATTACAAGTTCTTATATTTCAGAAAGATAACAACTTCATATTATTTACTTATCATTAATAGTTTTGAGTGATTTTTTTTTTTTGAGACCTGATAGTAATTCTAGTCTGGCTTGGGGTTAGTACAATTCTTTGTTTTTTTTTTTGTGGACATAAACTAAACTACTTTTTGTGGGATCAATAGCTGGGAATCTAAAACGAGTCTCAAGCTACCAATAATAAAGAAGACGCAAGTCCCTGGGACCCTTCAATTATATTTTTTCTGTTGCTTTCTGCTAGCAGTCTGATAAAGCATCATGTGAAATGAGCTTCGCTGCCTCTCTAATGACTTGGATGACCCAGATTTAATATTTTCTAAATGATGATTTTTAAATAAAAAAATTATTTTTTTAAAAAATTAATTAAAATATTATCTTTATTTTATGTTCTCTATCCAATAAAATAATTTTTTCAAGAAAAATAAAAAATATAAACAATTAAATTTGGATTGTTATGATCTCTGGACTCTGGATCAGCTAATCTCATCATAGGCACCTACACTGAATTCCATGTGAAATAATCACAAATCTATCATAAAATTTGTGTTGGTTGGGTGTGTGAATGAGTGTAGTGGGTCCGAATTGGAATCCATATGTAACGAAAGTGAAATAAAGAAAAAGTAAGCCACCTCGCTTTTTGCTGATTTTGTCCAATTTCTAGTTTGGGCTTTTAGCCCTATATAACACAAAAGCAAAAAAAGTAATTTTGGGGGATAGGAACCGGATTAACTAACTCCTATTTTAACTTACTCTACTGAACGAAGATGACCCAACACCCAAGGCACCCAGGTAGACCTATGGATTAAATCTCATTTCATGCGCATTTGGTGGCCGATAAAAATGTCACAATGATAGGAACCAAGGTAATTAAACTCGGACTGGTCAGTGAACCGATCAGGGTACTAGGTCAAGAGTTAGTGGCTCAAATTGGAGTCAAACCGGAGCTAAACCGGTGAGAAATGAAATATTTTAAATTTATAGTATGAAATTCTAAAGGAAAATTAAAAAAAAAAAAAATCTAACCCAGACCGGTTTAGAGGCCGGGTCATCGGTTTCCAGTTCGGTTTGGCCGGGCCGGTCTGGGTTCGATAACCCTGATAGAAACGCATATACTAGTAAAGCTTGTTTTAGGGTTAAGATAATGCTAGGTCCTTATACACTTTTATTTTCATTTTAGTCCCTATAGTTTTAAACTATAAGTTTTGATCCTTTAAGTTTCTTTCCGTCTAAAGCTTAGTCCCTATGATAAGTACCTTAACGGTGTTAAATATGATAATGTAATAGTAACATTGTCAATTATGCTAAAGTGGCTTGATGACTAGGCAATTTGAGTGTGATTATTATAGCTTATGTGTAGAGTTGGGAATAAGGGTCGGTTCTTTACGGGCTCAGGCCTAAATAGGCGGCCCGTTTAGGCCCGACTTCTTTAAAACCTCCAAATTCTGAAGCCCCGCCCTTATGCTATCAGGTCAGGGCTAAGCCCACGGGCTTTAGACCCTTTTGACTAAAAAAAATACTATTTTTTCCTATCTTTTTGAAGAAATAAAGTTAAAGTAATAGCTTCTTAATTTAAGATAGAAATATTATCAAAATTAAATTATAAAGAAATAAAGTTAAAATAACAAGTTATCATGATGAAAATTTCAACACTTTACACATACATGCTCACATTGTCACACATGAAAACTATTACTAGTAGCCACATGTTAGTAGACTTGTCTTTTTTTGTGAAAAAAATATTCTTTATAGGTATCTACACCTATGAATTTACCATAGGTGATATAAGTTTTGCAAATTGCAATCTTTATTTTAATCCAAATAAAATTTGCTTTCAAGTTTTACAATTTAGTTATTATTTTACTTTAAATTGAGATACGTTGTTATTTAAACTCATAAATTTCTAGTTAAAATCATTATTTAATGTCCAAATTAATCTAATTTTTAAAAGTTTAAATGAATACACAATTGTGGAAAACCAAATAAATCAAACCATGTTATAAAATTATTAAAGAAAAAGATAATAATAACTAAATATTTGCAAGATCATTAATAATATAAAAATTATAGTATTATATGAATAATTTTTAAAAAATAATAAAAGGGCCTAAATTGGTTAGCCCTTAGCCCTATAGGGCTGGCCTTTTTAGGCTCTTGGCCCATTAAAGCTGGCCCTTTTAGAATTGTTTGCAATTTCTATGGCAATTTCTCAAGTTGGTCTAATGGGTTCGGTCTGTTTTCCCGGCTCTACTTATGTGGCTGGGGCATTGTTTGGTTTGCAGTTTTTCGAGGGGAGGGATGTGTGGGGGTGAACGTGTTTGGTTGGGAAAAGTGAGAGGGAGGGAGGGGAGAAATTTTATCTTTTAGGGTGTGTTTGGTTTGAGGGGAAGGGGGGAGTTAAATTACCTTTTTAGGTTTAAGGTATTTAAATTTTGGACAAGAACCCAAAATTTAAAAGGAATGAGAGGGTAAATTTTGGGCGGGAATCTAAAATTTAAAAGAACGAGAGGGTAAATTTTGAGTTTCTCTTATCCAAAATTGTAGTTTACCCCCTCTCTTCCCTCCCCCTACCCTCCCCTCAAACCAAACACACCCTTAGTACTCCCTTCCCCTCCCCTCCTTTCACGCCCCTCTAAATTTAGGGTTTTTTCAAGGGGTGAGAAATATTATGTCTTATCCAGACTAAAATACTCATCCTAATTTTTCATTATCCTAAGTTTACCCATCTAATTATAAAACCCATATGATATTACTAGGATAAGCCAAATAAATAAAAAAACTATCTAATAAAATTATATCTAATCAAATCCTATCTTACTAAATATTATTAAACTTATTCAAATCGGCCGTCTTTCTCCCTCATGTCAGTATTTATGCTTCCCTTCTCCTCCTCACTCTTTACGAACGCCATATGCTCCTCTCCATTTGCTGTCGCAAGTTGCTCTTCCAGCCATCCAAACCTTCTTTCAGGTTGCAGGTGTTTATTTATATGTTTCTTTTGTATGATACATCACTTTAGATAAGTTTATTGATTTATGTTCTAATTAAATATGTTTTAATGTTATAACATGATTACAAGCATATACATGGAATAATCTTAAACAAGTCAGATAAGTTTGTATGTTTTTAATATTATCACAAGTATCTCAATAAAATATGATATCTAGATTATACCATAATTATCTTTGTTATCTTAGTGTTATAATTTGATTTAGGTTTAGATTTAAATTTAAAAAAATTAAATTTGATGAGTTAACATATTAAAATTATTAAAATGATCATTTAAATGTATATAAGGTTTTTTCATCATATATATAATTGAGGTAAGAGAGGTTTTTTGTGATTTATAAATTAGCAAATAATAACTTTGATATCTAAATAAAATATTAGGACGTATTTGTCAATATTTAATTGACTAACATCCCTTCCCTTGAACTAAATAAGAACAGTCTCTTCCTCTTCCCTCCTATCCAACCAAACAAAGCTCATAGCCTCTCTTACCTCCTCCCACCTTCCCTCATTTAACCTCCTCTTGTAATATCCCCAATTTAAAGATTTGAGGCTTAGAAAAAAGCCTAAATTAAGCGTACCACTGAGCCCTAGTTTAGCAGGTATTCCAAATATATTCTCTAATGTTTCTTATATCTTTGGGGCATAAAAGAAAATAAAATGGTGAATTTTGAAGGAAGTGATATGCTTCCAGTGAAATTTTCTACGAAGTAGTGAGATTGTCATATGATTTTGAATAATAAAATGATATTCATAAATTATGAAATTTTACAAAGAGAAAGTAGATATCATAAGCTTTAATTTGATAGGTCATATGACTCAATTAGAGCTATATACAAAAAGTTATGAATTTTTGAAGTTAATCCAAAAAAACTAAAAGGTTTCTGGAACAGCAGGCAACAATTAAAAATCTGGGAATTATATGCTTCTAGCTAGCAAAAGACTATATTTTTTCTTGAAACTAGACTCAATAAGGGTTCTATATCCTTTGGAATCGCTCCAAAACAATGTCTACAAATTTAGTTATGATTTTTTAAAGTTTAGACAGAAAATTTGCCAGAATTTTGTAAAAATCCAAAAATTGGGAAATTGATAAATAATTAAATTATGACATAAGATATTAGAATAAAAATTCATCTTCCTCCTTTAGCTCTCATTTCTTGCGTGAAACAGCTCCAAGAGAGAGAGGAAGAGCAAAACATTTGAGAGAGAGAGAAGTGTTGAGAGCTCTTAGAGAGAGAAGGAGAAGAGATCTTGTACGGTAAGCCAATTTCTCCGACGATGTAGCTCATAACGCGTATAACTCCAACTCTAAGCTACTCTTCTTTGTTATTTAAGGTTTGGAGGCTCAAAAATCTGTTGTTTAAAGGTTAGGGTTTCAGCCATATTGGGGAAAAGCTAGTGAGAGTTTGAGGTAACTTCTAAACCTTCGTATATTAACTATTTTGGCTGCTATAGGCAATTTAATCGGTGAAATTTTGCCGAATTTCCATTGGTTTAAAATTTTGAAAATGTGTGTGCCTAAGGGTTATGCTGCTCAATTTTAGTTCAAATGGTAGTTATAACTCAATTAGATGATTAATAAAGTGGTTAGGAGTAGAAAGGAACGCGTTTACTGAGCCGAAACCGAAAAACCCCAATTTTTCCCAAGGGACCGAGAATTTTGACCAAGGCTAGTTTGGAGGATTAGAGTTGAATTTTCCATGATTTGATGGTTCCATTGAGTTCAAGAACAAAAATTGGATGGGGTTACAGTTAGTCACTTTTTTGGAAAAAGCCCAAAAAAGCATAATTACGAAAATACCCCTAAAACCCTTAAAGTGAGGCTGCCAAGGGCAATTTCATCTTTTGATAGTGATTTTGGTAATTCCAAGTTTGGAAATGGATTCCTTGGGCAGAAATATGTCAGAATAGCCTATGTCAAAATTTTGGAAAAAGTACAGTTGGATCGGGTATGGTGGGGCCGAGTCGGATCCCCGAGGGCATTTTGGTCATCTTTCAATATAGACTCATATAACCTCCAAAAACTCTATGGAGGTGTCTAAAAGATACATTTGGAATTGTAGGATTGAATATAGAGCCCGAGCTGTTGGCACGCTTTACGAGACACACGTTTCGAGGCGGAAAAGGGTTAAGGTAGGGGATTTACCTCATTTGCATGTATTTGATATCTCTTCTTGTGTAGTGATGTATGTGATTGCTTTACTTGATTGTGTAGAGCATATTTGAATAAATGGAACTCTGTTTCTGTTTTCGATGTGGCCATAGTTTTGTTGCATGAAACATTGAGCATGTAGGAATGTCATTTTGGGCCATACATCTAGTTAAAGCTAACATGTCATATACATAACATCTATCATGCATGTATTATGGTATCTATTTCCTACTGCGATTCTCTCGAATCTCACCCTCCCCTACCAACAATTTAGACAGGAAAAGACAGAAGATATGCTGAGAACAATGCAGAGTACCATACGAGGGGATTACAATGGTGGAATGAAGATGAAAAGATGTCTCTATTTTACTGGGACGATTTTAGACATTCAAGTAGCCCTGTGCGGCTACATTGATTGTAATTATTATGTACGAACATCTATGGGGAATTTCTGTAATCATGCTCATTTTATCAGTATATTTATGCTATTCCTGTATTGCCCACTGAATCGCATATCATTTTCCGTGAATACTCTGGTAAAGGTGAAATTAAGATAAGGGCGTGACACCTATCTCCTCCCCGCTGTTGAACCAAACAAGGCCTAAGTGATGAAATTTAAAGAAAAAGGAGGGAACCAGGGAGAGAACACTGTCAAGCTTACACTCTTCCCCTGTTCTTCATTGTCTTCATAGAGAGAGAGAGAGAACACCATTGGGAGGACACAATTGGAAAGGAAACTCTAGGCGGAGAAAACATAGTTGCATTTCAAGTAATATTTTGTTTTTTAGTTTGTTCTCTCTTGCGCTTCGAAGTGCGCGGCTTGGAAACTTAAGAAATAATAAGGGTCTGCTTTAATTCCCTCTGTAACTCTATTCATATCACTAAGTCCTTAAAGGAATATCTTAAAGCAAAGGAAATATATTGAAACCAGAAGAATAGTTGTGTGATGGGCAATTGAGTAGTATCAAAAAGGTTGAAGTGGGTGGGCAGAACAAAGAAATCGATGGATGATGGGCAATTTGGGTTTGCATCCAAGTTGAAAGCAGGTTTTTGTGGGTCAACATGGAATTGCAAAGAAAAATGCTTCAAACTAAAAAATGGCACAGAGGGAGACTTGAATCAGAACTTTGGATTTGGGATCTTGAAGGATCACAAGCTTTTAGTGCTAAACACGCTCTAATTCCTTCCATTCATGTCCTCAGATGTTGTTCTCTCTCTCTCTCTCTCGATAAAGACGATGATGAATAAGGGCAAAGTATAAGTTTGGTGGCGTTCTTCACCACATGTTATGTCGTTTTATTTATCATGATCCCAAGACTTTTGTATTTGATTTTTATATATTAAAATATTTTGGTGCTTTAATTTAACATATGGTCTGAATTTTATTTGAATTGATTATATATTTTGATGATTTGGATGTTGGATATCCTTATTGGCTATATTTGAGATACTTTTGCTGCTTGGTTTGAGGTGTGACACCCTACTAATTTTAAAAATGAAAAACAAAGAAGAAGGTCAGGCAAGGTCACAACACACAAGTATTGATTTAGTACAAGAGGGGGTTTGATGGGGAGAGGAAATATGAATTATTGAAGACAGGTGAGGAGCAAGGCCTGCAATATAGAAAGTTAATGCTCACAACCCTGAAGTTTTGTTGCTTTCACCCCTTTCCTTCTCAGATTTGGCTTCGGTCCGCTGCCATGCAGTCCGTTGTCCATCCTTTTCTTACAAAATTTTGGGGTAAAATGATGGGGTTGATTTTTTTTAAAAAAAATGATGTTTGGTATTTTGAAGTATTTTTCTGGATATATCTAGTATCTTAAAATATTTTTTAAGTAACATGCAGTATCCTAAAATAAATTTTAGTGCTTTTAACCCCTTAACATATTTTTTTAATTGCACCTAGTTTGTTTGCAGACTAATTACAATTTTACCCTTAATGTATTTTTTCAGCTTCAAAACTTACTTAAAAATATTAGATGTTATTGAAAAAATATTTTAGAGTGATTTTTAGAGCTGAACAAATACATTAAGGGTAAATTGCAATAAGTCTTCTAACACACCGGATACAACTGGAAAAATATTTTAAGAGGTTAAAAGCATTAAAAATTATTTTAGGATATTGCATGTTATTTAAAAAATATTTTAAGATACTAGATATATCTAGAAAAATACTTTGAAATACTAGACATCATTTTTTTTTAAAAAAAATTGAACTCCATCATTTTGACCCCAAAACTACACCAAAAGAAAAGGATAGGCAGCGAATTGCATGGCAACGGACCGAAGCCAAATCCCTCCTTCTCTGGCTACCTTCTCATCTTACTTCCAATTCCTTATCTGATGCGGCTTCTCTCTTATTTTTTTGGTGTTTCGTAGCCCTCCTTCTTGAAATTGCGTGTTTTTGGCGCCAAATACTGACATTGGTATTTCTTGGGGAGAATTACACTTAGGTCTCAAGGAAGAAGAGAAATGACAAAATGGTCTCTGGAGATTGTAAAACGAAAAAACGGTTCCATGGAGTTATTAACACAAGTTTCTGGAGTTGTTAACAAGTTGTCAATACAGGCTCCTAGAGTTGTTAATGAGATCATTTTTTCATTTATTTTCTTTCTTGGGACCTAAGTGTAATTCTCTCTATTTCTTTTCGAAAAATAGCATTCAACATTTTAGAGTATTTTTTTTTAATACACCTTATACCTTAAAATATTTTTTCAATAGTACTCGGTGCACCCAATAATATCTAGCATCCAAATATTTTCTTAGTATTATCTAGTATCTCAAACTATTTTTTAGTTCATGCTGCATCCTAAAACATTGCGCCAAAATATGTTTAAAACATTGAGTATTATTAGAAAAATATTTTGAGGGCTAGTTGCAATAAAAATTTGTTTAGAATACTAAAAAAAATATTAGTTTTGAGAGCAAATGCAATAAAAATTAGTTTAGGCATTGAGTTAGTGTTACTGAAAAAAAAATTTTAGAGTAATGGATGCTAGATATTGGGTGGTATTAAAAAACATCTTAGGATGGTGAGTAGACCTGAAATTATTTTAACATATTGAATACTATTGAAAAAAATATTTCTGATACTAAAAAATATATTTTGAAAAGCTGAAGGGAAAATTCCAGAAAACTACAGAGGATATTAGAAAAGGACAGAAAGGTTGAATGAAATTCATATATCCCAAATCAGTAAGGCATGAGGAATCTGGAATATGAAATATTAAGACAATTACCTAAATACCCTCCTAAGTGACAGCCAAAAGGGAAACGAAGAGACAGGAGTAGGAAGAGTTTGAAAGGGTATCAAAACAGAGAGTGATGGGAAAGCTCGGGGAGACAGAGGGACAACGTGAAGGACGGTGGGTCGACGGTTGTCGGTGGTGATTTGCGGTGTTGCCGACGGAGGTGAACAAGCCATTTTGCGATTGTGCGTTCAGTACTCCCTTTGTCAGAGCTTCAGCGGTCAACCATTTCAGTTGACGGTGTTAGGCTGCGCGAGGCGGCGAGTCAACTGTCTCACCTTTTGTACATTTTTAATTAACACCACCAATCCCTAGATAAATAGCACAAACTTCTTTATTAACACCACATGATTCATTAACGACTCTACATGCTAGATTAACATCTTTAACCTAAAGCTTTCGCAATGTCCCAAGTTGTATGTCCGAAAACAACATATGAGCTATGATTAACAACTTCATCTTCTTTGTTTATGACTACGCTTTGTTCATTAACATCTTAAGAGTAACAAGTTAGGAACGTCATAATGTAGATGGGAAAACACAACATCTCTCCCCATATTAACAACATCATCTTCGTTGTTAACGACTCTGTTTTCTCTATTACCATCTTGTGAGGAATAAGTGGGGATCGTCCTAATGTACATGAGAAAACACAACATCTCTCCCTCGATTAACAACATTACCTCCATTATTAACGACTATATTTCATCCATTACCATCTTATGAGGAATAAGTTGGGAATATCCTAATGTAGATGGGAAAACACAATAAGTCACCCTCGATTAACAACATGAGTTTCTTCATTAACAACTCCTATTCCTCCATTAATATCTTCAAAGGAACAAGTTAGGAACGTCGTCATGTAGATGGGAAAACACAACAACTATCCACATAATAACATCATTATCTTCGCTATTAACGACTAGGCTTCCTCTATTAACATCTTTGAAGGAACAAGTCAGGAACGTCATAATGTAGATAGGAAAACACATCTCTCCCCGTAATAACATCGTTATCTTCGATATTAACGACTCGACTTCCTACATTAACATCTTTGAAGGAACAATTTAGGAATGTCGTAATGTAGATGGGAAACATAACATCTCTCCCCATAATAACATCATTATCTTCACTATTAACGACTTTGCTTCCACCATTACCATCTTGTGAGGAATAACCTGGGAAGGTCATAATGTAGATTGGAAAACACAACATCTCTCCATGTATTACCAACATCAGATTCATTATTAACGACTCGACTTCCTCTATTAAGATTGTAGGAGGAACATGTTGGGATGGTCCAAATGTAGATGGAGAAAAACAACACGTTAGCCACAAGTAACAACTTTATTTTCATTATTACCAACTCGACATCCTTCAGTAATATCTTAAAAGGAATGAAGTTTCCAAATCATAAGTTTGATGCCCAAAACAACACCTCACCCACAGTTAACAAGATCATATTCATTATTAACGACATTAGTTCATTGATTAACATCTGATCAACAAGAAATGGGAAAGTTTTAGCGTCGCTGCCCAAACGCAACACCTTTCACATCTTCCATTCACACAGATAACAGAAGACATGTGTAGGAAAAAGTTTGCAAAAATAGATGTTCTATGGGTAATAACACCAAACTGCTCTATATTAACAACATGGTTCTGTTAATTAACACCTTCATATATTTATCAACTGCTGTCAGATCACAATCTGCATAATTACATTCAGCAATCATATAAAGCCCAAAAAAGAGTTACACACTGCCCTTTGTACACGTTCACATATTTCATGACAAGGGAACATTAACACTGGAGTAGTACATAATCTGAAATGGTTGACCACTGAAGCTCCTACAGAGAGAGTGCTGAACGCACAACCGTACAATGCCTCGTTCACCTCCGTCGGCGACATCGCAAATCGCCACCGACAACCGTCGACCCACCGTCCTTTGCGTCATCTCTCCGTCTCCCTGAGCTTTCCCATCACTCTCTGTTCTGACACCCTTTCAAACTCTGCCTGCTCCTGTCTCTTTGTTTCCCTTTTGGCTGTCACTTAGGAGGGTATTTAGGTAATTGTTTTAAGATTTCATATTCCTGATTCCTCATGCCTCACTGATTTGGGATATGTGAATTTCACTCAACCTTTCTGTCCTTTTCTAATTTCCTTTGTAGTTTTTTGAAATTTTCCCAAAACTAAATGCTATTTTTTAAAGAAACAAATTTAGCGAGTGTCATTATTTTGCACCAAACCCAGCGTGGTTTTAAAGAAAAGGGGGACAACGGCCATAAAAGAATAGAAGAGAGAAGCCGCGTCTAATCCTCATCGAAGTCATCATCACCTTCATGCTCCAAACCTCACATCCCTATGTCTAATAACACTTTTTACTACTTGTTTTTTCTCCATTTAATCATTGATATCTCATACATATTCAATATTCTCTTTCGGCATTATTTGATAGGTTTACCATATTTGGAAGGACTGTTGCCCATGTCTAACACGGCATCGTAGTAATCCAATATGGAATACTTGAATCCTGGCAACTTCTTCTCTAACTTGTGCAGTGCTTCTGTTGCGTCTTCTTGCCATTGCCAGTAAGAATTCAACACAATAACCACTTGGATTTGTTGTTGTTGCTCAGTTACAAGGTGTGCATCCCAAAGCTCCATCGCTTTGAAACCTAGGATGTGTCCGGTTTTTACTACAAGATTCGGTTGACTAATTTGAAAAAGTTAAGGAAGTTAAATAAATTGTTTAATTATAATATATGTTACATGATAGATAAAAATATTTTAAAACAATTTATTTAGTTTCTTTAATCTCCTCAAATTAACCAACTAAATTTCATATTAAGGATTGGGTAGTATTTTGTGGTGATCACACTTTTTCTTTACTTAATAGCATACGATGATAAGTTCTTGTGCAAGGCAGATAACAAGTTCATATTATTCACTTGTCATTGAGATTTTTGAGTGATTTTTTTTTTTTGGGAGACCTGGTAGTAATTCTTGTCCGGCCATCTACTAAATTGCTATTTTAAAATAACGTATTTAACAGAGGGTTAAAGATTGATAAAGCTTGGGGAAGTACAATTTTCTTTTTGTGGACATAAAAAAAAAGTATTTTTTGTGGGATCAATAGCTGGAATCTAAAGCGAGTCTGAAGATACCAACCAAAAAGAAGACGCAAGTCCCTGGGACCCTTCAATTCTGTTTTTTCTGTTAAACTATGTTTTTGTGGACATCAATAGCTAGGAGTTTGTTAAAGCGAGTCTGCAGATACCAACCATAAAGAAGATGCATGTTCATGGGACCCTTCAATTCTGTTTTTTCTGTTGCTTTCTGCGAGCAGGCTGATAAAACATAATGTGAATGAGATTTCGGTACCCATCCTTTGCTCAGTTGATCTGGATCTTCTATATTTGATATATGTCAAGATTTAATATTTTTTTAAATGATGATTTTTAAATAAAAAAATTATTTTTCTAAAAAAGTTAGTTAAAAGATTATTTTTATTTTAGATTCCATACCAAATAAACTAATTTTTTAAGAAAAATAAAAAGTAAAAATATTAAATCTTGACCGTCCAAATCTGATCTGGATGGCCCAGATTAGCTGAGCTTATGGTTCCTATCCCAATTGAATTCCATGTGAAATACTTCCTCCGATCCTATTTACAAGCAACTTTTTCCTTATTTGCGCAGAACAAACCAATAGTTAAAAGTAATAAATGTGTAAAAAATACCATATTTTTTCCTTATATATGCCCCTATTTATGAAAAAAGTATAGGAGAGAGAATAGATAAAAAGTATGAAAGAGAATGAGTATTTAATAAGGGTAAATTAGGAAAAAGAAACTTATATTTTCAGATAAAAAGTGAAGGTTGCTTATAAAAGGGATTAGGCGAATGAAAAAGAAAGTTGTTTATAAATAGAATGTGAGAGAATAATAAAAAGTCTATAATAAAATTTGTGTTGGTGGTGTGTGTGAATGAGTATAGTGGGCCGGATATGTTGAAATCCATATGTAGGGAAAGTGAAAGGAAGAAAAAGCAGGCCAGTTGGCATTACGCCGCTTTAGTCCAATTTCTAGTTTGCGCTTTTAGTCCGATATAACACAAGATAAAAAACGTAATTTTTTTAGATAGGAACCCAATTAACTAACTCCAATATCAATTTATTCCACTAAATGAAGATGTCCCGAGGCACCAAGGTAAAACTAGGGATTAAATCTCTTGGGCCTGAGTATGTTGGAGTCCATATGTGGGGAAAATGTAATAAAGAAAACATAAGCCACTTTGCTTTATGCAGCTTCAGTTCAATTTCTAGTTTGGGCTTTTAGCCCTATACAACACAAAAGAGAAAAAAAAGTTATTTTGGAAGATAGAAACCGGATTAACCAACTCCTATTTGAACTTACTCTATTAAGTGTGTGTTTGGATTAATTTTTGAGAATAATTTTTATGATTTATGAGGTATACGTGTGAGAGGAGTTTGGTTTCATGTTGCACAAACCTAGATTTGAAACCTAAGTTTGAGATCTTCCCAAACACACACTAAATGAAGACGACCCAAGGCACGAAGGTAAACCTATGGATTAAATCTCATTTCCATACGCATTTGGTGGCTGATAAGAATGCCACAGTGATGGGAACACATATACTAGTAAAGGTTGTTTTAGGATTAATATACTATTTGGTCCTTATAGACCTTTATTTTGGTTCTTATATTTTGAAGTCATAAGTTTTAGTCCTTTAAATTTTTTCCTGTTTAAAACCTTAGTCTTTGAGATTAACGGTGTTAAATATGATGATGTGATATTAACACTGTCAATTATGCTAATGTGACTTGATGATTGGGCAATCTAAGTGTGATTATGGTAGCTTATGTGAGTAGGTGATAAAATTTTAAAAAAAGGAGGGAACCAGGGAGAGAACAACATCATGCTGACACTCTTCCCCTGTTCATCATCGTCTTCATAGAGAGAGAGAGAGTGCCATTGAGAGACACAGCTGAAAGGGGAACTCTAGGCTGACAAAACATAGTTGCATTTCAAGTAATGATATAGTAATCAAGCCATATAAGCTATAGTAATCATACTTAACTTGCCCAGGTCATCAAGCCACATTAGTATAATTGACGATGTGTGTCACATTTTCATATTTAATACCGTTAATGTCCTTATTAAAATATAGGGATTAATGTTTTAAATAGAAAGAAACTTGAGGGACCAAAATCTATTATTTAAAACTTTAAGGAACAAAATCAAAATGAAGGTAAGCTATAAGGACTAAACGTTGTATTAACCTTTTGTGTTATTTCATCAATTTGTCAAAGTTCAGCTACCATTCATGACTGATACAAACAAATCAAAATCTTCAATTTTAAATTGGTTCTAGATTGTGTGGGCTAGAGGTCTTCCCCCAGACACACAAACACGACTGATGAGTTAAACTACGAGACTTAGAACACCTAATTTAGCTCAAATAGCTCTTTGAGATTGTAGGGCCATGTTTGGTTGCGATTTCCATTCCACACTATGCTTGCAAACTGCTTGTTCACTGCTTCTGTGGGATGAGCAAGATCAAAGAACACATAATCACTTGGATCTTCACAGGCCTTAAAATTCATTCTTATTTTGTTCCCTCCAAACGAACCACTCCCACAGCATGCCTTCTTCCCTTCCTTCAAACCTATCAAATGCACAAAAAAAAAAAAAAAAAAAAAAATCAAATCAGTTAATCTCAAAAGCATTTGAAATTACTGAAATGTTCCAATCAAACAACATTGGCCTTCACACCCACCATGTCTAGAAGGGAAATTAATCATGTCTAAGAGAAAGCTATAGAAATCGCTTGTTGAGTATTTGAAGCCTTTAAGTTGAAATTCTAGCTTCTGAAGCATTTTAAGAAGTTCTTGGTTGTGTAATTTTGCTAGTGTAGTGGCTTCCTCCCTGCAACTATTATGGCTCACTCTCATGGCTGGTGAACAGCCAATAGGAGCCAAATTTGGGACCCAAAACTTCCTTCCTCCTTTCTCATATACATCCTGTCATGTCGTCAACTCAAACATATTCATGTTAGTATCTTTTCACAAGCATTATGCTTCTTATACATTTTTAGGATTACAAAAATTAATATCAAAATAGCTTAAGCCTATTTGCTAGGATTTGTATACTTTCAGTTTATTGTCCAACTACTCAATGTGAGACTCTTAATATAATATAATATTTAGATCTGTCACGGCTTTCCAAGAGTGTATATATTCTTACTTTGATCACAACAGTGAGGTTTCCGATCACCATTCCAACATATTGTCGAGGGTATAATTTGATGAAGCTGGAGTTTATAGCCAAAGAGAAAATGTAGTCATTGCTTCCTATATTCATCATATATATAGCTCTTGAAACCAATGTTGCGGCTTCCGAATCACCAAGTTTCTTCCTTAACTGCTTCTCCACATTCTTGAAATACTCCAATTGAGTTTTGAGGGGTACCACCTGCAAATTTGAATTACTCATCTGTGTGTGTTTCTGCTTTTAGAAGCAAGTAATCTTGCTGGCCACTACTGTATTCCACTATAACATGCTACCTCCACAAATAACTAATTTGCGGATCTTAAGGAAATTAGTTAAATTAATTATTGTAACAAATGCTTGTTGGTTTCACTAAAATTCTCCCTTTAATAAATTAGAATTGAAACTTCCCTTGATGAAAGTCTACATAATATATGAAATTATAGGGATACATTGGGCAAAAAATTAAAAATTTGGATGAGACAAAGTGGATTAGACTCTTATATTTAGGCTCAAAATAAATCTCTTGTCTGTCTTGTATATTTAGGACTGGAAGGAATAATTAAAAGGTCCAAGTTCAATATATTCTTGAGGGCAAGCTTTTATGAACACAAGTATAATGGGAAAACCCAATATCAAAAGATTATCCTATTGAGAGGGATTAAAGAGCCCTTTAAACTTATAAATCAAACTTCACTTGTGATGTTCTCAAAGTAGGACTCACAAGCACCATTGTTATGAACACACAAATCCAAAGGCAAAGTTCAATTTCAAAAGATTAGCCTATTAGATGGGAGAACTTTTTAAACTTATAAACCATATTTCACTTTTGGTATTGGTAACAAAAAACCTTAGTTCAATAACACTAGAATCTATTGATGTATCATTCAATGAGATTGTGAAAAGAAACAAATACATACCATTCCTTGATTAGTCTCAACTAGAACACCAGCTCCACCAGATGCAAAATTTGCTCCATCACTATATTGATGATATCCAGGTTGTAGATATGGCAGAATCAAAGGAATCTCTGCATACTCAGCTGAAATGGAGATATATGCAAGTTCTTTAATTTATGAAACATATTATATATTTTCAAGCTCAAGAACATGATTCAATATCGCTGCTTACCGACAAAATCAGGGACGAGACGTCCATCACTGAATCTGCCAGTAGGATATTTGAAGAAGGTGATGCCATAAGGGCTATTATTGGCCTTAATGACAGGAGTATTGTTGAGGTAGTTGTTGTTTCCTGGGTCCGACAGCGAGTCTCCGAAGATAAACAATGGAGTTTGATTTTGTTGCAGACATGAGGATGATGAATCAGCATAGCACAGTGTACTGAGTGCTGTGCTCAAGAAGAAGAAGAAGCTGATAGGGTGATACACAAATCTTTCCATAATATTTATTTTACTATAATGTGTTAAACCTTTGGTTTTTATAATGTCAAGCGCGCGCGCGCGCACAAGTCTTGTATCAAGTAAGGCTCCATCATGGATTTGTGTTGGGGGTATGCTGGCGGATTTGGGGCCACCCAATGTGATGCTGACTTTTACAACATATCATACGGATATTAATATAAGATGTAGTTGATTAATTTTGATAAGTGATTAAAATTAAATAAATTATTTAATTATAATTATAATATATGTTATATGATATCGCTTAAATATGTATATGTATCATTAAGTTATGTATCAATTTATAAATCAAAAAAATTAATTTAGACAAAATGATAAATATAAATACTTTAATGTAGTTTATTTAGCTTCTCTTTAATCTTTTCAAATTAGTCAACTGAGTTTAATATTAAGAAACAGATGTAGTATTTTGCGGTACCACACTTTTATGTTATTTTACAACATACAATAATATGTTCTTTTTATAAGAAAGATAACAAGTTCATATTGTTCACTTATCATTGAGATTTTTGAGTGATTAAATTTTTTTCTTAAAACCTGATAGGAATTCTCATCTCACCATCTACTACATTCCTATTTTAAAATAATGATGTATTAAACAGAGGGTAAGATTGATAAAGCTTGGGGTTAGTACTATTTTCTTTTGTGGACACAAAATAAATTATTTTCTGTGGGCAAAAATAACTAGCCGTTCAAAGTGTGTCTGAAGATGAGATAGGGTTACTCTCAACCAAAAAGAAAACAAAGAAATGAAACTTCCTGGGACCAACCAATGCAATTTTTCATGATGCGTTTTGCACGAGGTCTTTTTTTATTTTTACTTGCCGAGCATGCGGTCTGATAAAACATCATGCCAAATAAAATAATCACAAATAATCACGTCAATATATTTTTTTTTTCCCGATTACAAGAGACAAGCTTATAAACTTGAATTTTGTGGTACCTAATAACCATAGTGAGGAGATGACTCCTCTACAAAAGACATATCTTTTAAGGTAGCTCTTCATCTTGCCAGGACATCACTAATTAAACTAATCCGCTCATTACTAATATGCGCATCTCTTGCTAATCTGTCAGCACACTCCAAAATTTTCCTGTGTATATGAAGTAACACCCCCTTCCAATCAGCAAAAATCAAATGTTTTGTGTCGTCAATTACTTCCCTTAGTTTTGTCCAAAATAAAAAAAAATTACTTCAGTGCATGATTGGTTTTTGGTTACACTCCAACCTAGGGGTGAGCATGGTGCCCAGTAGCCCGGTGCGCCCACCCTAGCCCTGCAAAAGATTGCCCAGCCCAGCCCTAAAAAAGTGGCCCGGAAAATTTTTGGGCAGCTTTGGGCGGGCTAATAACCGGGTAGAGCCGGGCATCGGGCAAGGGGTGTTGCCCTGCCCTGAAAATTATTTTCATTTATTTAAAATATAAAATTTCATATCAATTAAATATTATTTCATATATATTTTTTTATTTAAAATATATATTATCTATTGTATAATGCTCTTCTGATCCTCTCTTTTTTGCCCTAACCACTAAACACTATTTACAAGTAAATTTCTTCCTTTCTTCTTTACTTTGTGTTGTATTAAATTATAGTTGCTTTTTATTTTCTTTCCAGATGCTTCATCATTTGATCAATTTTTGGGACATTGAATTGATGTAAAGTACTTTGACTTCACGTCTTTAATTACAATCATTTTGTTTTCTTATTTATAATGGATTACGGATGTTGTTTAATTTTTAAAGTATGGATATTTGTTAAGACATATGGTATTTTTTAAATTTCAAGACTCAAGTTGTAGACTTATTTCGAAATATCCTAAGATGTGAAATCATCGAATGTATTTGAAGTTTATATTACTTAGGGCGAAGTTAAGACATATATAGTATTAGTAACTACAGGAATATTTATGAAATTCATAAAGAATTATGTTTTTCATAAGTGGATAAGATAAGGCGTTATCACTTGGGCAAGGAAGCCCACCCTGCCCAACCCACCCTTGCCCAGTCCAAAATGATTAGGGCTTTTAGCGGGCAGGGCCGGGCATCGGGCTGCAAAATGCAGCCCATTCATCCTTCGGACAGGGCATCGGGCAGGGGTCTCGCCCTGCCCATGCCCAGCCCTACTCCAACCTGCACTTCCTTCTCCTTAAAATTAATCCCTGTCATGGGCCTACTTTTCCCTCCAAATTCGGCCTAATATTTTCTTTCCCTGGGCCTACTCTTTCTTACTTCCCTTGTCAGGGTTTACCTCAGCTTTGGACTCTAAACCCCATAATTGCTAGAGCCGACCTCCCCAGAGCTATAGCCACCTCGGACGTTAATTTGCAGAATTACTAGCTTCCACCCATAAATATGATTAAGGGTTAAATGTAATAGATAGTGAAATAAAAGGGTTTAATAGCACTCTAATTAATTTTGCCATGATCAAGAGTTAATTGCTACTTGATCTTGAGGATAGATTTGCGATACAAAATGAAGGGCCAAAATTGCTCTTATAAAGTAGAAGTAATCAGGAAGATAATTAAAGCAATTTCCTTATCTTTTCCTCTTATGTGGACACAAGGCACATGCAAGACCAAGTGTAAGACCAAGTCAACACACTCTCTTTTCTTTTTTCTACAAGAAAACCGTTCCCTCCTTGCTCTATGCTTATGCAAGATTAAAATAATATACATGTATTCCTTTGCTCCCATATTTCGTTCAAGCTTTGAGAAAGGAAAGGAAGAGAATTTAACTGATATATTTTTACATTTAGAGTCAACAAAAGTGGCTAGGATTTAATCAATATTCTCACCTTTATGCTTGGAGTCGGTCAAGAAGCCTAGAAGAGAAAGAGAGAGAATTGCATCAAATAATCCCTCACCTTTTGCTCATGTGGTAAGTTGGGACAAAGAAAGAAGGTAGTTGGTCAAAGACATACCAAAAGGAAGAAGATATAAGTCAAACAAATCCCTCCCTCCTTGTCAATAATTACGGCTAAGAAGAAGCAAGAAGAGTGAATGGGTTAAAGCAATTAATTCTTCATCAAATATCTAAGGTAAAGTCGGCCAAGTGAGGAAGAGGTAGGAAAGAGAAAAAGCAAACCAAACATATTAGAAATTATCATAGGATTTCACCAAGAAAGAACACATGTGGACCACATATTTTTCTCTCCTTTTTGTCCAACTTTTCGGTCAGGTTTTTAAGTGATAAGGGAAGGAAAAAATTGACTATTATTCACTCTCTCTCTCATTCTCTAAGTCGGCAAGCTGAAGCACGAAAAGAACAAGTGAAAAAACAAGTTTAAGGTAAGGGTTTCATCTTGGATTTTCACCTTCTTAACCTCATCTATGGCTCAAGAGTCCTTCATGAAACTTGTTCCTCTCTTCCTTAGCTTTATTTCTATGGTTTTTGTTTTTGAAGAAGAGGAGTTTTCAACTACCTTGCAAGAACAAAAGCTGAAAAAACAAATAAAGAACTTAAGGAGAAGCAAGAGGAGAGTATTAGCATCAATTTGAGCTATTGGTTGTGTTGGTTGAATGAGTATTTTGGCATGTGTAAATCTGCCCTGATTTTGGCCAAACAAGGGTTTGGGTAATTCATGATGTTTTGGTTATGTTATTGGTGGTTTATGATGATTGGAAACCATTTGACATAAGTTTGATGCTGAAATTGGAAGTTGGTAATTGTTGGAATTTATTTTGAATTATCTGCCAAAATAGGACATGGAGAAATAGTGGAAATTTGTTAATTTTAATGTTACCATTGTGTTCTACACGAAAAATTATGTGAAAATAGCCCCGGGTTGTGAATTTTGGGTCATTGAAACTCAAAATGTAAATATGAGTTTTCAACCTAAACAGAATTCCAGCGAGGTACTATACTTTTATGGTGTTTTTGGATAACCAAATAATCTCTAAAAATTATGAAACTTTCCAATCTTAAAGTTCACATTCCAAGCTTCAAAATGGATACATAATTGTGTAATTTCATTTTTTGAGCTGGGAGTTCTGGTTACCCAAAGTTTGATGTCGAAACAGGACTTAATTCTGGAGCAGTGTGGGATTTTGTGTAATTCTGGAATTGTGTGGTGATTTCCGGTAATGATTCATATTTTTCCTATGAAGAGGACTTCAATATCTTTTCATAGGACATGGGATCACCTCATTTCAATTTTTGTAGAATTAATTATGATTTTTCAAAGTTTGAAGAAAATTCTTGCAGATTTGGTCCCTTATGCGAAAATTGAAGATGCAATGGCATAATGTAGTATTGTTGAACTTTGAGGTTAGGAATTGGTCTTTTAGGTTAATTGATCACTTTAACTTCTTAGTTGATTTGATTAAATATCCCTAATGATAACTAATTTGAGTGTTTGAATTAAAGAATTGGATTAAGTAATAACCTGTCGTCGAAATTCTAATTATAGGATTTGACATTTGCCCTGCACGTGATATACCAGTGCCAGTGCACGAGCAGAAAGAACAAGGTAGTTACTCTTTCTCTTATTTTGTGTATGATGTCTTGCATGTATGTCATGTCATTGAATATGCCGTGATGTAACATTGATGTTGTGAAATGCCGTTGTTGTGCTGTTGTGAAACATGTTGTTGTGAAATATGCCGTTGTGAATGCACTGAAAGTTGTTGTAGAAATGCCGTTGTGTTGTTGTTGTTGTGATTTGCTTACATACTTTGTGATTGTACATGTTATAAGTGAATTGTTACTACTGGGATTCTTTTGAATCTCATTCTTTCCAATGACTGACCTACAGCAAAGGCAAGTGGGTCAAAGGAAAAGCAAGTGACGAAGGGCGGTTAGAGCTCCTAGCTATGAGTTTTAATTTTGGTAGTTGGTTGTCATATTTTGTTGGGGATTAGTTACACATGTTGTATATATTGAATAGTGTTGTGTAATCCCTTGTATGGGAAACTAAGCATTGTAAACCCTTTATTAAGCAACGAAACCTGAGCGTTGTCGGGAATTTTTGATTGCACTCTGATATATATGAATGAAACCAAACTGGACAGACCAATTGTATTCGAGATGTAAACGTGAGACCGCACTAAACAAGTTTTGAAAAAGTTTTAAATTAACCGCTGATCTCTATTTCAACCTAATGACGCATTCTCGAACTATAAATTTAGCTATTAAGATAGGGGGTTATAGCTATTGTAGTAATGCATGGGAATTTGAGGTATGCGCACCCACGTCACTATTCTTCTCAATTGATTTTTGAACGGATCAAAATACAGAGTCCACTTTTAACCAGGATGCAATGCTGGAAGATAATCCATGGCCCTTCATACAACACTTTCTTGTAATTAGATTTCCAATGCTCTTTGTTTGTGAATCTCACAACAAAATAGTTGTTTGGCAAATTGATTAGCTCGAACTCAGAAATCCCTCAGAGTCTAATGAGGTGTGTCTTAAGCATATACTGGTTAAATTGTTTTCCTAACACCGTAATGATGAGTGAGAAGTTCCAAGGCTTGCACCACTCATTATAATCTTCTTGTGAGTTGGGAACTACCGGATAAATTTTCTCGAGCCTTACAATCTCCTCAGTTGGTTCTGGCATCTTCCAAAAGATCTCTTCTTCATCAAACATGAGATCCTCAATTTCCATGTAGTAGCGATCATTTGCCATCCCATTAAAACCAACAAAGATTGTTTGTACGATGGAGCTCTCTTTTGTTCTTGATTCTTTCCCTCATTATGCTTCTTAGCTTGATCGGATGCCTCTTCTTCATCCATCCTATTGTTGTTCCCCTGATCCTTATGTTCCATTTGATCATTGATCGCTAGAGGTATTTCCTCCATCTTTTTCTTCTTGTTTCGTCCGTCACCCTTTGAGTCCTATGGCCGGTCCGGCGGATTTTCACATAACAAATGTATTGTAAAATTTGTGTTGGTGGGAATAAAGAAAAAGAAGTAAGTCACTTGGCTTTATATATTATGCTGCTTTAGTCCAAATCAAGTTACTACAAGCTATCGTAAAATTGATACTTCAAGATTATAAGAATTAAAATTCTTCTCAATATAAGTGTGTTTGGTAAACTAAAAAAAAGCATTTTTCATCTTGAAACCATGGTTTAAAAAAAAATGTTGCTAAACATAAACAAAATAAATAAAAACACTTTTTTATTTCAAACTATGGTTTGGGGAATGTTATTTTTTTGTGCATTTTCTCTTTCCTCTTTTTCTCTCTATCCCGCTTTTTTACTCTTTCCTCTTTCCTCATTCTCTTTCTCTTTCTCTCCCCTACCCCGTCAAGGTTCCGTATCTATATAAAAAAATAATTGAGCAATAGTCTTTTTTTTTTTTTTTTACATGAGAGCAACAGGATTTTGTTTAATAGCTTTTGATGGATAATTTAATTAATTTCTTCTCATTCTTACATAGTGCCATTATAATCAAGTGAAAAAACCATACATACAGTTATTAACCACATTTTCAATCATGATATATGGCTGGCAAAAAAAAATCATGATATATGTGTCATTGATATTTTATTTGCAATATGTAATTATGAGTGATAATTTTAAACCCAGTCACTCGATTTCGTTATTCATGCTTGTTGTCAATATTGTTGACTGTATGAAATAATATTTCATTGTAGACAAATTTATTTTATTTTTGGTATTTATTATAAAATTTAATGTGAAAAAATATATAAAATATAATCTTATCCTTTATATGTAATTATCATAAAAGCTAATATCTTTTTTAGTAATTTGACAATAAAAAAAAGCTATTCTGATCAATATCCAAACACTCTCATTTTATCAAAATCATTTTTTTCTAATAATATATTGTACTCATAATCTATTCTCTAAAAACTAGGAAGCGCTTCTCAAAAGTTATTACTCATGTTTCTTCTAAGCTAAAAACTGATTTTCTTTATTCTAAACAAGATATAAACCTTGGGACTTTTATTTCATCAATTTAAATACACTCTCTTTTCATTTCACGAACAAACATCTCCATATCCTTTTTTCTTTTGTTCTTATTATCATCAGTATTACAAGCGAGAACTCTAAATGGTAGAGTCATAGTCGAAACAGTGCATTCAGATTGTAAGGCCCAGTGATTGTGTGATTCCGTTTCCATATGAATTGGGAACAAAATCTCATAAGCCCTTTCAGTTGGATGGATTGCATAAAAGAAGACATATTCACTTGCATTCTTACATAATTTATAATCTTTGCCTCCACAATTATAATATCCCTTGTAAGGCCCACTTCCACAGCACGCCTCACTCGCTTCCCCGAAACTTTCACAACAAAGTAACCCACAAACATTACAGTTATAAAGTTTGGTTTTAATCTGTGGGACCTGAAATTCAATTGGGAAAATCGGTGAAAAACCCATGTTTAGAAATTTTATTGTCTAGAAAGACCTGATATGTTTTATAAACAGAAAGTACTGCTAATATGGAGGATTTTATATACAAAAAGCAGCAGTACTTGAATTCACGTCTACCAGACCAATAAAATTTTCAAACAGGACTTTAACTTGTTTGAAGCTGAGGAACAACTTGAATTTATTCTCACCAAAATATATTATATTGGAATCCAACCTTCAATAATTCGGATCTTCAATATATAGCATTATGGATGCGTGGAATAATAGCATTGAGGGCTTGAGATTAATAAAATTGATACAGTTATTACTCATGTTTCTTTAAGTTAACAACCGATTTTCTTGATGCTACAATAGTATCTCGAACTTGTTATTACCAGTAAACGAACCACATTTTTGTAATATCAGAGAAATGAAATGGCATTAAGAAGAATCCATCTATAACAACTTGTTCTTGTGATTTTTCAAGAGATATTTTAATTCTTCAAGTCTTTAGTTGTCTCTTATGTTTTTGGCCAAAAAAAGTTAGGATCTTCGAACAATATTTCATTTTGCAGTGAACTAGTGAATCCAAACTAACTTGGACAGGTCATTTTATTTGCCTTTTATTCCAAACAAGATACAAACCTTGAAATTTTTGTTTCATCAAATTACATGCTCTCTTTTGTCCTTCTCCTGCTAGCCGTGTGCCATTTTATATGGCCCTTATTTATATTGTTCCCACAGGATGAAGTAAATACAAACACAATAATGTTAAGTTTCGGTAATCGGTTTAGGGTTGGTGATGTTGAGTAACTACAGATGTGAAAGAAACACAACATGTTGGGTTAGCACGGGGTGTGGGAGTTACCCAAACAGTCGGAAGGGCAAAATCCAACTGAAATTTTGGCACCAACAATGTCAACAAGGGGTTCATTTTCATCCTAAGTATAATTAAATTTACCTCCCAAATTTATAATTATTCCAACAAAATATCTTTATTGATTGCACATAGCAAGGGACATTCCATTAACTGACAATTACAATATACACATGATTAAAAAAGATATTTCAGAAAATCAACATAGATTTATTACAAATAGCTAATTTTACATATTTTTTTTCCATATTTACAAATTGATTGTCTAATTCTTATATTAAAGATGAGAAGTAATATTTTAGGCTATAAGGCCATTGACAGGTGTGGGCAATAGTTGTTCTGATTATTTTTACTAATTAGGTTACAAGGCTATTTATTCGTTATAAATAACTAACTTAATTAGTTTCTTTTGTGTTTGTTTCATTCTTTGATTTTGGGCTTTTAGCCCCTTACAATATAAAAGGAAAATAAAGTAATGTTGGGAGATAGGAACTGTATTAACTAACCCCTATTTCGATTTATTCTACTAAAAGAAGATGACCCAAGGCACCAAATTAAACCTATGGATTTAATCTCATTTTCATACGCATTAGGTGGCTGATATAAACGTCACAACAAAAGGAACACATATATTAGTAAAGTTTGCTTTTTATTTCAATAATTTCTAAAAGTTCAGCAACCATTCATAATTTCATATCATGGCCGAAGCAAACAAATCAAAATCTTCAATTTTAAATTGGTTCCGGATCTTCACTAATGATTGTGTGTGCCAGAGGCACAGAGAGGGAGAGAGAGAGAGACACACACACAATTCAGGAGAAGTTCCAAAGATTTCCATAGAATCTGCAAGGTATTGATGATGATTGATGAGTTGAACCAAAGACTCAAAACGCCTAATTTGCCTCAAATAGCTCTCTGAGATTGTAAGGCCATGTTTGATAGCGAGTTCCATTCCACTCTATTCTTGCAAACTCCTGGTTCACTGCTTCTGTAGGACGAGCAACATCAAAGAACACATAATCACTTGGATCTTCACAGGCTGCAAAATTCATTCTTAGTCTGTTCCGTCCGAACGGACCACTCCCACAGCATGCCTTCTTCCCTTCCTTCAAACCTATCAAAGCAAAAAAAAACAAAAAAAAAAAAAGTCCAATCAGTTCATCTCCAAATCATTTGAAATTACTGATATGTTCCAATCAAACAACATTGGCCTTCACACTCACCATGTCTTGAAGGGAAATTAATCATGTCTAAGGGAAAGCTATAGAAATCGCTTGTTGAGTATTTGAAGCCTTCAAGTTGAGCTTCTAGCTTCTGAAGCATTTTAAGAAGTTTTTGGTTGTGTAATTTTGCTAGTGCATTGGTAGGGGTGGAAACAGGCCAGGCCAGGCCAGGCTTTTGCCTTAACAGGCCTGGCCTGTTAAGGCACAAATTGGCCTGAGTCTGGCCTGTGGCCTGTTGGAGACCAATTTTTAGGCCTGGGCCTGGCCTGAAGCTTGTTAAGGAGGCCTGAATTTTTAAAATTTTTTAAGCAAATCGACAGGCCTACAGGCCACATTGCAAAATAGGCTAACAGGCCATAGGCCTCCTTAAACAGGCCAAAAACAGGCTAAAACTTACAGGCTCAGGCGAAATTATCCTTTAACCCTTATCTGATTTTTTTTAAAAAATATTTCAACAGGCTTAGGCTGGCTTGACAGGCCTGTCAATAGGCCTTGGCCTGGCCTATTAAGCAAAATAGGCTTTTATTTTAGCCTTGGCCTGGCCTTTTAGCCTGATAGGCCAGGCATGAACAGGCCAATCATAGGCCAGGCTACAGGCCCCTGACAGGCCACCTGGCCTGTTTCCACCCTTATGCATTGGCTTCCTCCCAACAACTATTATAGCTTACTCTCAATAATGGTGCGCAACCAATAGGAGCAAATTTGGGACCCAGAACTTCCTTCCTCCTTTCTCATATACATCCTGTTATGTCAGCAACTCAAACATATTCAAGTTAGTATCTTTTCACAAGCATTATGGTTCTAATACGTTTTTTAGAATTAGAACTGTTAAGGAAATATTTTATCATTATTAGAATTATTCTATCATTATTATTAGATCAATTAGCATAATTAGCGGGATTGATTGACGTTACGATCCCCTCATTTAGGAGCAATTAATATTTAGGTTCCTCACTTTTGTATATATATAGTACCTTCCTGTGAATAGAATATACACAATTCATTTAGTATTCAAATATTTTCGTAACATGGTATCAGAGCGTAGGGTTTTCTAAATTTTCCTTTTTTTCGGGCACTGTTCATCGGAGAAGCTATTCATGAATCACTGTTCGGAGCACTGTAGCAATCACTGTCGAGCACTGATCATATGCACTGTAGCGATACTGTTGGGCATTGTTCATCGGTAGTGTAGCGACACTGTTAGTACTGTTTGGGGTGTTGTTTGGTGCTATTTTCACACTGTTCAGGTACTGTCCATAGTCTCTTATTTTGTGTTTGGTTTTGTGCCCAAATTTAGAGATTTTTCTCGTTGGATTGGACTTCTTTATTATTGTTCTTTACTTATGGATTCCATGGCTGACTCTAAGACTCCTGAAATGTTACCCATGTCTGCTAAGATTACTTTCTCCCAATTGAACTGGACTAATTATAGTGATTGGAGCACCACTGTTAAAATCTATATTATGGGTATTGAGAAGGAAGAACATTTAATTGATGAACCCCCAAGTAGTAAAGACAAACTGGTTACTTGGAAAAGGGCTGATGCTAGAATCTTGTTTCAAATTGGAAATTCTATTGCACCCTAGATCTTGTCTTCAGTGAGTCATTGTACTACGGTTAAGGAAATAATGAGTTATCTGGAATTTATGTTCTCTGGTAAAGGGAGCCTCACTTGGATTCACGAAGTTTGTAAAGGTTTTTATCGCTCTCAACAACATGGTCGTCCATTGAAGGACTTCTTTTTGGACTATAAGCTATTGTATGAGGAAATGAAAGTCCTCATGTCTACACAAGCAGATCTTGCAACTCGTATTAAGAATCTAGAATTATAGGCCATCATTGGTTTTCTTGAAACTCTTGATCCATCTTATGAGACCATTCACTCTCAGATTCTATCTAATCAAGAACTCCTATCTCTTGATGATATGTTCGCACGTGTTCTTTGCGCTGATGGTATGACCCGTTCGTCTGTGGATCTAAATGCAAGTGCTTTGGCAGGTCAGGGTCCCTTTGACCTCAAGAACTATGGCTCCAAACAGGGTTCCAGCACCCTGCACACGACTTCTGGCAGTATTATCTGTAATTATTGTAAGGAACCTGGCCATATCAAGAAAAATTGTCAAAAATTGCAAAATAAATAGCAGCGTGATCAGCAACATGGCTTTGCTCATGTTGTCCAGACCTCTGATCAGCCTGACCCAGGTTCACCCTCTGCTGCGGCCTTATCTATATGTACTTTGCCCTCTGGTCTTGCTACCACTTCCTCGAAGTGGGTCATTGATTTTGGTGCTACCGATCACATGACAGGTAACCATCGCTTATTTTCATCGTATGCCCCCTATGCTAACCCATCCTCTATCTATGTTACAAATGGTTCCCCCGTCTGTGTCGTTGGATCAGGTATTATTAATCCCACTCCCTCCATTACATTATCCTCTGTCCTTACTATTCCTGATCTCACATTTAATCTTCTGTCTCCTAGTAAACTCACTCGTCATTTGAATTGCTTCATTTCACTCTTCCCTAACCATTGTTTGATCCAGGATCTGTTGACGAAGCATATTATTGGTAGAGGCTATGAATCTGGTGGGCATTACATTCTGGATGATCAAGTGCCATGTTCTGTTGCCTGCTCTGGTGGATCGTCTCCCATTGAAGTTCATTGTTGTCTCGGTCATGTGTCAATTTCGTCTCTAAAGAGGTTATATCCTCAGTTTTCTTCTGTGTCTGCTTTGGATTGTGAGTCGTGTCAGTTTGCCAAACACCATCGTGTTCATTTGGCACCTTGAGTCAATATATGGGCTGTGTCCCCCTTTGAGTTAGTACATTCTAATGTTTGGGGTCTTTGTTCAGTTTTATCTCATACTGGCTATCATTATTTTGTCACTTTTGTTGATGATTTTTCTCGAACAACTTGGTTTTATTTAATGAAACAGAGCTCTAAATTGTTTACTCATTTTCAAAACTTCTGTGCTGAAATTCAAACTCAGTTCAATACTCCTGTCAAAATCCTTCAAAGTGATAATGTGAAAGAATATTTTCCTGCCCCTTTCACTGATTACATGCAAAGCCATGGTATTCTTCACCAATCCTCCTGTGTCGATACCCTTGCTCAAAATGGTATTGCCGAAAGGAAAAATCACTACCTTTTTAGAAACTGCTCGAGCTCTTATGTTTCATTCTAGTGTTCCTACACCATTTTGGGCTGATGCCGTGTCTACTGCATGTTTTCTTATCAATCGCATGCCTTCAGCTGTTCTTAGTGGTGACATTCCCTATTCTGTTTTGTTCCCCACCACTAAGCTCTTCCCTGTTGATCTGAAAATCTTTAGTTACGTTTGTTTTGTTCGGGATATTTGTCTGAGTGTCAGTAAGCTCGATCCCAAATCTTTAAAGTGTGTCTTCCTTGGTTATTCTTACGTCCAGAAAGGTTATCAGTGTTACTCTCCAGGTCTTTGTCGTTATCTTGTGTCCACTGATATCACCTTCCATGAGTCCTCTTCTTTCTTCAAGTCTCCAGTGTTCTCTGCGTCTCCCTCGGTCATTGACACGACGGATGATTTCTTAGTTTATCGTGTCCCACTAGTTCAGGCTGCAGTTCTGGTTCCTGCTGTTATCACTGAGACTACTCTAGCCAACTCTGTGCCTCTGTCAGTAGATGCTTCACTGTCGGATTTGTTTCCTGCGACCCCAGACCCTCCTACTCCTGCCCCTGATACAATTATGCCTGATTCTTCCATTGACCTATCTAATGACCTCCCTATTATCCTCAGAAAAGGTATTCACCCCCATTGTCCTTCTAAACCCTATGCTGACTACACGTATCCTATATCAAACTTTGTGTCTTACCAACACTTGTCTCCTGTTTCCTCTTCCCTTGTGGCCACCCTTGAGTCCATCACCATCCCTACCACCCTTCACTAAGCCTTAGCCCATCCTAGTTGGCGTGCTGCGATGGAAGAAGAAATGATGACCCTTGAAAAGGCTGGTACTTAAACTCTTGTTGATCTTCCTTATGGGAAGAAGGCCATTGGGATTAAATGGGTATTTGTAGTTAAGACTAAGGCTGATGGTTCCTTGGAACGGCTAAAAGCTCATCTTGTTACTAAAGGGTAGGCTCAAATCTATGGCATTGATTACTCTGAGACTTTCTCCCCGGTCGCTAAGCTCACTTCCGTCCGTCTTCTTGTCTCTCTAGCTGCCACCTATCGTTGGGATTTACATCAGTTGGATGTTAAGAATGCCTTTTTGAATGGTGACCTTCTTGAGGAAGTTTATACGAAGCAACCTCCTGGTTTTGTTGCTCAGGGGGAGTATGGGGAAATTTTGTTATCTCAAAAAGTCATTGTATGATCTGAAACAAAGTCCACGTACCTGGTTTGATAGATTTTGTAACGTGGTTTAGAAATTCAGATTGTGCTAAAGCAAGAGTGATCATTCTGTGTTCTATCAGCAGACCGATGCAAGTATGATTCTTCTGGTTGTATATGTTGACGACATTATGATTACAGGGAGTAACACTTCTGGAATTTCAGCACTTAAAGTCTTTCTCAACCTTCACTTCCAGACGAAAGACTTAGGACCATTGAAGTACTTTCTAGGTATTGAAGTTATGAGAAACAAGAAAGGCATTCTGTTGACTCAGAGGAAGTATGTTCTCGACCTCCTGAAGGAAACTGGGAAGCTTGGAGTTGCACCAAGTAGCCTTCCTATGATTCCAAACCCATTCCTGGACTTAAATGATAGTATGTTTGATGAACTTCCTGATGACTTGAAAAAGAAGATTGATCAAGAGAAATTGAAGCCATTTGCATATCCTGAGAGATATAGAAGATTGGTTGGAAAGCTGAATTATCTGATAGTGACTCGTCCTGATATAACCTTCTCGGTTAGTGTGCTTAGTTAATTCATGGCATCTCCGACAGTGGCACAGTGGGAAGCCTTAGAACATATCTTGCACTATCTGAAAGGCTCCCTAGGTTGAGGCATTCTCTATTCGGATTTTGGACACACTAAAGTTGAGTGTTTTTGTGATGTGGATCATGCAGGATCCAATGCCACGAGACGATCTACTACGGGTTACTGTGTATTTGTTGGTGGCAACCTGATATCTTGGAGAAGTAAGAAATAGGGAGTTGCATCTAAATCAAGTGCAGAGGCAGAATACAGAGCTATGTCACAATCCGTACAAGAAGCTATATGGATACTTCAGCTCATAAAGGAAATTGGCATTGTCACGACATTACCTGCAAAGCTTTGGTGTGACAATAAAGCAGCGCTTCATATAGCATTGAATTCTGTGTTCCATGACCGAACAAAGCACATTGAGAACGATTGTCACTTCATTCGGGACAAGATCAAAGAAAATGTTGTATCTACAGGACATGTGCAATCGGATGACCAGCTAGCAGACCTTTTGACAAAAGCATTGATTGGGATACAGGTTGAGTATTTTTGTAACAAGTTGGGCATGATTAATATATATGCTCCAACTTGAGGGGGAGTATTAAGGAGATATTCTATCGTTATTAGAATTATTCTATCATTATTATTAGATCAATTAGCATAATTAGCGGGATCGATTGATTGTTACGATCTCCTCATTTAGGAGCAATTAATATTTAGGCTCCTCACTTTTGTATATATATAGTACCTTCCTGTGAATAGAATATACACAATTCATTTAGTATTCAAATACTTTTGTAACAAGAACAATTAGTATCAAAATAGCTGAAGCCTATTTGGTACTTCTTATATACTTTCAATTTATTGTCAAATTAGTCAATGTGAGACTCTTAATATATATTCTAATATTTAATTATGTCACAGCTTTCCAAGAGTGTATATATTCTTACTTTGATTGCAGCATTGAGGTTTCCGATCGCCATTTCGACATATTTTTGAGGCTATAATTTGATGAAGCTAGAGTTTATAATGAAAGGCAAAAGGTTGTCATTACTTCCAATATATTCATCAGATATACAGCTCTTGAGACTAATGCTTGCCTTCTGCATCCCCAACTTTCTTCCTTAATTGCTTCCCCATATTCTTGAAATACACCAGTTGAGTTTTGAGGGGTGCCGCCTGCAAATTTGAATTACTCATCGGTGTGTGTTTCCACTTTCACAAGAATGATCCTAGCTACCAGCTACTGTATTCCACTATAACATACTACCTCAAGTCCTTGATATAAGTTTTAGTTAGCTTTTTTTTTTTGTATATTCAGAGTGTCCCCAAGTCACTTTGGAATTAAGACTAATCTTTGTTGGGCGGGGAGCGTTAAGGTGAAATCCCTCCCAACAAATGTGCTTCCCGGTATTCAAACTTGTTTTCTCCTCCTTACGGAGGTGAGACTGCTTATCATATCTACCTACAACTTATTGGTTTAGTTCACTAATTTTTATTATAAGAATTAGATAACTAACATAAGGAAATTAATTAACTTAGTTATTTGTAACAAATGGTGTGTTGGTTTCTTTAAAACATCCTTGTTCATAATGTGCATTGAAACTAACCTTATAAAAATTTCCCTAGTATATACAATTAGTAGGGATAATTTGGGTAAACAATTAAAACTATGGAAGACAAAGTAGATTTGAGCTCTTATATTTAAGATCAAAATAAATCCCTTGTTTATCTCCTATATTTAGGACTTGAGGGAATAATTAAAAGGTCCAAGTTCAATATATCCTTGGGGACAAGCTTTTATGAACAAAGTATAAGCGTTCTCATTTAGTGCTCATCCCAGTGATAAGCAACTAATTTTTTATCACTGAGATGAGATCTCAATTGTTTAAATTTAATCTGAATGATCTAAATTTAAAATTTTTACTTTGTGATTTTTTAAATGATAAATTCATTTTATGAGAAGTGATAGTTATAAGACTATCTTTATTTTTAATTATATATATATATATATATATATACACATTAACAAGTTTATCTAAAATATAAAAAATAAATTAAATCTAGACCGTTCAAAATCAATCTAATGGTGTAGATGGGTAATGAACACATTTTTGCTCATCAAAGTGCTGAGCAGAAAATGTGCTCCCCAAGAAAATGTGCTCCCCAAGTAAAAAGGGAAAGCCCAGTTACAAAATACTAGCCTATTAGGAGAGAGAGTCTTTTAAACTTATATACCAAGCTTCATTTGTGAGATTCCTAATGTAGGACGCTCACAAGCACCTTTGTCATAAAACACACAAGCTCAAAGGGAAAATTCAATATCAAAAGATTATTCTATTGCGAGGGAAAGCCCCTTAGACTTAGTCTACTAACACTAAAATCTACTGTTTTGATATTAATGAAATTGTGAAAAGAAACAAATAACATAACAATTCTTGATTAGTCTCAACTAGAATGCCAGCTCCACTGGATGCAAAATTTGCTCCATCAGTAAATCGATGATATCCAGGTTGTAGATATGGCGGAATTAGAGGAATCTCTGCATACTCAGCTGAAATGGAGATATACATAAGTTATTTATTAAACATATTATATAAATGGGTTAAGGGGCAACAATACCTATGCCTATGAATTTTATCAAAAGTGAGTCCAGCACTATATACATTTTGGAGTTACAAAAATGCTTATAAACATTTAAAATGGGAGCAAAAATGTCATTATGGTTAAATATGACTTAACACCGTTCATATGCAAATGCAAAAAGAGTGTGAGCCCCACTATAAAAAGTAACAATGTTAGGTTAAATTTAACAATGTTTGCATTTTGCTCTCATTTTGAATGTTCAATTGTTCATGAGTATTTTTACATCTCCAAAATATATATGGTGCTGGATGCACTTTGAATAAATGTTTGAGTATTTTTACACTTTCACTTTATGTAAATTCAAGCTCAAGAACATGATTCAACATCGCTGCTCACCAATAAAATCATGGACGATACGTCCATTGGTGAATCTGCCAGCAGGATATTTGAAGAAGGTCATGCCATAAGGGCTATGATTGGCCTTATTGAAAGAAGTATTGTTGAGGTAATTGTTGTTTCCTGGATCCGACAGCGAGTCTCCGAAGATAAACAATGGAGTTTGCTTTTGTTGCAGACATGGAGATGATGAATCAGCATAGCACAGTGTATAGAGTACTGTGCTCAAGAAGAAGAAGAAGAAGAAGAAGCAGAAGAAGCTGATAGGGTGATCCACGAGTCTTGCCACAGTGTTTATCTTACAATAATCTGCTAAACCTTTTGTTTTTATAATGTCAAGCAATCACACAAGAAAATATATATAGGTCTTGTATAAAGTAAGGCTCCGCCATGGATTTGTGTTGGGTGTATGCTTGCCGGTATGGGGGCACCCACTGTGATGCTGTCATTCCCACTGCTTTTTCAACATACTATGCAATATTATCAAAAGACTTTATTGACTAATTTTGAGAAACTAATGAAGTTAAATAAATTATTACTTAATTATAGTATATATTATATGATCTTTCAAATAATTATATGTATCATTAAGTTATGTATTAGTTTATAAAGTAAGAAAATTAATTTGAAGAAAAATGATAAATTTAAATACTTTAATGTAATTTATTTAGATTCTTTGCTTACTTCAAATTTGTCAGTAGAGTCTAATATTAAGAAATAGAGATAGTATTTTGTGGTACCACACTTTTATGTTATTTAACAACATAAAATGACAAGTTCTTGTGTAAGAAAGATAACAAGTTCATATGGTTCACTTATTATTGATATTTTTGAGTGATTAAATTTAATTTTTTTCTTAAAACCTGTTAGTAATTCTCATCTGACCATCTTCTACATTGCTATTTTAAAATAATGATGTATTAAACAGAGGGTAGTACAAGATTGATAAAGCTTGGGGGTAGTACTATTTTCTCTTGTGGACATGAAATAAATTATTTTCTGTGGGCATAAATGACTAGCAATTCAAAGTCAGTCTGAAGATGAGATAGAGCACTCTCAACCAAAACGAAGACAAATAAAAGAAACTTCCTGGAACCGACCAATGCAATTTTTTATGTTGCCTTTTGCACGAGGGCCTTTTTTTTTTTTTTACTTTGCCGTGCACGCGGCCCGATAAGACATCATGCCAAATAAAATAATCACAAATCTATAGTATTACACTATTACAAACCAAAGTCATTGCCCATGTTTCAAGTTAAAAACTGATTTTCTTTATTCTAAACAAGATATAAACCTTGGGACTTTTAGTTAATCAATTTAAATACACTCTTTTTTCATTTCAGGAACAAATCCATATCCTTCTTTTTTCTGTTCTTATTATCATCAGTAGTATAAGTGAGAACTATAAATGGTAGGATCATAGTAGAAACAGTGCATTCAGATTGTAAGGCCCAGTGATTGTGGGATTCCCATTCCATATGAATTGGGAACAAAATCTCATAAGCGCTTTCAGTTGGATGGATTGCATAAAAGAAGACATATTCACTTGCATTCTTACATAATTCATAACCTTTGCCTCCAAAAATATAATATCCCTTGTAAGGCCCACTTCCACAGCACGCCTCACTCGCTTACCTGAAACTTTTACAACAAAGTAACCCCACAAACAATACGGTTATAAAGTTTGGTTTTAATCTGTGGAACCTGAAATTCAATTGGGAAAATCGGTGAAAAATCCATGTTTAGAAATTTTATTGTCTAAAAAGATCTGATATGTTTCATAAATAGAAAGTACCAGTAATCTATAGGATTTCATTCACAAAAAATACTGGTACTCGAATTCAGGTCCTTCTGATTAAAATAATTTTCAAACAGGGACTTTAACTTGTTAGAGGCTCAGAAACAACTTATTTGATGCCTAACATACTTTGAAGGGTGACTTATCCCATCAAAACCTACATCATAAAAATTCAATAGTAAATATTTGAATCCTTTAAGCTGTTTCTGTTAGATTATTTAGATAAATTATTATTTTATTATTAGGTTTGATTTTATTATTTATTATATCTTAGAATTAGATATGGTTATTTTATCTAAGTTATTTTGATTTATTTTTTATTTGATAAGATTAAATTAGATTCTAAAGTTTGCCTATATAAAGGCCCATATATTCTCTCTTTTATTCAAGAATTTATGATAATATTTTAGAAGTTCTTGTTTTACCTCTACATCTATATTATCCTTCAAATTTCAACACAGTTTCTCCAACTTTTGAAGCTCAACAAAAAGTACAGTGTTATGCAGGTTCACTAGTGATGAAACTTCTTCTCTGCAGAGACCTTCAATTCCTTTCACTACAGGCAGCCCTAAGCATTGGAGTACAACCCAGAGGTCCCAAGTTAATAAACCCAAATTTCCTCCCTCCTTGATTGTGCATTTCCTAGTAATCACAGGTTTCAAAAAGCACTTAGAAAGATTGAAACATCAAGCACAGCATTAAGAGAACTCTGGACATTGACCATTTCAGAAGTTTGTTTTTGTTTTACACACTTTGATCAGAGTTGTGAGATTTCCAATGACCATGTCCACATATTTTTCTGGAGACTATGAAGAAATGATGCTTTAGTTTTGAGACAAAGGACCTAAATAGTTATTGCTTCCAATGCTTATCAAGTAGACAGCTCTTGCCAGTAAGCTTTTGGTTTCTGCATCTCCTAGTTCCTGCCTCAGGACCTTGACCACTCTCTTGAAATAACTTAGTTGAGCTTTTAGGTCTATAACCTGAAAATAAAACCAACCATACTATTAATCTCTCTCTCTCTCTCTCTCTCCAATTTATGATTGGTTTCATCTTTCTATATAGTTGAAAAACATGTGCCAGAATCATTTGAGCTAAATGGATCAAGCAATAACATACCAGTCCTTGATTAGTTTCAACCAAGGCCCCAACATCCCTTGATGCAAAATTGGTCCCATCGATATATTCGTGATTACCCGGAAACAGATATGGTTGGATTAATGGCGATTTAGCATATTCAGCTACAATGAAAAGTGCTCAGATTGTAAATAGTATAAAGGAAACAAGTTTATATATTGAAGTGAAACTCAAACATTTAAAGTTATTTTTAAAAACTAAAAAATAAAAACAGTTTTTAGGCCCTATTTGATGCCAGGAATTGGAGGGGTTGGTACTGGGCTTGACACTGGTATTGCACATTTTGTGGTGTTTGGTACGATGGATTGGATATAATATGAGATTGGGAGAACCAGGAAGTAAGATTGCTGGAAAGCCACCCACACCTAGTATTGAATAAGCTATCCTGGGTTTGTAAAATTTTGAGGCAAAACTGCCCCCATTTTTAATAAATTTTAGACATAACTAAAATTCCATCCATCTACATTGCTGCATCTCCGTCAACGCAAGCATCTCAACCATCGCGATGCCCTCACTGAAGCTCTCACGGATCGCGCCAACACACTGGCGGAGGCTGCGGCGGCGCAAAGCGGTAGGGAGGAGGACGAGACCTGCCGAACTCCGAACCTCCAAGGAGAACAGAATTCTTGACGCGCTGACTTGTCCGCCAGCCCCAAACAAAGAGAAATGCATTGTTTCCTGCCTAAAGGAAGTTTCTGGAGGAGTTTCAGTTGTCTGAGGTGAATAAGGATGAGATAGATTGGATTGATTGAATTTTCCGAAAAGCATGAATATGTTTGGTCGTACAGGAACGAGCCTTATTCACATGGCTGTTATAAGAGTTTAACGAAGCCACCAGCAATACGCCATTTCATCATCGTCTTCTTGTTCTCCTTCTTCTCTGTCCTCTCAATTTGATCTGTTTGATTCATTTCCTCTCTTCTTTAATTTTTTAGCCTTACACGTTAATGTTTGGTGTTGATTCAACCCCCAATTTTATGATCTCCACATGATCTTCCCTTCTCTCCTTTAATTTACGGATTCTCAATGCTAATCAAACTGAAGTTTCTTTCCGAATTTCAGGTGACCATATAATTGATTGCCTATGTTGACCAACAGAGGGACAAATTTGCGAGGTTTCTAAGATTTATTTTCCTGTTTCCATATAGAATAATTCATTTATGTTTGTCTATCTCCTTCCCGGTTTATTTTTATCTAAATAATGCTGCACATAATGCTCTCTCATAAACAATGAACACAAAACTTGATCTAATGAAAGGCCATCGAGAACATTGAGGAAGCATATGCGGAGTGGAAGCTTGAGAAAGAAAGAAAGGCTTTCATGGGTCAGGGTAAAAGTTTTGGGCATTATAGTCTTTTTATAATTATGACTAATTATGAAATAAAATTAATTTAAGCAGTCCCTTTAAATATTACTTTATACCAAACATAATTTTAAAGCCTCAATCCCAATTCTAGTCTCATTCTTTGTCTTAATTCCAATCTATCAAAATTCAATGCTACATACCATACAGGGCTTTATGTGTTTTCTTGTTTTTGTTTTTTTTATTTCTTATTTTTTAGGCCAACACTTACCCACTATTGACATCACATTACCAACAACCGCCACTGCCACGTTACCTTTGGCAATGGCTAGTGCCACATCATTGTAAAAATAGAGTTTTTAAAAAACAGCTATTCAAACATATTTTTTTGGTTTTTAAAACTTGTTTTTAAAAAAATTTTTATAAAATTGTTTTGGAAAAAAAAGGAAAACAGACACAAGCAAGCCATTATATATTACATCACCATGTTGTCTTAACTACTGTAACAGTGTCATGCACAGACAGACATAGCTTATAATTAGGAGTTGATGGGGTTCCCTTATTTGGAAGGCTTGTTGCCCATGTCTAAGATGGCATTGTAGTAATCAAATTCTTTTCTAACTTGTGTAGTGCAATAGAAAGAGCCCTGTCGTGTCGTCACCTAGGATGTGAGGTTGAGTGATATATATAAAGAGTGACTTAGTGCATGATGATCCCGCCAGATGGAGTCTGAGGAGTTGATGGGGTTGCCTTATTTGGAAGGCTTGTTGCCCATGTCTAAGATGGCATTGTAGTAATCAAATTCTTTTCTGACTTGTGTAGTGCAACAGAAAGAGCCCTGTTGTGTCATCTTGCCATTGCCAGTAAGAATTCAACACAGCAACCGCTGGGATTAGCGGTTGTTGCTCTATTAGAAGGTGTACACCCCAAAGCTCCCGCGTTTTGAAATGCCATTTTTCTGTCTCCTAGCCTTTATACTTCCTGTATAAACAACAACGTCAAGAGTTTTTTTTATCCCATGTTGTCCAAAAGAATATAAATGGAAAAAAGATAAGAAAATACTACTTGAACTTCAAAATCCCATATTAGCATTGTTGCCTGCACGAATACAGATATTGACTATAAGAATATAGCAATTCAAAACGCATTTTAGCACAAAATCACTATCTTTTTCGCAATATAAAACCTAGGATGTGAGGTTGAGTGATATATATAAAGAGTGACTTAGTGCATGATGATCCCACCAGATGGAATCTAAGGAGGGTCATATGTTTACAATCTTGCCTTTACAAATAGAAAGATTGTTTCCAATATTTAAACCCATAATCTTTTAGTCACATGGCAACAATTTTTACCGTTACTCCAAAGGTCAACTCTCTAGAGGTAGAGTGATATATACTCCTACGGTTCTTAATGTAGAACCTAATGGGATAGTTGACTTTGATTTAAAATATAAAACTTATTTCACATATTTATAAATTTTTTCCCAAGTTAATCCTATTAATATTCCTTCAATAACAATCAAATAGGAGAGAGAAAGAAGGAATTAAAAAAGATGATAAGGGTGTTTTAAAAAAATCATTTTATATTAACTAATTTAACTAACATCTTAGAGGTAGCCCTATTTGTTTTGTGGTCATCAATTACTGGGAACCCAAAGTGAGCCTCAAGATGAGATAGGGTACCGTGTGCTGAAGAGTACACTGTCACCCAAAAAAAAAAAAAAAACCACACACAAGAGAGTACGGTGGTACACAAAATATTTTGAAATCTATATCGGTTCAGACCCCTTTTCTGTCCTTTCCATCCTCTTTTTTAAACGGTAAAGTAAATATTTGTGAATGGTTTATATTCGATCTTTTATAAAATTATTATTAAAATATTAAATTATAAAAATAAAAATAATTAGTTATATAAAAATTGTTAAAATTTGATATGAATAATTCAATAAATACTACAACAACAACAAAAATAATATTTTGTATGATATTATATCTAAACCATCTAAATGTTGATCTTATAGTTAGTAAAGAGATCGAAGATGAAGGGTTTCAAGGGGAAATCATCTTTATGTAGGAAAGATAAATAAATAAAAAGTAAGCCACTTTTTTATGCTTTACTCCAATTTGAAGTTGAATTTATTCTCACCAAAATATATTATATTGGAATTCAACCTTGTTCAATAATTCGGATCTTCAATATATAGCATCATGGATGCGTGGAATAATAGCATTGAGGACTCGAGACTAATAAAATTGATACTTAAAAAATATGAGAATTAAAATTCTTCTCAATAATTACAACTTATCACAAGCTACAACTTCTCAAAGTTATTACTCATGTTTCTTCAAGTTAACAACGGACTTTCTTGATGCGACAAGAGTATCTTGAACTTGTTATTATCAGTAAACAAACCACATTTTTGTAATAAAAAAGAAATAAAGTGGCTTTAAGAAGAAGCGTCTATAACAACTTGTTCTTGTGATTTTTCTAGAGATATTTTAATTCTTCAAGTCTTGAGTTGTCTCTTATGTTTTTGGCCTATATAAAGTTAGGATCTTTGGTAGAGTCGGAAAAACGGGCTGAGCCCGTCGGGCCGACCCTTTTAGGCCCTGGCTCTTTAAGGGCCGGGCTTGCAAATTGTAGTTTCAAAAGGAAGTCGGGCCTAAAAGTGCCGGTCCTATAGGGCCTTAGGTTTAAAAGGGCCGGCCCTTTAATAAGCCCGTTTATTTTTTTTTTTTGCTTGGAAAGGAACCATGTTACATTTTTGAATTGCCTTATTGAATCTATATGTCACTTTGTCTCATATTTAGGCCTGAGCAAGGAGCCCGGAACCCAATAAGCCCGTCCACACCTGTAATAAATTTACCCATTTTGGGCCCGCTCAAAACAGGCCCGTAATGAGCGGGCAAATTACCCGCCCATTTAAGCATTAAACGGGCGGGCTATGGGTACCCCTTCGGGCTGCCCATACCCGCCTGTTTATTTTTATTTATTTATTGGTTTTATTGAAGATTCAATAGAAATGCAAGGATGATGCATGTTAAGAAGATTGATTATGGAAAAATGCCAATACTTTTATTGAATATCTTTTGTTAACAGTTTTGTTCCTTTAGATTCAAAGTTTGAATACTCTTTTTAGTTATGATTTAAGGCTTAAATTCTGAATTTCTGAGTGTGAATGTTACTATGTGATGTTTTAATTTAAATTAAAAGGTACATTGCAGACAGTTATATGAGTATTATGTGTTTGTTAAATGCAAAAGTGCATTACTATAGGACTTAAAGTACGGCAATGAATTGTTTTACACTTTGCAATAGTAGAGATTTTTTTAATATCATATGCTAAATGGGTTGCCCATTACCCGCCCAAATTTGGACGGGTATGTCCAGCCCGTTTATTACCGGGCTATCTCAGGTACTTAACGGGTACGGGCTAGCCCGTACCCATTAAGATATAAACGGGCGGGTAATAAAAGGTCAGCCCAGCCCGCCCATTACTCAGCCCTACTCATATTATATAGAGTATGATTTTTGAATATATTGTTTTGTCTAATTGAATTATATTATGATTTTTGAGTATATTGTTCTGCCTATTTAGAATAAAATCATATTATATACTATTTTGCCTGATAGAGTATGATTTTTTATGGAGGTTGTGATTATTTGACTACTTGAACCTACTACTCAAAGTGAAACATAATCAAATGTCCTTGAAATTGATGATAGTGGCGAAGAAGGTGAAAATGATTGTCGTCATACTCATGTTGTTTAGAGGTTAGAGTATTTAACTTTTTTCCTTCTTATATTTTGGCCTTTTTATGAGTTATTTATAGACATGATTTTACCTTTGATTATACATTAGTAACTGTGTTTGTTTGTTGCAAGAGACGTGTTATTTAAACCTTAATGTTGATAACATTTATGTATTAAATTGGAACTTTAATAATTGTTATGTACTAATTATATCTCTCTGGGAAAAATACGTAGGAAAAATAGTTAAATATTGTGATAAAGACTTTCCGGCCCTGATTCTCTCGGGCCAGGCCTTGAAAAACTGCAATTTTCCTGACCCCAAACCCTTTAGGGCCGGCCCTATTAAGCCCTGGCCCGTCAAGGGCTGGCCCTGATTCCCGGCTCTAATCTTTGGACAACATTTCATTTTGCTGTGGACTAAGTGCCCGTTTGTAAGTATGTGAGAGGAGTTTTGTTTCAATTTTTGTGAAGGTGCTTCTCAAATGCCAACTCAAACAGGCCCTAACTAGTGAATCAAAACTAACTTGGACAGGTCATTTTATTTGCCTTTTATTCCAAACAAGATATAAACCTTGAAATTTTTTCTTCATCAAATTACATACCATTTTTTCCTTCTCATGCTAGCCGTGTGCCATTATGCCCTTGTTTATATTGTTGCCATAGGATGAAGTAAATTCAAACAAAATAATGTTAAGATTTGGTAATCGGTTAATTGGGGTTGGTGATGTTGAGTAATTATATATGTGAAAGAAACACACCATGTTAGGTTAGCATGGGGTGTGGGAGTTACCCGAACAGTCGGAAGGGCAAAATTCAACTGAAATTCTGGCACCAACAACGTCAACAAGGGGTTGATTTTCATCTTAAATATAATTCAATTTACCTTCCAAATTTATAATTTTTTCCACAAAGTATCATTTTTGGTTGCTCATAGTAAGGGGCTTCACATTAAGGGACAATTACAGTACACATGATTAAAAAAAGTATCTTAGAAAATCAACGTAGATTTATCATAAATAACTAACTTAACTAATTTTTTTTATAGTTACAAATTCATTATCTAGTTCTTATATTGAAGATCAAAGGGAGTGCATTATAGACTATAAGGCCATTGACGGATGTGGGCAATAGTTGAGCTAATTATTTTACCAATTAGGCTACAAGGCTATTTATTTGTTATAAATAACTAAGTTAATTAGGTTCTTTTGTGTTTGTTTGATTTTTTGATTTTGGGCTTTTAGCCCCTTATAATACCAAAAAAAGAGAGAGAGTAATTTTGGGAGATATAGGAACCGGATTAACTAACTCCCAATTTCGACTTATTCTACCAAAAGAAGATGACCTCAGGCACCAAACTAAACCTATGGATTTAATCTCATTTCCATACGCATTAGGTGGCTGATATAAACGTCACAATCTAAGGTACCATTCAAAACACAGACAAATCATGGCCGAAGCATACAAATCAAAATCTTAAATTTTAAATTGGTTCTGGATCTTCACCATTGATTGTGTGGGCTAGAGGTCTTCCCACAAACACACAGACACATACATATTATATATACATATATATATTAGGAGAAGTTCTAAACATTTCCATAGAATCTGCAATGTGTTGATGATTATTGATGAGTTGAACCAGAGACTCAAAACGGCTAATTTGCGTCAAATAGCTTTGAGATTGTGAGGCCATGTTTCGTAGCGAGTTCCATTCCACACTTTGCTTGCAAACTCCTTGTTCACTGCTTCTGTGGGATGAAAAGCATCAAAGAACACATAATCACGTGGATCTTCACAGGCCTCAAAATTCATTCCTATTTTGTTCCCTCCGAATCGACTCCTCCCACAGCATGCCTTCTTCCCGTCCTTCAAACCTACCAATGCAAAAAAAAGAAAAAAAAAAGGGATCAGTTCATCTCCAAATCATTTGACATTACCGATATGTTCCAATGAAACAACATTGGCCATCACACTCACCATGCCTAGAAGGGAAATTAATCATGTCTAAGAGAGATTTGTAGAAATCGCTTGTTGAGTATTTGAACCCTTCAAGTTGAGTTTCTAGCTTCTGAAGCAATTTAAGAAGTTCTTGGTTGTGTAATTTTGCTAGTGCATTGGCTTCCTCCCAACAACTATTATTAGTGCCCACTCTCATGACTGGTATACAGCCAAAAGCAGCCAAATTTGGGACTCAGAACTTCCTTCCTCCTTTCTCATATACATCCTGTTAGGGACCAGAAACTCAAGTTAGTATCTTTTCACAAACATTTATGTTTCTAACACATTTTTAGAATTACAAGAATTAGTATCAAAATGGCTTAAGCCTATCTAACAGGAGTGGTATACTTCCAATTTATTTTCTGATTAGTCAATGTGGGATTCTTCAGACAATCTAATATTTAGATCTGTCAAGGGTTACCAAGGTGGTATATATTCTTACTTTGATGGCAGCCGTGAGGTTTCCGATCACCTTTTGCGACATAATGTTGAGGGTATAATTCTATAAGGCTGTACTTCATAGCCAAATGGAAAATGTAGTCATTGCCTACTATATTCATCAGATATACAACTCTTGAGACCAATGCTTCGCCCTCTGCATCATCAAGTTTCTTCCTTAATTGCTTCTCCACATTCTTGAAATACTCCAGTTGAGTTTTGAGGGGTACTACCTGCAAATTTGATTTATTCATCAGTGTGTGTTTCTGCTTTCACAAGAAAGAAATCCTACATACTACCTCAAGTCCTTGATATAAGAGTTAGTTAACTATTTTTTTTTTGGGTAAACTCAGAGTGTCTCCAAGTCATTTTGGGCTTTACGCTAATCTCTATTAGGTCAGGAGCATTAAGTTTAACGTCCTCACAACAAATGCACTTCCCGGAATTCGAACTTTGTTTTCCTCCTTATGGGGTGAGACTACTTACCATATCAACCGACATCTTGATGGATTAGTTGACTAATTTTTATTATAAGAGTTAAATAACAAACTTAAGAAAATTAATTAACTTAGTTATTTGTAACAAACGTATGTTGTTTTCTCTTAAATATCCTCTTTGATAATGTGCATTGAAACTTATACGCTTATGAAAATCTCTCTAATATATATAATTAATAGGGATACTTTGAGTAAACAATTGAAAATTTGGAAGAAAAAGGTGAGATCTTATATTTAACATCAAAATAAATCTCTTGTTTGTCTCTTATATTTAGGACTAGAAGGAATAATTAAAAGGTTCAAGTTCAATATATCTTTGGTGACAAGCTTTTATGAACACAAGTATAAAAGGAAAATCTAGTCACAATTAAAATGGATCAGGGGTGGGTAGGTGATGCGCCCCCATTTTGGAGGCCTTCCCAAATGTATTTTTCATAGTTCTTTGGATCATTAGATTCTACACGAAATGGGCGACATTTTGAAGTTGAAAACAACTCCATTTTTTACCCATAAAATATCAAAATGTCGCCCATTTCGTGTAGAATCTAATGATCCAAGGAATCATTAAAAATACATTAAGGAAGGCCCCCAAAATGGGGGCGCAACAGGAAGCGTATCACCCCCTCTTGATCCCAATTAAGAGACTAGTCTATTGGAAGGAAAAGCCAACTTCACTTGTGAGGTTCCTAATGTAGTACTCACAAGCACCTTTATTATAAAAACAACTCCAAAGGAAAAGTTCAATATTAAAATATTAATTTATTAGGAGGGAGAGCCTTTTGAATTCATAAATCATATTTCACTTGTGGGATTGATAACAAAAAGGCATAGTCCACTAACACTAGAATCTGTGGATGTTTTGATATCAATGAAATTGTGAAATGAAACAAATAACATACCGTTCCTTGAGAAGTCTCAACTAGAACACCAGCTCCACCAGATACAAAATTTGCTCCATCACTATATCGATGATATCCAGGTTGTAGATATGGTGGAATCATAGGAATCTCTGCATACTCAACTCAAATGGAGATATACTCAAGTTCTGAATCTACCACACTAGTGGAAAAATGGCTTTTTAAACCAGTTAAAATTGACTTTTTAGACCAGTTTTGGATCCGGTCTTGATACAGCTGGTCTTAAAAGTATGTCACTTTTAACACCGGTTTGGTAACCGGTCTTAAAAGTCTGACTTTTAATACCGGTTGTATTAATAATCGGTCTTAAAGTAACAATTTTAATACCGGTTGTCATGAGCACCAGTCTTAAAAGACCTCTTTTGAAAAGGAAATTACATAACATTTTTAAGACCCGTTATAATTATAATCAGTCTTAAAATTTATTTTAAGACCGGTTTCATATATAACCGGTCTTAAACATTTTAATTGTAAAACTGGTTATATATGAAACCGGTCTTAAAAGTGTTATATATATTTTATTTTACTTGTGTGTGATTAGGTTAGTTACCAGAATGCATCCTAGAATTGCTATCTCCAATGCCATACTTATTAAGTGCTATATGGTGTTCAGTTTGCTTCCACTTACCATATCCTTTTGCTTTAACCTTCCACTTACCATTTTCTTTTGCTTTAACCTTCTCATTGAATTGGGAACTTGTAACATGTCATATATCCTTATGTATAATGTTTTGTTTAAAACCATCATATATATATATATATATATATGCATAAATGAATTCAACCATGTCATATCATGCAACCAACAAGTTAATTCATCAAAATATACAAAAACCATATTAAAACCAATAAACATGTCAAATTATGCAACCAACAATATTTGCAACCAACAATGTCAATTCATCAATATATACAAAAAAATTCCTCAGTTTTATAAGAACTCACTGTTGTAAAAGTTCATAAATGATTTCAGCACAACAATTGCGAACGTGCTCAATATCTTCTTCTGGAAAGGGATCAACAAGTTCAAACATTTGAAACACCAAAGCTAGGGCAAAACATTAACTTCACTTTAAAAAAATAAAAGTAATACAAAATTTTTGAAATATATATACATTTACCTCTTCAGTAAGTTCTGTCATGCCTAGGGTAATAAAATTATACATGTGCCTCAGAATATACAACCCACACAAGTTGGACCCCGGTGGTTGCCTATGGGTCTGAAAAATAATATGATATCATTAAAACAAGTATAAAATTAAAGCATGGCTTATTATTGAATTCATTCTTAAAACAAACCACACAAGTTGGACCCCGGTGGTTGCCTACGGGTCTGAAAAATAATATGATATCATTAAAACAAGTATAAAATTAAAGCATGGCTTATTATTGAATTCATTCTTAAAACAAACCACACAAGTTGGACCCCGGTGGTTGTCTACGGGTCTGAAAAATAATATGATATCATTAAAACAAGTATAAAATTAAAGCATAGCTTATTATTGAATTCATTCTTAAAACAAACCAATATGTAACTAACATTTGGCAAGATCCATGTAGGGTCTTTACCTCATGCATAGGCCTACCACAAACAGTGTGTTGGAATGTCCGCATAGCCCTATATCATCAAAATCACAAAGGTTACTTATTTTTACACAAATTCCATAAATTTTGCACACGAAAGGTAATTAATAATACAAGAAAATTTAGGTGTTCAAGCTCTTCTTCAATTCACTAGTTGGCTAGCTAAGGTGGAGGGAGCATAAGAGGATGATGGAATAACTCTTCTTGCACAAAATAGCCAATTGCCAATCATCACTAAAAAAAGGGAAAATTTTTAAGCAAATATAAAACATTATGTATATTATGAAATATAAATTTGTTTCTTACCCATGCAAATATGGAGCCAAGAAACACTTAATTGAGATTTCACTAAGCCTGTGCGATAAGTATGTGTGTCTCATAGAAGCAATGGTCCCTTTGTCGTAGAGTTGAACTGGGCATAGGAGTCCAAATTTATTGGTTTTGTCAGAGTCAACCAACCTACGATGCATGCACCTACAATAATTCAAGCAAGGATATTACGAGATACTATAGTAGAAGATTATTATAAAGCATTTAAAGAAAACAAAAAATTATTACCATATGTAGATACTTTAGGAAGAAGAATAGATTATTTAAGATATTACTTATCAGAAAAATGTAAACAAGCTTGGAGAAATATGAAATATTATAAATAGAATAAGATGATATTAAAATGCGGAGAATTTGAAAAACCACATAGATGGGGATGTAATGGAAAGGATAAAATGATAAAAAGAAAGAATAAAAAACATAGAAAATATAGAAAACCAATGAAAAGATATAATGAATATAGATATAAATTTAAAAAGTATCCAAAAGATAAATTTTATAGAAAATATAAGCCAAGAAAATATTTCAAAAAAGGAAACAAAATATATTACATTAAAAAACCAAGAAAATGTAGGTGTTATAATTGTGAAAAAATAGGATATATATATATATATATATATATATATATATATATATATATCTATATCTACACAATATAAAGAACCTAGAGATAAGAAAACAATGAAAATATTGGAACAAGCGCAAGAATATGAGTTAGAACCTTTAAAATTTGATGAAGAAATATATAGTGATATAGAAAATCCAGAAATAGAAATATATAAAATAAAATTATTAAGTGATTCAGAATTAAGTGAAACAGAAGAAGAATTATTAGACAAAATATATATGATGAATAGTCAAGAAGTAGGAGAAATAACAGAAGAAAAAGAATATGAGGATTATGAAGAATATAGGAATGTACAAGAGGGAATTGTTGAAAAAAGAATGACTTTTAATGAAAAATAATATGCTAAGATGAAAGATATAAAGTTAAATTTAAAACCGGAACAGATAACTAAAGAAAATTTCATGGAAAAAGTTAGTAAAATAATGAAATCAAAGAAACATATAAAGAGTCAGTGTGTCATATTAGAAAAGAAACATCCTATAGAATCATCTTTAACCGAAGGAATACTTAGAATACCATTGATAAGCAAAGGATTAATAGAAAATGAAATATCTAAATTACCATTTAAAGGAGAAGTAACAGAAATATATATTGCAAGTGTACAATTACTGGTAAAAGCTTATTTCCGAAAAGGAATAGATTCACCTATAGGATTATTAATAACTGATGGAAGAGTAATTAGTAGTGTGGAAGATAGTCGAATATTAGTAGGAAATTTAATATGTCAGAAATTAAAATTTACTTTAAATACCAACTTTGTAATATCAAGAAATGATGAACATATAGATCAATCAATAATGATATATCAAAAATTAAAAGGAATAAAATTATTAAGAGGAGCAAAAACAATAAGCAGAACGACAATGATAGGATTAGTATTTACAAATGAACATAAAATATTTAGTAAATCATCAGGAAGAATTAGTATAGAAAAATAATTTATGCCAATATTAAAAGAAATTAAAGTAAATCCTATAAATATAATGTTGCCAGAACAACTAAAGATAGAATTAGATAAGACTATAAGTATAAATGAAAATAAAGAAAAAAGATTAGTTGCTAATAATAATTTAGGAAACAGACCATTAAGAATAAATACTTCATCAGAACCTTTACAAATCAGGGTTGTTAAACCCGGACCGAACCGGCTGGTAAACTGGTCCGGTTCCCGGTCCGGTCCGGGTTAGTATTTTTAAAAATTTTTTTTTTAATTTTTCCTTTAAAATTTCATACTATAAGTCTAAAATTTTCAATTTCTCACCGGTTTGGTCCCGGTTTGACCCACTGACCCCTAACCCAGTACCTTGACCGGTTCAATGCCCAGTCCGAGTTTTAATACCTTGTTACAAATACATATAAGTCTAAGAAATAGTATGGATATAAGAAATAGTAGTATTAATAGATTAGCAGAAATACCTCTAATAGATACCCCCATAAATCCTAATCTAGTAGCAATAAGACAACAAATAGAAAATCTAGATATAACTCAAGAACAAGAACAAGTAGAAAGTAAAATAATTATGGAAATAAAGAAAGATGGAATATGGCAAGAAGTAGTAACTCTAATAGATGAAACTAGAAAAAGAAGTACTATTGAAATAGGATATATAGACAATAATAATGAAGAAACAGATGAAGGAATGAAAACAAATATAATTGTTATATTTAATGAAAGAGATATTGTACAATTAACATTATGGGTTGAAGAAAATAAGAATAAAATATATGAAATAGTTATAGGAAAAGACTTTTTAGAGAAATTAAAACCATATAGAAATAAAAAAGAAAGAATAATATTTAACATAAATCATCAAACAATTGTAACCCCTAAGTTAAAATGATGCTAAACATAAATAAAATGGTTAAGGTAATAAAAATAATATTAGCAGAAGAAAATTATTATTATATAGATGAAGATAGAATAATAATCCCTAAAGCCAATAAGAGTATGATGAATCATATAGTACATAATATAGAAAAAGCAAACCAAAGAGAAAAAAGAATGTTAAGAAGAGTATATCATTAGTACAGAAAAGGGTTTTTAGGCCAGAACATTTAGACCGGTTACATCGGATAAGGTCTTAAAAATGTGATCGGTGGCATTTTTGTAATTATGATGAAATATTAAGACCGGTTATATTAATAACGGGTCTTAAAAATACTTTTAAGATCGGTTATAGTAAAAACCGGTCTTAAAAATAATTTTAAGACCGGTTACAAAACAACCGGTCTTAAAATATATACAATAAAAAAAATATGTAATATATTTTCTAGACCGGTTTTAAAAATAACCGGTCTAGAAAATATTATCTGAATTAAAGACAATCATAAAAATAAAATTTTTATTATTTTTAAGACCGGTTGTAAATAAGAACCAGTCTTAAAAATTCAAAATGTAAGACCGGTTATTAATAAATAACCGGTCTTAAAAAGTTTCAATTTTTAAGACCGGTTATTTATTAATAACCGATCTTAAATATATATTTTAAGACCGGTTTTAAAATTGAACCGGTCTTAAATATGACTTTTAAGACCGGTTGTAATTGACAACCGGTTTTAAAACTGACCTGGATTTCAAAACCCGCCTAAATTTAGCTCTGAAATTTCATTTCAAGACTCAAGCACATCAGCGAAACCCTTGCGTCTGTTCGCGGCAGCTCCTCCTTTCCCCTTCTCTTCTCCGTCCTTAACTTCGCCACCGTCAACGGAGATTTACTGTTGAATTCATTGTCGGAAGGCTATCGTCGTTTGTTCCCTCCGATTGGTTTCGTTCTCAACCTCGTTTTTATTGTCAGGTTTGTGTTTCCATTTCGTTTTTGGGTTTTTCATTGAAATTGTGACATTAGTTATCCTCCATTTTCTTTGTTCGATTCCTGCAGCAAGTAGCCAATGACTGTTCAAATCCAGAGGAATAAGAGGATCCTCAAGCAAAGGTTTAAGGTACGGTTGAATTATTATGAAATTGTGGACGTGGGTTTATTTTGGTGATTTTCCATTTGCATTACAGACTATAGTTTAAGCTTGTTACTTCTAGTGGACCTGGGTTAATTATTCCATTTGAAAGTGATGATTTTGAGAGTCGTAGTGATGATTTTGATCCTAGTACGTTGAAGACTATAGTTTAAGCTTGTTGCTTCTAGTGGTGTAGCTTCTGTTATATTGTTTTGTTTGGTTTAAGCTTGTTGCTTCTGTTATATTGATTTTTGTAGCTTCTGGTTTCCTTCTTTTGATTCGGCCTTGCGATTTGAATTTAAAATCTTTACCAATATGAAAACTTGCTTTAGGGAATTGCTTTTGCAATTGCAATTAATCATTCCTCCTTCAACTTGTGCATTGCAATTATTTGTTCATGTTTGCATAACTTGGAAATTACTTTTGAACGATGCCTTTGTAGATAGTGCCGTGTTATAACAATAAGCACCGTGTAGCAAATTTGCCTTAAATAGTGTTCTTAAAGTGTTTTTAGACAATGAGTCGTCCTAGTGAGGGTACTCCCGATCCAACTAATCCAAATCAAAGCGAGCCTAGCAATGCTCCAAGTCAGGAACATAATGAGCCACGTAACCGGCCTAGACGAAGGGGTAGGAGAGTCACCCGATTGAGAGACATTCCTCTCAATCGGAATACCGAGGGAAAGATTCCGATTGAGTTTGATAGATATTGGAAACCAATCGGGCTTAATGCCCAACGGTATAGGAGTTTTGTCGGCCTCCTAGCACGCAACAAGCCTAACATCTTGATAGAGCAGTGGAGAAATGTCGATAGAAGTGTGAAGCGACATATTTGGGAAACTATCCAGCTCACTTACGACATTCCTGAGAGTGAAGTCTTGTATGACAAGACAATGACGTATTGTGATGAACGCTGGAGGAAGTTTAAGACAAATCTAGCCAACAATTACGTGCATATCGAGGTGGAAGAAGGTCAGCCTCTTCCTAATCCGTGCGATCAGTATTCTTTTATTGACTAACAGACTTGGCAAGAATTTAGACGGTTTCGGACTACTCCAGAAGCATTGGTGAGTTGTTGACTTATTTTGCAATTGATTTGCTTATGAGTTATGAATTGTCTTTATTGATTTACAATGACTTAATTTTGATTTCTTATTCGCAGAAAAAAAGGAAAAAGGCCCAAGAGAGTGGTAGAAAGAATGATTGCCCCCATACAATGTCTCGTGGGGGGTATGTGAAGGCCGAAAAAGACTTGTTGGCGGCCAAACGGAAGATATTGGAAGAAGCAGTTCAATCCGATCCTTCTGTTCTTCTTTCTCCACCATCTCCGATACGTCGAGAAGAGAAGTGGTTGTTCGCTCGCCAAAAGAGGAGCGGGTCTTATACGAGTGAACAATCTCGTGTAGTCTATGAGAAAATTGTAAGTATTGTTGTTGACTTATTGTTATTAATTATTTAGTAAACAAATTTCATTACTAACATTTGTCATCTGTCTTATATGAGGAGCTTCAAAAAAACAAGCTGAGGGATCGTTTAGGTCGGATGGGAGGAATGACATCCTGATTGTAGCTATAGGAAAACCTGAGCATCCCGACCGTGTCAGGGGGATTGGAGGAGGGGCAGGCATAAGGGATTATTTTGGAGCACCCTCACGCTGTTCCTCAAGTGGTATGGTGACTAGGGAGGAGATGTATATTGGCCACTATGAGGGCGGAAGCTAGGGCCGAAGTAGAAGCATCATTTGATGCACGATTTAAAGAAAGGTTCAGCAAGATGAAGGAGGAATGGATGATCATGACGAGCACAAGACAAGAAAATACCAGTGCTCCCCAGGCTCATTCCCTAAACCCTAAACAGAGCACTAAAGGGAGTTGCATTGGTTAGTCATCAGAGGGTCCTGGCGGCCAAATTGGTGAGCCTTGTGACTTGTTTGTGGAGGATCCTCTGAGACGATTGGTTGCACGGGGGAGCGTGAACAACTTGGGATCAACTGTCCACCACCAAGAAATAAAGGATGATCAATTCAGAGTGGCAGTTGAAGAGGTGATCGTTATAGATGCACCTCTTCCTATCCTTGTTGATGACTTTAAGGTTGTGGGCGATGTCATCAACTCTTTCATCTTGTGGCCAAAGAACCTTGTTTCTGATCGAGCTGAGGAATCCCCGCCGCCTTCGACTCCGCCTCCACCGCCCTCCACTCAAGATGTTTCACGGCCTCCATTGAATGTCATGCAGCAAGTGATTCTGATGGCATATGATACGTCCTTTACAACAAGAAATTGGGCTACTGAGTCAGCTGTTGGCAAGTCAGGGGCGCACTGCTATCTTGAGAGGGATGATTTAATGTCCCTGGTAGCTCCTTTACAACAGCTTACGATCTCGATTGTCCAGCTCTTTTTGATGTAAGTATCTTCTCAAATTGGAAGTTAATATTTTATAAATTACGCCATTAAACTTTGATTTAATGTCCCTGCTTGAATTATTGTAGGTTGATGCATCGCAGGTTGGTTGACTCTGGAAAAACCGATAAATTTAGACTTCTATGCCCAGTTTAACTCTACGACAAAGGGACCACTTCTTCTATCAGACACACATACTTATCACACAGGCTTAGTGAAACCGCAATTGAGTGTTTCTTAGCTTCATATTTTCATGGGTAAGACAAATTTATATTTCATACTATACATAATATTTTATATTTGCTTAAAATTTTTTCCTTTTTTCAGTGATAATTGGCAATTGGCTATTTTGTGCAAGAGGAGTTATTCTGTCATCCTCTTATGCTCCCTCCACCTCAGCAAGCCAACTAGTGAATTGAAGAAAAGCTTGAACTCGTAAGTTTTATTGCATTATTAATTACCTTTCGTGTGCAAAATTTATGGAATTTGTGTAAAATAAGTAGCCTTTGTGATTTTGATGATATAGGGTTATGCGGATATTCCAACACACTGCTTGTGGTAGGCCTATGCGTGAGGTAAAAGACCCTACATGGATCTTACCAAAGGTTAGTTACATATTGGTTTGTTTTAAGAATGTATTCAATAATAAGTCATGCTTTAATTTTATACTTGTTTTAACGATATCATATTATTTTTCAGACCCGTAGGCAACCACCGGGGTCTAACTTGTGTAGGATGTATATTCTGAGGCACATGTATAATATTATTACCTTAGGCACGACAGAACTTACTGAAGAGGTAAATGTGTGTGTATATATATATATATTAAAAATTTTGTACTATTATTTTTTTAAGTGAATTTAATGTTTTTCCTGGCTTTGGTGTTTCAGATATTTGAACTTGTTGACCCTTTTCCAGAAGAAGATATTGAGCACATTCGCAAATGTTGTGTTGAATTCATTTATGAACTTTTACAACAGTGAGTTCTTGTAAAACTGAGAAATTGTTTTATGTATATTGATGAATTGACATGGTGGTTAATTGGGTGCAGATATTGTTGGTTGGATGATTTGACATGTTTGTTGGTTTTAAGATGATTTTTGTATATTTTGATGAATTCACTAGCTTGTTGGTTGCATGATATGTATGACATGGTTGAATTCATTTATGCCTACTGATCATTGTAAGTGGAAGGTTAAAGCAAAAGGAAATGATAAGTGGAAAGTTAAAGCAAAAGGACATTGTAAGTGGAAGCAAACTGAACACCATATGGCACTTAACAAGTATGGCATTGCAGGTAGCAATTCAAGGATGTGTTCTGGTAAAAACCTAATCACACACATTTAAAAAAAACAAAATATAACACTTTTAAGACAGGTTATAAAAATAACCGGTCTTAAAAGTAATTTTAAGACCGGTTATTTTTAATAATCGGTCTTAAAAATTTCTCTAAAACCTCTTCTCCTAGAGGTCTTTTAAGACCGGTGCTCATGACAACCGGTCTTAAAATTGTTACTTTTAGACCAGTTGTTACTTTTAAGACCGGTTTCGAAACTGGTCTTAAAAATGACATACTTTTAAGACCGGCTGTATCAAGACCGGATCCAAAACTGGTCTAAAAAGTCGATTTTAACCGGTCTAAAAACCCTTTTCTGTACTAGTGTATTTTGAAGAACCACATAATTTTGTACAAGAATATAATGAAGTAGTAAATAATATGATGAATAGAAATGAAATAAGAAAGATATTTAAAGAAAAATTAGAATTACTATCTAGAGCTTAGTATTTTATGGATAGGATAACGTTATATGATGATACAATATTGTATTACTATAAAAATGATATAGAAATAAGAATACCTAAAACAGAAAAAGGATTAATAAAGAGTCTAATAAATAAACTTACTAGTTCAAATAAGGATGAAGAAGAAGCTTTAAGACAATTAATAGAAGAAAATCAATATGATACAATAAGATACTTACAAATGTTAAATAATGTTATGACAAGAAAAAGCTAGAGAAATGATATTAAAAAGGAATTTAAAAAACAACTAGAATTACTTTCAAGAGTTTAATATGGATAGGTTAATAATAAGAGATAATGATTGGAGATATCTTAGAAAAGAATATATTACTAATATACCAAAAAATAATAAAATTTTTATAAGATTAATATTAAAAAAGATAAGGAGAACTCATAAATATGAAAATAGAATATTAGAGTATATATATTTTCAATATCCATTATTACATGAAGAAGAATATGATATGATAGTAAGAGAAAGGGAGGAAGAAAAAATGTAAAGAGAATCTTGAAAAAACAATCAGAAGTATTGTCTAGGATATGAGGCCATTATATTACATTTTGGTGAAATTTAATTATAAAAAATATAGAGCTAGAAAATATCATGCTTTAGTAGATACAAGAGTAAATTTAACAGTAGCAAAATATAATGTTTTACCACCTGAATTATGGAAAAGAAAAAATAAAATGCTTAGAATGGAAAGTGCAGGAAAAGAAATTCATGTAATAGAATTAAAAACAAAAAATATAAATATACAAATAGGAAATTATGAATTATTAATAAAAGAGTTAAACCAATATAACGAACCATCTTGTGATGTAATATTAAGTTTAGATTTTTTAGAACAATATTACCCTATACATATGATTAGTAAAGCTTTTATATTAACAACACCTTGTAAACATAAAACATGGGGAATAAGAATAACCAAACCATATAAGAGAAAAGATGAGAAATTCCAGAAAAAAAGCTAATGAACATAAAGTACAATTCTTATAGAATAATAATCTAGTAAAAATTCAACACATGTTAGCAACCTTACAAATTATAGAAATAAAAACTATAGAACAAAGAATTATAGACAATTATAGTAATAACCCTTTAATCCATTGGGAAAAATCTAAACCCATAGCAATAATAGAATTGAAAGATTATAGCAAAGAAATTAACTGTAAACCATATGTATGGACAAAAAAATGACAAGAAGGAATTTATAATGCATTTAGAAGAAATGAAAAAGTATAATTTAATAAAAGAAAGCAGATCAGAATATTCATCACTGGCTATAATAGTTTCTAAACATAGTGAAAAAAAAGAAAGGAAAGACTAGAATGGTCATTAACTATCAAAAATTAAATGAATTAGCAATCAGAAATAGGTATCATATGCCTAAAATGGATTTATTATTGAATCTAATAAAAAGAAAAACTATATTTAGTAAGTTCGATTGTAAATCAGAATTTTTTCAAGTAAAGTTAGAAGAAGATAGCAAAAAGTATACAACTTTTAGTACATCAGAAGGATTATATGAATGAAATGTATTACTAATGAGATGTCACAATAGTACAAGTATATTTCAAGAATATGTATCAAAAATGTTATTTCCTATAAGAGACTTTGTTGTAATATGTATTGATAATATATTAATATTTTCAAAAGATGAAAAAGAACATGAAGAACATTTAGAAAAATTCACGAGGATAATAGAGGAAAAAGGTTTAAATATATCACCCTCTAAAATAGAATTAAGAAAAGAGAAGATTAATTTCTTAGGATAAGTCATAACAAAGAATGGAATATAATTACAAGATCATTTAAGTCAAAAGATATTTCAGTTTAAGAAAATTACAAATAAAAAAGAATTGCAATCATTCTTAGGATTTAGCTAGAAATTATATTCCTAATTTATCAAAACTAATATCTGAAGTATCTAAAATATCAAGAGAAAAAACTATATGGAAATGGGACAATAATACAGATAAAGTTATAGAAGACATTAAAAAATCATGTAGAAATTTGCCTAAACTAACTATACCAATAAAAGAAGATATAAAATGGATAATCTATACTGATGCCTCAGATAATTATTGGGGTGCAACTTCGTATCATGAAGATGAAGATGGAATTGAAAAAATAACAAGATATACAAGTGGAAAGTTTAATGAATCACAAAGTAGATATCATTCTAATTGGAAAGAATTTTTAGCAGTCGTAAAAACTGTAGAAAAATTAGAATTGTTTATGGTAAATTCAAGATTTATCATTAGGATAGATAATACTAAAGTAAAACATTGGTTATCAAAAGGAATAAAACAGAATAAATTAAGTAATAAAATGTTAATTAAATGGAAAACAAATTTAGCTTATTATGATTATGAAGTTGAATATATCAAAGGAAAAAATAATTTAGTTGCTGATTATTTGAGCAGATGGAATCAGTAAACAAGTTTGGAAGGCACAGTCCTGTAAACTAGACGAATAAAGATGAAGAATCATTTCCTTTAATGAATCAACTCGTAATGAAGATTAATATTCTTGAGATGAATATGAGTTTATTACGTAGCCAAGTAAGTACCAATATACAAGGGTTAACAAGCTCTATTTCTAGTATAAACGATGCACTTAATGATATTTATATTCAACTTGAGAATTTAAAGATGAACAAGATCGATGCCGTCAATCCAACTATAAGGATAGATGTCCAAACAAGTAATATGACTAATAAGGGCAAGGAAGCAATTTTTGCTAGCCCAACAACACCTGTAAGAGGTTCATTCACCCTTGGTGAGTCTTCCACTTATGCAACCCAAAATTTAATTAAGTCATTAGGACTTAACTCTATCACACCTTTAATCTAGAAAGAAAAAGAAGCCACATTTTTTCTTAGATAGTGGCCCAACAAGAAAAAGAAACAGAAATGCCAAAAAAGAATACTCCTATACCAGCATCTAATAAGATTTTTGACCTCCCTCAGCAGTATAATTTTTATAAACTTATTGTAAAAAAATTGAACCAATTAGCCTTGTCCCATAAGACCATTAAATATGTCTCCCATTATGCTTTCAATAAAGCCATCATTTATCCAAGAACTCATCCAAATATTGTAAAAGCCTTATATAATTATGGTTTGATTCAAAGTATATATCCCTCAACAACCATGAAGAAAATCTCTTAGTTACCACAAATTATTAAGTTATCTATGGAAGAGTATTTTAAAATTGTAACAAAACACCAAGTCTTTATAAGGTGTTACTCAACTGTAGCAGAAGTTACACCAAATAAGTTTTACATGCCTATAAACCTAATAAGGTTGGGAACTACTAAGAAGTCACTAGAATATAAATCAGAAGTCAAAGAAGATATAGAAGATGATGAAGAATTTTAGTTTAAAGTATCAAATATAAGAGCTCAAGATTATCATAAAATTTTTTAGGAGATGAACAACATCAAAATAGTTGGAAAAGAAGAACAACAATGGGTATTCAGATCCAGTAACATGACATGTGTATACGCTCTTGGAAACAAACTACATAATGACAAGCAGTTTAATCTCTAGTATGATAAGATAAAGAAAAATCAAATGGATAATACAGAAGAAGATTTGTCAAGTAATTGGAGATTATCCAAACCATGAATGCCAGTATTGCAAAGAGATTAGAGGAACTGACAATAATCCAAATATTTCTCTGGACTCAGGCATCTTGTAAGCGTCGGCACAAGAAAACAAGAATAGTGATCGTCGGCACAACCAGACAAAAGGAGAAAGAAAAATGTGCAAGCAAAAGAGGAATCTTCGACAAGATAAAAAGTTGGAGTCTTAGTCACGCAATCAATCATGTAAAAGTTACCTGAGTTAAGGTAACCAGAGTCAATGTAACCAAGAGTCTGTAACCAGAGTTGAGCTTCTCAGCTCTATATAAGCATCTTGTAAGTTCCATTTGGAATATCATCAAAAAATTTGAATGAAAAGAAATTTTCCTTCAAACTATCTCTCAAAGATTTCTAAGCTTTGTGATCAGTTAGCTGCTGTGGTTATCTGCAACATAGCATTTAATCAATTATTATTGAAGACGAATAAGATATGTTAGGCTAAACTCTTTTTGGGGATCTGGGGGAAATTTTATCAAGGATTCATGGGAATGATTCGATAAGTGAAACTATTGGGCAGTATGTGGAAAAAAAAAAGTCTGGAGAAATAGAGAAGAATCGAATGTTACGCCTCTTGTAGGAAATGAAGGTAGGCTGTGCTGACATAACCTGAAGGAGCAAGGTTGAGATCCAAGTGAGGGATTCTCTGTAAATGGTTCTTGTATGAAAGAGGACATGATTCCTTTCACAACCTGAGTTATGGTTGGTCAAACTCATTCTGGTTTCCTTTATTTACTCATAGTAAATATTTTGATTTTTGCAAGTGAGTCCGTGTCTTTTAATTTTTGTTTTTAAATTCTGCAAATCTCATGTGCTGTCCAGGTTTGTCTAAGTGATGGTATTATATATATATATTTAATATATAATGTTTTTAAATTTAATTATTATATCACCAGTCTGGCTGAACGGCTCAATTATTTCAACCGTTTAAACCATCACCCGTTGACCTTTCCAGCTCGACGTCCGGTCCGGCTTTCAAAACATTGTAAGAAAAGCATTTTAAGCCTAATAATTATGACGAAATCCCCAAATAAATTCTAAAAATATATTTAAAAAATAGAGATTTCTCAACTCCCCCACACTTAAAGTTTTGCACTCCTAGGTAAAATATTAATCAATTCAAAATTAAACACAAATGAAAGCTTCAAATGCTCAAGGTTGGAGTCAATGGATTAATCAATAATCACTAATCAAGCTAACACAAGTTTAAGTATGGGATAATGCAAATGGACTAAATTAATGCACAATGATAGATGGTGAATGGAGATGAGTGGATATGGGAATGAAATGGATAATTCTCTAGTGCAATGATTAAGGCTATCATCGCTTCAATTGAAAGGGTTAGCTAGTTTAACAAATTTCCCCAAAAAACCCTTTGAGCTAGCTTAAGTTAGGTTAATTAAATCCTCCACACCAGGCAAGACTTAATTCCTCTGACCGAAACCCAATTCAAATTTCTAGCCAATAAAGAATCAAAGATATGCACTTAACTTATAATCGAATAACCAAGCCACCTTGAATTATCACTAAATATTCACAATAATCTCATTACGTCACTGACCCAGAAAATATTAAGAGATTAAGGCTAATTATAGACCAATGCCAAATGCAAAATCAAATATCCAACAGTTTCTACCAATCTTTAACTCATAAACATATCCATATATATAATCAAAACAGAACACCCATCTATTACAAAGCTCAATCTAAGACCTAGAAGTCATAATGCAACAAACGGAAATAAGATTAGAGAACCGAAACTCCCCTTTATGCTCCAAGCTCAAGCTTTCATCACTGCCTTAGAGGATAGAAGGATTCAGCCACACCTAACCATCAAAGAAGCAGCCACCTGCTTCACCAACGGTCCAGCCATGGAATGGAACGAAGAAGAAGACGGAATTTATGGGAAGCTGGAGAAAAGGATCGAACAATGACGAGAATAGAGAGAGATGAATAGGAATGGAAGGACGAAGCCTCACAACATGGTTGATGGAGAGAAGATGACGATGGTGGAGGTGGAGGTGGAGGTGGAGGAAGTGGCCGATGGTGGTGACGAAGTATTGCGGCCAAGATATAGTGAGAGCGTGGTTAGATCGAGCTTCTTGTCGACTATTTTCTGCAACTGACCGAATTGGTTTGAAGCAAGACGCTGTAGTTTTTGCTTGGAGCAAACTGGAATTTTCCAAATTCGCGGGACTACACTGTCATTTATGAAATTTGAGCCCCAAACTGTGATTTTCAATTTTGATCCACTTTTTCAAATACCTACAGCTAAAACAATTAAATCAACATCAAATATTTTCAAAAAAAAATCAATGATTAAGAATAATTATAATTTTTATGACAATTATACCTCTTTTAGTCCTAATTCAATATATTTACTGTTAATCTCAATTTATCTTAAAAAAGACATTTTAAGCTTAATAATTATATCAAAATCCCCAATTAAAATATAAAAATATATAGCAAAAATAGAGATTTGTCACTCAACCTATCTCAGCTTCTGCATCTATATCTGAGCCTACTCCAATTGATCCAAGCCCTGATGAAAAAGCTCCAATTGATCCTCAACCATCCTCTTCTATACGTTTGCCATCAATTTTGACTTGCCATCTAACTCATTTCACACTCCCATTGACCCTAACACAGCACTAGTTGTGTTTGGTTCTCTTTTTCATACTAGATATGATTATATTTGCAATAGTTTGTCTCATGAGTTTTGCTTATGTGATCTTATCTACTTTAATGATTTTATTTGAATGTATTAAGTTTTGTAGTCATAAAAAAGGGGGGAGAATATTAGATTCAGAGTTTTGATAATAACAAACATTAGGTTAATTTGAATAGGTATCTAATTACTCGAATAAGGAGGTTTATTTTCAGTTAAGAGTTATACGAGTAACCCTTAGCTTGTTCGAACAACCAATGTATCAACAATGTGACTTATTTGAATAAGAATAGCCTTATTCGAATAAGGAAGTTTATTCTCAATTAAAAACTATATAAGTAACCCGTGGCTTATTTTAATGACCAGTGTATTAACACTGTGGCTTATTCGAATAAGAATAGCCTTATTCGAATAAGGTCACACATTTAAAAAAAGAAGAAGAAGAAGATAAAACAGAAGTTTATGCGAATACTCCAGCCACTATCGGAATAAAGGTTGTCTTGAATTGGCAAGGTTTATTTGAATTAAAGATTAGTTATTCGGATAAGATAAGACTTTTGAGGTTTCGGTTTTGTTTTTGATACGACGTGTTATTCAAATAAGGGAAATGTTAATCGAATACTGAGTTAGTCTTTCAAGCTAAATTTTATTTAAATAGGAGAAGACTTATTTGAATAGATATTTAGTTTCTCACACATCATATTCGAATAAGGACTTGTTTACTCAAATAAGAAGCCATTTAATTTTGAAAGCTCTATTTGAATAAGATAGTACTTATCCTAATACACTTCAATTTTTTGAAAGGAGCTTACTGGAATACAAATACACTTATCTTAATATACTTCAAGTTTTTGAAAGCTTATTCCAATAGAAGCTGGTGTTTTCAAATATGAATATTTATTATCAAAAGAGTTTATTCGAATACAAATAGCTATATTTGAATAAGGTTACTTGGTTGTCAAAGCCTATTCAAATAATGGAAAAGTGTATTGGAATAAGGCCAAATTATTCCAATATAGAGAATGTTATTCGAATATACTTGAACGGAAAATAAGCTATTTTATTCAAATACAATTAAGGATATCCGAGTATATTTCAAAGTCAACAGAAATATTCAAATATAGATTATCATATTCGAATAACTAAGTTTCCAGAAAAAACAAAGCATCATATTATAATCCTCAAAATCATTGACTGATTTTATAATTCAATACTTTTACCTCTCTTCATTCTAATACTTTATTACATTAGTATATAGACTATTTTCCTGGTGAACAATGAAGGAAATTCTATGAAAAGAAAAAAAAAGTAATTTTGTGTCAGTAACATTAAATGCAAGCAAAATTTCAATTTAGATATTCTCTATGCTCCAACGGTTATTTTCCTACACACAAAAAATGTTTAGAGAAGCAATGGGATTGTAACGGACAAATGAAATGCTTATAACTATTATTTATTACACTTCAACTATAAATATGGAAGTATTCAAAGCAGAGCAACTACTAAACTGATAAACATTCAAATTTGCTTTAAGTGCTCTGTTTTTGTTATTATTCTCATTATACTCTATAGTTTAGTGATTATATATTTATTTTTTGAGATAGCTATATCAAAAACTCAATAAACTTTATTAAGATAACTTAAAGTTGTGAAACATTGAGATGTGTGTTGGTTTACATTGTGTAAGGGGGAGCGAGTGTCCGGTGAAGGAACTTGCAGTGTACTGAGATGCCAAAAACTCATTAAATTTTTGAAGTTATAGTAAAAATCTTAGAGGTGATATGAGGACTAAACATAGGTTAAAGAGATTGTAACCGCACCAATATAATCTTCTGTGTACACTTCGGTAATATCCTTCTAACTCTCAACTCTGATTTACATTCTTTTAATTGTCAATTTTACTTAAATTTTTTTTATAATCACCTAATTCACCTCCTCTTGAGTGAAACACTTGCACTTACATATATTTGATTCATTCCAAAATCTGTAATTTCATTAGAAAATAAGCATTTATCCTGATATGATTTATTATTTGATCTATGTTTTTCATTCTTATTTTTTCAATTCGTTTTTTATGTTCTTATTTTATTATTGTTTTCTATCATTTGAAAATGAATGTTTATCCTGTTATGATTTTTCTATTTGATCTGTCTTTACATTTATTATTGTTGTTGTTGTTGGTTTATAAGTATTTTAAATATATTTAAAATTCGAAATTAATTTAATAAACTTAGTATTTTCTTATCATTATTCAAATTTTAATACGTGTCATTTAATTCTTTGAAAATAGTTGAATTCGAATTTAAATCAGAATCCTTGTTCTTACTTTTTTTTTTTATTATTTCATTCATTCAAAAATATGAAAATTTCTGAAACATTTTGAAAGTTTGGCAATTTCCTCTTGTTCTGATTCTGATTTTTTTTTTAAAAAAAATCTGCCATTTTAGAATCTATAATCATATTATTTGCATAGTTAACAAGTAAGTTAATTTCTTATTTCAATTCATTTAAAAAAATTGTATTCAAAATTTTAATTTCTTATTGTTCTTGTTATTTAAAATTTTATTTTTAAATAATTTTTTTCTTATTTAATAGCCAACCAATATTTTTAAATTTTTTTTAATTTCAACTACATTTAATTTTGTAGTTAACAATTCCAATCGTATTGTTCTTATTTTATTATTTGATAGTTGATTGATTATCTTATTATTTTTATATTTGAATAAAATTTATGGCCAACAGTTTCTTATATTTGTTCTTATTTTTTCAATTGGATTATCATGCTATTATTTTATTATTTTTATATATTTGGTTTTGAAATAAATAAATATTTATTTGTCAACAAATATTATTTAAATTGATTCATTTCGTTTTACAAACTGTTAAATGAATTATTTCCTGTTATGATTTTTATTATTTGATATTTATTCAATTCAAAAATCTTTAATTTCATTTGAAAACAAATATTTATACTGCTAATATTTTATTATTTGATCTGTCATTTTTTCCCCATATTTTCGACTAGTGTTTTTGACGCCTTTTTCGGATCATATGATTTGATCTATCTTTTTCTTTATAATTATAAATATTTTTGTTCGTTTATAAGTATTTTAAATATATTTGAAATTTGAAATTCATTCAATAACGTTATTATTGTCTTATTATTTTTCCTATTTTAATACGTGTCATTTAATTCTTAGAATAAAAGTTGAATTCAAACTTATTTACTCGTTTTTCCTGTTCACTTGCCTTGTTCTTATTTTTTTTGTTATTTCATTCATTCAAAAATTTGAAATTTTCTGAAAAATTTTGAAGTTGACAATAGCTTCTTCTTGTTCCGAATGTGATTTTTTTAAAAAAAAAAATCACCCATTTTAAAATCTATTATCTTATTATTTTTTTATAGTTAACAAGTAAGTTAATTTGTTATGTCAATTCATTTAATAAACTTGAATCCAAGCCTTTAATTTCTTATTTGTTCTTCTTATTATTTTAAATTTTATTTCAAATAATTTTTTCTTGTTTAATAGTCAACAAATATTTTTAAATAGTTAATTAATTTCAAATACATTTAATTAACAATTCATTTCTTCTTGTTTTTTGTTTTATTATTTGATAGTTGATTAATTATCTTTTATTTTAATATTTGAATCAAATTTATAACCAACAATTTCTTATATTTGTTCTTATTTTTTTCAATTCGTTTTTCATGTTCTTACTTTTTCATTGTTTTATATTTGGTTTTAAAATAAATAAATATCTATTTGTCAACAAAATGAACAAATATTATTTAAATCGATTCATTTCGTTTTTCAAACTGTTTACTGATTTTTTCCCCCGTTATGATATAAACTTTGAAAGCCATACCTAGCTTCATTTTGGCTCCACATAGTGGAAAATAACTAAACTAAAGCGCCCTTTGTAAATTTGTTGTGGACGAAATGTATATGCACAGTTTACAAAGTGTGATTGACAGCTTTGTTTTGTAAATATTGGTAGGGTTTTTAAATCGGTTCCTAAATACAATAGGTTTAAAATATATTTTCTTTTGAAATTGCAATGGGAGAGTCAAGAATCGGTAGCTTTGATACCATTGTTACAGAATATCAATTTTGTATATAAATAGAAGTGAGGGAAAGAGGAAAGAAGAGAGAAAGAGATAAAGAAGCCAGAAATAGAGATGTAGAAGGAGATAAAGAGATCAAGAGAGCAACAGATATTTGGGATGGGCATTAGTTGGACATTAGGGATACAAAATAACTCTTTTTTTTTTTTTAGCAAACTACAAAATTAACTCATTTAATTTGCTGATGTTATGATGTTAACAGTATATGGGTGTTAGTTGGGCATCCTGCTCCACAAGCTTCATGATCTCGGGCCCACATAAGTGCTTCTCCTAATGTTGGGCCACTTCAGCATTTTGGCCAGTGGTATTGCTAGAAGAACCCTTCTCCAGCTTTAATTCCATTTGTTGATTTACCTCTTGTAATTCTGATGCATATATATATTGGCCAAATTCCGCACCTTTTTATCAAGTGATCATATTTGACCACACGAGAATTATAGAGATCTCCAATGAAAAATTCACATGCAAACTTACAAGCAATGCCCTCATCAAATCTTCTTTCGTTTTCCATCAATATGCGATCCATAGGATCATACCATAGAAAAACATGCTCTATATTCAGTTTCGTGAGGTAAGGCAATTCCTTGTCTTCCTTGTAATTGATCTCTTCATCTTTGAAGTGGAAATTTCTGCAAATTGATGATTGGAAACTGCATAAGTCATTGAATGGAGAGAGAATACAACAAGAAGCAAAACCTAACAAATGGTCAGAAGAAATTGATGCAATCTCAATAGTAATGGATCTCTCTGTCGTCCGAGAGTATATGAAGCCCTATAGAATTACGCTTCCTGGGTAACAAACTCTAACCTCACAAGAGTTGTTATAAATTGCTCGCATCACTACGAGATGAATAAATTCTGTCATATCACATCTATCCATTCCCCATGAACTCTCTTTATCATCATGGTAAGAGATTGTCGACCTCATGAAATTGATGGTTTCTAATGATGTGCATTCATCGGCATAAAATTGAGTAATGGAAGGGGGAGGTTTTGGTAACGACCTAAGCCTCTTGCATTCACCCACATCAACTTTTTTCAACTCTGAAAGATGCTTGATGCTATTAGGCAAACTCTCTATGCTACATCCTCATAGTGATAGAATCTTCAATAATGATAGGTTCCTGATATTGTCTGGGATCTCAGAAATTATACAGTCTCTCAAACGCAATTCTTCTAAAGAGCGCCAAGCATAAAATAGAATGACTAATTTTGATTTGTCAATTCCCTCTCTAAAATTAGAAAGAGAGAATATTTTAACAGATGTCAAGCAACTTAGCTTATTTATTTGAAATCTTCTGAGAAGCCCAAGGTGCCCACCGAGATGTAGCTCTTCAAGTTTATTGAAGTGTCCAATTGGCAAGCTCAATATTTTGATACCAGTATCGAATAAATCTTAACTTGCCATTTCTACTGAGGACAACAAAAATTCCTTGAGTACAATGCAGCCTCTCAGCTTGAGATGTTCAAGAGATTTCAAATGATTGTCCCCATAAAGATTCTTTAGTCTGCGGCACTCCATTAAATTCAAAGAAACAAGTTTGGGGAGAGAAAAGATAGATAAAAGAATTCCACGTAATTCTCCACAATATGAGAGGTCCATTACTTCAAGATTTTGTGCATTGGAGAAATTAGGTAACTCCTTTAACTCTTCAGAAAATTTGAGAACTATTATCTTCAAATTTATTAGATCCTGTGACAATCAAATTAAAAGAAAAGTTACTGAAAAAAAAAATCCCTCATAATTCAATTAGACTAAAGAACAAAGCATGCTTTAATATATAGGTACTTGCACACCATCCCATAGTTTTAAAACTTTGCTACAAAGCATATGGATTTCAACAAGTTTCGCCGGACTAAACCCTTGTGGCAAAGATTTCAAAGGATAACCTTTCCAACTAAAGTACCTTAGTTCATTAGAAAGTGAATCCATACCATTAGGAAGATACACGGTATGATTGACGAATTGAGATCTCGTGATTATGTAAGAAGATTCAATCTTGAGAAATCTTAAATTTCTCATTTTTTGGAAAGTGTCAGCACTCAAGTAGAGCTCTATCTCAATATTCAATATAATGCCTTCAATTGCATCACTTCCCTAACATAACATAAATCAAATAATATTAACAAAGGAGATTTTAAAATTTCTTCAAAAAATTATAATGAATGAAAACTTATAAAAAAAACATAACGAATGAAAAAAGAAGTTGCTACACATCCTTCTCTTTTACCTTATTATTTTCCAGTACATCTTGAATTTCCTTTGCATTGTTTAACCTATTTCATCTTTCGGGATGCTCTCTTGATTCCTCACGAACTATTTCTTCAACCATTTCTTGCAATAAATCATAAATTTCTACTCCATTGTCTCTTGAAATAGTTATGAGAGCTTTATCTAGGAGGCTGTCTATTCCACAATTTGTGTAGAAGTCTTCACAAGCATCTAGTACCCTAACAATATCATCTTTTGTCTTCCCTTTAAAGAAGAAAGCAATGTCTAAAAATATTTTCTTTTCTAACATATCAAGTCCATCATAACTTATCCTCATTACAGTTTGAATTTCCACATGGGGACACTTTCTGAATTTGTTTATTGCAAAATCCCATGCTTTCGAATCTCTAGAGTACAAATATGAACCCCAAACTTTTAATGCTAATGGAAGGCCTCTTGCATACTTAATTGCCAGTGTTGATAACTTTTCATATCCCATTTTGGGATGCGCTTGCTTGAAAGCATGCTGACAAAAAAGCTGAAGTGATTCTTCCATATTTAATTCTTTAACCTCGTGTACTACATGAACTCCTCCACTAACAAGAACATGCTTGTCTCTACTTGTTATGATGATTTTGCTTCTTGGTCCCAATGAAATATTTTCTTTCATAAGATCATGTAATTGCCTTGAGGTGTCTATATCATCAAGCACTAGGAGAACTCTTATTCGACGTAGCCTTCTTAAAGTGTTGGGTCTTCCTTTCTTTGTGAGATTATCGTTGTTTAGAAGTGTAGAGAGAATTTTTTCAAGCAAACAAGTCAATCCAATCTTTTTTGATTCCTCTCTCACGTTTGATACAAAGCAAGAACTATCAAATTGGCAGGAAAATTTGTCAAAGACGACACGAGCTAAGGTTGTTTTACCTATCCCTCCTTTACTCCAAATTCCAAGTACTCCAACATCTTGTGAGTTGACCTTCATAAATGATTCAATAGTAGCCAAATTTTCTTTAAATCCAATAAGTTGATTTGGCTCAATTGTGTCCTTATCTTCCAACATTTTCGATACATCTTTGATTATTCTATCAATAAGATTCGATTCATTACTGCCATAGTAAAATAAAGAAATTATTTTTTTTGAAAATTTCACACAGTTTCAAAAATAATACATCCATAGATATAATAATTTTTATTCTTTTCTGGGGAAAAAGATATAATTGATAAACTATGCAAACATATATTGAATGATAGAATGTGAAAAAACTTACAAAAATTTGAGGAATGATAACCAAATAAGTCTACAGTTTCTTTCAAGACAGATCTCCAAACTTGCAACAAATTATTATCTCGTAACTTCTGTTTATGCTGAGAAAGTGATTCAGCGTAAGATCCTTTTTGATGTATGACGTGTGAGGGGTCTACATTATAGAAAACTGGAATTACAATCCGGCTATCGACTCGCTTGCATTCCATGATTTTTACTAGCTCCTCTAAGCACCACCTTGAAGAAGCATAGTCTTTAGAAAATATCACCAGTGCAATCATTGATCTTTCTATTGCTTCCAAAAGCGCAAATGATATTTTATCCCCACTCTCTAACCGCTCATCGACATACACATCTATCCCCTCTCACCGTAATTGCTTTGTCAAATGGCTAAGAAATCTATCTCTGATGTCTGAACCTCTAAAACTGATAAAAACTTCATACTTTATCCATTGAAGTTGGGAAGAAGTAGCGAATGCAGTCATTACTGGATATAAACAAAAACTATAGGGCGTTAATAAATACTAATAAATTTGGATACTAATTTCTCCACTCAAGTTTCCAATAATAGCATTTTTAATAAACTTGTAACTTTTCAAATATTTTACGTTCACTCCCATGGGAATTTAATTTGTATCTAACTTGGGTAGCTTGGATACAATTCGGGAGAATTATATTGTAGTCCATTGTTAGGCCCCAAGAAATTTTAAAGTTTCAGTTCAGGAGTAAAGGACAAAAATAAAAGTATGCTTTATTGTTAGGCCCCAAGAAATTTTAAAGTTTCAGTTCAGGAGTAAAGGACAAAAATAAAAGTTTGCTTTGATGATAAATAAATAACCAAAATGTCCTTGCTCCCTTCATTTTAAAAACAAAACATAAGGCCCAGTCACCACCGGATAATATAATGTCAAGGGGTTTGTACTCATGACTCTTTGGTCACCAAGCTGTTTATGGCCATCACGCCATCAAGCACAATTAATTATATAATGTAAAAATTTATACATGTAATAAATTTAACTTCCAAACCACTTATTTGTTTTTTTTTTTTTTGCCCCAACGCTTACTTATTAGTTATTACAACATGAAGTGCACTTGTTAAGACTCTAAATTAACTTTCTAATTACAAGCAGCTAAATTGAAGCAAAATAAACTTGTACAAAAATTAAAATCACAGCACTTTAATTATAATTACTAAATAAAAGGTGTGATCAAAGTCTTGTTTTTGTATCAGTCTTTCAGGAATGAAACAAAGATTCATGTGAATAGTAAATCATTCTCTCTCTAGAGAGAGAAGTGAAAACAATAGCTTCGCTTCCGTATTTGCAAAGAAATAGTTCAAGAAATTAAACGAGCCACACCAAAAAACCATTGTCAACGCCAGAACAACAGGAAGTGAAATAGAAGCAGAGAAATTAAACACGAAGTGGAAGAGTCAAACCTGTGTTCTTCCTGGAAGAATATAGATAGAAAGCGGTGATCCCAATGGCTACGACAGAGAGGACCACACCCACTAGTAATTGTGTCTCTAACAACTCCATGCTTTCAAGTGCTTGATTCTGATTCTATGAGATTCTACAGAATTAAATTTGGAGCTTGTAGACTATATAAAACCTGAATAGGAAGAGGAGAATCATTTATTATTTTACCAAAGCTAACTGTATAATAAAAAAAATTTAATCTCTCATCTCCACTTGAAAAAGTCCCAATTTTAAAGGGGATGAGGTTAGGAAGGATTGAGAAAGTGAAAGATGGTGAAACAGAGCAAGAACACAATCATCAATGTCCCAAAATATTAGTATCAATGCATCATTAAAGCACAGTATTCACAATCATGAACGTTGCAACTGATACATCAACGCCGTAATATAGGGAAAAAAATGTGTGAAATTTTTTCAATCTTTGCTAAGTCGGCCGTGATGAATAGTTCAAGCATATGCATTATACAGAAGAAATGAGGAAGAAGATCATTCATACCTGGGATCGGTCAAAGCTTTTCTGGCAAACAGAGAGCAATAGCGATGATGTCTGTGTAAACAACAGGAACCCAATTTATAAGTGAAGAACACGGTTTCTGGGAAACTTCCTTATCAATACCGTGAGTAGTCTTTGTTAGAGAGAAGCTTTAATAATATAAAATGGCAAGTTGGCTTCTGAGCGTTTCCTTCATTTGTCTAGCTCCAAAAAGAAAATAAAAATAAAAATCAAATAAAGCTTTGATTTGTTGACTTGAATGTTTTAGGCTTTGTTTGGTTGGAAGTTTTTGTAAGTTAGGTTAGGTTGGGGGAGGGTTGGAGATTAAAAATGGGTGTTTGGTTGGAAGGAGGGGAGGCGAGGAGAGGGATGCTTTTTTGTCTTGTAGTGCTCACCTCACTCAGATGTTGAACCCTCCAAAATTGGGGTTTTTTCTAGGGGAGAGAATATTTGTGTCAAACTATGACTAAATTACCCATGGCAATTATTCAAAATGCCATTACTGCCCTTGCCTCTAAAAACACCTTTGCCCGCGCCATTCCATCTTTTGGCATCGTCTCTCCCGCTCGAAATCGCATATTCCCTCTCCTGCTTTTCGCGCTCTGCAATTGAGCGTGGTCTCCGGCCTCTTTTCCAGCCACCGTCACTGCCGACTTCCTCTACAGCCACCATCGTTGGTCGTCGAAGGTCGCTGCCGGTCCGTTTGCCGTGTAGATCGATCGGACTCCTTCGCTAATCTGCTCCTTCAACGTCGTCTTGGATCCCTCCTCCACAAGCCGCCGCCGCTCTGTTGGTTGCACCTTTGATCAGGTAAATAATACTTTCTCGTGATGATCTTTCTGTATAAAAAAAATGATATTGAGTTGTTTCTGGACTTTTTTGCCGTTCACCACCGACTTGACTTCACAGGTGAAAGGTTTTTGTTTTGCATCGTATAGATTCCCACTGCTCTGTATGTTGTAGCTGCGATAGGTTGAGTTTTTACATAAAATTGTTCATCATAAAATCCCTGCTTCAGTTTTGTACAGAACATGTTATAGTTTGAAATAATTAGTTTCTTAAAATGGCATTAGCTGACATTGAGTTGTTTCTAAACTACTTTGTCTATGCATTTAAATTAATTTTGTAGCATTAGTTGTAGGTTCCTGATTTGTTCACTCTTGAAGCTGAACGTATATTTGGTGAGTTTGGAGCATTTTCTTTGTGCCTACAACTTGTTTAATTATCAGAACATCAAGGGTTCTATCCCTTCCCTTGAGAGAGGGTGAAATTGAGCCAATTCTGTTCCCAAGTTAATTTAATGATCTTTCTAGTTTCCACATGCACCATTTCCCTTACTAGCTAGCCTTGAAAGATTTATGGAAGATGATTACAGTAGAAATGCTAGTTCAGTTTGGTCATGGTTATCACCCACTTAAGCATGTGCATTTCAAAGTCAGATCAATGAGGCAATTTATGTTGCTACAATGTCTGTCTTTATGTTCTTGTTATGTAAGATATAAACAAAGCTACATATTTCCAGTTGTTTTCCTTTATCGTTGGCTGTAAGGTTTTTATTTTGCCTCATCTATCTCATCCGGAGGCATTTGAAGCTTGAGAGATTTTGCATTTTTTTCGTTTAGTGCCTTATGTTTTGGTCTTGAAGGAGTATTCTTTAACCTCCTTATCTGCACACTTTTTTCATTTCTACAAATAATAATTCAATATTATATTAAAGTGATAGAAGGGAGAATGTAGAGTTTATCAGCACACTTCTTTCACTTCTTTTCCTCCATTTCTTGTAAGTTTCTGGAATAGATTTTTAAAACTATTTTTTTTGTCTTCAGGTCTATAAATATAGTTCTGTGTTTACGATTTATGCCAGTTGTAATTGTAATATTCTCTTTTTTCATAATTGCCAAATGATTCATTTAATTAATCTAATAAAATCTGCCACCCTGCATGTTCTGTTTGTAAGATTCATGGCAGTTCTAGTTTTAAGATTCATGCCAGTTGTCATTGTGATATGTATATTTTGAATGAATTAGCAACATAGGATTGTACAAGAATTAATCACTGTCCTACAGTTTGCTGATTTGGTGCCTTTTGAATTGGTGCCTTTTGATTACATGTAAATCAATGCCTTTTGTAGATTCTGTTTGGGCATTGTGAAAACAGTTCAAGGCCATTAAGTTTATTAACTCTATTATTTTGGGAAGTGTTGATGTGAGATCAATGATTTATGTTGGATCATTTATGAGAAACTAATGCATAGTTGTTTTGATTATTTGTTTAAGTATATCTCCTGGATTCTATTGTGGATTCTTTACTATGCATGATTTCTTTTTTGCTATGATGAAAGTGCTGCAACAAACTATTTCATGGACAAAATTTCAGAGTCAGACCTACCTATTATTGTAAGCTATCCATTTCAGCTCTGTTATCATAAAAAATATTATGTTGTACAATTGTGGCTAATCAGACTTAGATCTACCTATAATTGTTGGTCATGCATTTCAGCTAGGTTGCAAGAAGTCTAAATGGTTAGGTACATTGACATGCAGCTGAAGTTGTAAGTTACTAAATATAATAGAGATGTTAATTGGGTGATTTGAGAGTTACTTGATTCTGAAATGATATATTGTTCATAATTTCCATTGAGATGCTTGATATGGGTTTAGTAGGAAAGATCATCAGGCATCAGCTGATTTTACCGTTTAGGATGAAAATTTCTCAAGCATATCATTATTCTACCTGATTTTCTCTCCCTTTTCCAGGTTACTGCTATTCAGACTAGTTCTGAGGACATAAATAAAGTGTTAGAGTCTTTGCAACACAATTTCCTTGCTGTCTTAAAGTCTTTTCTGAGAAATAAAGTGCGTGAAGTATCAAATTATGTTGATAACTGCCTGCAGGTTTGTGATTTAGTTAGAATTGGTGATGAAAGGATGATGACATCATGTGTTAACTGGGAGACAAAGTCCTGTGGCCCGTCCAACTTGACTGCTCATGCTCAAGGGAGTTTGGATACACGATTGATGCATGGAAAGCAAGGCGCATCAGCTAATGAAAAGTTCCCACGTTGTGCTTCTGAAAATTCTTCCAGGTAAAAGGAAAATAATATCATCTAGTTGTAAATACTGGAATTTCGCCTTGCCTTTCAAGTTTTAAGTAGTTTGAATTCACTCCCCAAAATCTGTAAACACAAATGCATTAGCAGAATAGGAGGTGATTATTTTCTAGTGCAAGTTTTGTGTTAGTTGGATCCAACTTAGGCATTTTGAGGTTTTCATGGATGTTAATCTTACCGTGTTTGGCCTTGCAACTTCATAACAGTTACACTACCATGCATAAGAATACCACAGAGGAGCAACAAGCTTCTAAGGGAGATCAAAGCAAAGCTCAACTGATGAAAGCATTGTGCCATTCTCAAACACGAGTGAGACAAGCAGAAGGCACAGCCAAACAAGCATATGTTGAGAAAGAGCAAGTTGTCAGACTCAATTTTAAGCAAGCATCACAAGATAAAGTCCACAAGATAAAGTGATTCTTTCATAATAAACATTGCATGCATAACTTGGATTTCATAATATTTTGAAATTGAATTCTATGGTGGCCCGGTTTCTTTCCCTCTTTTTGAACTCTACTTTGGTTTTTGAAAAAAAAAGCTTCAAGAGGAAATTGATTTTGCTTGCCAATCTCTTTATGAGAGAATGAAAGGATTATGTAAGAATGTTCCGGAGTTGATTATTATACCTATCTATAGTGCTCTTCTTAGTGAAATGCAATCTAGGATATTTGATCCTGCGCCTCTTGGGAAGGAGAAAAGTGGTTGTCGCAACTAATATTGCTGAGGCTTCTTTAACAATTGATGGGATTTTCTATGTTATTGACCATGTATTTACTAAGCAAAATGTATACAACCCAAAACAAGGACTTGATTCTCTGCTTGTAAAGGTTGATTCATGGAGGAAGTATAGAAGAAGAAAAATAAAATAAATCCAAAGTGGATAATATTTTTAGGGATTGGAGAAATCATTTATATTCTGTCTCAAATTTATATTATCATTTATCATTTCTACTACCATTAATTAATAGTTATTTTCACTGCATTAAATAATTATTTTCTCACTTTTTTTTTTCTATAAACAAGGATATTTTTTAAAAGTAAGTTATATTTTTTTTATATATTTATGGTATGTAATTAATTTAAATCCAATTTTTTTATTATAACTCATCTTTTTATGTATTATAAAAAGAGAATAATATGTGAAAGAAGTGTATATCATTGTTAGAATAATTATTTTATAAATAATAATTATTAATAAATACATTGTGAAAGAAGTGTATATAATTGTTAGAATAATTATTTTATAAATAATAATTTTATAAATAACTATTATTAATAAATACATTATTAAAAAAGAAGGAAAATATGTAGAAGGGCATTTTTGTCCACTTATAATTAACTCACCTAACCTAACCTCCTGAACCAAACAAGATATTAAACCTCACCTACCCTCTTCTTGAACCAAACAACATTATATCCTCCCCTAACCTAACTTAAATAAACCCCACTTAACCTAACTTAGGTTGAACCAAACATAGCCTTATAGTGCAGAATGTTATCACACACAACAAAGCCTGTTATTTTCACACACAACAGCATAGATCTGAAAATCAAATATTGAAGCTCAAATCTTGAACAGAAATATGAAACTCAGTGACGGCAGATGCAAACCACGATGGTTGGGCGATGCTTGGGTTGCGACAGGAGCGTTATAAATCTGGTGGATGTTTGAAACTGATGATGAAAAGTGCAGATCCATGGCGGTGATTAGTGAAGATGGAGAAGGGAAGGACTGAAGACAGCGAGGAAAAGGAGATAAAGGAAGTGGATCGGCGGCGATGATAGAAGAAAGATGTTGGTGAATCAATGGTGATGAAGAACGTGAAACCGCCAACAAATTACTGTGACTGTCGGCTCGGTCATTCATCCTTCCTTTTTAGGTTTATTTAGGTTAGGTTGTGGACCTTTTTTTTTTGTTGGGTTTGGGCTGGTGGGGAAAGTGAGACATGCATTAAAAAGAGACTAACTTGAGCAATGACTTCACGAGGCCCATATATAATAGAATTTCGGTTTTTCAGTTATAATAGAATTTTTTTGGGTTCTGCTTAAGTAAGGTTTCGGGTTCGAGCCTTGTGTATGCAAAAAATTCTCATTAGAAAACTCTCCCACCATAGCCAGGTGCACGACGCGGGTCGGATCCAGATGTAGTCGGGGTAAAGCTTCGGTGAAATGGATAGACAACAAAAAAAAAGAATTTTTTTAAAATAAACCGAACAGAAAACTGATAACCAAAAAATTCCTGAAATAAAAATTGAAAATAAATAAAAAAATAGAATTAATTGAATCAAAAAAAGTGAATTGAGTATGATTCAGGTCGGTTTCAGCTTGATTTTGCTCACTCTTATATTTGACTACAAGCACGTAATTCAGCTGATAGGGGTTGTATGTGTTGGCTTAATAAGAAAATTTTGGGTTCAAAAAATAAATTTAATAGGTATAAAATATTTATAGAGTTTATATGTATCCTAAAATCTATCCCTATTTAATTATAAAATATGCACTTAACAATATTCTAAGTGTGTAGCTATATTAAATGTTTGTTGGGAAAGTTTTACCATCCTTATGGCTCTTTCTAATTTGAACCAAATTAGTTGATCAGTTTACTGTGGCTAGTCAATACCCGGTGGTTTGATTAGAAAAATATTACTTCCCCCGGTCCTAATTATAAGATAAGGTTGACTTTTTTGGAGAAATTAAGGAAACTAATTAAATTACTATAGAGTATTTATATTTTTTTCTTCAAACTAATTAGTTTGACTAATAAATTAATATATAATCTAAGGATACATAACATATGATATGTTTAAGTAACTTATTTAACTTCCTTAATTTCTTCAAAAACAATAAACTTTATCTCATAATTAGGACCGGATGTAGTATTAACTTTTCGGAGACATTCAAGTTTGTGGTGATGCACTATAGGCGGATTCTCTCATATCATCGATTTTTCAAAAGTACAGCTTAATTTCAGTCCCTTTAATTTGTTGATGCTAAATCGATCCAGATATATTTCTACTTTTCTTTTCATGACATTATATTTAGTTATGGTTGATGACTAGATAATCTCCCACAATTTTGGATTAAAATAAAGAGAGAATAATCTCCCACAAAGGCAAACGCTTTTAGAATCCTCCATCCTTTAATATAAGTCCCAATTTCAACGAAAATACACAAATGAAGAAAGTACTAAATTCTATATGATATGTAAAAATTAGTTTTTTTTTGGGGGGGATTATAGATAAATCCCATATAAGGAAATTAATTATTAATGGCTTTCCTAAATTTGACTTGTTACCATTGTCCCCAGAAAACTTATGCAAAAATAAGTTGAAAATTTCCAAGTTCGACTCGTAAATCAGTAAATGAGGCATGAAAACTTGTAAAATTATTTTCTCTCTTCCTGTGGTTTAGGGTTTAGCTGAGAAATTTTTATAAGGATAATTTTGTTGATTTGGGTTTTTAAAGATGACTTCATACTAAGACTCAGAACTCCGTCAAATATTGTAGGAGTTTTTTAATTGATGTTGGATATAAAATGATCAGCTTGAAGGTGAGTTGTTGGAAAAAAAAAACAAAACTAGAAAGAAATAAAGAAAAAAGACTCTCGAGTCTTGAGAATATGAATTATTTAAGTTTCACATATTTTGTCGGCATCTGAATTGAACAGAGGAAAGGAATATACAAGGAATATATCCACGTTGTCGGTTCTTATATTGATCACTGTGCCATGCAAGGAACAAAAACCGAATCGGATAATGAACGGGTCACGGTATAGATTTAAAGGTTAATGAGTTAATTGAGGTCTAATCGGTAGTTGAACCGGCCATATTAAAATATTATAATTTATTAGTGACAATATATATATTAATATATTTTTAAACTTCTATAGATAAAATGAAGATTTTTAGAAAAAAATTGCTTAAAATCTATTAGTATTAATTATAATACTTATACTTATGTAATGATATATCATTTCCTATAATTATTATATCCTTTTAAATAATTACTTTCATTATCTTCTTCAGTTTTTTTAGATTTTTTCTTTCTCTATCTACTTTTTTCTTCATTTTGGTCTTCAATATTCAATTTTCCCTAAAAACTAGCACAAAATAATAATTAAAAACTAAAAAAATGAAACTGGTTGGACCATCGGTTTTATTGGTTTTAACCAGTCCAACCGGTTTCAAACCAGTTCAACTGGTTTTATTGTTTAATGGCAGATTAGACTGGATCACTGATCGGTTTTCGGTTCAACCAGTCGAATCGGCCGGTCTAGTCCCTTTTTTTGTTTATTGGTGTTAAGGTTCACATTTAGGCCCTGTCTGGTACGTGATATTGAATTTTGATGGATTGGGATAGGGATTGGGATTGAGATTGGGATTGATGCTTTAAAAATATGTTTGGTATGAGGTGTTAATTGGAGGGAATGATTTTACCAATCTTATTTAATAGACAAATACTAATTATAAAAAGACTCAAATACCCTGTCCTAATCCCAAACTTGATCGATCAACCAAATCCTCAGGGAAATCAGTGTTGAACTCATCGTCGCGATCGTTATAATTGGAAAGGTTCACATAGTAAAAACCCATTTGTGAAGCTAACGAACATTAAAGAGCTCTTGTCTAATAGGTTCGTGGCTTTGACTTCTGATATAGAGATGAGAGACATTTTGATATCACAATCAAATCGCTAATTAATAGCCAACAATGCACATCTTCGACGGAGAGAAAGGGGAAAAGTGATCGGTGCTGAGGCGATGGAGTGAGCGGCGGTGAGGGAAACCATGTGAAGTTGAGACGTCGATGGTGAGGGAAAAAAAAGAGGTAGTGAATATTTGAGAGGGATTTTAGGTTATGATTGGGGTGATTTTTGTATAGAAATATTTTATTTAAGGGTATTTTTGTCTTCACAATTTTGCAATCCCGGGATTCAAAACACAATACCAGGGGGAGGTGGCTTTGCAGCAATCCCACTTTCGTGATATTACCAATCCCTGGTTACCCATAGTCCCTCATACTAAACGACACATTCTGACTTAATCCCTGATCCAATCCCACTCCCTGTCCTCAAATATCACGTACCAAACAGGGCCTTAGGGTGTGTTTGGTTTGAGGGGAGGGGATGGAAGGAGAGGAGGTTAAATTATCTCTTTAGATTGAATGTATTTAAATTTTGGGCGGGAACTCAAAATTTGAAATGAATGAGAGGATAAATTTTGGACGGAAATCTAAAATTTAAAAGAATGGGATGGAAAATTTTAGGTTTCTCCATTCCAAAATTGTAATTTGCCCCCTACCCTCCCCTCTCCCCTCACCTCAAACCAAACACACCCTTACCGATCAGGGTTGGAGATTTTAAAACGGGTTCGGTTTCTCTCATTGTCCATTTTCTCATCATCCCTCATAATCTCTAAATCATGTCCGTCCAATCAATCTAAAAGGTAAAAGATGAGTCACGTCATCAAGTTATCACTCCTTTCACTTTTCTCTCCCCTTCTTAATCAACGGTCCAAATGGCTCCTCTTCCAAATCAACGGTTCAGATGGGTTCATGAGGGATGATAAGAAAATGAGATGATGAGAGGATCTGCTTCCTTTTAGAACATGAATTGATTAGATGATATATAATTTTTAAACACCATTCACATATATTGAAACGCGTACGAGTTCCTGATGATGTGTTGGAAGATTTCATATTAATTATATCATATAGATGGGTGAATTGGTTATGCACAGGACAAGGGAAAAAACAAAAACCTTTCATCATGTTGCAAATATTTAACTACGTACTGAGCAATTATCTGCATTCACCAAAATGAAAAATCAAACGCGAATTTTTTTAAATGCAAATTTTGCAAACAAAGGTTTGTTGACTAAATGGCTTTTATTTTCCCAAACACATAATTTTCCTATGCGAGTTGGACAGATGTACAACTATTTTTCTATATATATTAATTCCGTGTAAAAAATTTAAAAAAAAATCCTACATTTTTAGTATGTAGGTGCGTACCTATTAGAATATAGGGTAAAGGTGCAATAGACATCCCAAATAATTTTTGAAAGGGCAATTATCACGTATTTAGGGTGTAATTTTAACGATAAAGCAATTAAATTGGGGCAATTCTGGCCCCCACAGCCTAACAGAATATTAACATTGTTTTTAAAAAAAAAAGCTTCACTTTGACCATGGACCCTCACTCACCCTCTCCAAGTCTCCATGTCTTTCTTCACCATCCTCTCCGTTCAGTGCACCTTCCCATGAAAAAGCTTGCTGCCCATAGCTTGCAACCAACCAAGCAATCACCAAAACCCCCAATACTAAACCTTCGTCTCGCAACTTGATAGCGTCAATGCAGCTGATAGACAGATACGACACTGCTGAGCCAGCCCAAGAGAACGGTTTTATGCTGAGTGTGTGTTTGGATATCATTAGAAAAGCACTTTTTGGGATGAAAACTCTGGTTTGGTTGAAAACTACCAAAACACATGAAAAAAAAGATCATAATCACTTAGTTTTTTATAAAACCATAGTTTTGAATCTAAAAATCATGGTTTTGAAAAATCTCTCTCTGTTTTTTATTCTTCACTTTTTCCTCTTCTTTTTCCCCAACCACCCTTCTCTTTCCTTCTTCTCTTTCTCTTCCCTTTTTTCAGCAATTGTTGTGCTTTTCCTCAAAACCAAAACAGAATTATGCTTGTGCAGGATAGAGGGAAAAAAAAAAAAAAGGAAAAAGGGAAGAAAGAAATAATTTTTTCCCTCAAAATTAACGTTTTACATGTACGGAAATGATAAAGGAAAAAAATAAAAATAAAATATAGAGAGAAAAAATTATATGTAATTATCAGAAAAGTTAATATATTTTGTAATAATTTGACTATGGAAAAAGTGATTCTAATAAAAATACCCAAACACTATCATTTTATCAAAATCATTTTTTTTCCAAAATCTATTCTCTAAAATCACTTTTATCACTTTTTTTTTTTTCAGAAATCATTCTCCAAAACTAATCGAAATACACTCTTGAGAGGGTTTGAGGAAGTGAAGAGTCGGAGAAAGTGAGAGAGTATTGGAAGCTTTGCATCTTGAAGGAATAGTGGAAGAACGATTGGCAGGGTTATGGATTGCAAGGGAAACTCGAAATTGAAGTAGTCTAGGGAATCGTTGAATGGGGAAAAAAGAGTTGTGGATGATAACGATTAAGATATTGGCACTTGACTTTGAGGTTGTCCGTTGCGATGGAAGGAGGAACAACACAGCAAAAGACCATGCCGATCAGTGATTGTTCACCATTACATGTAAATTCAATAGTATTTGAAGCCACTTACGTATGTTTATACCTGATCCCATGTGGAACTCTGCTTCCTGAGTAACAAGCACTATAATAATCAACCTTTTTAGTAGCTGAAATAATTGAGCACTGAATCAATTGCTCAATAAACACAAGTGAAGTCTCATCCAAGTTTGCACAATTTTTGAACTCTAACAAACTATTAACCACAGTAAAAATTCTCCTTCTCAAAATAACAGAAAAAGGAAAGCACAGTAAATAGTGATAGGATAAAATCTAGAATGTTCTCTTACATGTAATACGTGTAGGGTTGAGATGATTTTTTATATCCTATAAATAGGACAAGATGTACTGTGCAAATTTATTCAATGCAATTACAATTCTCAGTTTTCATTCATCTGCTTTATTTCTTGTTTTTACTTTCTATATGGTATCAGAGAGTTGCTTGACTGTATAGTGTCAGATGACGGACACAACGTCTGAATCCTCAGGCGCTCATATTTCAACAACATATGGCGCATCTTCTACTCCCTCTTCTTCTAATTTCACTCACTTTATTACTGTTCAACTCAATGAAGAAAATTATTTAATTTGGCGTACTCAAATGCTACCTTATCTCCATGGTCAGCATTTGTTTGGGTATATTGATGGTACAAAAGTTGCACCACCGTCAGAGTTGCCTACGGGCCTTCCGAATCCAGATTTTCTGGAATGGTTTGACAAAGATCAACTTGTACTATCAATCTTAATTGCCTCTTTATCTGAAAATCTGATTCCCAGAGTAATGCGCCATAAACGTTCCAGAGACATGTGGCTTGCATTAGAGACTCTGTTTTCCCAGCAATCTCAAGCACGGTATGTTCAATTACATCAAAAATTGACAAATCTGAAAAAGGGTGGTGACTCAATTAGTGCTTACCACCGTCGTGCTATTTTACTGGCTGACTCTCTAGCAGTAGCTGGAAACACTATAAGTGATCTTGATTTCAATACTTATCTGCTTGCTAGTCTCGGATCGGATTTTGATCCCATTGTGACTTCTCTTACTACTCAGCGTCATTTATTATCAATTGAAGAAGTACTTAGTCACTTGTTAGTTTTTGAAACTCGTCTGAACCAATAGCACTCTATATCTGCTACTTCTGAATTGGTTGCTAATACTATATCAGTGTCTTCCCCAAATTCTCGTGATTTTCAGCATCACAGAGGAGGTCGCTCCTTCTTTAATCAATGTGGCAATTTTAGAGGATTTAATGGTGGTTATCGTGGTCGAGGTTCTCGAGGACGAAATACACGTGGTAATGGTCGCTCATAGGGCCGTCAATATTTCCCACATGAATCTGATGCTGCTCCTTGTCAAATATGTCGCAAGTATGGGCATGATGCCCTAGTATGTTTTAACCGCTATAATCATGCTTATCAAGCCTTTGCTCCACCTTTTATTTCAGCTCATTATTCTGATTTGGGCTCTGACAGTGAAGCTCTTTGGTATCCAGATACAGGTGCTACCCATCATATTACTTCAGACTTATCTAATCTTAATTTACAGTCTGAGATATATTCAGGTTCTCTTGTTCGTGTTGGTAATGGTGCACAGCTTCAAGTTCAACACTATGGCACAGGCTCCCTGTCTACTACTGGTGGCTCTTTTATTCTTTCTAACATTCTTCATGTTCCTCATATTACCAAAAATTTGCTCTCTGTTTATCAATTTTGTAATGATAATAACGTCTTTTTTGAATTTCATGGTGATCATTTTTGTGTCAAGGACTCCAAAACAAAGACTCCACTCCTTCAAGGTCTTCTTAAAGGACGCTTGTATCCTTTGCCTCCCTCTACTCCACTAGAAGCTTTTTATGGAGCTCGCACTTCCTTCCTTCAATGGCACAACCGCTTAGGACACCCTGCTTTTCAAGTTGTTCAGCAGATTCTCTCTGCCAATAAACTTCCAGTTTCTTCTCCGTCAGCTCGCCATCAGTGTTCTGCTTGTCGTCTCTCTAAAAGTCATGCTCTTCCTTCTCCAGCGTCTCCTCATAATTCCACTGCTCCTTTTGATTTAGTTTTTTGTGATGTATGGGGTCCTGCCCTAATAGTTTCTTCTGATGGTTTTCGTTACTACATTTCATTTGTAGATGATTTTTCTTGCTTTATTTGGTTTTATCCCATTAAGAGTAAAAATGAGGTTGTCTCTATTTTTCATTCCTTCAATAAATTAGTATCTACTCATTATAATTCCCGTATTCGTTCTTTTCAATCTGATTGGGGTGGAGAATTTCGTTCCTTACATCGTGTTCTTGTCTCTCTTGGCATTTTTCATCGCATTACCTGTCCCCATACTCATACTCAAAATGGAACTGTTGAACGTCGTCATCGCACGATTGTTGAGACAGGTCTTGCTTTACTATCTCATGCTCATGTTCCAAAATCTTACTGGTCTTATGCTTTTGCCACTGCATCATATCTAATCAATCGATTGCCTAGCCAGGTGTTGAATTCTCAAAGTCCGTATGCCCTTCTTTATAACCAACAACCTGATTATAATTTTTTAAAAGTCTTTGGTAGTGCTTGTTGGCCACATCTTCGTCCATATGCATCAAATAAGCTGGACTCTCGCTCTGCCTTGTGTGTTTTTCTGGGTTATGCTTCTCACTATATGGGCTACTTGTGTTTGGATTTATCTACTGGTCGCATTTATGTTTCTCGCAATGTTGTTTTTGATGAATCCAGGTTCCCATTTTTGGATCATATCTCATCTTCTGGATCGCTGCGGTCTTCTAATGCTCTCTTGCCTATTCTTCATTATGGGCCTTCTTCAAGAACTTTGTCACGGCCCATTAATACTGAGTCCAAACCCGTTTTGAGTCTCACGCCTATCCCTATTTCTCCTGAGGCATCTTCTCCTTCGGCACATTCTCTTTCGCCGTCCTCTCCAACTGCGTCGTCTGCACCGTCTTCCTCTCAGCCTCCATCGCTGCATCCAATGATTACTCGGTCAAAGAATCTTATTTCTAAACCCAAAGCTCTTGGTGACGGTATGATTTCTTGGTCCTTACCTCGTGCCCACTTCGTCTTGGGATCTGAGCCTCTGTTACCTCGCTCGATTTTCGAGGCCTTGAATGATCCAGGATGGCGAGCAGCGATGCATAATGAATTCCAGGCGTTTATGGATACTAGAACCTGGTCTCTTGTTCCTCCTTCATCGGCTCAGAATATTGTTGGCTGTAAATGGGTTTTTCGCCGCAAATACAATCCTGATAATTCCTTGAATAAGCTTAAGGCGCGTCTTATGGCTAAAGGGTTTCATCAACAGCCTGGTGTGGATTTTTCTGAGACTTTTTCTCCGGTTGTCAAGCCTACAACGGTATGGATTATTTTATCTTTAGCTATTTCCAACGGATGGTTGGTTAAACAACTTGATATCCAAAACGCTTTTCTTCATGGTTTTTTGGATGAGGATGTTTTTATGACTCAACCTCCTGGTTTTGTACATCCTGAATTTCCTCACTATGTGTGTAAGCTTAATCGAGCATTATATGGTTTGAAACAAGCTCCTCGAGCTTGGTTTGCTCGTCTTAGTTCTCGTCTGTAGGAATTGGGATTTTCCTCTTCACGATCTGACTCTTCTTTGTTTATTTATAAGTCTGATATTTCCACTGTATATATTCTGGTGTATGTTGATGATATAATCATCACTGGCTCTTCTTCGACTGTGATCTCTAATATTATTACTGCTCTTAGTTCTTCATTTCCTGTTAAGGACCTTGGGAATTTACACTATTTTTTGGGTGTTAAAGCTCATTTTGTTTCCTCGGGTCTTGTTTTATCTCAGAGAAAGTATATTTCTGATTTACTTGTTAAAGCCAATATGTGTCGTGCTCGAGCTGTTACTACTCCCATGGCTTCATCTAAGTCTCTTACTGATTTCAATGGCCCTGATTTTCATGACCCTGGTCTCTATCATAGCATTGTTGGCAGTTTGCAATATCTTAGTTTTACAAGGCCAGACATCTCTTTTGCAGTCAATCGTGTTTGTCAGTTTATGCATTGTCCTAAAATTTCTCACTGGACTGCAGTTAAGCGTATACTACGCTATCTGCAAGGTACTACTCATTATGCTCTATTTTTACAACCTTCAACTTCGACTGATATTACTGCTTTTTGTGATGCTGATCTTGGAGGTGATCCTATTGATAGTCGTTCAACTGCTGGTTCTGCTATTTATATTGGCCCTAATCTTATTTCCTGGAGTTCTAAGAAACAACCTTCTGTCTCTTGTTCAAGTACTGAGGCTGAATATAAAGCTCTTGCTACTACCACCTCTGATGTTATTTGGGTTTAGCAGTTGTTACAAGATCTTGGTATTTTTCTCTCGGTTCCTCCTTTATTATGCTGTGATAATTTGGGTGCTACCTATTTGGCTGTAAATCCTATTTTCCACTCAAGGGCAAAACACATTGCCTTAGATTATCATTTTGTTAGAGAATGTTTGGCTGCCAAAACACTTCGGATTACTCATATCTTAGCCAAGGATCAAATTGCAGATATCTTTACCAAGCCTCTATCATATTCTAAATTTGGGTTTTTTCGTTAGAGTCTCACTATTTATCCTGTCCAGTTTGACTCGCAGGGGAGTATTAACCACAGTAAAAATTCTCCTTCTCAAAATAACAAAAAAAGGAAAGCACAGTAAATGGTGATAGGATAAAATCTAGAATGTTCTCTTACATGTAATACGTGTAGGGTTGGGATGATTTTGTATATCCTATAAATAGGACAAGATGTACTGTGCAAATTTATTCAATGCAATTACAATTCTCAGTTTTCATTCATCTGCTTTATTTCTTGTTTTTACTTTCTATACAAACATAGGTGATCCAAGAGTTCCTGTTGAAATCTTGACAGGCTGAATATAGTCTCCAGTGATGTGCTGTCTGTGGCTTCTAAAACTGTAAGGTTGAGAGGAAGTCCAAGTATAGACCTAAGCATCCTACAATTTCTCAAGCAAATCTCTCGTAGGTTTGGAAGATGCTGCATGCAAGCTGGCAATATCTCCACACTTGATTCTAACAATGACAACGTTTCTAATTCTGTTAAGGAGATCATGTTGTCAGGGATTTTTGACAACTTGCTACATCTGTGCTACAAATAGGGTCTCTAGCTCTCATGAGCTTCCTCCTTCAAGCTTCCTCCACTAGCTTGCTTTCTCCTACTATTGGAACATGAGAGAAAAGGGGTGAGATTCGAGGAATTTCAGTAGCAAAACATTAACTCAAAATATATAATGTGCAATGCTAATTAACTAAACATGTAAATAACCCAGTAAGAACAACTTATGCAAGGATATTACATGTTCAAAGGCATACATGGAAAATAAGCATGCAATAAGCCAAGCACAAACTATATAAGAGCAAGTTTTACTACCTTTTGCTTCTTCTTCCAACCTTACTTCCTTAGCCATCTCAGCTCTTCTTGCTTGTTTTTCCTTTGCTCTGCCTCCTCTTTAGTCCTGATGGCAAATATCAAACCCTATTGATTATTCATGTAGGGACAAATTAATACTTATATTAGCATGCTTTCATAGCATAATTTATCTCTCTCAAAGCCCCAACTTCTAATCCATTATTCATTTAGCTCCTTAACTTGGTCATTTTACCTTGATTTTACTGCTTGTTCTTTGTCTAATTATTTTTTCCCCTCTTTTGCCCACTGTGTTCTGCACAAGTTTTGTAAGAGGAACTCATTCTCAATCTTCCCCAAACTCTATCATTTCATTTGGCCTTTCCCTTAGATCCTTTTTATCTTAACTTTTAACTTTCTTATTTTCTTGCAAATTCATTCCTCATGCCCATCCTACACAATTTGACATAAGGAATTCATTTATAAGCATGGAATTACAAAATTTCAGCTCCTTCTTATCTAAATATCTGCTGTACAAAATAATTCTTTAAGGAGAAATTTTCAAAATTCAATTCTACTATCCAAATGCCTTGTATCTTTACCCTTTAAGTGCCACACATGCTTTGTTTTCCAATTCAATCAAACTTCAACATATATGTTCCCTTTGAACCAGCAAGCATTTCTTCACTTTCAGATCCTAAACTCAAATTCAACATCCATTCATCTTTATGCACTAAAACAACACTTATAAAATGAAACTACTTTGGCATTTTGTTACTTTAGTCCCTTCATAATTTCAAACAGCCCCTTCATTTGTTTATAAAACTGTTGCCAAAACTTAAATCAATGTTTAAATCTTTATTCCAATTTCTCCAACTATAATATAGTTATCTAGAACAATTGCTTAACAGTTTGAGGCATAAAAACATAACTTTAAATTAGTTCTGAAACTCCAAATTGTAACTATTTTCTCATAGCCAAAATAACTTAAATGATGCCATATAGTTTAAAACAAAAACACATCCCCTTGCCAAAGTTTCAGACAGAATCCCTTTAGTTCAAGGAAATTTCTCTAGCTTCAAAATATTCTCTTAGCCAGGGTATTAAGGTTTTAAACATGTTCAAATCATTCAAACTCTCTTTCACATTTATTAAGTATCTAAATCAGCTTTTAGCCTTCAAAGGGTTCAGACAACAGCATATTATGCTCTGGAAAACATTCACAGTTCATAAAAACCATCATCCTCAAAAACCAAACAATATACAGTCACTTAATAAACACCCACACAACCTTATAACACTAATTTCATAGTTTACTGAAAGTTTATACTCTCCGGAACCTCCTATTCGATGAATCAGATGCCACACACCAGAGATACCAAACATCATATTCGAAAATCAGAAACCAACACCAATCGCACACATACAATAACAAATATACTCCCTCTGGTCTTAATTATAGGACATATTTACCTAACTTCGGAGAAATTAAGGATAGTGGTTAAATTAGTTAATCATATTCATTTTCCTAAAATACCCTTATTTAAAATTTAAAATGGCATCATCCAATTATGTTGATTCTCTTTTTTTTTCTTGTACCTTTCCTGCCTCACACATGACTTCTCCAAGCTCTCACATAATCCGGCGTCATCAATCTCCTTCAACAACTCCTCTCACATATTTATCTCATACTTCAAAATAGGGGATACCTGACGTTGAAGACCTTCCAGCTGGTCTGTTCCCAATATTGGAAAGCTAGCTGGCTAAGGGGAGAATGGTGTTGATAAGTTCTCAGCCGTGTATAGTTTCTTAAAATAATCAGTAGCCATGCTTCTCAGTAGCCCTTCCTCTGAAATCCATGTGCCATCCTCATTCTGAAGAGCTTCAAATTTTTTCCTTTTCCTTTTAACTGATGCACAGGCATAAAAGAATCTAGTGTTTCTGTCACCTCCACTTAACTACTTGCACCTTGACTTCTGGAACCAAATAAGCTCTTCTTGTAAAGCAAATTTGTGGTACAAACCCCAAAGATGATTTTCCAATCTAAATAGCCCATTTTGGTTTCCATCTGTACGCCTAGCCCGGTCAATACCTTCTAATCTTCGGATGATCTCTCTCTTCTTTTTTGCCACATTCCCTACCACTTTGTCATTCCACTTAGTTACCTCAGTCACAAACCCCTGACGTCCATGCAGCCAATCCTTTCCCTCCCAAGCAGATTGCACAATCTCTTTGAAGCCCTCTTCTATACACCAAGCCGCTTGATATTGAAATCTTTTCCCATTGCTTATGTCTAAATTCTGAGGCCTATCCGCAACTACAATCACACGGTGGTCAGACTTGAACCTTAGGTTGTGGTGGGCTTTAGCTTGGGGATTTTTTAATTCCCAATCGAAATTACTAAAGACCCAGTCCAACCTCTCCTTCACCCCTTTTTTCTCCCAAGTAAAGCGATCCCCCACAACAGGAACTACACTCAGATTACAAACATCAGTGCAGCTACAAAAATCATGCATAGACCTGGGAACGGGAGGAGCTCCTCCTACTTTATCACTCACATCAAGAAAAGCATTAAAATCACCAAGGATAAGCCAAGGGATAGGATTGTTACTACTGATAGCATGCAAAGATGACCATAACTCTCTTCTCTTTAAGACACTAGTATCCCCATAAACAAAAGTCACCAACGATGTTTCCTAGCTTTCCTTATCGGTAATATTGCAATGAAGGAGTTGAGTGTTTGAAGTAATGTAATCAACCTGAACATCCCCACTATTCCATAACACCCATATACCTCCGGCATACCCGGTTGCTTCAACCCTCAACCAATCTGAAAAACCCAAACTTCTCACAACTTTATCAGCCCTATTACCACTGACTCTCAGTTCCTATAAACCCATGACATTAATACCGTACTTCTTAACCATATCTTTAAAAACACGTGGGAACGCTCTACCGCCCGCTCCACTACAATTCCAAGATGATATTATCATAAAAACTAAATACAAACACTCTTGGAATAAAATGCATGGAAACTCACCCGTTAGGTGGTTCGCTTTCCAGTAGCACTTCTACCACCAGCTGTGACATTGAAAGAGCCTTCGAGCCCACCTCATGATGATTTTGAATATCCATCGTGTGCTTAGGGGGAATCAGCGCCATGTTGATTGGCTCCTTATCACCTTCAGAGTTAATATGCTCGACCTCCTGAGAAGGGCCCCGCATTTTCTTCTTTTCTCACTCACTACGTGGTTTTGCCTTATCAGAAAGCATCACGGGCTTGCTGACTTCTAATGGCCCATTGAAATTGATATTCCTTTTAACCACTTGGTGTTCACGTTGGGTCCCACCCAAGCCATTCTTCCTTATTACAAAATTCTCCAGATTCTTCTCTTTTCTCAAGTCTAAAACTGAACCGTGGGCCTCTTTCCTTTGGTCAAAAGAAATGGGCTTTGAACTTCCCTTCACTTTGACCTTAGACCAATTCTTTCCCTCACCCAGCGAAACTTTTTTCTTCTTAATGGACTGCTCCACCACATGAGACAACTTCCCCTCCTCAGCTGAACACAAACCTTGGATCTCAGCATCCACACCTCGCCTACTTCTTGGATTCAAAATCTTCTCGAAATCTTTACCCACATCATGATCCATCTCAGCAAGGGTGGCGAAACATGACTTATATGACCTGTTATCAACGCCGTTCACAGCAAGATTGGTCTGCCCTCTAACGTCGACACTGCTGCTACTAACCTCCTTCCTCGGAACTCGCACTTTGCCTGGTCTGTGAACAAACATCCATGGCCCAAACAGTTCGTCCTTCGCCGGGAGAGCATTTTTCGATGCCACCTTCGAAGTCTCTGCCTAAACTCGGCCTAAATCTCCCCCCGAGCTTCCTCCTGCTTGTAAAACTCTCCACTAACATTTATCTTTCCTGTGCCCATATCTACCGCAGGAAAAGCATATAAGATCAAGACCTTCATATTCAATGTTGAAGAGGGCATCTGTAGAAATAATTCGTGGAATGAGCTTTTTCTATAGGTCCAACTCGACAAAGATCCTTGCATAACGGCCTCTGCAGACTGACACTTCATCCACCTCTGAGCTAGCAACTGAATTCATATCAACTCTAAGAGTCTTCCCGATCATATTACCTAATCTCCACAAACACTCTTTATTGAAAAACAACAATGGAACATAAGGAATTCTAACCCAAGAAGCAACCTTGCCAAGAGGATTACTGAAGGGGTCGAAGTAAGGTGACCACCTCTGCACAAGAATAGTGTGCTGAGCTACCGTCCAAGGGCCTTGAAATAAAACTTTTCTGTAGTGGGTTTCCCAGTTCGCTGGGTCTTTGAATCTCACCACATAATAGTTGTTAGGAAGGTCTATCAACTCAAAGCATTGAATTTGCCAAATCCTGCATAAGTGTTCTTTCAGCCTGTAGAAGTTTAATCTCGTACCCAAAGCAGTGATGACTAGAGTATTGCTCCATGGCTTCGCCCAACGGTTGTACTCTTCTTGGGACATGCTCAAAGTAGGATATATCTCCATGAGTTGCTTTAATTCCTCTGACGGCTCTGGGATATTCCAAGATTGATTCACCAAAACAAAGATATCCGAATCCTCCTCCACACATGAGTTTCCATAAGCTATACCATTGTACTCTGTTCCCTTAAATCCTAATAGAGTATCCTTGTAAGAGATGACAGAGCCAGCCTTATACGACGAACTATCCTTCTCCTTTTCCACAGCGATCCTATTAAGATCTTTCGGAACAGCCATATTAACAGACGTTGAGGGGTCCGCATAGATTCCTTTCTTAGATTTCTTCCCATGCCCATAAGCTATATTGGATTCCAACGTCCTATCCGGCGGAGCTTTCCTGGCACCGGATTCGTCCATCAAAGTCAAACTGGGAAATGGCACGTATTCCAAGTCACACACTCCCTCTCACGTCTCTTCTTTATAATCTTTTGCTGATTGGAAAATTTTACCCTTCCATAGTTTTTTCATTTCGTTTTCCTTCAAATGGATTTCAAAAAGTTTTTTCTAGACAAAAACCCAATGGTAATGACTTGAAAGGATATTTTTCCTATTGAATTCATCATACATATTGACAAGTCCACCTTGAAAATTGCACTGTGTAAGAGAACTTCCAACATATATGAGTTCAAATTGGAAACTTGAGTACCAAAACATTTTGTATGTGGAGTAAAAATTATTTAGGGCTTGGTTTTAAAAACAGTTTTTTATTTTTTAAAACAAAAAAATTTAAAAACTTGTTTAGAAAACTATTTTCAATAACTTGTTTTTTTAAAAAAAACATAAAATTGTTTTTAAAAACTAAAAAATAAAAATAGTTTTTAGGTGTTTTCTTTTTTTTTTTAATTTCTTATTTTCTTTTAGGCCAACACTTACCTACTATTGACACTACACTACCAACAATAGCCACCGTCGCGTTACCTTTGGCAATTGTCATTGCCACGTCACTGCAAAAATAGATTTTTTTTTTTTCAAAAAACAGCTATTCAAACATTTTTGTTTTGTTTTTAGAACTTGCTAAAAAAAATGGAAAACAGAAACAAGCAAGCCCTTATATATCACATTACCATGTTGTCTTAACCTCTGTGACAGTGTAGGGCACAGACAGACATAGCTTATAATTAGGAGTTGATGGAGTTACCATATTTGGAAGGATTGTTGCCCATGTCTAAAATGGCATTGTAATAATCAAATTCTTTTCTAAATTGTGTAGTATTACAGAAAGAGCCCTATTGTGTCGTCTTGCCATTACCAGTAAGAATTCAACACAGCAACCGCTGGGATTAGTAGTTGTTGCTCGATTAGAATGTGTACATCCCAAAGCTCGCACGTTTTGAAATGCTATTTTTCTGTCTCCTAACCTTTGTACCTCCCGCATAGACAACAACGTCAAGAATTTTTTCATCCCATATTGTCCAAAAGAATATAAAAGGAAAAAAGACAAGAAAATCCTGCTTGAACTTCAAAATCTCATATCAGTTTTGTTGGTCACAAGAGTATAGGTATTGACTATAAGAATATAGCAATTCAAAACTCATTTTAGTAGGAAAGATCACTATCTCTTTCCCAATATAAAACATTGGATGTGAGGTTGAGTGATATATACATAGAGCGACTTAGTGCATCATGCTCCCCCTATATGGAGTTTGAGGTGGGTCATATATATATAGCCTTAATTACCTCACTAGTGCAAAAATGGAGTTTTAGATCGACACATTTAGACCAGTTATGACGGGTAAGGTTTAAAAGAAATGACCGGTGGCATTATTGTAATTATTGATAACTTTTGAGACTGGCTGCCTTAATATATGGTCTAAAAAATATTATCTAGACTGGTTTTCTAACAAACCGGTCTTAAATATATAAACTAATTAAAAAAAGTCTATATAATATATTTTTTAGACCGGTTATAAAAATAACCGGTCTAATATATTTATTGAATTACTAAATTAATATATATCTATTATATTTAAGATCGGTTGTAAGTGACAACCGGTTTTATATGTTTCACTTTTTAGACCGGTTATAAATAGAAACCGGTCTAAAAGGTTAACCAAATAAAAAAAAAGTTGATTTAAGGCTGGTTGGTGGAAATAAATAGTCTTAAATGTTTAATCTTTTAGACTGGTTATAATTAGAAACTGGTTTAAAAGTTTATTTAAATAAAAAAGACTTAAAAAACCTTGATTTAAGACAGGTTGGTAAGAATAAATGGTCTTAAATATGATATTTAAGACCGGTTATTCCATTAAACCGGTCTTAAAAGTCATCCTTAAGTATTTTTTCACCTCGTCTTCATGCCTTTGTCACAATCTGAAATCTTTCACTGCAGCACTCTTGCTCTCTCTTTTTGTCGAGTTGCCGAAGTTTACACACACTCTACTCAGTTTTTAGCATCATTGATCAGCGAGTGTCCCGTCTGGCGTCTATTGTTTGAATCCCTAATTCTCTTGGGTTTGCGAAAAATTTGCATCGACGCTTACACACTCTGTTCTCATTTATTTCCCAATGTCGGTTGGCAAGAGTCCAGGTTCTTGTGGTATTGTTGCATCGCTAATTCTCTTGGAGTTACGAGGTTTTTGTCAGCCCTTACATAGTCTCTTGTCATTTTTTTGCATCGTCTTTCGGCGAGAGTCTTGTGTCTTGTGGTGAAATTTGGGTAAAATATTTTGTGGATCCGTAATTCGGCAATGTTTGCATCTATAGCAAAAATTTGTGGTTGCATTCTTCTATTCTAATATTGGTCAAAATTTATGTGCAGGAGGTGGTGTTTAGAGAAATAAGGCAGTTTTGCAAAAGCCCAGAAGTTTTGGCTGCTCAATCTCAATAGCGATATGATAAGGTAATCAATTGCATTGTATGTTTATGTTTGCTAGTTGCCTTTTACATTTTGACACTGATTAAGTATCAAATATTTTTGTCCCCAGTTGAAAAAGAAGTTACAAATCCTCACATTAGGAATAGGTGGCATGGGTCTAGTATCTGATTATGTTTCTTATTCTGCTGAGTTGGCAGCTAGGTACATATGCCTTCATGTACTTAATCAGTTTTTCCCTTTGAGCTCATTCAAAATGTATCTTTCACCTATGCTTTTCCATATGCACAATTTATAATTCAGTTTAATAGAGCCAACACCATCCACACTCTATCATAATTCCTTGACTCCTATACATGTTAGCATCAACTGTAAATTGATTGAACTAAGAAAATTTGTGATTCAACAGTGCTGTTGGAACTCATGACTTGATAGTTAATAGGTGAAAGCAAAATGCTCTCACCAATAAGCCAAAAGTTTGTTGGGCTAAACTAACCATATTTTAACTACTCGTTCATTTCTTATTATGATATAGAGCATTTAACCTTTTAAAGAAGCTTTTAAACGGAAAAAGATTCAAAATGGAAGGCTGAATATTTAGCTCCCCTTGTCTGAAAATTTAAAAACTAGTGCGTACGTATGTAGTAGCTAGAGAGAAAAAAAATGGTGTTTAGGCAAATCATATATATACATATAGGAGAGTGATGAGAGTTTTGGTCAATATGGAATAAGAGAATCTGCCCTATGCAATGTTAGAACCAGCTGACACGCAAGAGGGGGTGAATTGGGTGTAAGATAACAACTTAAGGATTTTGAAAATCTTTTCGCATCTTAGTAAAAGCAATAAGTATGAAGGTAATGAATCATATATCAACAGTTAGATTAAATAATATATGTTAGAAATATAAGAGCTTAGGGAAGAGAATATGCAAACTGTGATTTATCCTGGTTCGGTCCAATTTGTGATGGCCTACGTCCACTCCCTAGGCTCCTCCTGAGATTTTCAAATCCACTATCTTCTTGTTTAATCCGGGCACAAGAAAAGCCTTTACAATTCCACAAGTTTAGCTAGGTACTTGTGAAACCTTTTACAAATCTCTTACTGAAATACTCCCCCTTATGGTAAGTCTTACGAGCAGAGCAATCCTGAAGACCTTCCTCTCCTGCTTACCTGTGCAAGTCTTATGAGCAGCAACGTTCTCTCCTGCTTACACCCCTATAAGTCTTATGAGCAGCGACGTTCTCTACTGCTTGCACCTTGTAAGTCTTTCGAGGAGAATGTCTTACTGGCAATTCTCTCTATAGCTTCCCCCGTAAGGAAATCAACCCTCTCAAGGTCCCTCTACCTTGAGATCAATTCAGAAATATAGATGAAAGTGTTTACAGACTCTCTCATAGAGTATATATAATACTCACTGAAGTACAATACAAATAATCACTCTCTCAATGATAAGTAATATAGAAACTGCAGAACAGAGAGTTTTTGGGTAGAAGTAGAGGATTCATGTTTCTAGAATTTTTCTCATAGTTGATCGCTGTCTCAGTTACCTATCGACTTTGAATGCTCTCTCATTTATAGTTGATGAAGATGATGACCGTTGTGAGCATTTTTTTGTTGGAGTCCCATTACTTCGTTTGATTGTTGTGTACATTTGAACAACTAGCCGCTATCCGTTGCAGAGCAAAGCATCCCGTAGAGGAGCGGGATGCAAGCATTTGGATATCCGACGGTTTTTCATTATGAGCTGTACGTCACGTTGTGGAGCGGTTTGAAGATGTTTGAATATTTGACAGTCTTTCATGGTGTGTCAGTTGCTTGTTGTGGTAGGTAGCCGCCATTCGGTGTGTAATGATGAAGTTCACTGTAATTGACTTTCTTATTTGAAACTTCAATCTGAATGTTTAATATCCTATTTCTCACTTGAAATATATGTTGGTTAACATTTAGAAACAATAACAAGTGAGAACACAATGATTCAATAACATGTAACCATATTCGGATTGTTCGTTGAGTAATGATATTTGCCATACATAACCTCCATTCTTGAAGATGCAATTCTTCTATTTAATCTCCTGTTTCTCACTTGAAATATAAGTTAGTTAATGTTTAGGAATAATTACAAGTGAAAACATAATGAAAGTATAACATTTAACCACGTTTGGATTGATGGCTATGAGAGTCTAAACTTTCTGCATTTTGGTTCTGTCAAGACTTCACTCGAGTTCAGTATGGCTCACTCGAGTGCATTTCATATTTTCATGTTCTGGCTTCCTCTCAGGCAAACACTTGCTGCTCTTCACTCGCAAGACTCGAGTGCAATTCTGGACATCACTCGAGTGCAACATCTCTCACTTGAGTGCACTTCTTGTTTTCACGTACATGCTTCTTCTCGGGTTAACACTTTCATGTCAACACTTGCCTGACTCGAGTGCAATTCTGATCCTCACTCGAGTGTGTTGTTCAATGCTCGAGTGTTGCTAAATTTCTCCACACTTCAGCCGCTTCTGGACAACACTCGCATGACATTTTTCAAGAGTGTGTTTTTGCACTCGTGAGTGATGTGGGGCCATGTCAAACTCAATTTATTTATTTGATTCTATATATGAAAAATGATGCATTAGAAGAAAGCTCTTGTCATATGCATTCGAATGCAAAATGAATCAGCTCCAAACTTCTTGTATTCTGCAAGTTATAATTGAAAGAGTGTCTATCGCACTAGACTACACAAACGTCAACTTCCAGAAGGTATAGCTCCTAGAATATAACTTCAAATTAGGGAAATTACCTATCCATGGAAAGATCTTTGAGTCTAGTTTCATATGGCACCGGTTTCATCTCAATCTGATGTGTCATTTGTGAGTTATGTCAAAAATACCGAACCTATCTTGAAAAGTGACGGTGATTTCAGTGTCATCTTCCACGGATCATATCTCCTTCATTTAAGCTTCTTTCAATGTGATCTTGGTGTACATTTTTCATGTTTTGAGTCTTCTTTCACATGCCACTGGTTTCAGGTCAATTCGACATGTGGTTTGAGAGATATAGCCAAAATACCGGACCTCTATCTGGCGGAACCAAAAACAGAGCTGAACAGAATAGCCCCGACACTCGAGTGTGTTCATCCTGCACTCGAGTGAAACACCTCTGGCACTCGAGTGTTGAGCTCACACTTGAGTGAAACTCCTCTAGAAGTGCCATAACTCATATATAAGTCATCTTAACTTCGTATTAACCCATTCCAACCATCATTTGATCATAGAAGCCTCCGGTATCATCATAGAAATCTCCAGTATTACTTCTAAGAGCTTAAATCTTAATATTCTCATTAGATCTTGCAATTTCTTCTTTCTTCTTGTTTTTCCTGTTGATAATAATTCTCCATAACTCAATCAAGATATCTTCTTTTATTTTCTTGACTACCTTCAATCTTCTTCTTTCTTTGCTTGGCTAATCTACAAGTTATGCAACATTAAATATAGTAGTTAGTCAATGTAGAAGATTGATATATTATGCAAAATTTTTGCTCTGAATATTTCACATTTACATTTGACATCATCAAAACTAATCATATCTGACATGCAATAGCCTCGAAATGATGCCTTCTCCTTTAATTTTCTTCCTTTTTGGGTGTCTTCTGTGCTGAGTTCTTATCTTTAGAGCATATAGCCTATGTTCGTAGGAATATATAATATGAGTAAGTATGTGGAAGCAAAGTGTAAGTGTGACAAAGTGGTAGTGTGACGTTACACTAATCCTAATATTGGCATTTACTCATTAAATATGAAGTATCATTTTTGTTTCCTAATTCACATATTTTTCATTTTTTTTTTCACATATGTGGAAGCAAAGTAGTTCTTTTTGTTTCGTAACTCTTGATTCTTTTCGCCAAAGCTGACAAGCTATTCTCATCAATATGCGCATGAACTTTTAAGCTAAAGCACTTAAAGTTTAAACCACATAACCCATCTATGTGTGTGTTTGGGGGGAGCGTTTGATCCCCCCAAACGCTAAATTGAGGCTATAAGCTCAATAAGCAAACTGGGAAAACAAAATTGATTGTTTGTTTCCCAAAGTGAGCAATCGAGCTTAATTCTATCTTAATAGCTTTTGCCATAAGCTCCATTTCTCAGCTTTTACTGATTTAGCTTTTGGGAAGAGTGGGAATGGTTAAAATATTTTTTCAGTTGTGTCCAGTGTACTATCAGACTTATTGCAATTTTACCCTTAATGTACTTTTTTTGCTACAAAAATTAATTTTAACTATTATTTGGTGCTTTTAACCCTTAAAATATTTTTGCAACTGTACCCAATGTGTTATCAGACTTATTGCAATTTTATCTTTAATGTACTTTTTCAGTTCCAAAAATTATTTTAAACTATTTTTTGGTGTTTTTAACCCTTTAAAATATTTTTCCACCCACTCTCTCTTACTATTATCACAAAAGTCACTTGTGCTTAAGTCAATCCAAACAAGTTTTACTTTTGCAAAAGTCATTTATACAATCGTTGTTCCAAACATAAATCACATTACACAATCGGGCTTTTACCAAAAATAAAATTATCAAACGCTAAATTGAGAAACTACATTTTTCCTATTGCTGGTCCAAACACACTCTATATTTTTGAAGTTAAGATTTTTAATAAAGGACACATTTTTGCATTCCTGCTCGAGGACCTTGAAATAATGAGCTAACCAAAGATTGCCAATAGCTTGATCACAATGCATTGATGGTAATAATTCTTCAATTTTATCCAGCTGCAACTGAAACATTGCTTGTTTCAACTGAAATTGAAACTTGAAATATTATTTTTACAACTGTTTCATGAGACATGTACTATCATTTCTCTTCAATCAATCATTATTGTTTGTGAATATGGATTTTATTAATGGTAAAGTTTAGGTTTTTTATTGTTGCTGCTGAGGTTTATTTTGCATTTCATTGTTGCAGTGTAGTTTCCTGTCTTCAAAGCCTTTCTTCCAGCATGAATTCCACCCCACCATACCAAACTGATCTTTGCTGAGTAGTTTCTGGTCTTCAAAGTGTTTCTTTGAGTGATTGACAAATAATTCAATTAGTCATTGTCATTAAATAATTGAAGTAATGCCTACCAATTGATCTTTGCTATATATAATGCATTTAATCTAAAATTTTCTATGCACGTGCTCATAATGTAGTAGTTAAACTAGATACTTGAGTGAAATGATTGTTGCATGCTCTCATCATACTCCTGCCTTTTCCAGGGGAAACAATAGAAAAGAGAAAAAAAGTTTTGAAATATATGGATCATAGTTGGATAAAAGCTAAACGGACAAGTGTTGAATATGATAATGGGGTGAGGGATTTTTTAGACTTTGCTAGAAGAAATGCCGATGATGATAGTGGGATGTTCTATTGCCCCTATGTAAAATGTTTAAATGAGAAGTGACTAATTGCTACAGATATATATACACATCTAATTTGAGAAGGATTTTGTAAGAGTTATTTAGTATGGGTATGGCATGGTGAAGAATTAGAAATGCCAAGTACATCTCAACAGGGGGAGTGACCTTTGATGATAATGACACGGATGATGCGAATGACCGAATAAAGGAAATTATTCATGATGTAGGAGAAGAGGCTTTTGAGCAATCACATGTATATGGTAATATATGTAGTGATGCTGAGAAGCCGTTGTACCTGGGGTGCAAAAACACCAATTGTTGAAAGCAGTATTGAAATTGGTGAGCTTGAAAGCACATCATGGATGGAGCGACAAGAGATTTTCAAAAACGCTTGAGGCCTTTAAGGACATGCTCCAGATTATAATGTGTTGTCTTGTCGATACTATACTGCTAAGAAAATACTATGTCCACTAGGGATGAAGTATAAAAAGAATCATGCATGTCCTAATGATTGCATATTATATAGAAAAGAGTATGAAGAGAAGCAACATTGTCCGATGTGTGAAACCCCAGGTACAAATCAAATAACGTCCTTGCAAAAGTGTTGTGGTATCTTCCAATTATACCAAGGTCCAAACGCTTGTTTGTTTAGGAAAATGATGCAAAAATTTGATATGGCATGCAGATGAGAGGATTTCCGATGGAAAGCTTTGACATCCAGCTGATTCTTCTCAATGGAAGAAAATTGATAATTATTTCCTAGCTTCGGTGAAGAACCTAGGAACCTTAGGCTTGGGCTTAGCACAGATGGCATAAATCCTTATGGTAGTCTAAGCAGTATAAATAGTTCATGGCCTATTTTTTTGGTTATTTATAACTTATCTCCTTTGTTATGCATGAAACAAAAGTACAATATGTTGTCTATTGATAAATATATATTTTATAATTAAATAGGTAAATATTTTAGGATACAATTGATTAAATTTAGTGATATTTTGTATCTATTTAATTATCTTTTTATATATTTTTCTATCCTTTAATTGAGTTTAGGATAAAAAGATATTTTATACAAAAATCTACCCACATATCCTATTTTAATCTTGTAGGAGGTATTAGCGGCAATGGGCACTAGAGGAATTCATCAAGAAATATATATATTGATAAAAAAAAAAAAAAGCAAGAAGAAAATTACGTAAGACAAGGGGGAAGAGATAAAGATTTATCAAAAAAGATGTGGACCCCACGAAAAGTTGAAAAAATCGATTGTGATCTGGTGGATGGAAGAGATTCACACAGTAACATGATCTATCTTTTTGAATGAAAAATAGATCACAGATTTGGATAAGGATTGAACACGTAAGCAACCGAAGACCGAACTCATCTATTAAAAGGGAGCAACGCACGGAGCCAGAGAGCAACTGGAGGGACGGCAGTGACTTGAGCAACATCAAGAATAATAAAGGCAGGGAAATAGAGGCATCATCTCGTGGAGTTTCTAGCGACGACTTGGTGGAGAGGATTCACGCGGGAAGGGAGATTTCCACAGATTTGTTCTCTTTGTTTCATCCTTTGTTTTTCTTGCTGTTAAATCTGAATTTAATATTTCTGTTATGGATTTTATTTTAGCCATGAGTGACTAATTTTCTTTTAGACCTAGAGAAACTCTGAACTCACTAGTGAACTAAATTTTATTTCTATGATTTATGTTAATTTTGGTTACTTAATTTTATTTTATTATGTCCGTTTGATGATTGGCCACCATTATATGTGAATTTGGGTATTAGGATTTACCTTGATGAAGGGGATTTTAATTAGGCTCTGGGATTAAGTAATATGGAATTAAATTATGATTTAATTTGCGATTATGATAGACATATACCTAATAGCCCCATATAATTGTTGAAGAGTGTGTTTGAGTTAACTTGCCTCTTGAGTAATTATGTTAGACATAACAGTTATACTTAAGAGAGGGTTGTGAGTGGACCGATAGGCACCTATAACTACTTATACTCGAGATTAACAAAATTAACATATGAGATTAACTAATTAAATGGATTTAAGATTTGGAGTGCTAGTAAGGGATTAGTGACTTTAGGTTGTGTTTGACATTAATAGTTTTCGTTATTTAATTTCCTTTGAATTTTCTCATAACTAGATTTGTTTAACTTAAAAGAAATTGATATTTTAATACCTAAAAATTAATTGATTGATTCCTCGTGGGACGATACTCTACTTATCACTTTATTACTTGGCACACTCGTATACTTGCGGAGTGCATCAAGTTTTTGGTGCCATTACCGGGGAATCTAGGCAATTATTTTTAGTATTAGAGGACCTTTAGTATTTTAAGCTTAAGCATTTTTTTCTTTCTTTCTTTTTTATTTTTTTAGGTTTAATACTTGATCTTTGTCTTTGTCTTTGTCTTTGTCTTTGCAGTGCTTTACATTATATGTCAGGGACAGAAAAAAAACATCTAAGAAGATAAAGAAGGTTAGCGAACTTTTAGAGACAACACTACCTCAGCATTCAAATCATGAGGAAGAAGAAACCATAAGCAAAGAGATGGCTGAGGATGAGAATGATACATTGGGAGTCAATAATTTTCTAGGAAGGCAATCTCGAGGTTATCAGTCTAGAATCAAAGTACCTGCATTTCAAGCCAACAATTTTGAAATCAAGCAAGCAATGCTTAAGATGCTTGAACTACAGGGTCAGTATGCAGGAAACAACACAGAAGATCCAAATCGGCATCTCATACAATTTCTTGATGTTTGTGACTGTTTCAAGCAGAATGGAGTTCTTAGTGATGTGATCCTTATTCGGCTCTTTCCAAACTCTCTACAAGGAAAAGCCAAAGAATAGGTCAATGGTTTAGAAGAGGGTAGCATAACCTCTTAGGAGACAATGGAGGAAAAGTTCAGATCAAGATTCTTTCCACACAACAAGATGGTGGATGCAAGAGCTGCTCTTACTAACTTCTGTCAACAGTTCAGTGAACATTTGTATGAAGCTTGGGAGAGATTTAAGTTGCTTGTCAGGCAGAGTCCAGGTCATAATCTAGAAAAATGGGTATTATTTCAAATCTTTTGTACTCATTTGACTCTTGAAACTAAATTTGAATTGAATGCTGTCACTAATAGAGGAATTACAAAGCAACCCGTAAATCATGTCTAGAAATGTTTAGATGACTTATCAGCTGACTTTATCCAGAACAACAATGAAAGAAGGTTAGTGAAGAAAGTTACTGAGGACCCTTCTTCATAGTTAATGGCAATGTTACATACTATCAATAAGAGGTTTGACCACCAAGAAGCTCAAGTAAATAGATCCAATGATAGACCATGGGACTGAACGCCATTTATGCGCCTTGTGATTACTGTGGAAATAGCCATGCTAATGGACAATGCCTTATATCTCAATGGATAGAGCCTATAAACTATGCAAGGAATTGCTGTGGCAATAATCAAAGTGATTCATATTCAAATAAGTACAATTCTGGGTGTCGTAAATATCCTAACTTCTCTTGGAAAAATGGTGCAATTCTTAATGAAGCATCAACTTCTAATACAAAGAAAGTTTCACCTCCTAGCTTCTATCAATTGGAAAAGGAATCCATTCCTACTCAAGAGCCCAAAATTGATTTAGAGGCAATGATATCTCAACTCACGAGTTCTCAATTAAAGAGTTCTCAAGATCAAGATGCTACTAATGCAAGATTAGAATCGTCTATAAAAAATTTTGAGATATAAACACTGTGAATACATTACAACAAAGAGAATTGCCATGTAATACCGTGCCTAATCCTTGTAGAGATGAAAAACCAGAGTGTAAATTCATCACCCTTAGAAGTGGTAAAGAATTACTTGAAGTGCATCAACCAACAACGAAGCCTTCAAGTTCTAATTGTAAAGAAACTCCCGAGGTTCTTATAGAAAATGATAAAGGGTCAACACAAAAGGTTAAGGGATTAGATGAGGACAGGGACTCCTAAATGAAGGAGGTACAGGAAAAGGTGACAACTACTGAGACTCCTGAATGGACACCACCTCTACCATTTCCTCAAAGATTTCAAAAGAAGGCATTTAATAAGCAATACAAGAAGTTTTTGGGTATCTTCAAGCAGTTACACATTAACATCCCATTGATAGAAGCTTTGGAGCAAATGCCTAAATTTGCTAAGTACCTAAAAGAGATGTTAAGTAAGAAGAAGCATTTTACTGAATTTGCAACTATAGCACTGACCAAGGAGATCACTAGTGTCATTAAGCCTAATGCTCCTTTAAAGTGTAAAGATCCTAGTTCTTTCACTATTCCATGCATGATTGGTGACAAATTTGAAGGTCGTACATTGTGTGATTTGGGATCTGCTATGAATCTTATGCCTCTATCTCTTTTTAAGAAACTTCAACTAGGGGTGGCCAATCCTACAAGTTTTACACTCAAGTTAGCTTATCAAAGTTTTTCTTATCCACATGGTATCATTAATGATGTGCTGGTGAAAGTTGGCTCTTTTATCTATCCTGTGGACTTTATTGTCCTTGACAGGGAAGAGGATCAAGAGATTCCGCTAATTGTTGGGAGATCATTCTTGGCTACTACAAGATCATTGGTGGATGTCAAACAAGGATAGATAATTCTACGACTTGGTGATGAGCAAGTCAAGTTTAAGAGGGACATAGCAACAGAGTATCAAAATGACTTTAAACAGTGTGCAAAGGTTGTTGTGATAGATGACCTCAATCTAGAAGAATTGGATTCATTTGCCATTAAAGAGCCCCTTAAAACAACTATCATTGTTGAAAAAAATATGGTGGAGAATGCTCATAAGCAAAGTGAGCAAGTTTTGAACACCTCTACATCCTTCTCTGTCTTATATTGGCACTGCTTGTTTAAACCTCCATGACCTTCTGACATAGTTAGGCTGAAGACTATAAAACAAGCGCTTGTTGGGAGGCAACCCAATGATTTTGCTTGCATTTATTATTATTATTATTATTATTATTATTATTATTATTATTATTATTATTATTATTATTATTATTATTATTATTTCCTTTCATTTTTATTTAGGTTTAAAGATGATCTCTCCTCTTGTGGCTACAAATTCATGCTTGTGCGGTCTTTCCTCCCTCAAAAGTTGAAACATCATGGATGGTACTAGATGAAGAACTCCACATCAGAATTAGAGACCTAAACCAAGGGAGTACTAGTTCCTTTCCCTCTATTGATTTTTGCAACATTGAGGACAATGTTTGATTTAAGTGTGGGGGAGGGACATGATTTTTTTTGTGCTTAGCCTTACACAATTGAAAAGAATTTTTCTTGACACAAATTGAAATTTTTGCATTGCTTAGGATTGACCTTAACTTTGAACCATCCCCATCTTAGAGAGTGTTATTGAAAAAAAAGATTAAAATAGAAAAGAATGTTTCAATTATGCCTTTAAGCCTTGATTTTTTATATAAATCTTGAGATGGATTATGAGAATAAGGAGTAGTTTGTAATATGATCAACAAATTATTAGTTTATGAATATTTTGCTACTTGATTTCTTTAGGAAATTAGATTATGACCTTTGTTGGCAAAGTAAGATTTTGTTTAGGGACATGACTCAGGTGAAAAAAAATATAAAAGAAAAAAAAAAGAAAAAAAGAAGAAGCAAAGACTAATAAACACAATTCCAATGGCTTCTTCAGACCTAACTTAGTAATTGGGGGCACTTCATCACCAATATTGGCACTCGTGTCAAACGGTTAAGTCAAATAGGGCTATGAGTTGGGCTAAAAGCTTTTTGAGTTATCTGTTGGAGTAACTAAGTAACCGATGCTGCATCACCCATGTGCAGGGTCGCATCAAAAAAGGACTTATAACAACTCAAGATAAAAATAATAATAAAAAGAAATGAAGCAATTTTTTTTACTTGAGGATCCTTAGTAAATTAAATAAAAAGCTTAGTTAAGTGGGGGCATTTGAATTTTTCTAGAGGAGTTTAGTAGCATAATATTCCTTTACTAATCTTATTGTTACACTTATTACTTGCTAATCCTTTGATCATGGGACGTTAAGAGATTATTACAATTGTTTAAGGCTATTGGCTTAGTGACACATTCTTATAAGACATTAAATTGAACAAAAATTGATAGCATGATCTCAGTGTGGTGGTGTGTTGTTCTTTGTTTAGGAATTTCGTAAGCAATGTTATTCTTGTTCGAATAATGAAAGTTTCTTTCTTTTGCTTGAGGACAAGTAAATGTCCAAGTATGGGAGAATTTGATAAATATATATTTTATAATTGAATAGGTAAATATTTTAGGATACAATTGATTAAATTTAGTGATATTTTGTATCTATTTAATTATCTTTTTATATATTTTTCTATCCTTTAATTGAGTTTAGGATAAAAAGATATTTTATACAAAAATCTACCCACATATCCTATTTTAATCTTGTAGGAGGTATTAGCGGCAATGGGCACTAGAGGAATTCATCAAGAAATATATATATTGATAAAAAAAAAAAGCAAGAAGAAAATTACGTAAGACAAGGGGGAAGAGATAAAGATTTATCAAAAAAGATGTGGACCCCACGCAAGGAAAAGTTGAAAAAATCGATTGTGATCTGGTGGATGGAAGAGATTCACACAGTAACATGATCTATCTTTTTGAATGAAAAATAGATCACAGATTTGGATAAAGATTGAACACCGAACTCATATCTATTAAAAGGGAGCAACGCACGGAGCCGGAGAGCAACTGGAGGGACGACAGCAACTTGAGCAACATCAAGAATAATAAAGGCAGTGAAATAGAGGCATCATCTCGTGGAGTTTCTAGCGACGACTCGGTGGAGAGGATTCATGCAGGAAGGGAGATTTCCACAGATTTGTTCTCTTTGTTTCATCCTTTGTTTTTCTTGCTGTTAAATCTGAATTTAATATTTCTGTTATGGATTTTATTTTAGCCATGAGTGACTAATTTTCTTTTAGACCTAGAGAAACTCTGAACTCACTAGTGAACTAGATTTTATTTCTATGATTTATGTTAATTTTGGTTACTTAATCTTATTTTATTATGTCCGTTTGATGATTGGCCACCATTAGATGTGAATTTAGGTATTAGGATTTACCTTGACGAAGGGGATTTTAATTAGGCTCTGGGATTAAGTAATATGGGATTAAATTATGATTTAATTTGCGATTAGGATAGACATATACCTAAGCCCCATATAATTGTTGAAGAGTGTGTTTGAGTTAACTTGCCTCTTGAGTAATTATGTTAGACATAATAGTTATACTTAAGAGAGGGTTGTGAGTGGACCGACAGGCACCTATAACTACTTATAGTCGAGATTAACAAAATTAACATATGAGATTAACTAATTAAATGGATTTAAGATTTGGAGCGCTAGTGAGGGATTAGTGACTTTAGGTTGTGTTTGACATTAATAGTTTTCGTTATTTAATTTCCTTTGAATTTTCTCATAACTAGATTAGTTTAAATTAAAAGAAATTGAGATTTTAATACCTAAAAATTAATTGATTGATTCCTTGTGGGATGATACTCTATTTATCACTTTATTACTTGGCACAACCCGTATACTTGTAGAGTGCATCATATATGTTGATTTTGGGACCAAAACAATCTGATAATGACATAGATGTTTACCTATAACCCTTGATCGAAGACTTAAAAGAGTTGTGGGATGAAGGTGTTGATGTTTTTTATGCGACCAAGAAGGAGATTTTTAAAATGCGAGCCATGATCTTTTATACTATAAATGACTTCCTTGCATATGAAAACTTGTCAGGATATAGTGTTAAAGGCCACAAAGCATGTTCGATTTGTGAAGAAGGCACATGCTATCATCAACTTCAACATGGAAGAAAGACCGTTTATCTTGGCCATAGGAGATTTCTTAGATGGGGTCACCCATATCGTAGATTAAAGAAAGTGTTTTTTGGTGGCCAAGAGTTTGAAGATGCTCCAGAGGCATTGACTGGGGAGAAGATTTATGAAAAGGTGAAAAATATCAATATAGCCTTTGGTAAGACTACAAAGAGTAGAAATGAGAAAAATATATGGAAAAAGAGGTCTATCTTCTTCGATCTTCCATATTGATGCAATTTTGACGTGAAGCATGGTATTGATTTCATGCATGTAGAGAAAAATGTATGTGATAGTATTGTCGGGACACTACTTAACATACAAGATAGTTCTAATGATTGCATGAAGGTAAGATTATATTTGCAAGACATGGGAATATGAAAAGACTTACATCCAAGGCCATGGTAAGAGAACTTTTTTATCTTCCAGCTTCTCATACTTTGTCTAAGGATGAGAAAAGAAGTTTTTGTGAGTGTTTAAATGGTATCAAAGTTTCCTCAGGGTATTCTTCAAATTTTAACAAGCTTGTGTCGATGAAAGACGTGAAGTTAGTAGGGTTAAAGTTTTATGATTGTCATGTCTTAAAGAACCAACTACTCCCAGTAGCTATTCGAGGCATTGTCAAATATGATCTTCAACACATATTGACTAGACTTTGTTTCTTCCTCAATGCTATTTATAGTAAGGTTGTTGAGACAGAAAGATTGGATGAATTAGAAAATAAAGGATTTCTAATCTTGTGCCAGCTTGAAAAGCTTTTTCTTCCTTCTTTTTTTGACATCATGGTACATCTAATTGTTCATCTAGTCAGGGAGATAAAGTTGTGTGACCCTATCTATTTCTGGTGGATGTACCCAATTGAAAAAATTATGAAAATCCTAAAAGGGTATGTAAAGAACCCTAATCAGTCTGAAGCATCTATTATTCTAAAATATGTTTATGAAGAAGCTATGGAATTTTGTCAACATTCTTTGTCAATTGTAGGACATATTGGGCTTCCTAAACATCATGATCAAGAAGGGGGTAGACACGGGGCAATAGTAAAGAGTGTGGATCTTGATGAACTGTAATCAGTCCACTTGTACATATTGAATAATGTTGATGAAGTTCAATCTTACATAAATGCTCATAAAGAAATTGTACGAAAACAAAATAGTCAAATGTCTAAACAAAGGTTAATTAGGAAGCATAATAAAACTTTCACACATTGGTTCAAACAAAAGGTTGACGAAGAAGAAAGTGTTTCTGATACGACAAATTGGTTAGCATGTGGTCCTAAGGTTGATGTCATAAGTTGGACTTCATTTGTGATCAATGGTTATACCTTTTACACAAAGTCCCTAGATGATAAGAGCACCGTCCAAAATAGTGGTGTTGTGTTAGTGGCTGAATCTATGCACTTCTCTAGTTCGAAAGATAAGAAGACTAAATTGGTTGGCATACCTTATTGTCGGGTTATTGAAGAGATTTGGGTGGTTGACTACGTTAAAATTAAATTTTCCATTTTTAAATGCAAGTGGGTTTATGTCAATAATGGTGTGAAGATCGATATGTTAAGATTTACATTAGTAGATCTGAATAGTAGAATTTTTGTGGATGGACCTTTTATTATGATAGATCAGGTGAAACAAGTATTCTATATTACTGATCAGGCGAATAAAATGTGGTTTGTAGCTCTCCAAAGAAAAAGGGTCGTTAATATTGATGAGAAAAGTCACTCAAATTATGATCTTCTTGAGATTCCTTCTTTCTCCAGGGGTCTACCAGAATTGAACGAAGAAGATGAGGCAGATAATAAGCACGACATAAGAAATGATCACCGTGAGGGAATATGGGAGGATTTCTCTTTATGATACTACTTTGAAAGTTAGCTAGCTAAAGTAATTATGATTATGATTTATATTCGAATAATGCATAAAGCCATAATATTTTATAGAAATAGTCTTCTCATGTTATAGCTTAAGGATTTATCTTTCTTTATTGTCATTAAAGGAAAATAACGGATCCCTAGCAATGCTTTGAGTTGGGATCACAGTGAGCCCAATAACCAGTCTGTATGGAGGGGTAGATATGGCACACGGTTGCCAAACATTTCCCTTAGTCAGAGTGTAGGGCAAAAGATACTGTTTGAGTTTGATAGCTATTGGAAACCAATCAGGCCTAATGCAAGCCAATATAGCAATTTTGTTGGCCTCCTTGCCTGCAACAACCTAGTATCTTGATAGAGGAGTGGAGGAATGTCGATAAAAAGGTGAAGCAACATATTTAGGACACTATCCAGGTATACAATTATCTTATTCATGTAATGATTATCAAATATGTTACAAATTTGTCACTTACTCCTTCAATGCATGCATTATAGCTCACTTACGACGTTCCTTAGAGTGAGATCTTGTACAATAAGACAATGACGTATTGTTATGAGCCCTGGAGCAAGTTTAAGACAAATTTGGCCAACAATTACATTCATATTGAGGTGAAAGATGGTCAGCCTCGTCCTAATCCGTGCAACAAGTATACATATATTGATGAACCGACTTGGCAAGAATTTGTTAGGCTTCGGACAACTCCAGAATCTTTGGTTAGTTGACTTATTTTTCATATTTTTACTTATCAATTATCTTAATTGATTGTAACCTTTTTCTTTTGTTTAATTTCTTATTCGCAGGCAAAAAGCACAAGAGAGTGGTAGAAAAAATGATTGCCCTCATACAATATCTCATGGGGGTTATGCAAAGGCTGAAAAAGACTTGTTGATGGCCAAACGGAAGAGATTGGAAGAAGCATCTCAATTTGATCCTTCTGTTCTTCTTTCTCCACCATCTCTGATTCGTCGCGAAGAAAAATGGTTGTTTGTTCACCAAAAGAGGAGCGGGTCTTATATGAGTAAAGAATCTCGTATAGTAGGTGAAAAAATTGTAAATATATATCGTTGTTATTATTAATTACATAAGAAACATATTTCATTACTTATGTTTGTTATTTTGTATTATCTTAAAGGAGGAATTTAGAAAAAAATAAGCTGAGGGATCTTTTAGGTTAGAGGGTAGGAATGATATTCTGACTATTGCTACTGGCAAACATGAGCATCTAGGCCGTGTTAGGGGAGTTAGAGGAGGGCCAGGGATAAGGGATTACTTTGGAGCCCCCGTACGCCATTCCTCAAGCATCATGACTAGGGAGGAATTGGAGACTATGTTGGCCACTGCAAGAGCAGAAGCAAGGGCCGAGGCTAAAGCATCATTTGTTGCACTACTAGAAACCCGGTTGAGCAAGATGAAAGAGGAAATGATAGTGTTTATGAGCTCCAGACAAGATACCAATCCTCCCTAGCCACAATCCCTTGATCCTAATAAGCAGAGCACTAAAGGGAGTTGTTGCAACATCGGGCAGTTATCAGAGGGTCTTGTAGGAGGAATTGCTGAGCCTTGTGACATTTTTGTCTAGGATCCTCTGAGATGGTTAGTTGCACGGGGAAGTATGCATAAGCATAAGTGCATAACCTGGGATCAACTTTCCATTACCAACAAATGAAAGATGATCAAGTCAGAGTGTCAGTTGAAGAGGTGATCATTGCAGATGCACCTATCCCTACCCTTCTGATGATTTCAAGATCGTAAGCGATGTCCCGGGTACGTTTATCTTGTGGCCTAAGAACCTTGTTTCTATTCGAGCTAAGGAAACCTCAATTATAGCCCCACTAAGTCCAGCTCGCTTTACTCAAGAAGTTTCACAGCCTTCATTGAATATCATGCAATAAGTGATTATGATGGCATATGATACATCCTTTCAAACAAGAGATTGGCCTACAAATTCAATTGTTGGCAAGTCAAGGGTGACATGTTTTCTTGAGAGGGATGATTTAATGTCCTTGGTAGCTCCTAGACAAAATCTTACGATTGGTATTGTCTAACTGTTCTTAATGTAAGTATCTTCTTCAATTCAAAGTAAATATTTTTAAAATTTCACCATTTGTCTTTGATTTATGTGCTTGCATTATGATAAATCCCAAATTTAATATATTTTATCCCACCTTATTCATTTATTTTGGGGATTATTTTAGGCTAATTTGGATTTATTAGATAATATTTGGAAAGCTAGCCAATTTTAGGAAATAATATAAATCTGAATCAATTATGAGATTATTGGGCTTAAATTGTTAATATCTTGATTGATATATTGTGATTGAAAAATATTTCCAATTATATGATAAATCACGATTTTATTATATCTTGCAGGATAAGGAAAAGCAGATTAGAAGATCCTACGGTGCAGAACTTTTCTTAGAAACTCAACAAGAATCCAACGGTTGAATATTATTGGGCTTCTTAGATTTTAATAGGCTCAAGTTGATACCCAAAAAGCTCTCTTCTACTCCTTTTTAATTACCCTAGCCATCACATATGAGAGGGGGAGACAGCCGCTGGGCGCTCACGGACTCACGGACAGACGCTGGAGAGGAGGTACCGAGGGAAGACGCGGAGGCCAGGAGGCATTGAGATATTGATTCATCCAAGTTTTGCTTCTCCACGCGGGTCCCACGGCATTAATCAATCGTCAATTCATTCCTTCAATCTCCTTTTCCATTCACGCAGAGCAAGAGTCCAAGCATCATATCAATTAATTCTCAATTTCTTTGGAAGATGCCCATGACTTGTTTGAAGCGTGAAGAAGAGAAAAATATCATGGTAGCTTAAGCTATTTTAGGAGACAATTTGGGAGGAGCATGGAGGAAGCTAGAGCCTAGGAGCTTACACTTGAAGACTACAAGGGAGTGTCTTTCTTTTATCTTTTTGATTCAAGACTTGGGATTATTTAGTTTTAAATGATTTTTGAGTTGTAATAACTGAGAACATTCTAGTTTTAGATTGTAAACTTATTTTCATTTGGATTAAATTGATATTTTGGGTTTACTTTGTTCTTAAATGATCATTGGGATTTTTGTTTGCAAACTTTTGATTGTCAATTAAATTATTAATTGAGTTTTCATTATTAATTTAATTGTCGATTTGGGTTTAATCTCTTGATTGTTTAATTAGGTGATTAATTGTCGAATTGTTTAATTAGGCAATTGTAAACATAATTTCCAAAATTATCTTAAACAATTGTGATTGGTTTTTAATAGATTTAATTAACCACCATTTTTCCATTATGAGTTTTCTAGTGGATTAGGTGTTATTGAGCATGAGGGTTTCCCATGTCTTAATTAGGTGATTAAATTTATTAATTCCAATTTTTCATGAACATCCCTTTGGTATAATAAATTAAATGGCTAAGAAAGCTAAATCCATGTGAATCCTGAGTTGTCCCCTTCACCATCATAATTGAACCAATCCCTGTTGATTGTCTTGCTTTTGATTATTTTCTTTGCTTAGTATCTTAATTCATTTTTCACTAAAAAACCCCAAGATTGCATTCCAATTCATTATTTAGGCTAGTTTCATTCTCATATAGGTTTTAGAGTCTTTTACATTTTGCATTTAGGTAGTGGAGTCTTGCATTTTAGTTTAGGTTCATTCTATTGCATTTTTTATCACCAAGATTCAATTCTAGAGAAAACCCACATATTGCTCCTTGGGAGAATGACCTAGGTTGCTACTATATTGCATTAGTAGGTTGTCCTAGTTATTAATTGATTGCTTTAGCGACAGAAGCACGCATCACATTATTATAGGTGCATGCATCGTAGGTTAATCTCCTTTGGCAAAAGTAAAAAATTTGGATTCTTATGCCTAGCTTAAATCCAAGAGAAAGGGACTACTGCTGCTATCAGACATATATACTTATCAGAAAGGCTTAGTGAAACCACAACTGAGTGTTTCTTGGCTCCATATGTGAATGGGTAATTATAATGTATATTTTATAATATATATAATGTTTTATGTTTACTTAATATTCTTCTCTTTTTTTCAATTATCATTGGCAGTTGGTTCTTCTATGCAAGAGTAGTTACACTATCATCCTCTTATGCTCCCTCCACTTCAAACCAGGGAATGATTTGAAAAAGACCATGAACTCATAAGTTTCCTTGCATTATTACCATTTGTGTGCAAAGTTTATGGAATTTGTGTAAAATAAGTAAACATTGTGATTTTGATGATGATAGGGTTATGCGGACATTCCTACACACTGCTTGTGGTAAGCATGTTCGTGACTTAAAAGACCCTACATGGATCATGCCAAGGGTTAGTACATATTGGTTTGTTTAAAGAATGTAATAAGCCATGCCTTTATACTTATTTTAATAATATCATGTTCTTTTTTAGAGCCGTAGGCAACCACAAGAGTCCAGCTTATGTGATTTTTATGTCATGAGACACATTTACAATATTATCACTCTAGGCATGACTGATTTTACTAAAGAGGTAATTTATATTTCAGAAATTTTGTATTACTTTATTGTTTTAAAGTTACCAAGTTAATGTTTTGTCTGGTTTTGGTGTTACAGATGTTTGATCTTGCTGATCCTTTTTCTGAAGAAGATATTGATTTTATCCGCAGATGTTGTGCTGAATTCATCTATGAGCTTTCACAAAAATAGTGAGTTTTTGAATCCAAATTTACATTGTACATTGTTCTCATACATATGGCTCCTACTGTATGAATTTCTAACTGGGTTTATGTATATGTGTATGACAATTTATGGGATATGGGTGATACAGGCAAGGGATTTCAGGGATTGACCTCTGTACTTTTTCTTTCCTTTGTATTCTGTCAAATTGAGGAATTTCTGTTGTTGCTTGTATCAATCCTTGAATTTTGTTGCTGCCATTGTCATGCAAAGTTTTGCATCCATTTCTGGACAAATTCATTTGTTTGGACATTCCTTCATATTGCATTCTGAAATTGATTCATAAGCTGTGTTTTAGTTTTAGATGGATGTTGAGTGCATTATGGAGTTCCTAGAATCTGATTTAAGCTTGTTGCTTGAATTGTCCACATTGAAATGATTGCCAACTCATATATATGAATTAATATTGCTGCAATTTGCAAAAATCTGATTTGTGGCTCAAAATTAAGTGTTCTACACTTGCCATTTGTTGGAAGTTGATTTAAAGTCAACTACACACCTTCATTTCTGCTTGTTGCTGTCATTGCTTCAGTGAAATCTGTGTTACGTTGCTTCTATGGAATTTGGGATAGATGTTGAAATGGCTTGCTGGGTAGGGCTAATTGTAAGAGGGACGTTTTAACAAAAATAGAACTTTTAAGACCGGTTGTAGCAATAATAGGTCTTAAAAGTATTACCTTTTAGACCTATTGTGGGTACAACTGGTCTAAAAGGTATGACCTTTAAGACCAGTTGTAGCTATAACTAGTCTAAAAAGTCATTCCTTTTAGACCGGTTGTGGATACAACCGATCTTTTAAGATCGGTTGTCAAAAGTAACAAACTTTTTAGATTGGCTGTAACAAGACCTAATCCATAACTGGTCTAAAAAGTCTTTTTTAACCGGTCTAAAAAGTCTTTTTTCCACTAGTGCCTTTGCCAGTGGAAAGGCTATTTCCAAGATTTGAACCCATAATCTTTTGGTCATATGGCAACAACCTTTACCATTGCTCCAAAGGTAAACCCACTACAGGCAGAGTGACATATACTCCTACGGTCCTTCATGTAAGACCTAATGGGAGGGTTGATTTTGGTCTTAAATACAAAATTTATTTCACATGTTTATCGATTTTTTTCCGAAGTTAATCCCATTAATATTCCTTCAACAATAATCAAGTAGGAGAAAGAAAGAAGGAATTAAGGAAGATGATTAAGATATTTAACATATTATATTAATTAACTAACTTAACTAACATCCTAAATCTACTTATATTATTTAATCTACAAAGCTTAGGGGTAGCACTATTTGTTTTGTGGGCATCCATTACCGGGAACAAAGTGAGCCTCAAGATGAGATAGAGTACTGTGCTGAAGAGTACTGTCATCCCAAAAAAAAAAAGCGCACAAAAGAGTATGGTGGCACAGTAGCGAATATGTTGAAATCTATATCGGTTTAGAACCACTCTTCTTCCCTTTCCATCCTCTTTTTATTAACTGTAAGATCAACATTTGGGAATGATTTAGATTCGATCTTTTACAAATTAATAATAAAATGTTAAATTATAAAAAGAAAAGTAATTAATTAGATAAAAATTGCTAAATTTTGATATGAATAATTTAATACTACAATAATAAAATAAAAATAATATTTTGTATAATATTAAATCTAAACCATATAAATGTTGATCTTATGGTTAAGAAACGAAGAATAAAGAAAAGGATCGAAGGGGAAGAGGAAGGCTTCTAAGCGGAAATCACCTATATGTAGGGAAAGATAAATAAATAAAAAGAAAGCCACTTTTTTATGCTTTACTCAAATTTGAAGTTGAATTTATTCTCACCAAAATATATTATATTGGAATCCAACCTTGTTAAAAAATTCGGATCTTCAAATATATAGCATTATGGATGCGGGGAATAATAGCATTGAGGACTTGGGATTAATAAAATTGATACTTAAAAATTCTAAGAATTAAAATTCTTCTCAATAATCACAACTTCTCACAAGCTACAACTTCTCGATCAAAGTTATTACTCATGATTCTTTTAGTTAACAACTGATTTTCTTGATGCTACAAGAGAATCTTGAACTAGTTGTTACCAGAAAACGAGCCACATTTTTGTAATAAAAGAGAAATAAAGTGGCTTTAAGAAGAAGCGTCTATACCAACTTGTTCTTGTGATTTTTCAAGAGATATTTTAATTCTTCAAGTCTTTAGTTGTCTCTTATGTTTTTGGCCTATAAAAAGTCATGATCTTTGGACACTATTTCATCTTGCTGTGGACTAACTAGTGAATCAAAACTAACTTGGACAGGTCATTTTATTTGCCTTTTATTCCAAACTAGATATAAACCTTGAAATTTTTATGTCATCAAATTACATACACTCTTTTTCCTCCTCCTGCTAGCCGTGTGCCATTAGGGCCCTTATTTATATTGTTGCTACAGGATGAAGTAAAGACAAACACAATAATGTTAAGGTTCGGTAATCGGTTTAGGGTTGGTAATGTTGTGTAATTATAGATGTGAAAGAAACACAACATTTTGGGTTAGCATGGGGTGTCGGAGTTACGGAACAGTCGTAAGGGCAAGATCCAACTGAAATTCTGGTACCAAGAACGTCAACAAGGGGTTCATTTTCATCCGAAATATAATTCAATTTACCTCCCAAATTTATAATTTTTCCCACTAAGTATCCTTGTGAATTGCACATAGTAAGGGGTTTCCATTAAGGAACAATTACAATACACATAATTAAAAAAGGCATTTCAAAAAATCAACATAAATTTGTTACAAATAACTAACTTAACTAATTTTCTTTACATTTACATATTGTCTAGTTCTTATATTAAAGATCATAGGGACGTATTATAGGCTATAAGCCCATTGACGGGTGTGGGCAACAATTGTGCTGATTATTTGTGATAAATAACTAAATTAGTTTCTTTCCTTTTTGTTTGATTTTTTGATTTTGGGCTTTTAGCCCCTTATAATACCAAAAAAAAGAAGTAATTTTGGCAGATAGGAACCCGACTAACTAACTCCCTATTTCGACTTATTCTACTAAAAGAAGATGACCCTAGGCACCGAATTAAACCTATGCATTTAATCTCATTTTCATAGGCATTAGGTGGCTGATATAAACGTCACAATGAAAGAAACCATTCAAAACACACAGACAAATCATGACCGAAGCATACAAATCAGAATCTTCAATTTTAAATTAGTTCTGGATCTTCACTAATGATTGTGTGGCGGGCTAGAGGTCTTCCCACAAACACACAGACACATACATATTATATATACACACACACTCATGTTAGGAGAAGTTCTAAAGATTTCCATAGAATCTGCAAGGTGTTGATGATGACTGATGAATTGAACCACGAGACTCAAATAGCTCTTTGAGATTGTAAGGCCATGTTTGGCGGTGACTTCCATTCCACGCTATGCTTGCAAACTTCTGGTTCACTGCTTCTGTGGGATGAACACCATCAAAGAACACATAATCACTTGGGTGTTCACAGACCTCAAAATTTGTTCCTTGTTTGTTCCCTTCGAATGGACTTCTCCCACAGCATGCCTTCTTCCCTTCCTTCAAACCTATCAATGCAAAAAAAAAAAAAAAAATCTGATCAGTTCATCTCCAAAAATTGAAATTACTAATATGTTCCAACGAAACAACATTTGCCTTCACACTCACCATGTCTAGAAGGGAAATTAATCACGTCTAAGAGAAAGCTGTAGAAATCGCTTGTTGAGTATTTGAAGCCTTCAAGTTGAGTTTCTAGCTTCTGAAGCATTTTAAGAAGTTCTTGGTTGTGTAATTTTCCTAGTGCATTGGCTTGATAGAAAGCCAAATTTGGGACCCAGAATTTCCTTCCTCCTTTCTCATATACATCCTGTTATGGACCAGCAACTCAAGTTAGTATCTTTTCACAAGCATTATGCTTCTGAAACATTTTGAGTTGCGAGAATTAGTGTTAAGATAGCTTAAGTCGATTTGATTGGTCTTATATACATTCAATTTATTGTTTGATTAGTCAACATGGGACTCTTAATACATTCTAATATTTGGACCTGTCATGGGTTTCCAAAAGTGTATACATTCTTACTTTGATGGCAGCAGTGAGGTTTCCGATCACCATTCTGACGAAATGTTGAGGGTATAATTTGATAAAGCTGGAGTTTGTAGCCATAGCGAAAATGTAGTCATTGCTTCCAATATTCATCATATATACAGCTCTAGAGACCAATGCTCTGCCTTCTGCATCACCAAGTTTCTTCCGTAATTGCTTCTCCACATTCTTAAAATACTCCAGTTGAGTTTTGAGGGGTACCACCTGCAAATTTGAATTACTCATCAGTGCGTGTTTCTGCTTTCACAAGAAAGAAATCCTTGCTAACAACTACTGTGTTCACTTATCACACATTACCTCAAGTCCTTGATAAAAAGTTTAGTTAACTATTTGTTTTTTGTAAACTCGAAGTGTCCCCAAGTCAATTTGGACCTGAGACTAATCTTTATTAGGCTGAGAGTGTTAAGGTTAAAGCTTTCCCACCACATGTGGTTTTTGGGATTCAAACTGATGTTTTCCTCCTTATGGGGTAAAACTACTTACCAGATCAATAGCTTGTTGTTTAGTTAATTAATTTTTAATATAAGAGTTAGATAACTAATTTAAGTAAATTTGTTATCTTAATTATTTGTAATAAGCATATGTTGGTTTCTCTAAAATATCCTCTTTAAAAATGTGCATTGAAACTACCCTTATGGAAATCTCCATAATATATATGCAATTAATTGGGATATTTTAGGTAAAAAATTAAAAGTTTGGAAGACAAAGTGGATTTGAACTCTTATATTTGATATTAAAATAAATCCCTTGGTCGTCTGCTACACTTAGGATCAGAGGGAATAATTAAAAGGTCCAAGTTTAGTACATCCTTAGTGACTAGCTTTTATGAACACAAGTATAAGAGAAAGTTCACTAGCAAAAGACTACTCTATTGGGAAGATGAGCCCTTTAAACTTATAAACCAAACTTCACTCGCAGCACTGTTAAAAAAAAGGCTTAGTCCACTAACTAACACTAGAATTTGTTGATGTATTGATGTCATTGAGATAGTGAAAAGAGACAAATAACATACGGATCCATGACCAGTCTCAAGAAGAACACCAGCTCCACCAGATGCAAAATTTGCTCCATCAGTAAATCGATGATATCCAGGTTGTAGATATGGGGGAATCAGAGGAATTTCTGCATACTCAGCTGAAATTGAGATATATGTAAGTTCTTTATGAAACATATTATATAAATTCAAGCTCAAGAACATAATTCATCAACGCTGCTTACCGACAAAATCAGGGACGATACGTCCATCACTGAATCTGCCAGTAGGATATTTGAAGAAGGTCATTCCATAAGGGCTAAAATTGGCCTTCAAGGCAGAAGTACTGTTGAGGTAGTTGTTGTTTCCTGGATCCGACAGGGAGTCTCCGAAGATAAACAATGGAGTTTGATTTTGTTGCAGACATGGAGATGATGAATCAGCATAGCACAGTGTATAGAGTACTGTGCTCAAGAAGAAGAAGAAGAAGCTGACAGGGTGATACACAAGTCTTGCCATAATGTTTGTTTTATTATAATCTGGTATTACAGTCTCACACACACACATATATATATATAGGTCTTGTATAAAGTAAGGCTCCATCATGGATTTGGTCGCACGCAACGTAATGAACACTGCCGTCCAAAGTGAGTCCGAAGAGGATATATAGTACTGTCTTTTCTTTTTTTAAAAAAAAGAAGACGACAAACAAAAGAAACTTCCTGTGACTTCACTCCAAAGAAAGAAACTTCCTGGGACCAACCAATTCAATTTTTTATGTTGGTTTTTGCAAGCTATATGATAAATCATAATGCCAAACCATCACTAAGCTATGGTAAAATTTGTGTTGGTGTGAGCGGGAAGGAGTACGGTGGGAATAAAGAAAAAGAAGCAAGCGACTTTGCTTTATGCTCCTTTATTCCAATTTGAAGGTGAATCCTTTATCACAAAAATATTATTCCTTTGATCGGAGGCACTTCTAGCATGTTTCACACAGATCTTAAGATTCATTAACCCGCCTTAAAATTAAACAAAATTTTCAATTTTACTCATTTTAAATATACGTTATACATCATGAAAACAAAGTCAATATAATAATAAATGAAGGGTAATATTATAAATCCATATGAAACATTTCTCCCTTTGCCCTATAAATAAAACCAAAAATTTCTTCTTTCTCTGGCATATAAATAGGACCAGAGAAGTATATTAGAATCCAACCTTCTTCAATAATTTTGATCTTCAATATATAGCACTATAAGAGAAAAAACTCAGTCCTAGAGATTAGATGAAAGAAAATGATGGTGCATGCATGTAATAATAGCATCGAGGACTTAAATTGATACTTAAAAATTCTAAGAATTAAAATTCTTCTCAACATAAGTTTCTACAAGCTAGTAAGCACTTCTCAAAGTTATTACTCATGTTTCTTTAAGTTAAAAACTGATTTTCCTTATTCTAATCAATATATAAACCTTGAAATTTTTATTTCATCAATTTACATACACTCTTTTTACTTTCAGAAACATCTCCATCTCTTTTATTTTTTCTTCTCTTCTAATCATCAGTATTACAAGTGAGAACTTCTCCAAAATGGTAGGTCATAGTTGAAATAGTGCTTTCAGATTGTGAGGCCAGTGACAGTCTGATTCCCATTCCATATGAATTGGGAAAAAAATCTCACGAGCCCTTTCAGTTGGATGGATTGCGTCAATGAAGACATAATATCCCCACGTAAGGTTCACTTATCCAGGATGCCTCACTTGTTTCTCTCAAACCTTCACAACATATTTAACCCACAAACATTAAAATTATAATATTTGGTTTTAATATGTGGAACTTGAAATTTAATTGCGAAAATTGGGCAAACTGAAGGGTGGTAAGAGTATTTAGTCTAAAAATATGCCACCTCCTGTCCTTAATAGAAAATATATTTAATTAATTTAGGTAGATTAAGAAAATTAATTAAATTAGTTAATTGTTAAAAATGTGTATTGGTTTCCCTAGAATACCCTTTTAAATCATTTACATTAAAACTACTCTTAATGAAAACTATCTTAACATGTGTAATCAATAGAGATCATTTGAAAAAAAAATATGGTGAGACAAAGTGGATTGGGTTCTTATATTTATAGCTAAATCCAATCCTCAACTAACCCTTATATTAGGGACTAGATATAGTACTAAAAATGCACACGCATGTATATATATGCGCACGTGTGTCGGATGATGATAATATAGGGAGCATATTGAAGAGAAATGGAAGGTGCCAATGGCCTTACAATCTAGTGTCATACAAACTACAGTTATCACCACAAAAAGTTGTGGTTTAGTAGCAATTAAAAGTGTGTATTTGTTGCGGCTTTAACCGCTACAAACATACTTCTTGAACCGCTACTAAATCACTGTTGTAAGTGTATTTGTAGCGGTTATTTTGAACTGCTACTCAAACGAAAAAACTGCTACTATATTTGTAGCGGTTCATCAGTACCGCTACAACATTTCCAATTGGGCAATCCTTTTCTGGGTAATTTGTAGCGGTTATATAACCACTACAAATGGTATAAAATGAATTTTGGATGGCGGGAAATGAAAAAGCTTGATATTTGTAGCAGTTAAAAAACCGCTACTAAATAGAATTTAAAAAGGGTGGCAAATATTAGTAGTGGTTACGTAACCACTACTAATTTCAATAGAAATTCAAATTTTGCACCAAAAATTTGAATTGTCTTTTAATATTAGTAGCGGTTATATAACCGCTACAAGTGTCAGTAAAATTGAAAAAAATATATAAAATTATATGTTTCCTTTTTTTAATATTAAATTAAATAGTTTATTATTCTAGTAGTTTATCTAATTCAATTAGCTTATTATTCATTAGTTTAGGTCATTTATAATTTAAAAGGAATGATTTAATTAAATTAGATAAATTTGAAGATTGTATTGATAATATTATTGGGGATATGTAGGTAATAAGGAACTATTATGTTGTCTGCTACAATGTGATTATGATTATGTAAGTAAAATAGGAAACAATGAAAAAATGTTCTTAAATATCTGGAAAAAAATAGTGAGAATAAATATTATGCAAAAAAAAAGTATTCAAATAAAAAATTTAAAAATTTATTACCATATTTGATCACCTTGTTAAGTTCCTCGACTCAGAAAAAAAAGTGAAAATGGGAGAAGATGAAAGAGAGGTAAGGTGGAAAGAAATGGGTGAGTGTTTGAAATGAGATGTGGTTGGGGTAGTTATAGGAATCTGCATGGAACTAGTAGCATTAGTGTCATGGTTTTGTAGCAATTATTTTATGTTTTTGTAGTGGTTTTGTAACCGCTACAAATATTTTATTGATTTTTTTTAAAAAATATTTTTTAAAAAAAAAACAAAAACATAATTTGTTTGATCAGTCATCCTCATGCATTCCTACAAAAATTGTACAGAAAAATTGTTAGCGATGTATTTTTTTGTTAAAAAAATTTAATTAAAATGACGTGAATTTAAAAAATGCATTGAACTATAAGTAAATTGTGATATCCTTCAGGGAAGAAGTTTTCAAAATTGGCAGGTTGAAACGGCTCACTCTTGTAGCGATGTTATCACCATCACCCATGTCGTAAAGGTCTTGAGGCTTTAAAGGAACAACCATGTGCCAATCCCTATGCCTCTCGTCCTCAACATAATAAACCCAGTGTGCCTCTGAGGCAAGAATATATGGCTCATCATCTTGAGAATAACTAGTGTGAATTGGCCGCGAGAAATTTATCGATGTGATGCCTAAGTCATCAGTTGTGAGTCCTCAAGAAGTAATGGTATTTGCCCACGAACACTTGAATAGCGTAACGGGGAAGCGACCTTGGTAATTAAGTTTCACGACATCAAGAAGCTTTCCATAGTAAGGGACGCCTCCGAACTGCATGTTGGTGTCACTGCTGCTTGCATAACTCCTTGTCCCAAAGGTGCCATAAACACTCGAATTTTGAGTTTGCAATCCCTGATCTCGTGAAATCGTGCAAAACTTGAAACCTTTGACATTGTAAGCTCTAAACCTTTTTGCATGGTCAAGAGGGCTGATTGCGAGAGCTCTGAAATTTGGTGAGTGTGAGTTGTGGTCATTTAGTATTCTGCGCGCAAACCAGCTTGGGAATTCTTTGTGGACCTTTTTGTCAACTTCGAATGATGTTTGTGTACAGATCTTGAGTTGACGTTTGACATGACTATTGAATTCCTGCAATTAATCATGGAAAGCCGCCGATCATAAAATGTAAGCACAAAATGTTATGAAAGATATGGAATAACATATGCGTGTACGATTCTTACTAAAGGAAGGGTTCAACTTGAGTGTTGTTAATCAAGACATGTCTATGTACTTGCAACTTCTCAATTACCTTTAGTTTGAAGTTCTCAGTTCCTCCAACTGGTTTACCAACACGAGGGACAAATTCTCCTGATGTTGGCACAGGTTCAGGACAATCGTCTACACGAGGCAGTCAGTTGAAGGCGGTCACAATGTCATCAAAGTACCTTGAATAGAAATACAGTACCTCATCTCCTTATAACCTTCAGTTATAGAACCTTCTGGCCAAGCTTTATTCTTTACGTAAGATTTCATTTTCCCAAGAAACCTACAAAGTGAAGAAGGGAAAAATGATACAAAATGCTCAAAAGAGTGACTAACAAACATAAGAACTAATAATGACGCATATATATAAAATGAGTACCTCTCAATAGGATACATTTATCGATATTGAACTGGGCTAGCGAGCTTTGTTTCATGAACAAGGTGGACTGTAAAGTAAACCATCACAATGAAAAAGGACGGAGGAAAGATCATCTTCAAATGACAAAGCGTGAGAATGATTTTAGATTGCAGCTGATTGAGCTCCTCAACGATCAAAACCTTGGAACACAACTTTTGAAAGAAAGAACAAAGCTCCACCAAAACGATTGACACATCAGGAGGAATGTATTCTTTATAGCCAGCAAAAGTAACTGTTATATAAGCACATGTGAGTCATGACTCTTCAGGCCAGCAACCTTTTGAGTCTGTATGTCAATACATCATGAAATATTGCTTGAATACCCATCTGGAACTTTTATTTTCTTCAACATCGCGAGGAAGACTTTCTTGTTTGGTTTTGTGAGAGTGAACTTTGCCAGCTAAAATTTGTCATGCTCATCTTGCCACACGTCTTCACGAACTCCCATGCCACGTAAATCTTTCCTCACTTGAAGATGATCTTTTGACTTTCCCAGTTTGTTAAGCAGCGTATATAGCACATTATCGCATACAATTTTTTCAATGTGCATGACATCAAAACTGTAGCGAAGTAAATTAGAATTCCAATATGGAAGAGTGAAGAAAATGCTTATCTTCCTCCATTGCTGAGGCGCAGAAGTCTTGCCCTTCTTTCGTCCTGCTTGTGCTGCATCGTCGCTTTTTCCAAACTCGAATTCAACATCCTCAAGCTGCTATAAGATGTTTGCGTTGGATAAAGTCTGAGGTGGCCCTCTTGTTTCTGGTTTCCCATTGAAGTGATTCTGTTGCAATCTAAACTTGTGCCTTCCATCGAGAAACCTCCTATGCCCTATAAAGAACCACTTCTGACTGTAGGGAAGGCCAACTGCATCAGAGTCAAAATTGCAAGCTGGACATACTAAGCTAGTATGCACATTCCACCTGGATATCATTCCAAGGCCGGGAAAGTCACTAGTCATCCACATCAAGGCTACACTCAAGTTGAACAATGTCTTCTCGTAGAAGGCCAACTACATCAGAGTCAAAATTGCAAGCTAGACATACTGAGCTAGTATGCACATTCCACCTGGATATTATTCCAAGGCCGGGAAAGTCACTAGTCATCCACATCAAGGCTGCACGCAAGTTGAACAATGTCTTCTCGTAGAAGTCATATGTCTCGATGCCTACATTCCACAGGTCAAGCAATTCTACAATAAGCGGTTGGAGATATACATCGATGTCATTACCCGGTGCCTTTTTTCCTGGAATAATCATAGACAAAATAAAGGAGCTTTGTTTTATACACATCCAAGGGGTAAATTGTAGAGAACTAAAACTACTGGCCTAATATTATAACTTGTGCTAAGATTCCCAAATAGATTGAAATCGTCGATTGCCAAAGTAAGTCTAACATTTCTAGGGTTAGCAGCGAAAGATGGAAAGTCTTTGTAGAATGTTTGCCAAGCGTCTGCATCCTGAGAATGTCATAATTTACCATCTTTATTCTTATCAACTTCATGCTACCTCATGTGCTCCATCGTTTTAGATGACATAAACAATCTTTATAAGCGTGGCTTCTAAGGGAAGTATCGAGAATCTTTGCAGATTTCTTCTTTTGCTTTTTCCCCTTCCGAATTGTCTTATACCTTGATGTGTGACATCGCTTACAAGTCTCCCTGCTGTCATCGTCTCCCCAATACAGCATACAGTCATTGGGGCATGCATCAATTCTTTGGTAATTCAAGCCCAATTTGTTAATAATCTTCTTAGCCTCATAGAACGTTGTGGGGATCTCCACGTCGGGAAATGCATTTTGTAATAATTCCAGCAGCATCTACATTCCCTTATCTGTGATTCCACACAAGCACTTGATATGATACAACTTGATTAAAAAAAGATAATTTATAGTATTTTCGACAACCTTGATATAAAGGACGATCTGCTTCATCCATCAGGCTGAAAAAATCATGAGTGGCTTCATTCCTCATGAACACCGGCTCTGAGGCCTGCACTTCTTCATTGAAATTTTCGTCATGAAAACCAAATGCATCACGCACAGCATCATTAACAAGATCATCTTCATCTAGTTGAACTCCTACTTGTGAACTTTGAGGAAGAGAATCATCATATCTTATACCGACTTTCTCACCACGAACTGCCCATAACGTATAGTCTTCCGGGAAAGGCTTCAAAAGCAAATGTTTCTTAACAACTTGTCATGTATACCACTTCTTGAACTTGCATCTCCGACACGAACAGACGATCTTGCCGTTATAGGGTATGTTTGGTTGAGCGATTCGATTGCTTATAAGTTGCTTTTTAATAGTGATTTACGGTATACGAAGTAAGTATGTGAGAGGAGTTGTGTCTCGATTTACGTAAAAAGCAACTTATAAGTTTTTTTAAGTTGAAACAAACATGCTTATAGTTGGCGTGAATGAATGCAAAATCCAAGAAATTGTTTAATCTGTACAAATATTCTGGAGAATTGCGTGGCAACCTGATCCATGACTTATCTATAGCTATTAGTAAGAGAGAAGAAAGTATAGTGAAAAAGATGAATGAAAAGAGAATTACGAATTCCTGGAAGCTTATATTCTAAATTTCCAACGTTTAATATTTTGTAGCGGTTCAAAAACCGCTACCTTGACCGCTACTGTGTTCCAAGTTTGTAGCGGTTATATGAGTAAAACCATTGCCAATGTTCTACCTATTGGAATAAATTAGAAGAATTTATTTTAAACTTGTAGCGGTTCTACAACGTAACCGCTACTAATAAATATTTGTAGTAGTTATAAATTCGTAACCGCTACAAAGTTCTGGCGGAAGAAGAATTTCAAATTTCAAATATTTTAACTTTGTAGCGGTTATAAGAAAAAGAATGCTATTGGACAATTTTAAACAAATTGGGTTTTCAATTTGTAGCGATTATTGGCTAAACCGCTACAAATTTAGAACACAGTGATGGGAAATTCAAATTTCAAATGTTGAATATTTGTAGTGATTATTAGTGTAACCACTACAAAAAAACAAATTTTGATTTTTGAAATTCCTTCCCACGGTGCTTTAAATTTGTAGCGGTTTATACATATAACTGCTACAAATTGAAAACCCAATTTATAGCGGTTTTTGACAATAACTGCTACAAATATTGTACAAAATATTTTTTTAAAATATTTGTAACGGTTTTACAATAAAACCACCATAAATATATGTGCTATTATTTTTTTTGTATTTATTTTTAGAAATATAAATAAAGCTGTCATAAATGCAACAAAAATTTAAATGTCCTGTCAACAAAAGTTTTACAATAAAACTGCTACTCATATCCAAGTTTATTTACGAATGTTTCGAAACAAAAAAATATAAATGTTCTAAACTAACTAGCAGGAGACCGATTATCTGGTCCTCCCTCAGGTAGGGCTGGATCGGCACGTTAGATAGAGTTGGCAGCACCATCATCATTAGCAGGAGGAGGTTGGATGACAAACTGAGGGACAGGGGGAACCTATGGATGCTGCTTGTCTAGGAACAGGTGACTCCACGACCACTCGAGCATGAAATTCGTGATATCATGCCACTGCCATGCTGAGCGTAGTAGAAATTGGCCTGCTGCTACATCTGCTACTGCTACTGAGCCACTGCAGCCTGTGTCCTGGCCAAATCTAAGTGTAGCTCCTCAACAGACTTATCCCTCAGACATCTGACCCTAGATGTCTGTGCTCTGGAGATGCTAGCCTCAGAGGCGTCACTCCTACCATAGACCATGCTAGATCTGGCACCTATCCCCATCCCCCGCATGCGTCCGAGGTGCTCAACCTGACCCAGACTGGCCTTCAAAGGAGCCATAGGGTCCACAGACCCTTGTGACTCCCAACCTGGGTCTCTCGCAGCTCAACTTGCGACTGCTGCATTCGCTCCTGCCATTTTATGAAACAATTACTTATTATTATTTTTCATAATAAAGTTGGTTTTATAAACAATATAATAGTGAAATCACTTATAATGGCTGCCTTTGCTTGCTGAGAGGTTGGAGTCCCGTCACGGTGTCTATATGTGATAGCAAACAACTCCCCGTAGTCCGTCTAACAGTTCTCCTGTTGTGCTTTCCTGTCCTAAAACAATTACAAAATTAAATTAGATTATCAAAACAAAATACTAGATTTATAATATGAAATAACCAGCTAAAAGTAATTGATATTGTGAAAGTTTACCAGCTAACTATAAGTGACAGCAAAGGTCTTTGATCATGCTATGTGGTGGATCGTCTGCTGCCCACAGCACCTCGTGTTCCTCTGAGAAAGCATCTCGAAAAAAATAATATTAAAAGTATAAAAACAATATAAAACATTTATAATTAATAAAATCATAAAATTAATTAAATTTAAATTGAAATTATAATTTAATAATTATAAATTAAAAAAATAATATATAATTAATTATATAATTAATTAATATTTTATAATTCATATTAATATTTATATAATCTAATCCAAATCTAATAATCAAAATAATCTAATAAATACATTACCTGCCCCTCAGCACTCCTCCTGAACTAGACGAAACTCGCCCAATCGTTCGGCAGGACGCTGTCCGGGACGTTCTAGATTAGCTGCTGTAGAGGAATCGTCCCATCCTTGTCCATACTGTGGAAGAGATCATTCCTCCTGTTCCTTCAGCCGTTGCCCATCTTCATCAGTGTGTACCTCTTCCGGTTGTCCCGGACGGCAAACCTAAGCTGTAACACCATTGAAAAATAATATTTAAATATGACTAATTACAAATAAGACAATTAAAAAATATTAATTAAATAGAATTAATTACAAAAAGTTAATATAATTAAATACTACTAATTACCTGCATCGCCTCCTCCCAGGCCAGGTCTTTCGGCCCATTCAAACGTTCCTCCACGTCCTAAAGTGAAGGGGGAACCGCATCCAATTCGAGCCCAACTCGTTTAGGAAGCGATTGAACATGTGACCCCCATTGTCGATAGGCTGGTCTGTGGCCTTATTCCACGAAACTACAACTCGTAGTATCCGGTCCATGCTATTTAGATCGGCCACGTCTAGCCTCCTCGTGGACACGTTCCCCTGCACATCTGCACAATTTGTCGCACATTAGATAAATTGTAATTCAAATTTAACATTTTGAATTTAAATATATAATTTATTAAAAAAAAACATATTTATCTTGGACCTGCACCTCAAACCCAGTAGACCGAGAAGACAACCCTCGTGGGTTGTTCTGGTCCCGCGCCTCCTCCTCATCGAGGAACCGCTCCATCTCTCTGATCGGAATCAGGATGTCGAAGTCCTCATTTGCGTCATAGTCATCGACACTGATATCTCCCTCTCCCATATCAGGCACCTCTGGTACGGTCGTCTCCTGTGGGACCGTCTGTGGTGGCTATAGTAGGGCTGACTCCTGTGGCTGCTGTGGGGAGATGGGCTGAAATGGCGCGGTCGCTCTCCCACTGCGCTGCCCCCTCCCACTGCTTCCACCCAGCAGAATCGGTCTTGGACCTCAGGCTCCTTCACCTTATCCATCCCTAAAGCCATATCAACTACAAAAAAATAAAAAAAGAAACAAATCAATTAGTCACATTTATATGTAAAATTATAATGAAAATAAAAATAAAAAATGTATTTTCCATACCTCAACTGAGAATAAAGAGAAATGATGTAGCGAAAACTCTCCGATAGACGTTAGAACGCTCAGATCTGAAGGAAAACTCTCAGAGAAACGTCAGAAAACAAAATGGCCAAACGTGCGGTGCTCTTTTATAGGTTAATACAAATTGGCTCGTAGCTTATCGCTTCACATTGGTAGCAGTTTAGGTTATAACCACTACAAATATCACAATTTGTTGTTTAGGTTATAACCACTACAAATGTCACAATTTGTATTAACCGCTACAAATACACCGCTTCAAAATCCCTTTTTTGTAATGTATAAATGGAAAGTTGCATATTCAATTTAGTTTGTAATTTCAAATCTTAACGCTGCCCTTCTAATTTTAAAAAAGAAAAACAGAGAGAAGGGAAAGGTCATAACACACAACCATTGATTGAGTACAAGAGGGGGATTGATGGGGGAAGAAAGAAAGTGTGAATTATTGAAGACATGTGAGGAGTAAGGCGTGCCCCATAGAAAGTTGATGCCCGTAGCCCTCAAGTTTTGTTACTTTCACTCTTCTCTTTTAGCTGCCTCCTCATCTTGCTTCCGAGTCCTTATCCAACATGGCTTCTCTTCTATCCTTTTACAATTCGCTGCTCTCCTTTTCTTTGAAATTGCGCCGTTTTAGTGCAAAATAATGACATTAGTCACTTTTTTTAAAAAAAAAAAGAAATTACCATCCTCAAATATTTTTTTAGTACCACCCTATACCTTAAAAAAAAATTTGATAGCACTCAGCGTACTAAAATAATTTTAGGGCCACTCACCATCCTAAAATATTTTTTTAGTGCACCTTATATCTAGCATCCAAAGATTTTTTTTCAGTATTATCCAATATCCTAAACTAATTTTTAGTGCATCTAGCACCCTAAAATATTGTGCCAAAAATTAGTATAAAACACTGACTTTTACTGAAAAATAGTTTGGTGGCTAGATGTAATAAAAATTGGTTTAGGATACTGAGTTAGTGTTACTGAAAAAATATTTTATAGGGTTAGAAGCCAGATACTGGATGATATTAGAAAACATTTTAGGGTGGTGAGTGGATTAAAAATTATTTTAGGATATTGAGTACTATTAAAAAAATATTCTAAGATACTGGATGTCACAAAAAAATACTTGAAAATATTGATTATTGAATGTTATTTTTCATAAAACAAAATTGACCAGCGTCATTATGTTGGACCAAAATGGCGCAGCTTCAAGAAAAGGGAGGGCGCCGTAAAAGAAGAGAAGTCTTGTCCAAAAAAACAAAAAAACAAGAAGAGAAGTTGCGTGGGTCCTCATCGAGTCATCATCACCTTCATACTCCCAACCTCATCCATATATCTCATCGCACTTTTTTCTACTTTTCTTTTCTTCATTCATTATAAAATATTAATTATACATAATAATTAAATTGAAATATAATATATATATATATATATATAATTAATAATATTAGTATTAGATATATTAGTATTATATCCAAAATTTGAAATAATTTGAATAAGAATTTGTCTGGTATATCTACTTACGTTTACGAAGTGTCATTAAAAAGATGTTGTATAAAACAAATTATTCTTTAATTCAGTCATTCAATTGAGCGATCAACCAAATTGGTATAAACAATAAAATAAAATTATATGAACTTAGATAACTCAAATGCTAATATTTCAGTGCAATAATTTGGTCTACTGAATTTATTTAGATTGATTTTATTCATATTGGCTAGTGATAAATAAAAGGATGAGAAGACTTTAAAAAACACGAGAGTAAAAAAAAAAGGTAGGAGTGGAGGGGTCAAACTAGGTGTGTAGAATCTAATCGCTATAAGGCAGCTTTTTGTTTTGTGGATATTTTTTTTAAAAAAAAAAACTCTCAAATCCTATTGAATCTAAGACAAGAGTAACAAGTTTGCGGTAGGTAAAAATCATATGTATATGTGAGATATATATATATATATATATATATATATATATATATATATATATTGCTAGAAGTATATGTGATCTTAGATATTACTCCCTCGTGCACACTCTCATTTATTCACACTCTTGTTTTCTTTTTTTAATTTTTTATTATACTATGAGGTTGAATAATCAACTTTAAAAATTACTAAAAAAATCAAATACTATGAACTTTTGTTCAAACCCGTCACTTTTCAGAATACTATGTCAAATATCTAACAATTATTAAGAAATCACCATCACCATTTATAAAACCTAACGACTGTGATGTCAAAACTATGAACTTTTGTTCAAAGGTTCATGACTATTGCAAATTAAGAACCGTGAAAAAAAGGCCACCTTTCATAACGGTTCTAAACTCATAACTGTGAGCAAGTTTCATAGTCTTTTAAAAAATGTACCCGTTATCTCATGTCTCTTCAATTTTCGAAGTTATTACACTTAACATGCTTGTTTTTGGTTGAATGTTACCTACCATCCTCAGAACCCTACAACTCCAGTTAACTTTTTCAGCCATCGACAATTGCATCCAGGATAACCACATCATCCACAACTTTCTTTGAGCTTTGGTCTGACAGCCGCACAAGTCACTTTGATTGCCCTAACTCACTTTTTGGTTTTGGAACCCTAGCTAAGTCGCATTTCTTTATATGCTCTATTATTCTTATTTTAAGGTATGATCTCTCTTATGCATTCTTCGTTCTCCTTATTTTTCACTTTGTCTTGCTTAAGTAGGTTTTGACCTTAGTCGTTCATCGTGTTTTTTTAAAAAATCCATTGCTCTGTTCCCTATGGCTTACTGAATGAGTTTTGTTTTCTAGTTAAAATGGCTAGTTCTACTTCCCACGGCACTAATAATGCCCTTAGTTCTAATAGTGCCTCAAGTTTTGATACTGTTCCTATTGGTACCGGTGTTGTCACTAGGAAACCCAGAAATGAGACCTTACAATAGGCGTTAGAACGAGTGCGGGATATTATAAGGAGGGGTCGCTTCTGTGAACAAAACAAAGGCTATAGGGAGAAGATTTGAGGTGACATAGAACAATGACAATCAACCTCTTCATTTGTCACACTTAATCAGCTACATCGACTTAAAGGCAATTTCTTATCTTGGTAGTTGACTGGCATCGGGTATAGGAAGGTTACCCATAAGTTATTTAAGACAATGTTAGGGTAAGGCATATATGCCTACTAATTACTTGCTATATACTCGTAGAAAATATTAACTTCAATTGTGTGCTTTGCAGTCTACAAATCATGTAGATGGAGATCACATCAAGGATTTTATCATTAAGAAGGATGGCTAAGCACTACGCACATTCCATCATGTATTAAGGAAGGCGTATTTTCAAAATCCTAAAGAGACTAGTGAGACATAAGTTCATGTGGATCTTCAGTCCACTATCAAACTAGATGATTGGAGAAATTTGTCATCTCACGTTGTTAATAACAACTCGAGTGTTGTTATTCGCAATTCATAAGACTTGTATATCTGTTTAACAATAACTCTAGTGTTCTGTGATTTTGTAGAAATTAAGTTGGGTGAATAGGAGGAGGGTAAAGAACAATAAGTATCCCTACAAGAGAGGGCAAACAAGGTATGCTTGGATTGCTGAAAAGTTGGCTGCTGAGAGTGGGGACAGTAGTAGACCTCTACATCATGAACTTTGGTCGATGGTATAAGACAAAATGAAGATGGCTCTTATGACAATCCTCAGGTAAAGGAGGTCATCGGTAAAATGGTAAATATTAATATTAGTCCCTGATTCATGGAAGTAATGTATTCAATTAACTATCAATATTAACATTATTGTTAAATGCGCAGCAAGTCATGTTCTAGGAAGTTGCAACACAAGGGCCTGCCTTTCTGCGTATGAAGACGTATTGGCCAAGACATTAGGGATTGAAGTTTGTTGCAACTGTATAAAAAAGGAATATGGTGGAAACATGCAAGAGATTTGGGATTGAAGTTTGATGCAACTGTTTGAATGTTGATAATTGTTTAAAAAGAGGAATGAGAGATTTTTCTTTTATGCTTTAGTGGGTCATTGTTGAACTTGCTATTGGTTATGATTATAAATTAGACTATTAGTTATGAAATTCAAAGTTTTATGCTGCGTTAGGAAGTTTGAAAAACTCATATACGTGTGTATATACATATATGTATCATTCTTTATGTGATCTATTGAATTGACTTGAGCTTAAATGGTGGATGTGCCCATTGGGTCATTGAAAGTTAATACTAAATAATTTAATGAAGTTGGATTGATGCTTGAACATTGGTGATCATAATAATAGGATGGGTATTGCGAAATAAGTAGTAGTACCGATTTTATTAAATGGGTTCTTTGAACTTCTATAAAGGTTGTAAAAGTGGAATTATAATAGTTTTGTTTTGGGAATCAGGATATGTAAGGAGTGGACCCCACATGAAAGCTGCTAGTAAAGTGAATTGTATGTAGTATTTGGTAACTTAGTAGGTGAGTGGATATCGTCCCATTATAATCTTTATTAATGATGTTTTTACTACTTGCCATATTTTTATGCTAATTACTATCTTTACAAGTATGATTTTGCCAATGAAAGTTTATTGGATTTGTTTCATGTCCTAATTGATATTGAAATGAGTATAGATTGATGGTTTTATTTATTGTTATTTACTCTTCTCCTATTACTTTATAGTATAATTCATGATTATGTACAAAATGCTAAGGAAACTTTCAATTTTCTTGCACAATCTTTCATGCTAACATAGTCTTGTATTTTAGAATGCTTGTACGCAAGTTTCATTAATTATTTGGGAAGGGTTTTGTCGACATATTGAATTTGAAGGAATGTTTTGAAATATTATTTGTGAACTTTCATGCTGGAGCATTCTATTATATTATATTTGATACGAGTTATCATTGTTTTTATGGCCTCCATCCGTGCTTGGTTACTTTCCCTCGTAGATTATGTGTCCATGTTTGTTATATGTTTTGTTGAAGTCCTATGGAATGATGAAATTTGAGATTTATTGTTTTTAAGATGGTTTTGAAAACATATTGTTTTATTACCTGTTTGGTATTTGTTCGTTTAATGATATTTTATACCGCTTTAGTTATGCTTAGTAATAGTTTTTTTTAATATAAATCTGTTTATGGTTATGATTCATACTTGGAAGTTGAAATTAACTATCATCTCCTTATTTTCTTCCTATCAAGTTATTTCTTTCTGTATTTTAGTTATTTTCATTAATGAGACGTTATTCACCAAAAAATTATTTTGATCTCAGATAGAACCGCTAACCTTGCACCTCCAGCTGAATAGCAAAGACACTCATTGCTGCTGATCAAAGTTTATGGATACATTTTGGAAGAGTTGCTAGTTGTTGTAAATATAAGTTTATATTTATGTATTTAATTATGTACTTTAGATGCTCCACGAAGTCTATAGGTAGGATCTTGCTCTCTATTGATGCTTTTGGATATATGTATATCTATATGCTGTTGTGGATAAATTGTACGGACTCCCTCGCTATTGAGAAATTTTCGAGAGGTCCAACTTCTAGAAGTGACTTGCAGAAATTTCTACTAAAATGTTTACTATCTTCATTATAAAAAAATGATAATACGATTACACACACACGTGTATATAAATTATAAATGATCTATTCATGTCTAAGATGGTTATATTAATTATGACATTATGAATGCTATCATCATAACTGTCATTATAGGTATTCATTTATATGTTAGAAGGCTAAAGGGGTGTGAGTTCTCTCACATTTCTGTGCCGGGCACCTCTTGACTTTTGGGGCATGACATGTAACGTATATTATATGCTCAATTCGTTCTCATATATATATATATATATATATATATATATATATATATGTATGTATATATATATATATATGTATGTATATATATATATATGTATATATTCGGTCAGTTATATATTACAATATCTAACTTCCATCTTGTTTCCTTCTGCGCATAGTATTTTGATGCCTTCTGCACAATGTTTAGCAACTCAAATGGAAGAAGTTGCTAAAGAGTTGGCGACATCTGTGCAACATTAGTAAGAGAGTAAATACATATAGAATGACTGTAAATTTACAAATACAGATGATTTTGTTTGTTTTAAATTTTTGGTTTTAATATTATATACATGTACATAAATGACTATAAATATATTATGATTTGTTGTTCTGTATATGAATAAATGTAAATGAATATTATGATTTATTCTGTATAAATGTGTATGCAAGGGGATATTGAAAGCAAAACCTCCCCATTTTTAAATTGATGAAATAAAAGTTTCAAGGTTTATATATTGCTTAGAATAAAGAAAATCAGTTTTTAAATTAATGAAACAAGAATATAACTCCGACAAGTGCTTACTAGATTGAAGTAGCTTATATTGAGAAGAATTTTAATTCTTAGAATTTTTAAGTATCAATTTTATTAATTTTAAGTCTCCAATTCTATTATTTCACTCATATATCGTCATCTTCTTTCTTCTAATCTCGACCACCGAGTCTTTTCTCATAAAGTGCTATATTTGAAGGTCCGAATTATTGAAGTAGGTTGGATTCCAATGTACCTGGTCCTATTTAGTATTTACATGCCAGAGAGAGAAAAATTTTTCATAAAAATATACAATTTTACTATTCATTTATTATCATGTTGATTTTATTTTCACGAATATAATGTATATTAGGTATAAATAAAATTAGAAAATTATTGAATTCTAAGGCGCAGTTAATGAAATCTAACGTTTGTGTGAGAATGAATTCAACTTCAAATTGGACAAAAGCAGCATAAAGCAAAGTGACTTGCTTCTTTTTCTTTACCCTCAACATACTCGTTCTCCAACATAAATTTTACGATGACAGATTCATGATTATTTTATTTTACATGATGTTCTTTCAGATTTCGTGCATAAAATGTAACATAAAAATTGAATTGATTGGTCCCAGGAACTCTTTTTTCGTTTGTCTTCTTTTTGACTGGCAGCTTCCCTGCTCATCGAATCTTCAGACTAACTTTGTATTCCTAGTTATTTATGCCCACAAAAAAAATATTTTATGTCCAAAAAAAAACATAGTACTACCCACCAAGCTTTATCAATCTTGTGCCCTCTGTTTAATACATTATTTTCAAATAGCAATATAGTAGATGGCCAGCTGGTGTCACGAAAAAAAATTTAATTACTTAGACATCTCAATGATAAGTGAACAATATGAACTTGTTATTTTTCTTACATGAGAACTTGTCATTGTATATTGTTAAACAATGGGAGAGTGTGACGCCACAAAATACTACCTCTAAAATGCTTTTTTGAATAAGGCCAATCACAGCCCTTATGGCATGACCTTCTTCAAATATCCTACTGGCAGATTCAGTGATGGACGTCTCGTCCTAGGAGTGTATATATTCTGACTTTGATCAGAGTACTGAGGTTTCTGATCACCATTCCGACATATTTTTGAGGGTAAAATTTGATGAAGCTGGAGTTTATAATGAAAGGCAACATGTTGTCATTGCTTCCTATATTCATCAGATATACAGCTCTTGAGACCAATGCTCTGTCTTCTGCATCACCAAGTTTCTTCCTTAATTGCTTCTCCACATTCTTGAAATACTCAAGTTGAGTTTTGAGGGGTACCGCCTGCAAATTTGAATTATTCATTGGCGTGTGTTTTTGCTTACACAAGAAAGATCCTCGCTAGCGGCTATTGTATTCCACTATAACATACTACCTCAAGTCCTTGATATAAGTTTTAGTTAACTATTTTTTCTTAAAAACTCAAAGTGTCCCTAAGTCACTTTGGACTGAAGACTAATCTTTGTTGGGCTGGGAGAGTTAAGGTAAAATCCCTCCCAATAAATACACTTCCCAAGATTTGAACTTATATTCTTCTCCTTATGGGGTAACACTTTTTCCCATATATATATACCAACAACTTGTTGGTTTAGTTAACTAATTTTTATTATAATAGTTAGATAACTAACTTCAGGACATTAGTTAATTTAGTTATTTGTAACAAACAGTGTGTTGGTTTATCTAAAATGTCCTCGCTTATAATGTGCACTGAAACTACTCTTATCGCAATCTCCCTCAGATATGCAATTAATAGGGAAACTTTGGGTAATTGTTTACAAAAAAATTGGGAAGACAAAGTGGATTTGAGCTCTTATATTTAATAACAAAATAAATCACTTGCTTATCTCCTATATTTAGGACTTGAGGGAATAATTAAAAGGTCCAAGTTCAATATATCCTTGGCAGCAAGCTTTTATGAACACAAGATAAAGGGAAAGTCCAGTTGCAAAAAACTAGCTAGTCTATTAGGAGGAAGAGCCAACTTCACTTGCGATGTTCCCGATGTAGGACTCACAAGCACCTTTGTTATAAAACACACAAGTCTAAAAGGAAAGTTCAATCTCAAAAGATTAACCTATTTGGAGGGAGGGACTCACAATCACCTTTGTTATAAAACACACAAGTCTAAAAGGAAAGTTTAATCTCAAAAGATTAACATATTGGGAGAGAGAGCCCCTTAGACTTAGTCTACTAACACTGGATCTAATGTTTTGATGTTAATGAAATTGTGAAAAGAAACAAACAACATACCACTTCTTGATTAGTCTCAGCTAGAATACCAGCTCCACCTGATGCAAAATTTGCTCCATCAGTAAATTGATGATATCCCGGTTGTAGATATGGCGGAATCAGAGGAATCTCGGCATATACTCAGCTGAAATGGAGATATACGTAAGTTCTTTATTAAACATATCATATAAATGGATTAAAAAGCAATAATACCTATGAACTTTTATCAATAGTGCGTCTAGCATTATATACATTTCGGAAATGCAAAAATGGCCATAAACATTAAAAATGAAAACAAAAATTTAAGAACTATTAAATATGACCTAACATCGTTACATATTCATATGCAAAAAGACTGTAGTTCCCACTACAAAAAGTAATAGTGTTAGGTTAAATTTAATGGTGTTGGCATTTTTGCCCCTGTTTTTTAATGTTCAATTATTCATGGGTATATTTGCACTTTCGAAATGTATATGGTGTTGAACTCACTTTGAGTTAAAATTCATGAGTATTTTTACACCTGCACTTTATATAAGTTCAAGCTCAAGAACATGATTCAACATCGCTGCTTACCAATAAAATCAGGGACGGTACGTCCATTAGTGAATCTGCCAGTAGGAAATTTGAAGAAGGTCATGCCGTAAGGGCTATGATTGGCCTTAATGAAAGAAGTATAGTTGAGGTAGTTGTTGTTTCCTGGATCCGACAGTGAGTCTCCGAAGACAAACAATGGAGTTGGATTTTGTTGCAGACATGGAGATCATGAATCAGCATAGCACAGTGTATAGAGTACCGTGCTGAAGAAGAAGAAGAAGAAGTTGATAAGGTGATACACGAGTCTTGCCATAATCTTTATTTTACAATCATCTGCAAAACCTTTTGTTTTTCTAATGTCAAGCAATCACACACACGCACGCACGCATGCATGCATGCATGCATGCATACATACATACATACAAAGGTCTTGTATAAAGAAAGGCTCCACCATGGATTTGTGTTGGGTAGGGGTGTTCAAATCTGGGACCAGGATCAGGACCAGGATCCCCCACTCCCGGTCCTGGTCGCGGTTTTTGGCCGGGATGCAAATTGCATCCCGGTACCGGTCCTTGTTTGGTCCTGGTCCCGGTAATCCCGAGCGGGACCGGGATCAAACCGGGAAATCCTGTTTTTTTTTAAAATAATTAAATTTAAAATATATTATTATATTAGTTAAATTTTTTATAATCTAATATTTGAAGTAATTATTTAACACCTAATAAGGCTGTAATAATCGCACAAATTGATCTAAAATTGAAGAATAACATTTTATTATTATTATTATTATGATCATCTTCATCATTTTTGTTATTATTTTTATACATTATATAGTTAGGATTAGTATCACGATATATACAATTTAACTCTAACTAAATATGTGATATACATGTTAACAAATGATAACTTAAATTATGGGATAAAAAATACAAAAATAAAATAATAACTTAATTTTTAAAGAAACAATTTTAAAAAAAAATAAAAAAACTGGGACCGGGATCACAAGGTGTGTGCCCGGTCCTGGTCTCGGTCCCGGGTCCAATAGTTCCCGGTCCTGGTTCCTGTCCAGGCCGAGACGGGAAATTCTCGTGGTCAAAAAGTCTGGGATCGGGCCCGGACAACTGGGACCGAGACACTTTGAACACCCCTAATGTTAGGGATGTGCTTGCAGGTATGGCGGCACCCAATGCGCTAGATAGTGACATCCGACCCTAACCCCTTCTTTATTATCAACTGTTGCTCAATGTTTGCATACTCATATGGCCTCTATGATATGGGTATTTGTTGTTCTTCACCCTCTCACAGGTTGCCAGATTTAATTCTTGTGAAAAGAAATAACAAAGATGTTAGAGTTACACATTAATAGAGAACTACCATTGATTTTTTATTCCTTTAAATTTAATTTACGCGGAACACTTTGGAGCATTGTGACCGTACAAAAGCAATCCATTCAGGTTGTTTGACAACTTCCTTTAATGGCATCAGAACCACTGACTCATCTACACAGTCGGATTCTAACAAATATTTCTTCCTCACAAATGCTCAAAATGAGCACAGTACCTTGCCAGCCTTCCTGGGCACATACTCCTTCATCTCGTTATCTATGTGGAATCCAGACTACAAAACACACAAATCATTTTTAGTGTTAGATATACCGATTAACAAGATACTGTTAACTATATAGCATCATATCTTACCGTTATTTCTTCCCAAACAGCCTTCCTCATTAACTCGGTTGCCTTCTTTTAGTTGTTCAAAGTGATAAGCACATTGCTTTTTTCCCCATACCCGGGGTAGCTAATAAATTTGTTAGATTTCATAACTTAAAGGGACTCAAAATTAATTCATAGTAGTCCTTTTCATCAAAACTTTAGCCCGACTAATACATGCCTTGGTAAATCAAAATAATCCATGACATTTATCTAAAATGTGAAAGTGTAAAGCAATGAGTTCTTCTGCAATCTTCAACCTTAAAATTCAAACCCATAAAGCTTAAATTCATCAAAATGTAACTCTTCCTTCTAAGCACTTTGGAAAGCTTAATTTCATCAAAACCATAACTTTTCCTTTGTAAACCTTGACTTTCAAAAATAGAGGAGAGAAGGAAAAATTATTAATCAAATTCATTGCTCTAACTTGCAAGGCAACATGCCCTTATTGACACAACTTCACTCAAATCATACCAACTCAATATCACATAAATGAAAAATGAGATAAATATTCAGTTTTGAAGAACCCTAAACCAATAACCCATCTAACAAGCATAGAGCATCAATTTTGTATTATTAAGTCTAGTTAAGGGCAGAAAATTCTCACATTTATGCGAAACTTGCAGAGCTTCAAAGAACACCAAATCTAGAACCAAAACAAGCCACAAACACCGTCACAAACAGCCACGGACATGGGAAGGAGGAGAATCATGATTTGGGCAACAATAGAGAGGGAAATAATGATGGGGATGCTGGAAAAGAGTGGTCGGAGCTGTTTGATGAGCGCACGAAGGAATGGTGGGAATTTTGAAATCATGAGAATAGGGTTTAGAAAGAGATTTTAAAGACATAATTGCCGGTTTATTTTAAAAAACCGTCAAATAGATAAGTTTCACAATGTTTTGATAAACAACCATCATATATTGATATAGAATATATATATATATATATATATATATATATATATATATATATATATATATATATATATATATATATATATAACGGTTTGGTTAGATACAACCGTCAAGTAAACGATTTATTTTTTTTCCAAAAAAGACCAAACTTATATATCATGGTAGTCATATAAAATCGTCAAATATTGTCTCATATATTTAATGGTTGTTTTAAATGACCGTTATATATTCCTTTCCCATAATTCCGCCTATTTATATTTAACAGTTTCATAAAAAACATTAAGTGTGAGTGTCGAAATATATGCAATTCTGTAGTAATGTTACTGATTGAATACCATAGTATATATTATGTTTTCGGCAAAAAAAAATTAGAAAATAATTATTAATAAATTATTTTTATTGATTAACGTGGTGATAAAAAATTCAATTATAAGGGAGTATAAAAAAAGATAATTATAAAATAATCATCAATAAATTATATTTGTTGATTAATGGATCCAAACTAAATCTCCTAATTTTTATTATGATTTTTGGCAAAAAGAAAATATAATGAGATAGAGTACTGTAAACCAAAAGGAAGACAGATAAAAGAGACTTCCTAAGACCAATCAACGCAATTTTTTATGTTGCCTTTTGCACGAGGTCTTTTTTCTTTTTCTTTTATTTTTTTTGCTGTGCACGCGATCTGATAAAACATCATGCCAAATAAAATAATCACAGATCTACAATAAAATTTGTGTTGGTGTGAGTGGGAAGGAGTATGGTGGGAATAAAGAAAAAGAAGTAAGTCACTTGGCTTAATGCCGCTTTACTCCAATTTAAGTTACTACAAGCTATCGTAAAATTGATACTTAAAAATTATAATAATTAAAAATCTTCTCAACGTAAGTTACTACAAGCTAGTAAGCACTTCTCAAAGGTATTGCTCATGTTTCTTTAAAGTTAAAAACTGATTTTCTTTATTCTAAACAAGATATAAACCTTGAGACTTTTATTCATCAATTCAAATACACTCTTTTTTTCATTTCAGGAACAAACATTTCCATATCATTTTTTCTACTGTTGTTATTAACATCAACATTACAAGTGAAAACTCTAAATGGTAGGATCATGGTTGAAACAGTGCATTCAGATTGTAAGGCTCAGTGATAGTGTGATTCCCATTCCATATGAATCGTGAAAACAAATTATATGCCCTTTCAATTGGATGGATTGCATCAAAGAAGACATATTAACTTGCATTCTTACACAATTCATAACCCTTGCCTCCACAATTATAATATCCCCAGTAAGGCCCACTTCCACAACGCGCCTCACTCGCTTGCTTCTCTGAAACCTTCACAGCAAAGTAACCCATAAACATTACAGTTACAAAATTTGGTTTTAATCTTTGTAACTTGAAATTCAATGGGGAAAATCAGTGAAAAATCCATGTTCGGAAATTTTATTGTCTAGAAAGACCTGATATGTTTTATAAACAAAAAGTAGCGGTAATCTACATCATTTTATATACAGAAAGTAGCACTACTCAAATTCAGACCCTTCTAGCCAATAAAATTTTCTTCTCTGCTGAGACCTTCACTTCCATTCCCCAAGTTAACAAGCCCAAATTTCCTCCCTCCTTGATTGTGCATTTCCTAGTAATCACAGGGTTCAAAAAGCAATTAGAAAAATTCAAACATCAAGCACAGCATAAGAGAACTCTGAACATTGAGCATTTCAGAAGTTTACTTTTTTTTTTTTTTTGCACACTTTGATCACAGTTGTGAGATTTCCAATGACCATGTCCACATATTTTTCCGGAGAGTATGAAGCTATGATGCTTGATGAGTTTTGAGACAAAGGACCTAAATCATCACTGCTTCCAATGCTTTTGAAGTAGACCACTCTTGCCAGCAAACTTTTGGTTTCTGCATCTCCTAGTTCCTGCCTCAGAACCTTGACCACTCTCTTGAAATAACTTAGTTGAGTTTTTAGGTCTATCACCTGGAAAAAAAACATAACCATCCTATTAAACCCCCCCAGGCCACTCTCTCCCTCTCCCTCTCCCTCTCCCCCGCTCTCTCTCTCAACATAAAAAGCAATGTAAATTTGCCCCCATAGTAAAATCTACTTCTGACATTCTTACATGTCAATTTATATGATTGGATTCATCCTTCCATATAGTTATTAAAAAATATGTCAGAATCACTTGAGTTAAATTGCTTGAGCTATAACATAACATTCCTTGGAATATTTTGTCAATAGCACTTGGTATCCTAAAATAATTTTTTGTCCGCTCACTACCGTAAAATATTTTTTAGCACACCCAATATCTAGCATCCAAATATTTTCTCAATATTATCTAGTATCATAAACTAATTTTTAGTACATCTTACACCCTAAAAAATTGTACCAAAAATTAGTTTAAAATACCAAGTAGTGTTACTAAAAAAACATTTTGGGGGCTAGATGCAATAAAAATTAGCTTAGGATACTGAATAGTATTACTAAAAAAATATTTTATGATGTTAGATGCTAGAGATTGGGTAATATTAAAAACATTTTAGGGTGGTGAGTGGACTAAAAATTATTTTAGGATATTGAGTGCCATTAAAAAAATATTTCATGATATTATATGGTAGTAAAAAACATTTTATGATATTGGATACAATTTTTCAAGAAAAATAAAAAGACCAGAGTCATTATATTGCACCAAGACGGCGCAGTTTCAAGAAAAAGGTGGGTAGCAAACTGAAAAAGAATAGGAGAGAAGCCGCGTGGGTCCTCATCAAGTCATCATCACCTTCAGGCACCCAATCTCACTTCCATATCTCATCACAGTTTCTTCTACTTTTCTTTTCTCCATTTCATTATTCCTATCTCATATAAAACGAAATCTATATTTAATTAATTCGAAGAGATTAAAAAAATAATTAATTTAATTATTTGTAAAAAATTGCCTTAATTTTTTTAAAATACCGTCTTTAATTACTGGTATTTATTTTCAGAACTACTCAATTATGAAAAAACTTTGTCAAAAAAATTATGAAAAAAATATTTAATATATATATATATATATATATATATATATAAAATCAATAGAAAGAAGAGTTAAGGTGCGAATTAAACAATAAAATTCTTAGAAGGGTGCATCTGACACTATAAGGTTTTGTTAGGGGCAAAATTATACATAACTTTTCTGATAGGAGTAAAAATAACAATTCCGTCAACGGCCAGCCGTAAACGGTCGTTACTTTAATTGGGTGGATCCCACCTCAGTTTGTGTTAGTATAGTCAATGCTCTGCACCTTGGTTTGCGTCCACGTTTCCTCCATCATTCTCAGCCTTCTCAGCCCTGGCGTTTTCATAACAAAACTGTAGGTCCACCTCGACAAGCAATAAATCTCCATATGTGCCAAATATTGGCTTCCTTCTTCTTCAGGCGGCAATATGAGAAGACCGCAAATGGAACATGGTATTGTCGTAATAAAAAATATATATAATTTTAAATTTAAAAGATAAATTGGATTGGGATCTTATATTTAATATCAAAGTATCCTATTTATATGAGCTCTTATAATTTAGGTTACAGGGATCATTATTATTTGGCTTCTCTAATAATTATTTTTCCAGGACACGACCCACTGTTTTCTTGCATGACTTATGGGCGTGTGCCATGTTTGCTTGCATCGCACGAAGAATATTCGCTTTTTCTCTTCCTCTCTCTCTTGCTCTCTCTCTGTATATATATATATATATATTCAATATTCTCTTTCGGCATTATTTGATGGGTTTACCATATTTGGAAGGATTGTTGCCGATGTCCAACATGGTATTGTAGTAATCCAATATGGAATACTTGAATCCTGGCAACCTTCTCTCTCTAACTTGTGTGATGCTACAGGCAGAGCCCTGTTGAGTCGTCTTGCCATTGCCAGGAAGAATTCAACACAGTCACTACTTGGATTCGTGTTGTCCACAAGAATATGAAACCTAGGATGTAAGGTAAAGTGACACGCACGCACAAGCACGACTATAATTACCACGTGCCTATCCCTACTATGAGACCTCAATCCCCTTTATTCCTTACGGTTATAATTTTTTCCTTTAAACTAACCCTATTGATTGCACTAGTTAAGAAAGTTTAAATGAATGATAGTTCTAATACAAATAATTTAATTGGGTATTTTAGGAAAACCAACGCACATTTTTACATATAACTAATTTAACTAACTTTCCTAACATATCCAAATTAGTTAAGCAGATCTTATATTAAGGATAAGTTAGTATATAATACTACCTTTGGTGATCAATACAAGAGTCAGTTGACGTTTTTTGAAGATATTGAAGGAGCCAAATAAATTATTTAATTATAGCATATATTGTGTATCATTAGATTATATATCAATTTATAAGTTAAGCAAATTAGTTGAGAAAAAAATGAAAAACATAAATACCTTAATGTGTTATGAATATATTATTTGTATGGATGTCCACATCTCACCATTATCTCACAGAATCTCCTATTGTCACAGAATCTCCTATTGTCTCTATTATGTCAAGTATCCCACAATTTTCTCTTATTGTCATTAAATCTGTAGATGTCAATTCTTCTGGGATTGTATAGTTATGCCTATAAGTAGATAGTATGTATTACTTAATGGTTACATCTTGAATAATGAACAAGATTTATCCACTCTTCCTCTCATATTTTTTCTTTTTATTTATAACACGTTATCAGCACAAAACTCTATTAAATGAGTTTATTACATCCTTTTACATTTATTGATTTTTATTTATTTTTTATGCAAGAATTATTGATTTTACTTATTTATTTTTGTGGCAAGGATTTGACTTTCCTGGGAGACGTTTGGGTGGATTCTCCCGGCTTTGGCTGCAGCTAAAAGCCAAGCACATCCTCTCCCTTTTTTCTTTTTTCTACAAGTTCATGTTCGAAGAAACCATACTTAAAGGAGCCACCGGAGAGAATATCCAAAAATATCTGGCTCCTTGTTCTTCTTATCGTCTTCGGCTCTGCATAATTTTTTTCCCCCAAAAAAACTCGTCTTTCCTCCTGCTCAAAGAAAGGTATCGCCCTAAAAAAAACCATGGGCACAGGTATTTATCCTTTCTTCTTTGTGATTTTAATTGTTACATAGTTAGGAAACTTTCTTCGTATGATATGCCGATATATTATTGCTGATCTTTTAGAGATTAAAGATAGACTTTTATTTTTTGGAAAATAATATTATGGCGTTCTTGATTAATTGTTTCGAATGAGATGGAAATTTCTCCTTTGAGGGAAGGTTGGGATTGCAATTTCTAAAAAGGTATTGTTCTTATTCTAGTCTTCTATCATTATGAGAATCAATTTAATACTTCCACTTGCCTCTTGCTGCTAGGTTCTAACCAAGGTACGCTATTATCTTAGGGAAAATTCTTCTAAAAGACAGTTAAATTATTCAAATTCTAAGTTGGGTTGTTAAATTTAACAAATTCTAAATTAGGTCGTATGACCTAAACTAAGATTTTAGAATTCGGTAATCTTACGTTAATACCCCTTATTTGATTCCAACTCAACTGAAAAATAATCCTATGTGCAACCTACGTGTCACTCATCCATCCATCTCTATTACAATAGAGATGATCAAGGCCAAAGGCTATTGTGGAAAAAATCAGATTCTAACCATATTAAAAAATCAAACTGAATGTGGAGGTTAATCTATGTCCGTAACAATATTTCTCCCAAACCCGATACAAACAATGAAAACAAGAATGAGAAGTGTTGAGTTGCTAAGAGCGATGCACTTGGATATCTGTGTTAAGGGACCTCAAATTCCACCACAGATACTTACTGCTAGTCATGTCCACCAATGTCCAGAATCCATTTCAAATCATCTGAAACATGGCTTCAGACGGTTTAGGGCATTAAATCCATTTAAGAGAGGAAAAATGTCAATGTAGCGTAGTCATACCTTTTTGAAATCAAGATGTTTGGTTTCGGAGGGAGATTGATGATCGAAGGAAGTAGTGTCAGGTTTGAAGGAGAAACTTAGAGTCATCCATGTGAGGTGTCTGGCTAATAAGGCAGAGAAGAAAACCAACATGAACCGGAGAGGGCACATACCATGGAATTGGAAGGAAGCAAGAATATCAGAAGACATTGGGAGATTAAGCTCAGTGATTAGGGGAGAGAATCAAATGAAGGATGGTAAGATAAAATTATCAAATTCTAAAATCCTATTTTAGGACATATAACCTAATTTAGGATTTGTTGAATTTAACAACTCAATTTAGAATTTGAACAATTAAGCTGCCTTTTAAAAGGATTTTCCCATTATCTTATCTTTTATGGTTGTAAGGTATAAGAAATTTAACCTTGACAAGATATACTAAATTCAATTTTTGTTTTCTATATTATTGAATGACCAAAAGTCATGCAACTTTTATTTTTCTATCTTATTAAATGTCTCAAAGCGATATAACTTTTATTTTCATCTATTTGGTGGTCAAAAGCCATATATAGCCAGAAGCTGTATGACTTCTATATTTTTTTTATCTTGATTAAATGGCAATGACTACGAGCCTTATTATAACTCCAATTTATTGAGGGACCTTTTTCCCCTTATTTTATGCTATACTCATATCTTACATTTTATGTGTTAGATGTCCAAGTTTTATTCTTATCTTATTCTTATATGTTTATAATATTCGATTTGGATATTTATTAATATTATAATTAGATGTCCAGAAGCCTTATCACTTTTGGTAATGGTTCTTTTGTAAAAGTCTACCTTACGATTTTAAACCAAAGCATGGAAATGAAAATTATGGCACTTTGATTAAAGTCCTGAAGGTTTATTAAAATATCAAATGACATAAAAGAACTTTGCAAATTTGAAAAATGTTTGTGTTATAAGTAATGTCCTGAAGACTAAATACTCATAGAGAATTATGCCACTAAAAGTTAATAGTTCTAAACACTAATTAACATACTCAAGGGTCTCTACCGAATTTATATGGGACAATTACCACTTGAAAGCCATAAATAATATAGCCCAGAAGGCAATGGTTAAAATAATAAAATAGCCAGCAGCTATTTTAATTTCATTATGTCACTTCATGATTTTGTGAGTAAATGGCTAGAAGCCATATCACTCTAAATTCCATCTATTTTGAAAAAGATCACTTCATGATTTCAATGAACGAGATGTATTTGTAGAAATTTTATGACGCTATGATATATGTTTTGTTAATCATAAAATGACATAGCCTGAACACCAAATGTTACAATGTCTCATGGCACAAAAGGTCTTGGATAATATCTTTATTATGGTCTTGCAGACCAATATTTGTTGTGTTGCAAAAAAGAAGAGACAAAATCTATAAATTTAATATGTTTATTAGGAATATAACAACCACATATAAAATACGAATAATATAGCCTTGAAGGCTAATATTTCATACTAAACTACTAGTGGTTCAACCATAACACAATATATTTGAAGACGAACATAAAGAATAATTAATGTTTATGGAGATTTATATCATGGGGAAAGTAATAGAGGTTCTCCAAACTTGTGATGTTCGCTTGTGCTGTGATCATATATGGTCAATTCCCGAACAATGGTTTTTTAATAAAGAGATATTGAATACACAAAGATAACAGTTCCTGAAGAACGATATAGAGACTTCTTGAAGAAGTATTATTCCTAAAGAATGAATAACAAAATTGATATAGTTCGTGAAGAACTAGCATAGAAATAAGAAAAATGTTTGTATAACTCATACTTGAGGGGTATATTGTTGGAATACAAGTGCGAGTCATGTTAGATGAAGATTTCAATTATGCATATGTTATATAAATTGAAAAGTTGTTACAATAAACCAAAAGTTTACTAATCCCAACAAATATATTGTTGACATGACTAGTTTGATAAATGTATCATTCAAATAGCATGTAACCCTTACAAATAGTCAATAAATTTGATATATGTATTTATAAGATGGTTACATGTTTGCAACCTAAAGTTTGTAATATTGTTTGAATAAATTATTATAGCACACAATTTCCAGACTATATCATCTATAAAACGATCTAGTAAAATTATTTATCAAAGCCTCCATATGTAGCTAGATCAAAATTTATGAGAACAAAATTCCCATCTTAGTATTGAGATTATTGATTTTATATATTGCAATACATAAATCGATCAATCCAACATAGTATTGTAAATTCTCTCATTATAATTGGCTTTTGGTCAAAAGCCATATATTTTCCATCTTAGAATTTTGAATGTATAATATCTATTCTTATTATTCCACCATAATATTGCACTGATATGGATATTCAAAGAAAGTTGAGATAAATCTTGGGTAAGAACCTCTTTCCCCCTTATTTGTTTCTAAATGAAACAAAATGATATTTCTAAAGAGAACAAATGGATTTAGGAAACTTATACTGCATGATTAGTTGATTGTCATGCGACAAAGTTTTTCCAACATGAGGGGGAGAAAATGAATATTTGGAAGAGAGAATATATTGAACGCATCAAATATAGATCCTCAAATATACATTATAAACAAGAAGTTCATTGGAAATTGCATTCTTAATATATTACCATATCTGTCAAATGTAGTCACTGACCTAAGTGAGAATTCTTATACCAGCTGAAAAATGCTCTAATCATTATAAATGAAAAATGAGACATGCTTGAAGTATAAGAAAGTGATCGGTTCCAAAAGAAAAGAAAATGAAGAAAATAATCAAGATGATCATATTGAAGAGGCAAGAATTGAGACATAACTGTTTGTAAGACCTCAGAAGAGGTTCACATACCTAAAAAGCAATAAAGAGATATCAATCAATTATGTCATAAAAGAAAAAGGAACTGAAAAGATAAAATTGTCAACAACGGTTTTGATGATAATTATCACGTGATCAAATGATGATCTTATATGCAAATATGTCATGAGATATAGATATAAAGATAGTTGGCCAAGAGAAAAGAAAAGGCTCAACATACAATATCATAACCTAAAAATGTGCATTTCTTGCCCGAGCACCTGAAGTGCAATATTAGTATTGTGCAAATGGGCATTCTTGTATGAAAAGGTGGAAATACAGTCACAATTCTCTTCACAAAATGTTCAATGTTTATAGACATTATCTTATGGTGGATTAAGTTTTCATGTCTTGTTAATTTGGAAGTCTAGTAGTATATGAAATTTTGATATGCATCTAGAGAATATGATTATAAATCACTCACTATATTATGATTTATGTGTGATTCCCAGCATGATTTAAAACAAGTATATATCTAGACAGTTGTTATACTTATAAAATCCCTGAATGATCGAATACATGTATAAACTTATATCTAAACATATGATAGTCCTTGAAGGATTTAAGTTTCATGAAGTATATGGTCAAAGTATATGAAACTCCAAAAAGGATTGAAGTTGCCAGAAGCACACAATTCAATCAAGATCTTTATATGGTTTGAAGCAACTAGGGTTTATATGACAATACTGACTCAATAAATGTCTATTGAAGAAGGACATAAAATATATATTCTGCCCATGTATTTTTATGAAAAGATCTGAAAGTGAGTTTACTATAATTGTAGTTTATGTTGAATAGTTTAAATATTTTGGAACTCTTGAAGAGTTTATAAAAACTATGATTCGCTTGAATTCCTAAAGAGCTTGCTAAAGCCATAAATTACTTAAAGAAAGCATTTGAAATAAATGACTTAAGAAGAATAAAGAGTTGTTTTATGGAGAAATGCTTGGTCTAGAAGTAACATGTCTTTAGACCTTGAGAAGGTGATGAAGAGATACTTGATCTAGAAGTATCATTTATTAGTGTAATTAAAGCACTTGTGTGTATCTAGCTAGTCATACATGATTAGATATATCATTTTCTTATTAGCATGATATAATTATTTAGCAATACGAAGACATTACAATGGTTTACATAAACAAAAGAGAGTGAAATTAGCATCTGGTAACAAAATTCAGCAGATTTGTTCGCCAATTCTCGTCTAGTGGCAATATTTGGAAAGCTTGTTCATGATATCAAACTTCACAGATTCAGGGACTTCAACCCACGTTGACAAGAGAGGGAGTTGATACGCGTTGTACTCTTTTTCCCTTATTTATGATTTTGTCCCATTGGATTTTCCTAACAAGGTTTTTAATGAGGCAGCACCAGATAGAGTATCAATGAATGACTGCTAAGTTTTTCCTAGTTGAAATTTTTAAAGAGGGACGTTTGTATATAATGGACATCCTAGGGGGAGTGTTATGAATATACTATTTGTAGGAATGTCCATATCTCCCCATTATCTCTATTATCTCCAGTATCCCACAATTATCTCTTATTGTCATTAAATCTGTAGATGTCAATTCTATTGAGATTGTATAGTTATGCCTATAAGTAGACAGTATGTATTACTTATTGGTTACATCTTGAATAGTGAATAAGATTTATCAACTATTCCTCTCATATTTTTTCCCTTTTATTTATAACATAATGTAATTTATTTAGCTTCCTTAATTTTCCAAAAAAAAAATCATCTTACTCTTATACTAAGAACCAGAGAGAGTAGTAGGAAGAGTTACTTGGAGAGAGCTGGTCAAGTTGACGATGTGTGGGCTAGAGGTCTTCCCACAAACACATAGACACACAAACACACAAACATTTAAGAGAATTTCTAAAGATTTCTGAAGAATCTGCAAGGTGTTGATGCTGATTGATGAGTTGAACCGGAGACTCAAAACCCTAATTTGCCTCAAATAGCTCTTTGAGATTGTAAGGCCTTGTTTGGTCGCGAGTTCCATTCCACACTATTCTTGCAAACTCCTGGTTCACTGCTTCTGTGGGATGAGCAGCATCAAAGAACACATAATCACTTGGATCTTCACAGGCCTCAAAATCCATTCTTAGTCTGTTTCCTCCGAACGGACCACTTCCACAGCATGCCTTTCTGCCTTCCTTCAAACCTATCAATGCAAATATATATATATATATATATATATATATATATATATATATATATATATATATCCAATCAGTTCATCTCCAAATCATTTGAAATTACTTGTATGTTCCGATCAAACAACGTTTCCCTTCACACTCACCATGTCTAGAAGGGAAATTAATCATCTCTAAGAGAAAGCTATAGAAATCGCTTGTTGAGTATTTGAAGCCTTCAAGTAGTGTTTCTAGCTTCTGAAGCATTTTAAGAAGTTCTCGTCTGTGTAATTTTGCTAGTGCATTGGCTTCATCCCAGCAACTATTATAGCTCACTCTCAATAATGGTACGCAGCCAATAGGAGCCAAATTTGGGACCCATAACTTCCTTCCTCCTTTCTCATATACATCCTGTTATGTCAGCAACTCAAACATATTCAAGTTAGTATCTTTTCACAAGCATTATGGTTCTAATACATTTTTAGAATTAGAACAATTAGTATCAAAATAACTCAGGTTCAGGAACCCGGACCGGACCGGTCAGTCCGGCCCAGAAACCGGCGAACCGGCCGATGGACCGGTCCGGGTTCCAATTTTTTTTAAAAAAAATTATATTTTTCCTTTAGTATTTCATACTATAAGCCTAAAATTTTTAATTTCTCACTAGTTTGGTCCCGATTTGGCCCTGGTCTGACCCACTGACCCAATACCCCGGCCAATTCAATACCCGGTTCGAGTTTTAATACCTTGAAAATAACTGAAGCCTTTTGGTACTTGTTATATACTTTCAATTTATTGTCAGATTAGTCAATGCATGTGAGACTCTTAATATATTCTAATATTTAATTATGTCACAGCTTTCCAAGAGTGTCTATATTCTTACTTCGATCGCAGTAGTGAGTTTTCCTATCACCATTCCGACATATTTTTGAGGGTATAATTTGATGGAGCTGGAATTTATAATGAAAGGCAACATGTTGTCTTTGCTTCCTATATTCACTAGATATACAGCTCTTGAGACCAATGCTCTGCCTTCTGCACCACCAAGTTTTTTCCTTAATTGCTTCTCCACATTCTTGAAATACTCTAGTTGTGTTTTGAGGGGTGCCGCCTGCAAATTTGAATTACTCATCTGTGTGTGTTTCTGCTCACACAAGAAAGAGCCTGGCTAGCAGCTACTGTATTCCACTATAACATACTATCTCAAGTCCTTGATATACGTTTTAGTTAACTATTTTTTTAAAAAAAACTCAGAGTGTCCAAAAGTCACTTTGGACTTAAGATTAATCTTTGTTGGGTGGGAAGCGTTAAGACAAAATCCTTCCCAATAAATGTGCTTCTCAGGATTCGAATTTATATTTTATTCCTTGTGGGGTCAGACTATTTACCATATTTATCAATAGCTTGTTAGCTTAGTTAACTAATTTTTATTACAAGAGTTAGATAACTAACTGAAGGAAATTAGTTAACTTAGTTATTTGTAACAAACAATGTGTTGGTTTATCAAAATTATCCTCGTTCATAATGTGCATTGAAACTACCCTTGTGGCAATCTCCCTGAGATATGCAATTAATAGGGAAACTTTGGGTAAGCAATTGAAAATTTGGAACACAAAGTGGATTTGAGCTCTTATATTTAAGATCAAAATAAATCCCTTGTTTATCTCCTATATTTAGGACTTGAGTGAATAATTAAAAGGTCCAATTCAATATATCCTTGGCAGCAAGCTTTTATGAACACAAGATAAAGGGAAAGTCCAATCACAAAAAACTAGTCTATTAGGAGAAAGAGCCAACTTCACTTGTGACTTTCCCGATGTAGGACAGACAAGCACCTTTGTTATAAAACACACAAGTCCAAAGGGAAAGTTCAATATTAAAAGATTAGCCTATTGGAGGGATAACTCCTCAGACTTAGTCTACTAACACTAGAATCTAATGTTTTGATGTTAATGAAATTGTGAAAAGAAACAAATAACATACCACTTCTTGTTTAGTCTCAGCTAGAATACCAGCTCCACCAGACGCAAAATTTACTCCATCAGTAAATCGATGATATCCAGGTTGTAGATATGGCGGAATAAGAGGAATCTCTGCATACTCAGCTGAAATGGAGATATACGTATGTTCTTTTTTAAACATATCATATAAATGGATGAAGGAGCAGCAATACTGATTTGACCGTGTCTTTACGCCTTAGGGTCAAATGCAAAATATTTTTAATCCAAGAATTGCAATACAATGCAACACTCAGGTCGTCTCATTTGAGGAGCCTTTTATTGAGTCCTAAGTAATCTATATGCCATGCGAATGCAATAAAAAACAAGGGGGAAAACGGTTTTTGGATTTTTCAAATTAATAATTAAAATAAAAATGCAATTTAATTAAATAATAAACTATTATTTTTTGTCTTTTTTTTTATTTTATAAAAATGGGAAATGAGTGAATGGAATGGTATGGAGTGAAAAATATGAATGATAAATGCTCTTGGTGATGAAGAAAATGCCTATCCTTCTTCAAAGAGATTATGGGAGTTAAAAATTCATTAAGTCTTAAGAACAACCTCAAGATAACACTTGAATTCAATATTCCCAATTAATAGTAACTCTTACAAACATAGCTAACTACTACATCTTGAGATATTGTTAAAAATCACTTAACGTGCAATTGAAATTAGAATAATACAACATGAGTCTTCTTGATTTTGAGTGCTAAACAGCCCCTCAAGGCCACAAATCAACCACATTAACTAAACAATAACACGCTAATTAACATAATCTCATTGCAACCACAAAGAAATTCAAACATATATCATTTTCACACTACAAAATCCAATCTCAACTACAAATATCAAACCAACAGAGACAATTAACATCAATCTCAGTTCCAAAATCGCATATATAAAAATTCCTAAAACTAGGCAATTTAAATATGTAATTCTAAACTAATGGAATGATAACAAAACTCCCCTTTGTAGTCCATTAAGCTCAAGCACAAATCATCATCACCAAGAATTGAAAGCTTAGCCACTCATTGAAGCTTCACAATAATCACAGTTTACAATCATAAGCTCGCCGGAATCTGCAATTACTTGCTGAAAACTGGACAAGTTCACCGGAAAATTCAAGAACTCGCTGGAAAATTCAAAAGCTCATTGGAATAACACAGGAATGGCAACGGAGGAGGATGCGGTGATGTTAGAGTTAGGAGAGTCGCTGGAACTATGAAGAATAATGTGGCCAGAATTTTGAAGCATCGCCGGAATCTGGAAAAGCTAGCCGGAAAGCTTATGAACTAGCCGGAACTCACAGAATCTGTCGGGTTTCACAGAGGAAGACCGAAAGTGGTGGTCTGATGGTGGTGACTCGATCTCTGAAGCTCTGAAGGTCCAAACCAAACAGTGACGGTGAGATGCAACAATGACGGTGTTGAACTATCGTCCCTTCTCTCTCTCTTCCAGTTCCAAGCTCGTAGGTGATGATGATAGATGATGGTGGTGATCTCCTCTGGTTCAGCTTCGATCTGGATCGAGCTTGCAAGTTCTCGCCGGAAATGGAAGCAGCGACGGTGTGGCTGTTGATGAAGAAGACGACGGTGGTTGATGCAAGAGGGTCGCCGGCAACGGTGGATGAAGGAGGGGAAGTTACCGGCGACCCATGAAGGTGGAGATGACAGCGAGATCAATTTCTCTTTCAATGTCTGCGGCGCCTGTCTGTGATATATGCTCTCCCATATCCAAATAGCATATCCACCAGCAACCAAGTCGGGTCCTGTGCCTTCCCGTTTTTTTCTTTTCTTTCTTTCTTTCAGCAGCCCAAATACACCTGGATCTGTTTCTTTTATATATATATATATATATATATTGGGCCTGCTTTATTGTTTCATTTTACAGCCCAGTTCCAAAAATTAATGTAAGTCTTGTCTCTTCTCTTTGCCCAAGTCACCCACAGCTCCTCTTAAATCTCAATCATAGCCCAAATTCTCTCAAAATAATTAATTTGAACCCCTAAAATCCTTAATTTTCTTCTTTAATACCTACAAAATAAAATTAAGCTCAAAGTAATATCAAAAGTTCAAGGGACAATATCAAAAAATAATAATTAATGAATTTTGACCATTTTGCCCCTAATTCCCATTAATTCAAAATAATTGTCCCTAACCAAAATTAATACTTAATAATGCAATAATGTCCTAGGAAATACATTAAAATCCCAATTTAATCATGGATAATTCATATAAAAATATGGTTCAATCAAATATCTATGAATTTCAATCAAAAGTGCTTCCAGCACCATATATATTTCACAGATAACAAAAATGCCCATAAATATTCAAAATGGGAGCAAAAATGTCAAAACTCTTAAATATGACCCAATACCGTTATATATGCGTATCCAAAAAGAGCATAGTCCCCAGTACAAAAAGTAATGGTATTAGGCTAAATTTAACAGTACTGGCATTTTTGCTCCCATATTTTAATGTTCAATTGTTCATAGCACAGTGTATAGAGTACCGTGCTGAAGAAGAAGAAGAAGTTGATAGGGTGATACACGAGTCTTGCCATAATCTTTATTTTATAATAATCTGCAAAACCTTTTTGTTTTTCTAATGTCAAGCAATCACACACACGCATACGTATATATATACATATATATATATATATATATATATATATATACAGGTCTTGTATAAAGTAAGGCTCCACGATGGATTTGTGTTGGGGATATGATTGCGGGTATGGGGGCACCGATGCAGTTTATAGTGACATCCGACCTTAACCGCCGCTATTTCTTTATCAACTGCTGCTCGATGTTGGTATACTCATACGGCCTCCATGATATGGGTATTCATTTTTCTTCACCCTCTATCAGTTTGCCGCACTTAATTCCAATGAAAAGAAACAAAAAAGATGTTAGAGTTACACATTGATAGAGAATTATCATTGACTTTTTATTCCTTTAAATTTAATTTACCTAGAATGCTCTAAAGCGTTGTGACCATGCAAAAGCAACCCATTCAGGCTGTTTGACAACTTCCTTTAGCAGCGTTGGAACCATTGACTCATCTACACAATTGGGTGCCAACAAATATTTCTTTGTCACAAACACTCGAAACAAGCGCAATACCCTACCAACATTCCTGGGCACATAATCCTTCTTCTCATCATCTATGTAGAATCCAGACTACAAAACACATAAATCATTGTTAGTTTTAGGTATACCGGTTAACGAGATACTATTAACTATGTAGCATCATATCTTACCGTCATTTCATCCCACATAGGCTTCCTCACTTCTTCCAATTGTTCAAAGTAATAGGCACGTTGTTGTTTGCCCTACACCCAAGGTAGCTAATAAACTTGTCAGATTTCACAACTTAAAGGCACTCAAAATTAATTCATAAAGTTAGCCTAATTAATACGTCATTAATGACACAACTTCAATCAAATCATATGAACTCAATAGCACATAACTGAAAAATGAGATGAATAACTAGTTTCGAAGAACCCTAAACCCAGAACCCATCCAACAAGCATAGAGCATCAATTTCGTATTATTAACTCTAGTTAAGGGTAAAAATTTCTCACCTTTATGCGAAACTTGCAAAGCTTCAAAGAATACCAAATCCGGAACCAAAACAAGTCATGAACGCCTTCACAAATAGCCACAGACACAAGAAGAAGGAGAATCATGATTTCGACAACAATGGATAAAGAGATAAAGGTGGGGATGCTGCAAAAGAGTGGTCGGAGTTGTTCGACAAGCTCAAGAAGAAATTGTGGGAATTTTGAAATTGCAAGAATAGGGTTCGGAAAGGGATTTTAAAAATATATATTTTCCGGTTTATTTTGAAAATCGGTCAAATATGTAAGTTTTACAATGTTTAGATAAACAACAGTCACATATTGATAGAATATATATAACAGTTGTTTAGATACGACCATCAAGTAAATGATGTGTTTTTTTTAAAAAAAAAAACAAACACACTTTATCATGGTGGTTATATAAAACCGTCAAATATTGTCTCATATACTTAACGGTTACTTTAAATAAGCGTTATATGTTTTTTCCCATAATTCCGCCTATTTATATTTAGCAGTTTCATGAAAAATGTTAAGTGTGGAGCATCAAATATATCTGATTCCGTAGTAATGTTACTTGACTGAATCCCCTAGTATTTATTATGTTTTTGGCAAAACAAATTAGAAAATAATTATAAATAAATTATTTTTATTGATTAATGTGGTGATAAAAAATTCAATTATAAGGGAATATAAAGAAAAGAAATTATAAAATAATCATCAATAAATTATATTTATTCATTAATGAATCGAAACTAAATGTCCTAGTGTTTATTATTGTGTTTTTCTTGGCAAAAAAAAAAATAATAATGAGATAGAGTACTGTAAACCAAAACGAAGACAGATAAAAGAAACTGAACCTGAGGGCAACCAACGCAATTTTTTATGTTGCGTTTTGCACGAGGTCATTTTTTTTTTCTTTTTGCCGTGCACGCGATCTGATAAAAAATCATGCCAAATAAAATAATCACAGATCTACAATAAAATTTGTGTAGGTGTGAGCGGGAAGGAGCATGGTGGGAATAAAGTAAAAGAAGCAAGTCACTTGGCTTAATGCTGCTTTAGTCCAATTTAAGTTACTACAAGCTATCGTAAAATTGATGCTTAAAATTATAATAATTAAATTTCTTCTCAATATAAGTTACTACAAGCTAGTAAGCACTTCTCAAAGTAATTGGTCATATTTCTTTAAAGCTAAAAACTGATTTTCTTTATTCTAAACAAGGTATAAACCTTAAGACACTACTACAAAAAGGGGTTATAACGTCCCAAATTTGGCACCTTTAATGTTCAAAAACGGGGGGACGTATATGTTGGGAGCGTAGTATGTTGTAAGAAAAACGTCCCAAAAAAAAGGGAAAAGGGACGTCTAAAGTGAGACTTTAAACGTCCCAAATGTCATTTGGGACGTCTAAAGTCCCCCCTGACATTTGGGACGTCTAAAGTCCCACTAGGGGGGACTTTAGACGTCCCAATTCTTAATTTGGAACGTCTAAAGGTTAGGTTTTTTTTTTATACCATAATTTACATTCTGTATTACCCAGCGAATTCAAACTGCAGAAACAGAATAGAAGATGGATTCATAAACCACACTGTCCATTACAAAATGGTAAGGACATCCAGCACTACAATATTTACTATATATACATACAATAACAACTCATACAACCTACTACTATATATATCAACAATAACAACCAGAAAGTGTCAAAACGCTGTCATCACACAACTATAAACTGATATAAATAAAAATTTTACTGCTCTATATGTTGAAGAAAATGTCCAGCCAAAAGATCTCTGATTAAATCAAGGTCTTCACGTAGGTAGGCATCTTCATTATCAAAAATCTGAAAATTAGAAAGTAAGCTTTGATGAAATGAATCTCAAGCAAATGAATTAATTAGCATTTCGATTAGAACACCAAAAATATTATCATTTGAGAATGAAGAAGCGATTACCTTTTCAAAATCGCTAGTAATTCCACTTTGAGTGATGTTATACATATAAAGTATAACATAATATCCGCATTCAGTGTTGCCAGGTTGCCGAGGGCACTTTAAATCAAAGGCATGCAATTGGTTGTTAAAATCAATAAAAGTATATCTAAAAGGACAGTCAATGAAACAATTAGGATTGAAACTACTTACTATCGGATAAAACCACTTTGGCTTTTTAACAACTGTACCCTCGCGTGACCCGCCTAGGACTCTATATGTTTGACAAGCACTATCATAAAAATCAAAATGAACAGAAATTAGTACTATTCATTTTTTTAAGAGTCAATGAAATACAAACAGAATAACTTACGTGTCGAAGACGGATTTTGTATCTTTGTCTGGCTTTTTACTCAAGGGATCAAACCAATAGACTATGTTGCGGCGAGGACATATAACACATAAACTCTAGTGGTAACTTTAACAACATGTACACATTAAAATGAAGTTAGATGACAAGACAATTATTTATTAAACTTCTTAAATTGACAAAATGAAAATACAAACCGTTGAACATTGGGTGCTAGATAACAACGAAGTTTGGTATCTCTCATTGCGTAGCCGACATAGTGAGTCCTATGCGCCACAGTACAAGTATCCCCTGTCATATTCGCAGGACATAAGAATCCATACCAATCACGTCTTTCCATGTTTGTGCAGAGACCGTGGAAGGTGCTATAATAGAATTAAAATAAGGAATGAATTATTGAATGTATGAAATCAAAAAACCACTAAATGAATTCTATGGAAAAATTGAAAAAAAAATTTACCGGACTGCAAACAATTGACACAAGGACAAAAATACTTCCCATTTTTTGTAGGAGCATTCTTTTTAGCGAGTTCAATAAATTCTTCCACCCCTTTCTCATATTTTTCACTAGTTCTCAAAGCATTCATCCAACTATGATCCATTTTGTTACCACCTAAGGCATTCCCAATAACATTCACACGTTTTGTACAATTGTCAACGACATATGATGGGATTGCCTTTTTTCACATTTTTCAACAAAAATTTGGACAGCATTTCCCCTTAAAAGTAATACATCCCAAAATTTCAAGCAACCATATCTCTCCACTACACGAATAATAATCATACTACTTACTATATTATTATATTAAGGAAATTACATTAATAATCTTGCCAATCTATTTAATTGTTGTTAATTTCATCAAAATCATTCAAAAGCTCCATTTATTTATAATAATATATATACATTGCCTTAAATTACATGGAATGGCTGTGTATGAAAAAAAATAATTAAAACCATGAATAATAGCTTATTTTAAGTTCTATGCAAAACATGAGTCCATATAATAATTTTCTATATAAAACTGAATAATTTTTTTCCCAAAGATGACAAACGAAGACATGAAGATAGAACATATACATATATGTAGTTGCAGTTTTGTTATAAAATCCTCAAAAAAAGGGTGATTTGATTAAAATTAAAATAACCCCTACTCATTCAAGTAAATTTATATTTCAAAAAAAAAATAAACCATTGTAGTGGAGTTCCCGAATACAATTTAAGCAATATAAGTACACCAAACACACCAGGCCAATCTCAACCATATCAATATAATCAATATATAAGCACAATTAACATGATATTTCCTATTGCCTAGGCTTTTCACATTGCAAGTTTTACTTTAATTTATTCAAGTAAATTTATATTTCAAAAAGAAAATAAACCATTCTGTTACAAAAAAAAGAAGAAAATAAACTAACCTGATCAAGGGGGCGCCGACTGCTATGTATACTGGAGAGGTAGTGAGAAGACGTTGGAGATCATAGGTGTATGCATGGTGGGGAGGTACACCGGAGGGTGGAGAAAGCAAAGAACCACGGTGGTGTGGAGGTGTGGACGACAATGGAAGGAAGGAGGTGGAGGGGAGCAAAAACCTACACTGTGGAGGAGGTGAAGTTGCAGAAGGGTGGCCTGGTGCGTGTGTCCTTCAATGGATTTCAGGTGAAGTAGGGAGGAGTTGAAGAAAGAAAGAGTAGTTGAAGAAGGGAGGAGTTGAAGAAAGAAAGAGTAGTTGAAGAAGGGAGGAGTTGAAGAAAGAAAGAGTAGCCGACGGACAAGCAAGGAGGGGGAGGAAGAAGAGTAAAACAATTTTGGTCAAAAAATGAGGGAATGGGAGTGAAGATAGAGAAGACACATGTCAGACATGCGCAGGGACGCCTTTAGGGGTCCCAAATGCCATTTGGGACGCCTAAAGTAAAGGTGGGACTTTAGGCGTCCCAAAATTATTTTGGGACGTCTAAACCTAGCTCCTGGCATTAAAAAAATTTACAAAATTTATATTTTGCGCTTGGAAGAACTTTAGATGTCCTAAATTCAAATTTGGGACGCCTAAAGGTTTCCTGCATACATATAATTACAAAATTGCCACTGCTTGCCTTTTTAACCACCCAATTTTAAATTTGGGACGTCCTTAGTGGTGGTTATATCCTAATTCTGTAATAGTGAGACTTTCATTTCATCAATTTAAATACACTCTTTTTTTCATTTCAGGAACAAATATTTCCATATCATTTTTTCTACTCTTCTTATTATCATCAACATTACAAGTGAGAACTCTAAATGGTAGGATCATAGTTGAAATAGTGCATTCAGATTGTAAGGCTCAGTGATAGTGTGATTCCCATTCCATATGAATCGTGAAAAAGAAATTATATGCCCTTTCAATTGGATGGATTGCATCAAAGAAGACATATTAACTTGCATTCTTACACAATTCATAACCTTTGCCTCCACAATTATAATATCCCCAGTAAGGCCCACGTCCACAACACGCCTCACTCACTCGCTTCTCTGAAACCTTCACAGCAAAGTAACCCACAAACATTACAGTTACAAAATTTGGTTTTAATCTGTGGAACTTGAAATTCAATAATAGGAAAAATTGGTGAAAAATCCCTGTTCGGAAATTTTATTGTCCATAAAGACTTGATATATTTTATAAATAGAAAGTACTAGTAATCTACATCATTTTATATACAGAAAGTAGCACTACTCAAATTTCAACCCTTCTGTCTAATAAAATTTTCAAACAAGGACTTTAACTTGTTGGAGGCTCATGAACAGTTTGTTTGACACCTACCATACTTTAAAGGGTGACTTATCACATCAAAACCTCTACATAATAAAACTTCAAAAGTGAATATTTGAATCGTTTAAGCTGTTTCTCCAACTTCTGAATCTCAACAGAAAGTACGGTGTTATGCAGCTTCACTAGTGCTGAAACTTCTTCTCTGCAGAGACCTTCACTTCCATTCCCCAAGTTAACAAGCCCAAATTTCCTCCCTCCTTGATTGTGCATTTCCTAGTAATTACAGGGTTCAAAAAGCAATTAGAAAAATTCAAACATCAAGCACAGCATAAGAGAACTCTGAACATTGAGCATTTCAGAATTTTACTTTTTTTTTTTGGCACACTTTGATCAAAGTTGTGAGATTTCCAATGACCATGTCCACATATTTTTCTGGAGAGTATGAAGCTATGATGCTTGATGAGTTTTTAGAGAAAGGACCTAAAACATAGAAAATTAGGGAAACTAGAAATGATAATAGGCTGAGATAATTTCTACTCTAGCCTCTGCTCTTTATATAGCTGAAGTATACAACAAAAAGTTGGTTACAAAATGATATAAACCATACACGTGTCCAGTGAATCAGATATGGTAAGATATGCTAGCTATATACAATTGAACAAATACTAATCTTGTACAAACACTAATTACGTATTAGTTCTAACATTCCCCCTCAAACAAGAGGGTGTGTGACACAGTCCGAGTTTGCCTCTGAAATTGGTGAATTGTGTATGTGGTAGAGCTTTCGTTAAGCAATATGCAATCTGATTGGAAGAAGGCATATATCGAATATCTAGTTGTCCTGATAACACAAAATCTCTAATAAAATGCACATCTATTTCTATATGCTTGCTGCGAGCATGCTGAATAGGATTTGCTGCAAGAGCCTTAGCACTCAAGTTATCGCACCAAATGACACAAGGTGTTCAAAGAAATAAACCAAGTTTAGAAATTAAGGATTTTAACCACTGTAATTCTGCTACACCATCAGCAAGAGCTCTATACTCTGATTCTAAACTGGCTCTAGCTACTACTCTCTGTTTCCTAGATGACCAGGAAATAAGTGTGTTACCTAAATATACACAAATTCCTTCCACTGACTTTCTATCATCTAAATCTGTTGCCCAATCAGCATTTGTAAATGCTGTCAACTATAATGACTTGAGTGGTTTAATATGCAACCTATACTGATAAGTGCCTTTAAGATATCTGAATATCCTTTTAACACCCTAAAAATGAACATCTGTAGGTTTAGCCATGAATTGACTCGGTTTATTGACAAAGTAGACTATATCTGGTCTTGTAGTAGTTAAGTATTGTAAGGACCCTATAGCTCTATGATAAGTAGAAGGATCAAACATGGGCTTTCCTTCATTAGCATAAAAATATCTTCCAGTAACCATAGGAGTTGAAACTGGTGCACAATCAAATAAATTGAAGCATCGTAATAAATCAAGTGTATACTTGCCTTGATTGATATATAGCCCAGAGGAATCACAATATACTTCTAGACCAAGAAAGTAATAAAGTGGTCCTCAATCGTTAAGGGAAAACACTGCATTCAGCTTTTGAATAAATGTTCTCACAAAATTAGAATCATTGCCAGTGATGAGAATATCATCAACATAGATAAGAATAAATACCAGGCGATTATGAGTCCGAAGGAAGAACAATGACACATCACTCTGGATATTTTGAAAACCTCAATCTAACAGAATACAGCGAAGGCGATCAAACCATACACGTGGTGCTTGTTTAAGGCCGTAAATTGCTTTGACTAGTTTGCAAACATGATTAGGCCGTCGGATATCTCAAAAGCCTTCAGGTTGGCACGTGAAAACCTCTTCATGAAAATACCCATTGAGAAACACATTGTTAATGTCGAGCTGTCGAATTTCCCAATGATAAGTGACAGTAATAGTTAGTATTAGCCAAATAGTTGTTGGCTTTACCACCGGACTAAACGTATCTTCATAATCTATGCCAGCCGATTGTTGAAAACCCTTTGCCACCAGTCGCACCTTATGCTTCAGAATGGAACCATTAGTCTTAAACTTCGTTTTAAAGACCTATTTGCAATCTACGGGTCTTTGACCACAATAAGGAACCAGAGTCCAAGTGCCATTTCGCTGGAGAGCATCGAATTCAACTATCATGGACTTTTTCCAGTGAGATGAAGCAAGAGCCTCGGAAACAAATAGCTGTTCAGTGGCGAGGATCAGAGAGGTAGGGTTTTTCTCGGACTCAAGAAGACCAACGAATGGGTAATGAGGTTTTGTAACACCCGTTTTGGCTCGAGTCACCATAGGGTGATGGTTTGTAACATTAGATACTAGACTCGGGTCACAAGTGTCAGGTTGGGCTTCAAGGACTAGCGTATTTGGACCAGTAGCTGAAGAGAAATGAGAAGAATCACCTGAACCTGGGCTCAGACATTGAAGTGATGCTAAGACCGAAGACTGAGAAGAATGAATAACAGAAGGCACCGGTGAAGCTGAAGCACGAGAAACTGGTTATGGTGTTTCAATGATTAGTGGAACCGGATGAGCATCACAAACAAAAACATATCGTCGATTAAGAAATCCTGACTCAAAACGGAAACAAGAAACATCAAAAATCACATGTCTGGAAATATATATTCGGCTTGACATACTCAGACATTTATACCCTTTATGCTGCGATGCTGGACCAAGGAAGACACCTTTTTGACTGTGAAATGCAAACTTGTGAGCATTGTATGGCTTTAAACAAGGGTAGCAAGCACAACCAAATGGTTTTAATGACTTATAATCTGGCTCTGTATTAAACAAACAAAACAGAGGTGAAATGCCCTTCAGTACTGGAGTAGGAAGCTGATTAATTAAATGCACAGCCATTGAAAAAGCCTCAGTCCAATAAGCTAAAGGCATTTTAGCATGAGTTAGTAAGGTTAAGCCAACTTCAACAATATGTCTGTGTTTATGCTCAGCACGCCCATTTTGTTGTGACGTATATGGACATGTAAGACAAATATGAATACCAGAAGCCTCAATAATAGCAATAATTGGTTTGTACTCAGTTCCATTGTCACACAGGATATTCTTGATTGTTGTTTGAAATTGAGTCTTGACCATATTACGAAAATAATTAAAAGCAGTAATAGCTTCACCTTTATGTTTAAGTGGATATAACCAAGTATATCTGCTAAAATCATCAACAAAATGAATATAAAACCGATGTCTATGAACTAATTGAATAGGAGAAGGACCCAAAGATCAGTGTGAATTAATTCAAATGGAGTCAAAGCATGAGAAATAGAAGCTAAAAATGGCAATTGTTTAGATTTTCCACATTGGCAAGCTTCACAGACAAAATTCTCATTAATTTTGATATTGATATTACAATCATTCAAGATTTGTTTCAATATCCTATTATTTGGGTGGCCTAACTTGTAATGCCAGGTGATAAACTTATCATCAGATGGTGAAGCTACAACCATGTGTGCTTGAACTCCAAGAGTGACACTATGCATTGGATATAGTCCCTGTCTTGGTGTTGCAGTCAGTAGAGTCCGTCCTGTTATCTTGTCCTTCACATTACAACCATTATCAGTAAAGGTAACAGTAATATCATTATCTATAACTAATTTATGCACACTGAGTAAATTTTTGGTAGCATGTGGCACAATTAAAACGTTCTTAAGTTGAAGAGTAGAGTCAGAACATGGAATAGTCGCACAACCAATGCCACTACTACAAAAAAGGTATTTAATGTCCCTATTTTGGCACTTTTAACGTCCAAAAACTGGAGGACGTCTATGTAGGGGGCGTAGTATATTTTAAGAAAGGACGTCCCAAAAAAATAGAACGTCTAAAGTGAGACTTTAGATGTCCCAAATTAAGAATTGGGACGTCTAAAGTCAGGACTTTAGACGTCCCAATTCTCAATTTGGGACGTCTAAAGTTAGGACTTTAGACATCCCAATTCTCAATTTGGGATGTCTAAAGTCCCCCCGTGGAGGACTTTAGACATCCCAAATCTCACTTTTGGACGTCTAAAGTCCTCCACGGGGGACTTTAGACGTCCCAATTCTCAATTTGGGAGGTCTAAAGTCCCCCCGTGGAGGACTTTAGACGTCCCAAATCTCAATTTGGGACGTCTAAAGTCCTCCACGGGGGACTTTAGACATCCCAATTCTTAATTTGGGACATTAAAAATTTTTATTTTTTTTAAATTATTATTTATATTCTTCATTACCCAGCAAATTAAAATTGTAGAAACAGAATTGAAGATGGATTCATAAACCATAAAATGTCCCTTACAAAATGGTAAAGACATCTAGCACTGCAACCTTTTTACTATATATATATATATGTATAATAACAACAACTCATACAACCTAATATTATATATGTATAACAACAACCAGAAAGTGTCAAAATGTTTGTCACCACACAACTACAAACTAATTGTTGTTCATTTCATCAAAATAAATATACATTTGTATTTCCCTCTATTTCCAAGCTCCAAACGTATAAAACAAAAACATTATTAGTATTGCATAACTACTAACAACTAGTTTATGATTCTAGCAAAAAAAAAACAATCAAGGGAAAAACACTCCAATAACTAGAATCATGTAAATAAATTGAAAGCATTATAATAATTTCACATTGCAAATTTAACTTAATTCTTCATGTAAATTTATATTTTAAAAAAAACAAACTTGATGAAAGTAGGGGAGAGGGCAGCCAATGGTATCTATGTGCTTCTAATGTGGAGAGAAGACGTTGGAGGAGTTGTGTATGCACAATGGAGAGGAGAGATACGCTGAAGGCTGAAAGCAATGATGAAAGTGGGAGGTCTACGCCGGAGGGTGAGAGCAAAGAAGGTGCTATGTGAATGGAAGGAGGTGGAGGAAAAGAGAATGAAGAAAAGGAAGAGAGGAAGATGAAGTGTAATGAAGAAAAGAAAATAATGAAAAAGCATACCCATGGTGTAGATAGAGAAGACGAAGTCACGGGAATGAAAGAAAAATGGAAATGCAGAAAAAAGGGAAGAGAAGTCATGGGAGATGGGAAAGATGGAAAAGGAGGGATGGGTTTCTGACATAAGAATGAAGAAAAGGGAAGAAAAGTTTTACGCATGTCAGAATTTCTAACTTGACTTTAGGAGTCCCAAATTTTTTTGGCACTCCTAAAGTAAGACTTTAGGCGTCCCAAATGGCATTTGGAACACCTAAAGTCAATACTTTAGGAGTCCCAAATTCCATTTGGGACGTCTAAAGTAAGTTAAATTTTTTTAATTTACTTTTTTGGCTTCAGTGGAAATCTTTAGGCGTCCCAAATTCAAATTTGGGACGTCTAAAGGTTTCTCTACGTACACATAATTACAAAAATGCCATTGCCTTCCTTTTTAACCACCCAATTTTAAAATTGGGACGTCCATTGGGGTGGTTATATCATAATTCTGTAGTAGTGCCATGAATTTTTGTTTTATCAATGTAACTAAATGTGCCTTACCAACAGGAGTCACATGATCAAGGTGAGAAGAATCAGATGCAACATGATAGTTAGCACCACTGTCTAAGTACCAATCAGAATCTGTTACAGTTTGACCATCAACATAATCAGCTTGAGCAGAGTGAGATGGAGGACGAAACATGCGATCAAAACGCTTATAGCAATTGGAAAGTCTATGTCCCACACGTTCACACAAATCATAATAGGGTCTTCCACTGCCATTATTCCGACCTCTGAAGCTGCGACCTCCATAGTTGTTATTTTGACGACCCCTCCAAGAAGACGAGCGGAAGAGCGATTAGAATTGCCAGAATTCTGATTAGGATGTCGTCTGACAGCTGTGTTAGTAGACAGTTGAATGGTAAGAAAAGACAACTGATTAAGCTGCTCAATTCAACATTCAAAAGCAAGAAGAGCAGACTGAGCTTCGATCCAAGTGAGATATACTTGATCAACAAGTTTAACGGCTATGGCATTATATTCAGCGTCCAAGCCATTCAACGTATGCAAAATGAGTTCATCAGTGGTAATTGGTGAACCAGCAAGAGCAAGCTGATTATACAATGACTTCATACGAGCCAAGTAATCAACCATTTTCATGGCATTCTTTTGTGTCTAATGTAGCTCAGACTTAAAGACCATAACCCGAGATTTTGATACGACACAAGTAAGAGAATGAACCTCTATCCAGAGATTATGAGCTGAGCGACAATGCAATAACTGAGCTCTGATTTCTTGTGACATGGTGTTGTGAAGCCATCCCACAACTATCCTATCAACAGCATACTAGTCATCTTAATCAGGATTAGAAATAACCTCCTGAGGTTCAAGAACAAGATGAGTCGGTGCTGGAGCAGTAGAGGAACCATCAATATGAAACTGTAAGCAATTTCCCTCAATGAGTAGGAGAACGACTGATTCCCAAACCAAGAAATTGGTCTGATCCAACTTGACGGAAGTAGTTTGACTAGAAGAATAAAACAACGAATATGATTTTGTGATGGCGGCGGAATTGGCATCATCTGTAGTGTGAGAGGAAAGCGACATGGTGGCGGAAAAGGGAGCAAATAGCTCTGATACCAAGATAGAAAATTAGGGAAACCAGAAATGATAATAAGCAGAGATAAATTATACTCTAGCCTCTACTCTTTATATAGCTAAAGTATACAATAGAAATTGGTTACAAAATGGTATAAACCATACACGTGTCCAGTGAATCAAATATGGTAGCTATATACAACTGTACAAATACTAATCCTCTACACACACTAATTACGTATTAGTTCTAACACTAAATCATCACTACTTCCAATGCTTTTGAAGTAGACCACTCTTGCCAGGAAGCTTTTGGTTTCTGCATCTCCTAGTTCCTGCCTCAGAACCTTGACCACTCTCTTGAAATAACTTAGTTGAGTTTTTAGGTCTATCACCTAAAAAAAAAACATAACCATACTATTAATCCCCCCTCTCCCCAGGCCCCTCTCTCCCTCTCGCTCTTCCATGCTCTCTCTCTCTCTCTCTCTCTCTCTCAACATAAAAAGCAATGTAAATTTGCACCCATAGTAAAATCTACTTCTGACATTCTTACATGTCAATTTATGATTGGATTTATCCTTCCATATAGTTATTAAAAAATATGTCAAAATCATTTGAGTTAAATTGCTCAAGCTATAACATAAAATTCTTTGGAATAATTTTTCAATAGCACTCGGAATCCTAAAATAATTTTTTGTCCACTCACCACCCTAAAATCTAGCATCCAAATATATTCCCAATATTATCCAGTATCCTAAACTAATTTTTAGTTCATCCAAAACCCTAAATTATTCTACCAAAAATTAGTTTTAAATACTGAGTATTACTGAAAAAATATTTTTGGGGCAAGATGCAATAAAAATTAGTTTAGGGATACTAAGTCAATGTTACTGAAAAAAAATATTTTATAGTGTTGGATGCTAGATATTGGATGATATTAAAAAATATTTTTAGGATGATAAGTGGACCAAAAATTATGTTAGGATATTTAGTGCCATTGAAAAAATATTTCAGGATACTCAGTAGCACTAAAAACACTTTAGGATATTGAATATAATTTTTCAAAAAGTATGTTACACCAAAATGGCGCAGTTTCAAGAAAAATGAGGGCAACGGACGGTAGAAGAATAGGAGAAAAGCCGCGTGGGTCCTCATCAAGTCATCATTACCTTCATGCACCAAACCTCACTTCCATATATCTCATCACACTTTCTTCTACTTTTCTTTTCTCCATTTCATTATTCATATCTCATATAAAACGAAGTCTATATTTAATTAATTTGAAGAGATTAAAAATAATTAATTTAATTATTTGTAAAAAATTGGTTAGTTTTCTTAAAATACTGTTTTTAATTACTAGTGTTTATTTTAAGAACTACTCAATTATTATAAAAATCTTTAATATATATATATATATATATAATCAATAGAAAAAAGAAGGTGCCAATTTAACAATAAATTTTTTAGCATGATGCATCTGCCACTGTAAGGTTTTGTTATGGGTAAAATTATACGTCTCATTGGAAAAAAAAGGGTGGTGGGGAAAATTATACATCAACTTTTTTATAGTGGCAAAAATAACAATTCCGTCAACGACGGTAAACGGTCGTTACTTTAATTGGGTGGGTCCCACCTATATTTGTGTTAGTATAGTCAGTGCTCTGCACCTTCGTTCGCGGCCATGTTTCCTCCATAATTCTCGTCCTTCTCAGCCCCGGCGTTTTCATAACAAATCTGTTGGTCCACCTCGACAAGCAATAAATCTTCATATGTGCCAAATATAGGCTTCTTTCTTTTTCAGGAGAAAATATGAGTAGACCGCATATGAAATATGGCATTGTAGTAATCAAATATGGAATACTTGAATCCTGGCAACCTCTTCTCTAACTTGTATGATGCTACAAACAGCACCCTGTTGCGTCGTCTTGCCATTGCCAGTAACAATTCAACACAGCCACTACTTGGATTCGTGTTGTCCACAAGAATATGAAACCTAGGATGAAAGGAAAAGTGACACACACACACACTACCACGTGACAATGCCTATTATGAGAGCCAGTTAGGGTTAAATTTGGTCTTAAATATAAGATCTCAATCCCCTTTGTGTGGAAATATGTAGAATGATTAGGAGGACAGTTTTGTAAATATTTAATTGTTGCGTATTTTATTTGGATGTACTGTATAGTTTGTTAGTTGGATGGGTCTCACCGTCCTAGGACAAATTGTCTATATATGTAGGTTGTACATTTTCTTTACACAATTAATAAAACAAGTCATTTTTCTCTCCTGGGATTACTTGACATGGCATCAGAGCCATTGGTTGAATAACCAAGAAGAAGAGCACGGATCAAGGCCCAGTTTCAAGAAGAAGGCCCACCGTACAGGCAGAAATCCAAGAATCAGCCCTGCAAAGCGTCTGATCAGCCTAAGATAAGGTGGAGCCAAGGGCATATCCAACATGAAGGAAACGGAGCCCCAAGAAATAAACCAAGGTCCGACTCTTCTTCCTCAAATTCACGATCTGTCAAGCATCGAAGAAAAATCTCACTCGCTATCATGAGACCTAAACACCAATCTTCTCGCTGTCACTCTTGCGGAATCGGCACCTGACCTTTTCTGATAATTCAGCCACAATGATCGCTGCTCCAATGGCCATGGCAAGATATAATTCTGTTGATGAGTCCCGATTCTCTGGCAAGAATTCTTCCTCCTGAGGTCGTTTTTTTTCCTTTTGCTCTTGTCACCGATATCGATTTTCACGTAAGGTTTAATCCTTACTTTTACTCTACCTTCCTCTGCAACAACTCTGTATTCATCTAATTTCTTGCTTCACGATAAATCCATGGCCAAGGGAAAAGACTCTGGAAGTCACACTAAGATTACAGATGCGGCAAATCTGCCGTTCACTCATGCACTTTACTTGCATCCATCAGAGACGCAGGGTTCCACCATTATCTCTCAAATCCTTACAGGGACCGACAATTACACTATCTGGAGCCGATCGATGAAAATAGCTCTCAAAGGTAAACACAAACTCGGTTTTATCGATGGTTCTTGCAAGAAGGATAATCAAGATCCATATCTCCATGATCAGTGGGAGAGGTGTAATGCAGTTGTACTCTCCTCGCTCTTAAATTCAATCTCTAAAGATATTGCTAATAGCGTGGTCTTTTATGAGGATGCGCATAGTGTCTGGACAGATTTACAGGAGCTGTTCGATAAGAAGACAGGATCCTGAATCTTTGCCCTTCATCGTGAAATCATTCACTAAGGCAGGGGCCTTCCTCTGTATCTGGATATTTCTCCAAGTTAAAGGAGCTCTGGGAGGAGCAATCTGCACTCCTTCATATACCTTCATGCAAATGTGACACCTCTCGAGCATATATGCAAGGGCCATACAGTAGCAGAAGTTGCTTCAATTTTTGTTGGGACTCAATGAAGCATATGCACCAGCAAGGAGTCAAATTCTCCTTATGGTGCATCTTCCTTCTATAAATCAAGCCTATGGAATGATATTAGAGGATGAGGCACAGAGGTCTATCACTGGAAATGACAAATCCTTTCCTCTTGACAGCATCGCCATGACAGTCAGGGGGATGGGACGTGGCAGGGGCAGGGGGCGTGGAGATCCTAATATACAATGCACCCACTGCCACAAGAAAGGACACACTAAGGATGTATGTTTCTAATTGGTTGGTTACCTACCTAGATTCAGAGGCAGACAAGTGAAGGAAGCTGCTGCTAATCAAGTCATAAAGGAGTTACCTAAAGATGAAGAGATATTAACCAACCCTGCAAGTACAGCAGTACCGAGCTTCACTCAAGACTAGTATGATCGCATACTGGAGCTTCTAAAACGTGAATCAGAGACCACTGTGCATGCTCTTGCTGGTACAGGTTTGGCTGTTCCTTACACTCATAATATATCAAATAATTGTTGGGTATTAGATTCTGGAGCCACTACACACATGACTAGCAATTTAAGCTTGTTGCATGCATGTAGAGAGTATAATGGACCAATTAAGTCCATTAGGTTACCTGATGGTAGGAGAGTGTCTATTACACTTATTGGTGATGCACATTTTAATAATGGAATGATATTAACTCAGATATTGTATGCCCCTCAACTTGAGTTTAACCTGATATCTATTTCTAGGCTAACTAAGGAACAACAATATACTGTTGCATTCTTCCCTGACTTTTGTTTGGTACAGGACCTTCAGGGTGGCAAGAAGAAAGCGATTGGTAGGCTAATTGAAGGACTATATGTACTTAAAATTGATAGTGCATGTACTCTTCTGAATTCTATAACAGATTGTAGTAAATGCATGAAAACAGATGATGTTTGCATATGGCACCATAGGTTGGGTCATGCCCCCTTTTTTGTTATGAGACATTTAGGAATTGTGGATGAGAAGAATCCCTTATTCAATAATAAATGTGATATTTGTATTCAGTCTAAATAGACAAAGTTTCCCTTCAATTCAAGTTGTATTAAAACTAGTCATTGTTTTGAGTTATTGCATTTAGATGTGTGGGGGCCCTATCGAGTCCCTACACATCAAGGATATCAATACTTCTTGACCATTGTTGATGACTTTTCAAGGGCCACTTGGACCTTTTTGATGAGCAATAAATCTAAGGTAGCCAATCACATTAAAAATTTTGTCATGCATGTCTTAACTCAATTTTCTACTAAGGTCAAGACTATTAGAAGTGACAACGGAAGTGAATTTACTAACAATGAATTAAGGGAATACTTTAAAACAAAGGGGATCATTCATCAAACTTCATGTCCTTATAGTCCGGAACAAAATGGAGTTGTTGAGAGAAAACATAGGACAATCTTACAGGTTGCTAGAGGACTAATATTGCAATCTGAGATACCTATACAGTACTGGGGGGAATGCATAAAAGCGGCAACCCACATAATTAATAGAATCCCATCTAAAGTAATTGGGCATAAAACCCCATATGAAATTGTCCATAAAGTCCCTCCTAATTTGAACCATCTGTGAACTTTTGGTTGTTTGGCATATGCTACAAATCTGAAAACTCATGATAAGTTTCTGTCACGTTCCATTTTGTGTGTGTTTCTGGGTTATCCCGACAATCAAAAGGGATTTATTTTACTTGATTTGCAATCTAAAGACATATTTGTATCTAGACATGTTAATTTTCTTGAGCAGAAATTCCCTTTTAAGGATGCTAAATCTAATGGCTCAAAGGGAGTATCCAAGGAGATGAAAGCTATGTTTTGGTTTGATGATGACCAATACCAAGGTGAAATGTTCAGACCAAGTAATGCTGAACCACATGACAAGGCACCTGCTAATCAGCTTCCTAAACATTTATCACCAGGAGGCAAGGAGCCACAATCTGTAGATGAACCAGAAACTATGATCAGACCTGGAAGAACAAGGCAACCACCAATATGGTCCAAGGATTATGTATGCTCTTTGGTAAGATTTGAACAAACTAGCAAGTGTCTTTACAATATTCGAAATTATGTGTCATATGACAACATTTCTCCCAAACATATGTGTTTTCTTACATCTCTTGATACATTGACTGAACCTGCATTTTATGAACAAGCAATTAAGGATCAGAGATGGGTAGATGCAATGAATACTGAAATTGCAGCCTTGGAAAACAATAGGACTTGGGAAATAGTTCCCTTGCCTAAAGGGAAACATGCTATTGGGTGTAAATGGATATATAAAATTAAATACAACTCTAATGGAACCATTGATAAGTTTAAGGCTAGGCTAGTTGCTAAAGGGTATAGCCAAAGAAAAGGAGTGGACTACCGTGAAACCTTTTCGCCTGTGATTAAAATGTTGACTGTTCAACTAGTTCTGAAATTGGCAGCGGTTCATAGATCTAACCTTTACCAGATGGATGTGTGTAATGCCTTTTTCCAGGGAGACTTGGAAGAAGAAGTTTATATGCAAGTGCCTCAAGGTTTTCAACGAAAGGGGGAGCACTTAGTATGTAAGCTGAATAAATCTTTGTATGGCTTGAAACAAGCCTCAAGGCAGTGGAATAATAAACTTTCCACATCATTAATTCAGGGAGGTTTCAAGCAATGTGAGTATGATCATTCCCTTTTTATTAAGCAATACAAAGAAGGGGTTGTATTGGTACTAGTGTGTGTGGATGACTTATTAATAACAGGTAGTTATGAAAGTGGCATACGAGACACAAAAGATTTTCTACACAAAACCTTTAGAATTAAAGATCTGGGTACCATGAAATATTTTTTGGGTTTCGAGGTGGCTAGGTCAGAAAAGGGAATAGTGTTGTGTCAAAGGAAATATGTGTTGGATATCTTGGCTGAAACAGGTTTAAGTGGTTGCAAACCGCCTAGTGTGCCACTAGTACAAAATCAGAAGCTCCTGGCATAGAGGAAGGAAGGAATAAGAGGGAGGATCTACTCAAGGATCCAGAGCAGTTCAGAAAATTAGTAGGTAAGCTGATTTATCTTACCATTACACGTCCTGACATATCATTATGTGTGCAGACACTTAGCCAATTCATGCAATCACCCATAAAGGAGCACATGGCAGCAGCTCTCAATGTGGTGAAGTACCTGAAAGGAAGCCCCGGATTGGGAGTCCTGCTAATTTCGAGTGGAAAAATGGAACTAGAATGCTACTGTGATTCGAATTGGGCTTCTTGTGCTACCACAAGGAGGTCAGTGACCGAGTATTTACTGAAATTAGGGGGTTCCCTAGTTATGTGGAAGACAAAGAAACAAAGTACAGTGTCAAAATCGTCAGCAGAAGCTGAGTATAGGGCTTTAAGCATGGCTGTATCAGAGATAGTTTGGACATTAGGAATGATTGGAGATCTTGGTGTTCGCCATGAGAAGCTGGTAAAAGTATTTTGTGATAACCAAGCAGCGATCCATATTGCTAATAATCCTGTATTTCACGAACGAGCTAAACATATCGAGATAGATTGTCATTTCGTTCGTGAAAAGTTGAAGAGAGGATTGATTGAACTTAGGCATGTTCGTTCAGAAGATCAACAAGCAGATTTGTTGACCAAAGCAGTGTCAAAAGAAACTCAAAGAAGGCTGTTAGGCAAGCTAGGCACTGTGGATATTTTCAGCCCCCAGCTTGAGGGGGAGTGTGGAAATATGTAGAATGATTAGGAGGACAGTTTTGTAAATATTTAATTGTTGCGTATTGTATTTGGCTGTACTGTATAGTTTGTTAGTTGGATGGGTCTTACCGTCCTAGGACAGATTGTCTATATATGTAGGTTGTACATTTTCTTTACACAATTAATAAAACAAGTCATTTTTCTCTCCTGGGATTACTTGACACTTTGTTCCTCGTATTTAGAATTTTTTTCTCTAAATTATCCTTATTGATTGTATATGTTGAGAAAGTTTGCATCAAGGATGGTTCTAATACAAATAATTTAAGAGGGTATTTTAGGAAAACCAACCCACATTTTTAACATATAACTAATTTAACTAACTTCCTTAACCTACCCTATTAGTTAAGCAGGTCTTATATTAAGGACAAGTTAGTAAATAATACTACCTCCAATGATTAATATGAGAGTTAGTTCACTTTTTTTGAAGAGATTAATGAAGCTAAATTTTTAAATTATTTACTTATAGCATATATTGTGTATCATTAGATTATATATCAATGTATAAGTTAGGCAAATTAATTTAGAAAAAAAATGATAAACATAAATATCTTAATATAATTTATTTAGTTTCATTAATCTCTCCAAAAAATGTCAACTTACTCTTATATTAAGAACTGGGAAGAGTAGTAGGTAGAGTGACCTAGAGAGAGCTGGTCAAGTTGATGACAAAGACGTTCCAGATGACATGTTGGGCTTGAGATAGTGTGAAGTAATCGCTGCCTCCTATACTGAGCAAGTACACAGCCGTCCTCACCATGCTCTTAGCTTCCTTTTCACCATATTTCTGTTTCAGTGAATTTGCCACATCCTTCAAGCAGCTCACTTGCTTTGGGAAATATATCTGCTCAACACAAATATGCTCATTTACTCTAAATATATTCTGTGTTGCAATGCTTCAAATATGGGCAACTTTGCCACCAGAGCTGTTGTTGGTTAATTCATTAATTAATTTAACACAAGTATGTGTCAGTATATGTCATAGCAACTTTGGAAACATATTTTAACTCATTCTCCACCTAGCCGTTTGCCGTTTGCCGCTACGGCCTATGGATTATGTTGGAAAATAATCTAGTCCATTGTTAGTGGATTAGGCCCAAGCCAAATAGAATTAGGATTAGACTATAAATAATATAAAAGTTTGGGTCAGTGTATGTAATATCTCCTAATTACTATGAGTCATATTATTTGACTGATAGAATATGTCTCTCTATAGAAAGAATATTTTGTCTCTCTAGAAAGAATATGTTGTCTCTCTGAAAAAAGGATACGTACGTAAAACACTATAAATAGGTGTAAGAGGTTCAGTTGTGAAGCACTTGAACAGAGATATTCAGACACCACCGATTCCTTTTCCCTCTACTATAACTCTCTCTTCTTCATGTCTGTTGTGTATTTGTTATGTGTCATAATCACTTCCATAATTATTATTCGATTTGCATGGGAATTAGAGATTTGCGTGGGAATTAGAGATTAATGTTCACACTACAGGTTAGCCTAACATTCTTACAGATTAAATCTCATTTCCATACGCATTCGGTGGCTGATATAAACGTCACAATAAAAGGAACACGTATACTAGTAAAGGCTTTTTTTTTTCATTATTTTGTAGGAGTTTAGCAACCCTTCATATCATGGCTCATGCATACAAATCAAATTCTTGAATTTTAAATTGGTTCTGGATCATGTGGGCTAGAGGTCTTAACACAGACACACAAACTCACACACACTCATTCAGGAGAAGTTCCAAAGATTTCGGAAGAATCTGCAAGGTATTGATGCTGATTGATGAGTTGAACCGGAGACTCAAAACCCTAATTTGCCTCAAATAGCTCTTTTAGATTGTAAGGCCATGTTTGGTCGCGAGTTCCATTCCACACTATTCTTGCAAACTCCTGGTTCACTGCTTCTGTGGGATGAGCAGCATCAAAGAACACATAATCACTCGGATCTTCACAGGCCTCAAAATTCATTCTTAGTCTGTTCCCTCTGAACGGACCACTCCCACAGCATGCCTTCCTGCCTTCCTTCAAACCTATCAATTCAAATATATATATATATATATATACACACATATATATATATATATATATATATATCCAATCAGTTCATCTCCAAATCATTTGAAATTACTTATATGTTCCGATCAAACAACGTTTCCCTTCACACTCACCATGTCTAGAAGGGAAATTAATCATGTCTAAGAGAAAGCTATTGAAATCGGTTGTTGAGTATTTGAAGCCTTCAAGTTGAGTTTCTAGCTTCTGAAGCATTTTAAAAAGTTCTTGGTTGTGTAATTTTGCTAGTGCATTGGCTTCATCCCTGCAACTATTATAGCTCACTCTCAATAATGGTACGCAGCCAATAGGAGCCAAATTTGGGACCCAGAACTTCCTTCCTCCTTTCTCATATACATCCTGTTACAACAGCAACTCAAACATATTCAAGTTAGTATCTTTTCACAACCATTATGGTTCTAATACATTTTTAGACATAGAACAATTAGTATCAAAATAGCTGAAGCCTATTTGGTACTTCTTATATACTTTCAATTTATTGTCAGATTAGTCAATGTGAGACTCTTAATATATTATAATATTTAACTATGTCACAGCTTTCCAAGAGTGTGTATATTCTTACTTTGATCGCAGTAGTGATGTTTCCGATCACCATTCCAACATATTTTTGAGGATATAATTTGATGAAGCTGGAGTTTATAAGGAGAGGCCAAAGGTTGTCATTGCTTCCTATATTCATCAGATATACAGCTCTTGAAACCAATGCTTTGCCTTCTGCATTCCCAAGCTTCTTCCTTAATTGCTTCTCCACATTCTTGAAATACACCAGTTGAGTTTTGAGGGGTACCGCCTGCAAATTTGAATTACTCATCGGTGTGTGTTTCTACTTTCACAAGAATGATCCTGGCTAGCAGCTACTATATTCCACTATAACATACTACCTCAAGTCCTTGATATAAGTTTTAGTTAACTATTTTTTTTTTGTAAACTTAGAATGTCCCCGTGTCACTTTGGATTTAAAAGTAATCGTTGTTGGGCAGAGAGCATTGTTGTCAAACTTGTGAGTTGACTCTCCGAGTTTACCGTTTTTATGTTTCTAACTTATAAAATCTAGTCGAATCACTAGTAAACTTGTGACCATTATAAACTCGATTAAACTCACGAGTTTATATACCGAATTTACCATTTTTATATTTCTAACTTATAAAACCATATTAACTCGCCTTTAAACTCGTGTTAATTTCTTCGATTTGATCATGTTCAGCGGCTTTATATATAAATTATAGAAATTATTTTGTTAAATATAATAAATTATGAATATTGATGGATTTAATTTCAATATTTGGATTTAAAATATATTTAAATCAAATTGTTGTCATTTTTTATATTTTAATTATACACCATTAATAACTATTTAATGGTAAAAATAAAATCTTACGAGTTTACGATTCGAGTTCATTATACGAGTTTAAATCACTATTACGAGTTTGCTTAAACTCACGAGTTTGACAACCTTGGCAGAGAGCATAAAGGTAAAATCCCTGCCAACAAATGCACTTCCTTGGATTCAAACTTGTGTTTTCATCATTATAGGGTGAGACTATTTATCATATCTACTGACAGCTTATTGGTTTAGTTAACTCATTTTTATTACAAGATTTAGATAACTAACTTAAAAAAATTAGTTAACTTAGTTATTTGTAACAAACAATGTGTCGGTTTCTCTAAAATATCCTCATTCATAATGTGCATTTAAACTACCATATGGCAATCTCCCTAAGATATGCAATTAATAGGGATACTTTGGGTAAACAATTAAAACTTTGGAAGATAAAGTGGATTTGAGCTCTTATATTTAAGGTCAAAATAAATCCCTTCTTTATCAATTATATTTAGGACTTGAGGAAATAATTAAAAGGTCAAATTTCAATATATCCTTGGCGACAAGCTTCTATGAACACAAGTATAGGACTTGGTTTTAGTGCTTAGCTCTCCCAACTCATTAGATCTGGCCCATTAGACCTAATTTGGACTATTCAAATCTAAGTTTTTAAAAGTCTATTATTTTTAATAAAAATTATTTTAATGGGTATATAATCTAAAATAAAGACAATATCTTAACTACTATTCTTTCAAAAAAAATGATTTTTTTATTTAAAAAATCATCATTTTAGAAAAAAAATCAAATCTGGACCATCCAAAATCAAATTTAGATAGCCCAAATTTGACAAGTTAGGAGAGCTAAGTACAGTAATTAGCACTGAAATCAAGTTCTTCCCATTCAGTGCTCATCCCATTGATGAGCACCTAATTTCTCATAACTGTGATAAGATCTCATTTGTTTAAATTTAATCACAACTATCTAAATTTAAAATTTTTAATCCGTGATTTTTTAAACGTTAAATTTATTTTTATGAAAAGTAATAATTATAAGATTATCTTTATTTTTAATTTTATATATATTAAAATAAAAATTTCTCTAAAATATAAAAATTAAATTAAATTTGGACTGTCTCAAATCAATCTAACAGTGTGTCGGTTGCATCTTCGAGGCTGGGGATCGGAGGCGAGAGAAACCCGATATCACGGGGGGTCGGGGATATTTCTATGAATACGTAGCCACGCCAACAGGGTTGGTGCCCAACAAAGTGGTGCATAACAATAAAAGGTGCCTTTTAGTAAATTTTTGGGATATTACAATATATACATTTTGGCTCATCAAGGTGATGAGCAGAAAATATGCTCCCCAATTATAAAGAGAAAGCCCAGTTGCAAAAAACTAACATATTAGGAGAGAGTGTCCTTTAAACTTATAAACCAAACTTCATTTGCAAGGTTCCTGATGTAGGACCCACAAGCACACCTTTGTTATAAAACATACAAATCAAAAAGAAATTCGATCTCAAAAGATTAGCCTATTGGGAGAGAAAGTTCCTTAGACGTAGTCTACTATCACTATAATCTATTGTTTTGATATCAATGAAATTGTGAAAAGAAACAAATAACATACCACTTCTTGATTAGTCTCAGAAAATATGCTCCCCAATTATAAAGAGAAAGCCCAGTTGCAAAAGACTAACATATTAGGAGAGAGTGTTCTTTAGACTTATAAACCAAACTTCATTTGCAAGGTTCCTGATGTAGGACCCACAAGCACACCTTTGTTATAAAACACACAAATCAAAAAGAAATTCGATCTCAAAAGATTAGCCTATGAAGAGAGAAAGTTCTTTAGACGTAGTCTACTATCACTATAATCTATTGTTTTGATATTAATGAAATTGTGTGAAGAAACGAATAACATACCACTTCTTGATTAGTCTCAGCTAGAATACCAGCTCCGCCAGATGCAAAATTTGCTCCATCGGTAAATCGATGATATCCAGGTTGTAGATATGGCGGGATCAGAGGAATCTCTGCATACTCAGCTGAAATGGATATATTCATTAATCATATTATATAAATTTCAATCTCAAGAACATGATTCAACATCGCTGCTTACCAATAAAATCAGGGACGGTACGTCCATTAGTGAATCTGCCAGTAGGAAATTTGAAGAAGGTCATGCCATAAGGGCTATGATTGGCCTTATTGAAAGAAGTATTGTTGAGGTAGTTGTTGTTTCCTGGATCCGACAGTGAGTCTCCGAATATAAACAATGGAGTTTGCTTCTGTTGCAGACATGTAGATGATAAATCAGCATAGCACAGTGTATAGGGTACTGTGCTGAGGAGGAAGAAGAAGAAGCTGATAGGGTGATACACGAGTCTTGCCATGGTGTTTGTCTTACAATAATCTGCTAAACCTTTCGTTTTTATAATGTCAAGCAATCATATATATGAATATATATATATATATATATACATAAAGGTCTTGGATAAAGTAAGGCTCCACTTGGATTTGTGTTGGGGGTAAGCTTGCAGGTATGGGGGCACCCAATGTGATATGAAGCTGTCATTCCCACAACTTTTTCAACATACTACTCTCGTTAACATAAAATCTAGTTGACTAATTTTGAAAATTAATAAAATTAAATAAATTATTTAATTATAGTATATATTACATTATCTCTCTCAAATACTTAGTTGTGCTCTCCTACTATTTTCATTGTGTTCCCCGTCACGCTTCATATTCTCTCCCTCACCTTCATTTAGTTTTCTATCCATTCAATCTTAATTCATTGGTACAGAATTCATTTTTATATTTTATTCATCTTAATTCTCATTTACAGTGAATCGACAATATTTAAAGTTCTTTTTTAATTACTTGATTAAGGGTGTGGTTTTCCTTTCGGATTTTCGTTTCTCCCAATAAGTGCGTTTATTGGGATTTAAGCTTGTATTCTCCTTCTTATGGGAATAAGTCTACTTACTACATCAACAAATAGTTATTTGGTACAATGTTTAAAGTTCATATTCCTCTAACATCAACATAACAAACTATATAATTTTATATTAAGTTATTAACAATAAATGCATATCAACCGAATTCTTCTTTTAATTTTGCATATTATTTATGAAATTTGATGTGATAAAGTAGGGTAGTTTAAGTTTGCTTGGGTGTAGTGTCACTGTCCAAATTAAACAATAAGCTGAGATCCCAATTATTGTGCTGGTGCCTGGTGCTATTCTCCCCATAGAAAAAAATGGAAATTGGGGAAAAATTGTTGTTGAAATTTCTATTAATGAGAGAGACTAGATAAACTTTTATATACACATAGGCACATATACTATGATTTGATTCATTCTCACTGAGAAAATTATAATTTTGCAAAAAAAGTTGTTAATGGAAACTTTTTCCGTTCCTCCCTTATAAACATTGTTGAACCGTTTCTTTCTCTCTTTCTTTTTGGGTCAACTGATTGTTGAACCATTTCTGCTCCATATTTTTTATACCTTTTCTTCTCCATTTCATTCTCATCACTTCCAAAGCCAAATCTCTTAGGGTTTTTTTTTTTAATATACTTGTACACATGAGTATTAGAGTATTTATACATATATATATAACCCCTCATAAATAAATAAGGGGCCACTTGCCAAGAAGAGGAGGCCATCTATCATTGAGATTTAGTCTACGCTGATAGGAATTCTCATCTGACCATCTACTACATTGCTATTTTAAAATAATGTATTAAACAGAGGGTACAGGATAGATAAAGCTTGGGGGTAGTACAATTTTCTCTTGTGGACATAAAATAAATTATCTTTTGAGTGAGTCTGAAGATGAGAGAGAGTACTCCCAACCAAAACGAAGACTAATAATAAGAGAAACTTCCTGGAACCAACCAATGCAATTTTTTACGTTGCCGTTTGCACGAGGTCTTTGTTTTTTAACTTTGCGGTACACGCGGTCTGATTAAACATCATGCCAAATAAACTAATCACAAGTATATCGTATTACATTATTACAAATCAAAGTTATTGCTCATGTTTCTTTTAAGTTAAAAACCGATTTTCTTTATTCTAAACAAGATATAAACCTTGCATTGGGACTTTTATTTTATCAATTTAAATACGCTCCTTTTTCATTTCACGAACAAACATATCCATATCCCATTTTCTTCTGTTATTATTATCATCAGCATTACAAGTGAGAACTCCAAATGACAGGATCATAGTTGAAACAGTGCTTTCAGATTGTAAGGCCCAGTGATAGTGTGATTCCCATTCCGTATGAATTGTGAAAAAATCTCATAAGCCCTTTCAGTTGGATGGATTGCATCAAAGAAGACGTATTCACTTGCATTCTTACACAATTCATAACCTTTGCCTCCACAATTAGAATATCCCCCGTAACGCCCACTTCCACAACACGCCTCACCTGCTTCTTTGAAACCTTCACAATAAAGTAACCCACAAACTTTACAGTTATAAAACTTGGTTTTAATATGTGGAACCTGAAATTCAATTGGGAAAATCAGTGAAAAATCTCTGTTCGAAAATTTTATTGTCTAGAAAGACCTTATATGTTTTATAAACAGAAAGTACCGCTAATTTGTAGGATTTCATATACAGAAAGTAGCAGTAGTTAAATTCAGGTTCTTCTGGCCAATAAAATTTTCAAACACAGACTTTAACTTGTTAGAACCTTAGGAACAGTTTGTTTGACACCTACCATACTTTGAAGGGTGACTTATCACATCAAAACCTACATCATAAAAATTCAAAAGTGAATATTTGAATCCTTTAAGCTGTTTCACCAACTTTTGAAGCTCAACAGAAAGTGCAGTGTTATGCAGCTTCACTATTTGTGAAACTTATTCTCTGCAGAGACCTTCACTTCCATTCACTAGAGCCCTAACAAGTGGAGTACAACCCAGAGGTCCCAAATTAACAAACCCAAATTTCCTCCCTCCTTGATTGTGCATTTCCTAGTAATCACAGGTTTCAAAATGCAATTAGAAAGATTCAAACATCAAGTACAGCATTAAGAGAACTCTGAACATTGACCATTTCAGAAGTTTGTTTTTGTTTTACACACTTTGATCACAGTTGTAAGATTTCCATTGACCATGTCCACATATTTTTCTGGAGAGTATGAAGAAATGATGCTTGAGTTTTGAGACAAATGACCTAAATAATCATCGCTTCCAATGCTTATAAAGTAGACAGCTCTTGCCACTAAGCTTTTGGTTTCTACATCTCCTAGTTCCTGCCTCAAAACTTTGATCACTCTCTTGAAATAACTTAGTTGAGTTTTTTAGGTCTATCACCTGAAAATAAAATCAACCATACCATTAAAATCACTCTGTCTCTCTCTCACACACGAGTTAAACATAAAAAAGCAATGTAAATTTGCCCATATAGTAGAATCTACTTCTGACATGCTTACATGTCATGATTGGATTCATCCTTCTATATACTATCTCCAGTCTTAAATATAAGACTTCGTTGACTTTTTGGAAGAGATTAAGGAAACTAAATAAGTTACTTAATCATATCATATGTTGTGTAAGATTAAATTATATATCAATTTAAAAGTCAGACAAATTAGCTTGGGAAAAAAATGATAAATATAAATACTTAAAAGTAATTTAATTAGCTTCATTAATCTTTCTAAAAAGGTCAACTGGATCTTATATTAAGAATCGAATGTAGTAGTTATTAACAAATATGTCAAAATCATTTGAGCTAAATAGCTCAAGCTATATAACATACCTGTCCTTGATTAGTTTCAACCAAGGCCCCAGCACCCCCTGATGCAAAATTGATCCCATCGATGTATTCGTGATTACCCGGAAACAGATATGGTTGGATTAATGGCAATTTAGCTAATTCAGCTGCAATGAAAAGTGCTTAGAATGTTAATAGTATGAAGGAAACAAGTTTATGTATTGAAGTGAAACTCACAAACATTTAGAATTGTTACCAATGAAATCTGGAATAACACGCCCTTCAGTATGTCTACACTTGAAGAATTTTTCACCATATGGTGCAAAATTTGTCTGATCAGTGGTATTGGTGTAATTGTTGTTTCCAACATGAAATAGTGAATCTCTAAATACAAACAAAGCTTTCTGTTGTCTTGGAGGGCATGTTTTGGCAAGGGACTTAGTTGGAATAAGTATGATGTTACTTTCTAAGAAAAGTAAGAAACAAAAACAGAATCTCAGACTTGCCATTTCAATTTCACTTCACTTAATGGTTTGCTACTTATGGTGATAAAGGCTACTACTAAAACATTCTTGAGGATAAGAGACTTAAATAAGTGGGCTGTGAGTTTAAACATTCATGAGAATTTAGAATATCCTTCTAATAAATATTTAAGTCTGACATAATAACACAGACACTTGCGTATTAAATGAATGGCTTGACTATTGGAAATTCAACCATGTGAATGTGACTGAAATATTTTTACAAATGATATTTGTCATAGTTTATTGAATCGTTGTCTTTGAATACGTCATAGATATACGGACAACTTTATGAGAGCTCGTTCCTCTCCTCCGTGAGAGTTTCCGGTAAGGTCCGGTGAGTGACCTCTGCTAACGTCGTTATTTGAACGACGCTAGTTCCCCTTCTTTTCCAGTAAGGTCCGGTGAGTGGCAGATGCTAACGTTGTTATTTGAATGACGCTAGTTCCCTTTCTCTCTCTCTCCTTTTCTTAGTTTCTTCCTTACGAGCGGTGTGAGTGTGTCTCTGTGTGTGTGTGTGGGTGCCCAGATATTATTCGGTGTTTGGAGGTATGGAGGTTAGTCTGAAGAGTATGAAGAAAAAAGCAAAGGAGGTGGTCCTTAACTTGGGTAAAGCTAAGTAGACTGGAGGCAGAGCCCTAGTGGGTTAACTCATGACGGGGAAACATTTGAACTAGTCGACTGTTGTATCCACGATTAAGAAGGGCTGGCAACTAGGTGAGAAGGTTGAGATCCATGATCTATATAAGAATAATTCCATCTTCTTATTTAGGTTTGAACGAGAGGAGGATTATAAGCACGTCTTATTGGGGCATCCTTGGTCGATTCAAGGCCATCTACTAAGTCTCCAACCATGGGAGGAGTTCATGATCTTAAAAGATGTAAACTTTAATACCTCGCCCTTCTAGATCTAGTTTCATGGTCTTCCATTGGCTGCTTTTGATATAGATAATGCAATAACGCTGGGCATGGCTACTGGGATGATGATGTTGGAAAAACCAGAAGTTGATGGTAAGCTCACCAGAGGTTTTATTCGAGTCCGTGTTTTGGTGGATCTTACTGAGCCATTACTACCGAGGTTCTGGGTTCCTCGACCAGGTAAAGATCCAGCGTGGGTTACAGTACGTTATGAAAGGCTTCAAAACTTTTGTTACCGTTGTAGCTGTATTGGCCATGATAGTAAGACATGCAAGGAACCAGTGGATACAGAAGAGAGTAAGGAAATGGATCACGGGTTTGGTAGTTGGATGAGCACTTCTGGCGTCAGAACAATGGATGGGTGTCTGGAGATATGTGTTGATGACTGGGTCGAGGCACCGACGGGGAAAAAGTCTTACCCAACTGCCGGTGCCAATCCTCGGCGATCAGTGGAGCCGGACGAGGATGCTCATTTAGGAAATTCTAATTCGCAGCTGTTACAGGGAACCAATCCCGTGATTATGGGTTAGGAAATAATGGCTTATAATGTCAAAGTTAAGGAGGTTAATGCACGAAATGTGAAGCATGGAAATGGGGATCATGATGATGATAGATTGACAGACCTAAAAAAGACAGAGGAATCCTTGGTAATTCCTTTAAATGCTTATTTGAATGCAGGATCTCCTGCTGATGTGGCCATGCAAGTATCTCGAATTGGTGGACCCAAGGGATGGAACCACTTTAAAAAGAATCCACATTGTGAGTTGACAATATCGGTGGATAATAATACTCCAACACAAGTACGGGAGTTGGGCTTGGGCCCAACAAGTCAACCTCCTAAGCTACCATGCTCTTACCGTGTGGATTTGGTTAGTGATGATGAGATGGAGTCAAAAGCAATTGTTCCATTTAATAACCTCTCACCAATGTCTTCGGTAGTTGTTGGGTTGCATGGGATTCAGTTAAAAAGGCCGGGGGATGATGAGGTGTACTCTATGGACCCGAAGAGAAGGAAGAAATTAGCCTTTGTAGAAGAAGCTACTGTGCAACCTCCCCCTTAGTCCTCGTCTGGGAATGGCATAGCCAGTAGGAGGTTGTGTCAAGCTCTTAAACAGAAAATTTGAAGCCAGAAAAAGACGCTTAAACCTGCTCCAACTAAACTCCCACAAGTTCATGATGATATTGACTTTCCTAGTAGTTGGCTCTCCCGAATAAATATAGATGAGAATGTTGTGTCTTCTACTTATCCTCAAAACGTCGGTGGTTGGATAGGACCAACCACCAATTCACAATGAATCTGCTAGCATGGAACTATCAAGCTTTGGGGTCATCCTTGACAGTTAAGAACTTGAAGGATGAATGTATGAAGAATAAACCCCATATTATGTTTTTGATAGAAACTAAACAGAAACACAAGGTTGTTAGGAAAGCAATGAGGCGATGTGGTTTTTCAGAAGAGTGATTAGTAAACCCAGTTGGTAGGAGCGAAGAACTTGCTTTATGGTGGAAGGATGATATGGTGGTTAATATATTATTCTCTTCAGCTAATATTATCTATACCAGTGTCTCGGCTGCTTCGGTTAAAACCCCAGAATATATTTCTTTTATCTATGGTCCTTCAAATGAGTGTGACAGACTCTTGTGCTAGGAAGAAGTTAAGAGAATTGCCCGAAATATTAATACTTCTTGGCTTTGTGTTGGTGATTTCAATGACATAATACCCCTGGATGAAAAACATGGAGGCCGCCCCAGAGCAATACACAAAATTCTTAATTTTTAGAATTTTATTTTTGATTGTGAATTGATTGACTTGGGTTTTAATGGATATAGACATACATGGTGTAATAAACGAGAGGCCGAGGACACTATTAGAGAAAGAATTGATAAAGCATTAGGTAATATTTATTTACGAGAAGCTTTACCCCATTTGGAGGTATTCCACTTAGACCCGTTGGGATTAGACCATCACTTGCTCCTCATTAACTGCTGTTTCAAAAAATGATGCCGAGAAAAAAATTTTAGATTTGAAGCATATTGGATTGATCATCCTAATTATTCCACCACGGTGCAAAGGGGTTGGCATTATCCTAATGTAAGTGACCTTCCTTTGCTTAATATGTTTACTACTCGCCTAACGTCATGCAAAAGGGAGCTAGTTAAATGGAGTGGCTGGGAATTTCAAAATAACAGGAAACTCTTGGAATCGCTGAAATTGCAGCTGGCTGAATGTCTTCAAAACCTGATATCCCACCAAAGTAAGCAATGGGCAAATGAACTTACCCACTCCATCAAGACTATTCTGGATCAAGAAAAGCAATATTGGTGGCAGCATTCTAAAATTTCTTGGCTTAAGGCAGGTGATAGGAACTCCCGATTTTTCCATTTATCCGCTATTAAAAGAAGAATGTGTAATAGTATCCTTAGGCTTAAGGATGACGTTGGCGTATGGATAACTGAATAACCCTCCATTTCAGCTAATATCTCATCTTTCTTCTAGAAATTATTTCAGTCTTCAAGACTGAGAGTAATGGATGAGGTGTTGAGCTTTGTAGACCCCCGAATTTCTGATCAAGCTAATTCTCAGTTAATGATGCATGTGACTAGGGAAGAAATTCGGTTAGCAGCTTTTAGTTTGGGAGGTACCAAAGCACCTGGGCCTGATGGCTTCTCCGGCATTTTCTATCATTCCTCATGGTCTAAAATTGGTGATGATGTATGTTCTATGGTTCTGGATTTCTTTGCTGGGCAATCTTCTCTTCATGGGATTAATGAAACAAACATTACATTAATTCCCAAGATTAAGAAGCAGAAGCATGTTTCTCATTTTAGTCCAATTGGTCTTTGCAATTTCTCAAACAAGATTATTTCTAAGATCTTAGCTAATCGAATGAAACCGTGGCTGGATGGTTGTGTTTCCCATAATCAGAGTGCCTTTCTACCAGGGTGATTCATACACGATAATATAATTATTGCTCATGAAGTCTATCATTATTTACACAAAAAGAAGACCGACAACAAATATGAATTTGCACTTAAAATGGATATGAGCAAGGCCTATGATCGTATTAAATGGGATTTTCTGAAACTTGTTTTGTTGAAAATGGTTTTTTGTCAGGAATGGGTCCAGCTTGTTATGAAATGTGTGGAATCGGTTAGCCTTAATTTATGCCTCTCTAGGGAAAAAGTTGGTTCTGTTCGGCCTGAGCGGGGACTACACCAGGGAGATCCCTTATCACCTTATCTCTTTATCCTGATGACTGAGGCTCTATCATCGATGATCAATAAATGTCAAGAAGGTGGTGATCTCAAAGGTATTAAACTTAGTATTTGATGCCCAATGCTCTCTCATAGTTTCTTTGCTGATGATGCCCTCTTTTTCATGAATGCAAACGAAAGGAATTGTGTGAAACTCGCTAATATTCTGTGTCTTTATTGTGTGGCCTCGGGTCAAGAAGCTAATTTGGATAAATCCTCCCTCTTTTTCTCTGCTAATACGCCTGTAGATGTTTGCAACAAGGTTGGTGGCATTCTGGGTGTAAATACGGTTATTGATCTAATCAAATACCTAGGTATCTCGAGCATTTGGGGGAAGACAAAACATCAAGCTCTCTTGCATTAGAGAACGAGTTAAGTCAAAGATGCAAGGTTGGAGTAAATTCACTTTATCTTATGCCAGGAGAGAGGTGATGATCAAGGTTGTGGTTAATACTACTCCAACCTTTCCCATGAATTGTTTTAAATTTCTTGCCAAGACAGGTAGAGAACTCAATAGCTTAATTGCCAACTTCTGGTGGGACGGTAATATAGAGGGGAGTAAGACACACTAGAAGGCGTGGGGACACATGACTGATACTAAAGCTAATAGTAGAATGGGGTTTCGAGATTTCATGATCATGAATGTTGCCCTTTTAGCAAAAACAGCTTGGCGTATGCTTAATAATCCCAATGATCTTTGGGTCTGGGTTTTAAAGAGCATATACTTTCCTAATGATGAGTTTGTTGGTGCCCAAAAAGGTTCAAAAGCTTCATGGTGTTGGTCTAGCATCCTGGATGGTACAGATTTCCTCAAAAAAGATCTATTTTGGGATATTGGAAATGGCTCTTCTATTCGAATTTGGGGTGATAATTGGGTTCCCAATATTGCCTTGCCTATCCCGAATGATGAAAACAATAAAATCCTGGTGAAATATGGGAGGGTTAAGGACCTGATTAATCACGGGATGTGGGATCTTTCAAAGATCAAGCATCTTTTGCCTGAGGATATTATCAAAGCTATTACTGATATGCCTATTCCCACCAATATGCTTGAAGACAAATTATACTGGGTTGGTGCTAGGAATGGCAAGTACTCTGTTAAGGATGGGTATTCAAATGCAAAAAAGGTGGCGTCTTCTCTCCATACTAGAGTGATTTGATCGTGTCTTTACACCTTGGGGTCAAATGCAAAATATTTTTAATCCAAGAATTGCAATACAATGCAACACTGAGGTCGTCTCACTTGAGGAGCCTTTTATTGAGTCCTAAGTAATCTATATGCTATGCAAATGCAATAAAAAAAACAAGGGGGAAAATTTGTTTTGGATTTTTCAAATTAGCAGACTAAAAGATTAATGCAAAAGTTAATTAAAATCCCTAAACTACAATTTTTTATCTTTTCTATAAAAATGATGAAGGAGTGAATGGAAAGGTATTTGGAATTGGAAATATGAATGATGACATGAATCTTAGTGGCAAATTTGGTGGCTCTCCTAGCTCCTTAAAATAATTTGGGAGTTACTTTTGCATCAAGTCAAATTAAAAACCTTAAGCAATCGCATTAGATCCAATCAACCTAATTAATGACTAATCCTACAATCGCATTCATAGTCATCTTTTAGATTAATTGTTAAAAACCGCTTGATGTGTGTTGAAAATTTTCTTAATGCACTTGCTTCCTCTTAATTGAAAGTACGATCGCGACATTCAAATTAAATCAAATCCATCACACAATCTAGATATCACATAGAATGCATAACTTCATTAATCCAAAAGGAAAATAAATTCAATAAAAACCAAGTGCACTAATACCAACTTCAACACAAGATAATCCATCATAGACAAATAATCACTCATCTAGATCTCAAAAACACACATGTATCAATACAAAATTAATCCAAAATAGAACATTGTGCATAAATTGAGTTAATAGAAATTATTGAACTCCCCTTTGTAGCACATTGGAGCTCTAGCCACCTCCTTTGCTGCCAAGACTCAAACAATTCAGCCACTCATCGCATGAACAGTAACCATAGCTTCATCTAAACACCAAAAACCCATGGAAATTGAAGGACCGAATCTAGTGAAAGCTAAAAATGGGTCTGCCGGGTTTGGTGAGAGCAGGAATGAAGATGGGAAAATATGAAAAATGAACAATGATAGAAACAGATGATGTAACGGTGGTGGTGTTAGGACAGAGAGACGGTGGTCTGAGAAGGACGGTGGTTGTGATGTTTGAAGGAAAATGGTGGCGGTGTGACGGTGGTGTGGTTGTGGGCCAGGTGGTGACAGAGTGATGGTGAGGAACGGAGATAGCAGTGGTGATCGACTTCATTCTTGGAAACTAACGGCGCTGCTTCTGTGTCCAGTCTCTCCTCTGCCGCCTCTTAGCTCTGTTTTTCTTCTCAGTCGGGTCTTCCCTCTGCTGCCTCTTAGCTCACACTCCCCAACACGGTGCTGAAGCTCTTACCGTCGCCGGCAATGGTGATCAATAGAGGTGGTGTTGTTGAAGACGGTAATAGTAATGGTGGAGCTTAAAGAGATCAAGCTCAAGGTTTCTCTCTCTTCCCAAAACATCTCAGCTTTCGGATCTCAGCTCACGGTGCCTCTGTGTTCTGCTTTTCAGCTCTCAACGGAGCTCACTCCACGGTGAGGGTGAAGAGGGTCGCCGGCGACGATGAATGAAAGAGTGGAGGTCGCCGGCGACCTTACACGAAGATTGAAGGTGATGCAATGAAGGTTCCCCAGTCCCCCTCGCGCCGCGCTCTCACTCTGTATCTATCTTTCTCAGCTCGTGTCTCACTCTTTTAGCTTTCTGAAACAGTAACCTAATCCCTGGTCAAAACGCAAGTTTTGACCAGGGACTTAAATGAGATTGTTAAAACTTTTGATTAGGGACTAACGTGACACTTATTGAAATATTTTGGAGCCCAACTATAGTTTCCTGAATATTTGGGTAAGTTTCTGTGATATTAACTAGGCCCTTTCTTCATTGCTTGTAATTTTCACAAAAATATGGTACCCCTTTCTGTGATTTTCCCCAATCTTCAAAATATTAATTTGACCTCCAAAATCTCCAATTTTCTTTCAAACCACCTATAATATAATATTAAACACCATGTAGCATCAAAAGTTCAAGGGACAATTTGTACAAAAATAATTAATAAATTATGGCAATTTTACCCCTAATTGCAATTAATTCAAAACAATTGTCCCTAACTCAAATTAGTGCTTAATAATGCAATAATGTCCCAAAAAATACATTAAAATCCTAAATTAATCATGAAAAATATACATAAAAATATGGTTCAATCATAGAGCTGGCACTTCATTTCAATCCCTACAGAAGGTTGGAAGAAAATATGGCGCCTTAAATTAATGCCCAAAATTCAGCATTTTATGTCGTTGATCCTTAATAGGGCACTCGCAACCAATGAGGCATTGCATAAAAGGTGAAGATCAACCACCAACTATTGCCTCATTTGTGAGCTTGAAGAAGAAACTATCGAACACCTATTTTTCTCATGTTCATGGACTCTTTGCATCTGGTTTGAGTGCTCATTGGGGTTCACAATGGCAAATAGAGCCTCTCGGAATGTTGATGCTTGGTGGCTGAACTTAACAAATGGAGGTAACGCTCTAACAAATTCTGAACTCTCATTGGTGTGCCTGCTACTATGGAATATTTGGAAGCTAAGAAATAATATTGCTTTCTCTATGGTTAAGCCATGCCCCACATCAGTAATTGAACGTACTGGCGATGTCTTCTAATAATGAGTTTTGGGCCTCCTGCGGTGCGCATCCTCAAACTAAAACCATGCATCCATGCAATCCTGATAGTGCTGATTTTTGGCAGCTACCTCCAGTGGGTTTGCTAAAAATTAACTGTGATGCTGCTTTCAAACCGAATGAACCGAATGCTGCTTTGGGTATTATTTGTAGGAATGAGTATGGTGAGTTTGTGTGGGGTTTCGTCAACAAAGTTAAGTCTCTCTCTGCGTTTATGGCTGAAGTGCTTGCTCTACAACGTGCCCTACTACTGGCTCATGATATCGGGACATGACAAGGTGATTTTTGAAACTGATTGTAAGCTGCTTCATGATAGTGTGGTTGCCAAGTCTCCCCATTTGTATGACTGGAAGTGTCGTGGCGTTCTTCAGGATATTATTAACCTTCTTGCAGCAAAAGTTGGTTCTTCTTTATCGTTTACTCCTCATCGGGGTAATGTAATAGCTAATCATCTTGTAGCTGAGGCTTTTAAGGAGGTGTGCCCATTGGGGTGGGTTTCGGAACCATCACCTTCTTTGCATTCCCTACTAACTTCAGATGTATTGAAGGCTACGGTCGATCCTGAGGCTGCTCCACATCCAGAGGCGTGAATGGGCATGGGATAATGTCTTTGTTGCTTTTCATTTCGTTCTACTACTTTCTTTTCCCAGTACTGTGGTATTTGCTACTTTCTTTCCAGTACTTTCTTTTCCTAGTACTTTGGTATTTGAATTAATAATAGCAGCACTTTCGATCAAAAAAAAAAAGAATACGTCATAGATATTGACAAGTCCACCATGAAAATTGCACTGTGTAAGAGAACTTAGAACATGAGTTCAAACTTGAAGCTTGGGCACCAAGACATTTTATATGTGGAGTAAATTAAAATATGTATATGCTACCTCCAGTCCTAAATATAAGATTCAAATGACTTATTTAGAAAGATCAAAGAAGCTAAATAAATTATTTTAAAGTATTCATGTCTATCGTTTTTTCTTCAAACTAATTAATATAACTTATAAAGTAATATATAATATAATAATATACAACATATACTATAATTAAGTGATATATTTAGGTTTCTTAACATCTAAAAAAAAAGTCAATTGAGTTCAAACTTGAAAATTGGACACCAAGACATATATCAGAAAACTTGATGATGATGCATTTTAACGTAGCATATGTGACAAGTGGTGTTATTCAAGTTTTTCGAATCATTATCTTAGAATATTTCATACATATTGACGAGTTCTTCCCATTAATTTTATCTAAAATTTTTTGGCAAAGAGTTCATCATTCTCGATTCAAAACTGAGTTAACAAGCCTATCTTGTTTACGTGTCTTGAAAGCCAATTTTCATTATTTATTATCCAACTTTCAATACAAAACTTTGGATTCAAACTAATGAATTGAATATTATAATCAATGACAGATAACAAGTTTAAATATTCTGGTTTTGTAAGTTGCTATTTTGTATTTCAAAACTTTTCTTAGTGCCAATTACTTGAAGCCTTAATTTTGTTACAGCAGAGAAACTTAATTTGCCACATATAACTTCTCCAATGCTTTATTTCTTTCTCATATTTTTGGAAGATCAAACTTTCATAATATCATAAACCTTTGCTAAATGCAAGGTCTCACTGTCTCTTCACGCGTAATACACGTAGAATCAACTGGTAATATAAACTGCATCAATTAAAGGTTTGATAATAAGGAAGTATAGTGTTGAGTGCTCAAAGGTCAAATAAGGTTATTGTGAGGATGGGATAGTTTTTACTTCCCTTTGTGGGACTTCTTTTCCTGATTTGGGATTTTCCACCTCTACTAGGGTTCCGTCTTGCGCCCAGCAAGATGGGTGCCCTGGATCCTTCGGCGGAGGTTTCTCCCTTGGTGGAGTTTGCCGTGGAGCTTCCTGTTGCCTTCCCCGTATCGTGGCCTTCAATTGCTAGGGCAGCGAAATCGATCTTCAGCTACGATGTGCAGGGAGAACACGAGGCTCAGCGGGCGGAGGCTTGGTCTTCTCGAAATCGTGCAAAGGCCTTTGCTAGTGACCTTCGATGGGTGCCTCCAGGGACCTCGGTGATGGTAGATGGATTGAGGAAGGGTCTGGTCGATCTCACTGTCACTGGGAGGGCTCCGACAAAGGACTAACCGATAAGATTTGCAGACTACTTGTGTACCTGGGTATCGCAAAGGTAGAGAAGCAAAGATTTTTGGCATTACTGATGAAAGCCGGGAAGTCTGAGGTTAGTAGTGTAGTCAAATTTCAATGCCTCTATGCTGATAAGCTTTTGCGATTGGGTACTGAGAATAGTAGGATCAAATTTATTGATGATGGACTCATTATGTTGAGAGATAATGCTTGTTTAGAAGCGATAAACATAGCTGTTGTCAGGTTAATCTGGCATTATTGGGTGGCTATTTGTGCTTATACTCAATTTAGCGTATACTCCAAGAGAAGGTTCTCTCAACATAATGTCTCTGTCCTGATAAAGTTGGAGTGGACGATATTTAGGAGGGGAAGAGTGGGGCTGGATGAGCATAGTGGTATAAACAGGACCCTTGAATCATTTTCTAAGAGGTGTTATGTTTTGATAGAGATATCTTTACGTGGGAGGAATGTTAATTGGTATGTTGTTGGAAGCTCTAAGGTATGGTCAGTTGCTGTTCAATTTAGAATCATCAATGTATTCTGGTTCAGGAGGTTTGTACATGTTGTTCATCAATGGCTTGAAGCGCGCCTATTCAGTGTTTATCTCAACATTGTTCAATTTTGGGTTAGCTATGAGCTTGTTCAATGTGTATCACATTGGCCTTACTGTTTACTTTTAGACTGGAATTGTGATTCTCTTAGTTATTTTTATGCTGACTCGGCTTTCTTTATTATGATTCTGAGCGTTGGTATCCTTGAGATTATCCTGGCCTCAAGGAAATTTATCAGGAACCATCTTTGCATATGTGTTCCTTTGGAAGCAACTTTGGTATAGCCAGATGGATCGCCAAAGCTTTATCGGAAGTGTCTCATCCTTGAGATTGGGTATATCGACCTTCATCACAACTGTTGGCCTTGCTAGCATGTCTTTCCGTTTATTTTGGTAGTTTGTTCTAGTTGGATCTTGTTGTTAGTGACTACTAGTATGGTTGCTTCTTTTTTAGATTTTTATGGGACTCCTACTCATTTAGTTGTTTCTGCTCTATTTCTGAGATTATGTATCTTTATTGATTATAATATAATTCGTATCTTTGTTGGCAAAAAAAAATAAGGTTATCGTGGGGACCTTTTCCCTCTCCATCCCACATTAATTTTGAGAGCTTCTGGTTGACTTTTTCTGTGGTATGAGAATAGTCAAAGAAAACATAATCATTAACATTATCACATAACTTGTAGTCTCCTATTCCTTCTATTTTCAATCCACAGTTTGGAATTCCTCTGTAGGGACCACTGCCACAGCATGCCACGTTCCCTTCCTTAAAACCCTGTCAAATAAAACGAAAACAAGAAGAAGAAACTATGTGGTTAAGAACAAAGATGAATGCAAAACTGTAAGGTGCTGTACGTTTACTTCATAGAAATCTTAAATATGACAAAAGACTCTCTTCAGTACTTAATGTAAGACATATTTATAGAATTTGATTAAATTAAGGAAGTTAGTTGGGTTAGTTAATATGACTTTTTTTCCTAAAACACCCCAATCATCTTCCTTAATTCCATCCATCCCTCTCTTACTTGATTATTGTTGAGGGTACATCAATAGGAGTAAATTAAGAAAAGATTGACTAATATGAGAAATGGTTCTTACATTTAAGACCAACCCAATTAGATCCTACATTAAGGACCGGGAGAGAATAAGATTTACCACAAGAAAAGTTATTGTGAAAGCTAGGTTTTCAATGTACTCCTTCCAGTCCTAACTATAGGAGTTAGTTAGACGGTTTACTTTTTTTTTCCCCTAAATATAAGACCCCCAATCCACTTTGTCTCCCAAAATTTTAACTTTTTCACGAACCATTCCTAGTGAGTGCACATATTAAGAGGGTTTCCATCAAAAGTTAGTTTCAATGCAAATGATGATTAAAGAGGGTATTCTAGGAAAATCAACTCACGTTTTTTACAATTAATTAATTCAGCTATTTTCTTTAATCTCTGCAAATTAGTTATTATATAACTCTTATATTAAGGACCAGATGGAGTATTTTGTAATGACATATGGTGGGAGAGGATCATTATCATTATCATTTATAAGAATAGAAGCAGAAGTAGTGAGAAGGCAAGGACATACCATATTTGAAAGGGTTATTCATTAGTTCTGTTAGAAATGTGAAGTAATCAGTGAGTCCATACTTAAACCCTTGAAGCTCATTCTCAAGCTTTATCAGCATCTTGTAAAGTTGTTTATTGTGTAGTTTTACTAATTTTGTAGCTTCTTCATAGCAGTCACCTGCAGCTCCACCTTTTAGTACTCTCATGGATGGTGAACAACCCAGCAGGCCCACATTGCGAATCCCAAACCTCCTTCCTCCTATGTTATATATGTCCTGTACATCACACTTTGTAGCTTTTTAAATATATCTTTTTGATTAATTATAGTATTTCAAAAAAAAAAAACTACTCGTATTATTTTAGTCCTTGTTCCATCGGTTTAGCCTTTTGAAAGATAGTAATCATCAGATCAGCACTTCAAACCTTTTGAAAAGCACAATAATTTGAACATCATGAGTTCTGTTAAGTTAAGAAAGTTGCTTAGATGGACCAACTTTCTCTAGCCTGAAATAGTAATGATTCACATGGATGATTTAGTAGCTTCTAGATGCTTGCCAAAAAAAAAACATAGTGGTTTAATAACCATTTGATTTTCTAAAAATAGGTATTAGCCACATTTTCATAACTTACAAATAATGTGCTTGGTTGTTAATTTTATTATACTACCTCATGCCCTTAATATAAAAGCTAATTGAGGATTGGATTTGATCCTAATTATAAGACATCAATGCACTTTGTCTCGCAAAATTATAATTTTTCCTTAAAGTATCCCTGTGGATTGCACCCATTGAGGTAGTCATGATGAAAGATAATATATTTTAGGAACACTAACTTTTTTTTTTTATTATAAATAACTAACATAACTAACTTCCTCAATCTACTAAATAGTTTATCGATGGCAAACATCAAGATGTGCTTTTAACTATTTGGGCCAACTGACTCACCATGTTGTTGATCATCAATTTACTCAAGTAAATATGAAGTAAGCAGAACTCATACATATGATCAGACTAAGTAATTTTATATTTTTCAAGGACCAAAATGATGGTAAACTCATCATTTCAACCCAAAGTTTCTCTTACTTTGATAGCAGAAGAAAGGTTTCCAATCACCAAGTTCACATAATCTTGGTGAGAGTTTGACCAAAGGATAGTTGAATTTGTAATATAAACTGTATAATCATTGACCCCAGTACTAATCAAGTGGACAGATCTTGAGATTAATGATTGAGCTGCTTCATCTCCTAGTTCCTTCCTTAGTAGCCTATGAACCTTCATGTAATAGCTTACCAGAGTTTTCAAGTCCAGTACCTGAAGAATTACACAAAAAAACAGATTACACTGAAACTATCTGTAGTGGTGAGTATTAGGTAGTGATATTAAGGAAAGAGACCATTTGTATGTGTTTGAATCTCAAAAATCATACAAAAAGGAACAACTGATTTTTCCCCCTTTTTTTGCAGTAAAAGGATGATCTGAGATCTTCATAAATAAATGTTACATACAGATCCTTGACAAGTTTCTGAATGAGCTCTGGCAGTTTGCTCTACCAGTATATTTATGGAAACCAGGATGCAGATATGGTTTTATCTCAATGGCAATTTTTCATATTCAGCTGCAAAAAAGAGAATAAATAAGTCAATAAATAGATAAGATGAAATCAGAAAAAACATTATAAATATAGTACTGATAGTCAGTTTACCTATGTAGTCTGGAACTAAACGACCATCTCAAAATCTTCCAGAAGGGAACTTGAAGAAGGTTTGTCCATAAGGCCAATAATTGGCTCTAAAGGAAGAAAGAGAACCATTGATGTAGTTGGTGTTGCCAGCATCATACCCAGAATCTCCAAAAATATATAAAGCAACATGTTTTGGTCTCAGACAGGTGTGTCCTAGATTCATTTTGGGGAAGCAGAAAGTAAGAAGCAAAAGTACTGGAACCTTAGATTTGACATGGTGGATATTCTTACACTTGTCCCATGTGTGACCATCTATGGTAATGTTGAATTTCACCTATTTTATATTTAAAATTTAGTTCCTATGAGATCAGTTGACAGAGAGGTAAAAATGATTGATTTTTTTAAAGCTAAATAAATTATATCGGAGTCCCCTGCATAGATTGCTATAGTCTTTGAGACAAATCTAAAAAGCGGGTTTTTCTTCAAAATTTCTTGTTGAAAAGAAAACTTTGGGGAGGATTTTCTAACCTTATTTTCTCTTGCTATTCAGATAATCTATTTCTACTTTCTTTTCTCTTCCCCTTTTACTCATGTTTCTTGAAGTTACAAACTGGTGTTCTTGATGTTGCATGCGTATTTTGAACTTGTGTTATCAAAAAAGTAAAGTGGTTTTAAGGAGTACCAGAGATAACTTTAACAAGACTGTATAATAACCTGTTCTTTGTGATTTTCTGATATATTTTAATTCTTGAAGTCTGTAGTTGTTAGAGTTCATTTTTCAGGAGACTAATTTATGAATCAAAATCATAAACAAGATATAAACCTTGAAATATTATTTCATTAAGTCATATATTCTCATTTTCCTTTCAGGAACATCTCCATCTCTTTTCTTCATTCTTCTCATCATCATATTACAGATTCATACGGATTATTGGAAGGATCATTGTTGGAATAGTAATTTCAGATTGTGGGGCCCAGTGATAGTGTGATTTCCTTTCCATTTGAATTGAGCAATAAGCTCATTGGCCCTTTCAGTAGGATGACCATAGTCAAAGAAGAAATATTCGTTTGCATTCTCACACAATTCATAATCTTTCATTATACTTTTGCCTCCACAACTGGGATATCCCCTGTAAGGCCCGCTTCCACAACATGGCACACCCCATTCTCTGAAACCTTCACGAAGAATTAACCCACAAATACATTAAATTTGTGATTAAGTCTAACTCTACAGAAACTAGAAACTTAATTGTGATAACAGAATGATAGATGAAAATACCCCATCCTATTTTTAATATAAGACATATTTACCTAATTTGATTAGATTAAGGAAGTTGATCTAATCTTCTTTCTCAATTCCCTCATTCCCTCTTCTTCTTGATAATTGTTGAAGGATCATCAATAGGATTAAATTAGGTAAAGATTAACAAATATGAAAATTATATTTTATAGTTAGGACCAAGGTCAACTTCTCAACTATGTCTTATATTAAGGACCAGAGGAGTATCAAACTTTAGACCACTTGGTGAAAGCCATTATGATATATTTCCTCCGGTCCTTAATATACACTAGTACAAAAAAGGTGATTTAAACCGGCACATTTAAACCGGTTGTAGTAAATGACGTCTAAAAAAAATGCGCGGTGGCATTTACGTAATTATAATGAGTTTGGGAGACCGGTTATTCTAATAACCGGTCTAAAAAATACAATTTAGACTGATTGCACACCAACCGGTCTTAAAAGATTAATTTTTAGACCGGTTATTATAATAACCGGTCTAAAAATTAATCTTTTTAAGACCGGTTACTAGAGAACCGGTCTAAAATGAAGCTTTTTAAGACCGGTTCTCTAACAACCGGTCTTAAAAGTGGATTTTAAGACCGGTTGTTAGACAACCGGTCTTAAAAAGCTCATTTTAGACCGGTTAATCTACTTAACCGGTCTTAAAAACTTCCCCAAATTTTAACCCAGCTCCCGTGCGCGCCCTCTCCATTTCTGAAATCGAGTCTTGGCTTCTTTCATCCCAATCATTTCTCTTCAATTCTCAGTGCTTAACTCGCCGTCCGTTACCTGATCTTTGGAACAATCGAATCCGGCCGGTCGCTGCTCATGGTTGTCGCTGTTGGGTCGCCGTCATCATTTGCTTCTGGTTTTTGAGCTCCGTCGTCGCGACTCAAGGAGGTCTTCGTCTTCATCGTCTTGTTTAAGGTATGCTTCCTCATCCTCACTTACAACAATGGGAGAGACTGAATGCTTAGAAGAATGGAAGAAAAAATTCCAAGAACTACAGTAAGAAGGAAATCGAAATCCAGGGGAGGTCCTATTCCCTCTCTGTAGATTGTAGAAATTTTTATATCAAAAGGACATCATAGAAATATTGTCTTATTCCTTATCTTGGTGTCAAGATTTCTAAACCGAAGTCTTTGATATCAGACACTGGTTTCTATGAATTTGCAAAGATGTTCAGGGGACCAGGTGTTGACTTGTCACCTATGTCTGTTAAAATGATAAGGTCGGCTAGATTTTCAGTAGCTCTAATGCCGGTTATGAAGCAGATTTACCCCTCTACATAATTACTATATAGAAGCAATTTTGGAAAGTTGCCTCCAGATTTGGAATTCCAGTTGGTGTGTTCGTTTGGTGTTTTTTTTTATATACTAGCATGAAATCCTCTAAGATAGAGGGGGGAGTTCATAGATTCAATATTGAGGACCGGAGGGAGTAATTTGTTATCTTCAAAGGTGCAAATATGTTATTTTGCTCCCAAAGTTTTTGCATTCAAAGCCTTGAACTGTTTTCTCATGACTGAATATTGGAAGCCATATATGTTTACTTTTGTGTGAATTTTGAAACAGTATAATGTTATGTGGGCCAAAAACTATGAGTCATGCGAGACAATTTAGGAAGTCTCCGCTCTACACACCAAAGATTGGATTGAATTGAAGCTTTTGAGGGAATGGAGGAAATTTTTACCTTCGTTGAGATATTGTCGCATTTTTGTTCTAAATGCATGTAGCTAGCTCATATTTCGGTTGTTGTCTTCTTTTGCTTAATTAACTACCATATCCTTCTACTATGCCAACTCAAATATACCAGTGAAAGAAGGCCTCATATGACTTCTTGTCTTTTGACATTTGAAGGTGATTACATAGAATCTTCAAGTATTATACAAAGTAGTCCAACGTATCAAAAGAGTGTGGGTACTAGCAGAGCATTAATCTTTGAGAAGCATGTAGCAGAATCAAAGGCTCATGAGATTGTTGATCCAAGGAAGCAAGAAATACAAAGAGTTCTTAATATTCCACATACAAGTAATAATTAATTAAGACTGTGTTGTGTATTCTTCTTTTATTCATAACCAATTATTTACCGCTCCATTTAGATTCTAGTGGTTTTTTTTTTATATTACAGCTCTCAAGTTAACCTTATTTTATTATTCCTAGAACCTCGTCATTTTCTATATTTATTTATTTAGGTGCTGAAACTCGAAAGATATGTGAAATTGTTGAGATGCCCCTGGACCAAGCTAGTCACACACCCATACATATTATTTATTTCCTTTTCTTGTTAATTATAGGAGAATTTTGTTAAAGATTTTTATCCTATTTATAGGGAACAAAATGATAGCTAGCTAAACCGTAAACAAAATGAGGAATATTTTTTAGTCAAGAATCAATGTTTACAAAGAACTAATCAACCCAAGATGATTACTAAACCCTTTCCAATCATTTTGGATAAAGAGGAAGTCTCTGCTTTAAAAGATAATCTTCCTCCCTCAGGATTTTTGACTAATATTCTTCTAAATTCAAATTGAGCATGTGACCAAGCGCCGAAATGAGTAGTTGATCCTCAAGAATAATTGTTACCAAACCATAACATTTAGAGTCATTTAATTGCATATGAATAAGATGAGAATTCTTAGGAGGAGTAGCATCCTCTATAGTGGCTGGAAAAGACATTCAGTGTAAAAGGGAATAGACTATATTGGCCAGTCCGGTTAGCAAGCTAGCCCGGGTCTTCCGTATGCAAAACCGAGAAGATTGCATCTGCTGGCATAATTGGAAGCCTATGAGAAGAACTCAGTGCTTGTTTGGCTAACGAGTCTGCCATACTATTGTCGTCTCTGTCAATATATTGGAACTCTACATTCCAGCTCCGTTCCAACATTGCTTTAATCTCTGTAAGCAGCTGCCATTCTTCATGCATATCTGGGATCTCATTTTGAAGTAGGTCGATAACCTCGTAGGAGTCACACCTAATCAACACTTCTTTGAATGCTCTGCGCATTCTTCCCTTCCCTCTTTCCACATCCATTCCTCATTCCGTCACTCCTTCTCCATCCCACTTTCCCTCATTCCATTTTTTCCTCACACGCTACTCTAAATCACGATCTTCTTTGTTTAATTCTAGTTACACTATGTACTTGGGTGTCATGACTGCATGCTCTCATCATTCTCCTACCTTTTCCAGGGAAAAAGTACAAAACAAAAAAAAGGTGTTGCAATATATGGATCGTAGTTGGATACAAGCTAAACGGACGAGTGTTGAATATGATGTTGGGGTCAAGGGTTTTTTAGACTTTGCAAAAAGAAATGCCGATGATGATAGTGGGATGTTTTATTGCCCTTGTGTAAAATGTTTGAATGAGAAGCGACTAAGTGCTGCAGATATATATACACATTTAATTTGTGAAGGGTTTTGTAAGACGTATGTAGTATGGGTATGGCATGGTGAACAATTAGAAATGCCAAGTGCATCTCAACAGGGGGAAGTGACTTGTGATGATAATGACACGGATATGGATGATTGGATAGAGGATATTATTCGTGATGTAGGAGAAGAGGCTTTTGAACAATCACATGCATATGGTAATATGTGCAGTGATGCTGAGAAGCCGCTATACCCGGGGTGTAAAAAATACCAATTGCTGAATACTGTATTGAAATTGGTAAGCTTGAAAGCACGGCATGGATGGAGCGATAAGAGTTTTTCAGAAACACTTGAGGCCTTTAAAGATATGCTTCCTGATGATAATGTGTTGCCTTATCGATACTATGATGCTAAGAAAATACTGTGTCCACTAGGGATGAAGTATAAAAAGATCCATGCTTGCCCTAATGATTGCATATTGTATAGAAAAGATCATGAAGAGAAGGAGCAATGTCCGATATGTGAAACTTCGAGGTATAAATCAAATAAGGGCCTTGCAAAAGTGTTGTGGTATCTTCCAATCATTCCAAGGTTCAAGCGCCTGTTTGCTAATGAAATTGATGCCAAAAATTTGAGATGGCATACAGATGAGTGGATTTCTGATGGAAAGCTTCGACATTCAGCTGATTCTTCTCAATGGCAGAAAATCGATCAATTATTTCCTACCTTCGGTGAAGAACCTAGGAATCTCAGGCTTGGGCTTAACACAGATGGTATGAATCCTTATGGTAGCCTAAGCAATATACATAGTTCATGGCCTGTTATGTTGGTAATTTACAACTTATCTCCTTTGTTATGTATGAAACGAAAGTACATTATGTTGTCTATGTGATTTCGGGACCAAAGCAACCCGGAAATGACATAGATGTTTATCTAGAACCCTTGATCGAAGACTTGAAAGAGTTGTGGGATAAAGGTGTCGATGTTTTTTATGCGAAAAAGAAGGAGACTTTTAATATGCGAGCAATGATCTTTTGTACTATAAATGACTTCCCTGCATATGGGAACTTGTTAGGATATAGCGTTAAAGGCCACAAAGCTTGTCCGATATGTGAAGAAGGCACATGCTACCATCAACTTCAACATGGAAGAAAGACGGTTTACCTTGGCCATAGGTGATTTCTAAGACGAAGCCACCCTTATCGTAGATTAAAAAAAGCTTTTTTCGGTAGCCAAGAGTTTGAAGATGCGCCAGAGGCATTGACTGGGGAGGAAATTTATGAAAAGGTGAAAAATATCAATACTATGTTTGGTAAGTCATCAAAGAGTAGAAATGAGAAAAATATATGGAAAAAAAGGTCCGTCTTCTTCGAGATTCCATATTGGCGCAATCTTGACGTCAGACACTGTATTGATTTCATGCATATGAAGAAGAACGTATGTGATAGTATTGTTGGGACACTGCTCAACATACAAGGAAGTTCTAAGGATGGCGTGAAGGCAAGATTAGACTTGCAAGAAATGGGAATACGAGAAGATTTACATCCAAGGCCATACGGTAATAGAACTTTTTGTCCTCCAGCTGCTCATACTTTGTCTAAGGTTGAGAAAAGAAGCTTTTGTGAGTGTTTACATGGCGCTAAAGTTCCCTCAGGGTATTCTTCAAATTTTAAAAAGCTTGTATCGATGAAAGACTTGAAGTTAATAGGGCTAAAGTCTCATGATTGTCATGTCTTAATGCAACAACTACTCCCAGTAGCTATTCGAGGCATTGCCGAATATGATCTTCAACACATATTGACTAGACTTTGTTTCTTCTTCAATGCCATTTGTTGTAAAGTCATTGACACGGAAAGATTGGAGGAATTGGAAAATGAAGGATATATGATCTTATGCCAGCTTGAGAAGCTTTTTCTTCCGTCCTTTTTTGATATCATGGTACACTTGGTTGTTCATCTAGTGAGGGAGATAAAGTTGTGTGGCCCTATCTATTTCTGGTGGATGTACCCAATCGAAAGAACTATGAAAATACTAAAAGAGTATGTGAAGAACCCCAATCGGCCTGAAGCATCTATTGTTCAAAAATTTGTTTCTGAAGAAGCTATGGAATTTTGTCAACATTATTTGTCAAATGTACGACATATTGGCCTTCTTAAATGTCATGATCAAGAAGGGGGTAGACGCGGGGCAACAGTAAAGAGCATAGATGCTGATGAATTGCAACAAGTCCACTTGTACATCTTGAACAATGTTGATGAAGTTCAATATTACATGAATTCCCATAAAGAAATTGTACGGAAACAAAATAGTCGAATGACTAAACAAAGGTTAATCAGGGAGCATAATAGAACTTTCGCACATTGGTTCAAACAAAAGGTTGACGGAGAAGAATGTGTTTCTGATACAATAAATTGGTTAGCACGTGGTCCTGAAGTTGATGTCATAAGTTGGACTTCATTTGTGATCAATGGTTATACCTTTTACACGAAGTCCCTAGATGATAAGAGCACCGTCCAGAACAGTGGTGTTGTATTAGTGGCTAAATCTATGCACTTCTCTAGTTCGAAAGATAAGAACCCTACATTGGCTGCCATACCTTATTATGGGGTGATTGAAGAGATTTGGGTGGTTGACTATGTTAAAATTAGATTTCCCATTTTCAAATGCAAGTGGGTTGATGTCAATAATGGTGTGAAGATCGATAGGTTAGGATTTACATTAGTAGATCTGAATAGTAGAAGTTTTGGAGATGAACCTTTCATTATGGTAGATCAGGCACAACAAGTGTTCTATATCACTGATCAGGCAAATAAAATGTGGTATGTAGCTCTCCAAGGAAAAAGGGTAGTTGATATTGACGAGAAAAGTCACTCAAATTATGATCTTCTTGAGACTCCTTCTTTTTCCAAGGGTCAACCAGAACTGAACGAAGAAGATGAAGCAGATAATGCGCACGGCACAAGAAATGATCATCATGAGGGAATATAGGAGGATATCTCTTTATGATACTACATTGACCTTAACTAACTAAAGTAATTATGAATATGATTATTATCCGAAGAATATGTTTAGTTATTTTATCGATATAGTCTTCACATGTCATAGCTTAGGATTTATCTTTCTTTGTTGTCGTTACAGGCAAATGACGGATCTCCAACGTCCTAGTGCAGAGGATCAGCCACCTCCTCCACCTCTGAGTCAGCCACCTAGTGCTCAGCAGAGTCAGCCAGCTAGTGTTAACCAGGGCGAGCCTAGCAATGCTCCGAGCCAGGGTCATAGTGAGCGCAGTAGCCAGTCTGTATGGAGGGGTAGACGTGCGACACGGTTGACAGATGTTTCCCTCAGTCGGAGTGCAGGCGAAAAGATACCGATTGAGTTTGATAGACATTGGAAACCAATCGGGCCTAATGCACAACGATATAGGAGTTTCGTCGGCCTCCTTGCACGTAACAAGCCGAGCATCTTGATAGAGGAGTGGAGAAATGTGGATGCAAAGGTGAAGCAGCATATTTGGGACACTATTCAGGTATACAATTCTCATCTGTATGTAATTAATCATTATCAAATGTCACAAATTTGTCACTTACTCCTTCAATGCATGCATTTCAGCTCACCTATGACGTTCCTCAGAGTGAGATCTTGTACAACAAAATGATGACGTATTGTTATGAGCGCTGGAGCAAGTCTAAGACAAATCTGACCAACAATTACATTCATATTGAGGTGAAAAATGGTCAGCCTCGTCCTAATCCGTGCGACCAGTATACATTTCTTGATCAAGCGACTTGGCAAGAATTTGTTAGGCTTCGGACTACTCCAGAATCTTTGGTTAGTTGACTTATTTTTTGTTTTATTTACTTAGCAATTATCTTAATTGATTCTAACACTTTCCTTTTGTATCATTTCTTATTCGCAGGCAAAAAGGAAAAAAGCACAAGAGAGTGGTAGAAAGAATGATTGCCCTCATACAATGTCTCGTGGGGGTTATGCAAAGGCTGAAAGAGACTTGTTGGCAGCCAAACGGAAGAGATTGGAAGAAGCATCTCAATCCGATCCTTCTGTTCTTCTTTCTCCGCCATCTCCAATTCGTCGAGAAGAAAAATGGTAATTTGCCCACCAAAAGAGGAGCGGGACTTATACGAGTGAACAATCTCATATAGTTGGTAAAAGAATTGTAAGTATATATCGTTAATGTAATTAATTACATAAGGAACGTACATTATTACTTATGTTTGTTATTTTGTATTATCTTACAGGATGAACTTAGAAAACAACAAGCTGAGGGCTCTTTTCAGTCGGAGGGCAGGAATGATATTCTAACAGTTGCTACTGGCAAACAAGAGCATCCAGGCCGTGTCAGGGGAGTTGGAGGAGGGGTAGGGATACGGGATTACTTTGGAGCCCCCATACGCCATTCCTCAAACATCGTGACTAGGGAGGAATTGGAGACTATGTTGGCCATTGCAAGAGCAGAAGCAAAGGCCAAGGCTGAAGCATCATTTGATGCACTATTAGAGACCCGATTGAGCAAGATGAAAGAGGAAATGATAGTGTTTATGAGCTCAAGACAAGATACCAGTGCTCCCCAGCCACAATCGATTGATCCTAATAAGCAGAGCACTAAAGGTAGTTGTTGCAACATCGGGCAGTCATCAGAGGGTCCTAACCCGGAAATTACTGAGCTTTGTGATCTTTTTGTCGAGGATCCTCTGAGACGGTTAGTTGCACGAGGTCGTGTGCATAACCTGGGATCAACTGTCCACCACCGACAAATGGAAGGTGATCAAGTCCGAGTGTCAGTTGACAAGGTGATTATTGCAGATGCACCTGTCCCTATCCCTTCTGATGAATTCAAGATCGTTAGCGATGTCTTGGGCACATTCATCTTGTGGCCAACGAACCTTGTCTCTGGTCGAGCCGAGGATAGTCTGATCAAAGCCCCACCAAGTCCATCTCCCTTCACTCACCAAGAAGTTTCACAGCCTCCATTGAATATCATGCAGCAAGTGATTCTGATGGCATATGATACATCATTCAAAACAAGAGAATGGCCTACGGATTCAGTTGTTGGACAGTCAGGAGTGACATGCTATCTTGAGAGGGATGATTTGATATCCCTAGTAGCTCCTGGACAAAATCTTACGATTGGGATTGTCCAACTGTTCTTAATGTAAGTAGCTTCTGCAATTCAAAGTAAATATTTTAAAAGTTTCACCGTTTACCTTTTATTTATGTGCTTGCGTTATTGTAGGTACATGCATCGTAGGTTGGTCTCCTCTGGCAAAAGCGAAAAATTTGGATTCTTATGCCCCCATCACATCCAAGAGAAAGGGACCACTGCTGCTAGTAGACATCGATACTTGTCAGAGAGGCTTAGTGAAACTGGAATTGAGTGTTTCTTGGCTCCATATGTGCATAGGTAAGAAACAAACTGATATTTTATAATTTATATAATGTTTTATGTTTGCTTAATATTCTTCTGTTTTTTTCAGTGATCATTAGCAGTTGCTTCTTCTATGCAAGAGTAGTTACACTGTCATCCTCTTATGTTCCCTCCACTTCAAACCAGGGAATGATTTGAAAAAGACCATGAATTCGTTAGTTTTCTTGCATTATTACCTTTTGTATGCAAAGTTTATGGAATTTGTGTAAAACCAATAACCTTTGTCATTGTGAAGATCATAGGGCTATGCGGACATTCCTACACAGTGCTTGTGGTAAGCATGTTCGTGACTTAAAGGACCCTACATGAATCATGCCAAAGGTTAGTACATATGGATTTGTTTAAAGAATGTAATAAGACATGCCTGTATATTTGTTTTAATGATATCATGTTTTTTCTCAGAGCCGTTGGCAACCAAAGGGGTCCAACTTATGTGGTTTTTATGTTTTGAGACACATTTACAATATTATCACTCTAGGCACGACTGATTTTACTCAAGAGGTAAATTTATATTTCAGAACTTTTGTTTTACTTTATTGTTTTTAAGTTACTAAGTCAATGTTTCGTCTAGTTTTGGTATTACAAATGTTTGATCTTGCTGATCCCTTTCCTGAAGAAGATATTTATTTCATTCGCACATGTTGTGCTGAATTCATCCATGAGCTATTATAAAAATAGTGAGTTTTTGAATCCAATGTTACATTGTACATTATTTTATTTCATTCTGCATGTATTTGGCTCTGATTTGTATGTTTTATTTTACTTTTTGTGATTGCTTGGTTTCATTTATTTGAAGCAATTTTTGTTATATGATCTTGTCTTCTATAATGTGAAAATGTTTGTTTCTTCTCACGGACTGTTTCATTCCTTATGTATTATCTCTCTCTCTCTCTCACCCTCTGTTCCACAAAATTGCATTCTGTGTGCATCACAATGCTTCAATAGTTGTATTGATGATATAAGAGATTTCTTTCCTAGCAGAGAGAAATTAACATGTTCTAATTTTGGATGCGTAATGAATGAAGTGAGTGAATTGGTGATATATGCAGGGATTATGGATTCTTCATATTCGTCAAAGGGAAAGAAGAAGGGCTTGGCAGATCAAGCAGCTTATGCAATGCAATATGGTTCTGATGACAATAACAATGGACCAAAGGGCATGTTCATTTCTTTGCTTATATGTTCATTGCTTTTGTTTTACTCCTGTCATTTGGTCATCCTTACTGTCTAATTGCAAATGAATCATCAATAACTGACTTTACTGGCTTGTATGAACATTAATTTGTTGCTGCTATAGACTGGTGCTTTTGAATTTTGAAATTCAAAAGTGATTGTTATTATGTACTGCTGTTTAAAATTGGAGCATTCTGTGCGTGTACATATAATAAAAGGACGCTTTTAAAACCCCTTTTATTAAGACCGGTTGTTATAACCGGTCTTAAAAGTCACACTTTTAAGACCGGTTGTACCCACAACCGGTCTTAAATCTTAGACATTTAAGACCGGTTGTGGGTACAACCGGTCTTAAAAGTGTGACTTTTAAGACCGGTTATAACAACCGGTCTAAAAAATAACAGACTTTTTAGACCTGCTGTATCAAGACCTAATACAGAACCGGTCTAAAAAGTCATTTTTAACCGGTCTAAAAAGCCATTTTTCTACTAGTGACAGGATATATTTGGGAGCTGATCTTGTTCCTAAATATAGGACATAGTTTTCATATTTGTTAATATTTTACTAATTTACCTCTACTGATACTCCCTCAACAATAATCAATGAGAAGAAGAAAGGAAGGAATTGAGGAAGATAACTAGGGTGTCTTAGAAAATAACAAGTCATATTAACTAACTTCTTTAGTCTATCAAATTAAGTAAATATGTATTATATTGAGGACTAGAGGGAGTATGCCAAAAATTAATCACTCTAGCTGAAAAACTTAACTTGAGGCCCTGGAATACTTTAACACCTACCATATTTTGAAGGGTCATTCATCACTTCAAGGCCTAAGTCATACAAACTGGTAAGTGAATATTTGAATCCTTTAAGCTGTTTCTCCAACTTCTGAAGCTCAAGTGCAAGTGCAGTGTTATGCAGCTTCACTGTTGCTGTAGCTTGTTCTCTGCAGGGACCACTTCCATTCACTAGTAACTTAACCGCTGGAGCACAACCCAAATTTCCTCCCTCCTTGATTGTGTATTTCCTAGTAATCACATATTTGCAAAAGCAATTAGAAAGGTACAACATCAAGCATAGCATAAGATAACTCTGAACATTGACCATTTCAGAAGTCTTTTTTACACATTTGACCACATCTGTCAGGTTACCAATGACCATGTGCACAAAATTTTCAAGAGATTTTGAGGCAATGACACTGGAGTTTCCAGTCAAAGAACCGAAGTAATCATTTGGTCCTATGTTTATCAAGTAGACGGCTCTGGCCAGCAAGCTTTTGGCTTCTTCATCTTCTAGTTTCTGCCTCAGAACTTTGATAACTCTCTTGAAGTGACTTAGTTGAGTTTTTAGGTTTATCACCTGAAAAATAAATCAACCATACAGTTACATGTCAATTTATGATACTAAGTTATCAAAACATTTTAAGAATCATTTCAGCTAAAAAGCTCAAACTATAACATACCATTGTTGAGTTTCAACTAAAGCTCCAGATCCCCCTGATACAAAATTGACCCCATTGATATATTCATTATTACCAGGAAACAGATATGGTTGGATTAATGGCAATTTAGCATACTCAGCTGCAATAGAATTTCTGAGATTGTTAATGGCACATTTCTTAGAGTTAAACTCATACAAATTTGGAATTCTTACCAATGAAATCTGGAATAACACGCCCATCAGAAAATCTGCCAGAAGGGTACTTGAAGAAGTTTTCACCATATGGTGCATAATTTGCCTAATTATCATAACTGGTATTGATGTAATTGTTGTTTCCAACATCAAATAGTGAATCTCCAAATACAAATAAAGCATCATGTCGTTTTTGGAGGCACATTTCAGCAAGGCAGCCATTTGCAATGAGTACGATATTGCTTCCACAGAAAAGTAAGAAACAGAAATAGAATCTCTGACTTTCCATCTCAGTTTCACTTCTCTTAATGGCTTGGATTTTCAAATTTGACCTATGTGTATGTGCACAAATACTTTTTGCTTTTAGACATATGAAGTTGATATGATTTATATATTAGCTTTTTGTGTTCAAACATGAATCTTGAGAACCAAGACATTTCTGCAGAAATCTTAGTCTCGAAGCGTTTGAAAATAACATATCTGAGGAGTGATATTATTCCGGTTCATTGTACCACTATCTTTGAACACTTCATACTTATTGGCAAAAATTTTCATTATTTTTATATGTAAATATTTGGCAAATATTTGATTATTCTCAAGTCGAAACAGACATTTTCGAAGTCAGCTTTATTTACGTTCAAAGCAATCTTCATTCATTGAATATGCAACTTCAATGAAAAAATCTGAATTAGTACAAGCCTATAAAATGGCCCTTGTATTCAAACTAAGGAATTGAATATACTTATAGTCTATGATAGTTGACAGGTTCTAGCAACTCCATTGATTGATTAAAACATGTCATGTGATATTAGACATGTTGTACAAAGTACAAATGTTGGTTAGACTACCTCCAATCCTTAAACACAAGTGCTATTTGATTTTTTTGAGAGATTAAGGAAGCTAAATAAATTACATTAAGCTATTTATATTTATCGTTTTTCTTCAAACTAGTTTGCATGACTTATAAAGTGATATATAATCAAATGATACGTAAAATATGCTATAATTAAATAACTTATTTAGCTTTCTTAATCTCTTCATAAAAAGTCAACTGGCTCTCATATTAAGAACTGGAGATAGTACTAATTTTTTGGATTCGGTTTCCCTTTTATTTCTGCTCATGAATGACTTGTCAAGTAAGTTCTTGTTTGACTCTTTTTTTCTCATTTATCTTTGTCTGCTTGAAGCATACAAGATTACAAATCTTGATTGACAGAGGGACAAAGTTAACAGGAAAGAGGTTGTTGAGAAATTAAATGAAGAGATTGATCCCATTTATATGTATATACAATAACATAATTATATATCCAACTCATGGACAAGAAAGGCTGCTGGTTTTATTAATTTTTCTGTATGTGAAAATGAAGAACAAAAGAAAAAGAAATTACAAGTCTTGAAAGAGATGGCTCAAAGTGTAAGGCTTCACAGAATTGGAGTTGGAGGTATGAGTGCCCCAGAATTGAGCAGCAAACTGTTTGTAAGCAAATTCAGTGAAATGCACAGAATCCCAAAACAAGTAGTGATTGGGTTCTTCACACAATTCAAAATACTTTTGTCCTCTTCTTCCTCCACAACTTGCCTCTCCTCTGTATGGCCCTGATCCACAACATGCTCTTTTCCCTTCTTTCAAACCTTCATTATCCACAACTTCCACATTAGTCATTCAATCAAAATTCACCCATTGACATCATTAATTTAACACTAACTTAATATAGGTAGCCCGTGCATGTTTGATTGGAGTACACTAATGAAGTTCATTTTATTTAAAATGGGGTGAGAGAAAGAGACGCATAAAAGTGGGTCCCACTTCTCAAAATCTCAAGTTCGAGTCCATGTAAATGCAGAAAACGCCTTTAGGAGAGCTATCCCAATTCAACTCAACAATACTTAAATCTAACCCGGTCAAATAGCCATATCGAATGCCAGCACCTTGATGGTGCAATGGCATGTAGGTTATCCTTTAATGGCACTTAACATGGTTAGATCCCTGCAACCAATGTTTGCCAATCCCAAAAAAAAAAAAAAAAAGCTATATCGAATAAACAAAATAGTGGGTCCCACTTCTAATGATAAGGGGCGTGTTTGGGATAGCTTATAAGTGGCTTTTTAGAACAAAAAGCCACTTAAAGTCCCAACTATTTTTTCTCTCATGTTTTGCACAGCGATGAGCTAATCTTGCTTTTGGTCCAATCATGGTTAAAAGCAACTTGCTACAATCATATAGAGACGACATGTGGACCTTTCTTTAATTTGAAAAAAAGATAAAATTGCTCTAAAAAATCCAATAACCATTAATACAAAAAGTCAATCTAAACATATATTACAATATAGTATCTAACGTTTAGCCAAATTTAAGTTTGTAAAAGTCGAATGAAATAAAAATCATTTTTACCATTGTTAATCTAAACACACATAATTGTATAGGAGTGGGCTAACTTTTTGTGCCTATCGCTTTCTTTTCGTGGGATCCCATTCTGATAGACATTTATGCCCCTAGCTAGGCCAATGTGCCAAACACTATTGTTGGAGATATTAAAGTGTCATTAGTTGGTTAGTCACTCGTAGGCTCTATCTATATAGGCGTCATAGCATGTGATTTCGGTGTGAAGAGATGTTGCATCCCACCAAGAGAGATAGGTTATATTCTGTTTCATCATTTATTAAGTTGATTAGTGAAAGTTATGTTAAGTTTCTCAACAAGTATCTATCTTAGGTGAAGTGCACACTTTAGGGGATTTAAATTTGTGTGAGTGAGAGAGAATGTTTACCAAATTTGGAGGGATAATTGATCCGTTGAATTGCTTCAGCATAGATATCATAGAGAGAATATTTGAAGCCAGGAAGGTGTTTGTGCAATTGTGAGAGAGCAAGAGAGAGAGCTCGATTGTGTAAAACAGCAAGCTGTGACAGTTTATGAAAGCAAGTTCCATTTCCTAGCAATCTGGTTCCAGGAGCACATCCCAATGGCAAGCTGTTGATAACTCCAAATTTCCTTCCTCCTTTCCTGTATATTTCCTGTATGTATATATAAGATCATGTTAAGTTTGTTTTTCCATCAAAATACTGCATTTAGTCCTTCATATAAGGCTTAATTGATTTTTTTTAAGGGATTAAAGAAGCTAAATAAATTAATTAATTATAGCATATATTATGTATCGTTATAGTATAGGGTTAATGTACAAATTTTTCCAAGAAATTCTTTTGGGTTCAATGTTGTCTCAAATATTAAAAAGAAGCAAATTTGCCCCTTACTTTTAAAATTTAATGGTCAACATTAATCTTTTAACCGTCTACATTAGTTTTTTAACGGGACGAGGCAATGACCCAAAAAGAATTTTCAAGACAACATTGTTCCTTAGCAAAAATTTCCAATGTAAATTTATACCTTAGCCCTTATATTATATATCAATTCATAAGTTAAACAAATTAATTTAAAAAGAAAACAATTAATATAAAGACTTTAAAGTAATTTATTTTCTTTCATTAATCCCCCAACAAGGTCAATCAGATCTTGTATTAAGAAGCAAAGAAAATAGCTTAAGTCAACTTGATTAGCCTTATCACGACCGGAAAGATCAATGACGGTACCTGGATGACGGAAGTGAAGTTTCCGATGACCATGGAGACGTAGTGGGAAGGAGGGAAAGAGTTGAAGAAATGCGAAGAAGTGGCGAAAGGGCTGATATAATCATTATTGCCAATGCTGATTAAGTAGACTGCTTTTGATATCACTTGTTTGGCTTCCCTTCGTCCTAATTCCTGCCTCAGCTTTCTCTCTACTTTGTTGAAGTACTTTGCTTGTGTCCTCAGCGGAATCACCTTCATGCATCATGTTCATATATTATATTAGAAAAATCATTTTCTTGTTTGACTTATAAAATATAAAGAAAAAAACTATTTTGCATGTATCTACATTTTTTCTCAATAATTAATTTGGTACGTGTGTATGTATATAGGAGTGCTAACAGAGCAAAGTTACAGCAGCCAATAATTTTAAAATTTGTTATGCTAGGCATAACATTATTAATTTGAAGTATTTTTATCAAGGTATTAAAACCCGAACCGGGTATTGAACCGGTCGGGGTACTGGGTTAAGGGTCAGTGGGTTAGACCGGGACCAAACCGGTGAGAAATTGGAAATTTTAGGCTTATTGGTATAAATTTCTAAAGAAAATAGTAAAAAAAAAAAAATTTAAAAAAAATGGGAACCGGACCGGCCAACCGGCCGGTTCGCCGGTTACCGGGCCGGACCGGCCGGTCCGGTCCGGTTTCCAGAACCATGATTTTTATTATAATTTTTCTATAAAAATTAATTGCTATTTATCAATAAAAAAACTAAATAATTGGATATCTTGTAAATTGTAATAATGTAAAGTGATATAGTTCAAGAAAAAGGAAAAATTATTCTTTTTGTTCTATATTTTAATATGACGTGTAGAATTACACGTAAATGTGAAGTATTGAAGCTATAGTTGGTAAATGTTATTTTTCCTAATGGCTATCTTTATCACAATTAGATTCTTTTATCATGCAAGAAATAGAAAATAATTTGATAAAGTGTTTTCATAAAAAATAATAATTTGAAAAAAATCAATTAAATATTCAGATAAAAATTTAAAAATATAGAAAATATATAAATAAAATAAAATGTATTAGGCCTAAGTGCCTAATACAAGGTACACTACCCATATGGCTTGGGAATAATAAATTATACCGCATTGTCCATTAATTCAAAATAAAATAGTGCGAGGTACATGAAATTATATAGGGAAAATTGTCCATAAATACCTCTTTAGAAACTTATTTGTCAAATAGGACCTTCAAATGCAAATAATATAATCTTTCCTGTGTACAAAAGATCTTCCCTTGTTTTAAACAATCTTCCCATGTGTTCAATATATCTTTCCTACATGACCTTCCCTTGTGTTTAAAATTTCTTCGCTTGTATACAAAATATCTTCTCTCAAGTCCCATTTAGCAAATAAATTTTCAATGGGGTATTTATGGACAATTCTCCCAATTATATATGTAGTTGAAATAAGAAGGAAATAATCTTTATGAAGTCTAATGACGAATCAATTCAATTATAATATTTATTTTTGTTTTTCGTCATAATATTTTTTTTAGTTAAGACATAAAATTTATAAATATTATTGATACAATCAAATATCAATTGATAACAGTATCAGCAGCCATATATCAACATGAAATTTATAGTGAGAGTAATTTTTTCAAACACTATGCAGGGCAATATACAAAAGTCCACCAAACATATCATGAATTTACTGAAATTAATTACATTGAATGCAAATCTTTTTTTTTTCACAATTTTCGGTCTAAAAAATCTTTTTTTACAATGAATTAACAGTATTTAGTGGAAAATGTTCCCTGCTGTTTTATTTATATAATTTACCTAATTTTTTTAATTATGATCTGCTTTAATAATATAAATATGAAATTAAATAAATTACTAGATACAATATTAGTCATCCAATTCTAAATTTTGGAGTTAAATAGCTAATTTGAATAAATTAGAGAAATTGGTTAAATTAAATATTTGAAGAAATATGTGTTGGCTTTCTAAATTACATGATAACTTATAAGTGAATTTGATAAGTATAATTTAGGGAATAAATTATAAAATTGAGAGATAAAATGTGTTGGATCAGGATTCTTATATTTAGAATCAAAGTTAACACTTCCACTAGTTATTACATTTTGAACTGGAGGTGTATATGTTAAAAGGGAAAATCCCTATAAAATATCTTTGGAATAGGAAAATCCCTAATTAGTACATTGAAATCAAAAATCCGGATCAATCACGCGTCAGTACGGATGAACAGTGTGGGCGGCGCCAAAAGACGATTTTGCCCTTCGGCCTTCATTCTCGCCACTTCAAAAATAACAACACGCGGTTCTTAATTAACAACTCCAGATTCTTGATTAACAACTCCAGTTTCATCTTTTTTACTTTTACAATAACAACACCAGTCTTGTTATTAGCAACTCCGAATTCTTGATTAACAACTCCACTTTATTCTTCCACATATTCGCATATCAAAAATATAGTGTTGTTAATGTAAAATACGGTATTGTTAATAAAGAAATAGGTGTTATTATTGGCCCTGAAACTTAAATTACGAAGTTGTGAAACAAGAAATGTGAGTTGTTAATGTAGAATATGGTATTGTTAATAACAACACCGATGTTGTTATTGTAAAAGTAAAAAGATGAAATGGAGTTCTTAATCAAAAATATGGAGTTGTTAATAAAGAATACGGAGTTGTTAATTAAGAATCTGGAGTTGTTAATTAAGAGGGCGTGTTGTTAATAAAAAAAGAAGTGTTGTTATTGGCTTTGAAACTTAAATGAGGAAGTTATGAAACAAGAATACGAAGTTGTTAATAAAGAACCGCGTGTTGTTATTTTTGAAATGGCGAAAATGATGGCTAAAGGGCAGAATCGTCTTTTGACCCCGCCCGCACTGTTCATCCATACTAATGCGTGACTGATCCAGATTTTTTGATTTTAATGTGCTGATTAGGGATTTCCCTATTTCAAAGATATTTTATAGAGATTTTTTCATGTTAAAAAGTATATAAAAAGACACAATTTATATGTAGAGATAATTTAGAGAGCAAACGATAAATTTGGGAAATAAAATATATTTAGTGGTACATTATTTTTTTACCAAAGTACCAAACTATTAATTCTTATATTCAGAACTAAACTAAAGCAAACTCCTTTGTTAACTCGTATGTTTAGAGGATTAGGAATATAAGTTAAAAAGCATATGAAACAAAATACAGATTTCATAATATTCCCAACTTTATAAACACTTTAATTCTTTTACTACTTGTAGTATTGCACTCTCACATTCTCCAGAATATACCACATAGGAATATTTTAAGGTTTAGTAGTTTGATGGCCAAGAACAGGTTAGCACTATCAGCCAACCAGACAGGACATAATTGAATTTAAAAAAGAAAAAGAAAATAAAGAAAAGAGGAATGAAAGGAATTTACTTACAAAACCTTGAAAGGTTTCAACGAGAGCACCAGCACCAGCAGAAGCAAAATTGACCCCATTGTAATACTTGTTATTCCCAGGTTTCAGATACGGCACAATCAATTGCAGATTTGCATATTCGGCTTCATTTTCCACAAAATCAAACAAAACTTAAGAAAACCAAATCGCACAATTCCAAATTCCAATCCCACAATACAAAAAAAAAAAAAAAAAATCAATGTTACCTATGAAATCCGGTATAAGACGGCCGTCGGAGAACCTGCCGGTGGGGAAGTTGAAGAAGGTTTCGCCGTAAGGCCAGAAATTGGCCTGGTCGAGAGTTGAAGTGTTGATGTAATTGTTGTTTCCGGCGTCCAGCAAGGAATCTCCGAAGATGAACAGGGCAGCTCTGTTTTTGGTTCTGTTATCACTCGGCTTGCTTCCATGGCTTCCAGATGCAAGCAGAGCAGCCACAAAGAAGAAGAAGAAGACGCGAGCTTCTAGCTTCTCCTTCATGATAATGATGATGACAAGGTTCTTTTTCTGATGATTTATCACAAAGCCTTCGTCTTTAGTGTGACCCTTCTATAAATAATTCTGGGTTAATGACTCTGCTTCTGTGAGAGTTCCGTAAGGATTAATTAGTCAACGCAAACAGAAGTGTGCTTTACAAACAAGCACAGCTTGGAATTTTAGAAATCATGCTAATATAATAATCTTTCTGTCCTTGTAGGCATGACTTAATAATGGAGTTGATATTAATGTAAAACTTATTTTACATATTTATTAATTTTTTTTAAATTAATCTTAATAATATTTTTTCAACAACAATTAATATAATTAATATGGGAGGTGGGGACTAAGAAAGGAATTAAGAAATATAATTAGAGTATTTTTTTAAATGTCATTTTGACTAACTTAATTAATTTTTTTTAATATAATTAAATTAATTAATTATATCTTGTATTAAGGAGCGAAAAACTATTAGCAGCACTTTAATTATTTAACTTAACTAACTATTTGAATAGCTATTTTAAGAAAAAAAAAACATATTTTGAAGTGACATGATGATAGCCATTGCGGATAGTGATATGGTGGTGGTTGGCATGCTAGTACAAATTGATAATGGATAAGTGACAGCATCAAAAAATTAGAAATATAAAAATAAAAACAAGAAAACACATGAAAACTATGTTGATTTTTTAGATTTTTAAAAACAAATTTTTATTTTTATTTTCAAAAAAATAACTTGTTAAAAATATTTTTTCAAACTTTTTTTTTTTTGCTTTTAAAAATTTTAAAAAACAGAATTAAACAAGCCTTAGGTTTCATATTTTATGTTTATGAATAGTATACCACATTGTTAGGGACAAGAGGCACCCTAGTCAATTTAAAATATTATTACATAATTTTAATTTATAAATTCTAGATAATTTACATGATTAATGCTGGTACTCAACTAATCCCTAGCTAGTTACTGAAGGACCTCTCTGGAAGGAATAAATGAGATTTTAAATGAAAGATTCTGACCTACACCACCATGAAAAGAGTTCCCCCCCCCCCCCTAATTTTTAACCATATAATATTAATTCGAGGTTGATTAAAATTATTCTTTTTATTAACCAAAAAACAAAAAAGCAAAGCAATTTTTATTCAAAGAAGCTCAATTACTTGATGCTATTTATAAAATAGGATTATTTTATTGGACTGCATAATAATATACAAAAAGGTATGAAAATTATGCTTAGTTTTCAAGTACTTTCTTATTCTTTTTGGACCAAATGAAACTGAACATATCTTGAAGGTCAAAAGACCATTGAACATATTTGTTTATGTATTAGATGGAGTTTCAGAAATGGACCTTCATCCACATGGCGTGATTAGGAACTCTAATTAATAATTTGGAGTTTTATTATTATATTGATTAGGTTTTTATTATGAAGATACGTGATTTTTTTATTGTTATTATTAATAAAAAAGGGGAATGAACAAATCATGTGGGAGAAAAGCAGGTGGATCTAGATTTGTTGAATTGAAGCGAAGCCTATCATGTCACGTCGTTATCGGTTACAGTGGCGTTGAGTACAACGTGTCGCCACCTTGTTGGACTGTAACTCTTCTTTGTTCCTACCTTTCCTCTTTTTTTCTTTTTTTTTTTATAACTATTTTAAAAAAAAACAAAAAATCAACATGTGATTGCCTTTGCCACCTAATTTATCTACTTCAGTACATTATTCTAATTTTTTCAAAAAATAATATGTAATTTTACCGCAAGAGTTTATCTTGGATGTTTTGATCAAAAAAAAGTTGGAAAAATCTCAGAAAAATAATTTTAAAAATACTAAAGAATAAAAAAGTGTTTCAAATATTCATAATAATAGAAGTCTAAGGGTATAATTTGTCATTTTCAAAATTAAATGAAAATAACATAATTGTCTCTCTAAGTTTGAAAAACGTGCTCTTATTTTTTATAAATGTTTTACAAATTCATATTATGTTTTAGCAAATTTTGATAAGATTTTTACAAATTTTAATTCAAAAATCACCACTTGCTACAGTGGCAAGATATGGATCCCTACTTCAATAAGTATTTCATAAGTTCAGATAGAATTTTTACAAATTCTAATTAAAAAATCACCCCTTGCTACAATGGAAACGTATTAATTCCCACTTTTGATAAGGGTTTCATACGTTTAAACAAATTTTTAACAAGTTCTTATAAGATTTTTACAAATTCTAATTCAAAAATCACACTCAGTTCCAATGACAAAGTATTGATTCTCACTTCTAATAAGGGTTTCATAAGTTTAGATAAGATTTTAACAAGTTCTGATAAAATTTTATCAGAAGTAGGAATCAATACACTGTCATTGTTTCAAGTGATGATTTTTGAATTGAAATTTACGAAAATCTTATCAAAACTTGTTAAAACATTATATAAACTTGTTAAATCTTTATCAAAAGTGGGAATCAATACCTTACCATTGCAGTAAGTGATGATTTTGGAATTAGAATTTATAAAAATCTTATTTGAACTGGTTAAATCCTTATAAAAAAAAGGGAGCATTTTTTTTAAATTCAGAGGGACATTTTTATTATTTCCATTTAATTTTGAAAAGGATAAATCAGGCCCTCACATCTTTCTATCATTATGAATATTCAGAATATCTTTTTGTCCTTTAGCACTTTTAAAATTCTTTTTCAGGGATTTTCTCAAAAGAGTCGGATGTAACTTTGGAATTAAAAATAAAAATATATACATACTTTTCTGATTCTATTTACAAAACACTTTCAATATATTTCACACTGACAAAAAAACCTTAAATTTTATTAACTTTGCTATAAAATTCATAACTTTCCAACTTTATTCTTATGACTCTATCTAATTACATTATACCACATGATAACAAACTTAATACAATAAATGGTAAAAATATACATTCATATGAAAACTTAATGAGATGACTTATATAAATATGACAAAAAATTTATTCTCTCTCGTCCTATAAATAATATACTAGATGAGTACAACTTAAAGATCCAGGTTGAGTGGTTTTTCATTTGATATTGCTACCAAATAAAAACTTAACAATAAATATTTGAAAAAGCTGCAGAAAATGGCTGAAAAATCACTTGTTACAAAATTTATTATCTAATAGTTTGTTTGGATCAGCTTTTGGAGAATAGCTTCTGAAAAAAAAAAGTGAAACAAATCATTTAAGAGAATAGATTTTGAAAAACAGCTTTTGGGAAAACCATAGCTTCTGAGACAAAAAAAAAAAAAGTGAAACAAATTATTTAAGAGCATAGATTTTGAAAAATAATTTCTGGAAAACCTTGATTATTTACCCCAAACCATGATTTCATTGCCAAAAATAGAGTGTTTGGATTGTTCTTCTCAAAACCTTGGTTTTGATATAAAAATTGTTTATGAGAAAAAAAAGAGTGTTTAAATAAATTTCAGCCATGTGCAATCTATCTTGATGTGAAAAACAAAATACACTTGCACATAGTTAAAAATTTGTTACACATTTGTCTTTAAATAAATTGCTACTTTGGAGTACTAGAATGAGAGTTCTATGAAAATTAATACATATTTATAAAAAATAAATAACTTAACTAATCTTCTTAATAATTATAATTTAGTTATATAAATCTTACATTAAAGATTAGATGGAGTAATATTTTTCATAATGAAATAGTTTGAATAATTTTTCTTTAATATTGTGACATAAAAGCCATTAGTTTGTACTATCTACAGTGAAAGAGGGGACGAAATAGTTGAAGTTTTTTGCCTGCACTGACCGTCCAAAAGCAACGTCGTTTTTATTTCCAAACTTTCATGATTTCTTTTCTTCTTCTTTTTTTGCCGACAACTTTCGTCTGTTTAATTTCCAAACTCGTTTAAAGCGTATATTTTAAAGTTTATGATTGTATCAAATGTTTATGATTGGTATTATTGATTTTTAAATAAATTTTGAGTGAACGTAAGTATTAAGTGTCATAGTTATTAAAATTAGTTATAAAACTTTGATTTATATTTCGAACATTTTAATAAGAGTTGTTCTCAACATGATGTCAACATATGTATAACTTATTTTGTCCAGAATCAGAGAGGATCCCCAAAAATTATTTATTACTTTTAGCAACCTTGCAAGTTGCTATTGCATCAACATATACATATAAGCAGAAAGATTTTTGTTGATTTTATTTTATTTTATTTCATCATTTTTTTAGTATTGTGTTTATTTTAGAAGATTTTGCTTACCAAATATATATCTTTGATGAAAAGCACTGGTGCTGGCACCCGTTGTTGTCAAACTCGCGAATTGACTCTCCAAATTTACTATTTTTATGTTTCTATCTTATTAAGTCAAGTCGAGTTGCTGATAAACTCATACTAGTTGTAAACTCGGTTAAACTCATAAGTTTACATATTGAATTTACTGTTTTTACATTTTTAACTTACAAAATCGTGTTAACTCACTCTTAAACGCATGCTAACTTTTTTTATTTGATCATGTTTAACTACTTAATATATTAATTTTATAAAAATTTATTTATTAAATATGATAAATTATGAATGTTGATGGATTTAATTTCAATTATTTAGATTTAAAATATATTTAAATCAAATTGTTGTCATTTTTTATTTTAATATTTAATCATACACTGTTGATATCAATCTAATAATAAAAGTAAATCTTATTATTCAAATTCACAATACAAGTTTATATCACTGTCACAAGTTTGCTTAAACTTGCAAATTTGACAACTTTGTGCTCGTTTGTGATAGCTTAATTTTTACTTATAAGTGTTTATAATTCGTGATTTACAGTATACGATGTAATTATATAAGAGGAGTTTTATCTCAACTTACATAATAAGTACTTATTTCCTATAAATAAGCTATTCCAAATATTCATTTTGCTGACACCTATCTGCTTAATCAATAACGTGCTTCTGGCCTTTGTCAATTTTTATTTATTTATTTATTTATTTTGCCAAAATTACTTCAACTCTAGTCACTTCCTTTTAGCAAAAGCATTATCTAAACGACAAAGGAGACGTCTGACGACTCATTTAAAATCATATTCTCATAATCATAATATTCCAAATTGACTAACCACACTCGCTTTAAACCAAGGGATCCGCCTCCCTATATTTAAATAATATTTTTTAATTAATATATTATCATAAAGTACTAATTTCATTAACAGATTAAACCGCAAAGGGCCTTGATTACCGGAGATTAACAGTCCAACAAGGGTAATTAAATCAAAAGTTGTCACGTTGTGCCTACGTAAAAATATAGCATATAGGACATTTTTGTTGAATCTAATCAAAGGTTAATTAAACTTGGCCAAGGTCCTTATAGTTTTTTTTTTTTGGCTAGATAATATGATTTTTCATTAATATAAAGACAAGAAAATACAAAGCACAATATAAGAGGTCCATCAAAATAAAGCCAAACAACTAACAGCCCAAAAACATAAACTCAAAGAACAGTACTAAGGAAGTCATAGCTGACAAGTTCAATAGCACGATCACCATCCTTTTTGTCAAAGTCTGCAGAGAGAAAGTCATCGTTGCCGGCAACAATGCCAAAGTAAGGGTTGGTGGTTTGAAAAACCCATCCCAAAGGACCCATCCCTCTTGTAGTCTAAAGACCAACCACTTATGGTCGAAGAAGCAAGAATGGAGAAACCCATAGATGCGGAAAAAACCTGCAAACACCAACCAACAAAACAGCCCCGTGAATGAATTATACACATACCTTTCATCAACGCCTTGAATTCGCCACTATCGAGCAGACCCAAAAACGGTCCTCTGAGAGATAAAATATATGGTCACAGAGGGGCCCGTCAACAATACCCTTCCCCCAAAAATGCAGATCCAAGTCACCAAATCAAGATCCAATCTTCCTATCTGCAACCTACCATCAAAGCAAGAGGTGCTGCAAAAAATCTCCACAAATTTGCTTATTGCTGAAAAAACATAACACACCACCAGCAAAAACCCAATCACAAAGAAAGGGAAACAAACGACGATCGTCCCCTCCGCCAACAAAAACCATCGGGGAGGGAGACACCATACCACAAGCTTGCCCACAAGCAAGTGAAGGACTCTCACCACTCAAGAAATTCTAGAGAAGGAGAGAGAGAGAAGCTCGCACCAGGGCGAGAGATATGTCCTTATAGTTTATTTATGAACAAATCAATCCTTGAAATGATGGCCAAGTAGGAATTTTGATCAAAGTTGACTGAAATTAAATGAATTAATTTTTGATAAAAAAAATTTATAAAGAAGTCAACTGAAGTTAATTAAAACTATAGAGACCAAAAATTATGAAATTGATTGAACAATTATTGTATTATATATAAGATTGAATTTATCAATTTTTGTGCATCCGATTATAAGAGACAGAGAAACGATACGAAAGGGGCTGGTTTGAACTCCAACATTTAAGGGATCAAGTATAGTGTTGAAGCCCTTGGTAAAACATCGAATTTGCAAGCTCCACGTATTGGTACAAAGGTAGAACACCAAACTGAATTTTTTGTTTTTGGTTCTGTGTGACCGTTGGATAAAGTGAAATTGAATGATGGTGAAAGGTTGGTGCTTAGGGCCAATAGTGGACAAAGTGGTAGGAGGTAGATGAGTAATGGCATGATTTAGGTAAAGATATGAGCTTGAGCATTGTAGTTGGGGTTTCAATGAGGTTAGGTAGTGTTAATGTCATAGTGCTCTATTTTTTGGGGAGGTTACAGAGGAAATGATACGTTTAAAGTGGGAATGGCTGATTTTCATGTTGGTGGGTTGCTGTGAAAATTGTGATATGGGGAAACTTTTAATTGTTATTAATTCGTGCAGTTGGTGTTGTTAATATAACTGAAGTAGTTATTAATACAGCAAATGAGGTTGGATATCATAGTTCTCTGTGTTTGGGGAATATAATAGAGGAAGTGGTATGTTTGAAGTGGAAATGGTTGATTTTTATAGTGATGGGGAGGTGTGAAAATGCTGAAATGGGAAAAAATAAATTGTTGTTAATTGGTGCAGTATCAGTTGTTAATATAACAGTTTTAGTTGTTAGTACAAAAAATGAGTTTGGGTGTCATAATGCTCTGTTATTGGGAAATGAAACAGAGGAAGTTGGACATTTAAAGTGGGAAATGGTTGATTCTCATAGTGGTGGGTTGATGTGCAAAAGGTGATATGTAAAAAAACAAGTTGTTGTTAATTCGTGCAGTAATAGTTGTGAATATAACAGTTTTAGCTGTTAATACAAAAACTGTGCTATGTTTTTATGTTTTAAGGCAATGTAATAGAGAGAAAGACCTATTGTTTAGAAACCTAACAAAGGTATGTCTTTGTTTAAAGTGGGAGTCATCCAATATGATTGTGCTTTGTTTGATTATATGATTGTAAAAGAAGCGTTGTTAATATGTGCATATACAGTTGTTAATATAGTTTTGGAAGTTGTTAATACGAACTTCATGTTGCAGATTATCATGAAAGATGGCAACTAGTTCTAGGAAGAATTTATTGTGTTTCATTCATGTGGGGGGAAAGTTTTTAAATGGCGAAGCAGATGAAATGCAATATGTTGGTGGTATGGTAAGAACAAGATGCATCAAGAAAGGCACAACATATAAGGAGTTGCGACGAATCATATCATCTATAACGGGAAATGAAAGTAATGAAATTCAAGTTAAATTCAAAGTTTCTGTTGATACATCAACATTTGTGGATCTTGTAGATGATGAAGGGGTGGATCATTTAATGAAATATAATGAACAATATGGTCATATATACATTCAAGACAATGGTGATGATGAGAATACAGTCCCAACATTGAATGGTCAAATGGAAGAGCAAGAAGTGTAAGTCGAGTTATCTTAAGAAAAGTAATTTGTTGTAACTTAATTATGCGAAAAAGAAGACTAACTTGTCATTTATTGCAGGATTGATCAAATGTTTGTAGGTGCTAAAGGATTGTGTATGTCCCCACCGCCTTTGTTAAATGAAAGTCAAGAGGTCCCATGTTGGCATGTTGTACTCAATTGGTGCCAACACTCGTACCGGGAATGAATCATACCAAATGGAAGGATTTAATTATTGGAGAAGGACAGATATTTCCAAATGCTGTGAGCCTTCGTCAGACATTATACAAATACAACATTTCACACAAGTTTTCATACCAATTTGTGAAGAACAATCAACAGAAGATAATTGAGAAGTGCAAGGTTGGTGGTTGTCTGTGGTACATGGGTGCTTATTCATCAGGAGAACATCAAGATACGGAGTTTCTAATGATCTGAACATACAAAAGTGAACACATTCACCATGCACAGGACAGCCTAATTGTTGGCATCCACACAGGTCGAGCTTGACATCATCAATCGTAATGGATGATTTAAAGTCCAATATTGACAAGACTTTGAATGAAATTCGAGCAGACTTGTACAGAGAGTATAGGGTGCGACTGAACTACCCTCAAGCATATAGGGCAAAAGAAAGAGCGTTAAAGGAATTACATGGACGAGTAGAAGACTCTTATCAAGCAATTCCTTGGATATGTGACAGATTGATTGAAAGTGATCCAGACACAGTTGCAAAATGGGAAGGCTCATCTAACAATAGATTTCAGTGAGTATTTATTGCTTATGGTTGCTCGGTTAAAGGTTTTATAAGTGGTTGTCGGCCCATTATTTATATAGATGGTTGTCATCTAGGTGGCCCTTATAAGGGAACAATGTTGTCAGCTTGTGCATACGATGCAGACAACCAAATGTTTCCCTTAGCATATTCCATTGTCAGCGGTGAAACATACGATGAATGGTTTTGGTTTCTAGTCAATTTGAAAGAAATAATAGGATCAATCATGATAACCATTGTGTCAGATCGCAATAATGCAATTATCAGTGCTGTTACAGAAATATTTGGCAGCGAGCGACATGCCTATTACTATAGGCATCTGAAGGAAAATTATAGTGCAAAGTTCTTGAAAATGAATAGAGGTCGAGCACGTACATCAGCGAATAGCAAGGAGACTGCACTCAAGCTCCTTGATGCAATTACCTATGTAAGGTTGGATGAGGACTTTATAAGTGCAATAGGAAAATTAAGATTGTTCAATCCACAATTGGCACAATGGGTGGAGACCAATAGGAATGTTGACAAATGGGCTCTAAGCAAGTTTCCTTTCAATAGGTAGGATAATATAACCACGAATATTGCAGAGTCATTTAATGCATGGATGTTGAAAGAGAGGAAGCACAATGTGTCAGTTCTAATTCATCAGCAAATTGGCTCTAAAATTGCTTGCAAGCAAGATGGCAATGGCCAATTGGAAAAATGGGGTTGGACCCAATATTGAGAGAAAGTGATGCGGCATGTTAGCTATGCGGAAAATATGGATACAAAATATTATAGAGACCATAACTTTTCAGTATGAGCTAAATGTGGTGAAGCGACAATTTATGTCAATATAGATCTTGCTTAAAGAAAATACACATGTTTAGCATGACAAATGAGTGAAATACCTTATGGCCATGCATGTGCAGCTATTAAGGTACTCAATAGTAATGTTTACACTTTTGTACATGATTGGCTGAAAGTGGAAGTACAGGAGAAAATATATGCAAACACCATGAGACCAGTTGCAACACATGATTGTCCACAAGCTGATTCTCCGACTGTCACACATTTGCTCACACAGACATTCTTGGATCCGCCAACAACTAGAAGGCCGAAAAGAAAAAGAAGGGAATCTCAGTTTCAAAACAAGAAGCTTTATCATTGTGAGTGATGTCATAAGGTTGGGCACTCCGCAAGGACTTGCAAAAATCCAAATCCAACCTAAAACACAAATACTAGATGCATGTACTTACTTTTGGTAGCTATTTTTTTTGGATTATGTATATATACACCATTAACTGGTGCCCTCATGTGACCCGTATTGGTTTTTGAATAGGTTCAGATGTTGGTGTACTTAAACACAAATGGTATGATATTAAGCTAAATGAGTAGGCAAAAATACCCACTTACTCATACAACTTAATATTTTAATGTAAATTGATATGTGGATATGATATGCTACTAAGTTGTGACACACATTGTGATCAAGTTGCAAAATTAGGTTGCATTAGTTGTTTAAATTCATGGCATGCTATACTAACAGGGGGAGTTTCATATGGTACACTATCGAGTATGGTAGATCCCTTGTGAAAAAAAATCATTATGTTGTGAAAACATGAATTAGGAGTTTATTAAATTTGCATCAGTTGCTGTCAAATTTTGTAGCAGGAATTGAAATAAAATAGGCATTATAATTAGTCAAAATCATGGGTTGCTTAGGTGACAGTGGTGAGGTGTGCACTTTATAAAGTCATGGGAGACTTACAATTCACTTGTGCATGTGTGTAACGTACTTGATACAATAGGCTAACAACTTGTCAACCACTTGATAAAATATGCTACAATTTAGCTGTTGTGAAAATTTTCCTAATCAGAAGTACTGCTGCAGTCACGCGATGAGGTTGTGAAAGGAATTGAAAAGGTTGTTAATTAATACTTTATAGGTTGTAAATAGCTCAATTGGTAACAGTTAAGGTGAGAACATAGTGTCAAAGAAAACCGATGGGGAGGTTGTGAATTTAACACAAAAAGGTCGTTAATGAATGCTTGCGGGTTGTAAATAGCTCAATTGGTAACACTTAACGTGAGAGAAAGTAGTGTCAGAGAGAAATGATGGGGAGGTTGTGAATTTAACACAAAAGGTTGTTAATTAACACTTTACGGGTTGTAAATAGCTCAATTGGCAACACTTAATGTGAGAGAACGTAGTGTCAGAGAGAAACGATGAGGAGGTTGTGAATTTAACACAAAATGTTGTTAATTAACGCTTTACGGGTTATAAATAGCTCAATTGGCAACACTTAACGTGAGAGAACGTAGTGTCAGAGAGACACGATGGGGAGGTTGGGAATTTAACATAAAAGGTTATTAATTAACACTTTACGGGTTGTAAATAGCCCAATTGGCAACCCTTAACGTGAGAGAACATAGTGTCAGAGAGAACCAATGGGGAGGTTGTGAATTTAACATAAAAGGTTGTTAATTAACGCTTTAAGGGTTGTAAATAGCTCAATTGGCAACACTTAACGTGAGAGAACGTAGTGTCAAAGAGAAACGATGGGGAGGTTGTGAATTTAACACAAAAGGTTGTTAATTAACGCTTTACGGGTTGTAAATAACTCAATTGGCAACACTTAATGTGAGAGAACATTGTGTCAGAGAGAAACGATGGGGAGGTCATGAATTTAACATAAAAGGTTGTTAATTAATGCTTTACGGGTTGTAAATAGCTCAATTGGCAACACTTAATGTGAGAAAACATTATGTCAGAGAGAAATGATGGGGAGGTCGTGAATTTAACACAAAAGGTTGTTAATTAATGCTTTACAGGTTGTAAATAGCTCAATTGGCAACACTTAACGTGAGAGAACGTTGTGTCAGAGAGAAACGATGGGGAGGTCGTGAATTTAACACAAAAGGTTGTTAATTAACGCTTTACGGGTTGTAAACAACTCAATTGGCAACACTTAACGTGAGAGAACGTTGTGTCAGAGAAGAACGCGGGGGAGGTTGTGAATTGAACTCTACATGTTGTAAATTAGCGCTTCACACGTTGTAAAATAGAAATCAACTGTTCTCGCTGCTAGTTCGCTGGGGCGTACCAACAGCAGGTTGTTAATATATGTTATTTTGCTTTTGTTTCGCTGTGGCGAAGCAAAAGCAAATCGCCACACCTTCAAGTTGTAAAACGAACTCAGCAGGTTGTTAATACATGCTTGAAGAGTTGTAAACATAACATTTCTCATAGTTGTAAAATGCTTCACGACTTGTAAACAGCACATTGGTCATAATGTAAGAAATCATCGTCTCAAGAAAAAACATGTTGGAGGTTGTTAAACCCACAGAACCTATTGTAAATAAACGCTTTAAGACTTGTAAAAATCACCATTGTAATAACGCCCTATTGCTATGTTTGAAGCTAAAACCTGTGGGAGGTTGTAAATCGCACAGAACCTGTTGTCAATACACACTGTAACAGTTGTGAACATAACATTTTCCATACTTAAACGTAACCACTTGTACAACAAGGCATATGCAGTTGTGCGATAGCCATAAGAAGTTGTAAATATGTACTTGTCATCTAAATATGGCAGTGAAAAAAAAAGCATTACATCATTGCCCTTCCTATAACTACAAAATAGCCACACAAAGACATAAGGTTCTCAAAGGACCCACAAAATAGCAACATATATACATAATAAAATCACAAGTGCTATTTGTCTCTATTCCCTTGCATTTGTTTCTTGCCACCTATAATGGACAGCGCCTTTTTGGCATGTATGTTCCCGTCATGTGTCACAAGCCACCATAACGAATCGACCTTCATCTGCCGAATTTGATTAGGAGACAACTTAGGCATCGTATACCCCCTTTGTCCTGTGACGAGCCATCCCAACTGAATAACCATGAAAGAACATGGACTCCACACGAATCGCTGCAAACAGAAAGGAACAAACGATATGAAACACAACTAACCATTTCAAAGTATTGAGCAATAAAAAAATAGAAATACTAACGTGTCAGCTTGGACATGCACTTTTGGCCAATTGATGTCTTTAGGTATTTCTCTTCCTTTGCCAAATAATTCTGGTTTAACCCTGTGAAGTACACTAACGATGCAATCTCTCTGCATGAAGCAAATAATTTTGACATTACATAACACAGCAAGGACAACATTTACAAAATAAAGCATAAACTTAAGTTGGAGTGCTTACACACTGGCTTGCCAACCGCTCCTTGGCACGCAATTTTTCTTGTTGCTTTTGACTCAATCTCTTCTTCTTAGTTGTCTTCTCATCCTCTACAAGTGCATCTTCTTCCCTCTTTTGCAATCTTGAATATATGAGGTGGTCAACCAGCGAGTCAAGGGCAAAGAAACGTAATGTCTTGGTATCCAACACATAACAGAACCAGTGATCGAGCCGTAGTGTAGGAGCAAAGATTAAGTCGCAATCCCCAATGTTGTATCCAATATGCTCAGGAAGGATCTCATATTCATGCGCTTGTCAGGACCACTTCTTCGGATTAGACGACATTTTTTCCATCAACTCTGATGAAAAGATGTGTCTACTAACGTGACTAGAGTTCTGTAATTGATCCCCCACTAATGTCTTTGCGACCATTGACATAAACTGAGGAAAAATAGTTGAAAAGTTAGTGAATATCATACTAAAGTAACTAAAGATGAGTTCTTGTCAATGTATATGTAACTTACCCTATTATTAATCCACCTCCTTTCACGGAGACAATATAGTTCACCTCGTGTGACAAAATAGTCATATATTTCTACAAATGGCCTATTACACAAACAAGCATTTTGCAGCCAGTTTTTGTTCTTGAACTCGCTATAGACAGTAGACATTTAATTACTTACTCTTGTACATCCTCTTTGTTGGGTCTCATTGTGCACAGCTGGTTTAAAGCTTCCTTTTCCTTGTCATCTTTCATTCTTTTCTTAGTCATGGTTGTCACCCAGGGAGAGACAAGAGAAGGTTTTTTAACCCTTGTTGATTTTCTCAATTGCACTTCTTCATCCCCTTTCAATACATCTTCAGCACACTCATCTTTCCCCTCTTTGTCTGGCCTATTAGCTTCACCTTCATTATCTTTCTCTGACCCATCTTCTTCATTTATAGACCAAACTTCTTCATCTTTTCCTTTTCCTATGGTAGCCTTTTCAGCTTCACTTCCCAAGGAGGGTTGTTCATCTTCATTTTCTAACGATGACTGTTCGTCTTCCAAATTTTCTGCCCCTCCATCCATTTCTCCTACCCCTAACAACCTTGCCTCAAGGGAAACCAGTTCCTCTTGAACAATTGACACCACCCTTGACATAATTCTTTCATATGTTCTCTTCAATTCGTACAAATTAGGAGGAAAATATTAGTCATAATAAAATGGACAGTATGTGAACCTCACATCAAATTTCATCACTTACCGGGTGTGTTATAATATTTTGTTGATGCAATTCCGAAGCCGGACCTCCAACTACTTAACCCACGGAATGTAGCAACCCTTGGTTGCTTTGCTTCTCTATTTGCACTCTCTTCTTGATGTTTTTATCATTCCAATATCCAATTGCTTCGTTATTTTTAGAGGCTTATAGTTCACAGAGGTAGGGGTGTGCAAACGGTTTTTCGGTTCAGTGTTCGGTTAAAACCGAAAAAACCGAAAAACCGAAATATGCCTATTTTCACAACCAAACAGAAACCGAAATCACTAAAAAACCGAAAACCAAAAAACCGAAATATTTCGGTTTGGTATTTCGGTTTTTCGGTGATTGGGCTACATTGTGGGCTTTTTTGGTTCAAACTTGTCCAATCCGAAAAATATAGAAATAAGGGCCTTTTTAGTTCAAGCCTGACCACATTTTAGGCCTTTTTGCCAACACAATAGCTAGAGTTTAACATTGAAGAAACAAAGTAACAAACCATAAATCAAAAAGCCAAGTTTGACAACAATGTTGGCCAATAATCATCAAACATCAAACATCAATCAAAAAGCCAAGTGCCAATAAACATCATACAAAAAATGGCAAATTTAACAGCAATGTTTCCAATTAAACTGGAGCATCAAATCAAATACAAAAGTTTGCTGTGTAGTCACAACACCAAAATCAACCGCAGCAACTCATCCATGATCCATTGACCCTTTGTGTGCTGAAATATTTGAACAAAATATATAGCCATCATAAAATGATCCAAAACAGGAGCATAAATGAAATGAAAAGAAAAGAAATAAAATATTACAATAATACAAAGATATTGATAAATGACTTACAAAAATAACAGTGACAGTAAATCAACATCAGTTACAGTTGTAAACTTGCACAAGATCATAGCTATGTAATAAACTATCATTTGCTAATCCGATCTCCTCTGCAATCAAAATATCATCATCTTTAACCACATGCTCTTACCAAATCTTAGACTAAACAATAAATAAAAAATTCCTACAACATCCAGCAAACAAAATTTTGTCACTCAACTTTCTAATTCTCTAAAGCTCTTCAAAGTTTCGAAAGGCTTGGACTGTGCTGTAGACAAAAGCTGAGGTAATGAACTCTACTTGTGATTCAACTTTCTAATTCATTTAATTACTTCTTTATAATTAACACACATAACTGAATACAGCCACTGAAGAATCATTGCCATTGTATACACATCACTAAAAAATATATCCAATGAATCAATGAATCAAGCAAGCAAACCGAAGTGAAGCAACTCAGAGACCCAATGAATCAATGAATGAAGGAAGTAACTCGTGAGGGTGTGAGATCGACATTTTCCAGATCGACGTTGTGAGGGTGTGAGATCAACGTTTTGCAGATAAAAAAACTGAACCAAAGCTAAAAAAACAGAACCAGAGAGTCAGAGACCCAATGAAGCAACTCACCCAAGTGACAGAGGAGGCTTAGACGGCAGATCCACGTTTTGATTCCGGCTGAGATAAGGTGGAGACGGCCAGATCGACACCGAAGTGAGAGAAAGAGAGAGCGAAGTAAGAGTGGCGAGGCAGCGGCGACCTTCTGCTTCTAGTTGAGAGACCGAAAGAGTTAGGACAAACCAGAACAAAAATGGCAGGAGCAGAACAAAAATGGCGCCAAAGCTATCGAACAGACTTTATTGAAGCTAACAAACCAGAACAAAAATGGCAGGAGCAGAGCCGCAGAATAATTTTAACACTGCGTTAGGACAGGAGCAGAGCACAAACCTGAAGGAGAATGGGAGCAAAGACGCAGCACGAATTCAACAAAGTGAAGAAAGGGAAGGGGGCAGCCCTCAAGAAGGAGAAGATGATGACGATGCTTGAAGAAGACGGCAATTACCGAGTGAGGACGAAGTGAGTGATGAGAGGGAGAGGCGGAGAGGACTGAGGAGTGAGGATGAGAAGTCGAGAAGACGAGAACGGCTAGGGTTCCAGATCTGAGTGAAGTTGAGAGTTGAGAGTTGAGAGTTGAGAGACAAGAGTGAGAGTTTGAGACTTTGAGTGAAGTAGACAAGTAGTGAGTTACGAGTGAGGCCGTGGGAATTGGGGTTTTTTTTTGGGCTCAATGTTGGGTATTGGGTTGGGATTTGTGGGACGTTGGGTCTGGGCCAAGTTAGGGAGTGAGGTAAATATTGAAAGCAAGAAAAAAAAAGCATAAAACGACGTCGTTTAGCATAACTTCGGTTATTCGGTTAAAACCGAAATAATTTTACAAAAACCGCACCGAAAACCGAAAGTAATATTTGCTCACCCCTACACAGAGGGGAAATTTTTGTAAGCAAAAAACCAGCATAAAATTTAAATAACAACTTAACATAAGTAAATGTCAACATTTAATGCAACACTTTACGACTCATTATCAATGAAAACATATGTTGCACTTACCATAAGAAAATATATACATCCTCCAACATTGATTTTTCCTGAGGCTTTCCCTTTGCTGACTTTTTTCTTGTATTGTCCAACTAAATTTGATAGTTCACTCAACAGAAAGGTAGCCCAATCATTGTCTCTAAAAGCTGGCTTTGTAGCCACCATCACCTTTAATATTCGGTCACTCACCTTAACACCGGCTCCGGGACACAACAGCGTGCCCAATGCATACATAACAAAGAGAAATTCAAATTTGGATCATCTTCTCTTTCAATCATCCATTTTCCAATCGTCTTATATGGCACAGTCCCATACAATGTTTTTAATTGCTGAAAATCTTTGTCTTTATTCATCGCATTTCTTTCAATGTCCCCCTACACACAGTAACCCCATAAATTCTGTTACATCTTCCGGGTGAATATGAAGTGACCTCCCTCGAATAGAAACATTATTGGTTGGAGGGTCAAATGCACCCATAAACTGCCCGCATAAGTCTCAAGGGATTTGTGAGCAGCATATGTTGAACAACTTATCAAATCCAACTCTCTTTAACAGTTCCATCCGATCTGCTCTGTTCTTCACACTTTTGCACACCTTGATAAACTGATTAGGGGCACACCGAGTAAGAAATGGAACCACATATTTTTTCCCTTTTTCCCCTCTCCTTAATTTCTTTGCTCTCACCTTATATGTCTCCTTCTCATCATCTTTCAAAGCATTCCAAGCTTCTTTTATCGACTAACTCTCCTCTTTAAAAGGCCTTTTCGGCTCATTCTTTTTCTTCTTCTTCTGGTAATACTCTTGCGTGAACAATATATATGCTGACAGTTTCGGCTGCCTCTCTTCATCTTGATCTTCCCTTTTTCTTTTGTTCGGCATTTTTTACTTAACCAGAAACATAATACTTACCAATCCTTCCAAAACTTAGTAACACGAGCTTTAACACAAAGTACAGTCCAGTGATTCAAACAATTTTCATGTGGAAATTAAAACTCAATATCAACAACAATTATCTATAATGACTCCAATACAACACTAGTTTGGTGCCAGCAAGAGACTACTGCTTTGCATAGCTTATAACCAATAAATTCCACAGTCACAAATCAGATTCACATCCAAGATTGCCCAAAATTTTGAAATTTCAGTACATGTACCTAAAGTCACACAACTTACCTCAACAGTCAATATGTATGTCAAATGCAAATTTGGACAAGTAAGCTCATATAAGAAATTTCACCAAACTCAACAAAGTGTACAGAATTTCAGCGATGGATGCAAAGCTTTGGAATATAGCGTTCAGCAAACATCCACATTTTGACAACAAATTCAAGTCACTGCACCAAAACTCTAACCCAAGTCCATAAAGTTCAGTTTTATCACAAAACAACTCAGTATTATTACAATAGCAAGCATCTATCAAATGGTGCACAATAAAGTTGCAGAGACCAGAAACGGTAAAGGTGCAATATAAACAAGTTAATATTGAAGATGTATAGATTAATGCCATATAAACAAGCATCTATCAAAACACCAAAACCAATTACTAGCTACAATATGGAGCTAAATGTAGGTCATGCCATTTTTGTTAGAAGAAAAATTAGACATTTTGAGTAGAAGTCCTAAATCCTAAATCCAACAATTTACCCCCAAGAAACAGTGATTTCTTCACTCACCGGTGGGAATGGCGCCTTCAATTGGAGGACCGATGGAGTCTCGGAGTCAAGGAACAACGAACGCCACTGGGCGCCAACCACCAATGACGGAGACGTAGCCGCAGCCGACTGAGAGAAGAGCGCCGACGCACGGCCACACGACGCCGACCAGCAACGGACACTCATGCCAAACGACGGGAGCACCCACGGTGAGGCAGGGCAAACGGCTGGACCACCAATGACGGACAGGCTCAGGAAATGACAGACCAACGATGGAGACGCACTGCACGGCACCGGACTATAATGGAGAGGTAGAACGTCGTTTTCGAAATTTCTCTCTGAATGCGATTTGGACTGCTCTCTTTCAAATGAAGAAGACAAGAGTTTAAATTTCCATTAGGGCATGTGTGTCATTTTACTGTAGAAAATAATATTAGAAAAGTCCCTAGGAACTTTTCTGGTATTTCAGTTTTTTCAGGGACTTTTCTGACAATATTTTGCTTCTTTGGGACATGACAATGATTTTCCCAATTAAGAAGGATGTTTTTCTTTAAAAAAAATTTGCAATGTGAATATCTATTCTCTTGTTGCAATGCAGACTCTTGTGTAGTCTGTACTATTGGGCTCGGGCCCATTTCATTTTAGTGCGAATAATACTCGTGCATTTACTAATTATATTTAATTAATTATGTGAACATTGTTAACAAAAGTTGATCCAATTGATAAAATGGTTGACTCATAATTATAGGGTCGTGAGTTCAGATTCCACCGACATGAGGACTTTTAGTTATATGTCCTTACCCTGGTGAGCCCTGAGACCCAACTCATCTAAACTTTTTTGTACAAAAAAAAATATGTGAATGGTAAAAATTCTAATTAATTTGTGAATTTGGTTCTTGAGTATAATTCTCCCTAAAATTTCATAATACTATTTTGGTTGACCCAAATAGGGAGTAAGTTTTCAAATTTCAAAGGGTGAAACAACGTTGGAGAACAAATTATAAGGATTATTTTATAAAAAATAAAGAAAAAATCACATTTTAATCCATTTAAAATAATTAAATTCAGACTCATGCCTGCACTTTTATCAAATCCTTAATTGGGTCAAGAGGTCTCATTAAGGATTTCTGAATTAGTTGATTTTACCAATATGTCCTGCCATTTTGTTGCTTTTTCTCTTTTTTTTCCTCATTCTTTTTCTATTGATAAAATCTCTGTCTCAATTGGACTCATCTTCCCACCATGAGATTTATTCAACCGATTCACCGACCATGTACTTATCCTATAAGACAAAGCAACAAACTTCAAAGTTCAAATATTGTGCCGAGTAAAAAAACCATCTCAATAACTCGTCATCTTCATTATTTTTTGTTCAATCACATCATAGTGGAAGTATAAGATTTTACAATTATTCATTGTTCATTGTTATAATAAAATAAATTTCTCCTATGCTTTTAGGATGATTTTCCTATATGTGTAGATTTATTTTTGTGTTGACGGTTTCAATCATTCCATCGACACTAATTAGATTCTAAATAGTAGTGTTAAAGATAAAATCTCAAAACTTACCTTTTGATTTTCTTTGTTAACTCTATTTCTTCTCTTTTTTGATTTTGTTGCTCAAAAGCCCTAGTTTACCTTATTCTTTTATTTTTTTTTTTGGAGGATTCATGATATGATGGGAGGGGTACTATGGTCTTTTAACAATATTCAGTAATACCTATTAAAGCCTTTTGACCTAATCAAAAATTTATTAAAAGTGTATGCCTGAATTTAGATTTAGGTATTTCAAATAAATTTAAATGGAATTCTCAAAAATAAACGGTAAAAGTTAAAATAAAGGAGGCAAATTATTATAAAATATTTGGGTGAAAAATAGGGGTAAGCATTGTGGCTTGGAGTCTACGAAGCCGCAAGGGAATCTAGCAAGCGATGACGCAAGTGTTGTGTTATGCAATATATTAGAATCGTGGCCTTTCACATGCAACTTATGCCGACCATGGATTTAAAAATGCCTTGTCCAGTTGTCCTCGTGACGCCCACACCACCTGTCACACTTAGATGAGATTCTAATTATTTATGTGATTAAATTGTATAAAATAATAAAAAGTAAAATTCCAACTTTTTAATTCTCTTGCTTAACATTCTACCATGAACACTGCATTTAGAACATCAACTCTCCAACCTCACCTTTTAACATGAACTCCGGCAACTTGTCCCTTTCATACTTTTTTCCTTCAATGTAAAATTACTGCCTTTTCCTTTATTTATTTTTTCTGGCCGAATTTTCCCTTTATTTATTATAGTAACCTTATTAGTGGTTCAAACATTTCGTCCACACTATATTTGACAACATCATAGATCCTATGTTCCCTGATTAGTGTGTCAGCTACCACTATATATAATATATAAACTGATTCCTTGGTCCATTGATTGGTTCATCAAGCAATTTATAATACAAATATCATGTGTAAGCGTAACAACCTTCATGGTCTATTCATCTTATTATCACTTTCACTACACATCCGGTTATTAATAAAAGACTCCATTGATAAATTTGGAAAGATTAAAAAGGTTAAATAAATTACTTTAAATTATTTATATTTATTTTTTTTCTAAATTTATTTGTTTGACTTTTAAATTGATATATAATCTAATAATACACATTAGCATTTTATACTTGTGAATTCATATAGCATATATGTGTTATGTGTTATAATTAAATAATTTATTTAGATTCTTTTATCTCTCTAGATTAGTCAATTGAATCTTATTTTAAAGGTTGGAGGTAAAAATGTGTTCAAATGCAAACAATGTCTCGCTTAGATATCCTTAATTCATCTTCATACATGACCTACTTTTATTGGGAACCCAACTAAACTCTTATACTCCGTTTGCTAGCATGGAAGTGGAAGGTGGAAAGTGAAACTGGAACTGGAATTGAGATTATTATACGTTTGGTATATTGGAATCCACTTCACTAAGGAACCTGCTTCCTTCAAAATTGATGGAACTCACTTACATCAGACCCCTATGGAACTGGCCACATTTCTATGGAAGTCATTTTATTTTCCAGTGATGGTGACCGCAACAACGTTCATCCGGCGACGGCAATGACAAACCCACAGTGGACGTGCAAAATCGATAATGATGATGAATCCCCTTACAAAATCGACATACAAATTTGTGAACCTAATTGTCATTGTGATCTTCGATTTAGATTTCACCTAGTACAGCACCCTCCCCTCTCGTCTCCATTTGCAAAACAAAACTTTCGTTTCTGTTTCTCTGGTTCTGATGCTTCATGATTTTGATTTCAGCTTCACAATTCTTCTTCGATTTCACCAAGCCGTGCCTCTTTCCCTCTACCCGGAGGGGTCCCACTGCACTGTTCATTGTATTGTTCATCGTCACTCTTACTGCAAATGTTTCGACTTTTTATCTTTTCGTTTGTCTATATATGTATGTATATAGATTAAATTGATTCATGCCATATTCTATATGCATGCGCTTTGCACTCTTATTTGACATATCAAAGAGTGTGGGTTTAGGTCTTTAGGATTTTGGTGCATGGATCAAACGACGGAAATTAGAAACAGATTATGATAAGAGGGTGTGAATTGTTTTGTTCAAAAGAGAGATTGAGAGTGTAACTTCAGTTGCCTTCTCCGCCAGGCCGGTGTTCCTATGGGCCTATGGGGGCCAATCCATGGCTAACGGCTTGTGATCCTTTTTGGTGCCTAGCTAGGTTTTGTTTTCTCAAGGTCATACAAGTCTTTTTATATTATAAATACAAATATTAAATTAAAATAATACTCTACTTCCATTAACATGCCAAACAAATTTTTAAACTACACTTCCAATTTTAATTCTACTTCTAATTCCACTTTTATTTCTATTTCTATTTCTATAAAAACTCTTCTACGGTAATAAACAGGGCATTAGTGGATTGTTGAAGTTTATTCACCCATCACACTTGGATAATTCTCGCCATCAGAATCATTCACATATTCTTTATTTTAGTTATTGTACCCATTCAACCACTTTAATCCATAACTTAGAAAAATCACTTTACCAACGGCCTCACAACCTTATAGTATGATGCTCCCCTGTAATTAGGAGGTGATCACGAGTTCAATCCCACCAATAACCTCAGCCATTAATGCCTGTCCCTTACTCCCAAAATAAAAAATGGCTGATTCTGACATTCATGATTCCTTTCCTGCAATTTTCAACATTCAAATTAATTGGAGGTAAATATCATCTATAAAAGACCTGCAAGCACACTCTGAACAGAACCAAATCAATTATTCAAAAAGGGGATAAATGGATGGTCTCCACTTTGATTGACCATAATCACAACAACCAGGTTAATATGTACTGCATCACACATTTGATAGAATCATTCTCATCAATGAATGGTAAACTCAAAATCTCCAAGAGTTAAGGTCCCTGACATGTATGTACTCCTACATATCCATAGTCCCACACTTACTTTGCCACCAATGTCGAGAGAATAACGATCCAGACATGCTCGCAGGGGTTTGTTTTGTCTCTGCTCAATCTCCAACAAAGATGAACAGCATTCCTGAAAAATCAATAAAAGGGAAAAAACATTGTATTTATTTTAGAAACCAAGGATATTTCACGATGAAGCATATGTTTAGATTTTGGTCCCTGAAAATATCACTTATTTGGGTTTTATCTGGGGAAACAAAAGACTACAGTAGAGTCCTTGATTTATTTTAGTTGAATTCAAGTTAGTCTTTTGATGACTCACAAGGGGCTAGTTGTCCCCAATCAAGAAACTAAGGACTCAATCATACCTTTTGGTTATTCAAAACAAAATTCAAATTACTGATCATTCCCAGGGATCAAATTATTAATTTAGTCCATAAATGAATAAAATTATAGAACCAAAAGGAAAATATTTTTAAAAAAAAACTACCTGCAACTCTATTTACAAATTAAGGAGACAGTGAGAAAGTTGCTCAGAAAACTCCCCCAGCCATGGAAGGTAGATCATCAAAGCTCCAAAAGTCCATTGTGTTGTCACCATCCTGAGCTGTGTTCTCACCAAGCAAGGATTCTAATGAAGCATCGTCCCAGCTCCCTTGAAGATAAGGTGTCTGAAAGAACTGCAACTGGGATTCAATATCTCCAAGTTCCTCAGACAGTGTCTTTGCGGAATCATTTCCCACTGGCAACACACCCTAAGAGTTAGGGATGTTGGTATTCTGGCTGGCCTCATTAACAGCGTTAAATTCATCTTCTATAGAAGCAGAAAGCATTGACGAGTATTTGGGCATCGCTGCTTACCAATAAAATCAGGGACGGTACGTCCATTAGTGAATCTGCCAGTAGGAAATTTGAAGAAGGTCATGCCATAAGGGCTATGATTGGCCTTATTGAAAGAAATACTGTTGAGGTAGTTGTTGTTTCCATGATCGGACAGTGAATCTCCGAAGACAAACAATGGAGTTTGATTTTATTGCAGACATAGAGATGATGAATCAGCATAGCACAGTGTATAGAGTACCGTGCTGAAGAAGAAGAAGAAGAAGTTGATAGAGTGATACACGAGTCTTGCCATAATCTTTATTTTATAATAATCTGCAAAACCTTTTGTTTTTCTAATGTCAAGCAATCACACACACGCATACGTATATATACATATATATATATATATATACAGGTCTTGTATAAAGTAAGGCTCCACGATGGATTTGTGTTGGGGATATGCTTGCGGTTATGGGGGCACCAATGCATTTTATAGTGACATCCGACCCTAACCCCTGTTTCTTTATCAACTGTTGCTCGATGTTTGTATACTCATACGGCCTTCATGATATGGGTATTCATTGTTCTTCACCCTCTCACAGTTTGCCGCACTTAATTCCAATGAAAAGAAACAAAAAAGATGTTAGAGTTACACATTGATAGAGAATTACCATTGACTTTTTATTCCTTTAAATTTAATTTACCTAGAATGCTCTAGAGCGTCGTGACCATGCAAAAGCAGCCCATTTAGGCTGTTTGACAACTTCCTTTAGCAGCGTCGGAACCATTGACTCATCTACACAGTCAGGTGCCAACAAATATTTCTTTGTCACAAACACTGGGAACAAGCGTAGTACCCTACCAACATTCCCAAGCACATAATCCTTCTTCTCATCATCTATGTAGAATCCAGACTACAAAACACATAAATCATTGTTAGTGTTAGGTATACCGGTTAACGAGATACTGTTAACTATGTAGCATCATATCTTACTGTCATGTCATCCCACATAGGCTTCCTCATTGACTCAGTTTCCTTCTTCCAATTGTTCAAAGTAATAGGCACGTTGCTGTTTGCCCTATACCCAAGGTAGCTAATAAACTTGTCATATTTCACAACTTAAAGGCACTCAAAATTAACTCATAGTAGTCCTTTTCATCGAAAAGTTAGCCTAATTAATATGTCATTAATGACACAACTTCACTCAAATCATATGAACTCAATAGCACATAACTGAAAAATGAGATGAATAACTAGTTTCAAAGAACCCTAAACCCAGAACCCATCCAACAAGCATAGAGCATCAATTTCGTATTATTAACTCTAGTTAAGGGCAGAAATTTCTCATCTTTATGCGAAACTTGCAGAGCTACAAAGAATACCGAATCCGGAACCAAAACAAGTCACGAACGCCTTCACAAACAGCCACAAACACAAGAAGAAGGAGAATCACAATTTCGACAACAATGGATAAAGAAATAAAGGTGGGGATGCCGCAAAAGAGTGGTCAGAGTTATTCGACAAGCTTGAGAAGAAATTGTGGGGATTTTGAAATTGCGAGAATAGAGTTCGAAAAGGGATTTTAAAAACATATATTTTCTGGTTTATTTTGAAAATCGGTCAAATATGTAAGTTTTACAATGTTTAAATAAACAACAGTCGCATATTGATAGAATATATATAACAGTTGTTTAGATACGACCATCAAGTAAATGATGTGTTTTTTTTTTTTGAAAAAAACAAACACACTTTATCATGGTGGTTATATAAAATCGTCAAATATGTCTCATATACTTAACGGTTACTTTAAATAAGCGTTATATATTTTTTCCCATAATTCCGCCTATTTATATTTAGCAGTTTCATGAAAAATGTTAAGTGTGGAGCATCAACTATATCTGATTCTGTAGTAATGTTACTTGACTGAATCCCCTAGTATTTATTATGTTTTTGGCAAAACAAATTAGAAAATAATTATAAATAAATTATTTTTATTGATTAATGTGGTGATAAAAATTTCAATTATAAGGGAATATAAAGAAAAGAAATTATAAAATAATCATCAATAAATTATATTTGTTCATTAATGGAACGAAACTAAATCTCCTAGGGCCTATTTGGTACACTGGAATTGGGCTATTGGAAATGGAAATGGAATTTAATTCCATATCTTAAGTGTGTTTGGTACAACTGAAATGGTCATGGAAATCATTTCCATGTGGAATCCAAAACCCATCAATTCCACCAAATTAAATTCCATGAAAAAAGCAAAGATTTGTAATTCCACATGACAAATTCCTTCTTACTCTTCGACCTTCCCAGTATCCCACTGCCCATCACCTTCTCCGTCGCCCTTCCATTTATCCACTGGCGGCTTGTGCTCACAAACATGACGGCAACAGTGACATCCCATAGATCTCCGGCTTCATCATCCCCCCAACGCCTTCTTCGTCACAAAATATGGGTGCCGGCCCCATAGTCGTCCCCTGTGGAAAAGTTGTAGGAGTGATCTTGAGCGTGGAGCTGGCCAGTTGAGGGCGAAGGATTCGTGCCAGCAATGGAGCGTGGAGCTTGCCGAGACAAGGACGGTGGTGATGGCTGTGAGCAGGAAGAAGAAGATATGAAATTGTTTCTTTTAAAAGGCTGACACAGATTTCGGTTTTGGCAAGATATGAAATTTAGGATCTGAAATTTTGCTAGATCCAGAATGAGTTTTGCTCTAACGGCAGTTGTTTGTAGATCTGAAATTTTGCTGAAAAAATTGAAATGGTTCAGGTTTTCAGGGGAGGAGATGGTTTTGGCTCTGGATGAAATTTTTTTGAAAAAAAAATTGTAGGACATTTTGGTCTTTTCACCTAAAAATCATATCTCATTTCCATGACATACTAAACATACTTTGAAACCTCATTTCCATTTCCATTTCCATATCCATTTCTATATCTATATCTATTTCCATTTCCATCAAAATTAATTCCATCGTACCAAACAGGCCCCTAGTGTTTATTGTGTTTTCTTGGCAAAAAAAAAATAATGAGATAGAGTACTGTAAACCAAAACGAAGACAGATAAAAGAAACTGAACATGAGGGCAACCAACGCAATTTTTTATGTTAAGTTTTGCACGAGGTCATTTTTTTTTTCTTTTTGCCGTGCACGCGATCTGATAAAAAATCATGCCAAATAAAATAATCACCGATCTACAATAAAATTTGTGTAGGTGTGAGCGGGAAGGAGTATGGTGGGAATAAAGTAAAAGAAGCAAGTCACTTGGCTTAATGCTGCTTTAGTCCAATTTAAATTACTACAAGCTATCGTAAAATTGATGCTTAAAAATTATAATAATTAAATTTCTTCTCAATATAAGTTACTACAAGCTAGTAAGCACTTCTCAAAGTTATTGGTCATATTTCTTTAAAGCTAAAAACTGATTTTCTTTATTCTAAACAAGGTATAAACCTTAAGACTTTCATTTCATCAATTTAAATACACTCTTTTTTTCATTTCAGGAACAAATATTTCCATATCATTTTTTCTACTCTTCTTATTTTCATCAACATTACAAGTGAGAACTCTAAATGGTAGGATCATAGTTGAAATAGTGCATTCAGCTGGTAAGGCTCAGTGATAGTGTGATTCCCATTCCACATGAATCGTGAAAAAGAAATTATATGCCCTTTCAATTGGATGGATTGCATCAAAGAAGACATATTAACTTGCATTCTTACACAATTCATAACCTTTGCCTCCACAATTATAATATCCCCAGTAAGGCCCACTTCCACAACACGCCTCACTGGCTTGCTTCTCTGAAACCTTCACAGCAAAGTAACCCACAAACATTACAGTTACAGAATTTGGTTTTAATCTTTGGAACTTGAAATTCAATAATAGGAAAAATTGGTGAAAAATCCCTATTCAGAAATTTTATTGTCCAGAAAGACTTGATATATTTTATAAACAGAAAGTACTGGTAATCTACATCATTTTATATACAAAAAGTAGCACTACTCAAATTTCAACCCTTCTGTCTAATAAAATTTTCAAACAAGGACTTTAACTTGTTGGAGGCTCATGAACAGTTTGTTTGACACCTACCATACTTTAAAGAGTGACTTATCACATCAAAACCTCTACATAATAAAACTTCAAAAGTGAATATTTGAATCATTTAAGCTGTTTCTCCAACTTCTGAATCTCAACAGAAAGTACGGTGTTATGCAGCTTCACTAGTGCTGAAACTTCTTCTCTGCAGAGACCTTCACTTCCATTCCCCAAGTTAACAAGCCCAAATTTCCTCCCTCCTTGATTGTGCATTTCCTAGTAATCACAAGGTTCAAAAAGCAATTAGAAAAATTCAAACATCAAGCACAGCATAAGAGAACTCTGAACATTGAGCATTTCAGAATTTTACTTTTTTTTTTTTTTGCACACTTTGATCACAGTTGTGAGATTTCCAATGACCATGTCCACATATTTTTCCGGAGAGTATGAAGCTATGATGCTTGATGAGTTTTTAGACAAAGGACCTAAAACATAGAAAATTAGGGAAACTAGAAATGATAATAGGCTGAGATAAATTCTACTCTAGCCTCTGCTCTTTATATAGCTAAAGTATACAACAGAAATTGGTTACAAAATGATATAAACCATACACGTGTCCAATGAAACAGATATGGTAAGATATGCTAGCTATATACAATTGTACAAATACTAATCTTGTACGAACACTACTTACGTATTAGTTCTAACATTCCCCCTCAAACAAGAGGGTGTGGGACATGGTCTGAGTTTGCCTCTGAAATTGGTGAATTGTGTATGTGGTAGAGCTTTCGTTAAGCAATATGCAATCTGATTGGAAGAAGGAATATATCGAATATCTAGTTGTCCTGATAACACAAAATCGCTAATAAAATGCATATCTATTTCTATATGCTTGCTGCGAGCATGCTGAACAGGATTTGCTGCAAGGGCCTTAGCACTCAAGTTATCGTACCAAATAATAGAAGGTGTTCAAAGAAATAAACCAAGTTTAGAAATTAAGGATTTTAACCACTGTAATTCTGCTGCACCATCAGCAAGAGCTCTATACTCTAATTCTGAACTGGCTCTAGCTACTACTCTCTATTTCCTAGATGACCAGGAAATAAGTGTGCTACCTAAATATACACAAATTCCTTCCACTGACTTTCTATCATCTAAATCTGTTGTCCAATCAGCAATTGTAAATGCTATCAACTGTAATGACTTGAATGGTTTAATATGCAACCCATACTGATAAGTGCCTTTAAGATATCTGAATATCCTTTTAACACCCTGAAAATGAATATCTGTAGGTTTAGCCATGAATTGACTCAGTTTATTGACAAAGTAGGCTATATCTGGTCTTGTAGTAGTTAAGTATTGTAAGGACCCTATAGCTCTACGATAAGTAGAAGGATCAGACATGGGCTTTCCTTCATTAGCAGAAAAATATCTTTCAGTAACCATAGGAGTTGAAACCGGTGCACAATCAAATAAATTGAAGCATCATAATAAATCAAGTGTATAATTGCCATGATTGATATATAGCCCAGAGGAATCACGATATACTTCTAGACCAAGAAAGTAATAAAGTGTTCCTAAATCTTTGAGGGAAAACACTGCATTCAGCTTTTGAATAAATGTTCTCACAAAATTAGAATCATTGCCAGTGATGAGAATATCATCAACATAGATAAGAATAAATACCAGGCGATTATGAGTCCGAAGGAAGAACAATGACACATCACTCTAGATATTTTGAAAACCTCAATCTAACAGAATACAACGAAGGTGATCAAACCATACGCGTGGTGCTTGTTTAAGGCTGTAAATTGCTTTGACTAGTTTGCAAACATGATTAGGCCGTCGGATATCTCAAAAGCCTTCAGGTTGGCACATGAAAACTTCTTCATGCAAATACCCATTGAGAAACGCATTGTTGATGTCAAGCTGTCGAATTTCCCAATGATAAGTTACAGTAATAGTTAGTATTAGCTGAATAGTTGTTGGCTTTACCACCGAACTAAACGTATCTTCATAATCTATGCCAGCCAATTGTTGAAAACCCTTTGCCACCAGTCGCACCTTATGCTTCAGAATGGAACCATTAGTCTTAAACTTCATTTTAAAGACCTATTTGCAATCTACGGGTCTTTGACCACAATAAGGAACCAGAGTCCAAGTGCCATTTCGCTGGAGAGCATCGAATTCAACTATCATGGCCTTTTTCCAATGAGATGAAGCAAGAGCCTTGGAAACAAACCGCGGTTCAGCAGCGAGGATCAGAGAGGTAGGGTTTTTCTCAGACTCAAGAAGACCAACAAATGGGTAACGAGGTTTTGTATCACCCGATTTGGCTCGAGTCACCATAGGGTGATGGTTTGTAATATTGGATACTAGACCCGGGTCACAAGTGTCAGGTTGGGCTTCTAGGACTAGTGTATTTGGACTAGTAGCTGAAGAGAAATGAGAAGAATCACCTGAACCTGGGCTTAGAGATTAAAGTGACGCTAAGACCGGAGACTGAGAAGAATAAATAACAAAAGGCACCGGTGAAGCTGAAGCACGAGAAACTGGTTATGGTGTTTCAATGATTAGTGGAACCGGATGAGCATCAAAAACAGAAACATATTGTCGATTAAGAAATCCTGACTCAAAAGGGAAACAAGAAACATCAAAAATCACATGTCTAGAAATATATATTCGACTTGACATACTCAAACATTTATACCCTTTATGCTGTGATGTTGGACCAAGGAAGACACACTTTTGACTATGAAATGCAAACTTGTGAGCATTGTATGGGTTTAAACAAGGGTAGCAAGCACAACCAAATGGTTTTAATGACTTATAATCTGGCTCTGTATTAAACAAGCAAAACAGAGGTGAAATGCCCTTCAATACTGGAGTGGGAAGCCGATTAATTAAATGCACAACCATTGAAAAAGCCTCAGTCCAATAAGCTAAAGGCATTTCAGCATGAGCTTAAGCCAACTTCAACAATATGTCTGTGTTTACGCTCAGCATGCCCATTTTGTTGTGACGTATATGGACATCTAAGACAAATATGAATACCAGAAGCCTCAGTAATAGCAATAATTGGTTTGTACTCAGTTCCATTGTCATATAGGATATTCTTGATTGTTGTTTGAAATTGAGTCTTGACCATATTACGAAAATGATTAAAAGGAATAATAGCTTCACCTTTATGTTTAAGTGGATATAACCAAGTATATCTCCTAAAATCATCAACAAAATGAATATAAAACATATGTCCATGAACTAATTGAATAGGAGAGGGACCCAAAGATCAGTGTGAATTAATTCAAATGGAGTCAAAGCATGAGAAATAGAAGCTAGAAACGGCAATTGTTTAGATTTTCCACATTGGCAAGCTTCACAGAAAAAATTCTCATTAATTTTGATATTGATATTACAATCATTCTAGATTTGTTTCAATATCCTATTATTTAGGTGGCCTAACTTGTAATGCCAGGTGATAAACTTATCATCAGATGGTGAAGCTACAGCCATGTGTGCTTGAACTCCAAGAGTGACACTATGCATTGGATATAGTCCCTGTCTTGGTGTTGCGGTCAGTAGAGTCCATCTTGTTATCTTGTCCTTCACGTTACAACCATTATCAGTAAAGGTAACAGTAACATCATTATCTGTAACTAATTTATGCACACTGAGTAAATTTTTGGTAGCATGTGGCACAATTAAAACATTCTTAAGTTGAAGAGTAGAGTTAGAACATGGGATAGTCGCACAACCAATGCCATGAATTTTTTTTTTATCAATGTAACTAAATGTGCCTTACCAACAGGAGTCACATGATCAAGCTGAGAAGAATCAGATGCAACATGATGCTTAGCACCACTGTCTAAGTACCAATCAGAATCTGTTACAGTTTGACCATCAGCATAATCAGCTTGAGCAGAGTGAGATGGAGGACGAAACATGCGATCAAAATGCTTATAGCAATTGGAAAGTCTATGTCCCACACGTTCACACAAATCACAATAGGGCCTTCCACTGCCGTTATTCCGACCTCTGAAGTTGTGACCTCCACAGTTGTTATTTTGACAACCCCTCCAAGAAGGACGAGCGGAAGAGTGATTAGAATTACCAGAATTCTGATTAGGATTTCCTCTGACAGCTGTGTTAGTAGACAGTTGAATGGTAAGAGAAGACAAATGATTAAGCTGCTCAATTCGACATTCAAAAGCAAGAAGAGCAGACTGAGCTTCAATCCAAGTGAGATCTACTTGATCAACAAGTTTAATGACTATGGCATTATATTCAGCGTCCAAGCCATTCAACATATGCAAAATGAGTTCATCCGTGGTAATTGGTGAACCAGCAAGAGCAAGCTGATCATACAATGACTTCATACAAGCCAAGTAATCAACCATTTTCATGGCATTCTTTCGTGTCTAATATAGCTCAGACTTAAAGACCATAACCCGAGATTTTGATGCGACACAGGTAAGAGAATGAGCCTCTGTCTAGAGATCATGAGCTGAGCGACAATGCAATAACTGAGCTCTGATTTCTTGTGACATGGTGTTGCGAAGCCATCCCACAAGTATCCTATCAACAGCATACTAGTCATCATAATCAGGATTAGAAATAACCTCCTGAGATTCAAGAACAAGACGAGTCGGTGCTGGAGCAGTAGAGGAACCATCAATATGAAACTGTAAGCGATTTCCCTCGATGAGTGGGAGAACGACTGATTCCCAAACCAAGAAATTAGTCTGATCCAACTTGACGGACGTAGTTTGACTAGAAGAATGAAACAGTGAATATGACTTTGTGATGGCAGCGGAATTGGCATCATCTGTAGTGTGAGAGGAAATCGATATGGCGGCGGAAAAAGGAGCAAATAGCTCTGATACCAAGATAGAAAATTAGGAAAACCAGAAATGATAATAAGCAGAGATAAATTCTACTCTAGCCTCTACTCTTTATATAGCTAAAGTATACAATAGAAATTGGTTACAAAATGATATAAACCATACACGTGTCCAATGAATCATATATGGTAAGATATGCTAGCGATATACAACTGTACAAATACTAATCCTATACACACACTAATTACGTATTAGTTGTAACACTAAATCATCACTACTTCCAATGCTTTTGAAGTAGACCACTCTTGCCAGCAAGCTTTTGGTTTCTGCATCTCCTAGTTCTTGCCTCAGAACCTTGACCACTCTCTTGAAATAACTTAGTTGAGCTTTTAGGTCCATCACCTGAAAAAAAAAAAAACATAACCATACTATTAATCCCCCCTCTCACCAGGCCCCTCTCTCCCTCTCGCTCTCCCCTGCTCTCTCTCTCAACATAAAAAGCAATGTAAATTTGCACCCATAGTAAAATCTACTTCTGACATTCTTACATGTCAATTTATGATTGGATTTATCCTTCCATATAATTATTAAAAAATATGTCAAAATCATTTGAGTTAAATTGCTCAAGCTATAACATAAAATTCTTTGGAATATTTTTTCAGTAGCACTCGAAATCCTAAAATAATTTTTTGTCCACTCACCACCCTAAAATCTAGCATCCAAATATTTTCCCAATATTATCTAGTATTCTAAACTAATTTTTAGTTCATCCAAAACCCTAAATTATTCTACCAAAAATTAGTTTTAAATACTGAGTATTACTGAAAATATATTTTTGGGGCTAGATGCAATAAAAATTAGTTTAGGATACTAAGTCAATGTTACTGAAAAAAAAATATTTTATGGTGTTGGATGCTAGATATTGGATGATATTAAAAAATATTTTTAGGGTGGTAAGTGGACCAAAAGTTATTTTAGGATATTTAGTGCCATTGAAAAAATATTTCAGGCTACTCAGTAACACTAAAAACACTTTAGGATATTGAATACAATTTTTCAAAAAGTATCTTACACAAAAATGGCGCAGTTTCAAGAAAAATGAGGGCAACAGACGGTAAAAGAATAGGAGAGAAGCCGCGTGGGTCCTCATCAAGTCATCATTACCTTCATGCACCAAACCTCACTTCCATATATCTCATCACACTTTCTTCTACTTTTCTTTTCTCATTTCATTATTCATATCTCATATAAAACGAAGTCTATATTTAATTAATTTGAAGAGATTAAAAATAATTAATTTAATTATTTGTAAAAAAATTGGTTAGTTTTCTTAAAATACTGTTTTTAATTACTAGTATTTATTTTAAGAACTACTTTATGATAAAACTCTTTAATATATATATATATATATAATCAATAGAAAGAAGGACTAAGGTGCCAATTTAACAATAAAGTTTTTAGCATGATGCATCTGGCACTGTAAGGTTTTGTTATGGGCAAAATTATACGTCTCATTGGAAAAAAAAGGGGGTGGGGAAAATTATACATCAACTTTTTTTTATAGTGGCAAAAACAACAATTCCGTCAATGACGGTAAACGGTCGTTACTTGAATTGGGTGGGTCCCACCTATGTTTGTGTTAGTATAGTCAGTGCTCTGCACCTTGGTTCGCGGCCATGTTTCCTCCATAATTCTCGTCCTTCTCAGCCCCGGCGTTTTCATAACAAATCTGTTGGTCCACCTCGACAAGCAATAAATCTTCATATGTGCCAAATATAGGCTTCCTTCTTCTTCAGGCGGCAATATGAGGAGACTGCATATGGAATATGGCATTGTAGTAATCAAATATGAAATACTTGAATCCTGGCAACCTCTTCTCTAACTTGTATGATGCTACAAACAGCACCCTGTTGTGTCGTCTTGCCATTGCCAGTAACAATTCAACACAGCCACTACTTGGATTCGTGTTGTCCACAAGAATATGAAACCTAGGATGAAAGGAAAAGTGACACACACACACACTACCACTTGACAATGCCTATTATGAGAGCCAGTTAGGGTTAAATTTGGTCATAAATATAAGATCTCAATCTCCTTTTTCCTCGTATTTATAATTTTTTCCTCTAAATTATCCTTATTGATTGTATATGTTGAAAAAGTTTGCATCAAGTATGGTTCTAATACAAATAATTTAAGAGGGTATTTTAGGAAAACCAACCCACATTTTTAACATATAACTAATTTAACTAACTTCCTTAACCTACCCATATTAGTTAAGCAGGTCTTATATTAAGGACAAGTTATTAAATAATACTACCTCCAATGATTAATATGAGAGTTAGTTGACTTTTTTTGAAGAGATTAATGAAGCTAAATTTTTAAATTATTTACTTATAGCATATATTGTGTATCATTAGATTATATATCAATGTATAAGTTAGGCAAATTAATTTAGAAAAAAATGATAAACATAAATATCTTAATGTAATTTATTTAGCTTCCTTAATCTCTCCAATAAAATGTCTACTTACTCTTATATTAAGAACTGGGAAGAGTAGTAGGTAGAGTGACCTAGAGAGAGCTGGTCAAGTTGATGACAAAGACGTTCCTGATGACATGTTGGGCTTGAGATAGTGTGAAGTAATCGCTGCCTCCTATACTGAGCAAGTACACAGCCGTCCTCACCATGCTCTTAGCTTCCTTTTCACCATATTTCTGTTTCAGTGAATTTGCCACATCCTTCAAGCAGCTCACTTGCTTTGGGAAAGATATCTGCTCAACACAAATATGCTCATTTACTCTAAATATATTCTGTGTTGCAATGCTTCAAATATGGGCAACTTTGCCACCAGAGCTGTTGTTGGTTAATTCATTAATTAATTTAACACAAGTATGTGTCAGTATATGTCATAGCAACTTTGGAAACATATTTTAACTCATTCTCCACCTAGCCATTTGCCATTTGCCGCTACGGCCTATGGATTATGTTGGAAAATAATCTAGTCCATCTTTAGTAGATTAGGCCCAAGCCAAATAGAATTAGGGTTAGACTATAAATAATATAAAAGTTTGGGTCAGTGTATGTAATATCTCCTAATTACAGAGTCATATTTATTTGATTGATAGAATACGTCTCTCCATAGAAAGAATATTTTGTCTCTCTAGAAAGAATATGTTGTCTCTCTAAAAAAAGGATATGTACATAAAACAATATAAATAGGTGTAAGAGGTTCAGTTGTGAATCACTTGAACAGAGATATTCAGACACCACCGATTCCTTTTCCCTCTACTATAACTCTCTCTTCTTCATGTCTGTTGTGTTTTTGTTATGTGTCATAATCGCTTCCATAATTATTATTCGATTTGCATGGGAATTAGAGATTTGCGTGGGAATTAGAGATTAATGTTCACACTACAGGTTAGCCTAATATTCTTACAGATTAAATCTCATTTCCATACGCATTCGGTGGCTGATATAAACGTCACAATAAAAGGAACACGTATACTAGTAAAGGCTTTTTTATTTCATTATTTTGTAGGAGTTCAGCAACCCTTCATATCATGGCTCATGCATACAAATCAAATTCTTGAATTTTAAATTGGTTCTGGATCATGTGGGCTAGAGGTCTTCACACAGACACACAAACTCATACACACTCATTCAGGAGAAGTTCCAAAGATTTCGGAAGAATCTGCAAGGTGTTGATGCTGATTGATGAGTTGAACCGGAGACTCAAAACCCTAATTTGCCTCAAATAGCTCTTTGAGATTGTAAGGCCATGTTTGGTCGCGAGTTCCATTCCACACTATTCTTGCAAACTCCTGGTTCACTGCTTCTGTGGGATGAGCAGCATCAAAGAACACATAATCACTCGGATCTTCACAGGCCTCAAAATCCATTCTTAGTCTGTTTCCTCCGAACGGACCACTCCCACAGCATGCCTTCCTGCCTTCCTTCAAACCTATCAATTCAAATATATATATATATATATATATATATATCCAATCAGTTCATCTCCAAATCATTTGAAATTACTTATATGTTCCGATCAAACAACCTTTCCCTTCACACTCACCATGTCTAGAAGGGAAATTAATCATGTCTAAGAGAAAGCTATTGAAATCGGTTGTTGAGTATTTGAAGCCTTCAAGTTGAGTTTCTAGCTTCTGAAGCATTTTAAAAAGTTCTTGGTTGTGTAACTTTGCTAGTGCATTGGCTTCCTCCCAGCAACTATTATAGCTCACTCTCAATAATGGTGAGCAGCCAATAGGAGCCAAATTTGGGACCCAGAACTTCCTTCCTCCTTTCTCATATACATCCTGTTACAACAGCAACTCAAACATATTCAAGTTAGTATCTTTTCACAACCATTATGGTTCTAATACATTTTTAGAATTAGAACAATTAGTATCAAAATAGCTGAAGCCTATTTGGTACTTCTTATATACTTTCAATTTATTGTCAGATTAGTCAATGTGAGACTCTTAATATATTCTAATATTTAATTATGTCACAGTACAGCTTTCCAAGAGTGTGTATATTCTTACTTTGATCGCAGTAGTGAGGTTTCCGATCACCATTCCGACATATTTTTGAGGATATAATTTGATGAAGCTGGAGTTTATAATGAGAGGCAAAAGGTTGTCATTGCTTCCTATATTCATCAGATATACAGCTCTTGAAACCAATGCTTTGCCTTCTGCATTCCCAAGCTTCTTCCTTAATTGCTTCTCCACATTCTTGAAATAAACCAGTTGAGTTTTGAGGGGTACCGCCTGCAAATTTGAATTACTCTTCGGTGTGTGTTTCTACTTTCACAAGAATGATCCTGGCTAGCAGCTACTATATTCCACTATAACATACTACCTCAAGTCCTTATATAAGTTTTAGTTAACTGTTTTTTTTTGTAAACTTAGAATGTCCCCGTGTCACTTTGGATTTAAAACTAATCGTTGTTGGGCAGAGAGCATTGTTGTCAAACTTGCGAGTTGACTCTCCAAGTTTACCGTTTTTATATTTCTAACTTACAAAATCTAGTCGAATCACTAGTAAACTTGTGACCATTATAAACTCGATTAAATTCATGAGTTTATATACCGAATTTACCGTTTTTATGTTTCTAACCTATAAAACCGTATTAACTCACCTTTAAACTCGTGTTAACTTCTTTGATTTGATCATGTTCAGCGGCTTTATATATAAATTATAGAAATTATTTTGTTAAATATAATAAATTATGAATGATGATGGATTTAATTTCAATATTTGGATTTAAAATATATTTAAATCAAATTGTTGTCATTTTTTATATTTTAATTATTGAATTATACACCATTAATAACTATTTAATGGTAAAAATAAAATCTTAGGAGTTTACGATTCGAGTTCATGATACGAGTTTAAATCACTATTATGAGTTTGCTTAAACTCACGAGTTTGACAACCTTGGCAGAGAGCGTAAAGGTAAAATCCCTGCCAACAAATGCGTTTTCCTGGATTCAAACTTGTGTTCTCATCATTATAGGGTGAGACTATTTATCATATCTACTGACAGCTTATTGGTTTAGTTAACTCATTTTTATTACAAGATTTAGATAACTAACTTAAAAAAATTAGTTAACTTAGTTATTTATAACAAACAATGTGTCGGTTTCTCTAAAATATCCTCGTTCATAATGTGCATTGAAACTACCATATGGGATCTCCCTAAGATATGCAATTAATAGGGATACTTTGGGTAAACAATTAAAACTTTGGAAGATAAAGTGGATTTGAGCTCTTATATTTATAATCAAAATAAATCCCTTCTTTATCAATGATATTTAGGACTTGAGGAAATAATTAAAAGTTCAAATTTCAATATATCCTTGGCGACAAGCTTCTATGAACACAAGTATAGGACTTGGTTTCAATGCTTAGCTCTCCTAACTCATTAGATCTAGCCCATCAGACCTAATTTGGACTATTCAAATCTAAGCTTTTAAAAGTCTATTATTTTTAATAAAAATTATTTTAATAGTTATATAATTTAAAATAAAGACAATCTCTTAACTACTATTCTTTCAAAAAAAATGATTTTTTTATTTAAAAAATCATCATTTTAGAAAAAATCAAATCTTGACCATCCAAAATCAAATCTGGATAGCCCAAATCTAACAAGCTAGGAGAGCTAAGTACAGTAATTAGCACTAAAATCAAGTCCTTCCCATTCAGTGCTCATCCCATTGATGAGCACCTAATTTCTCATAACTGTGATAAGATCTCATTTGTTTAAATTTAACCTAAACTATCTAAATTTAAAATTTTTAATCTGTAATTTTTTAAACGTTAAATTTATTTTTATGAAAAGTAATAGTTATAATATTATCTTTATTTTTAATTTTATATATATTAAAATAAAAATTTATCTAAAATATAAAAATTAAATTAAATCTAGACTGTCTCAAATCAATCTAACAGTGTGTTGGTTGCATCTTCGAGGCTAGGGATTGGAGGCGAGAGAAACCCGATATCACAGGGGGTCGGGGATATTTCTATGAATACGTAGCCACACCAACAGGGTTGGTGCCCGACAAAATAGTGTATAACAATAAAAGGCGCCTTTTAGTAAATTTTTGGGATATTACAATATATACATTTTGGCTCATCAAAGTGATGAGCAGAAAATATGCTCCCCAATTATAAAGAGAAAGCGCAGTTGCAAAAGACTGACATATTAGGAGAGAGTGTCTTTTAAACTTATAAACCAAACTTCATTTGCAAGGTTCCTGATGTAGGACCCACAAGCACACCTTTGTTATAAAACACACAAATCAAAAAGAAATTCGATCTCAAAAGATTAGCTTATTGGGAGAGAAAGTTCCTTAGACATAGTCTACTATCACTATAATCTATTGTTTTGATATTAATGAAATTGTGAAAAGAAACGAATAACATACCACTTCTTGATTAGTCTCAACTAGAATACCAGCTCCGCCAGATGCAAAATTTGCTCCATCGGTAAATCGATGATATCCAGGTTGTAGATATGGCGGAATCAGAGGAATCTCTGCATACTCAGCTGAAATGGAGATATATATATAGATAAGTTCTTCATTAATCATATTATATAAATTCAATCTCAAGAACATGATTCAATATCGCTGCTTACCAATAAAATCAGGGACGGTACGTCCATTAGTGAATCTGCCAGTAGGAAATTTGAAGAAGGTCATGCCATAAGGGCTATGATTGGCCTTATTGCAAGAAGTATTGTTGAGGTAGTTGTTGTTTCCTGGATCCGACAGTGAGTCCCCGAATATAAACAATGGAGTTTGCTTCTGTTGCAGACATGTAGATGATGAATCAGCATAGCACAGTGTATAGGGTACTGTGCTGAGGAGGAAGAAGAAGAAGCTGATAGGGTGATACACGAGTCTTGCCATAGTGTTTGTCTTACAATAATCTGCTAAACCTTTCGTTTTTATAATGTCAAGCAATCATAAATGAATATATATATATATATATATATATAGGTCTTGGATAAAGTAAGGCTCCACTTGGATTAGTGTTGGGGGTAAGCTTGCAGGTTTGGGGGCACCCAATGTGATATGATGCTGTCATTCCCACGACTTTTTCAACAGACTATACTCTCGTTAACATAAAATCTAGTTGACTAATTTTGAAAAATTAATAAATTTAAATAAATTATTTAATTATAGTATATATTACATAATCTCTCTCAAATACTTAGTTGTGCTCTCCTACTATTTTCATTGTGTTCCCCGTCACAGTTCATATTCTGTCCCTCACCTTCCTTTAGTTTTCTATCCATTCAATCTTAATTCATTGGTACAGAATTCATTTTTATATTTTATTCATCTTAATTCTCATTTAGAGTGAATCGACAATATTTAAAGTTCTTTTTTAATTACTTGATTAAGGGTGTAGTTTTCCTTTCGGATTTTCGCTTCTCCCAATAAGTGCGTTTATTAGGATTTAAACTTATATTCTCCTTTTTATGGGAATGAGTCTACTTACTACATCAACAAATAGTTTTTTGGTACAATGTTTAAAGTTCATATTCATCTAACATCAACATAACAAACTATATAATTTTATATTAAGTTATTAACAATAAATGCATATCAACCGAATTCTTCTTTTAATTTTGCATATTATTATATATGAAATTTGTTGTGATAAAGTAGGGTAGTTTAAGTTTGCTTGGGTGTAGTGTCACTGTCCAAATTAAACAATAAGCTGAGATCCCAATTATTGTGCTGGTGCCTGGTGCTATTCTCCCCATAGAAAAAAATGGAAATCGGGGAAAAATTGTTGTTGAAATTTCTATTAATGAGAGAGACTAGATAAACTTTTATATACACATAGGCACATATACTATGATTTGATTCATTCTCACTGAGAAAATTATAATTTTGCAAAAAAAGTTGTTAATGGAAACTTTTTCCGTTCCTCCCTTATAAACACTGTTGAACCGTTTCTTTCTTTCTTTCTTTCTTTCTTGGTCAACTGATTGTTGAACCATTTCTGCTCCATATTTTTTATACCTTTTCTTCTCCATTTCATTCTCATCACTTCCAAAGCCAAATCTCTTAGGGTCTTTTTTTTAATATACTTGTACACAATAGTATTAGAGTATTTATACATATATAACCCCTCATAAATAAATAAGGGGCCACTTGCCAAGAAGAGGAGGCCATCTATCATTGAGATTTAGTCTACGCTGATAGGAATTCTCATCTGACCGTCTACTACATTGCTATTTTAAAATAATGTATTAAACAGAGGGTACAGGATAGATAAAGCTTGGGGGTAGTACAATTTTCTCTTGTGGACATAAAATAAATTATCTTTTGAGTGAGTCTGAAGATGAGAGAGAGTACTCCCAACCAAAACGAAGACTAATAATAAGAGAAACTTCCTGGAACCAACCAATGCAATTTTTTACGTTGCCTTTTGCACGAGGTTTTTTTTTTTTAACTTTGCAGTACACGCGGTCTGATTAAACATCATGACAAATAAACTAATCACATGTTTATAGTATTACACTATTACAAATCAAAGTTATTGCTCATGTTTCTTTTAAGTTAAAAACCGATTTTCTTTATTCTAAACAAGATATAAACCTTGCATTGGGACTTTTATTTTATCAATTTAAATACGCTCTTTTTTCATTTCACGAACAAACATATCCATATCCTTTTTTCTTCTGTTCTTATTATCATCAGCATTACAAGTGAGAACTCCAAATGACAGGATCATAGTTGAAACAGTGCTTTCAGATTGTAAGGCCCAGTGATAGTGTGATTCCCATTCCGTATGAATTGTGAAAAAATCTCATAAGCCCTTTCAGTTGGATGGATTGCATCAAAGAAGACGTATTCACTTGCATTCTTACACAATTCATAACCTTTGCCACCACAATTAGAATATCCCCCGTAAGGCCCACTTCCACAACACGCCTCACCTGCTTCTTTGAAACCTTCACAATAAAGTAACCCACAAACTATACAGTTGTAAAACTTGGTTTTAATATGTGGAACCTGAAATTCAATTGGGAAAATCAGTGAAAAATCTCTATTCGAAAATTTTATTGTCTAGAAAGACCTTATATGTTTTATAAACAAAAAGTACCGCTAATTTGTAGGATTTCATAAACAGAAAGTAGCAGTAGTTAAATTTAGGTTCTTCTGGCCAATAAAATTTTCAAACATAGACTTTAACTTGTTAGAACCTTAGGAACAGTTTGTTTGACACCTACCATACTTTGAAGGGTGACTTATCACATCAAAACCTACATCATAAAAATTCAAAAGTGAATATTTGAATCCTTTAAGCTGTTTCTCCAACTTTTGAAGCTCAACAGAAAGTGCAGTGTTATGCAGCTTCACTATTTGTGAAACTTATTCTCTGCAGAGACCTTCACTTCCATTCACTAGAGCCCTAACTAGTGAAGTACAACCCAGAGGTCCCAAATTTCCTCCCTCCTTGATTGTGCATTTCCTAGTAATCACAGGTTTCAAAATGCAATTAGAAAGATTCAAACATCAAGTACAGCATTAAGAGAACTCTGAACATTGACCATTTCAGAAGTTTGTTTTTGTTTTACACACTTTGATCACAGTTGTAAGATTTCCATTGACCATGTCCACATATTTTTCTGGAGAGTATGAAGAAATGATGCTTGAGTTTTGAGACAAATGACCTAAATAATCATCGCTTCCAATGCTTATCAAGTAGACAGCTCTTGCCACTAAGCTTTTGGTTTCTACAACTCCTAGTTCCTGCCTCAAAACCGTGATCACTCTCTTGAAATAACTTAGTTCAGTTTTTTAGGTCTATCACCTGAAAATAAAATCAACCATACCATTAAAATCACTCTGTCTCTCTCTCTCTCACACGAGTTAAACATAAAAAAGCAATGTAAATTTGCCCATATAGTAGAATCTACTTCTGACATGCTTACATGTCAATTTATGATTGGATTCATCCTTCTATATACTATCTCCAGTCTTAAATATAAGACTTAGTTGACTTTTTGGAAGAGATTAAGGAAACTAAATAAGTTACTTAATCATATCATATGTTGTGTATTAAATTATATATCAATTTAAAAGTTCGACAAATTAGCTTGGGAAAAAAACGATAAATATAAATACTTAAAAATAATTTAATTGGCTTCCTTAATCTTTCTAAAAAGGTCAACTGGATCTTATATTAAGAATCGGATGTAGTAGTTATTAAAAAATATGTCAGAATCATTTGAGCTAAATAGCTCAAGCTATAACATACCTGTCCTTGATTAGTTTCAACCAAGGCCCCAGCACCCTTGATGCAAAATTGATCCCATCGATGTATTTGTGGTTACCCGGAAACAGATATGGTTGGATTAATGGCAATTTAGCTAATTCAGAATAGTATGAAGGAAACAAGTTTATGTATTGAAGTGAAACTCGCATACATTTAGAATTGTTACCATTGAAATCTGGAATAACACGCCCTTCAGTATGTCTACCAGAAGGGTACTTGAAGAATTTTTCACCATATGGTGCAAAATTTGCCTGATCAGTGGTATTGGTGTAATTGTTGTTTCCAACATGAAATAGTGAATCTCTAAATACAAACAAAGCTTTATGTTGTCTTGGAGGGCATGTTTTGGCAAGGGACTTAGTTGGAATAAGTATGATGTTACTTTCTAAGAAAAATAAGAAACAGAAACAGAATCTCAGACTTGCCATTTCAATTTCACTTCACTTAATGGTTTGCTACTTCTGGTGATAAAGGCTACTACTAAAACATTCTTGAGGATAAGAGACTTAAATAAGTGGGCTGTTAGTTTAAACATTCATGAGAATTTAGAATATCCTTCTAATAAATATTTAAGTCTGACATAATAACACGAACACTTGCGTATTAAATGAATGGCTTGACTATTGGAAATTCTACCATGTGAATGTGACTGAAATATTTTTACAAATGATATTTGTCATAGTTTATTGAATCGTTGTCTTTGAATACGTCATAGATATACGGACAACTTTGTGAGAGCTTGCTCCTCTCCTTCGTGAGAGTTTCCAGTAAGGTCCGGTGAGTGACCTCTGCTAACGTCATTATTTGAACGACGCTAGTTCCCCTTCTTTTCCAGTATGGTCCGGTGAGTGGCAGATGCTAACGTTGTTATTTGAATAACGCTAGTTCCCTTTCTCTCTCTCTCTCTCTCTCTCTCTCTCTCTCCTTTTCTTAGTTTCTTCCTTACGAGCGGTGTGAGTGTGTCTCTGTGTGTGTGTGTTGGTGCCCAGATACTATTCGGTGTTTGGAGGGATGGAGGTTAGTCTGAAGAGTACGAAGAAAAAAGCAAAGGAGGTGGTCCTTAACTTGGGTAAAGCTAAGAAGACCGGAGGCGGAGCCCTAGTAGGTAAACTCATGACGGGGAAACATTTGAATCAGCCGATTGTTGTATCCACGATTAAGAAGGGCTGGCAACTAGGTAAGAAGGTTGAGATCCATGATCTATATAAGAATAATTCCATCTTCTTATTTAGGTTTGAACGAGAGGAGGATTATAAGAGTGTCTTATTGGGGCGTCCTTGGTCGATTCAGGGCCATCTACTAAGTATCCAACCATGGGAGGAGTTCATGATCTTAAAAGATGTAAACTTTAGTACCTCGCCCTTCTGGATCCAGTTTCATGGTCTTCCATTGGCTGCTTTTGATATAGATAATGCAATAACGCTGGGCATGGCTACTGGGATGATGATGTTGGAAAAACTAGAAGTTGATGGTAAGCTCACCAGAGGTTTTATTCGAGTCCGTGTTTTGGTGGATCTTACTGAGCCATTACTATCGAGGTTCTGGGTTCCTCGACCAGGTAAAGATCCGGCGTGGGTTATAGTACATTATGAAAGGCTTCAAAACTTTTGCTACCGTTGTAGCTGTATTGGCCATGATAGTAAGACATGCAAGGAACCAGTGGATACAGAAGAGAGTAAGGAAATAGATCACGGCTTTGGTAGTTGGATGAGCACTTCTGGCATCAGAACGATGGATGGGTGTCTGGAGATATGTGTTGCTGACTAGGTCGAGGCGCCGATAGGGAAAAAGTCTTACCCAACTACCGGTGCCAATCCACGGCGATCAGTGGAGCCGGACGAGGATGCTCATTTAGGAAATTCTAATTCGCAGCTGTTACAGGGAACCAATCCCGTGATTATGGGTTAGGAAATAATGGCTCATAATGTCAGAGTTAAGGAGGTTAATGCACGAAATGTGAAGCATGGAAATGGGGATCATGATGATGATAGATTTGACAGACCCAAAAAAGATGGAGGAATCCTTGGTAATTCCTTTAAATGCTGATTTGAATACAGGATCTCCTGCTGATGTGGCCATGCAAGTATGTTGAATTGGTGGAACCAAGGGATGGAACCACTTTAAAAAGAATCCACATTGTGAGTTGACAATATCGGTGGATAATAATACTCCAACATAAGTACGGGAGTTGGGCTTGGGCCCAACAAGTCAACCTCCTAAGCTACCATGCTCTTACCGTGTGGATTTGGTTAGTGATGATGAGATGGAGTCAAAAGCAATTGTTCCATTTAATAACGTCTCACCAATGTCTTCGGTAGTTGCTGGGCTGCATGGGATTCAATTAAAAAGGCCGGGGGAAGATGAGGTGTACTCTGTGGACCCGAAGAGAAGAGAAGGAATAAATTAGCCTTTATAGAAGAAGCTACTGTGCAGCCTCCCCCTCAGTCATCATCTGGTAATGGCATAGCCAGTAGGAGGTCGTGTCAAGCTCTTAAATAGAAAATTCGAAGCCAGAAAAAGACGCTTAAACCTGCTCCAACTGAACTCCCCCAAGTTCATGATGATATTGACTTTCCTAGTAGTTGGCTCTCCCCAATAAATATAGATGAGAATGTTGTGTCTTCTACTTATCCTCAAAATGCCGGTGGTTGGATGGGACCAACCACCAGTTCACAATGAATCTGCTAGTATGGAACTGTCAAGGTTTGGGGTCATCCTTGACAGTTAAGAACTTGAAGGATAAATGTATGAAGAATAAACCCCATGTTATGTTTTTTATGGAAACTAAACAGAAACACAAGGTTGTTAGGAAAGCATTGAGGCGATGTGGTTTTTTAGAAGAGTGGTTAGTAAACCCAGTTGGTAGGAGCGGAGAACTTGCTTTATGGTGGAAGGATGATGTGGTGGTTAATATATTATTCTTTTCAGCTAATATTATCCACACCAGTGTCTCTGCTGCTTCGGTTGAAACCCCAGAATATATTTCTCTTATCTATGGTCCTTCAAATAAGTGTGACAAACTCTTGTGCTGGGAAGGAGTTAAGAGAATTGCCCAAAATATTAATACTTCTTGGCTTTGTGTTGGTGATTTCAATGACATAATACCCCTGGATGAAAAACATGGAGGCCGCCCCAGAGCAATACGCAAAATTCTTAATTTTCAGAATTTTATTTCTGATTGTGAATTGATTGACTTGGGTTTTAATGGATATAGATATACATGGTGTAATAAATGAGAGGGCGAGGACACTATTAGAGAAAGAATTGATAGAGCATTGGGTAATATTTATTTACGAGAAGCTTTTCCCCATTTGGAGGTATTCCACTTAGACCCGTTGGGATCGGACCATCACTTGCTCCTCATTAACTGTTGTTTCAAAAAATGATGCCGAGGAAAAAATTTTAGATTTGAAGCATATTGGATTGATCATCCTAATTATTCCACCACGGTGCAAAGGGGTTGGCATTATCCTAATGTAAGTGACCTTCCTTTGCTTAATATGTTTACTACTCGCTTAACGTCATGCAGAAGGGAGCTAGTTAAATGGAGTGGCTGGGAATTTCAAAATAACAGGAAACTCTTGGAATCGCTGAAATTGCAGCTGGCTGAATGTCTTCAAAGCCCGATATCTCACCAAAGTAAGCAATGGGCAAATGAACTTACCCACCCCATCAAGACTATTCTGGATCGCGAAAAGCAGTATTGGTGGCAGCATTCTAGAATTTCTTAGCTTAAGGCAGGTGATAGGAACTCCCGATTTTTCCATTTATCCGCTATTAAAAGAAGAAGGTGCAATAGTATCCTTAGGCTTAAGGATGGCGTTGGCGTATGGATAACTGAACAACCCTCCATTTCAGCTAATATCTCATCTTTCTTCCATAAATTATTTCAGTCTTCAGGACTGAGAGCAATGGATAAGGTGTTGAGCTTTGTAGACCCCCGAATTTCTGATCAAGCTAATTCTCAGTTAATGATGCATGTGACTAGGGAAGAAATTCGGTTAGCAGCTTTTAGTTTGGGAGGTACCAAAGCACCTGGGCCCGATGGCTTCTCCGGCATTTTCTATCATTCCTCATGGTCTGAAATTGGTGATGATGTATGTTGTATGGTTCTGGATTTCTTTGCTGGGCAATCTTCTCTTCATGGGATTAATGAAACAAACATGACATTAATTCCCAATATTGAGAAGCAGAAGCATGTTTCTCATTTTCGTCCAATTGGTCTTTACAATTTCTCAAACAAGATTATTTCTAAGATCTTAGCTAATCGAATTAAACTGTGGCTGGATGGTTGTGTTTCCCATTATCAGAGTGTCTTTCTACCAAGGCGATTCATACACGATAATATAATTATTGCTTATGAAGTCTATCATTATTTACGCAGAAAGAAGACCGGCAACAAATATGAATTTGCACTTAAAATGGATATGAGCAAGGCCTATGATCGTGTTAAATGGGATTTTCTGAAACTTGTTTTGTTGAAAATAGGTTTTTGTCAGGAATGGGTCCAGCTTGTTGTGAAATGTGTGGAATCGATTAGCCTTAATTTTTGCCTCTCTGGGGAAAAAATTGGTTCTGTTCAGCCTGAGCGGGGACTACACCAAGGAGATCCCTTATCACCTTATCTCTTCATCCTGATGGCTGAGGCTCTATCATTGATGATCAATAAATGTCAAGAAGGTGGTGATCTCAAAGGTATTAAACTTAGTATTTGATGCCCAATGCTCTCTCATAGTTTCTTTGCTGATGATGCCCTCTTTTTCATGAATGCAAACGAAAGGAATTGTGTGAAACTCGCTAATATTCTGCGTCTTTATTGTGTGGCCTCGGGTCAAGAAGCTAATTTGGATAAATCCTCCCTCTTTTTCTCTGCTAATACGCCTGTAGATGTTTGCAACAAGGTGGGTGGCATTCTGGGTGTAAATACAGTTATTGATCCAATCAAATACCTAGGTATCTCGAGCATTTGGGGGAAGACAAAACATCAAGCTCTCTTACATTAGAGAACGAGTTAAGTCAAAGATGCAAGGTTGGAGTAAATTCACTTTTTCTTATGCCAGGAGAGAGGTGATGATCAAGGCAGTGGTTAATACTATTCCAACCTTTCCCATGAATTGTTTTAAATTTCCTGCCAAGACATGTAGAGAACTCAATAGCTTAATTGCCAACTTCTGGTGGGACGGTAATATGGAGGGGAGTAAGACGCACTGGAAGGCGTGGGGACATATGACTGATACTAAAGCTAATGGTGGAATGGGGTTTCGAGATTTCATGATCATGAATGATGCCCTTTTAGCAAAAACAGCTTGGCGTATGCTTAATAATCCCAATGATCTCTGGGTCTGGGTTTTAAAGAGCATATACTTTCCTAATGATGAGTTTGTTGATGCCCAAAAAGGTTAAAAAGCTTCATGGTGTTGGTCTAGCATCCTGGATGGTAGAGATTTCCTCAAAAAAGATCTATTTTGGGATATTGGAAATGGCTCTTCTATTCGAATTTGGGGTGATAATTGGGTTCCCAATATTGCCTTGCCTATCCTGAATGATGAAAACAATAAAATCCTGGTGAAATATAGGAGGGTTAAGGACCTGATTAATCATGGGATGTGGGATCTTTCAAAGATCAAGCATCTTCTGCCTGAGGATATTATCAAAGCTATTACTGATATGCCTATATTCCCACCAATATGGTTGAAGACAAATTATACTGGGTTGGTGCTAGGAATGGCAAGTACTCTGTTAAGGATGGGTATTCAAATGCAAAAAAGGTGGTGTCTTCTCTCCATACTAGAGTGATTTGACCGTGTCTTTACGCCTTAAGGTCAAATGCAAAATATTTTTAATCCAAGAATTGCAATACAATGCAACACTCAGGTTATCTCACTTGAGGAGCCTTTTATTGAGTCTTAAGTAATCTATATGCCATGGAAATGCAATAAAAAAACAAGGGGGAAATTTTGTTTTGGATTTTTCAAATTAGCAAACTAAAGGATTAATGCAAAAGTTAATTAAAATCCCTAAACTACTATTTTTTTATCTTTTCTACAAAAATGATGAAGGAGTGAATGGAAAGGAATTTGGAATTGAAAATATGAATGATGACATGAATCTTAGTGGCAACTTTGGTGGCTCTCCTAGCTCCTTAAAATAATTTGGGAGTTACTTTTGCATCAAGTCAAATTAAAAACCTTAAGTAATCGTATTAGGTCCAATCAACCTAATTAATGACTAATCCTACAATCGCATTCATAGTCATCTTTTAGATTAATTGTTAAAACCCACCTGATGTGTGTTGAAAATTTTCTTAATACATTTGCTTCCTCTTAATTGAAAGTACGATCGCGACATTCAAATTAAATCAAATCCATCACACAATCTAGATATCACATAGAATGCATAACTTCATTAATCTAAAAGGAAAATAAATTCAATAAAAACCAAGTGCACTAATATCAAATTCAACACAAGATAATCCATCATAGACAAATAATTACTCATCTAAGTCTCAAAAATACACATGTATCAATACAAAATTAATCCAAAACAGAACATTGTGCATAAATTGAGTTAATGAAAATTATTGAACTCCCTTTTATAGCACATTGGAGCTCTAGCCACCTCCTTTGCCACCAAGACTCAAACAATTCAGCCACTCATCGCATGAACAGTAACCATAGCTTCATCTAAACACCAAAAACCCATGGAAATTGAAGTACCGAATCTAGTGAAAGCTAAAAATGGGTCTGTCGGGTTTGGTGAGAGCAGGAATGAAGATGGGAAAATATGAAAAATGAACAACGATAGAAACAGATGATGTAACGGTGGTGGTGTTAGGACAGAGAGACGGTGGTCTGAGAAGGACGGTGGTTGTGGTGTTTGAAGGAAAATGGTGGCGATGTGATGGTGGTGTGGTTGTAGACCAGGTGGTGACGGAGTGATGGTGAGGAACGGAGATGGCAGTGGTGATCAACTTCAGTCTTGGAAACTAACGGCGCTGCTTCTGTGTCCAGTCTCTCCTCTGCCACCTCTCAGCTCTGTTTTTCTTCTCAGTCGGGTCTTCCCCCTGCTGCCTCTTAGCTCACACTCCCCTACACGGTGCTGAAGCTCTTACCGTCGCCGGCAATGGTGATCAATAGAGGTGGTGTTGTTGAAGACGGTAATAGTAATGGTGGAGCTTAAAGAGATCAAGCTCAAGGTTTCTCTCTCTTCCCAAAACATCTCAGCTCACAGTGCCTCTGTGTTCTGCTTTTCAGCTCTCAACGGAGCTCACTCCAAGGTGAGGGTGAAGTGGGTCGGCGGCGACGATGAATGAAAGAGTGGAGGTCGCCGGCAACCTTACACGAAGATTGAAGGTGATGCAATGAAGGTTCCCCAGTCCCCCTCGTGCCGCTCTCTCACTCTGTATCTATCTTTCTCAGCTCGTGTCTCACTCTTTTAGCTTTTTGAAACAGTAACCTAATCCCTGGTCAAAACGCAAGTTTTGACCAGGGACTTAAATGAGATTGTTAAAACTTTTGATTAGGGACTAAAGTGACACGTATTGAAATATTTTGGAGCCCAACTATAATTTCCTGAATATTTGGGTACTTTTCTGTGATATTAATTAGGCCCTTTTCTTCATTGCTTGTAATTTTCACAAAAATCTAGGACCTCTTTATGTGATTTTCCCCAATCTTCAAAATATTAATTTGACCTCCAAAATCTCCAATTTTCTTCCAAACCACCTATAATACAATATTAAACACCATATAGCATCAAAAGTTCAAGGGACAATTTGTACAAAAATAATTAATAAATTATGGCAATTTTGCCCCTAATCGCAATTAATTCAAAACAATTGTCCCTAACTCAAATTAGTGCTTAATAATGCAATAATGTCCCAAGAAATATATTAAAATCCCAAATTAATCATGAAAAAATCACATAAAAATATGGTTCAATCATAGAGCTAGCACTTCAATTTCAATCCCTGCGAAAGGCTGGAAGAAAATATGGCGCCTTAAATTAATGCCCAAAATTCAGCATTTTATGTTGTTGATCCTTAATAGGGCACTCGCAACCAATGAGGCATTGCATAAAAGGTGAAGATCAAACACCTATTTTTCTCATGTTCATGGACTCTTTGCATCTAGTTTGATGCTCATTGGGGTTCACAATGGCAAATGGAGCCTCCGGAATGTTGATGCTCGATGGCTGAACTTAACAAATGGAGGTAACGCTCTAATAGATTCTGAACTCTCATTGGTGTGCCTGCTACTATGGAATATTTGGAAGCAAAGAAATAATTTTGTTTTCTCTATGGTTAGTCATGCCCCACATCAGTAATTGAACATACTGGCGATGTCTTCTAATAATGAGTTTTGGGCCTCCTGTGGTGCGCAGCCCCAGACTAAAACCATGCATCCATGCAATCCTGATAATGCTGATTTTTGGCAGCTACTTCCAGTGGGTTTCCTAAAAATTAATTATGATGCTGCTTTCAAACCGAATGAATCGAATGTTGCTTTGGGTATTATTTGTAGGAATGAGTATGGCGAGTTTATGTGGGGTTTCGTCAACAAAGTTAAGTCTCTCTCTGTGTTTATGGCTGAAGCGCTTGCTCTACAATGTGCCCTACTATTGGCTCATGATATGGGACATGACAAGGTGATTTTTAAAACTGATTGTAAGCTGCTTCATGATAGTATGGTTGCCAAGTCTCCCAATTTGTATGACTGGAAGTGTCGTGGCGTTCTTCAGGATATTATTAACCTTCTTGCAGCAAAAGTTGGTTCTTCTTTATCGTTTACTCCTCGTAGGGGTACTGTAACAGCTGATCATCTTGTAGCTAAGGCTTTTAAGGAGGTGTGCCCATTGGGGTGGGTTTCGGAACCATCACCTTCTTTGCATTCCCTACTGACTTCAGATGTATTAAAGGCTACAGTCGATCCTGAGGCTGCTCCACATCCAGAGGCGCGAATGGGCATTAGATAATGTCTTTGTTGCTTTTCATTTCATTCTGCTACTTTCTTTTCCCAGTACTTTGGTATTTGCTACTTTCTTTCCAGTACTTTCTTCTCCTAGTACTTTGGTATTTGAATTTGTTGGACTTTGGGTCCAAGTCCGCCCTTGATGGGCCGGACTATTTGATTAAGGGCATAAGTTGCCCCATCAAATAATTAATCAATCAACATAAGATTGTTGCTTGGTAAATAAGTTGGGAATTAATTGTGAGATCATGATTAAGAAACAAATCCCCATGATTGAGGAATCGATTTATAATCAATTGAATTAATTCATCAACTTGGAGAGCAAGAAAGGAGTGCGCACACTGTCTAATTAGTGGTCACTCTGATCACTATAAATAGGATGTGCCTCTAGCATTGCAAACCACCCCTGCCATTGAGCTTTCTGGCAATCTCCTCTTATCTACCATCTTGCTTGTTCTGGTGCACTGCTGTGCAAACCCTGATTAGGCTCTTGTAGTCTAATCCTTGCATAGGCTCCAAACCCATATCCGACTTTACCAGTACGCGCTTCTACTCTACTGCTTAATCTGGTTTATATTTCCTTCATTGTTATCAAAGCCTACTTGTTCTTGTGGCTGTGTTCAATATGCATTCTGCCATATTTTATTATATATATATATATATATATATATATATGCATACATATCTAAATGAGTTCACGCCTGCGTATATGTGTATATATAAAATTTGCACATGCTCATATATTTTTCTTTATTCCGCTGCTACTCTGTGTATCTGCATGTCCGTGATGCATGCATTTGTATATATATGAACATGTGCTCTGTCTCTGTTCATCTCTGCCTCTCTTTGTCTCTCTCTCCTCTGCAACTTTTTTTTATTGTTGTTCCTCACATGTTCATGCATTGCGTTGTTCATTCATAAGCATGATACTATTTCTTGAAGCATGCTCTTAGTTCTCAAAGATTGAAACTATGCTTTCTCTCTCTTCTCGTTGTCTCTGTGAATATCGTTAATGGTTCTAGAATCTGTATGAGTTCAAAAATAGAAACTTGAACATATAAATAAATGCATGAGATCATAAAACGTAAGAAGAAAGAAAAGCATCGCGTTTTTTGTGTGAATCCACGGTCACCGACAAGCTTCGAGAAATTGGGTCTTCGAAAACGTGAGCCTTTGTGTGAAAAGAGGCTATGAATGTGAAGTACTCGAGGAGACGGTTCCAACGGCACGTGAATCACGTCAAACGAAGGTTGGACAAGGGAGAAAAAGGGAAACGAAACAGGCGGGTCACGACAGACCCGCCTGAGCTCCGGCCGGGTCACGTCGACCTGGCTGGAGGTTGAAGAAGGGGGGAGGGGGGCCAAAACGGCGTCGTTTTGGCCAGAACCCCAAAATGCGCCGTTTCACTAAGTGAAACGATGCCGTTTAATGCTGGCCAAAACGGCGTCGTTTTGGCCAGTGGGGGCTGCGTTTCAAATCACTGAAACGCAGCGTTTCGGGTCAGGCGACCTGAACCCGATTCAAAGGACATTGGGCCGGTTCAACTGACCCGGACCGGCCCAACCCGATTTCTAAAAAAAAATCCAAAAAAAAAACTTTTTTTATTCATTTATAAAAAAAAATTTGGGTTAATATAACTTTTGGTCCCTGAAGTTTGATTCAATTTTGGTTTTGGTCCCTCAAGTTTGAAATATGTGGTTTTAGTCCCTGAAGTTTCATGAGATTTTGGTTTTGGTCCCTGAAGTTTGAAATCGATGGTTTTGGTCCCTGAAGTTTCACACGATTTTGGTTTTGGTCCCTGAAGTTTGAAAAGGACTTGGTTTTTTTCCTGGGTCGGGTCGGGTTTTTTAATTGGGTCGCCAAGTCCTTTTCAAACTTCAGGGACCAAAACCAAAATCGCATGAAACTTCAGGGACCAAAACCACATATTTCAAACTTGAGGGACCAAAACCAAAATCGCATGAAACTTCAGGGACCAAAACCACATATTTCAAACTTGAGGGACCAAAACCAAAATTGAATCAAACTTCAGGGACCAAAAGTTATATTAACCCAAAAAATTTTTACTCTCTCCCTTGACAGCGCGCCTTTTTGGCGCGTGAGACCCACCCCAAGGCCCAATGGGCCAATCGAGGACATTATCGAACTCAGTGAACTGAGACAAGTCCAGTGGTTTTGACGCGGTGTCAAAATATGGTCTCTAGGGTGGCGCATGAGTGACACGCGCCACCACCCGAGAGTGGAACTCCCCAGTTTCCTATTTTTTAAACCAGAAACCTTCTGGTGGCGTATGGGGGCGCGTGCATGGGCATTTTTGGAATGTTTTTAGCCCTAAAAATTTGTAAATTCATGTTCTTCACATTGATATATTATTTGTCTATTTTTGGAAATTATTCAGAACATTTTATATACGTTTTTTAGTGTTTTTTTATCCCTAAACTATTTAAAATAAGTTCTGAAAATTGTTTTTCTTTGTGATAAACGATTATTGGTCAGATATGGCTAGTATACACACTGACCAATCCTTTGATGGGGCTCCCCCTGAATATTCTCCGGCTTCTGATGATGAACAAGAGGTAAAGACCTCAAGTGGAGTTGGTAGCACCAACAAGAAGGGTCCCCCTTTGTCACTACAAGACTCCAACGCACCTGACGAGGTGAAGCAAGAAGAGAAAGCAAAGCTCAAATTCGATAAGTTCGAAGAGGAGGAGGTCGATGACCAAGAACTAGTGCTCTAATCAAATCTCTTGTTGAAAAAGACTTTGATAGATATGTTCAAATCAAAAGTGTCTATGGGGTCATTTGTGGATATGGTAGACAAGTCACTAATACTAGTGATGCTGAGTTCTACGTAAAAGCTATGGTGGAATACCGTGAGCAAGTGACAAAGAGGGGTCATCTCCATGGCCAAGGATTTTGGAAAGACGTTTTCAAGAGATGCATAGACAACATGGATAAAGGAAGAACTAAGGCTAGGAAAACCTTTCTAGATTTTGGCATTGATGTACCTTGTTATTGAAACTTGATTATCCATGTTTTAGTTTGCTTGTTTTTGAATTTGTTTTCATTGCAACTTATATGAACCTTTCATGGAATTATTGCTTAATGAATAAATTGTTTTTTTTGGAATTATTTATTCTACTTCCTTATAATGCTTTATTTGAGTGGGAGCATATTTTTTTTTTCTTCCTTTTTTGGAATTTTTTTTTTTGAAAACAAAAATCATGGGGATATGTTTAAATATGAATAGAAATTAAGAAAAATGAGTGGTAAACTAGAATGAGTGGGATGGGGGTCAACCTAGTTGATTCCTGAACACGAAGCTAGCAAACTCTCATTCTATTAATTTCTACTCTTACTTAAACAAAGAGATAGTGTTTCAAAGAATAAAAAATTGCATACCTAATGAAAATGCATGTCTATGTGACAGAAAAATGGCTCAAATGACAAGCAAGACTTTTGTTGCTGATCTCGTTAGAGGAGACAAGCTGCATGGTGAGAACTTCGGCATGTGGCGCCGTAAGATCTCGTATGTCTTAGAGGAACAAGATGTTATGGATGTCTTGACCAATGAGCTTCCGCAACCTGATGCTAATGCACCATGAAGGGAACAAGATGCTTTTGTAACTTGGAAAAGAAAGGATACCATCGCTCGGATCACAATGCTTGCGGCAATGATCGACGATGTGATATGTCAATTTGAAGGACAAGTCACTGCCTCTGCCATGTGGACAGCGCTGAAAGAAGGGTGTGATGGTACTTCTGATGTAAGACTCAGGAGAATCACTGTCAAGCTTGACAATTATAAGCTGGGTCCAAACACTACCATAAGGCAGCATTTGAGGAAAATGCAAAATATGATAAGGGAACTTATTGAGGCAGGAGGAACCCTTTCTGAAGCATAGCAAGTGCAAGCTGTTGTGAGTTCGCTCCCTGCGAGCTGGGATCACATGAAGCACACCATAACTCACAACAACACCATCAAGACTTTTGCTGACGTTGCTCGTCACATCCAATTAGAGGATGACCGTATGTACGGTGCAAAGACCAATGGTCAAGCACTCTTAACTGAAGAAAAAGGAGCTTCATCCCAGAAGCGAAAGCCCAATAAAGGCAAGGGACCCCAAAAGAGGAAGGGGAACCCAGGGGCAAAGAAGGATAAGAATGCCTTCAAGAAGAACAAGAAACCTGCAAAGAATCGAGACCTTTCCAAGGTCAAGTGCTACTCTTGCGAAAAGAAAGGCCATTTTGCAAAAGATTGCCCTGAGAAGAATAAGGTACTATGTGATAACCCTTCTCATTTTTCTTTTGTATCTAGTACTGCCTTTATAGCTGAGGCTAATCCTATGTGGGTTGTAGACTCAGGGGCCACAGACCATGTGAGCAAAGATCGTGGGAACTTCACGGAGTTTCACAGGCTACCAGCTAGAAGCAAATGGCTTTACGTTGGGAACAATACGATGGTAGAAGTCAAAGGGATCGGCACCTGTAAATTGACTTTACAAGGCGGGCGAACCCTAATTTTGCAAGATGTCCTCTACGCTCCGGAGATCCGACGAAACCTAGTGTCTGTTATTTCTTTAGTTAAATTCAGTTTTAATGTTAACTTTTATGATCAAGTTGTTGACATTTCAATTGGTACCAATTATTTCGGATGGTTTCTTTGTTTTAATGAATTATGATTTTAATTATAGTCAATGCTATTCGATTTCATCTAATGATAATTACGATACATGGCACGCCAGATTAGGACACATTGGTCAAGAATGCATGACCAAACTAGCAAATGAAGGATTGCTAGGAGAAGTGTTGAAAAGGGAAATGTCTCTATGTGAGTATTGCCTTACTGGCAAAAGCACAAGGAAACCCTTCGGAAAGGCAACCAGAGCAGAACATCCTCTTAAACTGATCCAATCGAATATCTGCGGACCTATGAGTGTGAGGGCACGACATGGAGCGTGGTACTTCATTACATTTATCGATGATTTTTCACGATATGGACATGTATACTTGATCTCTCACAAGTCTGAAGCTTTAGAATGCTTCAGGAAGTACCTTAATCTAGTTGAAAATCAACTAAATTGTAAGGTTAAAGCCTTGAGAACTAATAGAGGTCGAGAGTATCTCTCAGAACAGTTCAAAACGCTCTGTGATGAAAAAGGGATTGTCAGACAATTGACCATCCCTGTCACTCCTCAACAAAATGGGGTCACCGAGAGAAGAAATAGAACACTTCTCGATATGGTTAGGTCAATGATGTCACAAGCTGAACTACCAATTTCGTATTGGGGTGATGCATTGTTGACTGCGACATTTATACTTAACTGAGTGCCTTCCAAATCAATCACTTCTACGCCTTATGAGCTGTGGACAGGCTGTAAGCCGGATCTAAGTGTCTTACAATTATGGGGATCGGTGGCCTATATACACAACTCGTCTCATAAACATGGAAAGTTGGGACCTCGAGGCAAGAAATGTATCTTTATAAGATACTCTAAGCAATCAAAAGGATATGTCTTCATTGGTGAAAATAAGGACGGCTCAATGACTGAGGTTGAGTCAAGGGACGCAGTATTCCTAGAATCAGATTTTCCTAGTAGAGGAAGCCTTAACCAAACAGAAACTCTATATGAGAGTGAGGAAGTTGAAGGCATCCCTCATATCACTGACCCGAGTGGGAGAAATGAGTCATTTTCACAACATGGAAATGATAATCAAGCACAGGAAGAAAATCCTATGCAACTCCCACCCCGGAGAAGCCAAAGGGATAGAATCCCTAAAAGATGCTTCTCCGTTGAAGGGGAAGTACTCATTGTCAATCCGAAAGACAATGAAGAAGATCTAAAAAGTGTTAAAGAAGCGCTAACTGAACCCGCTAAGGAAATATGGCAAAAGGCCTTAGAAGAGGAGATGAATTCCATGAAAGCTAACCAAGTTTGGGAATTGGTTGACCTACCACTAGGCTGAAAGGCAATTAGGAAAAAATGAGTTCTCAAATATAAACGAAAGGCAGATGGATCAATTGACAAACCTAAAGCACGCTTGGTGGCTAAGGGGTACACCCAATGAGAAGGGATAGATTATGAAGATACCTTCTCGCCAGTGGTGCGTTTTAACTCAATAAGACTCATACTCGCCATAGTGGCAAGTATGGACTTGGAGTTACATCAAATGGATGTAAAAACTGCATTCCTTAATGGAAAACTAGATGAAGAGATATATATGGAGCAGCCTAAGGGCTTCATAGAAAAGGGAAGTGAACAAAAGGTTTGCAAACTCCTAAGGTCCATTTACGGACTGAAACAATTATCTAGACAGTGGTATCTAAGATTTCAAGAGGCAGTGACCTCATTCAACTTCGAGATGATCGAAGAAGACCACTGTGTCTACATAAAGCGGTTTGGAGATGATTTTGTGATTTTGTCTCTTTATGTAGATGATATACTCTTGGCCGGAACGAGTCTTAAGGTAGTCAAAACAATCAAGGATTGGTTATCCTTGAATTTTGAAATGAAAGACATGGGCAAAGCAGAATATATCTTAGGAGTCAAGATAAAGAGGAATCGTTCAAAAAGATTGCTATCCTTGTCACAAAAGGCATACATAGCAAAGATCTTAGAACGATTCAATATGAGAGACTGCAAGCCTATGGATACCCCTGTGGTTAAAGGACACCACCTCAGCACGGATATGTGTCCCATGGAAGAATCAGAAATAAAGCACATGAAAAGAGTCCCGTACTCGAGTGCAGTTGGAAGCTTGATGTACGCTATGCTTTGTACTAGACCAGACATATGCTTCGCAGTCGGACTTGTGAGCCGATTTCAATCCAACCCTGGAATAAAGCATTAAGAAGCTGTGAAAAGAATCATGAGGTACCTGAAGGGAACCATGGATTACGAGCTATGTTACCAAGGTAGAGATATGCATCTAATAGGATACTCTGATACCGACTGGGCGGGAGATATAGATGAACGACACTCCACCTCAGGGTACGCGTACCTCCTAAACAATGGAGTAATTTCTTGGAGCAGCAAGAAACAGACCTGTGTGGCTCTGTCGTCCATGGAATCTAAATACATAGCTTGTTCTGCCACTGTTCAAGAATCTGTATGGCTTAAGAGATTTCTAGAACGTCTAGGAATGAAAGGCAGAAAGGAGGGTCCTATTCTGATACATTGCGATAGTCAAGCCGCAATAGCCTATGCTAAGGACCCTAAGGATCACAGTAGGACAAAGCACATAGACATTAAATATCATTTTGTAAGAGACATGATCACTAAGAAACAAGTGACTGTTCAATACCTTTCTACTCATAAGATGTTAGCTGATCCTCTTACAAAGCCCATTGCCAGAAACCCTGTTGTTAAACATGTAACTGCTTTGGGCATGCGTAGAATGTAATGTATTGAACGTTGCAATAAAATGATGCATTTTCAGTTTTTCAAATATATTGTGTATATATTAATGCATAGGCACGAGGTATGCAATTCCGTATGTCGTACAGGTCAGGAAGGTTGGTTCACTCACACGAACAACCGTCTTCCCATGATTTGCAGGGGCATGGGATGATAATACGAGCAAATGATCACCATGAGATGGGTAAGGAAGATCTTTGCGCTTGAGTCGCCTCAGTTGAACTGAGATAAGATCCACATGTATAAATACGTCATGGATCGAGGCATGATTACAAAGGATGTATCATCAGACCTGTAGCCAGGCAAAGGACTCTCTTTTATAAATGAGGTTCCAAAAAAAAGGGAAATAATTGTAAAAGGGAAGTTCTGGTTCCAATGTTGAGTACATTTGAACCAAAGTCTGTACGGTGAAAGATAAAGGTAAAATCGACATACACCATTGCAAAATCACCGTAGCATGCAATTCATACTGCATGTGCTTGAGAGAATGACTGCAATATGGGACGTAGGTGACAGATCCCTGGTTCACTATGGTGTGAGTCCCAGGAAGGAGAAATCCTTCAAACGATGCCCTCAGGACTTAGGTAGGCATCCTGAAAGCCTGACTTAAGGCCAGCTACTTTGGCAGAAGCTTTATGATCACGTACGATTCGATCAGACAACTAAAAACTAGGAAAGCGACCAAGTCGGGAAAGATCGATGTCTCTAGTCAAAAAGGAAGGTATATCTTGAAGTACACCTTTTGTGGTGGCATCTATGACATGTCCCTTACGAGTTATGAGAAAAACCAGTAAGTGTGGATACCACGTGCATAGTAGGCAATCTGGGTCAAGTTCAGAAACAAGAGAAACTATGACTCAAGAGGGATCAGATATGCCATGAGTTGAGTGTATGGACAAACCTAGGGCATATGAGGCAACAATTTACAGGTTCACAAAGGGTGTCTTTGGATGCTGATCCGATATCAAGGATTTCTAGTATCACAAGCACCAAAGGTTCTGAAGATGTTGTGCCCACGCAGTCACGGTAGACACCAAGTATGAAACAAGAAGAAGATGTAGTCGCATGATAGGTGGCCCATCAAGTGCGAGTGGGAGATGTTGGACTTTGGGTCCAAGTCCGCCCTTGATGGGCCGGACTATTTGATTAAGGGCATAAGTTGCCCCATCAAATAATTAATCAATCAACATAAGATTGTTGCTTGGTAAATAAGTTGGGAATTAATTTGGTAAATAAGTTGGGAATTAACTGTGAGATCATGATTAAGAAACAAATCCCCATGATTGAGGAATCAATTTATAATCAATTGAATTAATTCACCAACTTGGAGAGCAAGAAAGGAGTGCACACACTGCCTAATTAGTGGTCACTCTGATCACTATAAATAGGGTGTGCCTCTAGCATTGCAAACCACCCCTGCCATTGAGCTTTCTAGCAATCTCCTCTTATCTACCATCTTGCTTGTTCTGGTGCACTGCTGTGCAAACCCTGATTAGGCTCTTGTAGGCTAATCCTTGCGTGGGCTCCAAACCCGAATCCGACTTTACCGGTACGCGTTTCTACTCTTCTGCTTAATCTGGTTTATATTTCCTTCAGAATTAATAATAGCAGCACTTTCGATCAAAAAAAAAAGAATACGTCATAGATATTGACAAGTCCACCTTGAAAATTGCACTGTGTAAGAGAACTTAGAACATGAGTTCAAACTTGAAGCTTGGGCACCAAGACATTTTATATGTGGAGTAAATTAAAATATGTATATATTACCTCCAATCCTAAATATAAGATTCAGATGACTTATTTAGAAAAATCAATGAAGCTAAATAAATTATTTTAAAGTATTCATATCTATCGTTTTTTCTCCAAACTAATTAATATAACTTATAAAGTAATATATAATATAATAATATACAACATATACTATAATATACAACATATACTATAATTAAGTGATAAATTTAGCTTTCTTAACATTTAAAAAAAAAAGTCAATTGAGTTCAAACTTGAAACTTGGACACCAAGACATATATATCAGAAAACTTGATGATGATGCATTTTATCGTAGCATATGTGACAAGTGGTGTTATTCAAGTTTTTCGAATCATTATCTTAGAATATTTCATACATATTGACGAGTTCTTCCCATTAATTTTATCTAAAATTTTTTGGCAAAGAGTTCATCATGCTCGATTCAAAACTGAGTTAACAAGCCTATCTTGTTTACGTGTCTTGAAAGCCAATTTTCATTATTTATTATCCAACTTTCAATACAAAACTTTGGATTCAAACTAATGAATTGAATATTATAATCAATGACAGATAACAAGTTTAAATATTCTGGTTTTGTAAGTTGCTATTTTGTATTTCAAAACTTTTCTTAGTGCCAATTACTTGAAGCCTTAATTTTGTTACAGCAGAGAAACTTAATTTGCCACATATAACTTCTCCAAAGCTTTATTTCTTTCTCATATTTTTGGAAGATCAAACTTTCATAATATCATAAACCTTTGCTAAATGCAAGGTCTCACTGTCTCTTCACGCATAATACACATAGAATCAACTGGTAATATAAACTGCATCAATTAAAGTTTTGATAATAAGGAAGTATAGTGTTGGGTGCTCAAAGGTCAAATAAGGTTATTGTGAGGATGGGATAGTTTTTATTTCCATTTGTGGGACTTTTTTTCCCGATTTGGGATTTCCCACCTCTGCTAGGGTTCCGTCTTGCACTCGGCAAGATGGGTGGCCTGGATCCTTCGGTGGAGGTTTCTCCCTTGGTGGAGTTTGCCGTGGAGCTTCCTGTTGCCTTCCCCGTATCGTGGAATTCAATTGTTAGGGCAACGAAATCGATCTTCGGTGATGATGTGCAAGGAGAACACGAGGCTCAGCGGGCGGAGGCTTGGTCTTCTCGAAATCGTGCGAAGGCCTCTACTAGCGACCTCCGATGGGTGCCTCCAGGGACCTCGGTGATGGTAGATGGATTGAGGAAGGGTCTGGTCGATCTCACTGTCACTGGTAAGATTTGCGGACTACTTGTGTACCTGGGTATCGCAAAGGTAGAGAAGCAAAGATTTTTGGCATTACTGATGAAAGACGGGGAGTCTAAGGTTAGTAGTGTAGTCAAATTTCAATGCCTCTATGCTGATAAGCTTTTGCGATTGAGTATTGAGAATAGTAGGATCAAATTTATTGATGATGGACTCATTATGTTGAGAGATAATGCTTGTTTAGAAGCGATAAACGCAGCTATTGTCAGGTTAATCTGGCATTATTGGGTGGCTATTTGTGCTTATACTCAATTTAGCGTATACTCCAAGAGAAGGTTCTCTCAACATAATGTCTCTGTCCTGATAAAGCCGGAGTAGACGATCTTTAGGAGGGGAAGAGTGGGGCTGGATGAGCATAGTGGTATAAATAGGACCCCTGAATCATTTTCTAAGAGGTGTTATGTTTTGATAGAGATATCTTTATGTGGGAGGAATGTTAATTGGTATGTTGTTGGAATCTCTAAGGTATGGTCAGTTGCTGTTCAATTTAGAATCATCAATGTATTCCGATTCAGGAGGTTTGTACATGTTGTTCATCAATGGCTTGAAGCACGCCTATTCAGTGTTTATCTCAACATTGTTCAATTTTGGGTTAGTTATGAGCCTATTCAATGTGTATCACATTGGCCTTACTATTTACTTTTAGACTGGAATTGTGATTCTCTTAGTTATTTTTATGCTATATTTTTATGCTGACTGGGCTTTCTTTATTATGGTTCTGAGCGTTGGTATCCTTGAGATTATCCTGGCCTCAAGGAAATTTATCAGGAACCATCTTTGCATATGTGTTCCTTTGGAAGCAACTTTGGTAGACAGATGAATCGCCAAAGCTTCATCGGAAGTGTCTCATCCCCAAGATTGGGTATATCGACCTTCATCACAGCTATTGGCCTTGCTAGCATGTCTTTTCGTTTATTTGGTAGTTTGCTCTAGTTGGATCTTGTTGTTAGTGACTTCTAGTATGGTTGCTTCTTTTTTAGATTTTTATGGGACTCCTACTCATTTAGCTGTTTCTGCTCTATTTCTGAGACTATGTATCTTTATTTGATTATAATATAATTCGTATCTTTATTGGCAAAAAAAAAAATAAGGTTATTGTGGGGACCACTTCCCTCTCCATCCCACATTAATTTTGAGAGCTTCTGGTTGACTTTTTCTGTGGTATGAGAATAGTCAAAGAAAACATAATCATTAACATTATCACATAACTTGTAGTCTCCTATTCCTTCTATCTTCAATCCACAGTTTGGAATTCCTCTATAGGGACCACTGCCACAGCATGCCACGTTCCCTTCCTTAAAACCCTGTCAAATAAAAAGAAAACAAGAAGAAGAAACTATGTGGTTAAGAACAAAGATGAATGCAAAACTGTAAGGTGTTGTACGTTTGCTTCATAGAAATCTTAAATATGACAAAATACTTTCTCCAGTACTTAATGTAAGATATATTTATAGAATTTGATTAAATTAAGGAAGTTAGTTGGGTTAGTTAATATGACTTTTTTTCCTAAAACACCCCAATCATCTTCCTTAATTCCATCCATCCCTCTCTTACTTGATTATTGTTGAGGGTACATCAATAGGAGTAAATTAAGAAAAGATTGACAAATATGAGAAATGGTTCTTACATTTAAGACCAACCCAATTAGATCCTACATTAAGGACCGGGAGGGAATAAGATTTACCACAAGAAAAGATATTGTGAAAGCTAGGTTTTCAATGTACTCCTTCCAGTCCTAACTATAGGAGTTAGTTAGACAGTTTACTTTTTTTCCCCCTAAATATAAGACCCCCAATCCACTTTGTTTCCCAAAATTTTAACTTTTTCCCGAACCATTCCTATTGAGTGCACATATTAAGAGGGTTTCCATCAAAAGTTAGTTTCAATGCAAATGATGATTAAAGAGGGTATTTTAGGAAAGTCAACTCACATTTTTTACAAATAATTAATTCAGCTATTTTCTTTAATCTCTGCAAATTAGTTATTATATAACTCTTATATTAAGGATCAGATGGAGTATTTTGTAATGACATATGGTGGGAGAGGATCATTATCATTATCATTATCATTTATAAGAATAGAAGCAGAAGTAGTGAGAAGGCAAGGACATACCATATTTGAAAGGGTTATTCATTAGTTCTGTTAGAAATGTGAAGTAATCAGTGAGTCCATACTTAAACCCTTGAAGCTCATTCTCAAGCTTTATCAGCATCTTGTAAAGTTGTTTATTGTGTAGTTTTACTAATTTTGTTGCTTCTTCATAGCAGTCACCTGCAGCTCCACCTTTTAGTACTCTCATGGATGGTGAACAACCCAGCGGGCCCACATTGCGAATCCCAAACCTCCCTCCTCCTATGTTATATATGTCCTGTACATCACACTTTGTAGCTTGTTAAATATATCTTTTTGATTAATTATAGTATTTCAAAAAAAAAACTCCTCGTATTATTTTAGTCCTTGTTCCATCAGTTTAGCCTTTTGAAAGATAATAATCATCAGATCAGCACTTCAAATCTTTTGAAAAGCACAATAATTTGAACATCATGAGTTCTGTTATGTTAAGAAAGTTGCTTAGATGGACCAACTTTCTCTAGCCTGAAATAGTAATGATTCACATGGATGATTTAGTAGCTTCTAGATGCTTGCCAACAAAAAACATAGTGGTTAAATAACCATTTGATTTTCTAAAAAGAGGTATTAGCCACATTTTCATAACTTACAAATAATGTGCTTAGTTGTTAATTTTATTATATTACCTCCTGCCCTTAATATAAAAGCTAATTGAGGATTGGATTTGATCCTAATTATAAGACATTAATGCACCTTGTCTCACAAATTTATAATTTTTCTCTAAAGTATCCCTGTGGATTGCACCCATTGGGGTAGTCATGATGAAAGATAATATTTTAGGAACACAAACTTATTTTTTGTTATAAATAACTAACATAACTAACTTCCTTAATCTACTAAATAGTTTATCGATGGCAAACATCAAGATGTGCTTCTAACTATTTGGGCCAACTGACTCACCATGTTGTTGATCATCAATTTACTTAAGTAAATATGAAGTAAGCAGAACTCATACATATGATCAGACTAAGTAATTTTATATTTTTCAAGGATGAAAATGATGGTAAACTCATCATTTCAACCCAAAGTTTCTCTTACTTTGATAGCAGAAGAAAGGTTTCCAATCACCAAGTTCACGTAATCTTGGTGAGAGTTTGACCAAAGGATAGTTGAATTTGTAATATAAACTGCATAATCATTGACCCCAGTACTAATCAAGTGGACAGATCTTGAGATTAATGATTGAGCTGCTTCATCTCCTAGTTCCTTCCTCAGTAGCCTATGAACCTTCATGTAATAGCTTACCTGAGTTTTCAAGTCCAGTACCTGAAGAATTACACAAAAAAACATATTACACTGAAACTATCTGTAGTGGTGAGTATTAGGTAGTGATATTAAGGAAAGAGACCATTTGAATGTGTTTGAATCTCAAAAATCATACAAAAAGAAACAGCTGATTTTTTTCCCCTTTTTTTGCAGTACAAGGATGATCTGAGATCTTCATAAATAAATGTTACATACAGATCCTTGATGAGTTTCTGAATGAGCTCCGGCAGTTTGCTCCATCAGTATATCTATGGAAACCAGGATGCAGATATGGTTTTATCAATGGCAATTTTCCATATTCAGCTGCAAAAAAGAGAATAAATAAGTCAATAAATAGATAAGATGAAATCAGACAAAACATTATAAATATAGTACTGACAGTCAGTTTACCTATGTAGTCTGGAACTAAACGACCATATGAAAATCTTCTAGAAGGGAACTTGAAGAAGGTTTGTCCATAAGGCCAATAATTGGCTCTAAAGGAAGAAAGAGAACCATTGATGTAGTTGGTGTTGCCAGCATCATACCCAGAATCTCCAAAAATATATAAAGCAACATGTTTTGGTCTCAGACAGGTGTCTCCTAGGTTGATTCTGGGGAAGCAGATAAGTAAGAAGCAAAAGTACTGGAACCTTAGATTTGACATGGTGGATATTCTTACACTTGTCCAATGTGTGACCATCTATGGTAATGTTGAATTTCCCCTATTTTATATTTAAAATTTAGTTCCTATGTGAGATTAGTTTGGATTAGCTTTTTTTAATAGCTTTTACGACTTACGAGGTAAGTGTGTGAGATAAGTTTTGTTTCGGGTTGCGCAAACCATGGTTTGAAACCATGGTTTGGGAAGTTACCAAACACTCAGTTGATAGAGAGATAAAAATGATTGATTTTTTTAAAGCTAAATAAATTATATCGGAGTCCTCTGCATAGATTGCTATAGTCTTTGAGACAAATCTAAAAAGCAGGTTTTTCTTCAAAATCTCGTTGAAAAGAAAACTTTGGGGAGGATTTTCTGATCTTATTTTCTCTTGCTATATTCAGATAATCTATTTCTACTTTCTTTTCTCTTCCCCTTTTACTCGTGTTTCTTAAAGTTACAAACTGGTGTTCTTGATGTTGCATAGGTATTTTGAACTTGTGTTATCAAAAAAGTAAAGTGGTTTTAAGGAGTACCAGAGATAACTTTAATAAGCTTGTATAATAACCTGTTCTTTGTGATTTTCTGATATATTTTAATTCTTGAAGTGTGTAGTTGTTAGAGTTCATTTTTCAGGAGACTAATTTATGAATCAAAATCATAAACAAGATATAAACCTTGAAATATTATTTCATCAAGTCATATATACTCATTTTCCTTTCAGGAACATCTCCATCTTTTTTCTTCATTCTTCTCATCATCATATTACAGATTCATACGGATTATTGGAAGGATCATTGTTGGAATAGTAATTTCAGATTGTGGGGCCCAGTGATAGTGTGATTTCCATTCCATTTGAATTGAGCAATAAGCTCATTGGCCCTTTCAGTAGGATGACCATAGTCAAAGAAGAAATATTCGTTTGCATTCTCACACAATTCATAATCTTTCATTATACTTTTGCCTCCACAACTGGGATATCCCCTGTAAGGCCCGCTCCCACAACATGCCACACCCCATTCTCTGAAACCTTCACAAAGAATTAACCCACAAATACATTAAATTTGTGATTAAGTCTAACTCTAGAGAAACTAGAAACTTAATTGTGATAACAGAATGATAGATGAAATTAAAATACCCCCTCCTGTTTTTAATATAAGACATATTTACCTAATTTGATTAGATTAAGGAAGTTAATCTAATCTTCTTTCTCAATTCCCTCATTCCGTCTTCTTCTTGATTATTGTTAAAGGATCATCAATAGGATTAAATTAGGTAAAGATTAACAAATATAAAAATTATGTTTTATAGTTATGACCAAGGTCAACTTCCCAACTATGTCTTATATTAAGGACCAAAGGAGTATCAAACTTTAGACCACTTGGTGAAAGCCATTATGATATATTTCCCCCGGTCCTTAATATATGATATATTTGGGAGCTGATCTTATTCCTAAATATAGGATATAGTTTTCATATTTGTTAATATTTTACTAATTTACCCCAACTGATACTCCCTCAACAATAATCAAGGAGAAGAGGGAAGGAGGGAATTGAGGAAGATAATTAGGGTGTCTTAGAAAATAACAAGTCATATTAACTAACTTCTTTAATTTATGAAATTAAGTAAATATGTATTATATTGAGGACTAGAGGGAGTATGTCAAAAATTAATCACTCTAGCTGAAAAACTTAACTTGAGGCCCAGGAATACTTTAACACCTACCATATTTTGAAGGGTCATTCATCACTCCAAGGCCTAAGTCATACAAACTGGTAAGTGAATATTTGAATCCTTTAAGCTGTTTCTCCAACTTCTGAAGCTCAAGTGCAAGTGCAGTGTTATGCAGCTTCACTGTTGCTGTAGCTTGTTCTCTGCAGGGACCACTTCCATTCACTAGTAACTTAACCACTGGAGCACAACCCAAAGGTCCCAATGTAAGAAACCCAAATTTCCTCCCTCCTTGATTGTGTATTTCCTAGTAATCACAGATTTGCAAAAGCAATTAGAAAGGTACAACATCAAGCATAGCATAAGATAACTCTGAACATTAAGCATTTCAGAAGTCTTTTTTACACACTTTGACCACATCTGGCAGGTTACCAATGACCATGTGCACAAAATTTTCAAGAGATTTTGAGGCAATGACACTTGAGTTTCCAGTCAAAGAACCGAAGTAATCATTCGGTCCTATGTTTATCAAGTAGACGGCTCTGGCCAGCAAGCTTTTGGTTTCTTCATCTTCTAGTTTCTGCCTCAGAACTTTGATAACTCTCTTGAAGTGACTTGGTTGAGTTTTTAGGTCTATCACCTGAAAAATAAATCAACCATATAGTTACATGTCAATTTATGATACTAAGTTATCAAAACATTTCAAGAATCATTTCAGCTAAAATGCTCAAACTATAACATACCATTGTTGAGTTTCAACTAAAGCTCCAAATCCCCTGATGCAAAATTGACCCCATTGATATATTCATGATTACCAGGAAACAGATATGGTTGGATTAATGGCAATTTAGCATACTCAACTGCAATAGAATTTCTAAGATTGTTAATGGCACATGTCTTAGAGTTAAACTCATACAAATTTGGAATTCTTACCAATGAAATCTGGAATAACACGCCCATCAGAAAATCTACCAGAAGGGTACTTGAAGAAGTTTTCACCATATGGTGCATAATTGCATGATTATCATAACTGGTATTGATGTAATTGTTGTTTCCAACATCAAATAGTGAATCTCCAAATACAAATAAAGCATCATGTCGTTTTTGGAGGCACATTTCAGCAAGGCAGCCATTTGCAATGAGTACGATATTGCTTCCACAGAAAAGTAAGAAACAGAAATAGAATCTCTGACTTTCCATCTCAGTTTCACTTCTCTTAATGGCTTGGATTTTCAAATCTGACCTATGTGTATGTGCACAAATACTTTTTGCGTATAGACATATGAAGTTGATATTAGCTTTTTGTGTTCAAACATGAATCTTGAGAACCAAGACATTTCTGCAGAAATCTTAGTCTCAAAGCGTTTGAAAATAACATATCTGAGGAGTGATATTATTCCGGTTCATTGTACCACTATCTTTGAACACTTCATACTTATTGGCAAAAATTTTCATTATTTTTATATGTAAATATTTGGCAAATATTTGATTATTCTCAAGTTGAAACAGACATTTTCGAAGTCAGCTTTATTTACGTTCAAAGCAATCTTCATTCATTGAATATGCAACTTCAATGAAAAAATCTGAATTAGTACAAGCCTATAAAATGGCCCCTGTATTCAAACTAAGGAATTGAATATACTTATAGTCTATGATAGTTGACAGGTTCTAGCAACTCCATTGATTGATTAAAACATGTCATGTGATATTAGACATGTTGTACAAAGTACAAATGTTGGTTATACTACCTCCAATCCTTAAACACAAGTGCTATTTGATTTTTTTAGAGAAATTAAGGAAGTTAAATAAATTATATGAAGCTATTTATATTTATCATTTTTCTTCAAACTAGTTTGCATGACTTATAAAGTGATATATAATCAAATGGTACGTAAGATATGCTATAATTAAATAACTTGTTTAACTTTCTTAATCTCTTCATAAAAAGTCAACTGGCTCTCATGTTAAGAACTAGAGGTAATACTAATTTTTTGGATTCGGTTGCCCTTTTATTTCTACTCATGAATGACTTATCAAGTAAGTTCTTGTTTGACTTTTTTTTTCTCATTTATCTTTGTCTGCTTGAAGCATACAAGATTACAAATCTTGATTGACAGAGGGACAAAGTTAACAGGAAAGAGGTTGTTGAGAAATTAAATGAAGAGATTGATCCCATTTATATGTATATACAATAACATAATTATATATCCAACTCATGGACAAGAAAGGCTGCTGGTTTTATTAATTTTTCTGTATGTGAAAATGAAGAACAAAAGAAAAAGAAATTACAAGTCTTGAAAGAGATTGCTCAAAGTGTAAGGCTTCACAGAATTGGAGTTGGAGGTATGAGTGCCCCAGAATTGAGCAGCAAACTGTTTGTAAGCAAATTCAGTGAAATGCACAGAATCCCAAAACAAGTAGTGATTGGGTTCTTCACACAATTCAAAATACTTTTGTCCTCTTCTTCCTCCACAACTTGCCTCTCCTCTGTATGGCCCTGATCCACAACATGCTCTTTTCCCTTCTTTCAAACCTTCATTATCCACAACTTCCACATTAGTCATTCAATCAAAATTCACCCATTGACATCATTAATTTAACACTAACTTAATATAGGTAGCCCGTGCATGTTTGATTGGAGTACACTAATGAAGTTTATTTTATTTAAAATGGGGTGAGAGAAAGAGACGCATAAAAGTGGGTCCCACTTCTCAAGATCTCAAGTTCGAGTCCATGTAAATGCAGAAAACGCCTTTAGGAGAGCTATCCCAATTCAACTCAACAATACTTAAATCTAACCCGGTCAAATAGCCATATTGAATGCCAACACCTTGATGGTGCAATGGCATGTAGGTTATCCTTTGATGGCATTTAACATGGTTAGATCTCTGCAAGCGATGCTTGCCAATCCAAAAAAAAAAAAAGCAATATCGAATAAACAAAAAAGTGGGTCCCACTTCTAATGATAAGGGGCGTGTTTGGGATAGCTCATAAGTGGCTTTTTAGAACAAAAAGCCGCTTAAAGTCCCAACTATTTTTTCTCTCATGTTTTGCACAACGATGAGTTAATCTTGCTTTTGGCCCAATCATGATTAAAAGCAACTTACTACAATCATATAAAGACGACATGTGGACCTTTCTTTAATTTGAAAAAAAGCTAAAATCGCTCTAAAAAATCCAATAAACATTAATACAAAAAGTCAATCCAAACATATATTACAATATAGTATCTAACATTTAGCCAAATTTAAGTTTGTAAAAGTCAAATGAAATAAAAACCATTTTTACCACTATTAATCCAAACACACACATAATTGTATAGGAGTGGGCTAACTTTTTGTGCCTATCTCTTTCTTTTCGTGGGATCCCATTCTGAGAGACATTTATGCCCCTAGCTAGGCCAATGTGCCAAACACTATTGTTGGAGATATTAAAGTGTCATTAGTTGGTTAGTCACTCGTAGGCTCTATCTATATAGGCGTCATAGCATGTGATTTCGGTGTGAAGAGATGTTGCATCCCACCAAGAGAGATAGGTTATATTCTGTTTCATCATTTATTAAGCTGATTAGTGAAAGTTATGTTAAGTTTCTCAACAAGTATCTATCTTAGGTGAAGTGCACACTTTAGGGGATTTAAATTTGTGTGAGTGAGAGAGAATGTTTACCAAATTTGGAGGGATAATTGATCCGTTGAATTGCTTCAGTATAGATATCATAGAGAGAATATTTGAAGCCAGGAAGGTGTTTGTGCAATTGTGAGAGAGCAAGAGAGAGAGCTCGATTGTGTAAAACAGCAAGCTGTGACAGTTTATGAAAGCAAGTTCCATTTCCTAGCAATCTGGTTCCAGGAGCACATCCCAATGGCAAGCTGTTGATAACTCCAAATTTCCTTCCTCCTTTCCTGCATATTTCCTGTATGTATATATAAGATCATGTTAAGTTTGTTTTTCCATCAAAATACTGCATTTAGTCCTTCATATAAGACCTAATTGATTTTTTTTAAAAGATTAAAGAAGTTAAATAAATTAGTTAATTATACTATATATTGTGTATCGTTATAGTATAGGGTTAATGTACAAATTTTCCCAAGAAATTCTTTTGGGTTCAATGTTGTCTCAAATATTAAAAAGAAGCAAATTTGGCCCTTACTTTTAAAATTTAATGGTCAACATTAATCTTTTAACCATCTGCATTAGTTTTTTAACGATACGGGGCAATGACCCAAAAAGAATTTTCAAGACAACATTGTTCCTCAGCAAAAATTTTCAATGTAAATTTGTACCTTAGCCCTTATATTATATATCAATTCATAAGTCAAACAAATTAATTTAAAAAGAAAACAATTGATATAAAGGCTTTAAAGTAATTTATTTTGTTTCATTAATCCGCCAACAAGGTCAATCAGATCTTGTATTAAGAAGCAAAGAAAATAGCTTAAGTCAACTTGATTAGCCTTATCACGACCGGAAAGATCAATGACGGTACCTGGATGACGGAAGTGAAGTTTCCGATGACCATGGAGACGTAGTGGGAAGGAGGGAAAGAGTTGAAGAAATGCGAAGAAGTGGCGAAAGGGCTGATATAATCATTATTGCCAATGCTGATTAAGTAGACTGCTTTTGATATCACTTGTTTGGCTTCCCTTCTTCCTAATTCCTGCCTCAGCTTTCTCTCTACTTTGTTGAAGTACTTTGCTTGTGTCCTTAGCGGAATCACCTTCATGCATCATGTTCATATATTATATTAGAAAAATCATTTTCTTGTTTGGCTTATAAAATATAAAGAAAAAACTATTTTGCATGTATCTACATTTTTTCTCAATTTTTAATTTAGTACGTGTGTACGTATATAGGAGTGCTAACAGAGCAAAGTTACAGCAGCCAATAATTTTAAAATTTGTTATGCTAGGCATAACATTATTAATTTGAAGTATTTTTATTATAATTTTGCTATAAAAATTACTTGCTATTTATCAATAAAAAAAAACTAAATAATTGGATATCTTGTAAATTGTAATAATGTAAAGTGATATAGTTCAAGAAAAAGGAAAAATTATTCTTTTTGTTCTATATTTTAATATGACGTGTAGAATTACACGTAAATGTGAAGTATTATTGAAGCTATAGTTGGTAAATGTTATTTTTCCTAATGGCTATCTTTATCACAATTAGATTCTTTTATCATGCAAGAAATAGAAAATAATTTGATAAAGTGTTTTCATAAAAAATAATAATTTGAAAAAAAATAAATTAAATATTCAGATAAAAATTTAAAAATATATAAATAAAATAAAATGTATTAGGGCCTAATACAAGGTACACTACCCATATGGCTTGGGAATAATAAATTATACCGCATTGTCCATTAATTCAAAATAAAATAGTGCGATGGACATGAAATTATATAGGGAAAATTGTCCATAAATACCTCTTTAAAAACGTATTTGTCAAATGGGACCTTCAGATGCAAACAATATAATCTTCCCTGTGTACAAAAGATCTTCCCTTGTTTTAAACAATCTTTCCCTGTGTTCAATATATCTTTCCTATATGACATTCCCTTGTGTTTAAAATTTCTTCCTTTGTATACAAAATATCTTCTCTCAAGTCCCATTTAGCAAATAAATTTTCAATGGGGTATTTATGGACAATTCTCCCAATTATATATATAGTTGAAATAAGAAGGAAATAATCTTTAAGAAGTCTAATGACGAATCAATTCAATTATAATATTCATTTTTGTTTTTCGTCATAATATTTTTTTTAGTTAAGACATAAAATTTATAAATATTATTGATACAATCAAATATCAATTGATAACAGTATCAGCAGCCATATATCAACATGAAATTTATAGTGAGAGTAATTTTTTCAAACACTATGCAGGGCAATATACAAAAGTCCACCAAACTTATCATGAATTTAATGAAATTAATTACATTGAATGCAAATCTTTTTTGTTTCACAATTTTCGGTCTAAAAAATCTTTTTTTACAATGAATTAACAGTATTTAGTGGAAAATGTTCCCTGCTGTTTTATTTATATAATTTACCTAATTGTTTTTAATTATGATCTGCTTTAATAATAAAAATATGAAATTAAATAAATTACTAGATACAATATTAGTCATCCAATTCTAAATTTTGGAGTTAAATAGCTAATTTGAATAAATTAGAGAAATTGGTTAAATTAAATATTTGAAGAAATATGTGTTGGCTTTCTAAATTACATGATAACTGATAAGTGAATTTGATAAGTATAATTTAGGGAATAAATTATAAAATTGAGAGATAAAATGTGTTGGATCAGGATTCTTATATTTAGAATCAAAGTTAACACTTCCACTAGTTATTATATTTTGAACTGGAGGTGTATATGTTAAAAGGAAAAATCCCTATAAAATACCTTTGGAATAGGAAAATCCCTAATTAGTACATTGAAATCAAAAAATCCGGATCAATCACGCGTCAGTACGGATGAACAGTGCAGGCGGCGCCAAAAAACGATTTTGCCCTTTAGCCCTCATTCTCGTCACTTCAAAAATAACAACACGCGGTTCTTAATTAACAACTCCAGATTCTTGATTAACAACTCTAGTTTCATCTTTTTACTTTCACAATAATAATATCAGTTTTGTTATTAGCAACTCCGAATTCTTGATTAACTCCACTTTATTCTTCCACATATTCGCATCTCAAAAATATAGTGTTGTTAATGTAAAATACGGTGTTGTTAATAAAGAAAGAGGTGTTGTTATTGGCCCTGAAACTTAAATTACGAAGTTGTGAAACAAGAAATGTGAGTTATTAATGTAGAATATGGTATTGTTAATAACAACACCGGTGTTGTTATTGTGAAAGTAAAAAGATGAAATGAAGTTCTTAATCAAAAATACGGAGATGAAATGAAAGGAATTTACTTACAAAACCTTGAAAGGTTTCAACGAGAGCACCAGCACCAGCAGAAGCAAAATTGACTCCATTGTAATACTTGTTATTCCCAGGTTTCAGATACGGCACAATCAATTGCAGATTTGCATATTCGGCTTCATTTTCCACAAAATCAAACAAAACTTAAGAAAACCAAATCGCACAATTCCAAATTCCAATCCCACAATCCGAAAAAAAAAAAATCAATGTTACCTATGAAATCCGGTATAAGACGGCCGTCGGAGAACCTGCCGGTGGGGAAGTTGAAGAAGGTTTCGCCGTAAGGCCAGAAATTGGCCTGGTCGAGAGTTGAAGTGTTGATGTAATTGTTGTTTCCGGCGTCCAGCAAGGAATCTCCGAAGATGAACAGGGCAGCTCTGTTTTTGGTTCTGTTATCACTCGGCTTGCTTCCATGGCTTCCAGATGCAAGCAGAGCAGCCACAAAGAAGAAGAAGAAGAAGACGCGAGCTTCTAGCTTCTCCTTCATGATAATGATGATGATAAGGTTCTTTTTCTGATGATTTATCACAAAGCCTTCGTCTTTAGTGTGACCCTTCTATAAATAATTCTGGGTTAATGACTCTGCTTCTGTGTGAGAGTTCCGTAAGGATTAATTAGTCAACGCAAACAGAAGTGTGCTTTACAAACAAGCACAGCTTGGAATTTTAGAAATCATGCTAATATAATAATCTTTCTGTCCTTGTAGGCATGACTTAATAATGGAGTTGATATTACATAATTTTAATTTATAAATTCTAGATAATTTACATGATTAATGCTGGTACTCAACTAATCCCTAGCTAGTTACTGAAGGACCTCTCTGGAAGGAATAAATGAGATTTTAAATGAAAGATTCTGACCTACACCACCATGAAAAGAGTTTCCCCTCCCCCCCCCCCCCCTAATTTTTAACCATATAATATTAATTCGAGGTTGATTAAAATTATTCTTTTTATTAACCAAAAAACAAAAAAGCAAAGCAATTTTTATTCAAAGAAGCTCAATTACTTGATGCTATTTATAAAATAGGATTATTTTATTGGATTGCGTAATAATATACAAAAAGGTATGAAAATTATGCTTAGTTTTCAAGTACTTTCTTATTCTTTTTGGACCAAATGGAATAATTAAGTTCATTTTAAAAACAAGGCAAGTTTTGAACGTGAGAAGCTTGTGAAACTGAACATATCTTGAAGGTCAAAAGACCATTGAACATATTTGTTTATGTATTAGATGGAGTTTGAGAAATGGACCTTCATCCACATGGCGTGATTAGGAACTCTAATTAATAATTTGGAGTTTTATTATTATATTGATTAGGTCTTTATTATGAAGATACGTGATTTTTTTATTGTTATTATTAATAAAAAAAGGGGAATGAACAAATCATGTGGGAGAAAAGCAGGTGGATCTAGATTTGTTGAATTGAAGCGAAGCCTATCATGTCACGTCGTTATCGGTTACAGTGGGGTTGAGTACAACGTGTCGCCACCTTGTTGGACTGTAACTCTTCTTTGTTCCTACCTTTCCTCTTTTTTTTTTTTTTATAACTATTTAAAAAAAACAAAAAATCAACATGCGATTGCCTTTGCCACCTAATTTATCTACTTCAGTACATTATTCTAATTTTTTCAAAAAATAATATGTAATTTTACCGCAAGAGTTTATCTTGGATGTTTTGATAAAAAAAAAGTTGGAAAAATCTCAGAAAAATAATTTTAAAAATACTAAAGAATAAAAAAGTGTTTCAAATATTCATAATAATAAAAGTCTAAGGGTATAATTTGTCATTTTCAAAATTAAATGAAAATAACATAATTGTCTCTCTAAGTTTGAAAAACGTGCTCTTATTTTTTATAAATGTTTAACAAATTCATATTATGTTTTAGCAAATTTTGATAAGATTTTTACAAATTTCAATTCAAAAATCACCACTTGCTACAGTGGCAAGATATGGATCGCTACTTCAATAATAAGTATTTCATAAGTTCATATAGAATTTTTACAAATTCTAATTAAAAAATCACCCCTTGCTACAATGGCAACGTATTAATTCCCATTTTTTTATAAGGGTTTCATAAGTTTAAATAAATTTTTAACAAGTTCTTATAAGATTTTTACAAATTCTAATTCAAAAATCACCCTCAATTCCAATGGCAAGGTATTGATTCCCACTTCTAATAAATGTTTCATAAGTTCAGATAAAGTTTTAACAAGTCCAGACAAAATTTTATCAGAAGTAGGAATCAATACACTGTCATTGTTTCAAGCGATGATTTTTGAATTGAAATTTGCGAAAATCTTATTAAAACTTTTTAAAATCTTATACAAACTTGTTAAATCCTTATCAAAAGTGGGAATCAATACCTTACCATTGCAGCAAATGATGATTTTTGAATTAGAATTTATGAAAATCTTATTTGAACTGGTTAAATCCTTATAAAAAAAGGGAGCATTTTTTTTTAATTCAGAGGGACATTTTTATTATTTCCATTTAATTTTGAAAAGGATAAATCAAGTCCTCACATCTTTCTATCATTATGAATATTCGGAATACCTTTATGTCCTTTAGCACTTTTAAAATTCTTTTTCAGGCATTTTCTCAAAAGAGTCGGATGTAACTTTGGAATTAAAAATAAAAATATATATATACTTTTCTGATTCTATTTACAAAACACTTTCAATATATTTCACACTGACAAAAAAAAAAACCTTAAATTGTATTAACTTTGCTATAAAATTCATAACTTTCCAACTTTATTCTTATGACTCTATCTAATTACATTATACCACATGATAACAAACTTAATACAATAAATGGTAAAAATATACATTCATATGAAAAATTTAATGAGATGTCTTATATAAATATGACAAAAAATTTATTCTCTCTCGTCCTATAAATAATATACTAGATGAGTACAACTTAAAGATCCAGGTTGAGTGGTTTTTCATTTGATATTGCTACCAAATAAAAACTTAACAATAAATATTTGAAAAAGCTGCATAAAATGGCTGAAATATCACTTGTTACAAAATTTATTATCTAATGGTGTGTTTGGATTAACTTTTAGAGAATAGCTTCTGAAAAAAAAAGTGAAAAAAATCATTTAAGAGAATAGATTTTGAAAAACAGCTTTTGGGAAAACCATAGCTTCTGAGACAAAAAAAAAAAAAAAAGTGAAACAAATTATTTAAGAGAATAGATTTTGAAAAATAGTTTCTGGAAAACCATGATTTTTTACCCCCAAACCATGATTTTATTGCCAAAAATAAAGTGTTTGGATTGTTCTTCTCAAAACCTTGGTTTTGATATAAAAATTGTTTATGAGAAAAAAAAGAGTGTTTAAATAAATTTCAGCTATGTGCAATCTATCTTGATGTGAAAAACAAAATACACCTGCACATAGTTAAAAATTTGTTACACATTTGTCTTTAAATAAATTGCTACTTTGGAGTACTAGAATGAGAGTTCTATGAAAATTAATACATATTTATTAAAAATAAATAACTTAACTAATTTTCTTAATAATTATAATTTAGTTATATAAATCTTACATTAAAGATTAGATGGAGTAATATTTTTCATAATGAGATAGTTTGAATAATTTTTCTTTAATATTGTGACATAAAAGCCATTAGTGTGTACTATCTAGTGAAAGAGGGGAGGAAATAGTTGTAGTTTTTTGCCTCCACTGACCGTCCAAAAGCAACTTCGTTTTTATTTCCAAACTTTCATGATTTCTTCTCTTCGTCTTCTTTTTTTTGCCGACAACTTTCGTCTGTTTAATTTCCAAACTCGTTTAAAGCGTATATTTTAAAGTGTATGATTGTATCAAATGTTTATGATTGGTATTATTAATTTTTAAATAAATTTTGAGTGAACGGAAGTATTAGTGTCATAGTTATTAAAATTAGGTATACAACTTTGATTTATATTTCGAACATATTAATAAGAGTTGTTCTCAACATGATGTCAACATATGTATAACTTATTTTGTCCAGAATCAGAGAGGATCCCCAAAAATTATTTATTACTTTTAGCAACCTTGCAAGTTGCTATTGCATCAACATATACATATAAGCAGAAAGAGTTTTGTTGATTTTATTTTATCATTTTTTTAGTATTGTGTTTAGTTTAGAAGATTTTGCTTACCAGATATATATCTTTGATGAAAAGCACGGCACTCGTTGTTGTCAAACTTGCGAATTAACTTTCTAAGTTTACCATTTTTATGTTTCTATCTTATTAAGTTGAGTCGAGTTGAGTTGCTGATAAACTCATGCTAATTGTAAACTCGGTTAAATTCATGAGTTTACATATTGAATTTATTGTTTTTATATTTCTAGCTTACAAAATTGTGTTAACTTACTTTTAAACGCATGCTAACTTTTTTTATTTGATCATGTTTAGCTACTTAATATATTAATTTTATAAAAATTTCTTTATTAAATATGATAAATTATGAATGTTGATAGATTTAATTTCAATTATTTATATTTAAAATATATTTAAATCAAATTGTTGTCATTTTTGTATTTTAATATTTAATCATACACTGTTGATATCAATCTAATAATAAAAGTAAATTTTATTACTCAAATTCACAATACAAATTTATGTCACTGTCACAAGTTTGCTTAAACTCGCAAATTTGACAACTTTGTGTTCGTTTGTAATAGCTTATTTTTTACTTATAAGTGCTTATAATTCATGATTTACGATATGCGAGATAAGTATGTAAGAGAGGAGTTTTATCTTAATTTACATAATAAGTGCTTATTTCCCATAAATAAACTATTCCAAATATTCATTTTGCTGGCACCTATATGAATAATCAATAACGTGCTTCCAGCCTTTGTCAATTATTTTTGTTTTTGTTTTTTGTTTTGTTTTTTATTTATTTATTTTGCCAAAATTACTTCAACTCTAGTCACTGCCTTTTTGCAAAAGCATTATCTAAACGACAAAGGAGACGTCTGACGACTCATTTAAAATCATATTCTCATAATCATAATATTCCAAATTGACTAACCACACTCGCTTTAATCCAAGGGATCCGCCTCCCTATATTTAAATAATATTGTTTAATTAATATATTATCATAAAGTACTAATTTCATTAACAGATTAAACCGCAAAGGGCCTTGATTACCGGAGATTAACAGTCCAACAAGGGTAATTAAATCAAAAGTTGTCACGTTGTGCCTACGTACCAATATAGCATATAGGACACTTTTGTTGAATCTAATCAAAGGTTAATTAAACTTGGCCAAGGTCCTTATAGTTTTTTTTTTTTTGGCTAGATAATATGATTTTTCATTAATATAAAGACAAGAAAATACAAAGCACAATATAAGATGTCTATCAAAATAAAGCCAAACAACTAACAGCCCAAAAACATAAACTCAAAGAACAGTATTAAGGAAGTCATAACTGACAAGTTCACTAGCATGATCACCATCCTTTTTGTCAGAGTTTGTAGAGAGAAAGTCATCGCCGCCAGCAACAATGCCAAAGTAAGGGTTGGTGGTTTGAAAAACCCATCCCTCTTGTAGTCTAAAGACCAACCACTTATGGTCAAAGAAGCAAGAATGGAGAAACCCATAGATGCGGAAAAAAACTACAGACACCAACCAACAAAACAGTCCCGTGAATGAATTATACACATACCTTTGATCAACGCCTTGAATTCGCTACTATCGAAGCAGACCCAAAAACGGTCCTCTGAGAGATAGAATATATGGTCACAGAGAGGCTCGTCAACAATACCCTTCCCCCAAAAATGTAGATCTAAGTCACCAAATCAAGATCCGATCTTCCAACCTGCAACCTACCATCAAAGCAAGAGGTGCCGCAAAAGATCTCCACATATTTGCTTATTGCTGAAAAAACAAAACACACCACCAGCAAAAACCCAACCACAAAGAAAGGGATGGAAACAAATGACGATCGTCCCCTCCGCCAACAGAAACCGTCGGGGAGGGAGACACCGTATCACAAGCTCGCCCACAAGCAAGGGAAGGACTCTCACCACTCAAGAAATTCTAGAGAAGGAGAGAGAGAGAAGCTCACACCGGGGCAAGGTCCTTATAGTTTATTTATGAACGAATCAATCCTTGAAATGATGGCCAAGTAGGCAGTTTGATCAAAGTTGACTGAAATTAAATGAATTAATTTTTTGATAAAAGAATTATAAAGAAGTCAACTAAAGTTAATTAAAACTATAAAGACCAAAAATTATGAAATTGATTGAACAATTGTTGTGTTATATATAAGATTGAATTTATCAATTTTTGTGCATCCGATTCTAAGTTAATTAAGAGTAAGAAAATCAAGTTAATTATGGTTGTTGGAAAAATAACTATTTTGGGGAAAAAAATTTGATCGTTACCTAGCCATGTGTTTGAGAATTAAGAAGGATGTTTTTCTTTAAAAAAAATATTTGCAATGTGAATATCTATTCTCTTGTTACAGCGCAGACTCTTGTGTAGTCTGTACTATTGGGCTCGGGCCCATTTCATTTTAGTGCGAATGATACTCGTGCATTTACTAATTATATTTAATTAATTATGTGAACATTGTTAACAAAAATTGATCCAATTGATAAAAAGGTTGACTCATAATTATAGGATCGTGAGTTCAGATTCCACCGACATGAAAATTTTTAGTTATATGTCCTTGCCCTGGTAAGCCCCGAGATCCAACTCATCTCAACTTTTTTGTACAAAAACATATGTGAATAGTAAAAATTTTAATTAATTTGTGAATTTGGTTCTTGAGTATAATTCTCCCTAAAATTTCATAATACTACTCTGGTTGACCAAAATAGGGAGTAAGTTTTCAAATTTCAAAGGGTGAAACAACATTGGAGAACAAATTATACGGATTATTTTATAAAAAATAATGAAAAAATCACATTTAAATCCATTTGAAATAATTAAATTCAGACTCATGCCTGCATTTTTATCAAATCCTTAATTGGGTCAAGAGGTTTCATTAGGGATTTTTGAATTAATTGATTTTACCAATATGTCCTGCCATTTTGTTGCTTTTTCTCTTTTTTTTTCCTCATTCTTTTTCTATTGATAAAATCTTTGTCTCAATTGGACTCATCTTCCCACCATGAGATTTATTCAACCAAATCACCAACCATGTGCTTATCCTATATGACAAAGCAACAAACTTCAAAGTTCAAATATTGTGCCGAGTAAAAAAACCATCTCAATAACTCGTCATCTTCATTATTTTTTGTTCAATCACATCATAGTGGAAGTATAAGATTTTACAATTATTCATTGTTCATTGTTATAATAAAATAAATTTCTCTTATGCTTTTAGGATGATTTTCCTATATGTGTAGATTTATTTTTGTGTTGACGGTTTCAATCATTCCATCAACACTAACTAGATTCTAAATAGTAGTGTTGAAGATAAAATCTCAAAACTTATCTTTTGATTTTCTTTGTTAACTCTGTTTCTTTTCTTTTATGATTTTGTTGGTCAAAAGCCCTAGTTTGCCTTACTCTTTTTTTTTTTTTTTTGGATGATTCATGATATGACGTTAGGGATACTATATATGGCATTTTAACAATATTCAGTAATACCTATTAAAGCCTTTTGGCTTGATCAAAAATTTATTAAAAATGTATGCCTGAATTTAGATTTAGGTATTTCAAATAAATTTAAATGGAATTCTCAAAAATAAACGGTAAAAGTTAAAATAAAGGAGGCAAATTATTATAAAATATTTGGGTGAAAAATAGGGGTAAGCATGTGTGGCTTGGAGGCTACGGAGCCGCAAGGGGATCTAGCAAGCGATGACGCAAATGTTGTGTTATGCAATATATTAGAATCGTGGCCTTTCACATGCAACTTATGCCGACCATGGATTAAAAAATGCCTTGTCCAGTTGTCCCCGTGACGCCCACACCACCTGTCACACTTAGATGAGATTCTAATTATTTATGTGATTAAATTGTATAAAATAATAAAAAGTAAAATTCCAACTTTTTAATTCTCTTCCTTAACATTCTACCATGAACACTGCATGTAGAACATCAACTCTCCAACCTCACCTTTTAACATGAACTCCGGCAACTTGTCCCTTTCATACTTTTTTCCTTCAATGTAAAATTACTGCCTTTTCCTTTATTTATTTTTTCTGGCCGAATTTTCCCTTTATTTATTATAGTAACCTTATTAGTGGTTCAAACATTTCGTCCACGCTATATTTGACAACATCATAGATCCTATGTTCCCTGATTAGTGTGTCAGCTACCACTATATATAATATATAAACTGATTCCTTGGTCCATTGATTGGTTCATCAAGCAATTTATAATACAAATATCATGTGTAAGCGTAACAACCTTCATGGTCTATTCATCTTATTATCACTTTCACTACACATCCGGTTATTAATAAAAGACTCCATTGATTAATTTGGAAAGATTAAAAAGGTTAAATAAATTACTTTAAATTATTTATATTTATTTTTTTTTTCTAAATTTATTTGTTTGACTTTTAAATTGATATATAATCTAATAATACACATTAGCATTTTATACTTGTGAAGTCATATAGCATATATGTGTTATGTGTTATAATTAAATAATTTATTTAGATTATTTTATCTCTCTAGATTAGTCAATTGAATCTTATTTTAAAGGTTGGAGGTAAAAATGTGTTCAAATGCAAACAATGTCTCGCTTAGATATCCTTAATTCATCTTCATACATGACCTACTTTTATTGGGAACCCAACTAAACTCTTATACTCCATTTGGTAGCATGGAAGTGGAAGGTGGAAAGTGAAACTGGAACTGGAATTGAGATTATTATAAGTTTGGTATATTGGAATCCACTTCACTAAGGAACCTGCTTCCTTCAAAATTGATGGAACTCACTTACATCAGACCTCTATGGAACTGGCCACACTTCTATGGAAGTCATTTTATTTTCCAGTGATGGTGACCGCAACTACGTTCATCCGGCGACGGCAATGACAAACCCACCGTGGACGTGCAAAATCGATAATGGTGGTGAATCCCCTTACAAAATCGACATACAAATTTGTGAACCTAATTGTCATTGTGATCTTCGATTTAGATTTCACCTAGTACAGCACCCTCCCCTCTCGTCTCCATTTGCAAAACAAAACTTTCGTTTCTGTTTCTCTGGTTCTGATGCTTCATGCTTTTGATTTCAGCTTCACAATTCTTCTTCGATTTCACCAAGCCGTGCCTCTTTCCCTCTACCCGGAGGGGTCCCACTGCACTGTTCATTGTATTGTTCATCGTCACTCTTACTGCAAATGTTTCGACTTTTTATCTTTTCGTTTGTCTATATATGTATGTATATAGATTAAATTGATTCATGCCATATTCTATATGCATGCGCTTTGCACTCTTATTTGACATATCAAAGAGTGTGGGTTTAGGTCTTTAGGATTTTGGTGCATGGATCAAACGACGGAAATTAGAAACAGATTATGATAAGAGGGTCTGAATTGTTTTGTTCAAAAGAGAGATTGAGAGTGTAACTTCAGTTGCCTTCTCCGCCAGGCCGGTGTTCCTATGGGCCTATGGGGGCCAATCCATGGCTAACGGCTTGTGATCCTTTTTGGTGCCTAGCTAGGTTTTGTTTTCTCAAGGTCATACAAGTCTTTTTATATTATAAATATAAATATTAAATTAAAATAATACTCTACTTCCATTAACACACCAAACAAATTTTTAAACTACACTTTCAATTTCAATTCTATTTCTAATTCCACTTTTATTTCTATTTCTACTTCTATAAAAACTCTTCTGCGGTACTAAACAGGGCATTAGTGGATTGTTGAAGTTTATTCACCCATCACACTTGGATAATTCTCGCCATCAGAATCATTCACATATTCTTTATTTTAGTTATTGTACCCATTCAACCACTTTAATCCATAACTTAGAAAAACCACTTTACCAACGGCCTCACAACCTTATAGTATGGATGCTCCCCTGTAATTAGGAGGTGATCACGAGTTCAATCCCACCAATAACCTCAGCCATTAATGCCTGTCCCTTACTCCCAAAATAAAAAATGGCTGATTCTGACATACATGATTCCTTTCCTGCAATTTTCAACATTCAAATTAATTGGAGGTAAATATCATCTATAAAAGACCTGCAAGCACACTCTGAACAGAACCAAATCAATTATTCAAAAAGGGGATAAATGGATGGTCTCCACTTTGATTGACCATAATCACAACAACCAGGTTAATATGTACTGCATCACACATTTGATAGAATCATTCTCATCAATGAATGGTAAACTCAAAATCTCCAAGAGTTAAGGTCCCTGACATGTATGTACTCCTACATATCCATAGTCCCACACTTACTTTGCCACCAATGTCGAGAGAATAACGATCCAGACATGCTCGCAGGGGTTTGTTTTGTCTCTGCTCAATCTCCAACAAAGATGAACAGCATTCCTGAAAAATCAATAAAAGGGACAAAACATTGTATTTATTTTAGAAACCAAGGATATTTCACGATGAAGCATATGTTTAGATTTTGGTCCCTGAAAATATCACTTATTTGGGTTTTATCTGGGGAAACAAAAGACTACAGTAGAGTCCTTGATTTATTTTAGTTGAATTCAAGTTAGTCTTTTGATGACTCACAAGGGGCTAGTTGTCCCCAATCAAGAAACTAAGGACTCAATCATACCTTTTGGTTATTCAAAACAAAATTCAAATTACTGATCATTCCCAGGGATCAAATTATTAATTTAGTCCATAAATGAATAAAATTATAGAACCAAAAGGAAAATATTTTTTAAAAAAAACTACCTGCAACTCTATTTACAAATTAAGGAGACAGTGAGGAAGTTGCTCAGAAAACTCCCCCAGCCATGGAAGGTAGATCATCAAAGCTCCAAAAGTCCATTGTGTTGTCACCATCCTGAGCTGTGTTCTCACCAAGCAAGGATTCTAATGAAGCATCGTCCCAGCTCCCTTGAAGATAAGGTGTCTGAAAGAACTGCAACTGGGATTCAATATCTCCAAGTTCCTCAGACAGTGTCTTTGCGGAATCATTTCCCACTGGCAACACACCCTAAGAGTTAGGGATGTTGGTATTCTGGCTGGCCTCATTAACAGCGTTAAATTCATCTTCTATAGAAGCAGAAAGCATTGACGAGTATTTGGGCATCGCTGCTTACCAATAAAATCAGGGACGGTACGTCCATTAGTGAATCTGCCAGTAGGAAATTTGAAGAAGGTCATGCCATAAGGGCTATGATTGGCCTTATTGAAAGAAGTAGTGTTGAGGTAGTTGTTGTTTCCTGGATCCGACAGTGAGTCTCCGAAGACAAACAATGGAGTTTGCTTTTGTTGCAGGCATGGAGATGATGGATCAGCATAGCACACTGTATAGAGTATTGTGCTCAAGAAGAAGAAGAAGCTGATAGGGTGATACACGAGTCTTACCATAATCTTTGTCTTACAATAATCTGCCAAACCTTTCGTTTTTATAATGTCAAGCAATCATATATATATTTATATATATGGGTCTTGTATAAAGTAAGGCTCCACTTGGATTTGTGTTGGGGGTATGCTTGCCGGTATGGGGGCACCCAATGTGATATGTTACGGTCATTGCCACGGCTTTTTCAACGTACTATACTGTGTTTAATATAAGGCCTGGCTCACTAATTTTAAGAAATTAATAAAATTAAATAAATTTCTTAATTACAGTATATATTACATGATCTCTCTCAAATGCTTAGTTGTGCTCTCCTTCTATTTTCATCATGTTCCCCGTTCCTCTTCATGTTCTTCCCCTTACCTTCTTTTTGTTTTCTATCCATTCAATCTTTATTCATCGGTATAGAATCCATTTTTATAGTTTATTCATCTTTAGTCGCATTTGGCGTACATCCACAATATTTAAAAGTTCTTTTTTTTATTACTTGATTAAGGGTTGTTTTCCTTTCGGGTTTTCACCTCTTTCAACTGTAATGATTCTAAAACCAAGTTCATATTAAATGTAATGGTACGTACAGTTATATATACAAGTAAATACATTTGAAAATCAATGTGAAACCACCATTCGTTTCCTAGTTTCCTGACGGCGGGGATATGATTATTGACTTCTATCAGGGGAATATGATTATTGACTTCTAATACTCCCCCTCAAGTTGAAGCATATATATTGATCACGCCCAACTTGTTACAAAGATATTGAACCCGTGTTCCATTTAAGGCTTTTGTCAGAAGATCTGCTAGTTGGTCGTCAGATCGTATGTGCCCTGTAGATACAATATTTTCTTTGATCTTGTCACAAATAAAATGACAATCAATCTCAATATGTTTTGTTTGTTCATGGAACACAGAGTTTGATGCTATATGAAGTGCTGCTTTATTGTCACACAATAGGTTTGCAGGTAATGTCGTAGTGATGCCAATTTCTTTCAAGAGTTGAAATACCCACACAATTTCTTGTACTGACTATGACATGGCTCTGTATTCCGCTTCTGCACTTGATTTTGACACAACTCCTTGCTTATTCTTCTCCAAGATATCAAATTTTCACTAACAAACACACAATAACCCGTAGTAGATCGTCTTGTGGCTTTAGATCCTGCATGATCTGCATCACAAAAACACTCAACTTTAGTGTGCCCATAATCTGTATAAAGAATACCAAGACCTAGAGAACCTTTCAAATAATACAAGATATGTTCTAAAACTTCCCATTGTGCCACTGTTGGTGATGCCATGAATTGGCTGAGCCTGCTGACTGAGAAGGTTATATCAGGACGAGTTACTGTTAGATAATTCAGTTTCCCAATTAGTCTTCTATATCTCTCAGGAAATGGAAACGGCTTCAATTTCTCTGGATCAATCTTCTTCTTCAAATAATTAGGAAGCTCATCAAACATACTAGCATCAAGATCTAGGAAGGGATTCGAAATCATGGGAATGTTGCTTGGTGGAGCTCCAAGTTTTCCAGTCTCCTTTAATAGATCAAGAACATACTTCCTTTGACTCAAAAGAATACCTTTCTTGTTTCTCAAAACTTTAGTACCAAGAAAGTACTTTAATGACCCCAAATCTTTTGTCTGGAAGTGGGAATTTAGGAAGGTTTTAAGTTTTGAGATTCCAGAAATATTACTCCCTGTAATCACAAAATTATCAATGTATACTACTAGAAGAATCATGCCTACATCAAATTGCTGGTAGAACACAGAGTGATCACACTTGCTTTGAATTAATCCAAACTTCTTAACTACATCACAGAATCTATCAAACCAGGCTCGGGGACTTTGCTTTAAACCATACAATGACTTCCGGAGGTAACACACTTTCCGATTCTCCCCCTGAGCAACGAACCCAGGTGGTTGCTCCATATAAAGTTCTTCAAGAAGGTAGCCATTCAGGAAAGCATTCTTAACATCTAATTGATGTAAATCCCAATTATATGTGGCCGCCAAAAAAACAAGAAGACAAACTGAGGTGAGTTTGGCCACAGGAGATAAAGTTTCAGAATAATCAATACCAGAAGTTTGGGCATACCCTTTGGCAACAAGACGAGATTTTAACTGTTCTAAAGAACCATCAGCTTTAGTTTTAACAACAAACACCCATTTACATCTAATGCTTTCTTCCCAGGAGGTAGATCAACAAGAGTCTAAGTACCAGCTTTTTTAAGGGCCATAAGTTCTTCTTTCATTGATGTACGCCAACCAGGATGAGTCAAGGCTTGGTGAAGGGTAGTAGGGGTAGATATGGAATCAAGGGTGACCACAAGCGAAGAAGAAGCAGAAGACAAATTCTGGTAAGACACGAAGGAGGATATAGGATAGGTACAGTTAGCATATCTTTTGGGAGGACAACGAGGACCAGTACCTTTCCGGAGGGCAATAGGTAGATCAACAGCAGAATCAGGAACAACTAGATCAGAGACAACAATGGGAGGAATTAGGGGATCAGGAACAGAAACCAAGGAGTCATGACCAGAATTTGTTGGCGAAGCAGTGACTAGTAACAGCGAAACATTGGTAGCATCAGCATCATTGATGATATTAGGTTCTAGAGCAGTAGCCTGTACTGGTGAGAGTGGGACACGATAAACTAGGACATCATTAGACTCAGCAATAGTAGATGGAGACTCAGAGGAGGTCGAAGATGCGAAGAAAGGATAAGACTCATGAAAGATTACACCAGTGGACACAAGGTAACGACAGAGATCGGGAGAGTAAGATCGATAACCTTTCTGAATTCTAGAATAACTAAGGAAGACACATCGTAAGGACTTGGGATCGAGTTTACTGACACTTGGATGAACATCCCAAACAAAATAAACACAACCAAAGAGTTTTGGATCAATAGGAAACAACTTAGTGGTGGGAAACAAAATGGAATACGGAATATCCCCATAAAGAACAGCCGAAGGCATGCAATTTATGAGAAAACAAGCTGTAGAAACAGCATCGGCCCAAAAAAATTTTAGGGACAGAGGAATGAAACATGAGAGCTCGAGCAGTTTCTAAGAGATGTCGGTTCTTTCTTTCAGTAACACCGTTTTGAGTAAGGGTATCAACACAAGAGGATTGGTGAAGAATACCATGATTTTGCATGTACTCGGTGAATAGGGCGGAAAAATATTCTTTTGCATTATCACTACGTAAGATTTTCACAGGAGTGTTAAACTGGGTTTGAATTTTAGCACAGAAATGACGATAGTGAGTAAATAATTCAGAACGTTGTTTCATTAAGTAAAGTCAAGTGGTTCGGGAAAAATCATCAACAAAAGTGACAAAATAACGATAACCAGTTTGAGACAAGATTGAACAAGGACCCCAAACATTAGAATGTACTAACTCAAATGGAGACGCAGTTTGTTTATTGACACGAGGTGCCAAATGAACACGATGGTATTTGACAAACTGACAGGCCTCACAATTTAAAGCAGGCACAGAAGAGAATTGATGATACAATTTTCGAAGAGATGACAGAGACATATGACATAGACGACAATGAATTTCAAATAGAGATGACTCACCAGAACAAGCAACAGAACGTGGCACCTGATCATCAAGGATGTAGTGGTCATCGAATTCATAGCCCTTACCAATAACCTACTTCGTCGTGAGATCCTGAATCAAATAGTGGTCAGGAAAGAGTGTGATAAAACAATGTAATTGTCGAATAAGTTTGCTAGTAGACAAAAAATTAAAAGCAAGATCAGGAACATGAAGGATAGAGGATAAAGAAACAGACGGGGTAGGTCTGATAGTGCCAGATCCAAGAACACAAGAATAAGAACCATTGGCAATGGTTATACTAGAGGGGTTGGCATAAGGTGTATACGAGGAGAATAAATTTTTATTACTTGTCATATGATCAGTTGCACCAGAATCGATAATCCACTTTGAGGAACAAGTGGCAAGGCTAGAAGTGATGTTACCGTAGCAAGAGCATATGAAGATCCAGACTTCGATTCAGCCACCATCAAACAAGTAGATGAACCAAATAGAAAAGGTGAAATGTCAACAAGCTCTCAAAGCAAGAACAAGAGAATCACACAATCATGAAATTGCAGTAACAATCTGAAATATTCCAAACGAGGCTTCAAGGTCCTCCAACTACAACAACAAACATCACACTAGTGACCAAATGGAAATTTCTCACAATCAGAAATATCCCAAACGATGAATAGAAGCCGCCGGATGAACAGTAATAGTGCAGATGAACAGTAACTATGAGTGAATAGTACCTCAGATGAACAGTAACCGTAAGTGAATAGTACCTCAGATGAATAGTAACCATAAGTGAATAATACCTCATAATTTTTTATTTTTAAAGAGGGACCCACACTTGACAGCAACTCAAAACAAGTAATATTACTGCCAAGAAAAGGAAAAGAAACAAGGGTAGAAAATTTAAAGAAACCACTGCTTTAACAAACAGACACGGGACCTACACCTGAAATACAAGAGACACCTGAACGGAGGAGGCTTTTTTTTTTAACACCACTCAACAAATAATTAAAGGACAATTTTAAAAAGGGGACCCATGCCAGAAATGACAAAACTAGAGTGCCAAAGCCCCTCAGAAAATCAAGGATCCATCAATGAGCTTTCTACTTGAACAAGAGAGGCAAGTACCCAATAATTTCAAAGTGAGAGTTGGACCAAATAGCCACCAGGGATGGAACGGGGAGGAAGAGTCGATTAGAACACCCTTGGAATTGCCTGAAAATGACACCGAAAAATGCCCCACGCGCCAGTGAGTGAACGGTGCAGTTGAGGACTGGGAGGCGCGTGAAGCTTCACGCAACGTCAGAACGGTGTGCCGTCAGTTGGGTTTGGCTGATCGGTTTCACGCAACGTCAGAACGGTGTGCCGTCAGTTGGGTTTGGCTGATCGGAGGATGAAGGCTTTGGAAGTAAGGCGCATGTGATTGGAAAAGACACCGACGAAGGGAGATCTGAAGATGAACTTGGAAGTTGTTGGCTGGAAAAAATTCTAAAACTCAACTTAATTCTGAAAAGGCTCTTTGATGCCATGTAATGATTCTAAAACCAAGTTCATATTGATGTAATGGTACGTACAGATATATATATACAAGTAAATACATTTGAAAATCAATGTGAAACCACCATTCGTTTCCTAGTTTCCTAACGGCGGGGGATATGATTATTGACTTTTATCAGGGGGAATAGGATTATTGACTTCTAACATCAACAAATGTATTTATCAGGATTAAAAATTATATTCTATTTTTTATGGGGATGAGTCCACTTACCACACCAACAAATGATTTATTGGTACAATATTGAAAGTTCTTATTCATCTAATATCAACATAACAAACTATATAATTTTATATTAAGCATTTCTTTTTCTTTTTTTGGGGCCAACTGATTGTTGAACCATTTCTACTCCATATTTTTTAGGGCAAACCACTGTGAGGTCCCAAGGATCATAAAAAATTACAAAAAAGTCTCAAACCAAATTCCCCTATCAAAAAAGTTCCTATAGACTATATTGTGATTAATTCGAAATGTACAATTACTTTGTTGCTCCATTGAATAAAAAGAAAGGAACAACATATACCTTTTTTTGATAAGTACTTATGCTTATTTTGACAATTAGATAAGTTATTTTGACAAGTTCATTTTCTTCCCTAGAGAAGTTTTGAAATTTCAAGGGTAAATTTGAATTTCAAATAAATTTCATTACTTTCTTTTCTGATTATAGATGATATGATTATTCGAAGCTCCTCATAGGTTGGGCCTTCCTTTATGCATCCTGTTCTTACCAAGGAGGAATATGAACTTATCAAAATAGCTCATGCAGGTGTCAAAATAGGTATAAACACTTATCAAAAAAGGCATATGCACTTGTCAAAATTGGCGTATTTAGTTCTAAAATTTCAAAACTTGTCTAGGGAGGAAAATGACCTTATGAAAATAGCTCATCCAATTGTCAAAACAAGCAAAGCACTTATCAACAAAGGTATATGCACTTTTCAAAATTGGCACATTTAGTTCTAAAATTTCAAAACTTATCCAGGGAGGAAAATGACCTTATCAAAATAACTCATCCAGTTATCAAAATAGACATAAACACTTGTAAAAAAAGGCATATACACTTATCAAAGTAGGGACATTAAGTTATGAAACTTCAAAACTTCTCCATGGAAGAAAACGAAATTGTCAAGATAGCTCATGCAGTTGTCAAAATAGGCATAAAAACTTGTCAAAAAAGTTATATGCATTTGGCAAAAATGGCACATTTAGTTCTGAAATTTCAAAAGTTGTCCAGAGAGAAAAATGAATTTGTCAAAATCTCTCATGCAATTGTCAAAATTGGCATATGCACTTGTTAAAGTAGAGACATTAAGTTCTAAAATTTCAAAACTTCTCAAGGGAGAAAAATGAAATTGTCAAAATAGTTCATCCAGTTGTCGAAATAGGCATAAGCACTTGTAAAAAAAGTCATATGTTGTTCCTTTCCTTTTTTATTCAGTGGGAGCAACAAAGTAATTTCACATTCCAAATTAATCACAATTCAATCCGTAAGGACTTTTTTAATAGGAGAATTTGGTTTGGAACCTTTTTGTAATTTCTTATGGTCCTTGGGACCTCACAATGATTTTCCCTATTTTTTATAACTTTTATTCTCCATTTCATTCTCATCACTTCCAAAGTCAACCGGTCTTCTTTTGGATATACTTGTACACATGAGTATTAGAGTATTTAATATTTATACATATATAATCCCTCATAAATAAATAAGGGGCCACTTGCCAAGAAGAGGAGGCCATCTATCATTGAGTGAGTTTGGAATAGCGATAGGAAAAATGAAGTTTATCAATTTAGCTTTTGATAATCTTATTTTTAGTAAAAGTCTGATTGTGTAAAGTGATTTATGTTTGGAACAGCGATTGTATAAATGACTTTTGTAAAAGTAAAACTTATTTGGATTGATTTAAGCACAAGTGACTTTTGTGATGACAGTAAGAGAGAGTAGGTGGAAAAATATTTTAAAGGGTTAAAAGCACCAAAAAATAGTTTAAAATAATTTTTGAAACTGAAAAAGTACATTAAGAATAAAATTGCAATCAGTCTGATAACACACTAAGTACAGTCGAAAAAATATTTTAGGGGTTAAAAGCACCAAAGAATAGTTGAAATTAATTTTTGTAGCCGAAAAAGTACATTAAGGGTAAAATTGCAATCAGTCTGATAGCACACTAAACACAACGGAAAAAATATTTTAATCATTCCCACTCTTCCCAAAACCTAAATCAGTAAAAGCTGAGTTTTGGAGCTTATGGCAAAGCTATTAAAATAGGATTAAATTCAATTGATCATTTTGGGAACCAAACACTCACTTTTTTTTCAAATTGGCAATTGGCGTTTACATGCCAATTGAGCGTTTGCGGGGTCAAACACCGCCCACAAACACACTCTAAAATGTGTTTTGAACAGCGATTGGAAAAATGGAGTCTCTTAATTTAGCTTTTGGTAATTTTATTTTTAGTAAAAGCCCGATTGTGTAATGTGATTTATGTTTGGAACCCCAATTGTATAAATGACTTTTGCAAAAGGAAAACTTGTTTGGATTGACTTAAACACAAATGACTTTTGTGATAATAGTAAGAGAGAGTAAGTTAAAAATATTTTAAAGGGTTAAAAACACCAAAAAATAGTTTAAAATAATTTTTGGAATTAAAAAAGTACATTAAAGATAAAATTGCAATCAATCTGATAACACATTGGGTACAGCTGAAAAAATATTTTAAGGGTTAAAAGCACCAAATAATAGTTGAAATTAATTTTTGTAGCCGAAAAAGTATATTAAGGGTAAAATTGCAATCATTTTGATAGTACACTTGACACAACTGAAAAAATATTTTAACCATTCTCACTCTCTCCAAAAGATAAATCAGTAAAAGCTGAAAAATGGAGCTTATGGCAAAAGCTATTAAGATGGAGTAAAGTTCAATTGCTCACTTTAAAAACCAAACACTCAATTTTTTTTTATCAAATTACCCATTGAGCTTCTTAACCCAATTGAATTGAGCGTTTGGGGGTTCAAACACACCCCCTCCCTCCCCACACACACTTAGTCTATGCTGATAGTAATTCTCATCTCACCATCTACTACATTGCTATTTTAAAATAATGTATTAAACAGAGGGGCAGGATTGATGAAGCTTGGGGTAGTACTATTTCTCTTGTGGACATAAAATAAATTATGAGTGAGTCTGAAGATGAGATAGAGTACTCTCAGCCACAACGAAGACTAATAAGAGAAACTTCCTGGAACCAACCAATGCAATTTTTTATGTTGCCTTTTGCACGAGGTCTTTTTTTTTTTTTCCTTTTCCGTACACTTGGTCTGATAAAACATCATGCCAAATAACCCAATCACAAATCTATAGTATTACACTATTACAAATCAAAGTTATTGCTCATGTTTCTTTTAAGTTAAAAACCGATTTTCTTTATTCTAAACAAGATATAAACCTTGCATTGGGACTTTTATTTTATCAATGTAAATACACTCTTTTTTCATTTCACGAACAAACATATCCATATCCTTTTTTCTTCTGTTCTTATTATCATCAGCATTACAAGTGAGAACTCCAAATGATAGGATCATGGTTGGAACAGTGCTTTCAGATTGTAAGGCCCAGTGATAGTGGGATTCCCATTCCATATGAATTGGGACAAAATCTCGCAGGCCCTTTCAGTTGGATGGATTGCATCAAAGAAGACATATTCACTTGCATTCTTACACAATTCATAACCTTTGCCTCCACAATTATAATATCCCCTGTAAGGCCGACTTCCACAACACGCCTCACCTGCTTCTTTGAACCCTTCACAATAAAGTAACCCACAAACGTTACAGTTATAAAGCTTGGTTTTAATATGTAGAACCTGAAATTCAATTCGGAAAATCCGTAAAAAATCCCTGTTCGAAAATTTTATTGTTTAGAAAAACCTTATAAGTTTTATAAACAGAAAGCACCGATAATCTGCAGGATCTCATATACAAAAAATAGCATTAGTCAAATTCAAGCCCTTCTGACCAATAAAATTTTCAAACAGGACTTCAACTTATTAGAGCCTCAAGAATAGTTTTTTTGACACCTACCATACTTTAAAGGGTGACTTATTACATCAAAACCTACATCATAAAAATTCAAAAGTGAATATTTGAATCCTTTAAGCTGTTTCTCCAACTTTTGAAGCTCAACAGAAAGTGCAGTGTTATGCAGCTTCACTATTGGTGAAACTTCTTCTCTGCAGAGACCTTCACTTCCATTCACTAGAGCCCTAACAAGTGGAGTACAACCCAGAGGTCCCAAAATTAACAAACCCAAATTTCCTCCCTCCTTGATTGTGCATTTCCTAGTAATCACAGGTTTCAAAATGCAATTAGAAAGATTCAAACATCAAGTACAGCATTAAGAGAACTCTGAACATTGACCATTTCAGAAGTTTGTTTTTGTTTTACACACTTTGATCACAGTTGTAAGATTTCCAATGACCATGTCCACATATTTTTCTGGAGAGTATGAAGAAATGATGCTTGAGTTTTGAGACAAAGGACCTAAATAATCATTGCTTCCAATGCTTATCAAGTAGACAGCTCTTTCCACTAAGCTTTTGGTTTCTGCATCTCCTAGTTCCTGCCTCAAAACCTTGATCACTCTCTTGAAATAACTTAGTTGAGTTTTTAGGTCTATCACCTGAAAATAAAATCAACCATACTATTAAAATCACCCCCCCTCTCTCTCTCTCTCTCACACACACACACACGAGTTAAACATAAACAAGCAATGTAAATTTGCCCATATAGTAGAATCTGCTTCTGACATATATGTTTATATGTCAATTTATGATTGGATTCATCCTTCTATATGCTACCTTCGATCTTTAATATAAGATCTAGTTGACTTTTTAAGAGAGATTAAGAAAGCTAAATAAGTTATTTAATTATATCATATGTTGTGTAAAATTAAATTATATATCAGTTTAAAAGTCAAACAAATTAGTTTGAAAAAAAATGATAAATATAAATACTTTAAATTAATTTAATCAACCTCCTTAATCTTCCAAAAAAAGTCAACTGAGTCTTATATTAAGGATTGGATGTAGTAGTTATTAAAAAATATGTCAGAATCATTTGAGCTAAATAGCTCAAGCTATAACATGCCAGTCCTTGATTAGTTTCAACCACCAGTCCTTGATTAGTTTCAACCAAGGCCCCAGCACCCCCTGATGCAAAATTGATCCCATCGACATATTCGTGATTACCCGGAAACAGATATGGTTGGATTAATGGCAATTTAGGTAATTCAGCTACAATGAAAAGTTCTTAGATTGTTAATAGCATAAAGGAAACAAGTTTATGTATTGAAGTGAAACTCGCAAACATTTAGAATTGTTACCAATGAAATATGGAATAACACGCCCATCAGTATATCTACCAGAAGGTTACTTGAAGAATTTTTCACCATATGGTGCAAAATTTGCCTGAGCAGTGGTGTTGATGTAATTGTTGTTTCCAACATCAAATAGTGAATCTCCAAATGCAAACAAAGCTTTGTTTTGCCTTGGAGGGCATGTTTTGGCAAGGGACTTATTTGGAATAAGTATGATGTTACTTGCTAAGAAAAGTAAGAAACAGAAACAGAATCTCAGACTTGCCATTTCAGTTTCACTTCACTTGATGGTTTGCTACTTCTGGTGATAAAGGCTGCTACTAAAACATTCTTGAGGATAAGAGACTTAAATAAGTAGGCTGTTAGTTTAAATTTTGGATATTCTGAGAATTTAGAATATCCTTCTAATAAATATTTAAGTCTCAGATGATAACATGTACACTTGCGTATGAAATGAATGGCTTGACTATAGGAAATTCAACCCATGTGCATGTGACTGAAATATTTTTACAAATGATATTTGTTATAGTTTATTAAATCGTTATCTTTGAATACGTCATAGATATTGACAAGTCCACCTTGAAAATTGCACTGTGTAAGAGAACTTAGAGCATATGAGTTCAAACTTGAAGCTTGGGCACCAAGACATTTTATATGTGGAGTAGATTAAAATATGTAGATGCTACCTCCAGTCCTAAATATAAAATTCAGATGACTTTTTTAAAAAGATTAAGGAAACTAAATAAATTATTTTAAGGTTCATATCTATCTTTTTTTCTCTAAGGGCCTGTTTGGTTTAAAGGGAGGGGATGGGATGGGAGGGGATGGATAGGAGGGGATGGAATGGGAGGGGGGAGAATCACCTTGTTTGGTTTGGTTGGAGGGGGAGGAAGGGAAAGGTTTTTTAATGATCCTTTGTTTGGTTTAAGAGGGGAGGGGAGGGAAGATAATATTTAATTTACCATTTTATCCTTAAACTTTAGTTTATATATTTTTCCTTATATAAATTATTTAAATTAGTTTACACCTCAATATGAATTATATAATTTATAAAAAAAAAGATGAAGATATAAAATAGAAATAGTTTTCAATTTCCCTCAACTTAATTTCTTATTATATGAATATTCCAGTAATTATCATATTAAATTAAATGAAAAATTCCTTCTATTGAAAAACAATGCAGAGGAGTTGCAAAAAAAAAAAAATAGATGTCATGCGCTCACACTTGTATTATGGATTTAGGGATAACTCTGGTAAAAAAAAAACAAAGATTTATGGATAACATTTTACAGTCGAATTCACCTACGAAAATATCATCACCAAAATTATATTTTAATCGCCATTCATTCCGCTGGAGATATTTATACTCATGATTTGGTTGAACTACAAGGTTGGAAAAAAACACACACAAGCGTGAAACACTGGAGATGATAAAAGAAGTTATATTTTTATTGAAAACTCATAGGGTATAATTAGGAATATGAAAAGATTATGGGGGTAAAATAGTCTCAAATTTTTGGCTCCCTCCAAAACCCCCCAATTTGGAGGGAGCCAATTTGAGGGAGTGGGAGGGATTTGGAGCCCCTTTTTTGGGGCCCCTCCCCTCTTACTTTTTATACCAAACAAGGGGAGGGGCTCATTTTCCATTCCCTCCCCTCCCCTCCCCTCCAACCAAACAGACCCTAAACTAATTAGTATAACTTATAAAGTAATACATAATCTAATGATACACAACATATACTATAATTATTTTAAGTTGCTATTTTGTATTTCAAAACTTTTCTTAGTGCCAATTACTTGAAGCCTTAATTTCGTTCCGGCAGAGAAACTTAATTTGCCACATATAACTTCTCCAATGCTTTATTTCTTTCTCATATTTTTGGAAGATCAAACTTTCATAATATCATAAACCTTGCAAGGTTTCACTGTCTCTTCGCGCATAACGCATGTAGAATCAACTGGTAATCACTCATTTATAGTGATTGGGAGGTAGAAATTTCCCACTCCTATAGGGAAAGTATTAGGTGTGCAGATTTTCTGGCAAGAGAGGCGCATAGGAGTCCGCATGATTACGAGGAATTAGGGTCATCCCCTACTGATTGTATTTTGCTTTTTGATTTGGATCGTGGATTGACACCACATGATCACTCTGTAGGAACTAGCCTATAGACTTATCCCTTTCAAGCTTTGCTTGCCTCTGTAAACAAAAAAAAAAAAAAGAATCAACTGGTAATATAAACTGCATCAATTAAGGTTTTGATAATAAGGAAGTATAGTGTTGGGTGCTCAAAGGTCAAATAAGGCCTTGAGATTGTGGGGACCGCTTCCCTCTCCATCCCACATTAATTTTGAGAGCTTCTGGTTGACTTTTTCTGTGGTGTGAGAATAGTCACAAGTTTGTATGTCGATTTTGTAAAGGGATTCACCATCACTGTTGATTTTGCACATCCACTGGGGGTTTGTCGTTGCCGTAGCCGGATGAACGTTGTTGCCGTTGCCATCACAGGAGAACTTGGAAGCTTGAAGGTTGTGCTAGAATGCTTGAGGGCAAAATTGGACAACAAAATAATTTCCATGGAAGTGTGGTCAATTCTATACGGGGTTCGATGAAAGGGAATTCCTTCAATTTTATTAAGAACCGGGTAGTGAAAAAGTGATAATCAGATGAATAGACCATGAAGGTTGTTACACTAACATGATATTTCTATTATAAAGTGCTTGATGAACCAATCAATTAACCAAGGAGTCAGTTTATATATTATATATAGTGGTAGCTGACACACTAATCAGGGAACATAGGATCTATGACGTTGTCAAATATAGTGTGGACGAAATGTCTGAACCACTAATAAGGTTACTATAATAATAAAGGGAAAGGAAGTAATTTTATAGTGAAGGAAAAAAGTATCAAAGGGACGTTGCCGGAGTTCATGTTAAAAGGTGAGGTTGGGGAGTTGATGTTTTAAATGCAGTGTTCATGGTAGGATGTTAAGGAAGAGAATTAAAAAGCTGGAATTTTACTTTTTTGTTATTTTATATAATTTAGTGTTTGTTTGGGATAGTTTAAAAATCACTTATAAGTGTTTTTTTTACATAAATCGAGATAAAACTCATCTTACATGCTAACCTTGTATGCCGTAAATTACGATTAAAAAGTACTTATAAGTTAAAATTAAACTATTCCAAATAAACACTAAAGTGTTTGGTTTGAGGGGTAGGGTGGGAAGGGAAGTGGGGGTAAATTACCTTTTTGGGTAGAAGGAACTTAAAATTTATCCTCTCATTTTCTTGTTCCTCCCTTTGATGAGAGGATAAGTTTTAGGTTCTTTCCACCAAAAAAAATAATTTACCTCCCCTCTCCTCAAACTAAACACACCCTTAATCATATAAATAATTAGAATCTCATCTAAAGGTGACAGGTGGTGTGAGCATAATGGTAGAATGCAGTGGTCATGGTAGAATGTTAAGGAAGAGAATTAAAAAGTTGGAATTTTAAATTTTTTATTATTTTATACAATTTATTCACATAAACAATTAAAATCTCATCTAAACATGACAGGTGGTGTGAGAGTCAGGATGACAAGGCATTTTTTAATCCTTTGGTCGGCTTAAGTTGTTGTGAAAGGCCACGATGCTAATAGATTGCATAACACAACATTTGCGTCATCGCTTGCTAGATTCCCTTGCGGCTTCGTAGCCTCCAAGCCACACATGCTTACCCCTATTTTTCACCCAAATATTTAATAATAATTTGCCTCCTTTATTTTAACTTTTACCATTTATTTTTGGGAGAATCTCATTTAAAATATTTAAATTCAAATTCAAACTTGCACTTTTAATAAATTTCTAATCAGGTCAAGAGACCTTATTAGGTATTACTGAATATTATTAAAAAACCATAGTGCCCCTCCCATCATATCATGAATCATCTGGGAAAAAATAAAAGAGAAAGAGTAAGACAAACTAGGATTTTTTAGCAACAAAATTAAAGAAGAGAAGAAATAGAGTCAATAAAGAAACTCAGAAGGTAAGTTCTGGGAATTTATCTAAAACCATACTATATAGAATCTAGTTAGTACCGATGGAATGTTTGAAAACGTCAACACAAAAATAAATCTGCAAATATGGAAAAATCATCCTAAAAGCATAAGATAAATTGATTTTATTATAATAATGAATAATTATAAAATCTTATACTTCCACTATGATGTGATTGAACAAAAAATAATGAAGATGACGAGTTTTTGAGATGATTTTTTTTACTCGGCATAATATTTGAACTTTGAAGTTTGTTGTTTTATTAAAAGAGTATATAATTCTTAATTCTAAATAGGATAAGCACAAAGTTGGTGAATCGGCCGAATAAATCTCACGGTAGGGAGAGGAGTCCGATTGAGTCGGATATTTTATCAATAGAAAACGAACGAGAAAAAAAGAGAGAGAAAACATAAAAAATAGCATGTTATATTGGTAAAAAATAATTAATTCAAAAATTCCTAATGAAGCATCATGACCCAATTAAGGATTTGATAAAAGCAAACCCCTGAATCTAAAATTGAGCATTTCAAATAGATTTGAATGGAATTTTTCCTTCATTTTTTTATAAAATAATCCCTATAATTTGTTCTCTAGCATTGTTTCACCCTTTGAAATTTGGAAACTTACTCCCTATTTTGGTCAACCTGGATGGTATTATGAAATTTTAGGGAGAACTATACTGAAGAACCAAATTCATAAATTAATTAGAATTTTTATTATTCACATATTTTTTTGATACAAAAAAATTTAGGTGAGTTGAGTCGGGCTCACTAGGATCAAGACATGCCAATGGTCTTCACATCGGTGGAATTTGAAATCATGATTTTATGATTATGAATCAACCTTTTTATCAAGTAGACCAACTTTTATTGACACTATTCACATAATTAATTCAATATAATTAGTAAGTACACGGGTATTATTCGCAATAAAATGAAATGGAGCCGAGCCCAATAGTACAGGCTACACAAGAGTCTGCCCTGTAACAAATAGATATTCACATTGCAAATTTATTTTTTTTTTAAAAACGTCCTTCTTAATTCTTAAACACATGGCTAGGTAACGATCAAATTTTTTCCCCAAAATAGTTATTTTTCCAACAATCAAAATTAACTTGGATTTTCCTACTCGTAATTAACTTAGAATAGTATGCACAAAAAATTGATAAATTCAATCTTATATATAATACAACTGTTCATTGAATATCATAGTTTTTGGCCTCTATAGTTTTAATTAACTTGAGTTGACTTCTTCATAATTTTTTTTATCAAAAAATTAATTTATTCATTTTCAGTCAACTTTGATCAAAATGCCTACTTGGCCATCATTTCAAGGATTGTTTCGTTCATAAATAAACTATAAGGACCTTGGCCAAGTTTAGTTAACCTTTGATTAGATTCAACAAAAGTGTCCTATACGCTATATTGGTACGTAGGCACAACGTGACAACTTTTGATTTAATTACCCTTGTTGGACTGTTAATCTCCGGTAATCAAGGCCCTTTGTGGTTTAATCTGTTAATGAAATTAGTACTTTATGATAATATATTAATGAAAAAAATATTATTTAAATATAGGGAGGCGGATCCCTTGGATTAAAGCGAGTGCGGTTAGTCAATTTGGAATATTATGATTGTGAAAATATGATTTTAAATGAGTCATCAGATGTATCCTTTGTCGTTTAAATAATGTGTTCATTTGGAATAGCGATTGTAATACTTAAAAGTAATTTTTTAATCATGATTTACGGTATACAAGGTAAGTATGTAAGAGGAGTTTTGTCTCAATTAACATAAAAAACAGCTTACAAGCAATCTTAACTCTATAACAAACATACCCAATGCTTTTGCAAAATGGCAGTGACTAGAGTTGAAGTAATTTTGGCAAAATAAATAAATAATAAACAAAACAAAAATAATTGATAAAGGCCAGAAGCGTTACTGATTATTCATATAGGTGCCGGTAAAGTTGTTAAATTTGCGAGTTTAAACAAACTCACTCATAACAATGACATAAACTTGTATTGTGAATTCGAATAATAAGATTTACTTTTATTATTATACAGGTATCAATAGTGTATAATTAAATATTAAAATACAAAAATGACAACAATTTGATTTAAATATATTTTAAATCTAAATAATTGAAATTAAATTCATCAACATTCATAATTTACGTATTTAACAAAGAAATTTTTAAAAAAATTAATATATTAAGCAGCTGAACATGAACAAATAAAAAAAGTTAGCATGCATTTAAGAGTGAATTAATATGGTTTTGTAAGTTAGAAACATAAAAACGATAAATTTAGTATATAAACTCATGAGTTTAACCGAGTTTACAAATAACATGAGTTTATCAGTGACTCGACTTGATTTAATAAGATAAAAACGTAAATATGGTAAACCCAGAGAGTTAATTCGTGAGTTTAACAACAATGGGTGAAATATTTGGTAAGCAAAATCTTCTAAAATAAACAAAATACTAAAAAAATGATAAAATAAAATCAACAAAAATCTTTCTGCTTATATATATGTTGATGCAATAGCAACTTGCAAGATTGCTAAAAGCAATAAATAATTTTTGGGGATCCTCTCAGATTCTGGACAAAATAAGTTATACATATGTTGACATCATGTTGAGAACAACTCTAATTAAAATGTTCGAAATATAAATCAAAGTTTTATAACTAATTTTAATAACTATGACGCTTAATACTTCCGTTCACGCAAAATTTATTTAAAAATTAATAATACCAATCATAAACATTTGATACAATCATAAACTTTAAAATATACGCTTTAAACGAGTTTGGAAATTAAACAGAACAGACGAAAGTTGTCGGCAAAAAAAGAAGAAGAAAAGAAATCATGAAAGTTTGGAAATAAAAACGACGTAGCTTTTGGACGGTCAGGGAGGCAAAAAAACGCCAACTACTTCCTCCCCTCTTTCACTGTAGATAGTACAGACTAATGGCTCTTTTGTCAAAATATTAAAGAAAAATTATTAAAACTATCTCATTATGAAAAATATTACTCCATCTAGTCTTTAATGTAAGATTTATATAAATAATTTACTATTATTAAGAAAATGAGTTGAGTTATTTATTTATGGGAAATGTGTATTAATTTTTATAGAACTCTCATTCTAGTACTCAAAAGTAGCAATTTATTTGAAGACAAATGTGTACAAATTTTTAATTATGTGAAAATGTATTTTTTTTCTCACATCAAGATAGATTGCACATAGCTGATGTTTATTTAAACACTCTTATTTTTCTCATAATCAATTTTTATATCAAAACCAAAGTTTTGAGAAGAACAATCCAAATATTCTCTTTCTCCAAAATCTTTGTTTGGCAATGAAATCATGGTTTGGGGGTGGAAAACCATGGTTTTCCTATAAGCTTTTTTTTCTTTCTTTTTTTTTTGCCTTTTTAGAAGCTACTGTTTAAAATCTATTCTCTTAAATAATTTGTTTCACTTTTTTTTTTCAAAAGTTATTCTTCAAAAGCTAATCCAAACATAACCTTAGATAATAAATTTTGTAACAAGTGATTTTTCGGCCATTTTCTGCAACTTTTTCAAATATTTATTGTTAAGTTTTTATTTGGTACCAATATCAAATGAAAACCCACTTAACCTGGGTCTTTAAGTAGTACTCATCTAGGATATTTTTTATAGGAAGAGAGAGTATAAATTTTTAGTTATATTTATATAAGTCAACTCATTAAAATTTTTATATGAAGGTATATTTTTGTCAGTTATTGTATTAAGTTTGTTTTTATGTGGTATAATGTAATTAGATAGAATCATAGGAATAAAATTGGAAAGTTGTGAATTTTATAATAGAGTTAATAATATTTAAGGTTTTTTTTTTTTGTGAGTGTGAAATATACTGAAAGTGTCTTATAAATGGAATTAGAAGAGTATATTTTTTTTATATTTTTAATTCCAAAGTTACATCCAAATCTTTTGAGAAACTCCCTGAAAAGGAATTTTAAAAGCGTTAAAGGATAAAAAGGTGTTCCGAATATTCATAATAATAGAAAGGAGTGAGGGACTGATTTGCCCTTTTCAAAATTAAATAGAAATAACAGAAATATTCCTCTGAGTTTATAAAACATAATCCCATTTTTTATAAGGATTTAACAAGTTTAAATAAGATTTTCATAAATTCTAATTTAAAAATCATCATTTGCTACAATGGTAAGGTATTGATTCTCACTTTTGATAAGGATTTAAAAAGTTTAGATAAGATTTTAATAAGTTTTGATAAAATTTTCGCAAATTTCAATTCAAAAATCACCACTTGCTACAATGACAATGTATTGATTCCTACTTCTGATAAAATCTTATCAGAACTTGTTAAAACTTTATCAAAAGTGAGAATCAATATCTTACCATTGGAACAATGGGTGATTTTTGAATTAGAATTTGTGAAATCCTTATAAGAATTTGTTAAAACTTTATTTGAACTTACGAAACCCTTATCAAAAGTGGGAATTAATATGTTGTCATTGTAGCAAATGGTGATTTTTTAATTAAAATTTGTGAAAATTTTATCTGAACTTATTAAAATTTTATTTGAACTTGTGAAACCGTTATCGAAGTGGGGATCAATATCTTGCCACTATAGCAAGTGGTGATTTTTGAATTGGAATTTGTGAAAATCTTATCAGAATTTTTTAAAACCTAATATGAACTTGTTAAACCCTTATAAAAAATAAGATCATGTTTTTTAAACTTAGAGGAACAATTATGTTATTTCCATTTAATTTTGAAAATGATAAATCAAACCCTTAGGCCTTAGACTTCTATGGTATTAAGAATATTTGAAATATTTTTTTATTCTTTAGTATTTTTTTAAAAAAAATTTCTGGGATTTTCCCAAATTTTTTTCTTGTTCAAAACATCCAAGATAAGCTCTTGGGGAAAAATTATATATTATTTTTAAAAAAAATTAGAATAATGTACTGAAGTAGATAAATTAAGTGGCAAAGGCAATCGCACGTTGAATTTTTTTTTAAATAGTTATTATTACTCAATCCAATAAAATAATCCTATTTTATAAATAGCATCAATTAATTGTGCTTCTTTGAATAAAAATTTCTTTGTTTTTTTGTTTTTTGGTTAATAAAAAGAATCTTTCATTCAAAAATCTCATTTATTCCTTCCAGAGAGGTGCTTCAGTAACTAACCAGGGATTAATTGAGCACTAGCATTAATCATGTAAATTATCTATAGTTTATAAATTAAAATTATGTAAGACAATGGTGCCTCTTGTCCCTAACAATCTGGTATACTATTCATAAACATAAAATATGAAACCTAAGGGGTGTTTAATTCTTTTTTTAAAAATATTTTTTTAAAATTTTTAAAAGCAAAAAAAAGAACTTGTTAGAAAAACTATTTTTAGTAAGTTATTTTTTTGAAAAAAAAATAAAAAGTTGTTTTTAAAAAAGTAAAAAATCAAAATAGTTTTTATGTGTTCTCTTATTTTTATTTTTTATTTTTTGATGTTGCCACTTATTTATTATCAATCCACTTCAGCATGCAACCACCACTATGTCAATTTTGACGATGGCCATCACCACGTCACTTCAGAATAGGGTTTTTTTTCCTTAAAACAACTATCAAAACAGTTAATTAGGTTAAATAATTAAAGTGTTGCTAATAGTTTTCTATTCCTTAATATAAGACATAATTAACTATTATGTTAAAAAAGTTAGTTAAGTTAGTTAATATTACCTCCAATCCTAAATATAAGACAAAGTTTATTTTTTTTTTTAAGAGATTAAAGAATCTAAATAAGTTACTTTTTTTTTTTTGATGAAGAAGGCAAACAAGCAACTAAAGTTCTAACATCACAGTGGCAACATCATGGTGTATAAGACGTCGTATGCGCTCCGAAGGGGTCGTAATAGCCTGAAAGTCGAATCTCATGCCCCTTGCATCAGCTACCAAGGCATCCGCCACACTATTGGCCTCACGAACATAGTGAACCAACTCCACTTCCTAGTTCCTCTCAAGCAGGCCACGAATCTCTAGAAGTCACTACTACAAAAAACGCTTTTAACGTCACTTTTTTGGGCCTTTTAACGTTTGAAAACAGGGGGACGTCTATCTGAGCGACGTAGAAAAAATTGTCAATAACGTCCGTAAAACAAGGGATGTCCATAGTCTAGACTTTAGACGTCCCCACTTCAAACTGGGGACGTCTAAAGTTTTTTTTTTTTAAATCGTTTATATTACAGATCTGGACTAAACAGTGTTTAAAACCAGAAATTACAGATCATCGTCAATAAAATTACAGATCTAGTATATGAACTCCAAATCCAAAATCTATACAATAATAACTCCAAAGCTAAAATCTCATAGGCAGAAGATGAAAACAATAAGAGGAATCAATTACAAAAAATTTACCTCCTTCTATTATTGAAATTCATTTTCACGTAATAATGAATAAAAAAGAGTGACAGGGAGAGACGAACTTCGTTTTCTCGGCGGGAACGTGGCCATGAAGCATATTTCAAGGTCTCGATCTACAAACCATAACAATACGAGTTAGAAGATAAAATAGAAGGGAAACCCAAAGAAAAAAGAGAAAGAAGATAAAATAATAAAAAATTGTAAGAAAGCATAACAGATCTGGATTGAGGTGAAAAAAAGAGAGAGAAAGGAAGAAGTAATAGTAAAAAGAGCATATAAAGAAGAACAAGAAGCAAGAGTTAAAAGGCGTGGCGGCATTAACTCTCCTTGTGTTTACAGCGATAGGAAGAGAAATATGAGAGTAAGAGTAGTATAAAACTGATAGTAATACTGTCAGTATAAATTTAAATTATTTTTTACGTCCCCAATTTCATTTAGAGAAGCTTAAAGTTGTCCAGCAATTTTATTTTTTATTTTAAACGTCCTCAATATAAATAAAGACGTTTAAAGTCACACTTTAGATACCTCTATATTTTTAGAGACATCTAAAATTTTAAATTATTTTTTAAAAAATTAGGACACCATTTGGCATCCCTAACATATATTAGGGACGCCATTTATATACTAGAGACGCCAAATGATATGCCTAATTTAAGAAATTTTTTTTTTTAAATTAGGAACACTATTTGACGTCCCTACTATATATTAGGGATGCCAAAATGACGTACCTAATAACTAGGAACGCTAAATAACTTCCTAATTTTATAAAATAAGTTATTAGGACGTCAAAATGATATCCTTGATGTAATATAGGTACCATCAGGGACGCCATTCCTAGTCATTTGAGGTATAATTAGACCAGAAACAGAGAAATCTTATTAATATATAAAGACGGAGCTTTGTGATACTAAATCATCAGAAAAAGAACCTTATCATCATCATTGTCATGAAGGAGAAGCTAGAAGCTCGCGTCTTCTTCTTCTTCTTCTTTGTGGCTGCTCTGCTTGCATCTGGAAGCCATGGAAGCAAGCCGAGTGATAACAGAACCGAAAACCGAGCTGCCCTGTTCATCTTCGGAGATTCCTTGCTGGACGCCGGAAACAACAATTACATCAACACTTCAACTCGAGCCCAGGCCAATTTCTGGCCCTACGGCGAAACCTTCTTCAACTTCCCCACCGGCAGGTTCTCCGACGGCCGTCTCATACCGGATTTCATAGGTAACATCGAATGTTTCTTCTTCTTTTGTTTGTGGGATTGGAACTTGGAATTCTGGGCTTTGGTTTTCTTAAGGTTTGTTTGATTTTGTGGAAAACGAAGCTGAATATGCAAATCTGCCATTGATTGAGCCGTATCTGAAACCTGGGAATAACAAGGATTACAACGGAGTCAATTTTGCTTCTGCTGGTGCTGGGGCTCTGGTTGAAACCTTTCAAGGTCTTGTAAGTAAATTCCTTTCATTCCTCTTTTCTTTATTTCTTTTTTCTTTTGTTAAATTTAATTATGTCCTGTCTGGTTGGCTCATACTGCTAAACAGTTCTTGGCCATCAAACTACTAAACCTTAAAATATTGCTATTTGTGGTATATTTTGGAGAATGTGAGGTTGCAATACTACAAGTAGTAAAAGAATTAAAGAAGTGTTTATAAAGTTGGGAATATGTATGAAATCAGTATTTTGTTTCATATGCTTTTTAACTTATATTCCTACTCCTCTAAATATACGAGTTAACAAAAGGAGTTTGCTTTAGTTTATTTCTGAATATAAGAATTAATAGTTTGGTAAAAAAATAATGTACCACTAAATATATTTTATATCCCAAATTTATAGTATGTTCTTATCTTTATGTATAATTGTCTTTTTCATATGCTTTTTAACATATACACCTCCTGTTCAAAATGTAATAACTAGTAGAAGTGCTAACTTTGCAGGAAAAAAAAAAAAAGAAGTGCTAACTTTGATTCTAGATATAAGAATCCTGATCCAACCCACTTTATCTCTCAATTTTATAATTTATTCACTAAATTATACTTATCAAATTCACTTCTCAGTTATCATGTAATTTAGAAAATCACACATATTTCTTCAAATATTTAATCTAACCAATTTCTCTAATTATTCAAATTAGCTATTTAACTCCAAAGTTTAGGATTGGATGGCTAATACTGTATCTAGTAATTTATTTAATTTCATATTTTTGTTGTTAAAACAGATCATAAATAAAAAAAAAGGTGAATTATATAAATAAAACAGCAGGGAACATTTTCCACTAAGTACTGTTAATTCATTGTAAAAAAAAATTTCAGACCTAAAATTGTAAAAAAAAAAAAAAAAGATTTGCATTCAATGTAATTAATTTCAGTAAATTCATGATAAGTTAGGTGGACTTTTGTATATTGTATTGCATAGTGTTTGAAAAAATTACTCTCACTAGTTAGAAATACAATTTAGTATAAATTTCATATTGACATATGGCTGCTGATACTGTTATCAATTGATATTGATTTTATCAATAATATTTATAAATTTTATGTATTGACAAAAAAAATATACATATTATAATTAAATTGATTCGTCATTAGACTTCTTAAAGTTTTTCTCCTTCTTATTTCAATTGCATATATAATTTCACATCATCGCACTATTTTATTTTGAACTAATAGACAATGCGGTATAATTTATTATTCCCAAGCCATATGGGTAGTGTAACTTGCATTAGGCACTTAGGCCTAATACATTCTTTTTTTTTTATATTTTCTATATTTTTAAATTTTTATCTGAATATTTAATTTTTTTTTTCAAATTATTATATTTTATGAAAACACTTTATCAAATTACTTTCTATTGCTGGCACGACAAAAGAATCTAATTGTGATAAAGATAGCCATTAGGAAAAATAACATTTACCAACTATTGCTTCGATACTTCACATTTACGTGTAATTCTTCACCTCATATTAAAATATAGAACAAAAAGAATAGTTTTTCCTTTGTCTTGAACTATATCACTTTACATTATTACAATTTATAAGATATCCATTATTTACGTTTTTTATTGAGAAACAGCAAGTAATTTTTATGGCAAAATTTCAATAAAAATACTTCAAATTAATGATCTTATGCTGAGCACAACGAATTTTAAAATTATTAGTTGTTGTAACTTTGCTCTATTAGCACTCTTATATACATACGTACTAATTAATTAAAAATTGAAAAAAATGTAGATACATGCAAAATAGTGTTTTTTTTAGTATTTTATAAGTCAAACAAGAAAATGATTGTTTCTAATATAATAGTAAATGCTCAATCAGAATTTTAGATTTAAATGTTAAAGAAGGGCATAATATAATATATGAACATGATGCATGAAGGTGATTCCGCTGAGGACACAAGCGAAGTACTTCAACGAAGTAGAGAGAAAGCTGAGGCAGGAATTAGGAAGAAGGGAAGCCAAACAAGTGATATCAAAAGCAGTCTACTTAATCAGCATTGGCAATAATGATTATTACAGCCTTTTCGCCACTTCTTCCCATTTCTTCAACTCTTTCCCTCCTTCCCACTACGTCTCCATGGTCATCGGAAACTTCAGTTCCGTCATCCAGGTACGCCATCGATCTTTCCGGTCGTGATAAGTCCCATCAAGTTGACTTAAGCTCCTTTTTCTGTTTCTTAAAATAAAACTCGATCGACCTTTTTAGAAGGATTAAGAAAACTAAATAAATTCTTTTAAAGTACTTATATCATCAACTGTGTTCTTTTTAAACTTTGTTTGACTTATAAATTGATATATAACATAAAGGTTAAGGTACAAATTTAATTTGGAAGTTTTTGCCGAAAAGCAATGTTGCCTCATAAGTATTTTCGGGTTTAATGATATTCCGGAAGTTTCAAAATGTAGTGTTGCTTCATACCGTTAAAAAACTAATACTGATGGTTAAAAGATTGATGTTGACCATTACATTTTTAAAAGTAAGGGGTAACATTGCTTTTTTTTTTTTAAACACTTCTGGGATAGTATTAAACCAAAAAAATTTCTTGAGCAAATTTGCACATTTATATTATAATGATTCACAATATATACTAAGATTAAGTAATTTATTTAGTTTTATTAATCTCTTAAAAAAAAAATCAATTAGGCCTTGTACGAAGGACCCGATGGAGCATTATGATGGAAAAACAAACTTAACATGATCTTATATTTACATACAGGAAATATACAGGAAAGGAGGAAGGAAATTTGGAGTTTTCAGCAACTTGCCATTGGGATGTGCTCCTGGACTCAGATTGCTAGCAAATGGAACTTGCTTTGATAAACTCTCACAGCTTTCTCTTTTACACAATCGAGCTCTCTCTCTCGCTCTCTCACAATTGCACAAACACCTTCCTGGCTTCAAATATTCTCTCTATGATATCTATACTGAAGCAATTCAACGGATCAATCATCCCTCCAAATTTGGTAAACATTCTCTCTCACTCACAAATTTAAATCCCCTAAAGTGTGCACTTCACCTAAGATAGATACTTGTTGAGAAACTTAACATATCTTTCACTAATCAACTTAATAAATGATGAAACAGAATATAACCTAGCTCTCTTGGTTGGATGCAACATCTCTTCACACTGAAATCACATGCTATGACGCCTATATAGATCGAGCCTATAAGTGATTAACCAACTAATGACACTTTAATATCTCCAACTATAGTGTTTGGCACATTGGCCTAGTGGCATAAATGTCTCTTAGAATGGGATACCACAAAAAGAAATGGATAGGCACAAAAAGTTAGCCTACTCCTATACAATCCATGTGTGTGTTTGGTTTAACAGTGGTAAAAGTGACTTTTATTTCATTTAATTTTTACAAACTTAAGTTTAGGTAAAAGCTAAATAACATATTGTAATTTATTTTTGGATTGATTTTTTGTATTCATGTTTATTGGGCTTTTTAGAGTAATTTTACCTTTTTTCTTAATTAAAGAAAGGTCCACGACTCCACGTGTCATCTCTATATGGTTGCGACATATTGCTTTTTTCCTCTCTTTCCATGTTTCTTCTCTTAATTTCTCTCTCCATGATTGAACCAAAAACACCTAAAATCTGCTTATGACTTTTAACCAGGATTGGACCAAAAACAAGATTAGCCCATCCCCGTCCCCAACATGAGAGAAAATGGCTGGGGCTTTAAGTCTCTAAAAAGCCACTTATAAATCATCCCAAACACACCCCATATCAGAAGTGTGACCCACTTTTTGTTTATTCGATATGGCTATCTTTTTTTTTTTTGGGGATTGGCAAGCATCGTTTGCAGTGGATCGAACCCTGTTAAGTGCCATCAAAGGATAACCTACATGCTACAGCACCACCAAGGCGTTGGTATTTGATATGGCTATTTGATCGGGTCAGATTTAAGTATTGTCGAGTTGAATTGGGACAGCTCTCCCAAAGGCTTTTTTTACATTCACACGGACTCGAACTTGAGATCTCGAGAAGTACGACCCACTTTTATGTCTCTCTTTCTCTCTCCCCATTTTAAATAAAGTGAACTTTATTAGTGTACTCCAATCAAACATGCACGGGTTACCTATATTAAGTTAGTGTTAAATTAATGATGTCAATGGGTGAATTTTGATTGAGTGACTAATGTGAAAGTCGTGGATAATGAAGGTTTGCAAGAAGGGAAAAGAGCATGTTGTGGATCAGGGCCATACAGAGGAGAGGCAAGTTGTGGAGGAAGAAGAGGACAAAAGTATTTTGAATTGTGTGAAGAACCCAATCACTATTTGTTTTGGGATTCTTCGCATTTCACTGAATTTGCTTACAAACAGTTTGCTGCTCAATTCTGGGGCACTCATACCTCCAACTCCAGTTCTGTCAAGCCTTACACTTTGAGCCATCTCTTTCAAGACTTGTAATTTCTTTTTCTTTTGTTCTTCATTTGAAAAATTAATAAAACCAGCAGCCTTTCTTGTCAATGAGTTGGATATATAATTATATTATTATATATACATATAAATGGGATCACTCTCTTCATTTAATTTCTCAACAACCTTTTCCTGTTAACTTTGTCCCTCTATCAATCAAGATTTGTAATCTTGTATGCTTCAAGCAGACAAAAACAAATGAAAAAAAAAAAAAGTCAAACAAAAACTTACTTGACAAGTCATTCATGAAAGGAAATAAAAGGGCAACCAAACCCAAAAAATTAGTACCACCTCGGGTCCTTAATATAAGAGTCAGTTGACTTTTTATGAAGAGATGAAGAAAATTTAACAAGTTATTTAATCATAACATATATTGTATATCATTTGATTAGATATCAATTTATAAGTCAGAAAATTAGTTTGAAGAAAACCAATAAATATCAATATTTTAATATAACTTTTTTAACTTCTTTAATCTCTAAAAAAAGTCAACTAGCTCTTATACTCAGGACCGGAGGTTGTATAGCGAAGATTTTTACTTTGTGCAATATGCCTAATATTATATGACATGTTTTAATTAATCAATAGAGTTGCTAAAACCTGTCATCTATCACAGACTATAAGTGTGCGTTTGGAATGACTTATTTTTGTCCAAAACGTGCTTATAATTCGTGATTCACGGTATACGAGGCAAGTATGTGAGAGGAGTTTTTTCTCGGCTTGCGTAATAAGTGCGTTTTTCCTGTACAAAACGCTGAAACAAACACAGCCTAAGTATATTCAGTTCGTTAGTTTGAATACAAGGGCCATTTTATAGGCTTGTACTAACTGAGATTTTTTTTATTGAATTTACATATTCAATAAATGAAGACAGCTTTGAAACGTAAACAAAGTTGACTTCTAAATGCCTGTTTTGACTTTGAATAATAAATCTTTGCCAAATAATTAAATAAAAAAATAATGAAAATTATTGCCAATAAGTATGAAGTGTTCAAAGATAATGGTACAATGAACCGGAATAATATCACTCCTCAGATATGTTATTTTCAAATGCTTCATGACTAAGATTTCTGCAGAAATGTCTTGATTCCCAAGATTCATGTTTGAACACGAAAAAGTAATATATAAATCATATCAACTTCATATATCTAAACACAAAAAGAATTTGTGTCACATAGAAATCCAAGCCATTAAGTGAAGTGAAACTGAGATGGAAAATCTGAGATTCCATTTCTGTTTCTTACTTTTCTGTGGAAGCAATATTATACTCATTCCAAATGGCTGCCTTGCTGAAATGTGCCTCCAAAAACAACAAGATGCTTTATTTGTATTTGGAGATTCACTATTTGATGTTGGAAACAACAATTACATCAATACCAGTTATGATAATCAGGCAAATTATGCACCATATGGTGAAAACTTCTTCAAGTACCCTTCTGGCAGATTTTCTGATGGGCGTGTTATTCCAGATTTCATTGGTAAGAATTCTAAATTTTTACAAGTTTAACTCTAATACGTATGCCACTAACAATCTGAGAAATTCTATTGCAGCTGAGTATGCCAAATTGCCATTAATCCAACCATTTTTGTTTCCTGGTAATCAAGAATATATAAAAGGGGTCAATTTTGCATCAGGGGGATCTGGAGCTTTAGTTGAAACTCAACAAGGACTGGTATGTTATAGTTTGAGCTTTTTGGCTGAAATGATTCTTGAAATGTTTTTATAACAAAGTATCATAAATTGACATGTAACTGTATGGTTGATTTATTTTTCAGGTGATAGACCTAAAAACTCAACTGAATCACTTCAAGAGAGTGATCAAAGTTATGAGGCACAAACTAGAAGATGAAGAAACCAAAAGCTTGCTGGCCAGAGCTGTCTACTTGATAAACATAGGACCAAATGATTATTTTAGTTCTTTGACCGGAAACTCCAGTGTCATTGCCTCAAAATCTCCTGAAAGTTTTGTGGACATGGTCATTGGTAACCTGACAGATGTGGTCAAAGTGTGTAAAAAAAACTTCTGAAATGCTCAATGTTCAGAGTTATCTTATGCTATGCTTGATGTTGTACCTTTCTAATTGCTTTTGCAAATATGTGATTACTAGGAAATACACAATCAAGGAGGAAGGAAATTTGGGTTTCTTACATTGGGACCTTTGGGTTGTGCTCCAGTGGTTAAGTTACTAGTGAATGGAAGTGGTCCCTGCAGAGAACAAGTTACAGCAATAGTGAAGCTGCATAACACTGCACTTGCACTTGAGCTTCAGAAGTTGGAGAAACAGCTCAGCGGATTCAAATATTCACTTACCAGTTTGTATGACTTAGGTCTTGAAGTGATGAATGACCCTTCAAAATATGGTAGGTGTTAAACTATTCCTGGGCTTCAAGTTAAGTTTTTGAGCTAGAGTGATTAATTTTTGACATACTCCCTTCAGTCCTCAATATAATATATATTTATTTAATTTGATTAGATTAAAGAAGTTAGTTAAGTTAGTTAATATGACATGTTATTTTTTAAAACACCCTAGTCATCTTCCTCAATTCCCTCATTTCCTCTTCTCCTTGATTATTATTGAGGGAACATCAGTAGGGGTAAATTAGGAAAATATTGACAAATATGAAAACTATGTCTTATATTTAGGAACAAAATCAGCTCCGAAATATATACTTTATTAAGGATTGGAGGGAGAATATTATAGTGGCTTTCACCAAGTGGTCTAAAGTTTGATACTCCTTTGGTCCTTAATATAAGACATGGTTAGGAAGTTGATCTTGGTTCTAAACATATGACATAGTTTTCATATTTGTTAATCTTTACCTAATTTAATCCTATTGATGATCCTTAAGACAATAATCAAAGAGAAGAGGGAAGGAGGGAATTGAGAAAGATGATTAGAGTGTTTTAGAAAATGCATGTCATATTAACTAACTCAACCAACTTCCTTAATCTAATCAAATTAGATAAATATATCTTATATTAAGAACAGGGGGAGTACTTTTCATCTACCATTTTGTTATCACAATTAAGGGACAGTATGATTTTGTTTTTAAAAACTATTTTTTGTTTTTAAAAACAATAAAACCTGCTTGGTAAACTGTTTTCAAAAAATTATTTTTAAAAACAAAAAAAAAATTTAAAAAAATTAAAAAACAAAAACAATTTTAAGTTGTTTTCTTGTTTTTGTTTTCCTTTTTTTAATTTTTTGAGGTCGCCACTTATCCATTATCGACTCTACACTACCAATGACGACTACCGCCATGTCACCACTGACAATCGCTTCAAAAACAGATTTTTCAAAACAACATATCCAAACAAATTTTTTTTTGTTTTTTTTTATTTTTAACACTTATTTTCAAAAACTATTTTATAAAACTGTTTGTGAAAACAAAAAATAGAGAATAGAATCAAACAAGCCCTAAGTTTCTAGTTTCTGTAGAGTTTGCCTTAATCACAAATTTAATGTATTTGTGGGTTAATTCTTTGTGAAGGTTTCAGAGAATGGGGTGTAGCGTGTTGTGGAAGTGGGCCTTACAGGGGATATCCCAGTTGCGGAGGCAAAAGTATAATGAATGATTATGAATTGTGTGAGAATGCAAATGAATATTTCTTCTTTGACTATGGTCATCCTACTGAAAGGGCCAATGAGCTTATTGCTCAATTCATATGGAATGGAAATCAGACTATCACTGGGCCCCACAATCTGAAATCACTATTTCAACAATGATCCTTCCAATAATCCGTATGGAATTCTTATTTGTAATATGATGATGAGAAGAATGAAGAAAAGGGATGGAGATGTTCCTGAAAGGAAAATGAGTATATATTACTTGATGAAATAATATTTCAAGGTTCATATCTTGTTTATGATTTTGATTCATAAATTAGTCTCCTGAAAAATGAACTCTAACAACTACAGACTTCAAGAATTAAAATATATCCGAAAATCACAAAGAAGAGGTTATTATACAGGCTTGTTAAAGTTATCTCTGTTACTCCTTAAAACCACTTTACATTTTTGATATAACAAGTTCAAAATACCCATGCAACATCACGAACACCAGTTTGTAACTTTAAGAAACATGAGTAAAAGGGGAAGAGAAAAGAAAGTAGAAATAGATTTTTCCATCTCTGAATAGCAAGAGAAAATAAGGTCAGAAAATCCTCCCCGAAGTTTTCTTTTCAATAGTGAAGAGATTTTGAAGAAAGACCTGCCTTTTAGATTTGTCTCAAAGACTATAACAATCTATGCCGGGGCCTCAGATATAATTTATTTAGCTTTACAAAAATCAATAATTTTTATCTATCTGTCAACTGATGTCATAGGAACTAAATTTTAAATATAAATAGGTGAAATTCAACATTACCATAGATGGTCACACATGGACAAGTGCAGAATATCCAACATGTCAAATCTAAGGTTTTAGTCCTTTTGCTTCTTACTTATCTGCTTCCCCAGAATCAACCTAGGAGACCCCTGTCTGAGACCAAAACATGTTGCTTTATATATTTTTGGAGATTCTGGGTATGATGCTGGCAACACAAAACTACATCAATGGTTCTCTTTCTTCCTTTAGAGCCAATTATTGGCCTTATGGACAAACCTTCTTCAAGTTCCCTTCTGGAAGATTTTCAGATGGTCGTTTAGTTCCAGACTTTACAGGTGAACTGACTGTCAGTACTGTATTTATAATGTTTTGTCTGATTTTATCTTATCTATTTATTGATTTATTTATTCTCTTTTTTGCAAGGTATTAAAGGCCGGACCGGGTATTGAACCGGTCGGGGTACTGGGTTAAGGGTCAGTGGGTCAAACCGGGACCAAACCGGTGAGTAATTGAAAATTTTAGGCTTATAGTATGAAATTCTAAAGGAAAAAAGTTTAAAATTTTTTTTTTTTTTTTAATTTGGGACCCGGACCGGACCGTGAACCGGACCGGTCTAGGGACCGGTTCGGCGGTTTCCGGTCCGGGTCCGGGAACACTGCTTTTTTGCAGCTGAATATGGAAAATTGCCATTGATAAAACCATATCTTCATCCTGGTTTACTTAGAGATACTGATGGAGCAAACTTCGCTTCAGAAGGAGGTGGAGCTCTTTCAGAAACTCGTCAAGGATCTGTATGTAACATTTATTTATTTATGAAGATCCCAGATCATCCTAGTACTGCAAAAAACAATAAAATCAGCTGTTCCTTTTCGTATGATTTTTGAGATTTAAACATATTCAAATGGTCTCTCTTTCCTTAATATCACTACCTAATACTCACCACTACAGATAGTTTTAGTGTAATCTGATTGTTTGTGTAATTCTTCAGGTATTGGACTTGAAAACTCAGGTAATCTATTACATGAAGGTTCATAGGCTACTGAGGAAGGAACTAGGAGATGAAGCAGCTCAATCATTAATCTCAAGATCTGTCTACTTGATTAGTACCGGGGTCAATGATTATGCAGTTTATATTACAAATTCAACTATCCTTTGGTCAAACTCTCACCAAGATTATGTGAACTTGGTGATTGGAAACCTTTCTTCTGCTATCAAAATAAAAGAAACTTTGGGTTGAAATGAAGAGTTACCATCATTTTGGTCCTTGAAAAATATAAAATTACCTAGTCTGATCATATGTATGAGTTCTGTTAACTTCATATTTACTTGTGTAAATTGATGCTCTTCAACATGGTAAGTCAGTTGGCACAAATAGTTAGAAGCACATCTTGATGTTTGCCACCGATGAATTATTTGGATAGATTAAGGAAGTTAGATATGTTGGTTATTTATAATAAAAAGTAGGTTAGTTTTCCTAAAATACTATCTTCCATCATGACTACTCTTGAATAGAAATTCCTCAATGGGTGCAATCCACAGGGATATTTTAGGGAAAAATTATAAATTTGTGAGACAAAGTGGATTGAGGTCTTATAATTAGGATCAAATCCAATCCTCAGTTAGTTTTTATATTAAGGGCCGGATGTAGTATACTAAAATTAAAAACCAGCCACATTATTTGTAAGTTATGAAAATGTGGCTAATACCTCTTTTTAGAAAATCAAATGGTTATTTAACCACTATGTTTTTTGTTGGCAAGCATCTAGAAGCTACTAAATCATCCATGTGAATCATTACTATTTCAGGCTAGAGAAAGTTGGTCCATCTAAGCAACTTTCTTAACTTAACAGAACTCATGATGTTCAAATTAATGTGCTTTTCAAAAGGTTTGAAGTACTGATCTGATGATTATTATCTTTCAAAAGGCTAAACCGATGGAACAAGGACTAAAATAATACGAGTAGTTTTTTTTTTTTGAAATACTATAATTAATCAAAAAGATATATTTAAAAAGCTACAAGGTTTGATGTACAGGACATATATAACATAGGAGGAAGGAGGTTTGGGATTCGCAATGTGGGCCCGCTGGGTTGTTCACCATCCATGAGAGTGCTAAAAGGTGGAGCTGCAGGTGACTGCTATGAAGAAGCTACAAAATTAGTAAAACTACACAATGAACAACTTTACAAGATGCTGAAAAAGCTTGAGAATGAGCTTCATGGGTTTAAGTATGGACTCACTGATTACTTCATGTTTCTAACAAAATAAATGAATAACCCTTTCAAATTTGGTATGTCCTTGGCTTCTTACCCAGGTTATGAAACCTCGACTAGACCGGCTGGTTAGGCCTAGAAACCGACGAACCAATTGGTAAATCAGTCTGGTCCGAGAGTCAAACATGTTTGTGCTTTTTTAAAATCAATTTTTTTTAATTTTTTTTATAATTTCATATTAATAACCCTGAAATCTTCACTTTTTCACTGGTTTGATCTCGGTTTAGCTCCAGTTTGACTCTGATCTAACCCATTGACCCTTGACCTAGTACGTCGGCTGATTCAGTATCCGGTCCGGATTTAATTAACTTGCTTCTCACTACTTCTGCTTCTATTCTTATAAATGATAATGATAATGGTCCTCCCCCACCATATGTCATTATCAAATACTCTTTCTGGTTCTTAATATAGGAGTTATATAACTAATTTTAGTGATTAAGGAAAATAGCTAAATCAATTATTTGTAAAAATTGTGAGTTGGCTTTCCTAAAATACCTTCTTTAATCATTATTTGCATTGGAACTAACTTTTGATGGAAACCCTCTTACCATGGGCAATCATTAGGAATGGTTCTAGAAAAAGTTACAATTTTGGGAGACAAAGTGGATTAGGGGTTTTATATTTAGGGGAAAAAAAAAATAAACTCTCTAACTAACTTCTATATTTAGGACTGGAAGGAGTACATTGAAAACATAGCTTTCACAAAATCTTTTCTTGTGGTAAAATCTTGCTGAGTAAGATTTACCAAGCAGGTTTTATTGTTTTTGTTTTTTTGTTTTTAAAAATAATTTTTTGAAAACTGTTTACCAAGCAGGTTTTATTGTTTTATTGTTTTTAAAAACAAAAAATAGCTTTTAAAAACAAAATCATACTGTCCCTTAATTGTGATAACAAAATGGTAGATGAAAAGTACTCCCCCTATTCTTAATATAAGACATATTTATCTAATTTGATTATATTAAGGAAGTTGGTTGAGTTAGTTAATATGACATGCATTTTCTAAAACACTCTAATCATCTTTCTCAATTCCCTCCTTCCCTCTTCTCTTTGATTATTGTCGAAGGATCATCAATAGGATTAAATTAGGTAAAGATTAACAAATATGAAAACTATGTCATATGTTTAGAACCAAGATCAACTTCCTAACCATGTCTTATATTAAGGACCAAAGGAGTATCAAACTTTAGACCACTTGGTGAAAGCCACTATAATATTCTCCCTCCAATCCTTAATAAAGTATATATTTCGGAGCTGATTTTGTTCCTAAATATAAGACATAGTTTTCATATTTGTCAATATTTTCCTAATTTACCCCTACTGATGTTCCCTCAATAATAATCAAGGAGAAGAGGAAATGAGGGAATTGAGGAAGATGACTAGGGTGTTTTAAAAAATAACATGTCATATTAACTAACTTAACTAACTTCTTTAATCTAATCAAATTAAATAAATATATATTATATTGAGGACTGAAGGGAGTATGTCAAAAATTAATCACTCTAGCTCAAAAACTTAACTTGAAGCCCAGGAATAGTTTAACACCTACCATATTTTGAAGGGTCATTCATCACTTCAAGACCTAAGTCATACAAACTGGTAAGTGAATATTTGAATCCGCTGAGCTGTTTCTCCAACTTCTGAAGCTCAAGTGCAAGTGCAGTGTTATGCAGCTTCACTATTGCTGTAACTTGTTCTCTGCAGGGACCACTTCCATTCACTAGTAACTTAACCACTGGAGCACAACCCAAAGGTCCCAATGTAAGAAACCCAAATTTCCTTCCTCCTTGATTGTGTATTTCCTAGTAATCACATATTTGCAAAAGCAATTAGAAAGGTACAACATCAAGCATAGCATAAGATAACTCTGAACATTGAGCATTTCAGAAGTTTTTTTTACACACTTTGACCACATCTGTCAGGTTACCAATGACCATGTCCACAAAACTTTCAGGAGATTTTGAGGCAATGACACTGGAGTTTCCGGTCAAAGAACTAAAATAATCATTTGGTCCTATGTTTATCAAGTAGACAGCTCTGGCCAGCAAGCTTTTGGTTTCTTCATCTTCTAGTTTGTGCCTCATAACTTTGATCACTCTCTTGAAGTGATTCAGTTGAGTTTTTAGGTCTATCACCTGAAAAATAAATCAACCATACAGTTACATGTCAATTTATGATACTTTGTTATAAAAACATTTCAAGAATCATTTCAGCCAAAAAGCTCAAACTATAACATACCAGTCCTTGTTGAGTTTCAACTAAAGCTCCAGATCCCCCTGATGCAAAATTGACCCCTTTTATATATTCTTGATTACCAGGAAACAAAAATGGTTGGATTAATGGCAATTTGGCATACTCAGCTGCAATAGAATTTCTCAGATTGTTAGTGGCATACGTATTAGAGTTAAACTTGTAAAAATTTAGAATTCTTACCAATGAAATCTGGAATAACACGCCCATCAGAAAATCTGCCAGAAGGGTACTTGAAGAAGTTTTCACCATATGGTGCATAATTTGCCTGATTATCATAACTGGTATTGATGTAATTGTTGTTTCCAACATCAAATAGTGAATCTCCAAATACAAATAAAGCATCTTGTTGTTTTTGGAGGCACATTTCAGCAAGGCAGCCATTTGGAATGAGTATAATATTGCTTCCACAGAAAAGTAAGAAACAGAAATGGAATCTCAGATTTTCCATCTCAGTTTCACTTCACTTAATGGCTTGGATTTCTATGTGACACAAATTCTTTTTGTGTTTAGATATATGAAGTTGATATGATTTATATATTACTTTTTCGTGTTCAAACATGAATCTTGGGAATCAAGACATTTCTGCAGAAATCTTAGTCATGAAGCATTTGAAAATAACATATCTGAGGAGTGATATTATTCCGGTTCATTGTACCATTATCTTTGAACACTTCATACTTATTGGCAATAATTTTCATTATTTTTTTATTTAATTATTTGGCAAAGATTTATTATTCAAAGTCAAAACAGGCATTTAGAAGTCAACTTTGTTTACGTTTCAAAGCTGTCTTCATTTATTGAATATGTAAATTCAATAAAAAAAATCTCAGTTAGTACAAGCCTATAAAATGGCCCTTGTATTCAAACTAACGAACTGAATATACTTATAGTCTGTGATAGATGACAGGTTTTAGCAACTCTATTGATTAATTAAAACATGTCATATAATATTAGGCATATTGCACAAAGTAAAAATCTTCGCTATACAACCTCCGGTCCTGAGTATAAGAGCTAGTTGACTTTTTTTAGAGATTAAAGAAGTTAAATAAGTTACATTAAAATATTGATATTTATTGGTTTTCTTCAAACTAATTTTCTGACTTATAAATTGATATCTAATCAAATGATATACAATATATGTTATGATTAAATAACTTGTTAAATTTTCTTCATCTCTTCATAAAAAGTCAACTGACTCTTATATTAAGGACCCGAGGTGGTACTAATTTTTTGGGTTTGGTTGCCCTTTTATTTCCTTTCATGAATGACTTGTCAAGTAAGTTTTTGTTTGACTTTTTTTTTTTTTCATTTGTTTTTGTCTGCTTGAAGCATACAAGATTACAAATCTTGATTGATAGAGGGACAAAGTTAACAGGAAAAGGTTGTTGAGAAATTAAATGAAGAGAGTGATCCCATTTATATGTATATATAATAATATAATTATATATCCAACTCATTGACAAGAAAGGCTGCTGGTTTTATTAATTTTTCAAATGAAGAACAAAAGAAAAAGAAATTACAAGTCTTGAAAGAGATGGCTCAAAGTGTAAGGCTTGACAGAACTGGAGTTGGAGGTATGAGTGCCCCAGAATTGAGCAGCAAACTGTTTGTAAGCAAATTCAGTGAAATGCGAAGAATCCCAAAACAAATAGTGATTGGGTTCTTCACACAATTCAAAATACTTTTGTCCTCTTCTTCCTCCACAACTTGCCTCTCCTCTGTATGGCCCTGATCCACAACATGCTCTTTTCCCTTCTTGCAAACCTTCATTATCCACGACTTTCACATTAGTCACTCAATCAAAATTCACCCATTGACATCATTAATTTAACACTAACTTAATATAGGTAACCCGTGCATGTTTGATTGGAGTACACTAATAAAGTTCACTTTATTTAAAATGGGGAGAGAGAAAGAGAGACATAAAAGTGGGTCATACTTCTCAAGATCTCAAGTTCGAGTCCGTGTGAATGCTAAAAAAGCCTTTGGGAGAGCTGTCCCAATTCAACTCGACAATACTTAAATCTGACCCGGTCAAATAGCCATATCAAATACCAACGCCTTGGTGGTGCTGTAGCATGTAGGTTATCCTTTGATGGCACTTAACAGGGTTCGATCCACTGCAAACGATGCTTGCCAATCCCCAAAAAAAAAAAAGATAGCCATATTGAATAAACAAAAAGTGGGTCACACTTCTGATATGGGGTGTGTTTGGGATGATTTATAAGTAGCTTTTTAGAGACTTAAAGCCCCAGCCATTTTCTCTCATGTTGGGGACGGGGATGGGCTAATCTTGCTTTTGGTCCAATCGTGGTTAAAAGTCATAAACAGATTTTAGGTGTTTTTGGTTCAATCATGGAGAGAGAAAGAGAGGAAACATGGAAAGAGAGGAAAAAAGCAATATGTCGCAACCATATAGAGATGACACGTGGAGTCGTAGACCTTTCTTTAATTAAGAAAAAAGGTAAAATTACTCTAAAAAACCCAATAACCATGAATACAAAAAATCAATCCAAAATTAAATTACAATATGTTATTTAGCTTTTACCTAAACTTAAGTTTGTAAAAATTAAATGAAATAAAAGTCACGTTTACCACTGTGAAACCAAACACACACATGGATTGTATAGGAGTAGGCTAACTTTTTGTGCCTATCCATTTCTTTTTGTGGTATCCCATTCTAAGAGACATTTATGCCACTAGGCCAATGTGCCAAACACTATAGTTGGAGATATTAAAGTGTCATTAGTTGGTTAATCACTTATAGGCTCGATCTATATAGGCGTCATAGCATGTGATTTCAGTGTGAAGAGATGTTGCATCCAACCAAGAGAGCTAGGTTATATTCTGTTTCATCATTTATTAAGTTGATTAGTGAAAGATATGTTAAGTTTCTCAACAAGTATCTATCTTAGGTGAAGTGCACACTTTAGGGGATTTAAATTTGTGAGTGAGAGAGAATGTTTACCAAATTTGGAGGGATGATTGATCCGTTGAATTGCTTCAGTATAGATATCATAGAGAGAATATTTGAAGCCAGGAAGGTGTTTGTGCAATTGTGAGAGAGCGAGAGAGAGAGCTCGATTGTGTAAAAGAGAAAGCTGTGAGAGTTTATCAAAGCAAGTTCCATTTGCTAGCAATCTGAGTCCAGGAGCACATCCCAATGGCAAGTTGCTGAAAACTCCTAATTTCCTTCCTCCTTTCCTGTATATTTCCTGTATGTAAATATAAGATCATGTTAAGTTTGTTTTTCCATCATAATGCTCCATCGGGTCCTTCGTACAAGGCCTAATTGATTTTTTTTTTAAGAGATTAATAAAACTAAATAAATTACTTAATCTTAGTATATATTGTGAATCATTATAATATAAATGTGCAAATTTGCTCAAGAAATTTTTTTTGTTCAATACTATCCCAGAAGTGTTTAAAAATAAAAAAACAATATTACCCCTTACTTTTAAAAATGTAATGGTCAACATCAATCTTTTAACCATCAGTATTAGTTTTTTAACGGTATGAAGTAACACTACATTTTGAAACTTCCGGAATATCATTAAACCCGAAAATACTTATGAGGCAACATTGTTTTTCGGCAAAAACTTCTAAATTAAATTTGTACCTTAACCTTTATGTTATATATCAATTTATAAGTCAAACAAAGTTTAGAAAGAACACAGTTGATATAAGTACTTTAAAACAATTTATTTAGTTTTCTTAATCCTTCTAAAAAGGTCGATCGAGTTTTATATTAAGAAACAGAAAAAGGAGCTTAAGTCAACTTGATGGGACTTATCACGACCGGAAAGATCGATGGCGTACCTGGATGACGGAAGTGAAGTTTCCGATGACCATGGAGACGTAGTGGGAAGGAGGGAAAGAGTTTACGAAATGGGAAGAAGTGGCGAAAAGGCTGTAATAATCATTATTGCCAATGCTGATTAAGTAGACTGCTTTTGATATCACTTGTTTGGCTTCCCTTCTTCCTAATTCCTGCCTCAGCTTTCTCTCTACTTCGTTGAAGTACTTCGCTTGTGTCCTCAGCGGAATCACCTTCATGCATCATGTTCATATACTCCCTCCGGTCCTAATTATAGGATAATATTTTAGAGTTGATCTTGGTCCTAATTATAGGACAAAGTTTTAATTTTTATCAATTTCTTCCTAAAATACCCCATTGATACAAAGTGATAAAAAAGGATGGAGGAAACAAACGGACGTGGCATATTATCACTCACATGACGCTATTGATTACCAACACCTTCAAATTAAATATTCTTGAGCCTTTGACTGCGCTTATCCAATGAGAATGGTGGTGCCCACTTATACAAGGTTAAACTTTAAAACTCGACTTTTATTTGTCACGGCTCATGCAATCATCTGTGGGGTGATTGGTCCTTATTAAATAAGGGTATTTTAGGAAAATAAATAAGATTAACTAATTTAACTACTATTCTTAATTTCTCCAAAGTTAGGTAAATATGTCCTATAATTAGGACCGGAGGGAGTATTATATTAAGCCCTTCTTTAACATTTAAATCTAAAATTCTGATTGAGCATTTACTATTATATTAGAAACAATCATTTTCTTGTTTGACTTATAAAATACTAAAAAAAACACTATTTTGCATGTATCTACATTTTTTTCAATTTTTAATTAATTAGTGCGTATGTATATTAGAGTGCTAACAGAGCAAAGTTACAACAACTAATAATTTTAAAATTCGTTGTGCTCAGCATAAGATCATTAATTTGAAGTATTTTTATTGAAATTTTTCCATAAAAATTACTTGCTGTTTATCAATAAAAAACCTAAGTAATTGGATATCTTGTAAATTGTAATAATGTAAAGTGATATAGTTCAAGACAAAGGAAAAACTATTCTTTTTGTTCTATATTTTAATATGAGGTGAAGAATTACACGTAAATGTGAGGTATCGAAGCAATAGTTGGTAAATGTTATTTTTCCTAATGGCTATCTTTATCACAATTAGATTCTTTTGTCATGCCAGAAATAGAAAATAATTTGATAAAGTGTTTTCATAAAATATAATAATTTGAAAAAAAAATTAAATATTCAGATAAAAATTTAAAAATATAGAAAATATATAAAAAAAAATAGAATGTATTAGGCCTAAGTGCCTAATACAAGTTACACTACCCATATGGCTTGGGAATAATAAATTATACCGCATTGTCTATTAGTTCAAAATAAAATAGTGCGATGATGTGAAATTATATATGCAATTGAAATAAGAAGGAAAAAAACTTTAAGAAGTCTAATGACGAATCAATTCAATTATAATATGTACATTTGTTTTTTGTCATAATATTTTTTTTGTTAATACATAAAATTTATAAATATTATTGATACAATCCATATCAATTGATAACAGTATCAGCAGCCATATGTCAATATGAAATTTATACTAAATTGTATTTCTAACTCGTGAGAGTAATTTTTCAAACACTATGCAATGCAATATACAAAAGTCCACCTAATTTATCATGAATTTACTGAAATTAATTACATTGAATGCAAATATTTTTTTTTTTTTTACAATTTTAGGTCCGAAATTTATTTTTACAATGAATTAACAGTACTTAGTGGAAAATGTTCCCTGCTGTTTTATTTATATAATTTACCTTTTTTTTATTTATGATCTGTTTTAACAACAAAAATATGAAATTAAATAAATTACTAGATACAGTGTTAGCCATCCAATCCTAAACTTTGGAGTTAAATAGCTAATTTGAATAATTAGAGAAATTGGTTAGATTAAATATTTGAAGAAATATGTGTGATTTTCTAAATTACATGATAACTGAGAAGTGAATTTGATAAGTATAATTTAGTGAATAAATTATAAAATTGAGAGATAAAGTGGGTTGGATCAGGATTCTTATATCTAGAATCAAAGTTAGCACTTCTTTTTTTTTCCTGCAAAGTTAGCACTTCTACTAGTTATTACATTTTGAACAGGAGGTGTATATGTTAAAAAGCATATGAAAAAGACAATTTATACATAAAGATAAGAACATACGATAAATTTGGGAGATAAAATATATTTAGTGGTACATTATTTTCTTACCAAACTATTAATTCTTATATCCAGAAATAAACTAAAGCAAACTCCTTTTGTTAACTCGTATATTTAGAGGAGTAGGAATATAAGTTAAAAAGCATATGAAACAAAATACTGATTTCATACATATTCCCAACTTTATAAACACTTCTTTAATTCTTTTACTACTTGTAGTATTGCAACCTCACATTCTCCAAAATATACCACAAATAGCAATATTTTAAGGTTTAGTAGTTTGATGGCCAAGAACTGTTTAGCAGTATGAGCCAACCAGACAGGACATAATTAAATTTAACAAAAGAAAAAAGAAATAAAGAAAAGAGGAATGAAAGGAATTTACTTACAAGACCTTGAAAGGTTTCAACAAGAGCCCCAGCACCAGCAGAAGCAAAATTGACTCCGTTGTAATACTTGTTATTCCCAGGTTTCAGATACGGCTCAATCAATGGCAGATTTGCATATTCAGCTTCGTTTTCCACAAAATCAAACAAACCTTAAGAAAACCAAAGCCCAGAATTCCAACTTCCAATCCCCAAAACAAAAGAAGAAGAAAAATTCGATGTTACCTATGAAATCCGGTATGAGACGGCCGTCGGAGAACCTGCCGGTGGGGAAGTTGAAGAAGGTTTCGCCGTAGGGCCAGAAATTGGCCTGGGCTCGAGTTGAAGTGTTGATGTAGTTGTTGTTTCCGGCGTCCAGCAAGGAATCTCCGAAGATGAACAGGGCAGCTCTGTTTTCGGTTCTGTTATCACTCGGCTTGCTTCCATGGCTTCCAGATGCAAGCAGAGCAGCCACAAAGAAGAAGAAGAAGAAGAAGACGCGAGCTTCTAGCTTCTCCTTCATGACAATGATGATGATAAGGTTCTTTTTCTGATGATTTAGTATCACAAAGCTCCGTCTTTACATATTAATAAGATTTCTCTGTTTCTGGTCTAATTATACCTCAAATGACTAGGAATGGCGTCCCTGGTACCTACATTACATCAAGGACATCATTTTGACGTCCTAATAACTTATTTTATAAAATTAGGAAGTTATTTGGCGTCCCTAGTATATATTAGGTACACCATTTTGGCATCCCTAATATATACTAGGGACGTCAAATGGTGTCCTTAATTTTAAAAAAAAAAAATTCTTAAATTAGGCATATCATTTGGCGTCCGTAGTATATAAATGATGTCCCTAATATATGTTAGGGACGCCAAATGGTGTCCCTAATTTTTAAAAAAATAATTTAAAACTTTAGATGTCCCTAAAAATATAGAGGCATCTAAAGTGTGATTTCAAATGTTTTTATTTATATTGGGGACGTCTAAAATAAAAAATAAAATTGTTGGACAACTTTAAGCATCCCTAAATGAAATTGGGGATGTAAAAAATAATTCAGATTTATACTAACAGTATTATTATCAGTTTTATACTACTCTTTCTCTCATATTTCTCTTCCCATCGCTGTAAACACAAGGAGAGCTATTGCCGCCACGCCTTTTAACTCTTGCTTCTTGTTCTTCTTTATATGCTCTTTTTACTATTACTTCTTCCTTTCTCTCTCTTTTTTTCACCTCAATCCAGATCTGTTATGCTTTCTTACAATTTTTTATTATTTTATCTTCTTTTTCTTTTTTCTTTGGATTTCCCTTCTATTTTATCTTCTAACTCGTATTGTTATGGTTTGTAGATCGAGACCTTGAAATATGCTTCATGGCCACGTTCCCGCCGAGAAAATGAGGTTCGTCTCTCCCTGTCACTCTTTTTTATTCATTATTACGTGAAAATGAATTTCAATAATAAAAGGAGGTAAATTTTTTGTAATTGATTCCTCTTATTGTTTTCATCTTCTGCCTATGAGATTTTAGCTTTGGAGTTATTATTGTGTAGATTTTGGATTTGGAGTTCATATACTAGATCTGTAATTTTATTGACGATGATCTGTAATTTCTGGTTTTAAACACTGTTTAGTCCAGATCTGTAATATAAACGATTTAAAAAAAAAACTTTAGACGTCCCCAGTTTGAAGTGGGGACGTCTAAAGTCCAGACTATGGACATCCCTTGTTTTACGGACGTTATTGACAATTTTTTCTACGTCGCTCAGATAGACGTCCCCCTGTTTTCAAACGTTAAAAAGCCCAAAAAAGTGACATTAAAAGCGTTTTTTGTAGTAGTGACTTCTAGAGATTCGTGGCCTGCTTGAGAGGAACTAGGAAGTGGAGTTGGTTCACTGTGTTCGTGAGGCTAATAGTGTGGCGGATGCCTTGGTAGCTGATGCAAGGGGCATGAGATTCAACTTTCAGGCTATTACGACCCCTTCGGAGCGCATACGACGTCTTATACAGTATGATGTTGCCACTGTGATGTTAGAACTTTAGTTGCTTGTTTGCCTTCTTCATAAAAAAAAAAAAGTAACTTATTTAGCTTCTTTAATCTCTCCAAAAAAATCAACTTTGTCTTATATTTAGGACTGGAGGTAATATTAACTAACTTAACTAACTTTTTTAACATAATAGTTAATTATGTCTTATATTAAGGAATAGAAAACTATTAGCAACACTTTAATTATTTATCTTAATTAACAGTTTTGATAGTTGTTTTAAGGGAAAAAAACCCTGTTTTGAAGTGACGTGGTGATGGCCATCGCCAAAAGTGACATAGTTATGCTTACATGCTGGAGTGGATTGATAATAGATAAGTGGCAACATCAAAAAATAAAAAATAAAAATAAGAGAACACATAAAAACTATTTTGATTTTTTACTTTTTTAAAAACAACTTTTTATTTTTTTTCAAAAAAATAACTTACTAAAAATAGTTTTTCAAACAAGTTCTTTTTTTTGCTTTTAAAAATTTTAAAAATATATTTTTAAAAAAAGAATTAAACACCCCTTAGGATTTATATTTTATGTTTATGAATAGTATACCAGATTGTTAGGGACAAGAGGCACCCTTGTCTTACATGATTTTAATTTATAAACTATAGATAATTTACATGATTAATGCTAGTACTCAATTAATCCCTAGGTAGTTACTGAAGCACCTCTCTGGAAGGAATAAATGAGATTTTTGAATGAAAGATTCTGACCTACACCACCATGAAAAGAGTCCCCCCCCCCCAAATTTCTAACCATAGAATATTAATTTGAGGTTGGTTAAAATTATTCTTTTTATTAACCAAAAAACAAAAAAACAAAGCAATTTTTATTCAAAGAAGCACAATTAATTGATGCTATTTATAAAATAGGATTATTTTATTGGATTGAGTAATAATAACTATTTAAAAAAAAAGTCAACTTGTGATTGCCTTTGCCACTTAATTTATCTACTTCAGTACATTATTCTAATTTTTTTTAAAAATAATATATAATTTTTTCCCAAGAGCTTATCTTGGATGTTTTGAACAAGAAAAAAATTTGGGAAAATCCCAGAAATTTTTTTAAAAAAATACTAAAGAATAAAAAAATATTTCAAATATTCTTAATACCATAGAAGTCTAAGGCCTAAGGGTTTGATTTGTCATTTTCAAAATTAAATGGAAATAACATAATTGTTTCTCTAAGTTTAAAAAACATGATCTTATTTTTTATAAGAGTTTAACAAGTTCATATTAGGTTTTAAAAAATTCTGATAAGATTTTCACAAATTCCAATTCAAAAATCACCACTTGCTACAATGGCAAAATATTGATCCCCACTTCGATAACGGTTTCATAAGTTCAAATAAAATTTTAATAAGTTCAGATAAAATTTTCACAAATTTTAATTAAAAAATCACCATTTGCTACAATGACAACATATTAATTCTCACTTTTGATAAGGGTTTCGTAAGTTCAAATAAAATTTTAACAAATTCTTATAAGGATTTCACAAATTCTAATTCAAAAATCGCCCATTGTTCCAATGGTAAGATATTAATTCCCAAATTTGATAAAGTTTTAACAAGTTCTGATAAGATTTTATCAGAAGTAGGAATCAATACATTGTCATTGTAGCAAGTGGTGATTTTTGAATTGAAATTTGCGAAAATTTTATCAAAAATTATTAAAATCTTATCTAAACTTTTTAAATCCTTATCAAAAGTGGGAATCAATACCTTACCATTGTAGCAAGTGATAATTTTTAAATTAGAATTTATGAAAATCTTATTTGAACTTGTTAAATCCTTATAAAAAATGGGATTATGTTTTATAAACTCAGATGAATATTTCTGTTATTTCTATTTAATTTTGAAAAGGACAAGTCAGTCCCTCACTCCTTTCTATTATTATGAATATTCGGAACACCTTTTTATCCTTTAATGTTTTTAAAATTCTTTTTCAGGAAGTTTCTCAAAAGATTTGGATGTAACTTTGAAATTAAAAATATAAAAAAAATATACTCTTCTAATTCCATTTATAAGACACTTTCAGTATATTTCACACTCACAAAAAAAAAAAACCTTAAATATTATTAACTCTATTATAAAATTCACAACTTTCCACCTTTATTCCTATGACTCTATCTAATTACATTATACCACATAAAAACAAACTTAATACAATAAATGACAAAAATATACCTTCATATGAAAATTTTAATGAGATGACTTATATAAATATAACTAAAAATTTATTCTCTCTCTTCCTATAAATAATATCCTAGATGAGTACTACTTAAAGACCCAGGTTAAGTGGGTTTTCATTTGATATTGGTACCAAATAAAAACTTAACAATAAATATTTGAAAAAGCTGCAGAAAATGGCCGAAAAATTACTTGTTACAAAATTTATTATCTAAGATTGTATTTGGATTAGCTTTTGAAGAATAACTTCTGAAAAAAAAAAAGTGAAACAAATTATTTAAGAGAATAGATTTTAAACAATAGCTTCTAAAAAGGCAAAAAAAAAAAAAAAAAAAAAGCTTATGGGAAAACCATGGTTTTCCACCTCCAAACCATGATTTCATTGCCAAACAAAGATTTTGGAGAAAGAGAGTGTTTGGATTGTTCTTCTCAAAACTTTGGTTTTGATATAAAAATTGATTATGAGAAAAATAAGAGTGTTTAAATAAACATCAGCTATGTGCAATCTATCTTGATGTGAGGAAAAAAAAATACATTTTCACATAATTAAAAATTTGTACACATCTGTCTTTAAATAAATTGCTACTTTTGAGTACTAGAATGAGAGTTCTATGAAAATTAATACACATTTCCCATAAATAAATAACTCAACTCATTTTCTTAATAATTGTAAATTATTTATATAAATCTTACATTAAAGACTAGATGGAGTAATATTTTTCATAATGAGATAGTTTTAATAATTTTTCTTTAATATTTTGACAAAAGAGCCATTAGTCTGTACTATCTACAGTGAAAGAGGGGAGGAAGTTGTTGGAGTTTTTTTGCCTCCCTGACCGTCCAAAAGCTACGTCGTTTTTATTTCCAAACTTTCATGATTTCTTTTCTTCTTCTTTTTTTGCCGACAACTTTCGTCTGTTTAATTTCCAAACTCGTTTAAAGCGTATATTTTAAAGTTTATGATTGTATCAAATGTTTATGATTGGTATTATTAATTTTTAAATAAATTTTGCGTGAACGGAAGTATTAAGCGTCATAGTTATTAAAATTAGTTATAAAAATTTGATTTATATTTCGAACATTTTAATTAGAGTTGTTCTCAACATGATGTCAACATATGTATAACTTATTTTGTCCAGAATCTGAGAGGATCCCAAAAATTATTTATTGCTTTTAGCAATCTTGCAAGTTGCTATTGCATCAACATATATATAAGCAGAAAGATTTTTGTTGATTTTATTTTATCATTTTTTTAGTATTTTGTTTATTTTAGAAGATTTTGCTTACCAAATATTTCACCCATTGTTGTTAAACTCACGAATTAACTCTCTGGGTTTTTCATATTTACGTTTTTATCTTATTAAATCAAGTCAAGTCGCTGATAAACTCATGCTATTTGTAAACTCGATTAAACTCATGAGTTTATATACTAAATTTATCGTTTTTACGTTTCTAACTAACAAAACCATATTAACTCACTCTTAAACGCATGCTAACTTTTTTTATTTGTTCATGTTCAGCTGCTTAATATATTAATTTTTAAAAAAATTTCTTTGTTAAATACATAAATTATGAGTGTTGATGAATTTAATTTCAATTATTTAGATTTAAAATATATTTAAATCAAATTGTTGTCATTTTTGTATTTTAATATTTAATTATACACTATTGATACCTATATAATAATAAAAGTAAATCTTATTATTCGAATTCACAATACAAATTTATGTCACTGTCATGAGTGAGTTTGTTTAAACTCACAAATTTGACAACTTTGCCAGCATCTATATGAATAATTTGTCAATTATTTTTGTTTTGTTTATTATTTATTTATTTTGTCAAAATTACTTCAACTCTAGTCATTGCCATTTTGCAAAAGCATTGGGTATGTTTGTTATAGAGTTGAGATTGCTTGTAAACTGTTTTTTAATAATATTCAGTAATACTTAATAAGGTCTCTTGACCTGATTAAAAATTTATTAAAAGTGCATGTTTGAATTTGAATTTAAATATTTTAAATAGATTTAAATGAGATTCTCCCAAAAATAAACGGTAAAAGTTAAAATAAAGGAGGCAAATTATTATTAAATATTTGGGTGAAAATTAGGGGTAAGCATGTGTGGCTTGGAGGCTACGAAGCCGCAAGGGAATCTAGCAAGCGATGACGCAAATGTTGTGTTATGCAATCTATTAGCATCGTGGCCTTTCACAACAACTTAAGCCGACCAAGGATTAAAAAATGCCTTGTCCTCCTGGCTCTCACACCACCTGTCATGTTTAGATGAGATTTTAATTGTTTATGTGAATAAATTGTACTATTTTTGCACTACAAACTATATCCTATATTTAAGATCAGAGGGAGTATAAAATACTAAAAAAATTTAAAATTCCAACTTTTTAATTCTCTTCCTTAACATTCTACCATGACCACTACATTCTACCGTTATGCTCACACCACCTGTCACGTTTAGATGAGATTCTAATTATTTATATAATTAAGGGTGTATTTAGTTTGAGGAGAGGGGAGGTAAATTATTTTTTTGGGTGAAAGAACCTAAAACTTATCCTCTCATTAAAGGGAGGGACAAGAAAATGAGAAGATAAATTTTAAGTTCCTCCTACCCAAAAAGGTAATTTACCCCTACTTCTCTTCCCACCCTACCCCTCAAACCAAACACTTTAGTGTTTGTTTGGAATAGTTTAATTTTAACTTATAAATACTTTTTAATCGTAATTTACGGCATACAAGATCAGCATGTAAGATGTGTTTTATCTCGATTTATGTAAAAAAAACACTTAAAAGTGATTTTTAAACTATCCCAAACAAACACTAAATTATATAAAATAACAAAAAAGTAAAATTCCAGCTTTTTAATTCTCTTCCTTAACATCCTACCATGAACACTGCATTTAAAACATCAACTCTCCAACCTCACCTTTTAACATGAACTCCGGCAACGTCCCTTTCATACTTTTTTCCTTCACTGTAAAATTACTTCCTTTCCCTTTATTATTATAGTAAGGGTTCAGACATTTGGTCCACACTATATTTGACAACATCATAGATCCTATGTTCCCTGATTAGTGTGTCAGCTACCACTATATATAATATATAAACTGACTCCTTGGTTAATTGATTGGTTCATCAAGCACTTTATAATACAAATACCATGTTAGTGTAACAACCTTCATGGTCTATTCATCTGATTATCACTTTTTCACTTCCCGGTTCTTAATAAAATTGAAGGAACTCCCTTTCATCAAACCCCGTATAGAATTGACCACACTTCCATGGAAATTATTTTGTTGTCCAATTTTGCCCTCAAGCATTCTAGCACAACCTTCAAGCTTCCAAGTTCTCCGGTGATGGCAACGGCAACAACGTTCATCCGGCTACGGCAATGACAAACCCCCAGTGGACGTGCAAAATCAACAGTGATGGTGAATCCCTTTACAAAATCGACATACAGACTTGTGAACCAGTTGCCATTGTCATCTTCGAATTAGATTTCACCTAGTACACCACCCTCCCCTCTCGTCTCCATTCGCAAAACACAACTGTCGTTTCTGTTTCTCTGGTTCTGATGCTCCATGATTTTGATTTCAGCTTCACGATTCTTCTTCGATTTCACCAAGCCGTGCCTCTTTCCCTCTACCCAGAGGGGTCTACCATTACACTGTTCACTGTTCATCATCACTTTTACCGCAAATGTTTCAACTTTTTAACTTTTCGTTTGTGTGTATATATATATATAGATTAAATTGATTCATCAAATTCCATATGCATGCGCTTTGCACTCTTATTTGACAGTGGGTTTTGGATTTTGGTTTATGGATCAAACGAGGGAAATTAGAAACAGATTATGACAAGAGCGTGTGAATTGTTTTGTTCAAAAGAGAGATTCAGGTAGTTGGAGAGTCGAACTTCAGTTGCCTTCTCCGCCATGCCGGTATTCCTATGGGGGCTAATCCATGGCTTACGGCTTGTGATCCTTTGTGGTGGCAAGCAAGGTTTTGTTCTCTTAAATGGCATACAAGCCTTTTGACATTATAAATACAAATATTAAGTTAGAATAATACTCCACTTCCATTGACATGCCAAACAAATTTTACAAATTTTTAAACCCCACTTTCAGATTTAATTCTGCTTCTAATTCCACATTTATTTCCATTTTCACCTCCATACAAACTCTTCCACAGTACTAATACAGGGAATTAGTGGATTGCTGTAGTTGATTCACTTATCACACTTGGATAATTCTCACCATCAGAAGCATTCACATATTCTTTATTTTAGTTATTGTACCCATTCAACCATTTTAAACCATAACTTAAAAACTGGGCTAAAGAAAGCCCCCAAACCACTTGACCAATGTAGTCTTGTAGCCTTATGGTATGGATACTTACTCCACTGTAAGTATACATTCAACATTCAGCTATTAGTGCCTGCCCCTCTTATTCCCAAAATAAAAAAGGCTGATTCTGATATACATGATTCCCTTTCCTGCAATTCTCAACATTCAAATTAATTGGAGGTAAATATCATCTATAAAAGACCTGCAAGCACCACTCTGAACAGAACCAAATCAATTATTCAAAAGGGGAATAAAGGGATGGTCTCCACTTTGATTGACCATAATCAAAACAACCAGGTTAACATGTTACTGCATCACACATTTGATAGAATCATTCTCATGAATGAATGGTAAACTAAAAATCTCCAAGAGTTAAACTCTCTGACATGTATGTACTCCTATATATCCATAGTCCCACACTTACTTTGCCACCAACGTCGAGAGGATAACCATCCTGACATGCTCACAAGGGTTTGTTTTGTCCTGGCTCAATCTCCAACAAAGATGAACAGCATTCCTGAAAAATCAATAAAAGGGACAAAACAGAATATTTATTTCAGAAACCAAGGACATTTCATGATGAAGAATATGTTCAGATTTTGGTCCCTGAAAATATCACTTGTTTATCTGGGGAAAAAATATACTACAGTAGAGTCCTTGATTTATTTTAGTAAAATTCAATTTAGTCTTTTGATGATTCACAAGGGGGCTAGTTGTCCCCAATCAAGAAACCAAGGACTCAATTATACTTTTTGGTGATTCAAAACAAAATTCAAATTAATGATCATTTTCAGGGATCGAATTATTAATTTAGTCCATAAATGAATAAAATTATAGAACCAAAAGGAGAATATTTGGGGGGGGGAAAAACTAACTTGTAACTCTATTTACAAATTAAGGAGACAGTGAGAAAGTTGCTCAGAAAACTCCCCCAGCCATGGAAGGTAGATCATCAAGGCTCCAAAAGTCCATTGTGTTATCACCATCCTGAGCTGTGTTTTCACCAAGCAAGGCTTCTAATGAAGCATCGTCCCAGCTCCCTTGAAGGTAAGGCGTCTGAAAGAACTGCGACTGGGATTCAATATCTGCAAGTTCCTCAGACAGTGTCTTTGCGGAATCATTTCCCACTGGCAACACACCCTGAGAGTTCGTGATGTTGGTATTCTGGCTGACCTCATTAACAGCTTTAAATTCATCTTCTATAGAAGCAGAAAGCATTGACGAGATGTCAGGAGTATTTGGGCCCTGTTCGCCCCAGCTAATACTAGAGTAATCAAACGAATTACTAGCTTGATTCGAACTGAAACAAACAGGAACATTAACATCATCCGATGGTATGAAAGATGTGAGCCCATCTGCACTGCTGGGTAAGCCCCCCATGTTAGCATGCTGATTAACCAGTGGTTTCTGCTCCATCAGACCCATAGGACAGGAGTAGTCCTTTGGATTGTTTCCAAAATTGAATTTCTGGCTCATAATGGGCTGGACAGAGTGTTTTACGTTGTAACGTTTTGGGGGGGAGCCTGATGCCTCATCAGGAAAGTTCACCTTGGCTTTCTTACCACGAATCCTCCGTGCTTCAGCATCATAGGCTCTAGCTGCTTCTTCAGCAGTGTTGAAAGTTCCAAGCCAGACACGGACTCCTTTCCTTGGGTCACGGATCTCGGCTGCCCATTTTCCCCATGGGCGTTGACGGATTCCCCTGAAGAGATTCTTCCTCTTTCTTTTCTCAGACTTGTTAGCTTTTCCATTGAATTTCACAGATTCTACAGCACCGGATCCTTCAATATAATTGGAAAAGAAAAAACCATAATATGGGCAAGGCAAGGACAATAAATTGGCAGTATCAGCAACAAGACTAATAAGAAAAACCAACTAATGCATCCAAATAAACAAACACCCAAATACAAATTAAAAGATGAATTAAGTAATACTCCCTCCAGTCTTAATTATAAGACAAAGTTGACTTTTTTGGAGAAATTAAGGAAGTTAATTAAATTACCTTAGAATATTTATATTTTATTTTTTTCTTCAAATTAATTAGTTTGACTAATAAATTAATATATAATCTAAAGATACATAACATATGATATGATTAAGTAACTTATTTAGCTTCCTTAATTTCTCAAAAAAAAGTCAACTTTGTCTTATAATTAGGACCGGAGGTAGTAACTTATTAAATGACAAAAAACTGATCTTTCAGGAAGTTGCTGTAAAATGAAGAGGTATCTAGATTCAAGCACAGCATGTAATCCGATGGGGGAAGGGGGGGAAAGCCAAAGTTGAGTATTTTACAGCACACGAGATTATTTGGCTACTATGACCTATTATTAGAGTACTAATCAAAACAGAAGCAAAAGAACTAGCAATATTAAGTGCAATATCAAAATTAAAACACAACTAAAGCTCAACTAGTGAACAGGCAATATGAAATTATATTTTGATCCACAAATGTCAAAGTTTGAAACAAATAACACAGATTTTCCCGGTAAAAAGGAATCTCATCTACCTCTATAAAATAGATTTTGCTGATAGGAATGCATAGTGTGGTCATCAAAAGCAACTCCCCTTTTAGGCCAACCACACTCCTGCTTTTACAAATGTACACAAAGAAGAAAAAAAGAAACCAAAGAGCATGAGATCAGATTCAAAAATATTTCATAAGCATTTCTGAACTCCGCAATAAGTGTTCTGAAGACATTACCCAAGCAAATGGATCCACAATATCACATCTCTGCTTTATAATTACTTGCAAGTGATTCATGAAGATCATGTACAAGGCATAAAAGGAGGACTATGTTTCATTAACCGGGGAAGGAAAAACGTACCAATGAACTTTCATCAAAGTAATAAAGCTAAACTTACGGATTTGGAGCCTCTAATGTGCCTCTCTCTAATGCCCCTTATGATGCCCCCAACTTCCCTAGTGTTTTGTTCTTGTTTCTTATTATTATTAGATTCTACATAAAATAAATGACATTTTAATATGTTATGGGCAAAAAATGGTGAAGTTTTGAGTTTTTTATGATTTTCCGAAGGAAAAAATACTCCAAAAATGTGCATTATTTATTTATTTATTTTGAAAAATCATAAAATAAAAAATCGAAACTCCACCCTCTTTTACCCGTGAGATATCAAAATTTTACCCTTTTCATGTAGAATCTAATGATCATAAGAAACAAGAACCAAACACTTAGTAAGTTATGAAATTTTAAGGGGCATCAGAGAGTACAAGGTCACAGATCTAACAACTACTGAATAAAGAGCGCTTTTTTTATTTTTTGCCCAGGAATAAGAGCGCTTAGAAGATCATAAAGCAGCCAAAAAACGGTTCTGAAAAACGAATTTCATGTCATTGACTGAGTAGCAAAAATCAGAATTCACCAAAATAAATACATTTTTTCCTGATAATATCTTGAAAAAAGTTTAGAAAGTAAAAAAATATTGTATGTTGCATGTGATCATTAATATAAGTATCAAGCAAAATTAAAATCTGCATCAAGGATGTAATAACCAAATGATACATGAACTAATTTTGTCCTCTTATACCAACATAACCGAAACTCAAAGGAAGTTATAAGAAATATTTACCGTGAGATAGGGATCTGGAAGGCTTGGGAGGTTTGGCAGCAGAGAAACCTAAGATCTTGAAATCGCACAGCAAATCATCATCCACATCCACCTCATCGATATCAGACTCGTCCTTGAACTCCCTAAAATCAGCTTCGAAATCATCGTCCGAATCCCCGAATGCAGATCTAGCGGGCTTTGACAATCGCTTCCCACAACTGGGTTCCTTCAAATCCGGCCAGAGGATATCAGCGGTGAGCCGGCGAGACCTGGCCTCCGGTGTCGGAATGAAGTCGGAGATAATAGCACCACCACACATCTCTCTTTCTCCAGAACCAGTAAAAGATTATGCCTGCTCTTCTCTCCGATAAACAGAGCCAAGGAAAATTATGAGCAAAACGCTGAAAATTTCTTTAGCTTAACGCAGACGGATGAAGGAAAACTGGAAAAGACACAAGGTTTCCTGAAGAAATGAAAGCTTTTTAAGGATTTTGTGTATAAATGAAGTGAAATGAAGAATGATTCTTATGGCGGATGATTTTACCATTATACCCTTCCATCACGCGCTACACAGTTTTTATTATTTGCCATATTTGGTTAATGCTTTTTTGCCAGAAGAAATATATTTGGTTAATGCATTTATATGTTGCCCGTGCAAAGAAAATGAGAGGAAAATAAAACTAATGTTTATTTATGCAAGTAATTTTAATATATAAGTTAATGTTATAATATAAATTATCATTTATGATAAGATACTTAAATTTATATTTCTACATGTAACATAAAATTTATTAAAGATAGCACAATTCATAAATTGTAAGTAATATGAATTATTTTAGAGTTTATGCAAAATATGTTGTTAGTTTTGAAATAATTTTACTAGCTATTTTTTGCAAAGATTTTGATAAATAGTTTATTATACTGATGGCGTGGCACCCAAGGCAAGGAACAGCTAGAGGCTAGAGCCACCAATGCAGTAAAGTTTTCATATTCCAATTGAATACTTTCCTTATTTTATTATGTGGGCATTATTATTTTAAAAAAAAAGAAAGAAAGAAAATTAGAGATGTAAAAATCCTGAAGTCTCATTTCATTCTTAGCTCAGAATCTCAGATATTGATGTTTTGGCAGCTCTTCAGGTGTTGCTTCAAACCAAATTATATTAATGTTTTATGGTTGTAAACTTTAATAAAATTGATGACTTTATTTTTTAAATTATGGATTATATTTTAAATTTTTGTGAGTGGAATGATTAATGCTAAGAATGCAAATTTGATGATTCATATATATAAAAAAAAATATGTGTGTGTATGTGTATGTTTTTTTTAATTATATTTAAAAAGGGGCGGAAATGCAAGTTGGTGGCCTACGGGTTAAAGTCGGCATTTTGTCAGCCCTCACCGTTCAGCTTGCAGGCGGATGCAAACTGTGGGTTAACCCGTATAATGGGACAGGTAAATATTTTACCGATATATAATGTAATATAAATAATTCTAACTATGATGTTAAAATTTTTATTTTCAAAAGTAGGCAAGACACACTAGTAAAGTATATTATAATACTCGTATATATTAAATGTTAATAAATATATATTTTTTTTATTTGATAAAGAGTTTCTCTTTTTAAGATTTATATAAATTTTATAATATTTGAACTCGTATTCAACATCTTATAGGGTTAAGATTATTTGCCCCCTCAATCAAACAGGTATCAACAATTAATTCATTAGATAAAGAATGGGATTTCATGTAAAATATAAGCAATTATACCAACATTTTTTTCAGTTTACCAACATTGATTTGCTTTAAAATTTTAGTTTGACCTTTTGGTGGCATTGAACGGTCATTCCATTTAGAGTGGTTATTTACCTTTTCTACATTCTTGACCTGGAAAAATGAAAAACTGTGCAATGAGTTGAACCACCTAACTTTTGAAGAATTCACGAGTTCCACATGTTTGCTTCTCTTTTCTGTTTTATAATCCATAAGGGGGAAATTATCTAAATATTTAAATGTCAGATAAAATTATTCTTTTTATGCAAAAAAAAAAAAATTGATTGGTATGTAAATCACATGAAATATCAAATGTGGTATTTAATTATATATTGCTGGCGATGGCTTTTGGACAATTCAATGAAAGATATCGACATTATTACATGTTTAATCATCATAGTTGCGCTGTTTGTTGTTCTGAAACTTAGTTTTTAATGAACAAATAAAATAGTATAATTTGAGTCAATTAGCGTAATTAATCAAATTGCGAATTACACAACAAGAATAGTCGGCTTGCTTAATGCAGTTGTATCTTTTAAGAGCCCTCATACCTATTATACGCTTCCAAAACGCCACCTTAATGAAAGGTCTTGGTTTTTATTTTGGGAAAATTATTCATAAATACCTCATTATAAATTTATGTGTCAAATGGGATATTTATGTGTAAAAAATTTTTCCTTATGTTCCAACAATCTTTCTTCATATGTAAAAAATCTTTTCTATGTGACATTCCCTTGTATTTGTGTTTGAATAATCTTCTTTTATATGCAAAATATCTTCCCTTAAGTCCTATTTAGAAAAGGGAAAATCGCTAATAAATACTGAATAAGCAAATTAATTGCTCTTTGCCACCAACACACATGGGGTACTCAACTTGCATTAAAATGAAACTTAAAAAGACAAAAAAGCCCTCAGTTCAGCGTCTGAATCTTAGGCGGGAGATAGGAGCAATTGCAGATCTGAATCCCTTCTTCTTCTTCCATTTCCGGCCTGCAAAAGTTCAGCGTCGTCTCCCCTCACTCGGCCGTCTCCTTGGCTTGTGTCTGTCGGCAGTGTCATCTCCGGCTACTCCTCCAGCGGCCGTCGTCTCATTGGCTCGTGTTCTTCGGATATGTCGTCTCCAAGTGCTCCTCCAACGGCTGACGTCTCCTTGGCTCGTGTCCTTCGGCAGTGTTGTCTCGGGCTACTCCTCTAGCCGCCGGCCATCCACACTATGAAAAAAATCCATTCTGTGCAACGGATCTTTTCCATACGTGCCCAATGATCATCCACACTATGAAAAAAATCCATTCCACAAAATGGGAGATCAATTGCACATTATGGAAGAGTAATTGCATGTAATGAAATATCATTGACACAATGGATCATCCTTTACACCATGAAAAAGATCCATTGCACAAAATGGGAGATCAATTACACATAATAGAGGAGTAATTGCACAAAACAGAAGATCAAATGCCCATCATGGAAGATCAATTGAACATCATGAAAGATTAATTGCACAAAATGGAAGATCATTGGCACATGAAGGAAGAGTAATTGCACAAAACGATAGATCATTGGCACATAATGGATTTTCATCCTTTGCACATAGCGTGGATGACTATTGGGCACGTATGGAAAAGATTCGTTGCACAAAACGGAAGATTAATTACAAATTAATGAAGAGTAATTGCATATAATGGAATATCATTGGCACAATGGATCATCCTTTACACCATGGAAAAGATCCATTGCACAAAATGGGAGATCAATTGCACATCATGGAAGAGTAATTGCACAAAACTGAAGATCAAATGCACATCATGGAAGATCAATTGAACATCATGAAAGATTAATTGTACAAAACGGAAGATCATTGGCACATGAAGGAAGAGTAATTGCACAAAACGACAGATCATTGGCACATAATGGATCTTCATTCTTTGCACATAGCGTTGATGACCATTGGGCACGTATAAAAAAGATCAGGTGAATGAAGGAGGCATTTAGGTTGGAGGAGCAAGCAACGGTCGCTTGAGGACTAGGCACCGGCGCCAGCGCTGGCCGCTGGAGGAGTAGCCCGAGACAACACTGCCGAAGGACAAGAGCCAATGAGACGTCGGCCGCTGGAGGAGCACTTGGAGACGACATATCCGAAGAACACAAGCCAATGAGACGACGGCCGCTGGAGGAGTAGCCGAAGATGACACTACCGACAGACACAAGCCAAGGAGACGGCCGAGTGAGGGGAGACGACGCTGAACTTTTGCAGGCCGGAAATGGAAGAAGAAGAAGGGATTCAGATCTGCAATTGCTCCTTTCTCCCGCCTAAGATTCAGACGCTGAACTGAGGGCTTTTTTGTCTTTTTAAGTTCCATTTTAATGCAAGTTGAGTACCCCATGTGTGTTGGTGGCAAAGAGCAATTAATTTGCTTATTCAGTATTTATTAGCAATTTTCCCTTTAGAAAATAAGTTTCCAATGAAGTATTTTTGGGCAATTATCCCTTTTATTTTTAAAATTAATAAATATGCAAATTACCCAGTGTATCTATTTTATACATGTATAATAGAAACATGCCTTTATTTATGCTAAAATGCAGTGATTTTAAGTTACTTGTACATGTCTGGACGTGTTTAAGGACTTTTTCAATACAATTGAAATAGATCATCAAGTTAAGTCTTGTCTTATGTAGACTTACACTCGAGCAGTAAAACAAAACTTTATATAGGTTTCAGTTCATTGTTATCAAACTCGCGAGTTGATTTTTTTAAGTTTACTATTTTTACGTTTCTAGCTTATAAAATCATGTCGAGTCACATGTAAACTTGGTTAAACTCACAAGTTCACACAATAAATTTACCATTTTTATATTTTTAGCTGACAAAATCATATTAAATTTTTCAATTTCATCATGCTCAATGATTTTATTTATGACTTTTACAAAAAAAAAATTATTAAGTATGAAGAATTATGAATGCTTAATGAATTTAATTTCAATTATTTGAATTTAAAGCGTATTTAAATCAAATTATTGTTATTTTTTATATTTTAATTATTTAATTATATACTAATATCTATTTATCGGTAAAAGTAAATTTTTATAAATTTACGATTCAAGTTTATAATACAGTTTTATATCACTCTCACGAGTTTATTTAAAACCATGAGTGTAACCACCTTACTCTAGGCTATGGAATCAAATCTTTAACTTGTCATCTACACTTGCAATCTCTTAAACTGTAAGACTAAAAAGGTATATTTGTAATGATTGTCATGATAAGCAGTAGAGTTAAATATTTGAAATTTAAATTAGTGCCCCCTAAATTGGTAAACTTCAATCTCTTGCTGTCCTCGTTGATCTCATCATTCATCCCGGTTAAATTTAATTTATGTAAATGTTTATTCACTTTTAAATTTTTTTGGCACAATATGCACTTTTAAATTGTTTTATATTTGGTCAACCCACAAAAATCAAGTAGAGCAATAGTTATAAACTTATAGCAGGTCTCAATCCCATTTCGACGGGCAGACTTGTCGGCCCAGATTTGAACCTATAAGACAGGCCCTAAAGCACAAAGGCCCATATCTTACCTTATT